>JAECWU010000127.1:1426000-2852000 GCA_018150985.1 Chymomyza costata | reverse complement strand
AAAGCGATTTACAACTTTTGATGTACAAATATAATAGAGCATTAATATGCCTAGAGCAGGAATATCAAAATAACTTCACTTTTGCAACAAATGCTCTAGGTGAAGCTGATGTGCCGGCCAAAAATTGTCTCTTTCAAAGTAACTATGAGCTGCTCATGCGTGTGCTAAACTATGAACCTGAACGCCAACAAGATCGAGAAACTATTAATATATTAAATGATTTGAAAGCATTTTACAAATTAAGCTGTACCATAGAACGTCTGCTATATTATAAAGTATTTGATATGGTAAATTTTAAGCAGTGTCCTATTATAAAACGCGTGGGCTTATTTTTTAGTCATTTAGAGGTAAGTCATGATTTATATATATTATAAGTTATTGCAACTATGCAATTGTATAGTTCCAGCTAAAAGAAAGCGAGGTTTCAAATATAGATGATGGCGATTTGCGCGAGTTATTGCTGCGTTTGAACAAAGCGCTGACAATCTATACATCAAACGATATACTGTTGCTTTATTTAGAAAACCAACCGCTGGATGTGCTAATTGCTTTTATTTCAACAGCGCTTGAATATTACAGTAAGTTTTAGCATATTTCATTTACTTTCAACACTCATATGTCTAACTTTTCTTATATGTTTATGCAATAAATAGAAGCTACTCAAAAAAAGGACTCGGAGGCAAGTGCAACAGACAGCATAGCGTCTTTGTGTTTAAACATACTAGGAAATTTGTGTGCCAGTAATTCTCATCGCGTCGATGCATTTTCTACAATTTTAAAATGTAAATTAAAATGGCAAGCAAAGCATATCTTAACAGTAGCCAAGGTAAAAATAAACAAAGTCTATAAATTTAGCACTTCTTTATTTTTGTTTTTTTTTTTTTAGATGCTCTGCAATTGTAAGAATGTAACAGATATATCCATTAACTGGCTTGTGGACAAATTAAAAACCGTCTTTCAATACCATTATCTTAATGTAGAGATTGTCAATGAGGTTATAGAATATCTGCCAAGTAAGTTGATATATACTTTAAATAAACATATTGAATACTAACTACATTACTGTTTATAAAATTTGCAGCTGTTTTTTATTTCGTTAAGGACAATGAAGATTTACTGGATAATATGCTCATTGCCTTAAATTCGCTTTTGAAAGTAGCCTGGAATAAGTCATACTCTGCGCTAATAACAGCCAAAATTTTGCGCTGTATTTCACTTATAGCGCAACGCTGCCCCAATATATTTGCCGTGGCCAATTTTGCAGTCATTTGCAAATCGGCTACCAAGTTTCTAACATTCCCAGCGCTAGAAATTCAATTTGCAACGCTCTCAACAATGACTGTACTCATGAACACCAAATGTGTTTCCTTAGATCCTATTGAGAGTTGTGAGCTACACATGCAGTTCTGTGAGGAGCTGTATGAGTGCATCGATTGGAAAAAACTTGCGGCAAGTATAGTACTTACGAATTGAAAAATAAATAAATATATTTTAATCAAAACTTGTATTCATACACAGTTTGACAATGAGGATATGAAACAGAACAGTATTTCTGTAACCATACAAACACTGGCTGCTCTTTTTGTATTTAGCTCCTTTCATCAGGAAGTGGCCTTGCAGAATTTGTTATATGTTTGTGCATTACATAAACTTACCCAAGGTATGCATAGTGTGTGTGTACAGCATGCTGCATGTTTTGAGAACAACGCATCAATGGAAGCAGCCCAAACAAATATTCAAATATTATTCTTTTTCGAGTTTTAGTATGAACTTTATGTTATTTCACAAATCTTGGTTAAGTCCAGAACTACCAAATTACTTAACGAATGTTTTTAAAATATCGTATCTTATCTGTTTGTGCAAGCCATTGGAACTCAACTCATGCAATGTTCTAATATGAAGATAATGCAATTCCTGCTTCAGTGTTAAAACTAAATTTATGAAATTTTTGTTTAAGCCGACTTTTATGCATTCCAAAATTCTGTTAATTCCTACAAGCAAACAATACAGCAACTCATCTTACCCTATGTGGAGGTCATGATACACAAATGGATTTCAAATCATTATCCAATTTCAAAGTAAGCTTTACTATTTTATATTTATTAATTTTATATATACAATTGATTACTTTAGGTTTCCGTATTTTGTATGTTATGATACCAAAGAGGCGTTCTTTAACCAAAATGCCAAGGCAGTTGTAACACATACGTTCATATATGGCACAAACGATGAACTTAAACGCCTAAAGAAATCCATTAACGCCCACGATGCAGTAATAAAGGTAAAAGTATGCGAAATATTTACCTTTGCTTTTATATGCAATTTATGTTTATAGGAAAGCATTCCAACTATTATGGCCTTCATGCTGCCAAAACTCAGCAGCTGTTCCGAATCCGAATTCGCCGATTTTAAGCAAAATCATCAGACATTAACTCAAAATCTAGAGCATTATAAAATTAATATAAAAACGCCAGCGGAGCCAAATGCTACGACGCTTTTCTACACCATCAAATTGCTTTTAGATAAGACGCAAATGAAGAAACTGTTTGATTTTGTGAATTGCAATAAGAAACCAGAGTGGTATAATCTGAGCAGCGGGTCTCTATTCAAATGCCTAAGCTACTATGTTGTAAGTAACCAAAAATGGTGTCGTGTGCCAAGAAACCAAACAATAATGTTCTTTATACTGATTTATATTCCATTTTTCTGTCTACAACTTCTTATATTAACGCGAGTTTCTTTCTATTTCTAGTGTGATACGAAGGGCAACGAAAGCCAAGGCACTACACAAGTTAAAGTGATTCATAGGCTCATAACCAAGCATCCCATAACTTTTGTAAAATTATTGGTAATCTTAAAAACAAGCTGCTTCAATACGGCATTTTCTATGCAAGAACTACAATGCTTTTTTTTGTATTGCACTATAACTCAACCTATTTTTGATTGTGTTGTAACAAATGATAGCGAAAGTCAACAATTAATTAACTTTTTTATACATGACTCTTGGTTCTTTGTACCAAACCTGATCTTACACTGTAAGTATGTTAAAGCACATAACTATTCGCATAGCTTACTATGTTATGTTTTATTTCAGCGCATTCCTGTCAATTACAAAAGGCTGGACTACAGCATATGGAACTTATTTGGCGTAAAACAAACTGGTCTAAGGAAAACTTTGAAGCATATTTCGATAGTTTTGCTAAGCTGCTGCTGTCCTGCATAATGCACATGGAAATGCCTGCACTAAAAACTCAAGCTGTGAACATATTATTACAGATGACAAAGAAGTGCTGTAAAAACAAGTTGGACATGGTTTCATTGCTAAATGAGTATCCAAAACAGGAAGTATTGGAACCACTGCTACAACTATGCCAGAAAGACTTTGACAGCAGTACAAACAAGGATGCTGATTTTATAAGCTCATTTTTGGAAAACTGTCGCGTGCAGCGTTTGCGCACCTTGCGACCTTATGTAAATAACACTTGGCCATTTGTCTATACAGAATTTATAATTTTTTTGTTTTCTATAGATTGCCAAGCATAAGAGTTATCTGCAAAAACATACACACATACTCTTTGAGCTTATAAAGCAGCTAATTAAAATTGTGCGTTGTTCGCATACAAACGACAACTGTCTTGATGCGTTGAAATGTTTGGCAGAAATTGGTCCACTAAAAATTGCTCATATATCGTATTATTTTCAAACCGATTTCGAAAACTACGATGAGGTAATTTTAAGCAAACACTTATAAAAAACTGCTCGTTCAACTAAAACAAGCTATCATTTTAGCAACTAAATGCAGACAAGCCCATGCTACAGTTTATAAATGTTGTCTATGAAATTTTGGACAAACAACTATTTTATTTTAATGCACAAACACAAGAGGCTTTAATAACTGTTGCTGGACACGTGGTAAACAGCACAGAGGGCAGCAAATTATTAGGTAAACAATTGAGTCTTAACTACATATGTGTAGCTTAATTTAAAAATCTTATTTACAGACCAGCATCCAAATCTACAAATATTTCGCTTAAAGTGCAATAAAACCAGTTTTCTGAACTCATACACAAATATAGCCAGCCTTGATTGGCTAGCTATACTCAAATCCACGGAACACTTGAAGTACGAACAGTGGATCTGCGCTTTCATGTCGCAGATATTTGAACATGCCGACTGGACGGGCTTTAAGGAATTTGCAGCCTACGATTGTGCATTTGCAGAGGCTTGCCTGCAACCATTTGTAAAAATACTGCTCTCTAGCAAGGATCAACATCTGAGTAGCTTGCTCGAGCTGCTGGACTACTTCTTTGAACAATTTGGTCAAGTTTGTACTAACAACGGCAATGCCAAAACAGTCATATACCAGGAGAAGCGTGCCATCAAAATGTTCTTAAGTATATGCGAGTGCATAAGAGTTGTCAACAATTGGTATGTATTAAAAACCGCGATCTCTGTCTTTTTCGTGTTGAGCCTTATATTTTATCTTGCTCTAAATCATTATGTCAGGACCATACCAATAAATCTGAGCAATATTATTAAGGCCAGCAATCATTGCCAGGCGTATTTCTTAAGCATCATGTATCTGGAGCTGTGGGCTTGTAGTCCATTGAACAAATTGCCCCTAACAGATGCCTTTGAGGATGAGAGTTTTCAAATGTCCGCCAAAATTGTAAGTAATCTTATCAAGCCATTTTTAAATGATTTTCTGTGGAATATTTCGAATATTTTCGCCACTAAGTGTTGAGCACAACATTTTTTAATAATTTTATTCTGTTTTACAGGCCTATGAGTCCATTGGTTGCATTGACGCTGTCTCTGGTTTTCTGAATCCTTTACGTTCACGCATCGATTATCTAAACTTGAACAATAACTGGTCGGATATTTTACTCGAATCGGATAGCATTGATAATGCAAATACTGAGCTTCATCTGGACATTTTAAAACGCAACGGCATGATGTCTTTTGCAAGTCTGCAACAACGTCATAATAAAGCAATTGATCATGAAATTTGCTGGCGTCTTGGCCAATGGACAGAGCAAACTGATGGACAGTTGAGAATCAATAGTGCCAACAATTTGGAGCAGGAGTACAAAAAGCATCATTATATTGCGCTTAAAAGCATCAAAAATCGTGAGGAAGAGAACAGTTCCTCGGCCATTGCGAATGCCTATAAATGTATTGAAGCCATTTTGCGTGATATAAGTGTAGAGTGTCTGCAAAGTGTCTATAAATATCTAACCTGGTTGGGCACATTGTTGCAGGCCGAAGACTTTTGTGAGGTAAGCACTTTTATGACAAACATTTTGTGCATATAGAAATAATCATTTGATTTACATTTACAGATACAATTCACGCCCAAAAACAACATAAATGAGATTTTCGAAAAGTGGCAGACTGAATTGGACTTGGAATATGGCAACTTTAATTGTAAGGAGTATATACTGGCACATCAAATTGCACTCTTTAAAATGGCTGGCACACGAGCAACGCGTAGAATAGAACAGTTCTATAAGGAAAATCCTGTGGACTCATATTTGCTTAAATGCATAGGCGAGTGTAAAAGCGCTGGAAAGTTAAATCTGGCAAAGAAATACATAGTTAGTCTGCGCAATGTTCCAGACATTAAGCCGCCAACACAGGTGAGCAACCATTTGGCTAAAATTACTTTGGATTTAATACATAGATTCGATTTTATATTTTGCTTGAAGATGATTGGAAGATTAGGTTCAAGTAATGCAGTCCTTGAATATTAGCTGACTTGTGAAAATTTGAAATTTTAAGTACCTATAAACATTTACTTTAAAGACATGGACCACAACTTCTTGACTGCTTGAACACTCTCTTTCCGTCTGAAGCAATCTCAAGAGACCATTTATTTTCTATAGACTGCATGCTGTGTCCACTTTTGTGACCTTCCCTAATAGTATGTCTAATGTGGTCAAATGTACATGTTCATTAAGCTTCTAACTTAACTACTTAAGTTCTTACGAGCTCACATATGAACTATATAACTATATTAAACTAATGAGCCGAAACTATCTTACAGATCAGCGTTTTGCTAGAAGATGCGGATGTCTGCAGCCAAACAGGAAACCAGCAAATAACAAAGGCCATACTCCAACATGTTGTAACAAATAACGACTTTAAGCTTTGTCTACAGCGCATCACAGCATTGCGTATGCAGGGAGAATTCCTAATGGACTCCAATGCCGAGAGCTTTACATCAGTATTAACCAACAAATTTAATAGCGCCCTAAAAAGACTAGACGACTTTGAGTCAAAGAAGGGTAAACTTATGGAGGTGCATCCGCACATGTTTAAATGGGAGACATTTGATACCTTTATAAACGATAATCGAAAGAGTAGCCATGCTGCTATAGCAAAGTATGCGGATAAGGAGTACCAACAACTAAATAACTATATGAACTCGGAAGAATATCAAATGTTACGAAATATTATACAAAAGAATCGTCAAATGGCAGGCAGTGTAAGCCAACGTGAGGACAGAGATAAAAGAGTGGGTGCCATGAATATGACACGTTTTGCCAATCTTGATGAAATGGGATTGCAATCAATGGAGGAAAATCTAACCGCGCATTTATGTACAGCTGTTAGCAATTATATAAAATACTGTATACTTGATGAGACCTTTTCCAGCGCTACCATATACCGCATCTTAGCGTTATGGTTTAGCAATAAGCAAAACAAAATCTTGCATGCCAAGATTAAAGAATTGTTGCCTTTGGTGCCGAGCTATAAATTTATTTGTGCTTTAAATCAGCTCACGGCACGACTAAGCTCTAAGAATGAAGAGTTTATGATCGTGCTGGTTGAACTTCTGCTAAGCTGTGTGCAAGATCATCCACATCATACCTTATATCAGCTGTATCCTTTGGTTTATGCATCACGCGATTGTAGCACAACCAGCAACAGTGAACGCACAATTATTGTTAATAGGCTTTTAAATAGAGCCTCTGGCGTAAGCAGCATTAGTAATCAACTAAATCTTCTATTTCCGGGTAAATATTATAACCTTATTGGATTCACTATAAGTCACAAAGCTAATATGCGTTTATTTTTTAAAACTAGCCCTCATTGAATTTGCCAATACGGAGAACAGTCCAAACAGCAAAGCCACAACCCTGAGTTTAAGTGAAAAATTGAAGCGCATTAAGAATCTCGATGCTGTTCAATGTCCCACCATAGAACTAGCTGTATCACCCAACAAGCAGTATAATATAACAAGTAAGTTTCTAACTCTTGATAAGACTTGGCTAAATTAAAAGCTTTGGTTTGGTTTTTTAAATTTTACAGGCATTGTGAAGTGGTCAAATGAATGCAGTCTTGTGGGTGGCATTAATGTGCCAAAGAAATTGACCTGTCTGTGCACGGATGGCAAATCTAGACCTCAATTGCTAAAGGGCAAAGACGACTTACGCCAAGATGCTGTTATGCAGCAAGTTTTTGGCCTAATTAATGAGCTGCTTAGCAATGAATCCGAATTTAAGGAGCGCAAGCTTAAGCTGCGCACCTATAAGATAACGCCACTATCTATGCGCAGCGGTATTTTAGAGTGGTGTGAAAATACCATGCCCGTTGCGGCCTATTTAATTGGTGATGGCAAGGGAGGAGCACACAAGAAGTACAGACCAAATGATTGGCACAACCATAAGTGTCGTCAGCTGTCAATGGTGAGTACTCCTAAACATATGCAAATAATTGCTAATAACTAATGTATGTATTTATGCCCAACTTGACAGTCACACTTGAAATCACAAAAGGAAAAACGCTTTGAGGTGTATCAGATACTGTGTGAAAAAGTCAAACCGGTTTTTCACTACTTTTTATTGGAAAAATTCTTAACGCCTGGCATTTGGTTTGAAAAACGTTTGGCTTATACTAACAGCGTGGCCACAACATCTATGGTGGGCTTCGTATTGGGTCTAGGCGATCGTCACACACAAAATATTTTGATTGATGAGATAACGGCTGAAGTTGTGCATATTGACTTTGGTGTAACATTTGAGCAAGGAAAAATATTACAAACTCCAGAAACGGTGCCTTTTCGCTTGACGCGTGATTTTGTGGCACCCATGGGTGTATGTGGCACCAATGGTGTATTTACCAAATCCTGTGAGGCTACATTACATATTCTTAGGCGTTACAAGTCTGTTATTACTACCATTCTCGAAGTTCTTCTCTACGATCCGTTGTATCAGTGGAACACTGTACAATCCAGCTGTGAGCAATCAAGTAAGTAAATGTTTTTTTATGCCATTTGAAAACTTAAACATTTTATTCACTTTGCAGGTGAATCGAAAAACTTGCTTGCACAGCGTGCACTTTTAGTTGTGCAAAACAAGTTAGAAGGCAGAGAAGCTGGACTTTTTGGTACCTCTAGTGTAGAAGTTCAGGTACAACGCTTGATAAATGAAGCCATGTTACCCAGTAACCTATGTATGTTGTATCCCGGCTGGGATTCACATCTTTAAGAAAGCTTTAAATGTAAACGCACATCACATATTTATCAATGTTAATGTTAAAAAAATACATGTTCATGCATATTTATTAAATCAAACTTTTTGATTTCGATTACTAATTAGTGCTATCGTCTATCGAATGCACTAGCAAGTTGGCAGCACTGTGCTGTGTGCACGAAACAGCTGTTCGCACAGCCGGCAGGCAACAAACTTTTGGCATCATTAGTCGTTTTTATCATTTAGTTTCGTTTATTATTTAATTAAAGCGTAACTACTGATCAAAAGTGTACTATTTGTAAGAATATAAAATACACACGTGCATACATTTACGTGGCACTAAATGCTTAATAGGTTTAGTTGTGGTACAACAAAACGTGGGCGGACAAAACGATGTACGTGGCAATGACACCGTAGGGCAACGTATTTTTGTAAAATTCGTGCACGGCTGCTGTTGTAACAACAAATATAACGATAATTAGCACAAGGAAACTTTAAAGCGCACAAGTGAGATGACAGCCACGCTGCGTTATCGTGGCGATAAGAGCAATTTGCTCGAGCTGGCCAAGAATCTCGATGCATTCAAAAAGGTGCCGGAAAAGTACACTGAGACTACAGAAATTGGTGGCACATGTAAGCGCAAACATTTTAATTGAGTTTTAAATGTATAATTCTTTGTTATATACGTGTAGTGTCGCTACTGAGCCGTATTCTCATCATCTATTTGGTGTACACCGAGCTGCACTATTACTGGCACGAAACAGATGTTATATACCAATTTGAGCCAGACTTATCATTGGACGAGCAAGTGCAAATGCATGTGGACATAACCGTGGCCATGCCTTGTGCCTCACTATCTGGCATTGATCTCATGGATGAGACACAGCAAGATGTCTTCGCCTATGGCACGCTGCAGCGCGAGGGTGTCTGGTGGGACATGTCCGATGAAGAACGCGCTCGCTTCCAAGGCATGCAGCTAACAAATCACTATCTACGTGAGGAGTATCATTCTGTGGCAGACGTACTTTTCAAGGATATACTTCGCGAACGCCACGAAACACACAACGCACAAAAGCCTGCAACTGCCCATGAGCCAGCACCAGCAGGCGCCATGCCAGCTGCACTGCAGTTGCATCAAAACCAATTAACAGAAACCAAATACGATGCCTGTCGCTTGCATGGCACACTGGGCATTAACAAAGTGGCTGGCGTATTGCACTTGGTAGGCGGTGCACAGCCTGTTGTGGGTCTCTTTGAGGATCACTGGATGATTGAGTTTCGACGTGTGCCTGCAAATTTTACACATCGCATTAACCGCCTAAGCTTTGGCCAATATTCGCGACGCATTGTGCAGCCGCTTGAGGGCGATGAGCGCATAATTACCGAGGAGGCAACTACAGTGCAGTATTTCTTAAAGGTAGTGCCCACCGAAATACAGCAAACCTTTACAACTCTCAATACATTCCAATACTCCGTCACTGAGAATGTGCGTAGATTGGGTAAGTTTGTGTAGGATTATATTGCTTACGGCTAAAATATGCTTACTCTCTTTCTGTTTTAGACTCTGAGCGCAATTCGTATGGCTCGCCTGGTATTTACTTTAAATATGACTGGTCAGCATTGAAAATTGTAGTGCGCAATGATCGCGATAATTTACTGAGCTTTGTCATACGTCTCTGCTCCATTGTATCCGGCATCATAGTCATTTCGGGCGCCATGAATGCCTTTTTGTTGTCTCTGCTGCGCTTTTTTGCACCGTCTGCCTATCAGCTGCTTAGCAACATGCAGCCTGCGCCATCTGCGCTTGCACAACGTCCAGCTGTAGCTGCCGCAGCTACTACCAGCTCAATAACGCCCATGGCTGGCATAAGCCAAGGCGGCAATCAATTACTAAACACAGCAAATCTCATGGCCAAGGTGGATATATCGGCATATTTGCCCACTGCGCCACCCAAATCAGTTACTTAGCATTGACCATGCCACTCCAAGTAACGCTATACAAATGACAAAATAAAGTGCAAATGGTAATCTTTAACTATATAAAGTCAGCCGAATTAACTTAAAAGTTTAACGATTACATTTTAATTCTTGACTTGATGTTTCTTTTCTGTATTTAGCATTAAAACATTGTACATACATTAAAATATATGTATATACGAATATATACTATATACAATATAAACTTAAGCGTTGTTGCGATTCAGTATATCGATGTCTATATTGTTCCAATAGCCGCAACGTTTATAGCCAAACATAGTTTTAAGTATTTCCAGACCCGCATCGATTGTGGTGCGCACATCCTGCTCGCTGCCCAGCTTTGGATTAATCTCCACCAGATCGACGCCCTGTACACGCTTGGTATCATGCAGCGCCTCCACAATGCTTAAGCCTTCGCGTAGTGTTAACCCACCGCGAACTGCTGTGCCTGTGCTGGGCGCCACATTAATGTCTAACGCATCGATATCGAAGCTAACGTGTATTTTGTTTTGCTGATTCAGTGCATCTAAAGTCATCTCAATAATCTTGGGCAGGCCTACACGATCAATGGACTGATTATAAAAAAAAAAATATCAAATAATTAGTTGTATGTTGTTTATTTAAGGCGCAAACTTCTTTGGTAGTTCCTTGTCAGAGGTCGCTTAAAAAACTTTATGATAGATACCTTCATTTAATCTGATTGATGATTGGTCTTAAAAAGAGCTAAATGCTTGTATGAAGTGTTTAGGTAAGTAAAGCAAGCAGTAAAAATGATGTATTCCCAAATAAGTCTACGTCATCATAAAAAAACAAGTTTTGGAGCATATTTCTGTTCTGTAATTTTTGAGTGCTCCTTATGGGCGTCAAAGATGACCCTAAGTAGCTACGGAGGGTAGCGGGTGTAGGAATGACAGAAGCTATTAGGATCTACCATACAGCAGCATCGGAAGTAGTTATGGAACTAACTACGCTCATATAGTATTAAATGAAAGCAACACTACTAAGAAGATATTAAGTGCTAGAGTCGCCCATAAACTGGGCAATGTGGTCCTGCCAGAGATGAGATGACCTTCATAAGGAACTTAAGCACTATATTGTGTGACTGGAAGAAGAGTAGAGATCTACACGCGACTCAGCGCGGATCAGCACGGCTGGCCTATGTCCTGCAGTGAAGAAAACATAGCCGCCGTAGCCGCTAGTAACGAAGAAAATCCGGAAACGACGACTTTGCACCGATACTATGAATTGGGCATCTCCAGCGTGCTAGCCCAGCTTGCTTTGGATTGATTAAGTTTGCATATGGGTTCACATATGTATAGGATGTAAAACTAAAAAACTACAGCGGGACGAGCTCAGACAACTGCTTGGGCATGAGAAATATTAGTTAAAGATCAAGATTTAGGCCAAAGAGCAGTGTAATCGAAACCCGTTGCCATTTGAATGATGTGCTATGACATACATAATGATATACGCCTAGTTTGAGAGTAAAGACACCCATTTCTATTGTGCTTATCTGGTCACCCTGATTAAGGTCAGAAAATCTTCAAATCGAGCTCTGCTCTATAAGTAAGGCCAGTTGGAATACAGTGAAGCACTGCAGTGCACCGAAATCAAGCTGTGCGTAAAATAAAGTTTAGACACCTCTTAACATTATTTTTTTTCCAAATCTGCCACTGATCTGTCAACACAAAATGGCTTTCAAAAGCTTTAAACTTACGGATACAGTGCTTGAAATAATTATGCGCACTGTTTAATCAAGTGCACTTGGCAATAAAAAAGAGTTGACCAAGCACTTGAATATTCGCTATAACCTCAAGTATGGAGTGGCCTTTTTTCACAAAAAAAAAAATATATATATACTACATACATATATGGATCAACAACTAACTAACTGTACTACGTGTGCCAGAAGCTGTGTAACCCCACCCTGCTCATGGAATGGAAATGTGTGTTTCGCATATTCCGATCGAACTAATGAGCTATAATAAATTTGCAGCTTAAAACCATTAAACCATTTTTCAACAAATGCCGATTTTGCACGAGCCATAAATAATGGCAGGCAACGAGTCTGGACGACGACAACGACGGAAGTGCCAGAGCACGTAACAACCACCGTGTGAGATCGGAAGCGAGCACTACAAACTAGGCACTATGTAAAAGAACTAACGAACTGTATGCCAGGGGGTGGAGAGCTGGCTGACAGGCAAACAGCCAGAGTGCCAGACAAAGGGCAAGGACATGAGTAGGGAGAGGGAGTGCCAGTGCCGGTTCCTGTACCAGAGGGTGTCAGCTAGAATCAGGCAACCCCTATTAATGCACAGTCGTAACGAAGCTTACAACGTTGCTTTCCGGCTTACAACACAGTCCCAATCACACACACACACACGCACACACATGAATAGTGTGTAATTTTTAGGCAGACAGTCACGCACGATCGTCATTTGATCCTTCGGCCAAGAAACCGGAATTTTTACAATTTTTACAACTGTCACGAAAAATGTAACTTAGCTCAGTCAGTTCCTTCCCTTTGTGTTCGGATGCGCGTGTGTGTGTGTGTGAGTGTGTGTGTGTGTGTGTGTGTGTGGTTACTTCATACTTACATCCATGGCATAGGCGCGTATACCAAATTTATTCAATATAAATGCCTCATAGGGGTCAATGTCCCTCAGTCCAATGTAAACCAATTGATCCTTGGGCAAACTGAAATGAGTCATAGAACAAACCAATATTTGTTTTTCAGTCAGTAGGCATACAATAAGATGGAAGTGGTTTAGGAAACCTGTCAAGTGTTATGGCAATGTCTGAAAAAGATCAGTCAAAAATGATCAGTAGATAACCAAAGATTTCTTGCTGGGGTAAAAAAATATGAAGCACCAATGGCCCACAATTATCCACAGCTTCAATTTAATGCGATTTTTTCATTTATGCTAGTATCGAAGTTTTTATCACTATTCCATTATTCCAATAATTATATATTACTTCAGAAGTATGATTGATTACAATTGTTCCCCCCTAGTCCGAAAATCTCTAAAATAGAACATGAAACATGAAAATATTTTGTTTTTCAGGATTCGCTACCTGCAAGTGTTGTAATTATATCGTTTACATGAAGTTCCCAATCTAGACTGAGAAGAGTCAGTTGAACTTCCAGTCGATCTTACAGTACGAAGTCGAATTGCTATATCTTAAGTTTTGAACATCGGGACGGTGCCGCGACATCACTAATAGCAGGCGAGCCCATTTGTGGAATCGGCAGACAAAGCACCAAACAGCTAGTACAAGAGCAACTGAAGTTCAGACGAAACTCAGATCCAATTGTGCAAGAGCTCACTTGGGATACTAACTGGGTTACTTACGGGACATTGCATTGCACCTAAGAAGTTGGGCATCATAGATTCTAACGCGGTATGTAACACTCTTGCTAGAAAAAGGGCACACTTCTTTGGTGATCATAGCATCACGGTGCATGATGTCACGAATGTCGGGAATTGGAAAAGGTGTGCAGCTTTAGGATAAATAGGTTCCTATGAGTCCTATTGCAGTGCAGCTTTTCCTACGTCATTATCAATATCATCGGGTTGTCCCGACTGTAAGTATAGGTCATCCTTCTTAGGCGGTCATAGGATCTCCATGCACGATGTCACGAATATCGGGAATTGGAAAAGCTGTGAAGCTTCAAGATTAATAGGTTCCTATGAGTCCTATTGCAGTGCAGCTTTTCCTGCATCAATATCACTATTATCGGCTTGTTCCCCACAGTAAGTGTAGGTCGTCCTTCTCTGGCGGTCATAGGATCTCCATGCACGATGTCACGAATGTCGGGAATTGTAAAAGCTGTGGAGCTTTAGAATTGACAGTCCTATAGCAATGCAGCTTTTCCTACGTCAATAATATTATCATCGGTTTGTTCTGACTGTAAGTGTAGGGCATCCTTCCTTGACGGTCATAGGATCTCGATGCATGTTGTCCCGAATATCGGGAATGGGACAAGCTGTGGAGCTTCAAGATTAATAAGTTCCTATCAGTCCTATTGCAGTGCAGCTTTTCCTGCGTCAATATCACTATTATCGGCTTGTCCCCGCTGTAAGTGTAGGTCATCCTTCTTTGGCGGTCATAGGATCTCCATGCACGATGCCACGAATGCAGTGCAGCTTTTCCTACATCATTATCATTATCATCGGGCTGTCCCGACTGTAACTCTTCCTTCTTAGCCGGAACATCGGTGGCTCTATTGAAGAATAAGTGCGGCCTGAACTCATCGAAAAAAAGCTAAGGGTCCGTCGATAATCACCACCGGACATGGTTGGTAATCATTTTTACTTTACGAAATCTGAGTACATGTAAACATCAGTCTAAAGATAAATTTTAATGAAAACCCAAGCTTTGCCATCCATTTATCCAACATGCTGCATTGTATCTGTCCGCATTACACATAAAAGTTTACCCTCTGCATCTCTAGTGAATGATATGCCGGCAAAATATCCTTAAAAAGTAGGATTATCTTTAGGCACTAACTTTTTTTACATGGAACGCGTAGCAGTCACCTCCGGAAGCCCTCTTGAAGCGGATTTCTGTAAGCTTTGCGCTCGATTGGCATAAACTACTTGGCTTCAACCATGTGGTGTAGCGAGTTAATGTTGATCACAACATGATTAAACTGTGTAGGTTGATCTGGAAACAGCTAGGCCTGTCGACAGGAGCTGGGTAGGGGGGTTACGGTTCTGCTCTTAAGGAACCCGAAGCCCGTGCCCTAGTTTTAGCCTTAGGGATAACGATAACAAATCAAGCTAGTGTGGAAGAAATTCTAATTGAAACAGGGTTTACGTCATCACTAAACTTCTTTTGTTGTTCCGCCAGCATCCTCCCTATCAAGGACCTGGCATACGTTCAAAATCGCAGACCTTTACACGTTGGCGGCGTGCAACATCTTTAATCAAACTCTTTTTTAAAAGACGTTGGCTTCAAACCAACAAACAAATAACCCGAAGACTCCAGCTGGAACATGACTAAACTAAGAGCTGTTACCTTGTCCAGCTCTATCATAAATAAATTACTAAAATTCCGTTCAGGAGTTATGCATATTTTTAGGAGCCGCGAACTGCTTGTATGGAACCAGTACCAGGCACCTAACCGGTTCGTTGCCCAACATATGCAGCGCAACATGCATATGCTCTACCCAACTAATGGATTCAAAAAACACATGCCATGATTAAAGTTCCTACATTCCCCCTGTTGCCCAAGCGGCGTTCCGGCTGCAGTTTATACTACTTTCTAGCGCTCTCACCCTTGGCACGGCTTGGTGTTCGGTCGATCAGACGTTCTGAGTTTTCGGTGTCTTATGGTAATTTTTATGATCATTATTATTATTAGTTTCGGGAAAAACTGCATCTGTCGAGCAGGACTCAGCTGCGCCTGCG
The DNA here is from genome assembly GCA_018150985.1 of Chymomyza costata. Lineage (NCBI taxonomy): Eukaryota > Metazoa > Arthropoda > Insecta > Diptera > Drosophilidae > Chymomyza > Chymomyza costata. The sequence continues at coordinate 2,836,129 of JAECWU010000127.1, read as the reverse complement.
CACACTTCGTTATGTTAGAGAGGGAGAATGAGACTGAGAAAGCGTGTAGCGAGGAGGAAGGGGGCATTGTGCAGCGAGACGTGCAAAGTTAAAGCCAACCAAAAGGACCACATCAAGCACTACTATTATGTAAATGTACTTTTTTTTTTTTTGTTCCACTTCAGGCAACGCCGCCGCCACCGCCTTAAGGCCCTGCGCACACGAGGGGTTGATGAATCATGCAACTGACCAGAAGCCAACGACCCAACTAACGCTTTGCGGTCCTTGCCATTCCTGCTCCTAGACAGCATCGTTTTTGTTTTTCTTTTTTTTTTATATCTAATTTTTGTTTATTCCAAACACAAATATCTACAACAAGAGTTAAGGGTGGCAAATGCTTTGTTGCTCTTGCTGTAATCTTGTTTTATGCTGCTGGCAGGGATCAACTCTGTTGTTGCTGTTGTAATGCAGTGAAAGGTGTTAGCTGCTTTTGGCATAAAGGTTTTGTTTTCGCTAGAGCCAAGGGATTAGTGCTATGTACTCCTTTACTGCTTTTTTTCTCTCATTATTTTTTAATTGAAATTACTAAAAATTGTGTTAAAGGGTTGCAGAACCGTTCCGTATTTTTCTTGTTGGCAATAGATACAGCCTGAAGCGAGACCCTTAACAAAAATTTTTTTTTTCATTTATAGAGCATACGCTGAGTTTTTAGACAACTTCTTATATGCTGCTTAAAGTTCGAAACCTTAGACTGCTATCAGGGCCGTAGAGAAAAAATCCGGTCCCGGGGAAAAATGTACCGGCCCCTTGATTATACCTTTAGCTTGAATCAGGACAGTACGAGAGTAATTACACCGGGCCCCTGAGAAAACTCCGGGCCCGAGGGGAATCCCCCCTTTCCCAACCCCCTCTCGTCGGGCCTGACTGCTACCTTGGACAAACCAATGCTGATGTAATTATAGCTGTCAAAGATGCTTATCATAAAAATTACAATTTATGTAGCACTTTGATGCTTGCTGCGATTAGGGTAGTTTGGCAACGGCACTGCATGGAATACATCTGATAATTGATCTTAACTTTGTTGCCGTTTTGCTTAATTCCACAAATAACTTTTAGAAAAAAGATACCTTCGAATTAAGAAAAGATTTTTTCGGAAATTGCTACCTTAACGTGATGAAGGTGCTCAGTACGTATAATGATCCTTAGAGTGCTGCCACCGGTAAGACCGAAGGCGCATACGGAAGCTAAGAGCAATTGTCATCAATTGCGTGGGCTCACCAAGTAAGGTGCGGCTAGGAGCGGGCGTCTGCCTCGGGTTGAGCGGCTCGCTATAGAAATGTGACCTGCATATAGCGTTTGGATCCCTCCAGTCCATACGGAAGTCGAATCAGCTTTCGACTCGAACGAAATTAAAAATTTTTGAATCGAACATAATGTCGATTATTTTATATGGATGCGAAACATGGAATGCTAACCCTCGCCTCTTACAACAACTCCAAGCCTTCATCAATCGATGTCTTCGGAAAATACTCAGCATCTTCTGGCCTCAAACAATAACAAATGACGAGCTTCGAGCGCGAACCATACACATCCCAGTATATGATGCCATCAACAAACGCAAATGGACATGGATACGCCACACACTGAGAAAGCCTGAGTCGGACCTAACTCGAACTGCAATCGTGTGGAATCCCCAAGGACAAAGGAGACGCAGAGGCAGGCCAGCTCACACATGGCGCAGACAAGTTGACCTGGAATTGGAAGGTCTAGGAATGAACTGGCACCAAATTAAACAAATGTCTGACGATCGCCAACAGTAGAGGAAATTTGTAACGGCCCTCCAGTCTTTGGAGCCATCACCCATTGACTTCAGTACTTGGATGTTTAAGCATTTGGACAAAGATAAATGGAATTTCTACTCTAAGGGATAATCATACGAGTAATCGCTCTGCTACAGCGGCTGGCACAAGGATTTTGGAGGTGCCTAATCTATGCGAAAACATTTGGATGCTACACTGGGAGTCAATGATAGCAGAAGAAAAAAAAGAGCACAACTTTAAGCTGAAACAAAATATTTTGGCGGTGCCTTTCCATGGGCTAAGGCAGTCCCAGCGTTCGTTCAGGTTCCTCTGCTTGCTCAGGGCTTCCGAAACATTTTTTTAAAGAACAGATAAATTATTTTTGGAAGGGCCGTTTCATTAAGCTTCAGAGATGGGTGGGTTAAAGTTGGTAACCATATATTGTTTGCTCTTATGCAGAGGAAATAACGTTAAAAGGAGGTCCTTCAATGACCTTATCCGTTTTCCCTAGGGAGCTAGGCGCTCTATAAGATGGGATGCTGATTTTCTGTGCAGACCCCACTTTGTCTCTTTTATATTTGCTTCAGTAACATTTTCCTGTATCAATGCATACAAAATCATCTTACTGGGGTTTTTATAAAATGAAAACATTGATTTCCTGTTACCTGGATGATATATACAGTGCTGGAGAACTCTAAAAAATTAAATACCAAATTTGGTTACTATATCGTCAAAAACACACGAGTCATGATATAGTCAACCGATTTTGAACAAGTTGGGTACAGTGCTTGAAAACTCTTAAAACTTCGTAATGCCAAATTTGGTAACGATATCTGCATAACAGATAGTATAACAAGAATTCGGAGAAAGAAACTGGGAAATATGCTCCGATAATCTTTCGGATATACTTTAATGGATCCGATTTTTTAGCGCTCCATCAACACAGATTCATAATATATGTATATATATTATTGGGGAAAGCTGCACTGCGACCCTTAGAATATACATATTCTAGTCGGGTGACGTCATGTATCGACATTCTATGCCCGCCGAAAAGGGATTTCCTTCTGCTGGCAAGGGCAAGCCTGTGCTGGGAGGTTTCCTCCTCCGTTTCACGAAACCTGCATATGTTCGAGTTCACGATACCAATAGTAATCAAGTGTTTCCTGAGTCTGCAATGCCCCGTCAGTAACCCAGTCAGTATCCTAAGGAAATTCTTGCCCAATTGGGATACATTCTTGAACCTATTCGATTTGGACCGTGTCGGTCCAGTCGAGAAATAGACTCTCTTCAACTCTTAGCAGCTGTCTGGTAGTTTGTCTGCCCATGCCACAGTCAGGTTCAGGCCCAGGAAAGTTCTTGTGTCCCGGGATCCATTTAAGCGAGACTCTGTTCCATTGTGCTTTATGCTCACAGATTCGTTAACCAACTATTCTGGAATTTGATTCCGATTCCCTCTTGACGATTTACACCTATCGCAAAATATCTACAGAAGGCTTTTAAGAAAAACTATACGATATCAGGACCTAAATCCAGAACACTAGATATAGATCAGTACACCTTCTTCAAAATACTGATATCCGCAAGTGTGCGGAGCTTAAAGTGTAGAAAATAAGTCAGACTATGGCGATTTGAGTCATGCTTCCGTAGATCTGCTCTTCTGGTGCTCGTGTAAAAACTCAAGATTTAGGCTGACTAAGCCAAGACTAAGAAAGTCTGTTTTGACTGCTGGCTCTTAAGTCATTAGAAATAACCTTGAAGCTAGCAGCTACTAATATAGATTGATGAATCAAGAGCATTGAGCCTGCTTAGTCTGAGTCGCATAGTCTGGCCTCAGACGCTGACTAGTTCCTATAGCAACAGACGCACAAAATTCTAAATGCTATACATAGTTGTGGGGTCTTGCCTTATGAGAGGGGTACATACATATTTAAAGAAACATATACGCATAAATTATGTCTTATCGCACATAATACTAGACACATACGCACATACGTTCGGATTTATGGCGCACACTTGCGACGCCGATCTGTCTGAAGCTGCTGCGTAAGCCGACCCACCCGTACAATATACGCATCCTTGTCGGCTCGGCGACAAAGCCAAAAGCACACCAGACAAAACGCCAACGCCAGGATAACAAAAACAACAAAACCTAACAAATGGAAACATAAACCACCCCAGTAATATGGCATTGGAAGCTTGAAAGCAATTTGAGTTACATTTTTACAAATGTCCTTTGGCACTGCGTGTAAATTGGAACGGACTGGCGACGACATCAGGCATCGTGCATCGCGCATCGCGCATCGGGCATCGGGCATATCTACAAAAGCGACCGAGTTTTTATAAAAATCAGCACACGAAAACCCATAAGCCCATGGTAGCAAATAACAGGAAGTACGCGCACGAATACAAGCGCAATTAAGCACACGCATGACAAAAACCATGCTCTCTGCTATATACTGGGTGGATAGTGTGGGGTGGGTGGGTACAGCTCATGCATTAATACCGGGCAAAAACAACCCTACAGAAATGATGGCGTGTTCGCGTTGGTGTCGCCGGGCGGTGGTTGATGGCTGGTTGGTTGCTTGGCTAGACGGTAGTGCAAAAAGCAGCAAAGAACAAGTAGGGTCGGGGAGGCCTAGACTGGGCAGTACTAACTAAAGATTGCTCTGTACTCATTTACTTGGCCGAAAATATGCACGTTTGTAATTTTTGGAATTTTTAACTGAGGGGTTTTGCCCCCTGTTGGCTTCGTTTAACAATCCCGAACAATGCGTTGCGTTTTTTTAAATTTTTTTATGAAAATATGTATTTTGATTATATGTATAAACATTATTATGAATACAAATCGGCAACAACGTGCACGCTATGCTTTGCCCGAAGAATTTAAATGCTTAGTGTTTTTTTTTTTTGCTTCAAATAACTCTGCGAATGGGAGAATCAACTCTTTCAAAAAGTTTTAAATAGTATGCTGAAAAGCTTAAGGCTTATGTTCTTAAAATTCAATATTAGTCTAAGAGATTGTTTAAGGTACTGGAAACTGCCCCCAGCGATTTTTGAAAACTAATAATGTAGTTCAATTCACGGGGCAAAAAAAAATTTCGCAACATTTCAGTTCTTCATCTTAACGAAAGAATAAAGTTAGACTTATTGCAAAAAATTATTTTGTGTTAGAAATTTGTTTTTCAAAAAGTGCAGTATCTAAATTTAAAACATGATAAACTATACTCGAAGATAAAGTCATCCAACAGTTGTGGAACATAAACATTTTTCGGATTATAAATTGATAAATTTTACAAATATCGATGCAATTAAAAAATTTATTTTTAACAATTCCTATAACACTCGTAAATTTTAAGCTACAGCACTACGAAATACATACATACATATGTACATAATACAATGGTCAAGTTTTGCAAATCGATAGCGGGGGCTGGTTGGGTTGCACACATAAGGCCAAGTTAATAGACGCAGTGGTGTGAAATTTGCAAGTTTTTTTCCAATGAGTTTAGCTCATTATCGCAAAGCAATACAATAAATAATATAGTATGTACATATGTATGTATATAGCTACTTAAAAAAAATAAACTCTGTCCATGCAACAATATGCGTTTATCTAGCGATCTTTTGGCACAATTTGTTATCCCTAGCTTTCGCCTTAAGTAACTTATAGTACATATATGCAATTAAAAACGGAAAAAGCTTCTTGCCAATTTTTTGCTTTTGTGTACGTAACTCTTTTGCAGAGTATTGCAATACACAAAAAAAAAAACACATGCCAAACACCCCTCGACAGCCATAAGGAACGGTAGAGTTTCGCAAGGATACATGTAGAAACTTTGTTATATACACACAAACGCGCGTGCATCATAAAACGGTTGACGACCTTATCCTTCCAGCAATGAAACAACCAACCGATCACAGTATGCGCATACGCTTAATTAAATATGTGCAGCGCTAATTGTTAAAATGTTTAAATTCTGTAATTTTTTTTAATTAACGTTTCGATAGGCAGCCAACGATAACATGCAAAACGCAACCAGCTGGCAACGCTGTTTTGCTGCAATCAATTATGTGCTTTTGATAAAATGTGCATAGTGTTTGTTAGAAAGGGAACGGGCGTAGGCAGGAGCATTGTTTCCTATGGCCTGGAATAGAGTAGCTAATGCTGGCTGCTGTCAGCCATTTTGATTTTGTGCCAAAACGTTTAATGCGCGCTGCTGTTACAATGTTAATGTCGTATGCCGCCACTCATTCGCACTCATTGTTAAGCGTATACCTTAAATTTCTGTAACTATTGCGTTGCTGCTTGCTCTTGTTAAAAAATCATTTTATATGTAAAATTTTGTCTGTATGTAACAGCATAAAATTGTTAATTTTGTTTATAATATTGTATATGTATATATGAATTCATTTTATTTCATTTCTTCAAATAATAATAAGCAGAGCAGCAGCAACAATTTGTATCAACACTACGCTAACAGTTTGACACAGAGAAGCTGCTTGACGCTGTTAAACAACAGTGTGTGTGTGAAAGGCAAGCTAAAATGTAGCAAGTGTAAGCAGCGCAGCACTATAAGACTGTTAATTATCTGTTATATAGTGTTAACAACAGCAGCAGCAAAATGTCCTATACTTTTTTCTCAAAACTCTCTCTCTCCAAACGTCTCTCGTGTGTCGTGCTAGGCGGATTATTTTTTTTTAAGTCCAAGTTGTAAGCATAACAAAAGTTTATAAATTGTTTTAACAACATATATTCAGTGCTAGGGAGGCTGCAGAAAGTGTAACCAGAAAAAATAGCCCAAAAGTAAGCAAGTTTTAAGCAAAACGAAAAAAAAAGCAATAAATAAACAACAAACAAAACGCAAAATTTCAACGAAATATTGCCAAACGCCGCGCGCTCGGTCTGCCCGCTGCATAATTGTGCAATTAATTTTTTTCATTTTTTTCGCTACACTGTGAGTGTGTTTTTGTGTGTGTGTGTGTGTGTGTATGTGGAACATAATATACAATATATGTACATGCAATGCAATTCGGCGCAAAATGAACACGAAAAATTATAAGCCAAACGGAACGCAAAAAAAAAAAAAAGTTCAACAAACTCAAACACTATGCAACAAAAAAAAAATAATAGAAGCATAGTGCTAAAAAGGTAGCGTAGAACTGCGTCTGCGTCGCTGCTTTGTAGTGCAGTGTGTGCTGTGTGTATCTGTGAACTGACAGAGTGGTTTGTGTGTGTGTGTGTGAGTGGCAAAAAGGGCGCAGCTTGATTCCGATCGATTTATGTGCATACAGGAGCACAGTACACCGTAGCAAATATACAAAAAAACTATTTACAAACTTTTAGACATTCTATTCAGCTAGTAGCTAAATATCTAAGCAACATTGTAACTTACTATGTATCTATTGGTTAGCCAGCAACAAAAGTGCATTAACAGATGCTTAGATTCTCAGTGTGGGGTAAACAAAATGCCGGTTAATAATACAATGTATGTATATATTTATCTCTGTGTGCGTGTATGTGTGTGCTTATTTACAACAAATTGAAATGGAAAAAAACGCGCGGAAATACAAATTAGAACAATTTCAGTGTACACTACACCTATACACACACACACAACAAAAGTTGTTAAAATTAAGGCAAGAGAGCAAAAAAAAATAAAACACAAAATAAATACAGCGCGTGTTTTAATTTAATAAGCGCGTCCGTCCCCCAACAACAACAACAACTTATAATAGATACTAAGAGCACATACTATATACAAATACATGTACATTGAGCGTTGAGTGTGTGTGCGTGTGTATGTATAGAAAGTATGTCGAAATATATGCATTTGTATGAGCCAGAGTTATTTAGTTTATAACAAAAACAATAAGAACAACAGTGCATTGTTTCAAAGGAGCGAGAGCGAGCGGCACACGCACACATGCAGACATACGTACACAAATGTTGCGCTCGCACAGACCTAAAATATACACTCCGCGTCATTTGCATACTACAAAGTGTTTTTTTTTATTTTTTGTTTACAAACGCATATTTGGCTAACTAATAAAAACCAACTAAGCGAAACGTGTGAATTTGAAATAAAAACAAAAAGTATGAGCTTCTCAGCTACTGCGGTTAATCAATATTGCTATCAGCAAATGGCAGACGTTGTCCTGCTAAGTACTAAGTTTCTTAACGTCTTCTAAAGTATGCAATAAAGCTAAACTGATGAAAGTTTTGATCCTATTTTTTTTTTTTTAACTAGTGGTGCTAACCGTATGTACTTGAATTTGTTGGCTGTTTAATAAATAAAATCAAAAGTAATTAAGTTCCTTACATTATGGTTTACAAATAATGCCACTTAATATTAAACGAAAACTATGCAAGAACTTTGAATGGTTCTTGCCATATCTATCTGTCCGCATGAACACCTAGATTTCGGAGAGCGTACGAGCTGGGGCAACAAACTTTTGCTAAAAATGCGCATTGTTCGTACGCAGGTCAAGTTTGTTAATATCTGACCCAGATTATCTTTATATAGTTTAAACAAAATATACGTTTGTAAACCCAAATAATTCTGTTGTGCTATTCAAATAACACAGAGTGTAAAATTAAATCAGCGCGCAGCAGCAGCAACAATACGCAGACACATTATTATAATCAGTATTGAAAAAACAACAACGCGCGCAGCTAAAAAAAAAAAGAAAATTGTGTAACAATAAAAATGCTGCCGTTGCGATTTGTTTTAAGCAACTTTAATATACAGACATAACTAAAGTGTTGCCAAATTCGGGCTCTCTTTTTTTTTATTAATTATATTGTCGGTTAACATTTTTTTTGTTTGTTTTCGAGTTGCATTTGTTGTTTTTTGGGAAAAATCGATAATATCGATTTACGATAACATAACGCCATAGAGCGCGCTATCAACAAATTTGCCGCTTTTTTTTTCTTTTTTTGTACATACATATTTATTTAATTATTTTATTTTTTATCTATTTGCATAACTAAACAAAAAAATATTAGACGCTCACGACGCCGACGTTAAAGATAAGCAATTAAATAAAATACGGCCGTACTTCGCAGTTACAACAAAAACTACTCACAGCAACAAGGAGCCGCGGCGCAAGAGAGAGATAGCTACAGCTGTTAATAAGTCTAGCTAGGCAGGAGTAAGGAGTGCGCTGGTTGGCTATCGCGTACGGAAAAAGTTTGTTGTAAGCAACTAAATAGATAGTTCAAAAAGAATCTACGGAAAACCACCACAGTAACAAAACATACACACGCAAATAAATTTACAAGTGAAACAAGTGAGTATTTTATAAATATATAGTTTCATAACTGTAGTTGTATGTACATACAAGCTATATATAAGGGCGCGGCTAGGCGTTGCAAAGGACATGCAAAGCATGTGTATAGAAACAAAATGGCGCCAGCTAACTATGGGGTGCTGTCAAAGTTCAAATACTTTAGCATAAATAATTTATTTGACAAATTTAATAAATTTCAAATTAAATACGTTAATCAGCGGCATATGTAACTTTATTTGGCTTCTTCCCTATACTAAGCATATAAGTACTTACATACATACACATATGCATCGTTACTAAATACGTCATTGTCAAAGTACATTTGCACTTAATTGTAAATAAAGAAGTCTTTTTGCATAATATTTAAACATTTTAAAGCACGTGTATTTCGCGTACCGGCTGATGCTTGTGAGAGCCTACAGAGAGAGAGAGAGCGCGCGTTAGCGTAAGAGTGCGCGCAATAAGTTTTTCGCTATCTCCCGGCATTTGTGCGTATGTCTTTTGTCATTTGACCTTTTGACTTGCGTTTGACTATTGAATTCTGGTTTTAATTCCCTTTATTCAAAAAATAAGGGGTGTATTAGCTAAGTGCAACATCTTGAATCCAACAAGCGTAGCCTTTTCGCGAGTACATATGCTGATCAGTAGTCATGTCCGGTAGTCTGCTTGTTCTTCCATCTATCCCGTATGTGCTCACTGATACTGCTGATAAAGGCTTTAACTTATGGTCCAACAATTGGAAAGCGTCGCAATGTACAGGTCCTTTACACATTACTGCTGCTGCACTGATTTTTTCAAAAGTGTACCGGAACGAAGTTCATTCAATAAAAATTGTTATATAAAAGGGATTAACCAAAAACCATCTTTATCTAAAGAGGTTGGTGAGAAGTCGACTTAAATATAAAAGATCTTTTAAATAAGTGGAGATACCAAACCTTGCAGCCAAATCTTATCAACGCAAATGCAGTTCAAAAATGTAACTGTCGGTGCTTTATAGAGTAATGGAGAAACACACCCACCCACAAATTGTTCGTTACGATTTTACGCAAATTTATTAATTTTATTATTTATTTCAGTGCTTAAAGCACTGTACTGCTAAACGAGCTTGAATTTCAAATTTTGACTTAGCGTCGACACATTTACTTATCGATATATTTGCACAGATATCGATATGATATATGAAAGCAGCAGCGTTGCCACACTATTTGCATTGGCTATCATTTGTACCGAACCAAGGGGGTGGCATATCCTAGCACACATTTAACCCTTAAGTTAAGCAAGCCCACTTTTACTTTATGCTGTATATATTTACTTATTTGCAAAAGAAATATAACAACTTGTTTTTGCGTTTAGGGGTTGTTAGGTTGCTCGCCGTTTTTGCTACAGAATGCAAGGCCGGGGGCCGCCGGTTGCGATTGCTCATTTTTGTTTTAAAACATTTTTCGGCTTTTTGCTAAGGGGTGTTGCGAGAGTTATTTACAAGCTACACACACACACACATACACATATATGTACAATTATGTACACATATACTATGTGTAAAATATTGCATTCTACATTTTGTATCATTTGAATAACATTTATTCGTTTAAAATACAAACTTATATTAAAAAATCGCCGGTTCACTATATAAAATAATGCATATTTCTGTAGAAGACTTTAAATTCTTGTCTAAAATAATACAAGTCTTGGCCAATTGGAAGAGCAAAGCCAACCCAAAACTACTGATTGTGCATATTTTCTTTAAACAAAGTGTATACCCGCGCTTATATGCGGCCTGCATGCGTGAGTGAGTGCGTGTGCGTGCGTGCGTGCTTATGTATTACATAACAGGGTTTGGTCTGGTCTGGCGGTAAGTGCTTTGTTACAATTTCCATCAACAACAACCGCCACCAACTACACTGCTATAAGGGCGAGTAGCAAGCAAGCTCAGCATAGAGCCCACAATCCTTGTAAGTTCCTGTAACTGCGCTCAGAAGCATCGCGTGCTTGCTACGTAGCGGGTCTCGTAGCGGTTACCATCATCCTACTTTGAAAAAGAAAACTAAAAAAAAAACAAGAACACAAAAAGCTCGAAGCTCGGTTTTTATTTTTTTGTTTGTGTGTGTGTGTATATATATATAAAAGTGGGTGCACTTTAGTGTATATTCAGTGGGCCGTGCTGGCTTCTCAAGTTATATACAAATACTACATACATATGTACATATATAGAATATCATAGTAGTTTATTTGAACTTTCAGCTTTTTGCGCCGGTGTAAATGTGGTTTTTGGCTTTTGCCAAAAAGAATAAGATTCAAAAGACTTTGTAGGTGTGTGCTAAAGGCAAAAGTAAGTCTAGTTGCAAGTAAAAGTTTTGGCTTGTCTAGTATATAATTATAAAGTGGGTCGTAATGTAGTAAAAAAAAAAATATATAAGCGAGAAAAGAATACAGTCTATACCGATTAAAAATTTTACAGTCTATTTTACTGTGGCTTTGATATCTATCTACATGAAATTAACATGTTTCAATCCGGTTTTTTGTGTACCAACTAAGGTTTAACACTTGCTTAGTAAGGCTCGTTTTTTGTTTTGCCAAGAGATCTTAGTTTTTAAAGAATTTTCACGTAAATATTTAACATTAACTATTCGTAGATCATCTCGCTTTTGACAGTAAAGAAAATGTTACTTAAGTGGCAACACCAATCCTGTGCATTTGTCAGGATTAGCGCCAGTGTTGCCAGATAATTTTAATTGCTGGCCAGCTATTTCGTTTTTTTGCCAACAAATGATTATTCCCTGTTTTAAAATATATAGTATATAGTCCAGGGTATTGTACAATTGTTGAAGGTATTCAGCAGGCAGGAGACGATAAGTCTTGATACCAATATGATCAAGATTGACACAGGCATCTATTGAGCAAGTAGACTGTAACAGCTAGTGACAAAAAATCTCATCAAATGATGCGCGCAAATCCAGTTCAAATATTTGTTACTTAAAACATTTAACACTTTTTTTTTTGGTTAAACGAGTGCGGGGAATCACACTGCCGTTTAACCCTTCAAATGACATAAAGTCTATGGAGCCAATGCTACTCAGCTGTTTTGCCTAATAACAATGTTGCCACGCTGGAAAAAAATATCGATAAATCGCTGATCGCTTGATTTTTGTCAGTTGTAGTTTTGAAGCAAATTTTCAAAAAAAAACTAGGCACCTGACTAGGGGGGATTAAATTTATATAATTAAACTAACCCAAAACTAACAAACACTGCAAATTGTTTAATCTTGACATTTAACTCTTTTTTCATGCGCTGCATCTGCGTTGGTCTCTCCAACCAAAACCATCACCCACCTAACGTATCGATCAACAAAACCAACACCAACAACAAACAATCAATTTAACAGTGGACTTTATGATGGCCAACACTGGAGCTGGTGGCGTTGAAACACAAGCCCAATTAATGCAAACCGCTGCCAATGCAGCCGCTGTTGTAGCGACAAATGCCGCTGCACCCGTACAAACTGCAGCAGCTGCAGCTGCATTGCAGCAACAGCAACAGGTGCAGCAGGCCATATTGCAGGTCCAACAACAGCAGACACAACAGGCCGTTGCTGCCGCCGCAGCGGCTGTAACCCAACAGCTTCAGCAGCAACAGCAAGCCGCCCAGCAGCAACAACAGCAGCAGCAGCAAGTCGTTGCAGCGGCACAGCAGCAGCAGGCTGTTGTGGCACAGCAGCAACAAAACAATACCAATGGAAACGTTGGAGCTGCACAGAATGGCAGCAATGGCAGCACAGAGACGCGCACAAATTTGATTGTTAACTACTTGCCGCAGACCATGACCGAGGAAGAGATACGTTCGCTCTTCTCGAGCGTTGGTGAGATTGAGTCGGTGAAACTGATACGCGACAAGGCGCAGATCTATATAGATCCATTGAATCCCCAAGGGCCCTCAAAGGGACAAAGTTTGGGCTACGGTTTTGTCAACTATGCCCGGCCACAGGATGCTGAGCAGGCTGTTAATGTATTGAATGGTTTGCGTTTGCAAAACAAAACCATTAAGGTCTCATTTGCGCGCCCCTCTTCGGATGCCATAAAGGGCGCCAATTTGTATGTGTCGGGCTTGCCCAAGACAATGACACAGCAGGAGCTGGAGGCCATATTTGCACCGTTTGGAGCCATCATAACATCGCGCATCTTGCAAAATGCTGGCAATGATTCGCAGACCAAGGGTGTGGGCTTCATACGCTTTGATAAGCGTGAAGAGGCTACGCGCGCTATAATAGCGCTAAATGGCACTACACCCTCCAGCTGCACGGATGCCATTGTGGTCAAGTTCTCGAATACACCGGGCAGTACCAGTAAGATTATTCAGCCGCAGTTGCCCGCTTTTCTGAATCCACAGCTGGTGCGACGCATTGGTGGTGCCATGCATACGCCCGTTAATAAGGGTTTGGCACGTTTTTCGCCCATGGCCGGCGATATGCTAGACGTAATGCTACCCAATGGCTTGGGTGCGGCTGCAGCGGCAGCAACAACGCTGGCCAGCGGTCCTGGTGGTGCTTATCCCATATTTATATATAATTTGGCACCCGAAACAGAGGAGGCTGCATTATGGCAGCTATTTGGGCCATTTGGCGCTGTGCAATCGGTAAAGATCGTTAAGGATCCCACAACGAATCAGTGCAAAGGCTATGGATTTGTATCCATGACGAATTATGATGAGGCAACAATGGCCATACGTGCGCTTAATGGTTATACCATGGGCAATCGTGTGCTACAGGTCAGCTTTAAAACAAACAAGGCCAAGTAAAGTGGATTCAACAGCAGCAGCAGCTAAGGATGCTGAAGGTGGAGCTGGAGCAGCGGCAAAGTAAATACACTCACACATACAATACATTTAATTAGTCTATACACACACACACACACACACATACACACAAATTTTACCATATACATATATAAATATGCATGGTTTAAAGGCAATTAAACGCAACAACGTGTACAACACACACAAACACACAGTCACACAGACATAATTACATGCTGTACTTATAATGGGTACAGTTGGCTCCAAGTCTCGTTTAAACAACGAAACGGCTACGCCATTAAAAAAACAAAAAAAAAAAAACATCCAAAACTAAATCCTTAAACCCTGCCAGCCCCAAAAACAAAAAATGGAATCCTTACATTTATATGGCGGCCGCTACAATAGCAAAATTCTTATTTAGCAATTAAGTATAAACAAAAAAAAAATATTTAACAAAAAATGCAATAAACTGTGTGTCTAGGCAACAGTTGCTGCCGCAGTCAAATTATTAGCAAAAAGCAAAACAAAGAAATCAACAAACAAAATGAAATTAAACTTAAATTTATAAAAACAAAAAAAAAAAAAACAACTAGCAAAAGCAAATTTTAAATTTAAAACTAAGTAAGCAGCAAAGAAATCTTCCAGTAACATAAAAAAAAGTAAAACCAAAAATTAAAAAAAAAAAACAAAAAAAAAACACGCTCTTAGTTACACACTGCAAGAAAATTTTCTACAAACTTAATAATATTAAAAAGAAAAACAAAAGACGTTAGCTGCTGCGGCGCGGGCTACAAAAAGTATTTAACTAAAATAAAAAAACATATATATACATATATATAATAAATAATTATATAAAATGAAACACATATGCGTTGCATATATGTGTGCATACATGGAGGCTGCTACAGTATTAAACAAAAAACAAAAAAAAAAAAACGGAAACTACTTAAAAAGGCAAAAAGAAATTTAATAATTATTATATATATTATACACATATGAATTTTTTATGTTTTGTGTTTGTTTTTTTTATACATAAACAAGCCCAGCAAAGTCTTCAAGCTAACGTCTGCCAGAGACAGCCACACAAACTTATACTCTAACAAACACACACACACACACACATACAAACACACATACACTGGCAAAAATTGCGTGTAGAAGAGCAACAAAATGAAGCAAAGTAACAACAACAAAAATAATACAATAATTTATGCGCAAATTTGAAAAGTTTTACTAAAGTAAATAATTGTTAGTGAATATTATATACTATAATATTTATATAAAAATATATATACAATAACTTATATATAAACAATTTACATACTTATATACTTTATATAATGTATAGTTCAAGCAGCAAGTAAGTTATAAAAAACAAAAAAAAATCAAAAAACAAAAAAAAAAAAATTTGCTAAGTTTTTTAAGCGTTCAAAGCATAGCACAAAAAACTTAAGAACCAGTGAGAGAAAAGAAAACAAAACAAAACAACCCTCCCTTTAGCGCTCCAAATCCAAATTTTTTCAAATTATTACAATTATTAGTAATTTTTGCGTTTTAATTATGTATTATAAATTGCTTCAATTTGTAATCTTTTGCTTCTTCTTTTGATTGTTGTTAACTTATGTATTACTTTATATATGGCAGATACTAACTACAATTTATGTAACGAAAGTTTTTTGATTTCTTTGATTTCTAACGCTGTAATTTGAAACGATTCGAAACGTTCGTACAAGCCATGCATATTTATTTGTGTAAGAAAACTGTACAAGTACATAATTATTTCTTTTAAAACTATTAATTTCTATCATTTACATTTATAATTAAATTAAATTATTTATTACAAAAACAAAAAAACGCAGGCAACAAAAACAAATATTTTTAGTTAACAAAAAGCGTCGAATACCTAAGCATAACAGAAGCTTATGTATAAAAAAGATTATTTACATAAACATATATTTTTTGTTAGAACAAAATTTGCAACAAAACAAAAATCTAGTCAGAGAGTTGAAGAAGAAGAAGAAGCAGCAGAGTTGTAGGCAAAAGGCAAAAATATTTTCAAAGTTTAAAAAAAAAAAAAATAAAACAATTATTATATAATAGTCGAAAAAAGTACTAAAAAAAAAAAAAAAAAATTAGCAAACTGCTATATGCAGTTGTTAAGCCCTAAAATGTAGTGCATAAAACAAACATTAAAACAAAAAAAAATAATATATAGCTAAAATGTAAGCTTAGCAAAATTTGAGCGTCAGCGTGTTTATTTTCTTTTTCAAATATTAACTATAAACAATTTATTTAGAAAACACACCCCTCCACACACACACACACACACATGATTTTTGTCTAAATATCCAAAGATTTTTTTATACATACATATACTATACGTCTAAGCATTAAAAGTTGAATACAAAAGTAAAAAAATATATAGGCAGAAAATGTGTACTTGATTATTGTTTTAGCTTACATATATATTTTATTTATTTTTCAACATACTATATATAATTTATAAATTTAATTTTAATACTATTGTGCAATAGTTTTAAAATGCAACAAAAGAAAAGCAACAACAAACAATTCAAGTATCTCAATGAAATTAAAATTATTTTATTTATATTTAATTTTTTTTTCATAAAGCAAACAAACAAAAATTATAAATTTAAAAAAGCATATTTTTTCGTGTAATTTGTATATTTAAGTGCGCATATACATATATAATTATTTTTCTTTGTATTTAAGTAAAACAAACAAAAACAAAATTAAGCAAGCAGTAACAAATTATTTATTGTATTTTATAATTAATTTAATTTAAAGCAAAAGTCTAAAATCAAGTAATAGAACGCAGTGTAAAAGAAAAGAACAAAGAGAGTTGTTAGCAGCACACAGCAGAGAGCGCGCTGCTGCTTTAAAAAAAATTTTTATTTTTTTTTTTAATTAATTTATTTTTATGTTTAAATAACATTTTTGTCGCTGCATAACTTTGTGTGTGTGTTTTTTTTTTCTATTATTATTATTATTTTGTAACTTGTATTTTTAATTTTTGTCTACGCACACATAAACACAAACACACACGCATATGTGCGTATATATATAGCTACAGTTAGCAAAAATATTGTAAGCGGCAACAACAAAAAAAACAATTTTTTTTTTTTTCTTATATTTTGTGTTTAGTTTTTTAATTTTTTTTCTGTAACTTTATGTGTTATATATAAAGTGCTGACTATTTTTATTTTATATTTCTTTTTATAAATTATATTTTACAATTATGTTTATTATAATTATGTTTACTTTTATAATTTCAATTTGATTTGAACATTTTGCCCACAAAAACAAAACAAAACAAAATTCTCAATAAAAAACACTTGATTTGCATAATTTTTGTTTTTATTTTTTAAATTAAAATTTTTTTTTTAACTCTTTTTTGTTTATGACGCGTGTGTGCGCTAGTTTTCTATTAACTAATTATGTGTGCCTGCACACAGTCTGTGTTGAAAGTTTACTGACACTGTTTGCCTGTAGCTCTCTCCAACAAACTTAGCTGCTAGGTACTTAAGCTAGTCAAAAAAAAAAAAACAAATCCCAAAAAACATTGATCTCAAAATATTTTAGTTTTTCTTTTAATTTATAAAGGCATATACGCAGCTCGGCATGACAAAACTTCACATAAAAAAAAAAAATTCCCTTTTTTGGGATATTGCGTATAGGCCTTAAAGCATTCCAAGTTAAGGCCCATACGCAGCACGCAAAAATTACGCGCGAAATGTCAAAACTTCATATAAAAAAAAAAAATTTCCTTTTTTTGGGATATTTTTTTTATATGAAGTTTTGACATTTCATGCGGGATTTTTGCATGCTGCGTATGGGCCTTAATTTATAAAGGCATATACGCAGTTCGTAATATTTCGCGCGGAATGACAAAACTTTATATAAAAAAAAAGTACCATTTGGGTATTCTGTTTGGGATTTTTTTTTTATATAAAGGGCCATACGCAGCATGCAAAAATTCCGCACGAATTGTCAAAACTTCATATAAAAAAAATATCCCAAAAAAGGGAAATTTGTTTTCTATATGAAGTTTTGGCACTTCGTGCAGAATTTTTGCGTGCTGCTTATGGGCCTTTAAGTTTTGTCATTCCGCGCGAAATTTTTCAAACTGCGCATAGGGCTTAAAGCATTCCAAGTTAAGGCTCATGCGCAGCATGTAAAAATTCCGCGCGAAATGTCAAAACCTTATATAAAAAAAAAATTTCCTTTTTTGTCAAAACTTCATTTAAAAAAAAAAATTCCCTTTTTTGGGATTTTTTATATGAAGTTTTGACATTTCACTTTGAGGCCCATACGCAGCATGCAAAAATTCCGCACGAAATGTCGAAACTTCATATAAAAAAAAATTTCCCTTTTTTGGGATATTTTTTTTATATGAAGTTTTGACATTTCGTGCGGAATTTTTGCATGCTGCGTATGGGCCTTCATATAAAAAAAAAGAAATCCCCAAAAAGGGAGTTTTGAAATTTCGTGCGGAATTTTTGCATGCTGCGTATGGGCCTTAACAAGTTTTTCGGCTGCCAAAGCATACTAGTCAGTCAAAAAAAGCTTTGACAGCTGCTTGCACTAGTCTATATAGCCATTAAATACTCTACATTTATTTTTGTACTTATTGCTTTTGTAAACTCTGTTAAATACTCAGTACTCGAAAGTTCTCGAAACATTCCAGCAGCCAGTAGCAAGCGTATACCAAATGATATATACAAAACGAGAAAAAAAAAACAACAACTTACTATATACAAAAAAAATTTGCGCAAATGTAATGCAAAAAGTCAACAGATTTCCATATATGTAGTTGTATTGTATATATAAACTATATATATTCATTTTTTTTTTGTCAAGTTGGATTTCTATATACAACAATTACACTTCATTTACGTTTAAAGACTCTCTGCTTAATTATGTGTAATTTTTATTATAAAAACTTATGCGTTTTTATTCTATAGATTAGTGTTTATAATTTATACCACTACAAAGCATAGACATAAACAAACAACAACAAAAAAAAAAAAAACGTAAAAAATAATAATAAAAAAAACAACAAATGAAAAGTTGAAAGCATACATGCAATTAAATGAAAAAATTAACTATATGATATGTGCTTATATATATATATATAAACATATATATACCATATATATATAAAAAAATGAGTAAACAAGCAACTATTTACTTTATTTTATTAACATATTTATTATTATTATTAATTAATTAATAATATTTATCACACATTTCAATGATATTTCAAAATGCAAATTTATTATATTAACAAAACCAAAAAGTGAAACCAATACAAAAACAAAAAAAATGAAACCAACAACAAATTAATATTATAAATGTATTTAAAAATATATAATTATGAGTTTTTCTTGCTTTGCGTATATATATCGATATAAAAAAAAACAAAAACACATAATAAACTTGGTTCATTTATGTGTTCAGTTTTTTTTGAGTTTTTCTCAATATTTTTACAAATTTTCTTTCATTATAGCATTTTTTTTTTAAGCTCTCTAGTTTTGTCTAGTGTAAACGTACTAGCTTAACCCGCTTGTTGTGCGTTGGGGCGTTTATTTTTTTTTTCAACAAGTTTAATTTAAACTTAGTTTAAGCTTTATTTTTTTTTTTTTTTTATTAATTATGCTCTGTTGAACGCTACCATGCTTACTCTCACGCCCTAATCCGCTCTCTCTCTTACTCTCTCTCTCTCTCTCAAAACTTTAACTCCATTTTGTTCTGCGTCGTAACAGCCGAGCTCTCGTTCTTTTCAGTTCTTAGCAGCGAAACTTTTTCTTCTTTTACAGCACACCAAATGCCAGCGTTATTTCTTTTTTTACAGTGTACACGTTGAAAAAAATATAAAAACCAAAATATACAAGTAACATATACATTTTCATTTCACACACACACACACATCCACACTCACACACACATCGAAATTGTTTCCGTTTCAGTTGTTGTGCTAAAGTTAAAACCAACCAAAATCAAAAGTGTTATGTGTTTTAATTTTTTTGCGCAGTGTACCCAGTTTGATTTTTTCTAGTGTAAGTAAACAGCGAAAAGCTAACCACAATAACAAATCCTCTCCAGATATTTGCTTATAATTTATCTTACGTTCTCTTGCTCTACTATGTAACATCATCTATATTAATATGGTGCATACTTATGTATATGGCTGCTATATGTGCACCATGTACATGGTATGCATAACTGTATCTATCTAATAGTTTTGTTGCATAACTTTTGCCTTACGTTTGTTGTTGTACTCACGTTTATTGTTTAAAGCGTTTTTTTGGGTAAGTAACCAGAAGCGGAATTTTTTGAAAGCAATCTAATTTTTTTTTTAAGTTTACTTAAATACACAGTAAAAAAATAAAAAAACGCCAAAAATAAAGTAAAGCTTGCTTTGGCTAGCCAAAGTTTTCATGTCCTTTGCAAGTTGCTTTCAGTGTAGTATAGTCGTATACTTGATTTTTAGCTTGAACACTTCAAATTTAGCAACGTTCTGTTTATGATCCGATATTTGTCATTTGTACTTGAACCCAGCTGAGCTTAAAGCTTTCCAGATAAACTCCAAAATAACTCGTTTTATAGAAAAAAAACGCCAACCATAAAGTAAAGCTTGCTTTGGCTAGCCAAAGTTTTCATGTTCTTTGCAGTTGCTTTCAGTGTAGCATAGTCGTATACTTGATTTTAAGCTTGAACCTTATGATTCGATTGATTTGTCATTTATACTTGACTGAGCCTAAAAATTTCCAGATGGTCCATAACACAGCCAAACAAAACAAAGTGACTTTTAAATCGAAAGTTCAGACCATGAGTCAAAAAAATCCAGCTCGTCAAAGCTCACATGTTTTCAACAGCAGCTTTATGGCAATGTTTTTGGAGCCAGGATTTTGAGATAAACTCTAAAACAACTCGTTTTATAGAAAAAAAAAACGCCAACCATAAAGTAAAGCTTTCTTTGGTTAGCCAAAGTTTTCATGTCCTTTGCAGTTGCTTTCAGTATAGCATAGTCGTATACTTGATTTTTAGCTAGAACACTGCAAATTTTGCAAGGTGCTGTAACAAGGCCTTATGCTCCACTTGGAGTTATTGGAAGAAAGAAGAAGTAACAAAAAAATGAAACACCTTAGCTTTCCGCTTATGAGCCGATATTTGTCATTTAAACTTGAACCCAGCTGAGCTTAAAGCTTTCCAGATAGTCCAATTTCATAACACTTTTTCTTCCTAGCTTTACAGTCTTTGGTGGACCATAGCTTCCGCAACAAACTCTCTCCATTTGTCCCTCTCTACAACGACATCTCTCCCGTGTCGGACTCCTATTTTTCTGAGATCGGCTTCTACATCATCCAGCCATCGTTTCTTTGAACGTACTCTTCTTCTTCCTCCAAGCTATTCTTTCCGTGGACATTCTTAGCACATTTTTTTCAAGACCAGCTTTATGGCGATGTTTTTTTTATATGTTTTTGGAGCCCGGGTTTTGAGATAAACTCCAAAATAACTCGTTTTATAGAGCTTCATGAGTTAGTGTCAGAATCTTGACGTTCCAGTCTTTTTTGGACTACGGATTCGCTGATGTGTTCTCTGGATCCGCAAGTCCTTGTGTGGCTGTTTTTTTTTAACATATGTAACTAGATCTTACTTAGTGGCTTTGACAAATAGTTCTTTCTGCATTTTTTTTCCTACAAATAGGAACAGCTTTCTGTTGGAATTCAAGAACTAAACTTGTTCCACGATCTTCAAAAATCAAATATCACAATAGATTTACGATTAGTGAACATCTAGAGATGTCAGAATTCGGAAGAATTTTGTATTTTAAGGGGTCTACGCAGTTCGAAATATTTCGCGCGGAATGACAAAACATCATATAAAAAAAAAAGTCCCAAATGGGATTTTAAGGGTAAACCCCTTTTGGAATATCTTTGGGATTTTTTTTTGTATATGAAGTTTTGTCATTCCGCGCGAAATTTTTCGAACTGCGTATAGGCCTTTAATGAGTTCAAACAGTTTTGAAGTTATAATACACAACAACAACTCAAAGGCTTGAAACTCAATAAACTAATAATAACACAAACCCTGGCCAACACTAAAAATATTATTAATGAGTTAATTTTTGCAGTAAATTTCCTAAAAAAATTAATTCCCAAAACTAAGGGGCCGATAAAAAAGAAAGCATTTCTAATTTTTTAACTTTTCTTGATTTATTTTCAGGCGTGTATTGTTGTTCGATTTCGATTTTCAATTGAATTTGACATTTACATTTACAACTTTAATTAATTGATTAATTTTAATAATAATTGTATAATTGTAATAATTATTTATGTATTACATGAGCAGTTATCAGGCACTTTCAGTTCTCATTGTTCCATATTATGTGCAATATACATATATACTATACACTGTGCGTGTGTGTGTGTGTGTGTGTGTCTGTTGACTGTCCATGTACATATATGCGTATAACAATTGCTACTATATTAAAACATATAGTATATTATTGTATTGTAATTTTCTTCATTTAATTACAGCCAAAAAAACTTATAAGTTTAAACCAGTACAGCAAGTTACCAAAACCCAGAAAGAAAGAACAAAAAAAAATTCTCGTAACGAATTTTTTGTTTAAAACGCTTTTGATCTACTGTTGTTAATTTTTATAAATATTATTATTTTTTTTTTTTACGCTTAATTTAGCGCTCGCACAATATCGTTACGTACTCTGAAGTACATAAAAACCCAGCTCAACATAAGCCCAAAAATTCTACTCTACATCAAGTGATTTTTTTTTTTTTTTTTGTTTTATTTTTGTAGTGCAGTGTAGAAGAACAAGCTGAGCGAAGACCAAGACCAAGCAACCAATATTACCAGTACCAGAACCAATCAAGCAACAACCATCCAACGATTTCTCATTTGCGCTAAAAATCTCTGCTTTAGTTATATTATACTTATATCGTATATACTTATTATAATTATTATATTATATTATATTCTGTGCCGTAATGTATATATATTCGTATATGTACATGTATTTTTTTTCTTTCAGTGTAACTCTTAAAAATGTACGCTCGTTTACGTTTTACTTTATATTCCTCTATTACTAGACTTGTATTATCATCTATCGATTACTGTGATCTAAGTTTAAAGTTAAACCAAAGAAAAACAATTACAAAAAAAAAAAATGAAAACCAACTAAAATTCAAATTTGCAGCGTGTCTAATAATATTTAAGCTAGTAAATTTTCTTTATATATTATATGAATTTTGGCTTATGGTTTCGATTTCGATTTTGATTTCGATTTCGGTTTCGATTTGATTTGTTTTGTAGCACCAGCACCAAGTCGATAAATTAACGATAACAACGTAGTGTTTACAGTACGACGTGAGAGCGCAAGAGAGCAGAAGACCCGCTATTTTAAGTACATATACCAAATTGTTATTACACTCTTTGTTTCTCCTTTTTGGAATCATGCCGTTTGTTAGCTATACTCCTTGCTGAGAGCACAACATATTGACAATCATTTGTAGTTTCTATATGGTTTTTAAACGGCTTTTTTTCAAAATTTTCAACAAATCTTGAGTGCAATTATTAAAGCTACTACATATCAAAAATTTACAATACATACTCGTATGTTATATATATCAAGGATTTTGAATTTCTGTTCTTTTTGTATGCCTAAGTTAAGTTTGTGACAATTTATTAAAATTTAATTTCAAGCAGCGGACGCTCAAAACACAGAAAAACTTCTTTACAAAGTAGTTTTAAAAATTTCTTTTGGTTTTAACGAAACAAACTTAATGAAGAGTTTCTGCAAATGTTTTTAAAACTTAAGAGAAAGCCATGTAAAAAGAAATGCATACCCAATGTACCCAATGACTTTTAAATATATAGAAAAGAAAGAATTATTGAAATATCACAAGTTCTAGATTGTGGATTGGTCACACTAAATATATAGCCTTTGCAGAGCCTAAACATAGCTTTCTCTTTATTAAGGGCTTGATTATAAATACAATTATGAGAATTAGTAGCTCTAAGTCGCACTCTCGGCCTTTGTTAGTTGTTTTGGTTCCAGAGACGCTTTGAGAAATATTTCTGAAACATGCATTTTTCTTTTTGAAAGATCTTAATTTTATTTCTACAAAGTTTGCATAATTAAAAGACTCCGCAGGAATATGTATAATGCAAAACCAGATCTTAGTAGAAAGGTTTTAACGAATTTTTTGAGCTTAGCCCCTTAAAGTGTTTTGTTAAAATAGATGACTAAAAATGTTGGTTCTTCCGTCTTTGTAGGAAATATGAAAACATGAAAAAGCCAAAACAATTTTTAAATTTAACTCAAATTTCATGGTAGTTACTAAAAAATACGAACTGATTTTAAGACTGACAAAATATACAAAATTTTGTTACTTTTATTTATTGGTTTTCTTGTTTTTTGTAGAGCCTAGCGATTAAGCAATTTCTTAGTTTAAAACTCAATAAAGGTGTTAAGGCGTATACGCGTTTCGAAAAATTTCGCGCGGAATGACAAAACTTCATATAAAAAAATCCCAAATGAGATTTCACAAAAGGATTTTTTTTTAAATGAGATTTCCCAAAAGGATTTTTTTTTTATATGAAGTTTTGTCAATCCGCGCGAAATTTTCGAACTGCGTATAGGCCTTTAACAATAAAGATAAATGAATAATATTTAGAAATATTAACTATTTCATTAACAAAAACAAAATCGATTGAATATGCAAACTTTTGCAGAGCTATAAACTTTCCCTAACATTTTCTTGTGTAAATCTTAAAAAATAAGCCGTAAAAATGTTCAAAGCAAAGCTCAATCAGTATGAAATACTGGGACTACAAATAACACTAAATAACATTAAGTCAGTGAAAGTTTAGAATATTTTTTAAGCCATAAAAAAAACTATTTTAGATCTCTGAGTTTATTTTTTTGTTACTTACGAAAAAAGGTTGTGGAACAAATAGTTACAAAAACAAACTTTAATGCCAAGCTTTAATTAAAAAAAAAAATCTTTAATTTAAAAAAAATGTAACTCATCTTTTTTTTATTTTTCAAGCAATGACTATTGGTATAAAAAGTAACGCTTTTAGTTAGAATATTGAGCGTCTACTGTGCTACTAAAACACAAAATTTTTATAATTTATTTTTTTTTTTAAACGCTAATTTAAAGAAAATTGTGTTTAATTGCCTTTAATTGCTTCTCTTGAGTTCAAATATGAATTTTAAGTGTTATATTAGTTTAAACTATTTGTTAGTTTTACAACACTTGAACAAATCGATAAAAATGGTTCAAAGTGTTAACAAAAAGCAAAATTTAAAAGCAAAATCAAAAAATAGTTTGCCAAAGCAAAAAAAAAAAAAAAACACAAACCAAAGACTGAAAAAATAAAAAAAAACCCAACAAAACAAAAAACTAAAAAAACGCTGCTCAATAAAACAAAACGAATCAAAATCAAATCAAAATCAACAAAAAAACAATTATAAGAAAGTATGATTATAAACTTAGCTCGTTAAGTGTCAACTATTGAGTAAAACTTACTGCCAATTGTGATAAGCGGTTCGGCGCACCCTTAATCGGGAGGCCCCGGCCCTAGCCCTAGATCTAAGCGACAAGCGTCTAATTTGTCTCTATATAGTACATACATACATACATATATAATATATTATTATATTATTAAGCGCACGAGAGTTTAATTGACAAATAATAAATGAAAGCAAAATAGTACTCACCAGTTCGGAGCTATCTGTTCCAAATCCGCGTGCTGCCAGATGCTGCGCAGCTGGTGCAGTAAGAAGGATACGGGCATGCCATGTATATTTCCAGACTGCGAGGTGCTATGCAGATTAATATCAGCGTGTGCATCAATCCAGACCAGCGATAAATTCGGCGTATGCTGCAGATGCCCGGCCACGGAACCTATCGTACATACGCATCAACATATATACGTATGATGTTAATCTTGTTTGTTCAAAACTCACCAAAGCCAATGGCATGATCGCCGCCAAGTGTCAGGAATTGCGTGTGCTCCTGCAGCATTAGCTGAATCTGTTTAATAAGCGCTCGATTACAGGCCATAAATTCGGCATAGTTACGGATGTGACTGAAATGTTGGTTCTGCTGCTGCAACAGTGCCTCATCCGTCTGGTATTTTAGGTTCCCATAGTCCTTGATTACCAGGCGCTCTATTGATGAATAAAGTTACAAATTGCAATTTCAAATTGAATCAAATGTTGTGTATTATTTGGAAAGTGTATCGGGAACAGTAACAGATGCGAGTGGCAGGTGGGGAACTTTTGAAAAACTAAGTATGATAGTATTGAGCTAGATCTAGAACTTATTCTAAGTTATATTGAGGGTTCCAAAACTATATGAAACTGGTGTTTGTATCTTGAAGAAAATGTAAGCTGATCATGAGAGGCAAACGTTTTTTCAGCAATATTTCACAGAGAAGTAACCTACAGGCATATCTTGTCTCAATCAGTTGGATGAGTAGCGTTCACTTTATAGTTAAACCCCGACTTAAAGAAGAGAAAAACTCTTCGAGCCCTGATTGGGTGCGTTAGTTTGCTGGTTCAATCCTTTATCAGCTTCTTAATCTAGCTTTAATGTTGAGCCAAACAAATTTCCCTGCAAGATCTGAACTGACAGACTATAAGCATGGACGGATCTTCATGACCCTTCCACTGGTTTGTTTTTTTGTTATGTCTTTGAAAAACTCTTGGATTGCGTATAGCTTTCAGATTTTCAGTCTCTATGCTTGCGCGGATAAAGAAGCGTCAGTCGCAAAGGGTTTTAGTCTCGTCCTATCAACGGTAGCACACTGTATTGGCATCCCAATGTGCTAACGTTGCAAGGACGAGAAACTGGGGCTCTTGGTATTAGAGGTAGGTTCAAAACTAGTTTTTAAAGTTTTGAATATATATATTTCAAAAAACGACTTTGGCTAAGATTAGGACTCGTGCTGTTCGATTCAATTTCAAAAATACTTCTAATATCCACAACCGTTCCACTAAAAGACCCTATACATTACAGCATTTTTGTGTACTCACCATCAACGCCTTGCAGCACTTCCAACAGCTTGCTCTGACGAAGTGCATCTGGCGCCAGCTCTACGCCCTGTTTGCGCTGCCCTTTGGAAAAGGGCACACCAATGATGCCAAGACTCTGCTCGCCCGCCAAACTGTGCTTAAGCCGGAACAATTTCGGGCCGAGATCCCTTGACAACAGTCTGCAAGTCCACGACATGTTGAGCTACTTGCTTGGATTATGTTGTTTTATGGACAATAGTTTAGCTGATACTATCACGCACACTTTCGCTGCTCCAGCTGATACTTGCTCGATTTGTCAACTAATCTTAGCCAGAGAGCTGCGTTTGTCTTTAATGCGTTCCGCTCAGTGGCGTATACAGGGGGTGCGTTCTGGGGGTCCGTATATTTGAGTTTCTAACACTCGGAAATCAGACTTTGAATTTAATTTTGATCCCCCGAGATTTCTATGTTGGCCCGCCTCTGGTTTCGCTGATAAGACTTTTGCGAAAGCAACGCGTAGCTGTTGACACTTGTATATAGCTCCAGCTCCCCTTGATAACTTTGTCAGATGCTGTTCCACGTTGGGATTGACATTATGGTTTTGTTTTTGTTTATGTATAGCTCTAGCTGATAAGAACCGGCTCTTTTAAGTTAGTCGATAACCTTGATCCTGGCATTACTGTGCGTATCATTTGTTCACAAGAATTAGATTTAATGATAAGTTTACGCTTTCGGGGGCATTTGTTCAAGATTTTTAATAATTTTGTTTGATTCCTGAATGAATCAGCTGCTTGTATGAGTTCCAGGAAGGTCTACACAGCAATGAAAAGTCAAACTTTAATTATATTTTGTAACGAGAGCAGTTTAAGAAGTCTGACTTATATATCGATAAATGACTTATTTCAAGTTTTAGGTGTTAAGCTATTTAGTCTTCCAATTCGAATTTATAAAAATTATACTCCGATTTTAAAGTAATAATCTGCCCATACCCAATGTAATTGAAGGAAGGAGACGTACAACACCAAAGGTTCTTTATCATCTGTATAACCATCCTTCTTCTGTGTTTTTTTGCAATCTCGACTGCCTCAAGATTACAAAAAATCTTAATACCCCTTACTTTTAATTACGGCAACTCTAAAGTCGGTCACTATGTTTGGAGTTCAAGAACATTGCCTTCTCAAAAGAGTGAACAAGTAAGAACAGACTGGTAAACTAAATTAAGTTAGTTAGTAATTTGTATTTTAAGCAATTATGTGCCCGAAAACCTAGACAGAATATGTTTACTTAACAATTTCATATAATAGATTTTACAATTGCCAATGTGTTATTTGTGGTCTAGGATTTTTTGTGACTACATTACAATCGCTCAAGCCCTGCATAGCATCTTTATAATTGAGCCCAAATATAATCATTCATCTGATTCATGTAAATGGATTACAAAGATTAACAAATTTATTTACATTTTAACTAATGTAATTAAAAATAATTTTTCATGCGTCAACAAAAAAAAAACTGCAAATTTGCACGCTCGCACCATGAAAGAGAGCGAACCAACATGAGCTTTACATTTTTGGCGCATCTTCTGTTAGATTTTTAAGGGACTGTTCAAATTCCACAGCATCGATTTGTCGCTTGTCGGGATTAAATGGTGGTGGTCCTATTAAATCAACCACCTCGTCGTAGTCCAGCGTCTCCTTTTCTAGCAAAGCCTCAGCGAGCTGGCAAAAGAATAAAAAATAAATAGCGTTTGTCATTAAAAATTTTTGAGCTTAGTTTATATTTCATCGTGCTCACTTTTTCCAGCTTGTCGCGGTGCTCGATTAATATATTCTGTGTGGTCTCATATGCCTTAGACACTGTCTTACGTGCTTCATTATCAATTATGCTTTCCATGCCACGCGAAAAGGGTTTATCACCACCGCCTGCTTCATCCGTATCGCGTACATAAATTGGACCCAAAGTCTTATTCATGCCAAATTTTTTGATTTGCGAATAGGCAATCTTTGTGACCTTTTCCAAATCATTCTGCGCACCAGTAGTAATACGATTAAACACCAAATTTTCAGCAGCTCGGCCGCCTAGCGCCATACACATCTTATCAAATAGCTCTTCCTTGCTATACAGATGTTGCTCACTGGGAGTGTACTGTGCAAAGCCCAAAGCCAGGCTAGTGCGTGGCACAATCGTCACTTTAAGCAGTATGTCAGAGTTGGGCAACATCCAGCCCACCAGTGCATGTCCAGACTCATGATAGGCAATAACCTTGCGCTCTGCCAGGGACAGCGCATGAGAGCGCTTCTCCGTGCCGCCTGTCATTAAAATACAGAATGATTGTTGTAAGATATGCTTAGTGTAATGTTTAAATACATTAACGCACCCACAAGACGCTCCACAGCATATTCCAGATTCTTGCTAGTAACTTCCTTTTGCACATTGCGAGCTGCATGCAGCGCCGCCTCGTTGCACACATTGGCTATATCTGCGCCCGAAAAACCTGGCGTCAGACGTGCCAGACGCTCTGTATACGTTTCGGGGGCCCCCTCCAATTTGACGGAAGATAAATGCTTCTCAAATATCTCCTTGCGCTCCAGCAGCGTTGGCAAATCAATCAAAATGTGCCGATCAAAGCGCCCGGGACGCAGCAATGCCTGTTAATCAAAATCTCAAGTTAAATGTTGTCATAAAATACACATACATATAACCGTATTATATTCACCTTATCTAAAATGTCAGCGCGATTTGTGCTGGCCAGCATAAGCACGCCCTCCTTGGTAGCCATGCCATCCATTTCGACTAGCAGCTGATTAAGCGTTTGCTCCGATTCACCGGAGCTGCCTTGACCCATATTGTCTGTGCCAGAACGCTGGCGACCAATGGCATCAATTTCATCTATATAAATAATGCAAGGTGCTCGCTTTTTGCCCTCTTTAAACAAGTCGCGCACACGCGCAGCACCTAAGCCTCCAATCATCTCAATAAACTCGGAGCCATTCATGCTGAGAAAAGGGACTTGTGCTTCTGTGGCGACTGCTTTGGCTAACAGTGTTTTGCCACAGCCTGGCGGTCCTAGTAGTAATGCGCCACGTGGCACTTTGGCGCCCAGCCTTTGATACTTTTCCGGTGATTTTAAATAGTCTACAAACTCCTTAACCTCTTGCTTTGCCTCACTAAGCCCGGCCACATCGCGAAAGAGCACGCCGCGCCCGCCATCAAAGGGATCTACAAGCGTAAACTTTGCACGGCCCATTTGATTCTACGAGAGAAAAGCAAATTGTTAAAAAGAAATTGTGAACCCATAAACTGTACGTGACTCACAAATGAATCCATACTAAGCGGGCTCTTCATGGTCTTCATGCGTGAAGCAATGGACATGAGCAACGCGCAGAAAAGCAGCAGCATTAGTATGCGGCCTGTTGTGTCGGTTTGACGATCATAAGTTACAGGCACGCCGTCTGTAATGCCCAAACGTTTCTCAACCTCGCGCAACTTTTCCTCAAACTTGTTGGCATCGGCAATGGCCATATGGAAAATCGTTGATGTAACCTTGCGCCCCTTAACCACAGCGCCTTCATGCAGTATGATGGTTACCATTTCCATGTCTGGACGTATAATAAGCTCCTTAACCTCGCCAACGGCTAGCATGTGATGAACAAACTCGTTCCAGGACACATAGCGTGTAGAACCCTAAAATTAAATATTTTTAACATATAGCTTATAGACTTTAGCCGAACCATTTACCTCGGGACGCTCTTGTCGCGGTGTAATGAGCAGCGATATAAAGGCCACAAACATATATACAGTGAAGAGCCAGAGCACAGCTTTGGTTAATACAGAACGCATTTTTTCACCATTATCATTGTTTTTATTGGGCTGTTCATTGGAGCTAGATGCAGACTCATTTTTGTGCTCTGGCTTACTATCAACTTCCGAAGATGCATTTTCGGCGGTTTTGCTGGGACGAGTGTTTCTTCTACTGCTACTGTTTTTCTTATCATCCGGCTTGGTTGATTTGTCCGCTCTGTCCGTGCACATACAACGCATATGCATTTTCTGTACCTCACGCGGCGTCAGCTGCAACGAGCGCGCTATAACACCTACAATAGCCTTGTACTCAGCCTGCAGTTGTTGCACCTAGAAGTTTTGAAACATTTAGTAGCCATTTATATACTAAATGCGTATATAACAATAAACTAGCTGTCTACCTGTCGTCGGCTCAGCGACAATGTTGTTAGATGTCGCTGCATATTGCCGGACATGTTTGTGGCAAGTCCAGTGGCATTATTTGTAAGTATACTCTGCGCCGCACTTGCATAGGAGCGCGACAAATAGTTGGGTCCACGTTGTAGTGCATTTCTTACATGCTGCAGACTTTTGAACATAATTTCGAGGCACTGTGCCTTTTGTGGCCGTTTCGAATACGTAACTTTGTATTGTTTTGTCGAAATAACATGCGAAATAAAAAATGAGCGTTGCCACTTAGTCGCAAATAACTGAAATGACATAGCACTATCAGCTGTTTGCTTGCTTTCGATAAGTTTTCGCGTGCAAACGTGTTTTAAAAAGGCAACGTTAATTGTACTTACCAAATAGTTCATTTTCCAAATAATTTCTACTTTATTTGAATTTGGTGGCAGCTATAGGTAAGCTGAGTATCTACTCAGCATATCTATGCATTTTCAAGTGCCCACAATTTTTTGTTCCAATAAAAAAAATCAATGTACAAAAATAATATTTTTTTTTATTTAAAGTCCAAAAATTATCTTGGTTTGTTCAAAATGTAAAACAATTAAAAGTTCCCTATATTTTTGTTTAAATAAAAAAAAAAATAATAATAATAATGCTATACAAATATTACTTCGTACTACACAATAATAATGTCACTGTATTGAGTAACTAATTTGTTAATTAATTTGTTATTTTTGTTAGATTGTATTGGCATTGGTTCCCTGCTTTCAATAATTGCTATTTACTGAACCATCAAACGGACCCACATTGTCACCAAAATCCTGCAGCTCCTCGTCCATGTTATCGTCAAAATCATCTAAGTCTTTTGATTCGGGACAATGCCGACAGCGGCTTTCGTTGACGCCATAATTAATACACGTGGAGCCTACGCACTCACAGCAACCATCATGAAACCATCTTTGAAAAAGTGCATTAAAAAAATTCAGCTATAAAATAGGTCAATTTAAATATGTATTTGTAAATTAATGAACACACCTATAACTGCTTGCACCAGTTGCTTGACAGCTTTGGCGACACTTATTCCAGGATACACAGTGGTTTAAATATATAACCGTGCAATTGACTGTTACAATATTATCCCGTTCCTTGAGTGCCTCATCTAAATTTTTATCGTTTGACTCTAATATTTGCAAAATAAATAATTAAGCTTAATAAATTCAGATTAATATGATTAAAGCATAAATGCTATACATACTTAGATAATATTTAACATCTTTTTCGAGTTTAGGACCCGCTAAAACGGTGTCAAAATCTACTTGGAATGTGAAGACATCCCAATTGTAATCAAAATCGCTATCCTCGGGCGTATTGGAGGCCAGCACGTTAAAAAGCTCGGGCACTCCATCGAACTCCTCGATGTGTGATTTTTTAGAAAGTGAATTGCGTGTGTCGTTTGGCTTGGGACAGAGCTCTGTAATTTATAAAAATTTTTGTTTTTATTCTTATCAAATAATAAATGAGGAAGAACTGAAGCAAGTGCGTTTAAATTTCAATAAAAGCAAACAGTGTGTTTAGCTTTAACACAAAATAATTGGTTAAAACCTAAAAGTTCCCTTATAATTAATAATTTTATTTCTTTATTTCAATAAATTGAATGGTTATTGTATATTTGCGTAAGCTGCATCATTCTTATTTATTTATTACAGCTGTTATTTCTTTGCTTTTTCTTTTAGGGACAAGACGTTTGTCGCATGATGTAGGCTAGTTTTTTGTTTCTTTACCGGCTAGAAACAGCTTAATTTAAGTTTTCAATACCGAATGCATTTAGCACAATCAAACGCATCCTCAAATGCTTTTACAATTACATTTTGAAGCAAAAGTGTCAAAGCTATGCGTTTAAGCTTGACAAACTCGTTTCAAACGGCGGCTTTGCTATCGATATGTCTTTCGATAACTCTAACGCATAGAAAAAAAAAAAAAAACAAACAGGCACATTTGCAATAACAAAGTTACATATCGTACATACATATATACAACACGATTTTGGCATGGCAATTAAATATATAAAATGTCTAGATCACATCATTTTCGTAAATAACTTGTTGCCTCCCAAAACACACATCAACACACGCACGCACACCATCATATTATTGTAACCGCACTTACCTACACAACTGCAACATTCCTCATAGTAATTTTTTCCAAGACATTTAAGACACTCTTTGCAGCAGGAGCAATTCTTGAGCTCACATTTACAGCTTTGGGTTAACATACACTTGGAAACTATTGACGCACAGATGACTTCATTGCAGGATTCCACTGTATCATAAAAACATACAAATCCCAATAGTAGAAATGCGCCAATTGTTAGAGAACGCCAAACTTCCATAATGTTTGTGTTTATAAGTAGAGTTACTTTTGTTTTATTATATATCCTAATGTTTAATGTCTGGTTTGTTTATTGTGTGTTATGATAAGCGGCCAAGTTTATAAACACAGCCTAGGAGTATTTTGATTGCACACAGGATTTAAAACAACAAACTAATAGTATTTCGTACACAAACTGGGAGCGAGCGAGCGAGCGCAATGAGCAAAAAAATTACAAATATTTTGATTGATAAGTTTTGTTTTTGTGTGTATGCTGCTGCATGTAGAGTTTGTTTGTATGCATGTACTTCTAATATATATTAAACAAAAAACAATTAAAGTAAAGCACAACACAAGCAATTGTTAAATACTATTAGCGCAACGCAACATTTGTTATAATATATTTCTATAGGTGTGTATTTTATGTGTAGCATCCATCGAAAGATAGAAAAAATGTTATCGTAGCGCGTTATAAGTGTGTATATTTGCAAGGCACAAGAACAAGTTTTGGAATGAGCTATGAATATTTACTAAATCATTGAACAAGTCAGTCACAGCGCGTAACAACAACAGCGCCAGCAGCGGCGCGAACAGAAACAACACGACGACGACGACAAGATCAAGAAGAACTAGCGCGAACGACAACACACAGATACGGATACAACAGAGCGAGAGATTCGTCGCAGCTGCAGCAACAACAACAAACACAACAACGACAAAGTCGCGTCGACGCGTCAGCTAGCTTGCTTTTGTTATTGGCGCGGCCGACGTCAACGACGCAGCAGGGCATAACTGTCTTTTCTTTTCTTTTTGTTGTTGTTGTTGTTCAAGCCAGGCTTGGCCCAGACTATGGCTAGCCTGCAAATGAGCTATCCGCTAGATACAATATACAATACGCGAAATACATGCACACACATACATACATAGTCACACAACGCACACGCGCTTAGAGGTACGTAAACACGTTAGGGCTCTGTAGATGCATGCGGGTGTCGAACGCAGAGCGGGGATTTGCATTAGAGCTGTCGTTTTCGATTTCTAGCGCAACGATAAAAATACTATGCAGCTATCGCTGAATATCGAAATACAATTTTCATACAGTGGCAACAAAAACTAACAAACAACAGGAGTTTAGGAAAGCTGTCATGTTACTTAGATTGTTTTACCATAAAGCCATCTTAGCAGTAACACACGGTCTTGTCTTTTTTTTTTGTCTTTAGGCTTGCCCCAGACTGCAGCTTGCGAGTTATCCGCTAGATACAATATACAATACGTGAAATACATGTAGACGTACGCGTTTGTGCGGTTTCGTACGAAGAGCGGGGTTTTGCTGTAGAGCTGCCGTTTTCGATTTAAAGCGAAACGATATAACACACCATATACTTTTATCGATAACAATTATTTGCATACGGTGGCAACTTGCTACTAGCAAGTTGCTAGTTCTTAACAAAAACAAATCAAACGCCAAGCGTAGTGGCAGGCAGTCAAGTTGCTTACATTATTTATTAAAATAAACAATTTGAAAAATGTTTCAAAAGTTCGCTTTGCTTTTGGTGGTTGGTTCGGGAATTTGTTTTATATATGGCATTATTAAACTGCATGTGGAAGTGGAGCCAAACACCTGTCGTATGACTTATATGTTTGGTCAACCAAATTTTGCGGTAAGTTGCACTTTGCATGCACTTTGTGTGTATCTCATATAATACATACTTTTACTGATACACACTAAAATAAGCTGCAGCCAATGTATGAAATCAAAAAAAAAAAAAAAAAATCATTCGAATGCGCAGCTCGAAACTCTTGTTTCTGTCCATTCTAACAAACTTGGGACAACTTGCGGACAAGCTAGCAACAGGCGTTGCTGTTGATTTGTTATAGCGCCAGAGTCTTTTAAAAAGAAAACGTTAAGCAACAACAATTTAAAAGAAGTATTTGCCAAATCTCGAAAATTATCCTTCTATCAATTTGTGCAATGTTTCAAAAGTTCGCTTTGCTTTTGGTGGTTGGTTCGGGAATTTGTTTCATATATGGCATTATTAAACTGCATGTGGAAGTGGAGCCAAACACCTGTCGTATGACTGATATGTTTGGTCAGCCCAATTTTGGGGTAAGTTGCACTTTGCATGCACTTTGTGTGTATCTACATACTTTTACTGATACACACTAAAATAAGCTGCAGCCAATGTATGAAATCAAAAAAAAAAATCATTCGAATGCGCAGCTCGAAACTCTTGTTTCTGTCCATTCTAACAAACTTGGGACAACTTGCGGACAAGCTAGCAACAGGCGTTGCTGTTGAATTGTTATAGCGCCAGAATCTTTTAAGAGAAAACGTTAAAAGCAACAACGATTTAAAAGAAGTTTTTGCCAAATCTCGAAAATTATCCTTCTATCAATTTGTGCAATGTTTCAAAAGTTTGCTTTGATTTTGGTCGTTGGTTCGGGAATTTGTTTCATATATGGCATTATTAAACTGCATGTGGAAGTGGAGCCAAACACCTGTCGTATGACTGATATGTTTGGTCAACCCAATTTTGGGGTAAGTTGCACTCTGCATGCACTTTGTGTGTATCTCATATGCATACTTTTACTGATACACACTAAAATAAGCTGCAGCCAGTGTATGAAATCAAAAAAAAAAATCATTCGAATGCGCAGCTCGAAACTCTTGTTTCTGTCCATTCTAACAAACTTGGGAAAACTTGCGGACAAGCTAGCAACAGGCGTTGCTGTTGAATTGTTATAGCGCCAGAATCTTTTAAAAGAAAACGTTAAAAGCAACAACGATTTAAAAGAAGTTTTTGCCAAATCTCGAAAATTATCCTTCTATCAATTTGTGCAATGTTTCAAAAGTTCGCTTTGCTTTTGGTGCTTGGTTCGGGAATTTGTTTCATATATGGCATTATTAAACTGCATGTGGAAGTGGAGCCAAACACCTGTCGTATGACTGATATGTTTGGTCAACCCA
The DNA here is from genome assembly GCA_018150985.1 of Chymomyza costata. Classification (NCBI taxonomy): domain Eukaryota; kingdom Metazoa; phylum Arthropoda; class Insecta; order Diptera; family Drosophilidae; genus Chymomyza; species Chymomyza costata. Next base: position 2,799,680 of record JAECWU010000127.1, on the reverse strand, counting down.
ATTTTGGGGTAAGTTGCACTCTGCATGCACTTTGTGTGTATCTCATATACATACTTTTACTGATACACACTAAAATAAGCTGCAGCCAATGTATGAAATCAAAAAAAAGAAAAAAAGAAATCATTCGAATGCGTAGCTGGAAAATTATCCTGCGACAGTAAAAATCTTAACGTGCCGATTAAAAATCGTGATGGAAACTTAGTAACGAGCGAGGAAGAGCAGCTTGGAGTATGGCGTGAACACTTTGAAAGAACTTTTGAAGTTATAACGAATACAAGCCAGACTCCCACAACTATCCGTGATAGAAGACCTATGCGTAATATTTGCACCAACCAGCCAAGTAAAGAAGAGATTGCGAACGCTATCCGCTCACTGAAGAGCGGAAAAGCTGCTGGCATTGACAATGCTTAAAAGCAGATGTTAACACTTCTGTGGAAATGTTGTACCCACTATTTCGGGATATTTGGAATACTGAGGAAACTCCAGAAGAAAGGAAACAGTCGATTGTGGTAAAACTGCGAAAAAAAAGGTCATCTTTAAGACTATAACAATTGGAGTGGCATTTCACTGCTTTCAGTTGTCAGTAAAATCTTCAATAAAATTATCATGGAGCGCATTTCAAAGGCAGTTGATGAACAACTTCGACAGCAGCCATCAGGTTTTCGACCAAACCGCTCCTGCACAGACAACATAAACACCATGCGTGTAATTATAGAACAGCGCATTGAATTCAACACAACATTATACGCAGTTTTCATCGATTTTGAAAAATTGTTTCCGTCAAAAGAGATTGTATTTGGCCAGCGCTACGAAGACTAGGCGTTACAGAAAAAATTACAAGCATAAAAAGAAATAGCTAAATGTAAAGTTCTGCACGACGGTAAGCTAAGTGAAGCCTTTACATCCACCACAGGAGAATGACAAGGATGCCTCCTATCGCCCCTGCTCTTCGTAGTTGTGTTAGACTGGGTGCTTGAAATTTCTGAAGCTTAAAAACGAGGCAATAACTGGAGAGTTGGTTCTAGTTATAGTCTTGCTCTCTCACTCACATCACCAAATGCAAACAAAATTAAGTGAGTTACATACTGAATCTGCGAAAGTAAGTAACCAATAACACGGCATGCTTCAATGTAAACGGCCAAAACATCTCAGACACAGAGAGCTTCACTTACTTGGGAAGCATTCTTTCCAAAGATGGAGCAGCTAGGGAAGATGCATTAAGCCGTATTCAAAAGGCACGAGGGGCGTTCGCATAAGCTAAGAAACATATGGAGAGTCAATTTAACGCATGTGTAAAATCAGTTTTAATGTACGGATCGGAGACCTGGCATGTGACTGTTTTCCTTAAGGCAAATAAATTCAAAAACTTGTGGGATACTGACTGAGTTACTTACTGAACATGGTTGACAGACTCTTTACAACTGTAGGTTATATATGCTAGAGGATGTATGATGGCACTCACTCCATCTATTACTTAGTTATCGTAGTACCTTACTCCTTACATTATTATTAACCTGAATTATCTTTCTTGCAGCCTGTTAAAGTAGATGTTAATGATGAGTTTCCCGATTACAAGCTGTTTTGGTATTATGAAGGCAAACCTCGAAATGCCGATCCGCTAAAAATGCGCATGACGGGTGCGCCAGTGCTTTTTGTTCCGGGCAATGCCGGCTCCTATAAACAAGTGCGCTCCCTAGCTTCGGTTGCTTTGCGCAAAGCCACGGAGACGCTCAGTAGCCTGCACTTGGACTATTACACAATAGACTATAATGAGGAATTCTCCGGGCTTTTCGGTGGCTATTTGTACTATCAGCAAAATTATCTGGAACATTGTATACGCACTGTCTTATCGCTGTATGAAAACAACACTTCGATTGTGCTGATAGGCCACTCTATGGGCGGCAAACTGGCGCAAGCTATGCTCACAGAACCGGAACTTGCTCAACATATAAATACCATCATAAGCATTTCCACACCTCTCGATAAACCCGTACTGAATTTGGATGCACAGATCGGACTATTCTATCAACACATTAATGACGCTCTAATGCTTACACGAAGCTCCACTGAAGCAACGACCACAACTAATATGTGCTATGGTGTGCATCAAAAACTGCTTAGTGAACAGCAAATGGAGTATCATGATCATTCAGCTCCTCTGGACAATGTGCTACTGATATCTACGGGTGGCGGCAATCGTGATCTACTGGTTCCTGCAGGCTTGACTTCGTCAAAATTTAATGACATACACGCCATGGTATTCAAAATAGTTGGCTTAGTGTTTCAATATGTTAATAACAAAGTCTTTTTTTTAGACCACCGCTATACCCAGGGTGACACTAAGCTGTGATCATCTGTCCGCCGTTTGGTGTTTGCAATTCATGCAGGTTATTAACCGTTTTCTGTTCAGCATTGCCCACGTGCTTGAAGACAAGACCACCGTGTTTAAAGCTAATAAAGCAGCCAATCTAAAATCTGCAACGGGCCATTTTGTGGTAAGTATTGCAACTTACTTTCGGGGTTGTTCATTTAAAAGCATTGTTATGACCTTTCAGCGACCGCGTTTCCAAAAAAAAAATGGCTTGGTGCATTTCGAACCTCAAGGCAACTGGAACGAGGAGCGACGCCTAGTGGTCAACAAATTTTTTTCAAATGGACTTAAAACGCCCTACTATGAGCTGGTTAGCATACTAGAAAAGGAACCCTATGAGGTGCGTAGCAATTTGTAGAAATATTAGACATAACAATTATGTTGCTTTTTACAACTATATCTCAATTGTTACAGAAACTTGTTATTGAAGCCCTTAATGTGCACGAAGATGACTGGCTTTTTGGTTGCCGTGCCCAAATATATAACGAAACCAATAAACTTTACTGGTACAAATAAATCGTTTATATAGAGTATGCATGCAAGCTAATATAATTGTGCCTCTATTGTTTCTACTATAGTGAGCAAGGCACACCGCTGCATCATTTGATACAGAAACTGCCCAGTGGTGGTCGTAAGGCACGGAGTCTAGCCTCATTGGACTTGCATAGGCTACGTAACACCTATAGTGATTGGACACATTTGTTGATTCGTTTGCCGCCTGCATATAAACGCATTGGATATAACCTGGATATTTTTGATGCGAAGGAGCGCATGCTGAATATGCGCATGCCGCGCTGGTATAGCTTGGGTCATAAACCAATTCTTAATACAACGCGGCAGGGCAGTCTGTTTTATAAGCTGCGCATATCAGGCAAGTGTGCAAATAGTAGTATCAGTTTTTATAGCGCTATACTCATAGGGGTTAGATTTGTTAAGTTGGTAAGCCTACTCACAACTTGTCTATACCAAAACACTTGGAAGCATATGCAGTATCAATTAATGTCTGTTCGTCCGTATGATCATGAAGAACACTATAAAAGGATGTATGCAGTTTCTCGATTTATGTTTTGCTCCGTTTCCTACTAAAATATATTGTGTAGGAGATATAGAAACTTTTAAGGATATAGGCAAAAACATATGTCATACCTATATATGTATATAAAGGGTGTTTTTTAAGCGCGTCCGGATTTCAAACTGGAACAAAACATAGAAAAATTAATGTAATGACCCCAAATATGGTTTTATCTCTTTCGAAAATCCGGACGCTGTTAAAAAGCACCCTTTATATGTATTTCAAACTACCAATACAAATTTAACGTTTTTTGGCAAAAATATTAACGTTAATTTATTACAGATCTCAACGATCCCTATCAGAGCCTACGTGTACACATTGAAGCCAAGGATTGTTTACAGCCGGATTATCATGTAACGACCAAGTTGTGTGTGCCATGGGCAGCAGGTTTTGAGCGGTATAACATAATAACGTAAGCTTCCCATATAAACATTAAAAGTCTTCTATGAAATTGTTAACGTTTAAAATTATAATGCTTTGCAGTTCGCCTGACCAACAGCCCAGTTTGTTTGTCAATGTGCCGACCTTACCACCTAGACTGTATAATACAACAGTTAATCCAGTTACTTTGGACATTTTTTTGGATCCCATTTGTCGTTATTCTATAAGGTAAGCAAGTTACTTCACTAGCTTTGTCTCTGTTTAACTCGTGTTTTCTTGCAGCTACAAGTACGCCCATGATAACGCATTATCACGTCTGGTACAACAGTTCTCTGGCTGGTTGCCCGCTCATCTCTGCTGCGTGCTGTTTCTGGTGCTGAAGAATCAAGTGGATATTTTACAATTGCGCGGCAGCTTCAGCAGCCTAAAGCCCTATAATGGTTTCTTTCAGTTCTCTTCGCTTTACTTGGTAACTGGTAAGTTTTTTTTGATTTGCTTTAAATCTTTAATGTAACATATTTAAAAATAAGTTTATACAATTTGCAGGCTGTCGTCTTTTTAGAAAGCTGCTGCACAAGATACGTCTGCTGCCCGCACCAGAAATGCTAGACTATAGCATAAACATATCTTTTGTTATACATTCAGCGGCAATTGTGCTTTCCATAATAGGCGCCTTTGCCGTTTGGCTGTCTCTGATGTTCTATGGTGATGTCATATATCGCATAGCGCGTCGGCTGACGCGCTTATCCGAAGTCACAAGCAGTATTGTAGTTTCGATTATGTCCAACTTACCCATTTCGTTTGGCGTGCTAACCATGGCTGTGGCTCTTGGTTCCTGTAGCGGCGTGGCACTGTTGGTTGCTTTCACCTTTTACTTTTTGATAGTACGTCTATTTTACGTGTATATTTTCATAAGCTCTAACATTATGACTTCTAGGTATTGAATTCGTACAAGGACTATTTGGAAGACTACTTGTTGCAAACGGCTGCTAATTTGTTGCGTGGCAGTAATACAGAAACAACGCAAGCAGCAGCAACAAACGAGGCGGGTGTTAACGATTTAACACCGTTGGATGACTCCGAGCCAAATAGCGATGTCGATAACAGTCTCAGCGAGGAAAATGATAGTGAGAACGAGGAAGCACAGTCTTTGCCGACTGCAGAGGCTGATGGAGAACCGTTGCTCTGCGACGGATTACAAAACTTTTCCTTTCATATAACGCTGCTCTTGATGCTGTTTGTGATGGTGCTGCTAAATGGACCAGGCACATTTGCCTGGCTACGCAGTCACAGGTAAGTGCAATTACTGCTTTATAACACTTATATCTAAGACTAAATATAATTTGCTTTAGCTTGTACATGACCGATCCCGGCTTAATGCCTAGCATGATTGTGCTGGCCTCCCTAAGTTTGCTGCTGCAGCTTAAGGCGCCGCAAAAGTGGTAAGTGCCTAGCAACTCTTTTATGTAATGCAATAATACATGTTTTTAATTTTTTTTCTCTCAAATTAGTCCTGCTTATTGGACCATGTCCATTGTGCTGTATCTATGCTCTGCCATATGCTTACTGTATTGCCAAGAGAGCATCTATCGTTTGAATTTTACGATTGCGTTTGGATTTGCACTGCTGGCCACACATCAGTGCCTCTCTTTTATGTGGCGCATGGACTTGGCTCGTTTCTTTTAAGCAAAACAAGACAACTTTATACCAAAGTAATAGGTTACTAAAAGCCTAACTTCGGTATACCGATTTTGAAATATCCTTGCAGATGCACTGGTCATCATATCAGAACTATATGCTTTAGTTTGTGCACTTGTTTTCACAATGTGTATAATTTAATTTAGAGCAAAACCCACAAATTTTAAACCAAATAATTATGGCAACAAAAAGCATCGATCAAGCCATGTCCGTATTGTCTGATTCTTGAAGCTGAAGGGTGAAGATATTCGGTACTCATGCCAAAAACTTAGTATATACTTACTGGATGTAGTTTGATAACCCCAAATACGCCTAGGACTATTTATATACGCAATTTACTATATGTAGACATGCAAGCTGAACTGTTTCCTTTCCAATACTTTTGGCGTTTATTTGAGTTCCCTGGTGTGCTGGGGTTTTTACGATATTAAGAGGGCAAGTTTGCTGAGGATCCCCGAAATATTTGAGTTTTGTTGACAGTTTTTAAAAATGCTCTCAGCCAAAAAAACATTCAAATAAATAAGTTTAGGCAAAATTTAAGTAATAAACTAATTTTACGCTCTGCAAGGGTAAGATTTACCAAATATACGAAAACGAAAAGACACCAAAGCGTCAATACATGAGTCTTTTAAGATTAATCCTTGATATCTAGTACATTATACGTAAATTGCTCGCTCAGCTTCATTTTTGGTTGTGTATTTACATACAAATATTAATATTTTAAATTACCTTTAGTATTATAATACTAGTCACATTAGTTAATATCTTGTTTCTTGTTTTTTAATTTGTGCGGACAATATTCAGATGTATGATTCTTTAAGAATTTAAAAAAATTAATTATCAATATAGTACAGTAAAAAAAGACGAAAAAAGGGGTTGACCAGGAAAAAATTGTTTGCTGGACTTTCTCTTGCTTATTGTATTAAGAATCATCCAAAAAAGTCTAAAACCAAAATGGTGACCTCCTGCCATTTGTGTCGGCCCATTTATCTCGAATTCTATCAGTCGTACATAAAAATCTTCAAGGCAAAAAATGTTCAAAATTGTATTTAAAATTTTATTTATACTGGAAGGTATACCCAGAAGTTCATATTTCAGGCGGTAGATGGCGCCAAAGTTACAACAACGCAGTTTTTCGTAATTTTACCCACCCCCTTGCCCCTTTTTGTTTTTGGTGTGTATAAAAAACTTGTAGACCTCAAAAAGTACACAAGACTGGATTGGGGTTGGGTAAAAATACGAAAAACTGCGTTGTTGTTGTAACTTTGGCGCCCCCTACCGCCTAAAATATGAACTACCGGGTATACCATCCATTACAAATAAAATTTTAAATTCAATTTTGATAATTTTTTGCCTTAAAGGTTTTTGTGTACGACTTTAAGAATTCGAGTAAATGGGCCGACACAAATGGCAGGAGTTCACCATTTTGGTTTTAGACTTTTTGGATAGTTCTTAATACAATAAGCAAGAGAAAGTTCAGCAATCAATTTTTTCCTTGTCAAAACCTATTTTTATTGTACTGAGATTTTACTAGACTTACATAATATTAAAACTATGCAGCTCAACTTGGTCATATACTTACATATACTTACATATACGTGTTGTGTGTATTATGTGTGTTTGATTGTACTAATAATAACTACAATATATGTCTGCATGCATTGATGTAACATGTATCGGTTTTCTCTCTGGTGGGAAGTCCATAAATGGTATATCTCCCAAATGGGCGGTAGCAATAAAAATAATTTAACGCCTTTTACAAAACTGACACCAAATTGAGTCTTAAATGGCTCGTGTCAAGAAATGCAAGCAAAAGTATGTAAAAAAAAAAAGAAAAACAAAAAACCCACATTAAGCCAGCTTTATTATGTATTTGATACAAAAGTTTTAATTACACTGTACAGCAGGGTTAACATACTAATACAAAGCTCTTTACAAGTCTACACGGCGCTTTTGATAGAAGACCAAACCAAAAATATTTCAAGGTAATGTATCTACACATATTAAAAATTGAAACATACTAACTTTTTATAAATTTAAATAATTATTAAAACTTTTCAAATTACTTTTAGATATTGTAAAGGACGATCCAGTACAGCTGCAGAAGAGCTCTACAAAAAATGGCGCAAATACAAAACAAACAAAAAAACCATTGCGGTCATACCATGCTTACCAACGGTCACAATAACACAAACTTTTGGCGTCTGGGCCAACGAGAATCCTCGTGAATATAAAAAGAAGCGTATGCATACTCCACTAGTGACTCGTTCAAGAACGACGCTGGCGACATTTGGACCGATATCATTCGATTTTTATAGCCAATTGTTTGGTGCAATTTGGATGTATTGCAAGGGTTTTTCGAGAGTCGCCCAAACTCGCATCATGGAAATCTCAATAGGCCGACCAAATCATCAGATATTTCCTTATCTTGTTTTATGGTTTTTTTTTGCAAAACAACGTGTAAATCAAACGTGCAGCCATCAGCCAAATCCTAAAAAAACAACGTCAGATATCAGAGAGATGCATCACTGAGGCATCCTTATTTGAAAGGCCAATCCTTAACTAAGTTCTGGTGTGGTGGCCGGCGGTAAACAAAAATAGTGTACAGAAATGTATGAACTCCATTCAGAGGGCGGCTAGCTTGAGTATCAGCGGTGCCCTTAGAACGACCCCCACAGCAGCATTAAATGTTATGCTGCATCTATTGCCGATAGATCTTTATAGTAAACATATAGCAGTCAAATCGGCCTTAAGGCTAAGAGAATCTTCGAATCTAGCCATTCGCTCTAGAGGACACTTGACTATTATGCGCCAATTTCCGCAAATTCCCAGAACTACTGACTTTGCTAACTCAATGGAGTTATCCTTAAACAAACCGTTCAGTGTAAGTTTCCCATCTCTCATTACAATTTTTACGAACGGATCTAGGCTCAATGTTCAGGTAAGAGGTGTCTATTCGGAATCGTTGGGCATTAACGAATCCTTCCGTTTACCAGATCATTGTAGTGTCTTCCAAGCAGAAGCCATGGCTATAATGGAAAGTATTCGTATCATTAGGAATAGTGTTTTAACCGAAAGATCTGTTCTGGCAGTCAGGCTGCTTTAAAAGCACTACAATCAGTAAGGCTCACATCCAAAACAGTGATGGAAAGTTATGAGCTTTTACTAGATGCTACGAACTTCTTCACCATTAAGCTGCTTTGGGTACCGGAGCACCGAGATATCGTGGGCAATTGCAAAGCAGATGAACTAGCTAGACGGGGTACAATGGTACCACTTCAGCCAAACATGGCCTTGATACCTATGCCGCTAGCGACGTTTAAATTATTAATAGATAAGAATATCATTAATGATGCGAACTATAGATGGGAGCAAACTGGAACCTGTCTTATAAGTAGGAAAACTTGGCCGCAATGGAGCTTGAATAGAACCAAGCAACTTTTAAAACTTAGCAGACTTGACATAAGAGCTACAATAGGGGCTCTTACTGGACACTGTCTTATTGGTAGGCACGCTAGATTGGGAGTGCCTTATTTCGACTACTGTAGAAGCTGTCAGGAGGTAGAGGAAGAGGAAACGGTGGAGCATCTCCTGTGTGGATGCACGGCACTATGCAGGAGGAGACTGAACTGGGTTTCCAAAATATTGGGAATGTTACTGAACTCGCAGGAATCAGAATAAATAAGATAAATTCGCTCATCAAATCGACAGGTTGGTTTAGAGAGGACACGGAAGAGTATGAACCAGCTCAAGTGGCATCACAACGGGCCTTTTGTAGGCCTGGGTGTGTCGAAAGACAACCCCTACTACCTACCTACCTAGTATTTGAAAATATCGGAATTTTGAACATAGGGTTGAGCTCTGTAAAGCTAGCCGTGGTAAACATTTGTTGGACATTTATAAAAAAAAAACACTAAGAAATCGAAAGGAAACCGGCCCATAAATCAAGTCAAGTTTGTAGAAAAAGCTCTTAATTATGACGCTGTTATACAGACCTCGAAATCTGAATTTGAATTAAGTTTTGAACATAAAATAAAGCTTTATGAAAATACGCTGTTCGATTTATTTGGTATTCAGATACCCAAGTGTTCAAACTTGTAGCACAGTGTAGAAAAAAAAAACAACTGCAAGCCAGCTGGGATATCATAATTAAAAATGTATTGCGTAGTGGTTCACTGGTCCACTTTATGTTATGGCTAAGATATTAAATAGCTTATCTTATCGGGGTGTGACCAACCGGCTCTGTCCACAAAATCAAAACGTTTGTCATTTCTTCAATTACATATATGTACTTACATATATGCGGTTTTACCAAAATTGATGGAGTGGTAAGTGTTAGACTTTGCAGATAAGGAAATTCGGTGCAGTTTGGCTTTGGTCATACAAATGATGTAAATATTTGAGTTTTCTCCTACATGTTAAAATAGCCAAATGAGTCCCAAGGGTGCCTTGTTGAAGGAAGTTGGCTTATTCAAGGAATTTAGTTTGCTAGGATGAAGAGAAAAAACTTCATGTGGGTCTACCTATCAATTTTTGTGGATACATATGTAGAGAAAGTGGAATTCAACTACAGTATAGTTATGGAGGTGGCGTCTTTTGAAGTTAATGTGAGAAAAAACACTCTTTTGATTTTAAAATGCATAAAGCCAGATTTCTGAGATAATCTCCAAAATGCCTCGTTTTATTGTCTACGAGCTGGGGCTTTTAAGAGCTCAAATTGGGAGGCAGCGATCTGAAAATCATAATGAAAACATGCTCGGATCTATGGATTTGAATGTTGGTATGGCCACCGTCACAACAAACAATGACGTCAGAATGGAGATCAAGTCATCCCACTCTACGACGCTACATTGATGTCAGTGGTTGTTTAAACAAGAATCGTGGACCTTTGAAGCGGTTGAATAGAAGATACTTAACCCTAGCATGTGCGACTGGGCTTTTCGAGGCCCATTTTGACTTTGAGTAGACGCTGCTTTCGATAGCCCGATGAGGGATTGCCTGTACGCCATCATGTCTAAGTTCGGTATTCCTGCGAAGCTGATTCGCCTTTTTAGGATGACGTTGAGCAGCACTATAAGCTCCGTCAAGGTAGGAACGAACCTCTCCGAACCTTTTAATACCGTGCGAGGTTTCAGATAAGGCGACCCTCTATCGTGCGACCTCTTCAATCTTGTGATGGAAGGGTTGCTGCGAAAGGCCGGTGTACATCGTAATGGCACTATTTTCTAAAAAAGTGTCCAGCTCCTTGCATACGCTGATGATATTGATATTGTTGGACGTTGCAAGCGAGATGTCACTGCTGCATTTGCAGCAATCGAAAAGGAGTCAGCGAATGTGGGTTTGGCGTTGAATGAGGGCAAGACGAAGTATATGCTGGTTAGGCACAGGGATACGCGGCGTCTAGGATCCCACGTTGTGGCAGACCAATATACTTTTGAAGTTGTCAAGGAGTTCATATATCTTGGCACCGCCATTAACATCGAAAATGATATCAGCCTGAAGATTAAGCAAGGGATCACACTTGCCAATAGGTGTTACTTTGGGCTCAGTAAGCAAATGTGTAGCAGAGCCCTCTCTCGACAGACAAAACTTTCACTCTACAAGACACTCATCTTACCCGTGCTACTTTACGGCGCAGAAGCTTGGGTTGTGTCGCAGACGGATGCAGCAGCGCTTGGAGTGTTCGAGAGAAAAATTCTTCGGTACCGTCCGTATTGGGAGCGACTATCGCATAAGAATGAACCACGAACTGTATGAGCTCTACGGCGACATCGATGTCGTCGAGTGCATAACAATACAACGTTTGCGCTGGCTCGGACCTGTCGTTCGTATGGACGAAGAAGCTCCAGCGAAAAATGTTTTCGAAACGAGAGTCAACGACGGACGACGAAGTGGGAGACCGCGTCTCCGATGGAAGGACCAAGTGGAGGAGAACCTGTCTACACTTGGGGTAATAAATTGGAGAAGACGCGCTAGAAGCAGAGGCTCCTGGCGAGAGCTCTTGAGGTCGGCGGTAACCTGCACTTCTACCCAATAGCAGCTGCCGATGGGTTACATAGCTGGACGAAAATTGTTAGCACAGCTGACTATGGCTTATTGGCCTCGCGAGTCCCAGTAGTCCCACTTACCGCCTCCCAGGTTGTTGCACATCCTAGGGTTAATAAGATCTTTTGCGCTCGTCGACGATCAAGACCAGCGTCTTCGCTAGTTTGGGTCATATCAAGGAGTTCCAGAAAGACAAAAAGTTGTTTGAAGTTGTTATTACAGGCATTTGTCCAAGAGGCACACCGTGGCTCAATCTAAAGGATCAGATAGTGGGCACACAGGCTACGGGTTTATTTGGCAAGTCAAGACGACGCTGAAGAAGAAAACTCAAGAGCTTCATTTGGACAGTCACTCCTGTTTGGCTATGCTTAACCTTCAAGGCATGCTTTATCCTAATCTGCTGTAGAACTCATATTCATCTATAAAGTAAAGATCAAACCCAGAAATTTTAGTTAAGCAATCACAAAAAGAATTTATTCACGTTAAAAAAAAAAATAGTTAAAAAAAATATCATATTAACTCCATGGTGACTATAGCATAATAATATAAAGTACATGGCATTTTATATAGTTTATAAGTTAATATATATACACACATTAGGAGCGTGCGCAGGATTCCTGTAGACTTGCACTGCGAAAACCGCCTCTGTTCCACATTAGTATAAAAAAAAATATATAGTTGGCTCAATTCGGCGCACTTTTAGCGCCAATTGCTGAAGAGCTGCGCAGAGGGCACAAGTTGTACCGGACCCGGAGCATTGGCTAGAAAAGCGGGTGGCGGCAAAGCCTCAATGTTCCTGTAAAGACACAGAGTTAGAGTTAAGTGGCAATGGTTTAGAACACAGTTCATATAGTATGCTAGTTACCGCATTGAAGAAGCTGCCTCTGGTCCCAGCGTGCGATAATAACGCGGCTTGGATGCTACATAATTGGCCGAAGCAAAGCTGCGCGGATTGGCAATGGGAAAACGTATGGGAGCAGAAGTTCTGGCGCCAATTCTTGCTGCTGCCCTGCCTGTTCCTGCGCGTGCACGTGCCTGTGCCTGTGCAGTGGCAGTTGCCTCAGCTGCAGCTAGCTCAGCACCACCACCAGCAGCAACAGCAGCTGCACCACTAAATCCCAGTCCAGCTAGGCCACCACCTACAGGCACCGGAGCGGTGTACATAGCCGATAGCTGTATGGGCACAAAGGCAGGCAGTGAAACGGTTAGCGGCACGCTTGGCGCTGGTCTTGCTGGCGCCGCAGGCTCTGGCTGCGCTGGCTCGGGTTCGGCTGGTTCCTCTGGCTCTGGTGTTTCGGGCTCGGGCTCTGGCTCCTTTTCTGGTTCAGGCTCTGGCGCCGGCTTGGCAGGCTCCGGTTTGGCTTCCACCTCTTTCCAGGCAGCCAACAAAGCTAACAGCTCCTCCTTGGTTATATGATCCAATCTGGGTGGCGATACACTAAAGCTAGGTGCACTCCAGCCACCGCCATAAAGTGAGCGCTGCGCGCGTGCCGCTGTATCTGCGCCTGGATAGGCGTAATAGTATTGGGCGCTGGACAGGCTCAGCAGGCTCAAGCTGCAGCCAAGCAGCAAAAGGCAGTGCGTGTGTGTGGAGAGCATGTTTACTGTAACTTGGATGCGTGTCAATTGTGTGCGCGTTGCCAAGTGTCTGTTGCTTTATATTAGCCTCGGGCACTGTCACGGATTGGCTTAGTTTTGGCAAAACGGAAGTAACCTGGTCAATTGGCATTGGCATTTGGTTAACTGGTTCAAATTGTTTTCAATGCTTTTTGGAATGCATATGCCAAGTTTGCTTTTTGCACCTAGCTCCTAGGAAGCTCAACCAATGTTCCATTTAAGGTTATTAAATCAAAGAGCCAGTTGCATCATTCAAAAAGCAAAGAAAAAATACCAGAAACCAGTTGGACAATTGAGTTGCACCATGTAGCATAGTGTATAAGTTGCATTAAAAGAAAAGACAAATAGAAGGGTTAATCCGGCTATAGTATACACTGCATGTTGCTGAACGAGCCTGCAACAGGTTTCAAAGAAAGGCGCGCGGGTTCCTTTATAAGCTGTGGGACTGGTGGAAAGTTAAGAGTTGATAAACGAAGCGAGCAGGAGCTGAAGCCCCCTAGTCTCAAACAAATTGATTTGTGTTTATTAAGCTAGACTGGATAAGGGATATTTATAAAAAAAATATATAGGAGCTGAAAATAGGGGAGTTACTCTGTGTCCTATGATGTGTCGGAGATACGCCTTACAAGTGACACAAGACACATCAAGAGTATGCGTAGGATCTTTGAGAAACAGCTGTGCCGGCACAGACGAACTCGATCTAGATGTGAATATACCCCGCGAGCTTTGAGTGCAGTGTATACCAAACAAAAACAAAGTTTACGATGCCGCTTCTTAATCCGTGCCGCAGTGCCAAAGCTTTTGATCCTCATGAAATTGTATGAGCACTAGCTCATAGGTTAAAATAGTGCCGGCCACCTGTCCAAAGCCCAATTAAATTTTGAAGTTTTTGTCAATCATAATCAATCATCAGCTGCTGCTGCTTACCGTCAAGACGAGCTTCCTGGTTACATTGAAAAACTTAAGGCCACTCAGTGCCACCTCATCACTGGCCAGCTCGTTGGCAAAGCGCGTTAGCTCAGCATGATAGGCATCAGCCGGTACTTGGCTTAAGAGCTGCAGCGGCTCCCGTGCACAATCATTAATGGCAGAGACAAAGAGCAGCACGGCCAGCGAGCGGCTTAGTAGAAATAATAATGAGAAGTAAAAGTAGACAACATGCGCTGCGGAGGGCATTTTGCTGTAGTACATAAAAGAGAACAGATATTTAAGAGATGCAACATGAAAGAGTGTGCTTGATAGGGTTAACAGATCTTAAGCAGTATGTTAAACTATAGAGGCCCTATGCTCCAGTGGGAGATAAAGGAAATGATGATGATGATGATGTTAAACTAAAGCTACTAGAGCTGGAGAAAACATCGATGTTATATCGATGTATCGAAGCTTAAAATATCTACATATCGATGTTGGCCTAAAGAGATGTTTCTCCAGCACTTCTGCACTCATCAAATGGGTGTTTAGTAGTATAGATATTTTAGACTTCGATGCATCGATATAACATCGATGTTTTCTCCAGCACTAATAGCTACCCATAGCTACCCGCTGAGCAACCCACAGCTGCTTCAATTTCTTTGTATCTGGTTTCATTCACAACTCTGGTCGACTTTTTCTGTGGCAGTAACTTCACTTAGCCGGCCTGGACGCTCCGCATCAAAAACATTTATTTTTAATGATGCAGAGTTCCCACAAATAACGTCCAGTTTGTTTTTATCTCATTATTTATTTTCTGTTTAAACAAGTTGGCCCGATGCACTCGGCTTATATCGACTATACCATACCCTGCACTTTCTTAACCCTAGAACTGTCCTTGGTACACTGAGTGCCCCAATTGAATTTCAATTTTTTTATTTTTTTCAAACAAAATATACTACGGGTACAGTGAAGTACAGGTCTAGGGTTAAAATCTTACAGTGAGCATCCGATTTTGACTATATGCCCCCAAGTTTCAAAACGTAGCGGAAGACTTGGATGTAGTATCTACAAAAAGCCAAATAATTTTAAATATTTTAAGGTATTTCGAAAATTTTTATGGAACGGAGTTTGGTCTTGCATTGAAAAACGAAATATAAAACACTCTGCGACGTAATTATTAAAAATTATCACTTAAAAAGCTTTCCATTTCACTTATTTTGATCGATTTGCAAAACTATTATTTAATGACATAGAGTTTTCTCAAAGTCGTCCGCGTTTGATAGTTGCTCTCTTTCAACTTCTGTAGAAAATCTACAGGTCGACCCAGATGTCTAATAATTTGACAGCAATCCATAAATAGAAAATTATAACAAGAACCTTTACTCAGTTATGTTTAAATAAACCCAACTACACTTAGCCCGTTTCGAAATACTAAGGAATACGTTAATTAAAAAAGATAGTATTATCTATGCTACAACAAAATGTGTCAAAAATAAGAGTGAACACCCCACAAGAGCTCGTCTTTGCAACAGTTGCGCTTTATAGCACTTTACCCATAAAATGTTTTACAACACTGTCTGGTAACCCTTAAGCCAAACCACTTACTTAATGCTCTTTAGCAGCTGTATGCAGGCAAAATATAGATTATTGGCAAACGATATTATCATAATGGTTGACAGAGCATCGTCCACATCGCTTATAAGCTCCACAATCAGACGATATTGAGTACGTGTGCGCGTCCAATAGCTCTCCGGCATGGACTGTAAGCGTATAAGCTCTAAACAGACTCTACTTGACTGATGGTTCTGTGACTTACCTTGTCCAGTTTGTTACGCATGCTACGCGTGAGCCGTGCCAAGAGATTACTAAGACCTATGCCAATAATCATAACAAAGATGTCCATGAAACTCCAGCCAAAGGTAAGCAGTACATTCTGCGCCTTGGCCAGCCAGCCCAGCCAATTGGAGAAGGGAAAGACGAAGAATATTTGAAAACCGGATGTAAAGAAATAAGATTCAATGGGATCCTTGCGCGCTGGGCAATAGTTGGCAAAATGTATGTCCGCTATAATGCTGAGCAGATGTTCCGCTAAGAGTTAAAGAAATTATGTAAAAGAATATTATAAGCCAAAGTTGTAAGAAGCTGGGAACTTTTTCTATTGGCTTTTTGTATGCCACGTTATGAATATATCAGAGCTGACCGGGTGCTGACCATGAATGCCTGTATACGCAGTTATAAAGACATCCCTGGTCAGCTCTCGAACAGCGTTACCTGTGGCATCACAAAGGGCCTCATTATGCCTACGTGCGTCTGGGCTCTTAAAAGACAGGCAACCACTATAACCTAACCTAACCTATGAATATACCAAAATATTTCATTGGCAACGATTGTGCACGATTTTTGTTATCGTTGGTATCGATTAAAAGTGGTTTTGCTTTCAAAAATGTTGTTCCTTCCAAGTAGCCTATTAGGAATTACAAATAATTCAACAACGGCTTAAGGAACGTAGCCATACCACGTGACCCGATTTGTTAACCTACCTCTTCGGTAACCACCCGTAGTATATGCCAAGACCACACCACACCCCCATCGCCCATCGAATTTTGATATTGAAAGATTATATTATTTTTGACTTCTTATCATTTTAATCTCGTTTTATTTGCATCTTTTACCCGCCATCTTTATCCCTAATCATCGCTCTCTCGGGGATCATCACCTTGACGCGGTGAGGGGGCTAAGTAGCTGCAATGACTCTAAGAGCAACGCCGGCGGTAGCATAGCTACTGGTAGGGCCACCCTTGCCGGTAAGGTCTTCGAGGAGCAGTGAAGCGAAGAGCAATCCACAACGTAGCGTCTGTACTCAGAATGAGCGGCTACAAGACGTCTGTTCTCCAGGTTAGGGGCGGCCTATTTAAAAGTGACCTGTCACTGCGAGCAGAGTTGTCAGGACTGACTTTGACCTTACAGCTTACTGTCGGAACCCTGCTCCCTCACATATTTCTTTATAAACATGAGAGTAAACCCGAGAAATATTCATTCTCCAAGTGGTATCCGTGTTCCTGCGGCTAATCCACCTGCTTCGGCAGCATGCACGACGGATTTGGAGGTGCAAACCCCATGTTTAAGAAATAACAATATAACGGAAACCATATGGCCGTATGCTCCATTAGGAGTAACAGGACAAAAGAAAAATAAACTTTGGTCCAATAAATCTAAATAAATCTTTTTGAGATTTGAAATTATTTTAAATATCTCATTTTGTCTCTCTTATCTCGAACTTTCTTCCCACTTAGGGAACGTAAGCATACTACGTGGCCCAATTTTTAAAATTTTTTACCCACCTCCATCTACGCGACGAAAACCTAGACCCTCTGCCCCGCTCCTGGGACCAAACGTGGTATTTTGATGACCCCCCTAACCGGTCACGCATTAGGACAACGTTCCCTTATATTAATCGGATACTGTAAGATTCCTTTTGTTGTACAAAATTCGGTTTAGATTTTAAAATTATATAAAATGTATAAAAAATAATAAGATTTAATTCTTCTGAATATCAGGCCCTCGAAAAAAATATGAGTTTGACTCTCTTAACAATCTTTGGCTTACTTGAAATGCGAATTTTCACACTTAAAGATTATCTAAAATATCTTATTTTCGATTTCCTATCGTTTTGATCTCGTTTACTTTTTATTCGCATTCTTTATCTCTAATCATAATCTTTAGTCTGATAAATCTAAATAAATCTTTTTGTGATTTTAAATTATTTAAAATATCCCATTTTCATCTCTAGTCTCGATCTTTCTTCCTACTTAGGGAACGTACTCATACTACGTGACCCAAGTTTTTCAATTTTGATATTGATATTGACTACGTGACGAAAACCAAGCCACCCCCCGCTGAATGGATGTCGTAGTTTGGGCACGTTTCCGTATCTATCATCTCTTATCCTCTCTACGGATGATGTTTATTATCTTGAATGGAAAATTCCCACAATCCCTTTGTGACCGTATGACCGTAAAACTTAGGGAACTGTCACTCTGGGCACTCAAAAGCGGTTTGAGTGTCAACCCGGAAAAAACTGAACTTATTCTCTTCTCGAGAAGGTATAAGATCCCAAATCTTTCCCCACCTAGAATAAACGATTCCGTCTTATCTTTCAGTAACAGTGCAAGATACTTGGGTCTTGTACTAGATAAGAAATTAAGCTGGAATCTAAATATAGCAGAGAGAGTGCAAAAAGTGAATACAGCGCTCTTTGCCTGCAAGGGGACAATAGGACTCAAATGGGGTATGTCCCCCTCAGTAGTTAGATGGATCTATACAGCCATAGTAAGACCTATACTCTTATATGGGGTATCCACTTGGTGGTCAACACTAACAATAAAATCAAAACTTAAAGTACTAAACAAGGTACAAAGAACGGCACAACTATGCATCACTGGTGCCCTAAGAACTACCTCTCGTGAAGCGCTTAATGCCATCACCAACATACATCCCATCCTTTTGATGGCAAAAGAAACTGCCACCTTAACAGCGAGGCGCCTCAAGGATGCCAATTGCTGGGCAGTCTTGAGATATGGACACTCGTCCATCTTAAAAGAAGACACAAACGTGTCAGTCACAGATTATTGTACACCCTTAGAGCATTCCTCAACTCTATTTACAACCTCCATTCCCTCCAGGGAATCGTGGGTGGTAAGTCAACAAGGTCAAAGCGACCGCATAAATTTCTTCACAGATGGCTCCAAGCTCAACAACCAGGTTGGGGGCGGGGTCTTCTCGGAGCAACTAAACATCCGGCAGTCTTTTCGACTTCCGGACCAGTGCAGCGTCTTTCAGGCGGAGATCCTCGCCATAAACGAGGCTCTTATCTGCTTACGTAATGCTGGTCTGGAAAACGGGGAAATTAATATTTACTCCGACAGTCAGTCACTACGAGCGATGTCTTCCAACTCGTTGACAGTCAACAACTGCCGCAAATCTATTCAAGAGATGGCACAGCAATTTGTTATAAGCCTAATTTGGGTGCCAGGGCACCAGAATATAACAGGCAACGAAATATCAGACGAATAAGCCAGACATGGCACGACCATTTCCCTCCTCCCGAGTAAGAAGGATATTCGTATGCCAACGGCTACTTTTAAGCTACACACAAGGGAAAAATTCAGTTCCCAGGCACAAAAGATGTGGGAAAACACATCACACTGTAGAATCAGTCGCCAAACATGGCCTAAAATTTATCCAAAACGTTGCGCCAGACTCTGTGAACTCAACCGCTCACAGTGTTCGACAGTTGTTAGAGCGATCACCGGTCATTGGCTTGTCGGAGCACACGCGACCAGAATGAATGCTCCGAGCAACGAGAGAGTCTGTAGAGACGAGGAAGAAGTAGAAACAGTAGAGCACTTTTTCTGTTCCTGTGTAGCTCTATGTAGACGCAGGAAGAAGTACCTGGGAAATTATTTCCTCAATAACCTAGAAGAGCTAGGTCCCATCTGTCCGAGAATGATTGCAAGCTATATTGCAGCAACAGCCTGGGATTCCCATTAAGAACATTCACCTATAGAAAGGGGGTTTTAAATTAGGATCCTAAGCGGTATCACAACGGGCCAATCTAGGCCTATGTGTGCTGGCTTTTTAAGCCAGCTGCCGCCATAACCTAACCTAACCTAACCTATCCTCTCTAACTCTAATCACTTTCATCTTCTCTCCCTAATAACTAATATTGTATCTCTTATCTTTAGTCTTATACAAGGAAAGTTGGATTACTGATCGCGATTATGTTGAGAACAAAAAAGAGCACTTTCTTTACAAGATCTCTCTGCCAGTTTAAATTGATACTCAACTGAGTGATACCATGATAAGCACAATGGTGACCCGGTGTATGCGACGTGGTAGATACTCTCGCTGTTGCCAGGACTCGAAACCAGGAAGCTGCTCTTCAACTAGCGCCCATTGCCGCATTAGACAAGGCCATTTGCGCGCCAAGCGGAGAAAGCTTATCGAAGCCATAAATATGCTGACACGAAAGATGATGGGTTCTAGGAAAGAGCAAGTTAAATCTATTGCTTTAATCTTCAAGATATACTAGCTTACCCATGTTTCGCACATCCAGATCTCCATGAGCTACCATGTTGATGGTAAATAGGATGTCCAAAACAGTTGTGCACATATAGAGCACACAGTACCAGGTGCGCCAGCTCTTCCAGCTAAAGTAGAGTCCACGTACGGTGTCGGAACGCACACCGCGCACAGGCATCAAACAAAAACATTGCGCCAACACCAGAACTGTATTTATTGAATAAAAGTTTTATTTGTTTTTTTTAAGATTATGTATAGAAGATTTTACGTTCTGCTAATTTTTCGAAATATAATCTCTTTATGTACATAAATGGTCGTATTAATTGAGATGTTACCAGAGCTTTTGCAGCTTTTTGAAAAATAACTATCTTTAAAGGCTCTGGTGGAGGATGAGAGCAAGACAAAATAGTTTTCTTCAAGAACAAGAACAACGATGTCAGCATCGAGATCAAGCGGTGAATTACTTTAGCCAAACGACAAGGTAGGTAGGTTAGGGCGGCAGTTGGAACTTAGCGTTCAAACTCACTTAGGCCAAGAATAGGCCCATTGTGATACCGATAATGGGAATAAGTGATAAGGATATAGAATAGACAGGAAAAAATAGGGAAATACGAAAAGTGGAAAGTGCAGGACCATGGCTTTACGTGGCATTCGAACCCACAACCTCTGGGATGATAGTCTAGTGCACTGCCGCTAGGCTATCGAGGCCACCCGAGCTAAACGACAAACTCTATAAGCCCTACGGAAAGCTACTCACAAGCTATCTCCGTAAGCCGACAAAAGGTTGTTATGGCCGGTTCAGAAGCTAAAGATTTGAGTAGACTGAATAATTCCTGTCAATATATAGCTTATTTAGTCTCTATCCAAACTAAAAAAAAACCCAACAAATATACTTTAGAAATCTTGGACTCACCTGGTGCTACTGCCTCATGAAAGCTGCCGTTGTGCATAAAGTCCCGACGCGTGCCGCGTCGTTGTTTGGCTATAAAGTAGTTCAATGGAGTTGGTGGCATTCATTCAACTGCACTACTTACTCCTCCAGCGTTCATTGTGTTTCGAAAGTTGCTTCAACCAGCTTGGGGACTTGAGATCCCGTAAAAGACGTCTGCAAACACTTGTGGAAATTCCTGTAGTACGACGCCGGAGCAACATTGCAACAGTTGGTGCATTCCAACACTGTTTTGGCATGCATTTTTATTCATATGATTAACGTCTCTGACTTTATTGTTATCGATTCTACTAACGAGTTTTTAATGGCCTAGGGGAGGTTTTTGAAATTGCTTGATAAACAACTGTGATAATTTAGTTGGGACTGCACAAAAGTGGACAATTGAACAAAATTAGTTTTGCATTAGAAATTCTGTTGGGTTATGTCTTGTTTTCACTAAACACTCTTGATATATATATTTTTTTCTTTCGTTTTTTCAAACACACTCGATTCATGCTTATATTGAAGCTTTTGTATTTATTCATTTGTCTTGGAATCCCAGAAATCTCTTTTATCCCAGCTATCTCAAAACCTCTTTCAACTGAATTTTAATCTAAAAGCAAACCGTGGAGTGTTAGAAATCTCGTTTATCTTTATTTTCTGTTTAAGCGATCGATATCTCTTTTATTTCAATTTTAAGCCAAGGCAATTCGCTCATTGAGAAATGTATTCTAGAGCGTTGTTTTTTCCTGGATAGAAATAACATAGTGGGATACAAAGCACCCACACTTTCAGAAACAATTTTTTTGAAATTTTGAGTCCCTAAAATCTTTGAGTATTTTTCCTGATACCAATTAAACTAACTTTTAACAACAAAAACATAAAATTACACGTTATATTTCTGTCACAAGCTATCAAAGCTGCACATAATGACGGTTAAATTCAAAAGCTCGATAAATATATCGATAGATAAGCAGACTGAATGCTGCTACTTGATATTAAGTTGATATAATTCAAATATTTGTTACATTGTTCTCATTTTTACAGAAAGATCTATTCAATTAAAGATATTATCTAGCTTAGGTAAGCTATAAATTTTTAAATAAACAAAAAGCACGTGGGGCTTAATTAATAGCAAATATCTGCAGCGCAAATTTAAAATTTGACGAACTTTGTCAAGGGCAATTTTCTATTTATACAGAAGAGCAATAAATGCAGTTGATTTATTTAAATACAACTTAACACAATTGCAGTTTTTCTCTTATAAGAATTTAAAAGATAACTTAAGTGTTGATCTGGCCATTATTAATTATTTCTCAAAGCTAATAGGAATTTGTCCAACTGTTCAAAAAATCTAACTAAGCAGTGTTGCACTACTATTTAAGGCATTTTAAAATGCCAACTGCCACAAATTTGTACATTAAACACTGTGCACACACTATTCTGTTAACTAGAATGCTAAACTAACATACAGTTTCCGAAGTGCGAAGAGCAGCGCAATAGATCTCTGTTAAACGTACAGACAAGACCCACGCATGAACAATTGAAAGTAAAGTTCAATAAGAAAAATTTTTATATAGTCGAAGGCCCCAGTAGCTTAGTATTAAATACTAGATTTAATTTGTTAAAATTAAAAATAAAAAAAATAAAAATTTTTATACCCTGTACCGTATGGTAAAAAGGGTATATTGTGTTTGTGCAAGCTGAAAATGTATGTAACGTACAGAAGGAGACGTCGGAGACCCCCCAAAGTTACCTAAAGTATGATCAGTGTGACTTGAGAAGTCGATATACCCATGTCCGTCTGTCCGTGTGAACGCCTAGATCTCAGTAAGAGCAACCAAACTTTCAGATTAGATCACTTATTAATCTATAGGAGACAAGTTTATTTTATTTTTTTGATATCGGGATTACATTATATAGCTCCCATAGGGGTGTTTCAGAGGACCTCGAAAAAAAGAAAAAAAGTTTTAGAAGAATAATTCGTTTGTTTATGAAGATATCATAACCAAATCTAGCAATCGGAAGTTTTTTAGAGACCCCCAGCACTGTACCAAATTTTATCAAAATCGGTTGACTATATCGTATAGCTCCCATAGGACCAATCGGTCAAAAAATCGTTTTTTGTACAAAATTCGTTGCGTTTCGTTTGTTTGTAAAGATATTGTTAGCAAATTTGGCATTAAGAAGTTTTTTAGAGTACCCGAGCACTGTACTAAATTTTATCAAAATCGGTTGACTATATCATATAGCTCCCATAGGACCAATCGGTCAAAAAATCGTTTTTTGTACAAAATTCGTTGTGTTTCGTTTGGTTTTGAAGATATCGGAACCAAATTTGGCAGTCGGAAGTTTTTTATAGTTCCCAATCAGTGTACTAAATTTGATCAAAATCGGTTGACTATATCATATAGTCCCCATAGGACCGATCGGTCAAAAAAATTGTTTGATGCAAAATTCGACTGATTTCTGTTTGTTTATGAAAATATCGTAGCCAAATTTGCCGAATAAAATATCTTTTGGAGGTTTTAAGCAATGTGTCGGACTTAATTGCAATGTGGTGGTACAGGGTATCCCAAAGTCGTCTGCGCCCGACTTTAACGTACGCCATCTTTTTGTGTGCGTATTATTCCCACAATTTTTTAACTGAAAATTTATAAACTTTTCTTTCAAATCTTTTAACGCCCAAAGAGTGCATTAAAATAGTTAAACTTAACAGCGCGTATCTTTAAAGTAGGCGCTGTAGATGAAATATCTGTATATGCTTTTGTGTTCGGAATCTTAAATGGAACCAAACGTACAAGCTAATACATAAATATAAATATATGTATACCTATTTTTAATATGTTCCGATTCACTTTCATCCATTGAAGCAATAGCAAACATCAATAATACTAAGCACTACCATTCTATCGCCCGCAACCTCCTAACCAAATTTCATCCAAAATTCAAAATAATGTGGATTCCCGTACACTCAAAAATCAAAGGCAACGAACTTGCAGATACCGCAGCTAAAAATGCTTCCCGATATCCACTTATGACAACGCAAAACTTAAACAATTCTGACATAAAACGCTGCTTTAAAAAAATCCACAAAATATCCGTCCAAAACTCTTTACAACTTACGTCCAACTGGTACCAATCAATAAATTCATGCAAACTAACTTCATATGACTTCTTTAAAACATCATCTTTGAACAGAATTAACCAAATTAAGCTCACAAGACTAAGACTGGGGCACACAAAAATAACTCACCTACACGTCATCGACAGAACAACCCCAGACTCATGTCCCATTTGCCATCAAACAACAACTATAATATAACCGTTGAACATATCCTTTTACACTGCACAAGGCTTAGACACATTCGCAACCAAATCCTCAATAACATTAATTCCATCGACATCCTAACCAACCCAACACATAAAACTGCACTAACACTAATTGAATTCCTTAAATCAGCAAATATATACCACCTAATTTAAAATATAATTTAATAAATCACAAGGTATGATCAATGACAATTTTTGCGGCTTATATTTTTAGTAATTCAATTTTCGAAAAATCGAATGACACAAAATAAATACTAGAAACATAAAGATGACAGAAAAAAATTAAAACATTCAAAAATATTTATTTTTAACAATAAATTCAATTAAGAAAAAAGAAACTGTAGTTTTTATAGTGCAAATACAAAGAATTACAATGAAAAATTAAATAACATATGTGCGAGCAAAGTAAAGTCTAAGTACATCGA
Organism: Chymomyza costata; assembly: GCA_018150985.1. NCBI lineage: Eukaryota > Metazoa > Arthropoda > Insecta > Diptera > Drosophilidae > Chymomyza > Chymomyza costata. The sequence continues at coordinate 2,774,817 of JAECWU010000127.1, read as the reverse complement.
CATTAGGCACAGACAAAGCGCAGTATACCACTTTTATGGCATGTTCTGAGGAGGGACGGTGATAGAAAAGTAGTTCCCAGAGTTGTTTATCGACGATCTCTAATCGTATGAGCAGGGCCGTAGATTCAAAATCCGGGCCCAGGGGAAAATGTACCGGCCCCTCGATTACACCTTTAGCTTGAATCACGACAGTACGACAGTAATTACACCGGGCCGCTGAGAAAACTCCGGGCCCGGGGGGAATCCCTCCTTTCCCACCCCCCTCTCGTCAGGCCTGCGTATGAGTATCAATTTTTAATTTAAAAAAAAAACTTTAACTTTAGGTATTTTTTTTAAATGTATGGGCCCCTTAGATAACTACGAGCCCGGGGAAGTCACCGCGTTGATCTCCTCACTGTTTCTGAGCAAGTTGCAAAGAACTTACCTAGCCTAACTGAAAGCGTGTTCATTATAAGTGAGCTTTACTGTACAAAACATTTGTAGCTGTTAAGCTGATTGAATGCCAAAACTGTTAGGCTGCATGTTAATAACTGGCAGCAGTGTGTATACACTGGCGCTGTTAATTAACATACGCAACTAACCGACAACAGACAGGTATTTTAGTTAGCAGACCAAAAATGTAAGCCAAACGCAACATGCACACACTGGCCGTAACAGTAATGTTAATAGGACAAGTAGAAACGAAACGCGAAAAAACGTACAAGTTTAAAAGCAAAAGCCAAAAGCGAAACAAAAAATTGAAGCGCTCGCGCACACACAAGAAAAGATTTTTTTTCCCAACAACTTCTCGGTCGTGTTAATTTAATATTTAATTACAATTTCAAACTGTTACTGCATAAGGCTGTGCGTTAATTACTCGTCGCGTGCCGTTTAGTGCGTTAAGCAGCAGCAGCAGCATTTGTGCATTGCATAGAAAGCAAAGAAAAAGTAGAAAAAAGTGTTCAAAATATTCCAAAAGGTAAATTGCAAGCAGATTTTTTTTATTTCAATTTTTTTTTTTGTGTTGCTGCCATTAAAATAAAAAAAAGAAACACTCTTACTGAGCTGCCTCCCCTTCAACTCCCCAGAAGACAAACAAGCTCAAGAAAATTCTCAGCAGCAGCAGCTTCAAAGCTAAGCAACGGACTAGCAACAAATACCAATTGGAATACACACACGCACACATATGTATGCATACATACACACGCACACAAACACCAATAAGACTGAACTGGGCCGTGCGCGTGTAGGTGTGTGATGTTATTTTTTTTTATTTTTTTTTTGTCGCTGCTTCTCTCTAATGATATGCAAAATGACGTACACTTTGTGTATTGTATTAATCTTAACAAAACAAAAAAGTTACACAGAAAGAAAAAGCACAGCAACATGCTGCTAAGACTTTTCTACTCAGCCAAATTTTTAGTCGATTTTCCAAAAAAAAAAAAAAAATAATACACGCGCGTACTCCAAAAAGTGCAACGAGTGAGAAAAAAACAACATACCAATGCACATGTATGTAGCAGCGTGTATGTATGTTTGCCTTGTACATATTTGTGTGTGTGTGTGTGTGCGTTTGTACATAGTGGGCTGCATATGTATTTATGTAATTTTCTTGTGTTGCTTTTTAATGTAAACTTGGTAATTATGCTGCCTAGAAATTTTGTTAGCCGTTTTTTTTTTTTTTTGTTGTGTGTGCTTAGTGAGAATTTGAATTTATTTGTGGCTATGAAATGAAGTGAAAATGTTAAATGTGCTACATTAAAATATATTATGATAAAAAATAAAATAAAGTTGCCAAAAAAAAAAAAGCAACGAAAATTTATAGCTGTAAAATTCAACAAGAAAAGTTTGTATGCGTGCCTTTGTGTGTGTGTGTTTGCTAGAGATTTTTCAAGAGAGAGCGACCGCACGTAAATTACGGTATTTCTGTGTATATTCTCTTGGTGTATGTGTTGTATTGAGAGAGAGCGACAGGACACCAAGCAGCAACAAAATTCATGCACAACTTTTGCTGCTTACGCTTAGCTTGCTTTGCCAAAACGTGCGGCTGCTGCTTAAGTTGACGTCGACGTCAACGTCGACTTTGCCTTTAACTTTGCACAGTGCGCCCAAATTTGTTTGCTTGTGAATTTTTAAACTGTCCTCAGAATAATTTTGCTTATCATATGCACAGGCCACTGTGTGTGTATGTGCGTGTAGGTCATTTAGTCTTGTTGTATTTGTTATTGGGCTAATATCGAGTACCAACGAAGTTGCGCGTTTTCACGGACATCCCCGTCAAGGTTTTCTCTATTGCAGCAACTTTCAAGGTTCATCATACGACGTATATACTATATACTTGTATAAGCATCTATTTATTGAGCAAGCTATGTATGTACATTATATTGCTACAGGATACAATCCATTATAATGTTCAATGTTCTACAAATCTCTACACAAGCTCTATCAAATATCTGATCGATCTGTTAGTAGACTAGATTCTCAAGGCTGTTTCACTTTAAAGATTTCTTAAGTTTTTCCGCCTGCATCAGAGCTACATTGGTTAAAAGCTAGATTAGTAGATTTTGAAGAACTTCGCTGACTTAACAGCACACCCAATCAGAATTGCTAGCTTGAGCTTCCAATTGAAATACGAACATATGTATGTACCTATATACATATAATTCATAGCATTTCAATTTGATTTATTTAGACTTGTAAGAAATTAAAAACTGCGCTTGCACATTTTTAATTTTGCATGTCATCCGTTGACGTAGTGGTGCTCTGTAATCAGTTGTCTAATGAACGACTTCGATTCATATTCATTCATATACATACATATGTACATGTATGTATACAAATATGCACATACATATGAGATACCTAATTGTGTATGCATACATATTTTATTCGTAATCGCGTGTTCAAGCTCTAACCAACGCCAGAAACTTCAAAATTGCTAGTAGAAGAAGGCTTTATTGAAAACACGCTGGTTTTTAATTTAATGCTAATATTTCACATAAACTAGTTTATGCGAAAGTTACGAAAGTTTTTTATTTTTTCAGCGAATTAAAATCCAATCAAGCAAACACAAGATACTAAAAACTACGAATGGATTTTCTGAATTAAGCTTAAAACAAAAGTTGGAATTTAATTTCACAAAAAACAAGTGACTTTGGGATGCAGATCCGCTGATTAAGAATCCAAGCTCAAAAAATTCCAGCACGTCATAGTTTAGTAATAACCTCTCAGATAACTTGTTTATTGCGGTTTTTTGGGGTTATGTCTGGTTATGTGTTGGCGTTTTTTAAAACTCTAATTCGGATTCAGCAACTGTCGGAACAAAAGCTTGAAGTCGTGCTATGACTATGTAATTACTATAGATTTGAAGTAGTCAAATGCTGTATACCAGAAATCTCTTTCAACTGAATTTTAAACCCAATAACAGATATATCTTCAAGCCACATTTCATGCCTATAGCAAAAGCAGGGCCGCAGAGAGAAAATCCGGGCCCGGGGGGAAAATGTATCGGCCGCTCTTTTACACCTTTAGCTTGACTCACGACAGAAAACTTCGGGCCCGGAGGAAATCCCCACCCTTCCCAACCCGTTCTCGACGGCCCGGAGCAAAAGTGTCCACATGACAGCAAACATTTTTCAAACAACAAAACAATAAACTTAACTAACTAGAAATAGTCCCCGGTATCCTATACCTGTAGGGTAATATTGTGATGGGTATCTGAAAGTCTTTCATGCCCCGATTTTAATGTCCGCCATATTTTTTGTAAGCTTAAACGAACAAATTAATCGTTTAAACGTATTCCGAAAATGAATACTAAAGGCCCATACGCAGCATGCAAAAATTCCGCACGAAATGTCAAAACTTCATATAAAAAAAAATATCCCAAAAAAGGGAATTTTTTTTTTTTACATGAAGTTTTGACATTTCGTGCGGAATTTTTGCATGCTGCGTATGGGCCTTAAAACAGGATAAACATATTCAGGTCCAATTTTTAAATCCAATCAGTTAGTTCTGAAAGATGATTAGAGCTTAAAAATGTACTAGTTACTTTTGTTACATACTAAAGTTGGCAGCTGGTGCGTGAGTTTTATTCGGAGCTTTTTTGGCAGTGAAAACACCGTCGGACTTCATTCATATTTTTGTGATATATGGCATTCATTAAAAATTTTTAAATCAACCCGAACAAAATACGTAGCTATGTACTTATACTTAAATTAAATGACGTTTACCCTCTTTTATTATATTTTTTTTAAAGACTCAATTAAATTATGTATTTAGAAGTGTTAGATAAAGTAGGTACAAAAATTGGTTCAAAAAAGTAGTTTCCCAAAACGTTTTACATTTATGTAGGAGTTGCAATTTATATTTCGAAATTCTTTCAAAGGAAATTAAATTTTTGGGAATTTATTCAAAGGAAATTCAAAATTTTTAGCGTAACTGCTCTCTCAAACTTTTCACTCTACACTTTATTTATATAGCGCAAAAAGTAAAAAAAAAAAGTTAATTCTAGTCTATATATCAAATTTCTGCCCTATGCTCCGACTAGGAGCGATATCTTGTATAATATTATTATACATAATATCAAGGAAATTAAAAAAAAATATATCAAATTTGGTACTTAAGTAATCAAAGTGCAATATTCATGTAGTTTATATGGGAGGGATCTGAAATTAGCTTTTCTTTAGTGTCGGCAATATGAGATACTACATAATGCTAAGAAAATCAAATTAAGTATAATTTTGTTCTTAATTACCTTTTGAAATTTCGTAAAGAGTTAAATATTTTTTTTACTAAGCATGTGACTCTAAAAGTTCTTTAGGAAATTTGGTGAAACAATCGGTTGAATTATATGTACAGCACTGTTTTTTTTTCTTTGTTACTTTTTTAAGTCTAACAACTTTAAACGTTTTTCAGCATTATTCTTACGATTGCAAGAAACTTTGCTTCAAGTGTCAGCAGATAAAGAGCTTAGTCCTTACAAGTTCTTTAAGCATTGACTTAAAATTAGTCGAAAAGTGAATTTTTAGAGCTTCAGCAAACATTTAACAAATTTTTTTTTAAAAAGTTTTCTATATGAAATAAATATTCGGGATCATGCTTTCACGTTACGCCCATTCCGCAGCTTTTAGCGGTACTTACGAAATTCCCGTTACGCTCCGCTACTTTGCATCATCAATGTGTCAAACGTTGACGTTGACGCCGACGCTGGCAGAACGTTTGCTGTCTTTGCCTTGAGCCTTTTGCGGTAAGCGGCCTGCGGACACATGTGAGTGTGTGAGTCTGCGGGTGCGAGAGCAAAAAGTGCGGCAGAGAGTATAAGGTGGCAGAGAGCGCCAAACAGCTCGCACCCAAACTGCCGTGCGAAATGTGTGTGTAATTGAAAAACAAAAGAAATTAAAAGTAAATCACAACAACAATAACAGCAGCAGCAGCAGCAGCGCAGCCACAAGAAGCAACGATATGCAGTGGTGGCGGTTACAGCGGGGCAACAAAGTACTATAGTATTTGTTCTAATCTCCTTTTCGATATCGTTGCTGTATAGTCCGCCCCTGACGTTATGCCATGACGCGGCGGCGGCGGCGGCCACTGGCACAGAAATATACTACTATAATAAAAGAGCACTGTGCGCCGTGTTGTTGTTGTTGTTTTTATTGTTATTATGTTGTTGTTGTTGTTCGTGTTTGTGTTGTTGTTGCTGCTGTAGAATGAATGTACATTGCGCTAATAATAGCGTGGGGCAGGCCGCAACAACTACAACAAAAAAGCAACTACAAAATAAGTACCGTAAAAATTGCTCGAAATATCGCAACCGAAAAAAAAAAAACGAAGCAAGCAAAGCAAAGCGCATGTCCCAGTATGAGTGTGTTATGATTTTTATAAGTCTAATACGAAATACATAAGTGAATTTTTCGAGGAGTTCAATTCAAATCCAAATACCGCTGCAATCAGCTCTATACATTATACATACATACATATGTATGTATGCATACGCACACACAGACAGAAGTTTCGGGTCAATTGACTTTTAGCCTAATGCACACACAACCAAAAAAAAAACAGAAAACCTCGCAGTCCAATGGAAAAAGCTCGAAAAAACTCATAAGGAGCCTAAGCTTGCCACACACACACACACAAACACATACACTTACAAACGCATACACAGCTGGAGTATGCGTTACTCAAAGCATCAGCGCACAGTGGTTTGATAGCCTTTATGTACATAGCACTCATGCACAGTGAATCAAAAAAGTCTTTTAATCGAAAAAGTGACCTCTTGAAAAGAAATGTGCATCTTTAGATGGATAGGTTTCTAAAGTCCTTGAAAGCAATTTTGTCGTATTGGCATGTTAGAAAGAGGTTTTGCTGTTCTGTTGCATTTTGGTTGCAACAAATTTTCGACTCTTCCAAATGCAAATACAAGATGTTGCGATGGGAATTTCCTTTCCTTTCCTACTTTTAGGCTATATCTAACTCGGTCACAGCTGCAATTTTTTCCAAGAGCCCTGCTTGGTTAATGTCACTGGCATGTAATTATCGCTGCGGTTTACATCTCATATGCGGTTGAAAAAATATCAACCTCGCATAAGACATAGGTCACACCTGCAATTTTTTTCCAAGAGCCCTTGGAAAAACCTACTGCTTCGTAATTTTCGCTGCGGTTTATAACTCATATGCGGTTAAAAACAAAAAAATCAACCTCGCAAGAAGGACCACGTCACACCTGAAATTTTTTTCCAAGAGCCCTTCTTGGTAAATTACACTGGCCTGTAATTTTCGCTGCGGTTTATACCTCATATGCGGTTAAAAAAAAAAATCAACCTTGCAATAAGGCCCACGTCACACCTGGAGTTTTTTTCCAAGAGCCCTGCTTGGTAAGTGTCACTGGCTTGTAATTTTCGCTGCGGTTTACACCTCATATGCGGTTGAATAAAAAATCAACCGCGCCTTAAGGCATAGATATCCTTATTTGTATATCAGGTTTGTGTCATTAAAACTAATAACTTTTATTTCTTTCGAGATTTTGAGACAACAATTTGTCAAATGTTCGTATGTTTGGGATCGGGGCTATTGATTACAATGAATTTTGTATATTTTGAACTGAAATGTTTCTGGCACACCTCTATTTTTCCTTCAGTCGAGATCTTATTGCTAAACAAATTATTGCAAAAATGAGAACTTAAATCTCTAATCAGTTTTTATTTTAGTTTAGATTTCTGTTGGAAAGAGATTTGTACAACATTTGCATTTAAGCATTTTCAGTCTATATACGCAAAAAAAGCTTACTCAGTTCAAAAGCATTCTCAACCTAAGTGATTTAACCTGGTCGAAATAATTTAGCCCAACAATTTACGAGAGTCGTTTGCTGGTGTTGATCGATTTGCCGTCACTTTAGTATTGATTTCATTTTTATCAAAACGCAATGTGGGGGACGTGAATTCACTGATGGATGCTTTTGAAAAGCTTCAATTGCTACATTCCGCATCGTAATTTGTGTCTTTAAGCGTTTTTGTATACTTTGTTTGTGCATAAGTTTGGCTGTCTAAAATTCAGAAACAAGTTTCCTGCGACATTTGCTGGCCTTGACCCTTGGCCAAGCGCGCATCAGCTACACGATAATACGATAACAATTAACAGCTGGAGCTTAATTATCGATCAACACATGCATGCATTTATGTGTTTCGGCTTCATTTTATCGCTGCTACTTTCCTAATTCAATTTGTATGTCACACACAGTTATGCACTTTTTTGGCTGCTCCTGCTACTTTACCCGCTCTCTCTGGGGCCAACGGTGCGCTCTGTGTTTTTATTTGCTTTAGTTGCTGTGTCCTTTTTGCTGTTGCTTCTAATGTTGTTCTAGTTATTGTTGTTGTCAGCAACAGGAGAGGACAGTACACCTAGCCCCGCACACGCACAAGCAAAGAGTGACACATATACACGCACAGCGCTCCGGCCCTGGCTAAACAAAATCATCAGAGTCAGCGTCATAATGAGCGACTAACTGACTGCTTGGGGTCTGCCCAGCAGACCAAATGTTCGTCAGCTCTATCGCAAAGTATAGTTACACTTAAGAGCTGGATTTAAAATAAAGCATCTCTTGCTGGCAACAGGTTAGCAAGCGAACCAAATATTTGCAAATTATACTCGATAGTAACCCCTTGTGATTTGCAAGGAAAAGTACTTATAAAGATGGCGTACGTTAAAGTCGGGCGCAGACGACTTTGGGATACCCTGTACCACCACATTGCAATTAATTCCGACAAATTGCTTAAAACCTCCAAAAGATATTATATTCGGCAAATTTGGTTACGATGTTTTCATAAAAAAAAAAAAGAAATCAGTCGAATTTTGCACCAACAAATTTTTTTGTCCGATCGGTCCTATGGGGACTATATGATATAGTCAACCGATTATGATCAAATTTAGTACACTGTTTGGGAACTATAAAAGACTTCCGACTGCCAAATTTGGCTCCGATATCTTCAAAACCGAACGAAACACAACGAATTTTGTAAAAACAGCGTTTTTTTGACCGATCGTTCCTATGGGAGTTATATGATATAGTCAACCGATTTTGATCAAACTTAGTGCAGTGCTTGGGTACTCTAAAAAACTTCTTAATGCCAAATTTGCCAACAATATCTTTACAAACAAACGAAAGGCAACGAATTTTGTACAAAAAACGATTTTTTGACCGATTGGTCCTATGGGAGCTATATGATATAGTCAACCGATTTTGATCAAATTTGGAACAGTGCTTGGCAACTCTAAAAAACTTTTTAATGCCAAATTTGGTTACGGTATCTTCACAAATAAACAAATTACAACGAATTTCGCACAAAACACGATTTTTTGACCGATTGGTCCTATGGGAGCTATATGATATAGTCAACCGATTTTAATCAAATTTGAAACAGTGCTTGGGTACTCTAAAAAACTTCCTCATGCCAAATTTGGTTACAGTATCTTCACAAACAAACGAAACACAACGAATTTTGTACAAAAAACATTTTTTCGACCGATCGATCCTATGGGAGCTTTATGATATAGTCAACCGATTTTGATAAAATTTGGTACAGTGCTGGGGGTCTCTAAAAAACTTCCGATTGCCAAATTTGGTTATGATATCTTCATAAACAAACGAATTATCCATCTAAAACTTTTGCATTTTTTCGAGGTCCTCTGAAACACCCCTATGGGAGCTATATAATGTAACCCCGATATCAAAAAAATAAAATAAACTTGTCTCCTATGGATTAATAAGGGATCTTATCTGAAAGTTTGGTTGCTCTAGCTCTTACCATCTCTGAGATCTAGGCGTTCATACGGACAGACGGACAGACGGACATGGGTATATCGACTTCTCGAGTCACACTGATCATACTTTAAGTAACTTTGGGGGGTCTCCGACGTCTCCTTCTGTACGTTACATACATTTTCGGCTTGCACAAACACAATATACCCTTTGTACCATACGGTACAGGGTATAAAAATAAAAATTACATTAAAAACTTATAAGCTCAATTCAAAAGCTCTATAAATCAAGGCTATTGCAAGATTATTGTCTGTCGTTAGCTAATTTAAAAAAAAAAAGTTTTCTTGTGCTCTTTAAAAATACGCTACTCTGCAAAGAGCCAAAATTTTCTTTAAAAAAAAAAACAATTTTGTATGTCACATAAAACATACCGCTACAATAAAAACATTTTAATTTTAATTAAATTTTTCTTATTTTAATTAATGTTTACTTTATTGCAGCTGTAATAGAGTACCCCATATTAATTACATAGATTGTTTTCAGGCTTGTTCTCAAATGTGTTTAGACATGCTTCTTTTGGTCTGCTGGGTGAATAAAAAAATGTGCGTGTGCCTGTATAAGTGTGTGTAGGTCCATCGTCATCGGGCGGTCATGGTTGACTTTTGCGCTCGTGTCTCTGTGCCTTGCCTTTGGCGAAAAATATGTGTATGTATGTATGAGTATGTACATGCATACAAACAAATATATGTATGCATGTATAAGAGCAGAGAAAAGTAAGAAGAAAAAAAAAATTTAAGTGCGCTATGCTTGCCCTATACCGTACCGTTACTTCGTTTTTATCCTTATGGGATTTTTGTGTACTGTATATGAAGCAGAAGCCCTGGCGCGGCCACGGCCATTGCTGTGTGTGTGTGTGTAAAGAATCGATAAAGCATACTTATTTGGATTTTTGGTGCAACATGCTTTAAAACATACAGCCACACTCGCATACACACACACACATAGCTGTGTATCTATGTGGTCGGTGTGTGCGTGTGAATAAGTGTGTCATATTTTAGCGTTATTTATGTATGTATGTATGTCTCTCTGCTGCTCCCTTTTTTTTGCCTTTGCGTTGTTGTACGCTCATTCGTACATAACCTTACTCAGCTCAGCTGCTGCTGCTGCTACTGTTGCTTCTGGCTGTCTAAAAAGCTCTGCGTGTAAGTATGTACATACATACATACACGTACATATGCACAGTGAATTAAAAAAATTATGGCACAGTCAGCGTTTAAAAGCAACAAATGTGCTCAAAAATATGCATCAATATGTCACTATTCTAATATTTTTATCGAAGCTAATGCTTGAAATGATCGATGCAAGAGTCTGGCTTAAAAGGGAAACTATCGATAAATCGACAAATATGAATTCTGTTGAGCTTGCTTTCTAAAGTGCCCATAGATTTGAAAAAAGCATGAAACTTTAAAATTTTTTTTTTGGAAAAAGCAGTGCGCTTATGACTCGAATGTTTCCAAATAATATGTGGTCTTAGGCTTTTTGTATACATATAAGACCATGGTACTTTTTATTAATTTGTTTGAATCGGTTAAATTTCGATTGCTAAAACCAAAACAAAGGATTTTAATTTTTTAAATGTTGGTTTTCTTAAAAATCTGCGTTTTAAGTATTTTTGAAAGCTAAGTAGTAGTGCTGGAGAAAACATCGATGTATCGAAGCTTAAAATATCTATATATCGATGTTGGCCATCTTAGTAGTGCCGGGGAAAACATCGATGTTATATCGATGCATCGATGTATCGAAGTTTAAAATATCTATATATCGATGTTGGCCAACAGAAATGTTTCTCCAGTACTACTAAACACCCATTTGATGAGTGCAGAAGTGCTGGAGAAACATCCCTGTTGGCCAACATCGATGTATAGATATTTTAAACTTCGATACATCGATATAACATCGATGTTTTCTCCAGCACTACTAAGTAGTATATTTAGCAAATGAGACTGTGCCAATACTTTTATGATTTACTGTCTGTACTATGTCAGTTACAACATGTATGTATGTATGTGTGTGTCAGTTAATCCAACTCGAGATTAGCTTCCGTTGGGATACAAATCATCTTTCGGTTCGTTGCTCAAGTTATAAATATTAAATATTCAAAAGCATCTTTTTTGCTTTCCCCGCTATGTGCTTGCTCTTCCTCTAACTGCCATACATCCTTTTTGCTTTCAACTTGCTTTCGTAGCGCGGTTTAAACAGGTGCTCCGTTGCCTTGAGTAACTGTTACTTTAACGCACACACACACACACACACAGACACAAGCACACTGGTGGCCATAAAAACCGCAACACTTTCAGAATCTGTGGGCTTGGTTGTTCTGGGTTCCCTTTTGGGGTTTGCAACAAAAACATTTGGCACTTCTATACCTTTTTTTTTTGTTTTTTGATACGCGAAGTAGAAAAGTTTTTCCTTTTCTTTGCATTTTGTTTTTGCGTCTGTATGCTACTTAACCTTTTTTTGTTGTTGTTTTAAGTAAAGTTTTTCAAAAGTATTTCGTGTATAAAGCGTTATGGAAAAAGAATGTTTGATGAAGAACCAAAAACAAAACAAAAACAAAGAGAAAGCAAAAAAGTGGAAATGGAAAATGGGAGCGTACGATATGAAAAAGTTTTTTTATTATGCTACTTGATTTTACTGCATTGTTTTATGCAGTTATCAAGTGGCTGCCTTGTTTTTATTTTTTGCTACCACTAACATACTATAGTAGATCAAAAGTTTCGATAACATCGTTACATATTACTTTTACAAAGTTACCAAAAAAATAAATATTAATTATTATTGTTGCAACATTTGGTATTTTGGAAACAATTACTATTGGGGAAAATGCGCTCTTCAAAACAGAGCACGTTCTATTTATTCGATTTAAGCCTTTTTACTGTATTAACATAAGTACGAGTGCTTTTAATTTCTTTTAAAGTAATACTAGTGGCTCCAGCAGACGTGTTCATGTCCAAACATTGGCTTGCTTCTAACAAATTTAGATTCTGTCGGATTAAGCGTGAATCCTTCCAAAACGTACTTATTGAGTGTGAAGCTTTTTCCTAAAGGCGTATACGTAGAATGCAAAAAAATTTCGCACGGAATGACAAAACCATATAAAAAAATTCCATTTGGGATATTCCTTAAAGCGGAACTTTCCTCTTTGGCATTTATAGAACTTGGATGCACGATCTAACTCGACTATTCGATAACCATACCAAATAATCTTTTGTCTTGTATATTTTGACTATGGCTGGAGCATAATATTTCCTTAAGGTTGCAGTACAGCTCTCTTAACAGCTCTGAGCTATGAAATTTTAAACATATTTTGCGAATTTTAAAAGTTTTTAACTCAGGGCAAAACTTTAGATTTATTTTAAACTAATTTTTTGTGCCATGACTGTAAGAAATTGAAAAAGTTGCATGAATGTTGCGTTTCCCCATGACAAGAAATCAAAATGTACAATACATGAATTGACTTGGGCGCTGTAAACCCATGAACTGATTTTCTCACACTCTCTCTAACTAGCAATCAATGCAATACCTAACTCGGTCTCTCTGTCATAATATGTGCACGCACAGTGGGCTAATTAACTTTTACTGCTCCCAAACACACACGCGTATTATTATACCCTGTAAGCATAGATTCTGTTCAAGAACCTCTCCAGTAGTTAAAACTTCTTATAACTTGTGTGTAATAAGTTTAGAAAATCGGTTGAATTTGTTCTAACAATTATTATATACAAGGCCTGCAGTTAAGAGAAGGAAGTTATCAAATTGATGTCAGAAATGGCACATCATTGAAGGGTATCCCACTGACAGGCACCGCCTCGACTATATTACAGCTAATACTTTTAAATAGTTTATAAGTCAGCTTATACTGTTGCCTTTGTTGTTGGATGTTAACGCCCACAGGGTAAACATTTTACAAGATTTTCTTTTCACATATTTTTTTTTACGCGCTCCGCTTTTGCCAATTACTGCCATGACACGCACATCAGCTGTTTTGTTTTTGTTGCTGCGGTTTTGTTTTGACGTCTATGTATGCCACAGTATTTACATACAATAGTCGACAAAAGTATTTTAACAAAAAAAAAAAATAAAATTTATGTGCATGCTCTTCTGTGTGGGTGTGTGTGTGTTTTTTTTAACACAAAAAATGCTACAAAGCATTTATCGTTCTATACTTGGTGTAACTATAACTAACCATATATGTATAGCTATAAGCTGTAAAAATGGTAAACGAAATCCAGAACGGAAAGTGTATAAAATCTTTATTTCAAAAGTTTTAAAATAAAAATATATTTTTGAAAGAATTTATATTTTTTTATGACAAAGTATTTAAAAAAAAAAATTATTGACTGTAAAACGCTAAGCTAAAATTAGTCACAAATGTAAAGCTTAAGGCCGAGTCGCTTTAGCTTTCATAAGCTTTTATCTAATTTTTTTTTAAAGCGCCTGCTTATACATAAATAAATTAAAAAGTTGAATCAAAAATGTTAAAAATCAGACAACAGTCCCAAACTTTCTTTGTCATTGATGCGGCCTAGTGTTTATTTAGGATTTTAAATGCAATTATTTATTCCAGCTTTTCGGTCTCAATTAGGCCTGTAGTTTCTTTTTATGCCTATAAATATTATATTATATTATTATAGCTTATTGAGGTTGAGAGTGTATGTATCAATTTTGAATGCGAGCAAATCTGTAAAGTTCATCATTGAAATATCGAATTTTAGTTCCATTTCATTTCCAATTTTATTTATTTATTTATTTATTCTCTTAAACTAAAAATATACATTGTGAGATCTAATATAAATAAAATGAAGAGATAAGGCTTCTAGCCTTTCCTACTTAGATAGTAATAACATTTTTAGCAAATTATTGAACAAAATAGATAGAATATTTTAGAGGGCAAAAAATTTAACAAAAAACCCATGAAAAAATAACTCAATTTAAAAACCTAACTAACTAACTAAATTAACTCTAAGGGATTTGTGCCAAACTATTTAAATGCGAATATGAGGAGTCGTTTCCAATTTGAATATTAATGTGTGCTAAGTTGTATTTTTAAAGAAACCTATTCAAAAGTTATTACATTAAAGAATTTGGTGCTCATGTATCACTGTGAATACAATCAATAGCAATTATAGGTGTTTTCATCAATTTAATTCCTAGAAATTTGCTTATGTTAAATAAAATAAGATTAATTATTGTAATTTTAGGTGTTGGTTGGTGGGTTGAAGTGGTGGTGGCTCAGTCCATAAGCCCAACTAGCGCCTTCGCATCATTTTGTTGCCACATCTTCGTTTCCAACTCGTTTATTGGTTGTTTGTGTAGACAGTAGAGCTGGGCTCGATCTAAAATCTTAAAAAATCGATTTAATCGATTAACCGCACCAAAACGGTAGGCGGTTACAAGTTAAAACCGCAGATAATCACAGAAAAGGGAATCTATATTCAAAAAATAATATTTATACAAAATTCACTTAAATTTATTACCATAGTTCACAATAACGAAAACAAAAATTCAAAACTTGATAAAAGAAAACAAAGAGTAACAATTCATTTGATTTTTTATAAATCTTTTGTCAATTTTCTAAAAAAAAAAAATTTAAAACACTCTGGCGGCGCTACAATTTAAAAATAGATGTCAAAAATGGATTCCTCAACCCAAGAACCCCAAAGTACTCATGCGGCTAAAGGAAAAATAACGTTTTTTGGCCATGTTTTGAAAATAAAAACATATTTTAAAAAAATGGGCGAATCGAAATTTATTTTAGACCCATAATTTCTCGGGCTAAAATGCTTAAAATTACCCAAAGAATCAAAATCGCATAGAGCCCCAGCTCTCCCCTAGGCTTTCCTGGGGTGTCCATTCTCTGCTTCCAAAGAGCAGGACATTTACAAAGAAAATGAAGAACGGTTTCTATTTCTTCTGGCTGGTTGCAACAGTGACAGTGGATATTGTGCGGAAGCCTCATTTTGGCCGCCTGTTCTCCAATAGGCCAGAAGCCAGTGATGACTGCCAACTGTCTAGAGGTGTCTTTTCTGTTCCTGTTTATCAGCGATGTTGTTTGTTTGAGGTTGTATCTAGGCTTGAAGTGTTAATAAACAAAATATTAATTTCACAAATCATCTGTTTTTGGAGTTTTGACATTTCGTGCGGAATTTTTGCATATTGGATACCAAAAAATATATAAAATGGTGATACATAAAATATATAACAAAAGCCTATCTCGAGGTTAAATACTGCCATAAAATTGCACCAACGCGGGGGGAGTTCATCTAGCTATAATAAATTGTGTTTCAACTGTTTCTATACAAAGCAAAAATTAAATACTTTACTTGATCAACAACTACAAACTATTTTGTGCAAATACTTTTGCCGGCTAGTGTACTCTGTATGTATGCAAGTGTAAATATGCGCACTTACTCCAATTGGATTAAAAGCTCGCAAACATGCATAAAAAAAAAAACAAAAAAAAAAAACCGTAGCAGCAACAAAGCTAAAGTATTTGCCGCTTAACATGAATATATGCACATGCAAACACAAACATGCATATGTATAATACATATATGCCATATGTGTGCTTGTGTGCGTGTATCTGTTTCTATGTGAATTTATTTATAGCCCATTGCATGCGCTCTCTTGCTCTTTAGCCCGGCAAAGCAGCAGCAGCCACCTGCCTGCAATCGTCTAACATTACATGCAAGCTAACAAAACTGTAGCAGGCAATGCATCTAAAACTGTATAACATGGCACACTGGTGCGCAAAGCATTTAAAACTGCGCTTAATTAAGGCGCTTTCTCGAGACATACAAGTGTATGTACATAGGTATCAAGTAAAAAAAAAATACAAAACTATTAAACAATGTGCGAATCTGTATAATATATGTAATTGTGTGCATGAACAACACTCTCAGGAATTGGGTCGTTCAGTTTGCCAAAAATAATTCACTCTGCGACAATTTTCGTTTTGTGCCTTAAAACAAAAATAACAAAAAAAAAAAAAAATAAAAGAAAAGAAAAAAAGAAGCAAGCACACACAAAGAAAATACAGCATGAAAAATAGCTTCAAGTGAAAAAAACAATTTTTCTTATTGAAACAGACACAGTTGCGAGTCCAACTGTCAGACATAAAGCCCCCATAACGAAAACATGTTGGGTTAATGATTTTTTTTTACGATATTTTTAAATGCACGAAAAATGAAACGATAATAAAAATAATTTAGTTAAAATTTAAATTAAAACAGCCGTAAATTTGTCGCCTTGCAGTACACATTGTTTGCAGCTAATGTTTAAAACCAACCAGCAAAAACAACAAAAAGGGACGGCAAAAATAAATGAATTCCAAAAAGAAAATTGGCTAAAATGCCAACAAAGCAGACCACAGAGAAAAACTGTGCCCACAAAAATTTCGCTTCAAATTTCGCAAGAATTTTGTCTGTTGTTATTGGGGTTTATTTTGTTGTTTTTTTTTTCTTTGTAGAAATTTCTCCCCCCCTATTAAGCTATGTGTGTGTACGCGTGTGACAAGATTTCATCATCATTAGTTGCCCCTTAAAACCTAACCACTCTTACACAAAATGAGCAAATATCAAAGGATTGTCTGAAAAGCTTGTTGCCTTTTTATTTTTTTTTTGTTCGCAATTGTTGTTCTTGTGGTCTTTGTGGCATCATAATAGTAGTTGCTTTTGTAGCGACCATTGTTACTTAGTCGCAACGCATTTAGAACTTAATTTGTATTCTAATTAATTGGCAAGAAAACGACACCAACGCGTTCAGCAGGCAACAATTCCAACAAAAAGTTCCCAAACCGAGAGCAAAGTCACGCAATGTCTACAAAAACAACGACAAAGCGAATGTAAATGTACGTGCATGCACTTATTGGCATAAGCTTTGCACAGTGGACTATAATACGTTTCTATTTGTATGAAAAATATATTTTCGTACATATTTGGTAATTTGTTAAGTACATGTTAAAAAAAAAAAAAATAACACAAAATAGTATAATTGTTTGAACTGTGTGACTTTGGATGCTGTTTTTTTTTTACCTTGAAAAGTTTTTATGATACTTACGTATTTTAATTTGGAAAATCGATTAGCCACGCCATGCATGAAGTAAGTTACTAAATATAATCTTATAACGACTTTAAGTTCACTTTTTATGCAAGACCCGTTTAGATATTTGCCGCTTTCCACTGAATAAAAAATTTGCAAGATCTTAATAGCGCACGCTAATATCGTTTTGTTCACGGAAAATAAAATTTATCTTTGCCAGGCATAAGCTACACTAATAAAAAAATGAGCATTAATGCGCGACCCAGACCCTTGACTACGAAAAGTTAGGCATTCTGGCTCTATCAAAAATATCTACGGTAGTGAACATATTTTGTTTTTGTTAGTAAACAAAAGCAAAAAGTCTATTTTTTAAAAATATAATTGTAGCTGTGCTTTTTTTTGCAGTTAAAGATCAGAAAATTTATATTGTACTGAAAAATATTCAAATCTTCATCTTATTTGACTTTTTATAGCATTTTCTCAAAAAATTAAAGCACGCCATATGACATTAGTAAACAGCTGATTGTTGACCTGGCACTTTTACCTTTGTGCCTTGTTCTAAAGGCTGCTTACGACGTTACTCGGGTAATTTTGCCTTTAATTTCTTACACATACTTACTCTGTACATATAGCACGTACTGTGTTTCAACTTTTGAAACTGAATAAAGTGCCCAAAAATATGATTTTCGAAAAAATCTCGAAAACCGTGCTTAAGAAGGTTGTCATTTTCGTGTTTCTCGTCCCAAAATTACCTTAAAAAACACTTTTTTTACGAAGGTTCATTTTTTGTGTTAACTATGGTTATATAACTTACTCTATGTGCTTAGAAAACAAAAAAAAACAATTGTTACTCAATGTATTGTATAAGTATACACCACTCAGCCTGAAGGCCTATGTTGCTCTGGCTTCAATTACTTTGTTCCCTAGAATTAATTTACAAGTTACATAAATAAATAATAATAATAACTTGCTCAAATAACAAGCTCATATAAATTCAGGTTAATTAGCGCGCTGTAGTTACATAACTAATAGACAAATTGTCAAAAAAAAAGTTTTCAAAAGCTTTTCCATTTAAACTGAACACTTCAGTGCATAATAAAAATAAATAATTTTTGTCACCATGTGCGCCTTTGTGTCATCGGGATATCATTAACTTATACGGGACACCAATTATTTAAGAGGTGTACATACGAGAGCGCTTGCATTAAAGAGCGAGACGCAAACAAAGAGACTAAGAGCGATAATTTGCAATTTAAAACTGTTATTAAGCTGTGCCCTTCACGCAAAACCCGTTGCGCTTTATAACTTTAAAACGGCGTGTATGAGAGTGTGTGTGTGTGAAATAGATAGTATTGCAATGTGCTCAAAAAACAATACACGCCAGTGTTGCAGAACAAAAAAAAAGAAGTACATACATATACTATAAAAGGAATCATATTTAAACACACACACACACACAAACACAGAGCATAATGTGTATATGTGTGTGTTGGTGTTTGTATGCCAATCCAATGGCTGACTGTGACTGCTTTTGTTGTTCTTCTGATTATTGTTGTTTTTTTTTTAATACTTATGTATTTACCTATTTTGTTGTCTTCTATTCATAAATATGTATGTTTGTCTGTATATATGTATGTATGTACATAGTACAAACAACAAGTGTTTAGTTTGCTTGGTTGACTTTGCGTGCTGCTTGTTGTTCTTGTTGGCATTCTTAAACATTTGCAGCTGCCATGTCTCACACATATACATAAATATACATATATAAGACATACACACCAAAGCAAACAAGTTGTAGTTTTCTCTTATTGTTGTTTTTACGCGAAACTGTCGGTTCTTATTGTTCTGTTTCCTATTGGCATTAGACAAACTTTTAATTAGTTTTGTCACATTGCTTTGCACACACACACACAAGCTAGTATGTGTATAAAAATAAATAAATTTTGCAGTTTAATTAAACGCACATTGACTGTGTGTTGTTTTTTTTTTTTACATTTAAATATTTGCACAGTTTTCTTTTCTTTATTCAATGACGGCTGCGACAGGTCTGCACAACACTGCGCTTGGTCCACGCACACAAACACACATAGGCAGACGTAATGCTGCGTTTACACTGCGTCAGCGCAAGCCATAGCTCAGTGTAAACATTGCACAATGTTTTTCTTGTTTACTGTCTTCAAGCACAACCAAAAAGGGTTACACATTTTTGAGTTAATTTATCTCTAACTCTATTTAACTCTAATTCTAACTTTTTAGACAACAATTCAGGAATGATAAGTTAAGCGTATCGCAACAGTAGCTAGCACGATTTTTGACAAAATTGTGTTGCCATAGTTTGCGCAGCTGTTACTAAGTTTTTTTATTTATTTTAAAGTTGCTAAATTAATTTCATAATGAACTAATTTTCTACATAAAAGTTGGCATTAATAACAACTATTTGGAAAATACAACCAATTCTGTTTTTATACGGCCTTTTTTTTTACACAGTTTTTTTAGCACGGTCTAAAAAATAAAAAATTTAACACAATTACATTTGATATAATAATAATTCCCTGACTGACAAAATTTTGTCAGTCGCCGCTTGGCGGGGCATGGGGATCTCTATTATTAAACATTTAATATAGAACGCTTAAAAAAAAACTATTTGATTAAAATGATTAAAGGAAAATATTTAAACTAACATAAACTTTTTGAAATCTATTAAGGGAATTCCGCTTTATTTTCATTGCAGCTTAAGAATTTACTTCATGTCTTTTTTAAAGCGTTTTTTTTTTACATGATTTTTGCTGAAACGTATCTACGTATCTGTAAAAACAGAATTAGCTGTAGTTGAAAACCCGAAAGCAGCCAAAATGGCTACCATATTGGCAGACAGCTGTAATATAAAAAAAAAAATTAAACTAATTGTGTATGGCTTACGAAATTTGGTCAATTTATAAGTTATTGCCTTTGTCTATTTTTGAATTTTCTATTCCGCTCAAGGCCCCTACGCAGACACGAAAAATAAACAGCTTCATATAAAAAAAAACGCTCACAAACGTTTGGTCACAAACTGTTCTTGCAGGTGGTATTTAGACCAGTGTTGCTCGTTTTTTTTTGTTTTTTTAATGCCAGTAGCAAACCATAGATGGCGCACTCAGCGAAAACAGCTGTATTTTGTACGCGAAATTTATGGCTGGTCGACAAAATCACTGCGGATCATTGGAAAAGGATAGAAAAATAGCTTTAATAATAAGATAATTCAATTGTAACATTAATGTGCGATATAATACGTCTATACAATTCTTCCACACTCAGCTGTGAGCATTAAATATGGGTTCACCCAAACACTCCGCCTTTTCCTGGGTTTTGCCTTCTCGCGTCGCTCCAACAATTTAATTGCAATGCGTGCAAAATAGCATAAGTAATAAACGTTGACGATAATTCATGTTCTTATGTTTTATTTCGCGCCTTTTAAAAATTAGCTATTTGTAAACAAAAAGCAGCTGATCATCGATAAAAATTCCGATAAAATTCACATTTTGTTACTAGAGACACACTGTCTGCCTTTTTGCTAGGTGGCTGTTTTCGTGTCTGCGTAGGGGCCTTCAACAGCGTCAATACACCTACAGTATGTACACTTCTGTTATGATTTGGCTTACAAAATTTTGTCACCACCACCAGTCATAAGATGCAATTTGGGACAGTGTTGCACTAAAAAATCACTTCTCAACAGCATCGATATGATGCTCTACAGAAAACGGCATTTATTATATGAATTCAAATTTTGTAAGGCACGTACGATAGCCATATAATGTGAAGTACCTTAAAATCCATTTAGGAACTGACCCCCACTTGTTTCTTTTTCTTAAAAGTGTGTCAAGCAATAACAATTTTTTTTTTTATATTGTGGTAGAAAAAAAAAAAAGGTACTTTAGCTTGTTATTATTTGGTCTCATTAAAACCATGCTAAGTAATTAAATTTTCTTTGGGAGTTGGACTAGCTGAAAAGCTGTAGTGCAAGTAGGGAGCACAATATTTTCCCAGCAGCGCAGTGTAGCTTTCTAAACAATATGCTCAGATTGTTGCGCTGTTCAACATTCAATTTTGCAAACATTTCTTCAAACAGTAATAATAATAAATAGCTGAATAACAGCAACAGCGACAATTGTTGCAGCTTGGTTTGTAAATATATTTTTTTTTAATAAAATTAAAAAAAAAAATAAATAAAATAATTTTCAAACTATGAGTGTCGTCAGTTCGTATTCATTTGCGTCTTGACTTGGTTGAGACATAGACACAATATAAATACCTTTTACATGATGCGACGTCAAGCTTTGGCACGTGTATCGTCCTTGTTACAGTGTAAACATAGCATAACACCTACCATATTGCGCATCAGGTGGCAACGCTGGCATTGCCGCCTTTGGCACCTTTGCCGCCCACACAAATAACATTCCGCATTGTTCTTCTTATTGCTGTTGTTGTTGTTGCTATGCCCGATGAATGATGAATGAACGATTGAATGCATAAATTGGCGTAATGGGCATAAGTGTGTGAAAAGGTTAAAGCCAACAATTTTTGCTCAGTTCGCTGCGGTTCTTGCGGTTGCTGTTTATAGTATTCTACCCGTTCTTGTATATATGTACATACATATGTACATATGTGCATACGTACTTTATGTACAATTGTTGCGGTTGTTCTTCGTGTTCTTATTGGCACCTTGTTCTTTTCACTGCGGCGGCAAAAGGCGGCCAACACAAATAAAAATTAAAAAAAAGCAGCAACATTTTATGGCTTAGTACAAAATCAAACAAATAATTTGGTTCTAGGTAAATAACACAACATATAAGTTATACGATGCTCAACACATGTGTTTTATTATAATTATTGTATATACGTTACTCATAGAACAAAAAGATTGTGTAAAGTTCGTTCAAGTAGTCTTTCGGGCATTTCCGATTTTATTAGGTATGAACATACATACATGTTATAGTGTGACCAGATAAGAATGCTTAGAAAAGAGTTGGCAGTTACTGAATTTATGCAGGCTTTGTTTTGAAGCCATGGCTCATCGTTGTATTTGTACTATCGTCTATGCTTTTTGCCCAAAATCTGAATCCAGCAGTGCCCAACTGCTGAAAAATATCTGGTCACACTACATGTAACAAAGTGATCAGCAAAGGAAGCCGAGCCGATGAAAACATGTTTGTTTGGATGGAAATGTTTGATCTATTTTGAATCAAATCATCAATAGCTAAAACGCAATCAGAGTTAATGACGCAAAATCGCTTTTCACACAAAGTACAACGTTCCTCACTAAGAACTTGACAATGTAACTAACGATGTATAAAAAATTAGATCAAAAAATATTTAAAAAAAAACTATTAAGCGGCAATCCAAAACCGTTACTATAGGCTTAAAGATGAAATTTTATTTCAAGACGAAAAATTGTGTTCATACAGACGGATAGACGGACGGACATGGCTCAATCGCTACCCGAGGTTATGATAAGCATTTTTCTATAAAGGACTTGGGGTCTGCCACGCCTCCTTCTTGCCGTTACATACATTGCACAAATCTAGTATACCCTTTGTACCTATAGGTACAGAGTATAAAAAGTCGCAAATGGAATTTTTTTTTTTTATATGAAGTTTTGTCATTCCGTGCGAAATTTTTCGAACTGCGTATAGGCCTTTAGCTTGAAGATTCTTATTTAACGATTCTTCGTTGTGAAATAATCATAATTAAGCTTTAAATCAAGATTTTGCGAGATTCTCTCAACAGACAAAGTATGCCCATTTGCAGGCCCGACGAGAGGGGATGGGGAAGAGGGGGACTCTCTCCGGCCCCGGAATTTCTCAGAGGCCCGGTGTAATTACTGTCGTACTGACGTGATTCAAGCTAAAGGTGTAATAGAGGGGCCAGTATATTTTTCCCCCCGGGCCCGGATTTTCTCTCTACGGCCCTGCCCATTTGACAAAAAATCTTAAATCAGACTTTTTTTTATTACTTTATGTATATAAGTTGCTATGTACATGTAACTGTGTGAGAAAATTGATTTGCGACACTTTCATATAAACATCATCTATTTAAGCAATAGAAGAAGCAAGTTATTCAAATTATATGGCCTTGTAGATTTATTTTTTTCGTTATGTTTTTCGCTTTTATTGTCTGTTGTCGTCCAATCGTTGATCAAGCCGCTAAAAAATTCCCCACTTTGCTTTATTAATCACATAATATAATTGTATAGACTGTATTTATAGGTTTAGAACGTAAATAACTTTTGTATATCAGTTGGAAACATATCAGGAATACCAAAATGTTATCGAAATATTCGCATTATTCGCAAGCATTATTGCCTACGCAAAACAGAAAGTAAAGAGAGAGAGAGATAAAGAGAGAGCACAACGATTTTGAAAATTTAGATTACATAGTAACTAATCGTTTGAGACTAGCAAATAAGCGTTGCTCGCCTGGCATAGGCCCAGTACGTTTTTGGCTACTCAAAAATTAAAGGCTTTCCAAATACTAGTCTGTCAGGCCTAAAGATGCTCCACGCTAGGGTTGAGCATAAAAAGCTACCTAAGTTGTATGTTCGAATAGATGGAGACTTTTCCTTCAACCTAGATGTGAATAAGCTTTGCTGATATCTGGAGCCATTGAGAGAAAAGTAGGATGTTTGATGTTTATTTATGAGGCCTGGAGAGAAGTTTTGGCCCCGTAACTTGCTTGGAGAGGAAAGATTGAAAGCAAAAAAACCCTTTAAAAGGGAACGAGCTGACAATATATACCGATGGTTCGAAGATGGATGAGGGCACAGGAGTAGGCATCTTCTCTGTAGAGCTTTCGACGAAGCTCTCTTTCCGTCTTCCCGACTGGTGTAGCGTTTTTCAAGCCGTGATTTATGCAATCTGGCAAGCGGCTAGACTTATTGATACCGTGGACGAAAGTCCAAGGAACGTTGTAATTCTGGTCGATAGTCAGGCTGCAATCAAGGCTCTGTCATCGCATACTATAAAGAGTAAACTGATTCGTAAGACTGTGCTTGAGCTCAACCGTATCCACCACCACTCAATCACCCTCTGCTGGGTACCGGGTCACTAAGGCGTCCCTGGTAACGATGATGCTGATGAGTGCGCCAGGAACGGACAGCGCTGGCAGCCAACCTTGCGGTTACGGACATAGAAAGACCTTTACAGGACGTCGTATGGCAAATCAGGGAGAGGGCCAGAGCTCTGGCGGAAAGAAAATGGGACACGGTGTCCGGTTGTCGCATCTCTCGAGCACTCTGGCCTAGTTATAACCCAAAGCGCACATCGGCACTCCTGCGCTTTCATAAAAACAGGACCAAGAGTAGGAGTTGTAACGGGGCACTGCACCATTGGCCACATGGCTGAGAGACTGCATGTTCCCCATCACGACTTCTGCCGTGGCTGCGGAGACGAGGAGGAGACAGAAAGCATCCAATACCTGCTGTGCGACTGCCCGGCGCTTCTAAGAAGACGGACCCAGTTTCTGGGAAAACCGTTCTTTGAGGATCTGGGTAGTTTGGCTTATGTGCCCATTGCGAACCTGGCTGTGTTTGTCAAATCCTCAAAATGGTTTTTGTAATAGGAGAGTCTTAGGTGATTAGGGATGTCCTTCAGTTTTGATCCTCCTCACCCCACTCCCCACTCCCTTCTCCAACTCCTTTCTTCCTTCTCTCAAATTAGGCAACACAATGGACCTCATGGTCTCTGGGTGCTCTCAGTTAACTGAGCTGCCTACATAACCTAACTTGCTCGAAATGCTTAAAAGCTCTTAATTTTGCTAGTTTCCATTTAAACTGCTGCTTATAGATGACGTCCGATGATGGCCTTTAACCCAAGCTCGCGTCACAAAACAGAAAATTTAACATGCATCAAGTGGAGATTTATAAACCGGTTATACAATATGAAAAAAACACAACAACTTAACACAAACCAATTGCATTTTCATGTTTAAACATTTTTGTTATTATTTATTTCCATATACATACATCGATACATGCGTTTGCATTTAAATCGAGGTTAATAACTATCTCCTAAACAATTTATTGCAACTGTCACGCATAATTATTAACCACTAACCGATGGCGTTCGATTTGGTACGTCAAACGCTCGATTGGAGTGTTACCGCAGCTGCTAAGCTATTGACAATCATCGGCTACCGGTTGTTGTTGGTCAGCCACGGCTCGAGATCCCAATTCCTTTACCTGACACTCCGCTTGCCGCGCTTCTACTATATGTCAGTTTCAGCTTCCTCCATGGGGGCCAATGATTTATGCTAATACCACCTCGCTGTGCTTGTGGACATTCGTAACTGGAGCACAATGCGCACATTTTGTTTTTTCTAATGGTACAGTAGATACTCCAAAAAAAAGAAACGTGTATATTGTATAAGATGAACAGAATAGAAGTATAGCAAAGGAAATTTATATAATATAAAAATGATGGGAGTTAAAAATTTGACTCTGAGTTTATATATATATGTATTCCTAGACTACTGTAAAGCTTAGTTTTGCATTTACGACTAGTCGCCCCTAAGAGAAGCATAGGGCGGAAACGAAGTCCCTCCAACGGTGTCTGTCAATTGCTAGGGCTCTTATTTGATTCCAGCTCGCGCTGCCACTTTCAGAGCGAATAGTGCGGATCCCTGTATGACGCGGTCGTCCTCTCAGTTTGCAGCCATAGCAAAATTCTTCCACTTCCTCGATGGTAATTCTATCGTTGCCCGTTTCTATTTGCAGCGGGACTGTGTCTACAGTTTGTAGACGCATTAACTTTGTTTTGTTGAAGTTGATCTTCAAGCCCACCGTGCTGGCATTTGCTACTAGGCGACGAAGTTTGGATGCTGCGCCAGATAGTGAATGTGTCGTAGCAGATGTCGTCAGCGTAGTCGAGGTCGGTGAATTTTTGGTCCAATCTCCACTGTAGGCCTTCCTGGGCTTCTGTGTTTGTTCGGTCGATTACACTGTCGAGGACTGTGATAAAGAGCAAGGGCGAGAGGATGCAGCCTTGCCTCACTCCCTCTTTGATCGCGAATCTCGTGCTGGATTTTCCCTTGTAACGCACTGTCAGAGCGGCATTGTCGTACTAGGCTTTCGTAAGCTTTACAAGCTTACCTGGAACACCGCGTCTTTGCAGGGCCGACCATATCGCATCTCTTTTGATAGTGTCAAAGGCCCGTTCGAGGTCCACAAACAACAAAAACAGTGGTGATCTCCATTCCACAGATTGCTCAATTATTATGCGTAGAGTGTTGGTGTGGTCCACGCATGAGCGGTTCGTCCTGAAGCAGTTTTGCTCTCTGCGTAGCTGACCGTTCAAAGTAGGCGAGATTCTGTCTAGGATGATGGATGCCATGACTTTTTGAATGGCGTTGAGTAACGTTATTCTCGTTATTGACTCTGGGTTTACTGTAGTGTTTTTTAGTCTAAATCTAGATCTTCTACATTTTTACAACCGATATGAACAAAAGGGCTTCAAGAACATTTGTATGCCTTGTGGAGAGATTGGGAGTATCTGGTTGCATGATGACGTCACGGCTCTAGACTATGCGCCGTTTTCTCATGTTTCTTAACTTGTCTAAAATGCATGTAAAATTATTTTGTTGCTTTTTTCGAGGCTGGCATTGCCTCAGCGGTAAAGTTGACAGCGCGATAAATAAAAGTTTGCAGCTTGACTGAAAATGTGGTCACACTAACTTATTGAAGAGCGTTGCCGCATGCAAATATGTTACTGCAGTATGGCAATGCTTTCAAATCAAAGAGCATGAACTAGTGCTGGATAAACATCGATGTTGGCCAACATGTTGGCTTTTCGATATGTTTTAACTTCGATACATCGATGTTTCGATACATCGAAGTACATGTGGCGGCCATTTTTTGCATGTTTAAATTAGTTCAGAGTGGGCCATCTGTTGGTTTGGTTGTATAATAAAATGGAATTAACAAACAAACCAAGAGATAACTATATTTTCATAATATATATTTCAAAATTAATTACATTTCATAGAAAAATAAACAAAGCAAAGAAATAAATCCAAAGGGTTGTACAACGAAAGCAAAAGATAATATAGGCCACAAAAAAAAGTGGTGTAAACTTAACAGGTAACAGAGGCATCCCTTATGGATTTTGAGCAGCCGATTCCGAAGTCCAAAAAAACTCCGTCACACATGGGTTATGGATAATCACCAAAAAATCCCATAAAACGAGATAATTTGGATATTGTCTAAGAACCCTTGGATCGGAGTTCAGCTGCCCAAAGTTCATAAGGGCTGCCTCTGTCGCATGTAAAGCTTGCACCACATTTTTTTGTGAGCCTGTGAGTTATAACAAAAAAATGTTCTGTTCCAGCCAGAATTGCAGCCGCATAAGCTTTAAACTAATATGAGATCCTTTCATTATGGTTATTACATAAAATCATGTCAACGTTTTTTGATCTAAGCAAACTCCGCTTGTGGCTGACTAGATTGCCAGCCTTGCTAAACTTTAAAAAGTATTAACTTCCAGTAATTCAAAGGGCACATGCTTGAATCTAAGTTTTCGATATTAAAATATTGTCGAGGTGCCAAAATTGAGTCAACCCTACTATTTTGGAGCTTTTGAGATTTGAGAAAAACGAAAAGCGTCTGCGATGTGGGGATTCCGTAATGGAAATTGGTCGATAATCGAAAATCGAAATAAAAATAAAAAACATCGATGTTACTTTCAGCACTAGCATGAACTATTGTCATGGACTTGAATTCAAGCAACTTTAACTACTAAATTTGTTTCTAATTGATTTCTGCAAGTGTCAGTCTCCACTGTAGTTATTTTTTAACCAACTCTGGGCACAACACAATTAAATTAGCGCGCGTTTGGTTTCATTTATTTTTATTTTTCTGTTGCTGTGCAAATTATACACATGAGATTTAAAATGTTTATAAGTCCATATATGACAGAAAAACAAAACACAAGTGCGTTGATGTAATTACATTGCCCGTAAAAATTGCACGTTGGGGAGCTTTAAATTTCAACTTTTGAGAGTGGCGACAACTCCTACAGCTAGAGTTGAATGCAATATTGGACTCTGGGGTTTGGTTGAACAACAAGTTTGACAGACAGACTGGGGGAAAAGCCAAACGAATTAGCGGCTAATCTGTTAATTCGTGTCGCATAAAAATTCCATAGAATTTTGCCAGTTGATGATATGTTGGCATGAGGAATTTCATTTTGTATGGTTCGTACAACACATTTATTAGGAGTCATTAAAATCAGACTAGTGGCGCCACTATAAATCGGCTTTGGGTGTCATAATGAGGAAGGCAAAGTAGCGGATCGGAGTACAGTGGGAGCCCACTGCAAGTTCACGACGATTATGGAAAAATGTGCGGTCTAGGTACTAGTGTCTGAGAACACATCAATCTCAGCTTAATCAGCTCTAACTGGTCCCACTAGCATGTTGCTAAGCATTCGTAAATCTCAAAGCCAAGTCTTCTTTTATTCCCTTTAACTCCTTAAGGAGCATAGGGCCTCTGTTAAACATCTAAATCGTAACCGGTTTTGTGCCAATTGCTTCACTACCCTCCAGGAAAGTCCTGATTCTTCAGCTTCTTTCCAAACAGTTCGGCACCATGTTGTTCTGGGTCTCCCTCTTCTTCGGTTGCCCTGCGGGTTCCTGACGACAAACTTCATGTGGTGGCTTTCGCAAAGTATGCCCAATCCATCCCCATTTGCGACTGGTAATTATGTAGGATATCGGCTTCATATTGCATCGCTGCATTAGCTCAGAGTTGCTGATCGTGTTTGGCTACCAGATTTTCGGAATGCGCCGGAGACCTCTTTCAACAAAGGCTTGCTAAGAATAGCTTCTGTTGTTAGTCAAGACTCACTCCCATAAAGTAAAATGGATAGCACATTAGATTAGATAGTAGCATAGCTCAATGAAAAAGATCCTCCATTGTGTACCAGCGATTAATTAGGGTTTAGTGCATAGCGCTCTCAGCTACCAGGTTTTATTCTATTCCACGTTTCATTTGCTTCAAACTCGAGAGCCTGTAGCTGCCCAACAAAGTAATAAATATTCTTACATCAATTACGCTCATATTCGTCATGGTACTTATTTACTCCGAAAAACTTTCGATTTCTTAATTTGGTTACATTATCTTCAATAAAAGCTATATTTAACTATAAACCGATTCTGATAAAATGTAGTACAATGGCAAATCTGGTGACTAACACATTTTTTTTTATCGTCTCTGAGAACTAGGCACAGACCGACATGTTTATCTTGACTTTTCAGTCACCCTGCTCACATACTTAAGGTAGCCTCTGATGTCTGTTTCTCTATACTTTATACATATATATTTTAGACTCGCACAAACTAAAAATTACTAAGGCTATAGTTACGAAATTGGGAAAAAGTTACTTTTTATATACTATGTACTATAGTTTTTCGTAATCTACTTAAGGCCTGTACGCAGTTCGGAAAATTTCGCGCGGAATGACAAAACTTCATATAAAAAAAAAATCCCATTTGGGATATCCCATTTGACCCCATAGACCCCTTTATAAAAGAGGAAATTTCGTGAGAAAAAATAATTTGTTTTTTTTAGACTATTTATTATTACATACTTTGCTTTGTATTAAAAAAGTGGCTTCTTAGTCGGGCACTCCTTTTTCTCTAAGAATTTATATGTTTAATCCTTATCTGCGGGCCTTTCAGAAAACTACGGAATACAAGTGAACCACCCTGTCCACAGTTCTGGTTCTAGGTGATGTCTCATACTTTTGCTTGTGGTCAATCTGTGGATGTTTTCAATGATTCAGGCCAGTACGCAGTCTCGTACAAAGCCCTGAAAAAAAGTGATACAGTCGAGGCGGTGCTCAACAGTGTAGTACCCTGTACCTTTTTTTTTTGAAAAAGTTATTCTTGCATATTCCTTCTAAGAACTTTCCAATTGGAATGCATTTTTTTTTGTGAAATTCGATATTAATACCTATTTTTTTTTCCTGTTTTACTCCTCTTGGGAGCTTAGGGCCGCTACAAGAGCTTTCCGTCAAACTCTATTTTGCGCTGTTTCTTTGGCTGTAACCCTTGGTATGTTTTGCTGCGCCAGTTCTAGAAGGGCAGTCCGTCGCCAGGTTGCTTTTGGTCGTCCTACTCGTCTGCTTCCTTGGTTATTCCAGTCTAGTGCCATCCTAACAATGCTGCTTGGTTCTTTTCTGAGAGCATGACCTATCCATGTCCATTTACGTTTCCTGATTTGAAGGTGAATAGGGGACTCATAAGTGATGCGCTACAGTTCTGCATTTGATATTCTGTTTGGCCAGAATATTCTGCATATAATTCGCAGGCACTTGTTGCTGAAAGCCTGCAGCTGTTGCACAATTCTTCCTGTCATCAACCACGTCTCGCTGCCGTATAGCAGCATGGACTTAACAGATGCATTGTAGATTCGCAGTTTTGTGCGTCGGCTTAACTGCCCGTTTCTCCATATGCGGTATAGTCTCCCAAATGCTGATCGAGCTTTGGCAAATCGGCTTGAAACGTCTTCACTAACATCACCACTACTGGAGATAATGGTGCCAAGGTATGGAAAGCTGTCGACGAACTCGATTGGGTTCCCTTCTATGGTGATGTTTCCTTGGCTGGTGTGATTGAAGCGCATAGCTTTTGTTTTTGCTGCGTTAATCTTGAGCCCGAGGTCATCAACTTTGGTCTGGATGTCAAATAGTCTATGAGAGGTCAGACAGATGTCGTCCGCGAAGTCCAAGTCTTCAAGGTGTCTGGTGAAGCTCCACGTGATGCCACGCTTGGACTTGCATATCTCTCTCATGAACTCATCGACCGCGATGTTGAAGAGTAGAGGCGATAGAGGACAGCCTTGCTTAACGCCGGTGTTCGTTTGGAAAGCTACATTTGTTCTTCCATTGTGCAGTACCGCCAGGTCGGCATCATCAAACATCGCTTTTATTGTTTATATGATGTTGAGTGGTACTCCTTTCTTTGCAAGTGCTCGCCATATTGCCGCTCTGTCTACTGAGTCGAAAGCCTTCTTGAAATCGATGAACAGGAGGTACAGCGGAGCTCGCCATTCCACAGCCTGTTCAGTAATTATGCGTAGTGTATTTGCTTGGTCTACGCAACTCCTGTGTGGTCTCAATTTTTTTCCTGAAGGCGTTCGTTCAATAGTGTGGCTAGTATTTTGTAGCTCGTGTTGAGCAATGTTATTCCTCTCCAATTATTGCAGTCACTAAGGTCTCCTTTCTTGGCTAGCTTCACAATGATTCCGCTTTTCCGCTTTTTATACCTATTAGTTCCGTAAATTTTTACCTATTTTGTTAGAAATCGAAAGTTACGTCAAAGAAGTTATTTAAAGTATATGTGATAAGTTTTAAGGGGATATGTTGAGGGATGTGGGAGAAAACACGGTAAATCGATTGCGTGGGCGGGGAGGCTAACCAAAATTGGTGATTCTACTAGGTCACTTATTACCACAGTTACGTAGAGTCAAATATGACGCATATCTCTGTTACGTTCCAAATAATAATATTAAACAGTGTAGCTAAAAAGTGCGAAATTCTACTACGGCGGAACGGGGTAAGATATCGAAGTGATTTAACAAACTTTATCTGCTCAGCTGGTAAAGTCTCGTGTCTCCGAGATCTAAGTGTTCATACTGACGGACGGACAGACGGACATGGCTCAATCGCTATCCGAGGTTATGATAAGCATTTTGGTATATAGGACCTGGGGTCTGCCACGCCTCCTTCTGTCCGTTACATACATTGCACAAATCTAGTATACCCTTTTGCAGGGTAGTGCTGGAGAAAACATTGATGTTATATCGATGCATCGATGTATCGAAGTTTAAAATATCTATATATCGATGTTGGCCAAGAGAGATGTTTCTCCAACACTTCTGCACTCATCAAATGGGTGTTTAGTAGTGCTGGAGAAACATCTCTCTTGGCCAACATCGATATATAGATATTTTAAGCTTCGATACATCGATGCATCGATATAACATCGATGTTTTCTCCAGCACTAATACAGAGTATAAAAACTGCAACTTATTTTGTGAGCAAGCAGTGCTACCCATATCTAGGCAATTGACATGTAGATGGCGCAACTGACAATAGATGGCGCCAGCACAACAAACAAAAAGTAAATGTAAAATGCAAATAATCAAAAGTAAACAAATCAATCTCCAACAGAAAGTTTTACTTGGTATTTATTTCGCAAACATCGCCATAATTGCCTACTTGTTTGCGAATTTGTTTGAAAAAAAAAACCGCCAATAGCAGGCAAAACTCAAGAAAAAACAAAGTCTATGAGTAGACTCATATTTAATACGCAAAGCTGAGAGACGTACGAATTTTGAAGTGAATTAATATTGCAATTCAGTAATTCACATTTCGCGGAAAATTTTCAGTTTGGCAGCATTTTTGGAAAATTTTCACATGTCCTCGGTTGTTTTCAACACATTGTTTGCGCTGTTGGAGACCCACTTGGTACCTAAACGACAATTTTCTGCGTTTTAGTAAAATTTTTGTCTCTATGTTGCCTACGCGAAATTATTACTGCTCTGAAAATAATTTGCTGCACATTTTTATTTTGTTTTTAGCGCTCAAATAGAAGAGCTGATGTTTTTGCTGGCGCCATCTACATGCTAATTGCCAAAAAATGGGCAGCACTGCAGCTGCGTACCAAATCGTTAAAACTGCGTACTGGCCTTAAATTACAAGTTATTTGTGGGTTACTATTGGATGTTAAATTTTGCGTTTACTGCACTGAGCGTAAATTGTCTAAAAAACCATATCTAGCTTATTAATTTATGTATATAAAAAAGTCTGGTAAGCCATAATCCATAGGTAAACCTAAAAAAAAATAAAAAACAAACTGCTCTTGATAGACACATTAAACATATATAAGGCCATAAATGCAAATCTAGAATAACGAATATGTAAATCTCTCTGCATGTATGTACAATTGTATATATGTAATGTGTGCATATATGCTGGTACATACAATGCAATTAGTGCCTTACTACAAACCCACAAACTTTATCGTGTAGTCATGCGATTTATTTTGTACCTATTAATTTCAATTTATTGTTTTATTTGAATTTTTTTTTGTTTTAAATCTCTTGTCTGGCTTTCACAAAGAAAATTCTTATGCATAATTGCTTTTTAATTACCAAGCAAAATATCTGGCAGACATACATACAAATGTACATATACATTGTATATGTATATACATATGTACTATATATCTATAGAGAGATAAAGATAGATGGTTGGGAAAAAAATGAAAGCAAAATAATACAAACAAAAAAATTTTTTTTTTTTTGCAGAAGTAAACAAGAATTTTATGCGCTTTTCACAGGTGTGTGCCAGAAATCTCTAGACGGTTTTAGTTTAACACTTTTGTTTCAACAATGTATACACTGTATGTAAAAAGAAGAGTTTTATGAGTAAATTAGTAAGTTCCCAAAAAAGGTGAAATAAAAGGGGAGGTTCTTTCAAATTTGGTCGAGAAAATCGATTTTTTTTTTTTTTTAGAAAAAATGAAAGCTACATATTCGTAGAATATGTGTATGAAAGGATTTTTCGATGCAATCGAAATTTAAAGAAATAGAGCGTCTTGAACACACCTAAGTCGCACGCGCTGAGGGACGTTCTATAAACTTTAAACGCGTGTTTCTCGAAACCTTGTTTTTCATCCGCACTGCAAGCATAGCTCTTGATCTATTGTTCCGATTCCCTTCATTTAAACCATGTTTGAAAGGATGAGGGTGAGACAAGCACTTTTGCCTGTCTAAAATTCGGTAAAGAGAACCAATATCTCCTATGTTCACTTAAGGTCCATTTGTTGACCATACTTTTCATTGTTGACCAGCTAATGCCACAGAAGGGCGCGGGGCAAGTGGTGGTCGAAGAGAAACCCAGTCTTGCGAGTTCATCAGCTGTCGAATTACCTTCCACTCCTAAATGTCCAGGAACCCAACAGAGCGTGACTCTGTTACTGGAGGACAGAAGTTGGATTTCGTTCACGCATTCCCTAACCAGCTTGGAGGAGATTCTCCACGAAGACAATGCGCTGATAGCGGCCTGGCTATCTGTAAATATGTAAATGTTAGCACCCCTAGTACCTTTAAGAAGGATTCTGTGGGCGCAGACCTCTAAGGCGTGAATCTCTGCTTGAAAGACACTGGGCCAGATACCCATTGCAATAGAGATTCTGGTGTTGGGTCCGACAACTCCAGCACCTACACCCTGTTTCGTCTTGGAACCATCCGTAAACCATTGCTGGCACCGAAGGTTACCACAGGGGTTGCCTTCAGTCCAAGTCTCGCGATTTGGAATGAGAGATCTAAATTTCCTATTATGGAGAAGTTCCGTGGTCATATAATCTGATCTTGAGCAGATCGATAGGCCAGGAAGAGAACTTATAAGTGCAGCATGGCCTGTGTCACTTTCCACGAGTCCAGACGTGATCCGGATCCGCAGAAGATTTTGCATAGCTGACATTTTGATATGTATGTGCAGTGGAGTTACTCCGAGGACTGTCTCCATTGCAGCTGTAGGACATGTACGCATTGCTCTCGACAGAAATAGGCATATCAGTCATTGTAGCTTACTGCACTTTTTAATTGCTCCGCTTTGCTGCACCTTGGGCCACCACACAAGGGCTGCGTACGTGATAATAGGGCGGACCATCATACGGTACAACCAGTCTATTATATTGGGTCTGAAACCCCAAGTGCTACCAAAGAATTTCCTGCAAGCCCATAAAGATAGTATAAGGCATAGAGTATGCCATAAACTTCAATGAACATTTTCATTTCGGTTCACTACAAGAGCCTGGAGAACTGAAATGCGGGGACGATATTCTGCGGGCAGAGGCAGACAAGAGCCGCCATTTTGAATTTCGTCCAGAAAAAAATGTCCAATTATTGTACAATTCAAATCGCATTTAACAATCAAAACAAGAAGTTTATATGTATTTTCATCACGCCACAAATAATTCCCAAACTTTGCCTTCTTCGCGGCCAAATTTGAAAGAGGCTCCCCTGAAGTCTGTCTGCCTTTCCGTAGCGCCTCTTGGCTTCCAAGACTGAAAGAGCTAAGCGCATAATATTGCAGAAGGAGCTTTGTATCAAAATTTTTCACGTTTTCGGTACAGGAAACCCCCCGTGCAAGCGCCACTGTCTTGAATATTTTAAGAATATGTTACAGTGCTCTTTGCCACATCAGAAGTTGGCTTAACTGAGCTCATCTTTTGCCTTTGGCTCAAATACGATTGAAAGAGATTTCTGGCACACTACATACTGTCTGACTTGCCTCTCTCTCTCCCATTCGTTTGCCCGCTTCACTATCCTCTTTTGACCTTCTCTTTGAATTGAATAACTGCACGTGTGTGTGTGTGTGTGTGTGTGTATATATAATTGTGTTTGCGCTTCAAAGGTATAAAGGAATTTTCCAAAAAAATTTACTTTGAGCTTTTTCTACTGCTTTCGATGGGGAAAAGCAAAAAGAAAAAAAAAAAAAACAATAAATAACTGCAAGACTGCATAAAAAACGCTTAAATGCAAAAGTAATAAAAAAAATAAAATAAACGTAAGGTAATAAAATTTAAAAAAAATGAGAGCAAAAACAAATAAATTATATACCTGAAAATTAACAAACAGTTAGAAGGTAAATAATTAGATGAAGCAGCAGCAAGCAATAGTTGAATAAGAAAAGCTGGGCATAGTGAAGATAAAAAAAGATGGCGTAAGTTAAAAACGGGCGCGGACGACCCTGTACTAGGGATGGGATACTATCGATAGTGCCACCACTCGATAGTTTATACTTCGATAGTTGAAACTATCGATACTACCGATGGTACTATCGAACAAAGTGAAATATAGCACACAAACAAGGGCACATTCTTTAAATATGTACCATGGATCAAGTGGGGAAAAATCTTTTATGTAAAGGGTTTTCAAATAAGAGGTGTTATTTTGGTATTCAAAGAAAAATGACATTTTTTGAGATAAATGATCGGATGTTTATTTCATAATAAAGAGAAAGGTATGCCGTTAATATAAAACAAACAAAATCAGCCAAATGGCCACCACGACCACGCTTACAGGACCATATCCTTTCCATGATTTTCCATAACCACATCGCAAAGTGGCTGCCCTATGTCCGCGATAGCCTCACGAATTCTATTTTGAGGTCTTGAATCGACGCTGGGCTGTTGGCGTAGACCTTATCTTTCACGTGGCCCCAAAGGAAGCAGTCGCAAGGTGTTATATCACAAGATCTCGGTGGCCAATTGTGATCACCTCTTCGAGAGATAACACGGTCCGGAAACTTTTCCCGTAAAAGAGCAATGGTTCGTTGTTTGTGTGTCACGTAGCGCCGTCTTGTTGAAAGTAAACGTTGTCCAGATCAATACCATCCAGCTCCGACCATGAAAAATCATTAATCATCTCTCGATAGCGCAATCCATTCACCGCAACTGTTGATCCAACCTCATTTTCGAAAAAGTAAGGTCCAATGACCCCGCCGGACCATAAACCGAACCAAACAGTCACACGTTGAGGATGGAGAGGCTTCTCAACAACGACTCTTGGGTTTTCCGAGCCCCAGATGCGACAATTTTGCTTGTTGACGTAGCCACCGAGGTGGAAATGGGCCTCATCAGTCAAGATGATTTTTCGATGGAATTCCGGATCATTTTCATGCATTTCAAGGACCGAATCAGCAAAGACACGACGTTGTTGATGATCGGCCGGCTTGAGTTCTTGTGTTAACTGAACTTTATGAGCCTTAAGACTCAAGTCTTAATGCAAAATTCGGTGTAATGACGTTTGTGGAATGCCCAATTCCAAAAAACGACGAGGAATGGACAAACCTGGGTTTTCTTCAACACTTTGGGCTACAGCAGCAATATTCTCAGTTGTTCTAGAGCGACGTGCACGGGTTTTATTTTTTACATCACTAACTTGTCCCAACAGCTCGAATTTTTCCACCAATTTCTGTATTGCGGTCCCCTCTAAAAGCGTCGAATGGTCAAAAAGGTTCGACGTGTTACCATTGGCTTAGTATTCTTTTTGACATGTTGCCAATCTTCTGTCTGTTGATTTGTCTAAAAAGTTTTTTACATACAAAAGTATACGAACGATATATCGAACAAAACCATCGATAGTATCTTTAAAATGAAACTATCGATACTATCGATAGTGACATCGATACTATCGATAGTGCCATCGATAGTATCCCACCTCAACCCTGTACCACCACATTGCAGTTAAGTCCGAGATCAGTCGAATTTTGCACCAAAAAATTTTTTTTTACCGATCGTTCCTCTGGCGACTATATGATATAGTCAACCGTATTGATCAAATTTTGTACACTGATTGGGAACTATAAAAAAACTTCCGACCGCCAATTTTGGTTACAATATCTTCACAAACAAACGAAATACAACGAATTTTGTACAAAAAACGTTTTTTTGACCGATCGTTCCTATGGGAGCTTTATGATATAGTCAACCGATTGGTGCAGTGCTTGGGAAGTCTAAAAAACTTCCGACTGCCAAATTTGGTTATGATATCTTCATAAACAAACGAATTATACATCTAAAATTTTTGGTTTTTTCGAGGTCCTCTAAAATCGCCTTACCGGATGAAGACATTGTCCATGCTTCAGCGCAGTAGAGAAGCACGGGTATGATAGGGGATTTGTGGAGGGTTATTATCGTGTGTCGAGAGAGAGCTTTACTCTTGATTTCCTACTTAGCCCAAAGTAACACCGGTTAGCAAGATTAATCCGTCGACATATTTCCATGCTGACGTCATTTTTTGTGTCGTTAATGCTGGTGCCCAAGTACACGAAATCCTTTACAACTTCGAAGTTGTAGCTATCTATTCCCCGTGGTGTCGTTTCCTTACTTGTAGATAGCAGGTCTTATCGTCTTGTCCAGATTTACAGCCAGACCCATGTTTTTCGACTCTTTTTCAATTTTTGAGAAGGCTCCGCTTACTGCACGTATGTTAGTGCCAATAATGTCTATGTCGTCGGCATACGCCAGCAGCATGACACTCTTATAAAAGATAGTGCCTGAGCTGTTCACATCGGCACGTTGCAGTTTAGCTTCCAGTAGCAAATTGAAAAAGTCGCATGATAGTGTATCACTCTGCCTGCAACCTCCTTTGGTATCAAATGGTTCGGAGAGGTCTTTTCCTATCAAAACGGAACTGCAGGAGTTACTCAACGTCAACATGCAAAGCCGAACTAGCTTTGCAGGGATACCAAACTCAGACATGGCTACGAAAAACTTCTCTCTATCAGGCGTGTCAAAAGCAGCTTTGAAGTCGACGAATAAGTGGTTTGTGTCAATTTGCTTTTCACGAGTCTTCTCCAGAATTTGTCGCAATGTAAATATCTGGTCTATCGTAGACTTTCCAGGCCTGAAACCACACTGATAGGGTCCAATCAGTTCTTTCATATAGGGCTTCAGTTTTTCG
This sequence comes from Chymomyza costata, assembly GCA_018150985.1. NCBI lineage: Eukaryota > Metazoa > Arthropoda > Insecta > Diptera > Drosophilidae > Chymomyza > Chymomyza costata. Next base: position 2,735,977 of record JAECWU010000127.1, on the reverse strand, counting down.
CACAATACATTTGCCAGGACCCTGTAGGCATCGGACAAAAGGCTGATAAACTTGTCTCCCGTGACATAATTACGCATCTAATCTGAAAACTTGGTCGCTCTAGCTCTTACTTTCTCTCAGATCTAGGCGTTCATACAGACAGACGGACATGGGTATATCGACTTCTCTTGTCACCATGATCATACTTTAGGTAACTTTGGGGGGTCTCTGACGTCTGCTTCTGTATGTTACATACATTTTCGGCTGTACCATACGGTACATGTACCATACGGTACAGGGTATAAAAACAGCATTTAAATCAGCTCGACTTTGAGATACCCTGTAAGCAGCAGAGCGGCAAAGTCAACATGTTTTTGTTTGTTAGGCTCAGTTAAGTGCACATAGTTGAGGCTACAGCGCATGTAGTAGCCGGGATATTCGGATTGTTACCGGACCACTTGAATATGCTGTTGTTCTTGTTGTTGTTCAGTAAAAACTTGTTTAATAATTAAAAGCAAAACAAAAGTCTCAACAACAAAAAACAAAATCAGCTCAAGCACGCACACTTGCATACATAGGTACAAGTGTATTAAAACCTATTTGCATACACACGACAACTTTTTGGACTCAAGATAACAGCAACAACAATAGCACACAATACAGCACAACAAGAAAAAAAAAGAAACAATATAAAGAAAGTTAGGACTTAGTTGAACAGCCATGGAACGAACCTGCGCCACCGTGCTCGAGTATGTTCCAATAGCAGTCAGTCCGTACGTCTCTATCTCACTCCTTTTTTTTTTTTTTGTTCTGCACTTCTTTCACATATTTGCGTGACAGAATTTTGTTTTTGAAAGTGCAATAGAGGCACTCTATACTCTAACAAAAAGTTTATGAGCTTGATGGCAGTGTTGGGCAAACAAGACACTTTCGTTAAGTTCTCATAAACTGTACTTGTTGCCAGTGTTGTGGGTGTGAAACGTGGAATACGACGGCAAACGATGTAAACCCTATACAAGTTTTCGTAAACCGGTGTCTTCGAAGAATACTAAAAACATTCTGGCCAAACACTATCTCAAACGCTGACTTATGGGCCAAAAGAAAACAAAAGCCAGTAGAGTTGGAGATTCGAAAAAGAAAATGAAGCTGGATCGGCCATATTCTGCGCAGGGGAAGAGACGATCTAACAAAAACTGCGAATGACTGGAACTCCCAAGGAAGCCGTAGACGAGGAAGGCCAACGAACACCTGGAGACGACAGCTAGAGTCGGAAACCCATGCCATGCGCCTTAGCTGGAACGAAGTACAGAGACTGGCACAAAAGAGAACCGAATAGAAGAAATTCGTTGTGGCCCTATGTTCCAACTTGGAACTTTAGGATATATTTATAATGCCAGTGTTGAGAATTGAGTTTATTTCGCTTATTTAAAGCAATTTTTAAATATTCTTAAAGAATAATAACATGAGAATATGTATACGTTTTATATAGTCAAGCACTTGCTTGGCAACGCTGTCACTGTTTTTTATGTTTACTTCCTGTTTGTTGCTGCTGGCGTCCGATTATGGGCAGCACTGTTTGGTAGCCCTTTTTTTACACGACTTTAGGCTAGTACGCAGCAGTGTAAAACCGCCTGAAAGAAAAAAGTGTTACTTATTTTGTGCGCAAAAAAGTTGTATGGGTAGAGTTTGTGACCAAACAGTGCTGCCTATCTATGGGCCATCAACATGTAGATGGCGCTACTAACAATAGATGGCGCCAAAAATTAAATATAAAAATCAGTTGTTTGTTCAAATTGGTTACAAAAGTATAAAATAATAAAAAGTGCAAAAATGAATCGCCATATGCAAACATTACTTAATATTTATTATTATTATTGCCATTATTGCCTAGTTATTTGCGAAACTCCAGAAAAAACGGAGTATGAGGGTAAACTCACATTTAATACACAAAGCTGAGTGTGAAAAATTTTGTAGAGACCTACGAATTCGAAGTGAATTAGTATTGCAATTCAAATTTTTACATTTTACGGAAAATTGTCGATTCAAAGCCATGGTACAGAAACCGGCAGCATTTTCGCAAAATTTTCACATGTTCTCGGATGTTTTCAAGACATTATTTGCGTTAATGGAGCCCCACATGATCCCTAAACGACAATTTTCTGCTCTTTAGTAAAATTTGTGCATCTATTTTGCATACGCGACAATGTTTCTGCAATCAAAAAAAGTTGCTGCACATTAATTTTGCCGGCGCCATCTACATGTCAATTTCACGAAAAATGGGCAGCACTGGTCTTGAGTACCAATGAAAAAATTCTTAGCGCTCTGCTGCGTACTACGCTTTTCCCGAGGCTGCGTACTGGCCTTTAACTAAATGAACTTTGAGACTACATAGTTCATTAGTTCAGTTTTTTTTGAACCATTCTTAACCGAATTGACTTAACTCAACTCAACGTAACTGCCATAAAAATTACAGTCAACATAGTACACACAATTTGTAAGCTTCTAAAGCAAACTATACCTATATATCATTTTTGATTAATTACAAAATCTTGAGATAAAAGCAAAATGTCAAAACAAATTTGTCTAGTTTATTTTCTAATTATTAATCAATCAAGCTTTTGCATGACAGTTGAGCTAATAAATATTGTAGCTAATTTAAAAAGCTGCTAAAGTTCGGAAAAAAGCATTAGCTGTACATATCTGACACATTTTTTATCATATTGTAATTGGAACGATAACAAGTTACCCACAAACTGCTTTAAAACTAAAATTTTTTGATATTGAATATCATTCAATCAAGTTTTTTGATATCGAATATCGTTCAATCAAGTTTTTTGATATTTTTTGTTTTTTTTTTCCACGATGTGTGTGATGTTTACTTACATTTCTTAATCTTGGGAGCTTTATGCAAACACTACAAAATTTGCCTATAAAAATAAAATTGCCATGAAAACTTATGTTGAATAAATTATCGAAATTCTTTTTACTTTTAAAAGATATCACCGCTCAGTGCACTTCTTCAGATTTATTACAACTTACCAAACTATGTTGCAAAGTGTTCTTAAAACCAACTGTCTATCAGCCGTGCTCCGGAAAACGCAAAAACCAAAGCGAAGAATTTTATGCGGATTCGTTTTTGTGTGCTGCGGAAAACGAACTTTTTTCTCGATATTCACCTTTTTAAGGCAGTTTTTATACGCAGTTCGAAAAATTTCGCGCATTCCGCGATTTGTTTTTTCATATGAAGTTTTGTCATTCCGCGCGAAATTTTGCGAACTACGTATACCCCTTTATTTTCGAAAAATTCGTATATTTCCCTTATTTTTCTGATAAATTCTGCTGTTGGCCTTTTTATTACTATATGTTGTTTACATTTAGTTTTCATTAAAATATAGCTAGTTCTTTATTATTCCGTATTTTAAATAAAATTACAAAAAAATATGACTAGCAACTAGTGTTGTGTAAACGTGAGTCACTTTGATGAGTTAGCTCAGTTGCTCATTTCGATGTGAGTGAGCAGTCTTGCTCACTTGCTCAGTTGCTCACTCAGTAAGCAGTCTTGCTCAACTGTCTATTATCAGCAGTTAAATTATCGATAAATTCAAATATTTTCGAGTTACTTTAATCACAGTTTTTGTTTATAGAGAAATAAACTTAAAAAATAAGTAAGATATGCAAAGCGACCACTGGAATGTAGCGCTACCATCCAAAATACGCCGCAAAAATAAACGCGCGGGTCGTTTGAAAACAAAAATGAATGTAGCAACTTCACTCCACAGAGCAAGTGAGTAGTGAGCTAGTGAGTAGTGAGCAACTGAGCCAAAAAGAACAACTTTGCTGAGTTGACTCACTTGCTCACTTTAGTGAGTTGCTCATTTTTGCGCACTCACTCAAGAGCAACACAACACTACTAGCAACTATATTTATTGAAATTAAACACGACTTAGCTGTATAAGTTTCAAGGAAAATTTTCTTTGTGTAACGCGGAAACCCTTTCGCGCCTATTAGTTGGTTTGATTCATAGATATTCCTATAGCTTGAAGTTGGCATAAATATAATCTAAGAATATCAATTATTCGAAAAACACCAAACACCATTTCCAACTTTAACCAGGCATTGTGCTTGAACCAATTAACCTACAACCTTGATTTAAGTTTTATTTGATAGATAATATTATTTGCAACAATATTGACATTTAAACCATGAGTCTAAGTTTTATAGACAAAAATATATCATGCAAAAACCGTAGCAACATATATTGTCAGGGGGCGGTGCCACGCTCCCCACCCACAAATACGAAAACTCGGTTTTGGACTTAGAACGATCCCTGAAAGTTTCATCCATTAAGTATTTCTTTCCAATAAACGCCTTTTTTGAACCTAGATTTACAAAGAATATTTAAAAAATTATTTCAGTATAAAATACGTGCGTTTTTAAAACTATTTTGCCGATTCGTTTTAATTGCTCTTGCAACAAAACATTCGGTTTCAAAGCACATGAAAAATTCGATTTGGTGAAATTGGTAGTACCAAACATTCGGTTTCAAAACGAATACGAATAAAATGTTCGGATTCGTTTTTGTAAACAAAAAGTTCTCACTAGGGCTGGAGAAAACATCGATGATCCAAGTTTAAAATATCGATTTTGGCCAACAGAGATGTTTCTCCAGCATTTCTGCACTCATCAAATGGGTGTTTAGTAGTGCTGGAGAAACATCTCTGTTGGCCAACACCGATATATAGATATTTTAAACTTCGATCATCGATGTTTTCTCCAGCACTAGTTCTCACTGAACGTCCGAGAATGGAAACAGTCTGTGCAGCTTCAAACATGTGCGCTTTTTTATCGATAACTAAGTCAGAGCTGCACTAAACTTTTACATACATATCGATAGATAGTAACGGGCAATATATAACGATATTTTGTCAGCAAAGAGCATTCAAATTTTGTCATATCAACAACAAGTTTTCTTTATGGTTTGTTTTTTCTTTGCAAAATATTTACTATAACAATTATGCACGATGTTAAAAAAGTTTTAGCTACAGTAATTGGATTTTTAACAGCTAATACGTGCACACATATGTATGAGCATGTACATACATACATATTGGCATGTTTGCAACTGTATGTAGTTGTGCATTAATTAATATTGTTGTTGTTGTTGTTGTTGCTGTAGTTCTTGCTTTACTTGGGTTGCGACCCAGTTAACAACAATTAAGTGGGTGGCTTTGTCAAAGCATATAAGAAAGTAAAAAGTAAAAAGAAAACAATTTCATTTAACAACGTTAACTTTTGACTTGTTTGTGGATTTTTGTTTTGTTTTGCATCTTAAAAATCTGGTTGAGGCGGAATGCAGTTGAATATTTTAGCAAATCACAGTAATTGCTGGTACTTGACTTAATAGTTACCTACTTGTTTGGTTTTTGCATAGATAGATATGACTTTACAGGTAATGCAAGTGAACAAGGTATACTAAAATTTAAATTTATAGCTACCTCTTAAAGAAAAAAAATATATATTTGTATATAAAAAACTTTCCATCTACTGGCTTGAAGTACATTTGAGTTGCATTTTAATATAAACACGACCCTGGCAGCAGGCTCTTTGTGTTTGCTTTTATTATGCGCTTTAACAAGAAATCCAACAAGAATCTACAAAGCATATTATTGTATATTAAAATGTAAATCACGTTGGGCGGTGCCAGATACACTGCGCCCACATTTTCCAAAGAAACTTATTATTTACGCCAAATATGGCATTGTATAGATATGTCAAAAGTTGTAGGCGTTTTCAGGGCAAAGAGTTTACTAGTGGCTCTGGCTTATATATACTAATAAAAGAAAGTAGCAGTTTGCTGCAATTTAAGAAGGCGGAAGTCTAAGATTAAAACCTTGAGCCTAGAACTATGATAATAGATTATAAACATTTTGGTATAAAGAACAATCAATTTGGTACATGCATACCTTATATGCTCCATATACATATGTACTTATATGAATTCTGTTAAGTTATTTTACTTTTATCTTAATTGTTTGCTATGTATTAGATGCCCTCATTTAGTCTCGGTATGTAAAATGCATTTGTGCGCCTGTATTTGCCCAACAGCGAGAACTTATTTATTTAACGTGTTGACTTTTTGCATTTTGTACATATTTGCATGCGCAACGTTGCCCAACGACAAGACCTCTCTGCATTGCTTAAATATTTATTGCAAAATTGTATAATCGAATTGCAAATAGCGCAAACAAAGCAGCAAGCTATCAAAACAACGCAATGTGCATTAGGGCTGCCAATTTGCTCAAAATAGCGCTGCCAATTGAAAGCTTGGCCTCAAAGCCGGGCCTTAGCGATAATTGCTGATTTATCGATAAACAATTTTGTACTTATTTAAAAAAAATACTTTATCAATAGTAGCTATGCAACAACAACAAAGTAACGCTCAATTGGTTTATGTTCAAATACATATAAGCAAATTATATTATGTGCTGCTATTTACATTAATAATAAATACATAGCATTATGTTTGCTCATGCAAATACAAAACACAGGATGTTAAACGATGATTACATAAATGCTAATGCTAATGCTAATGTTATTTCTTTGCGTCTTTTAAATTTCATTGCAGGAGGCCAACACAGAAGAGAGACAGACAGCAGAGCACGCACAGTAAGCAGGACGTCGTCGAATTCAAGGATTATTTGCTTCAACAAAACCGGAAGTCCCTTGACGTCGTCGTCGTCGTCATCGTTGCTATCGTTGCTTCCACGCCTCCTCTATTTGTGTGCCTCTGTTGTGCGCCTCTGCGTGTGTGCGTGTGTGGCGTGGAGCAGTGGCTGCGTGTTTCTGTGACGCGGCATTGACTACTTTCTCGCTCAACCAGTCGAATAAAATGTCTTCGCCAATTGCACAGAACAACAACAGCCAGCAGTCGTCAGCAGCAGCACCAGCAGCAGCGGCACAGCAGCAAAATCAAAAGGCAAATGCCAGTGGCTCCTCCGGTGGCGTTAATAACACACACGATAAGAATGCGTCAACCGGCACGACGGCGACAGCAGCGGGTACGGCGGCCACAACAGCAGCAGCAGCAGGATCGGCAGCGTCAGCAACAAGCGCTGGCAGTGGAGGAACGCCACAGAGTCCCACAAAGCGTAGCACGCTATCCACAAAGGAGCGTGTGATCGATAGCGTGCCATTTCCGCCAAGTCGTAAGCTAACCTGCGCCGATGTATTTGATGCACGTAGCGGAAAGCCACAGCACGACGTACTTAAGCAGCACTTTATTCTCGAGGGCCGCATCGAGGAGTCGGCTGCCTTGAGGATCATACAGGAAGGCGCCACGCTGTTGCGCCAGGAGAAAACAATGATTGATATTGAGGCACCAGTTACCGTATGCGGTGATATACATGGCCAGTTTTATGATCTTATGAAACTGTTTGAGATTGGCGGTTCGCCGGCCACTACCAAATATCTCTTCCTGGGTGATTATGTCGATCGAGGCTATTTCAGCATTGAGTGTGTGCTGTATCTGTGGTCACTGAAAATAACGTATCCGCAGACGCTGTTCCTGCTGCGCGGCAATCACGAGTGCCGGCACTTAACCGAGTACTTTACGTTTAAGCAGGAGTGCAAGATCAAGTACTCGGAGCGTGTTTATGATGCTTGCATGGACGCATTCGATTGCCTGCCGCTGGCGGCTTTAATGAACCAGCAGTTCCTGTGCGTGCATGGCGGCCTATCGCCAGAGATACACGAACTGGAAGACATAAGGCGATTGGATCGTTTCAAGGAGCCACCCGCCTTTGGTCCCATGTGTGATCTGCTGTGGTCCGATCCGCTAGAGGATTTTGGTAACGAGAAGAACTCGGACTTTTACACGCACAACTCAGTGCGCGGCTGTTCGTACTTCTACAGCTATGCCGCATGCTGCGACTTCCTGCAGAACAACAATCTGCTGTCGATCATACGGGCGCACGAGGCGCAGGACGCCGGCTACCGCATGTACCGCAAGAGCCAGACCACCGGTTTCCCCTCGCTGATTACCATTTTTTCGGCGCCCAACTATTTGGATGTGTACAACAACAAGGCGGCGGTGCTGAAATACGAGAACAACGTGATGAACATAAGGCAGTTTAATTGCTCGCCGCATCCGTACTGGCTTCCCAACTTTATGGACGTGTTCACCTGGTCACTGCCCTTTGTGGGCGAGAAAGTCACCGAGATGCTAGTTAATGTGCTAAACATCTGCTCTGACGATGAGCTAATGACCGAGGAGAGCGAGGAGCCGTTGTCCGACGACGAGGCAGCACTACGCAAGGAAGTCATACGCAATAAAATACGCGCCATTGGCAAGATGGCGCGTGTCTTCTCAGTGCTGCGCGAAGAGTCCGAGTCAGTGCTGCAGCTGAAGGGTCTTACGCCGACGGGTGCGCTACCACTTGGCGCACTCTCCGGCGGCAAGCAGTCCCTCAAAAACGCCATGCAGGGCTTTTCGCCCAATCACAAGATTACCTCGTTTGCGGAGGCCAAGGGTCTCGATGCGGTCAACGAGCGGATGCCACCGCGTCGGGATGCAACGCCATCGCCGGCGGAGGATTGCCAGAAAACACTGTCAGCGGCGGCAGCAGCAGCGGCCAATGCAAATGCGAATTCAATCAATTGATAATTCTAAGTCAGCGAGGAGTAGTAGTCAGTGAAGTCACTGGAGTCAACAGCAGCAGCAAAGTCAGTTAAGAAATAAATTAAATTAAAAAAAAACGTTAAGTAATTGGTGGGAGGGAGAAAGCGAAAACATACATAAGTAGAAAATTAGTTTCAAACGGCACAGCAAATATACTCACACACACACACATATACACATGCATATACACTCAAAAGAGCAAGAACAAGAAAAAGAGCACGCAACGTCGTCGCCGCCGACAGAAGCAGCCGCGTCTACAAAGCGCGAGAAGAATTAAAAAATAACAATTACAAGAAGAACAACAAAACGCAAGTGTCGTTTACTTATTGGTATTAAAAAAAGATGAAATTTAAAACTAACTTCATATAACAAAAAAAAAAAAAAACGAAAAAAAAAAAATAAAATGCAGCAAAACAAATATAGAAATTATATATAAATATATATAATACATATATATATATATATATATATATATCAAAATTTTGTGCAACGTTATATCAAAAGCGACAAAAAAGAAAATACATAAGAAGAAGAAGAGTAAGAAAAGTGCAATCAGAGCTAAGAAAGAGCGCGCCTAAAAAGCTATTTAAAGCCTGCAACGACTTTGTCGTCGGGCAGCTGCGGCAGTGTCACCAAATTAGAAAAAAGAATGTTAAATTAATTGCTAAATTAAACAAAAAAAAAAACTAAAATAAAAATAAATAAAATTTAAAAGCATAAGAAAAGGCGAAGTTAACTGAAAGCTCCTCTATCTCTCTCTTTTTCTAACATATAAAAAAAAGGATAACAAATTCTACTACTACTTTCGTTGTGTGGCGTCTGGGCGACTTTTAACAACAAAAGCAACAGCAAACACCAATAAACAATAACAACAAACAATAAATGTTGCTAATGCTTAACTTAATGCTTAAACTAATAACTAAAACAAGAATATTTTATTACTTACTACTGCAAGAATAACAGCAACAACAAAAAAACTACAAGCAAAACGACTGAATCTCTCTCTCTCTCTCTCTCAAACCTTTTCTCCCACAGACAGACACATACACTCATACATAAACACACACACATACACGCAAACTCACACACAAACACACACGTGATGGATAAACTTAAAGTTTATACTAAACTAGTATGTATTGTCGTCGCCATTGTCGCCTCACACTCTCTCAACTGGTGATTGTGTATGTGGTCTTTATATACGTGCCATCTTTGTCGTAGTCATTAGCTGAATATATAATATACTTCTAGTATATACTATGATGACATACATATGTATATTGTATATTGTATATGCTGCAGCGACGCAGGCGCCAACGTGTTGCAGCAAATGCTAAAGCGCAATAACACACACACACACGCATCAACTCTCACTGTCTCTCTTGCTTGCTCTCAACTCGCTTAACTTAACAGCAACAACAAATAAACAAAACAAAACAAACAAAATCTCTTGCTCTCGCTTGCGCACACACGCCGCAGCCGTGTCGAAAGAATCTCAAAAAACCGGAAGAAACAGCAGCAGCAGCAGCAGTATAAGATGATGAAGTAAGAATAGCGATGCGCAAGAATCATGCCATGTTTACATGTTTAATGCTTATCGCTTATCGGTTTGCCAATTCAAGTGCCGCACCAACATTTGCGCCTGCGTCGTTGTGTGTAACTTTTTATACTTAATCGAATTTTAATTATTTGTTAAACAAAAACAAAAAAAACAAAAAAAAAAAAGTATAAGGAAAAGTAAAACAATTTAATACAAAACAAAAAAAAAAATAAGTGAAGTGAAACTGAACGAGTGCAAGAAGCATTTGAGGTTTTAGCTTTTTCTTTAATTCTGTTTTCTCTTCTTGTTTTTTATTTATTGTAAACTATTTATATACACAAGTTTAAACATAATAGTATAACATACAAAACACAAAAACAAAAAAAAAGAGAAAACATATTTATATAAATAAAATTGTTGTTGTTTCTACTTCATTATGCTTATGTTTTTATATACTGTATATTTATATTGTTTATTACACTTTTTCTATGAGCATTAAGTAATTAAATTAAATGAATTTATTAATAAAGAGAAAAAAAAACAAAAAAAAAACTTTTAAAATAACGAGTGCAAGTTTTCTTAAAAAATGAATTATTAAAATATAAATATATTATATTATAATGAAGTTAACGATGATGATGTTAACAACAAGTAAGAAGAAAAAAATCGTAAAAAACAACTATGTGAATTTACTATTAAGTTTAAATTATAAACAATTAAAAAAAGAAAAAAAAACCAGATATTAAGGAAATAAAGTGCAATATGCGCAGAAACAAGAAAACTTTTCAAATTGGACAGAAAGAAGAAGAGGAAATATATAAATAAAATTACAAAATGCAAACTTATAGCAATTGGAAGTACTTTATTAACAAATATACATACATTATATATACATACATGTATATATACATATATATAATTACATATATATATGTATATATTTGAAAAATACTTGCGGGTCGATATTTGAGAGCATAAGATAGAAAAGCAGAACAGCAAAACAAAAACAAAAAAGAAACTTGACAAATTAAGTATGCATGCAAAAATATTTGCCTCTTGAAAACAAAACTATTTTAGTTAATAGGCACAAACACACACAAACACGCAGAGTAGCGCTTCGTGGTTTACATAGTTGCAAGATCTACATCAAAAAAGTAGGCAACAGTTTTTTTTTTTTTTTTAAATATCGACAAGTTCTTGGCATTTTTGACGACGAACTGTTACACTCAGCGCATATTCAATCAAGAGTATTTATAAAACAATTGAAGCTACACATACACACACACACGAGTACATGCATATTATATCAATGTAAATTTAAGTGTTTGACACCATTTCTTCAATTTGCGAGCTCTCCGAAAAATAGTTAAAGGCAAAAAAATATTACAAACTAAGCGTGAAACAAAACCAAAGCAAAAATAATTTATAACAAATTTTATGCATTTCAAATTCAACAAAAAATTGCAAAATAAAATAATTAAATACCAAATCGAACATTGTTATTAGCTTTTATTTTTAACAATTGAATTGAAACAAAAACCATATACATATATAGTGTAAAAACAAAAAAAAAAAACAACAATGAGCATGTTTACTTTTTCCTATCTTTTAACGTTTTCACAAATTAGCGCGCTCTCCTTAAGAAAAACAAAAAAAAAAATAAAAATTTATAAATTTATGTACATGAAAGTACATAAACACCTAACAGAAACTAAGCAAAACAAATATTTAACAAGCCAATACTTTTTATACTATATACACGAATAAAACCAATAAGAACTACATATATGCCCTTTCGCTCTAACTCAAACTATATCTCGCTCTTTCAAGACTCATCACTCACTCACTCACACATACGCGCTTACACCCGATATTGCTCTTCTACTCTCGTTCCGTCTACCCTCGTCTTACAAACACTTTTAAGCGGTAAATTTTCTACTACAAACGTAAAATAAACATATACCATAGATAAAGCAAATTTAAAGAAAAAAAATAAAATGTTAAATTTCATTACATACAGCAAGCGAAATTAAAAAAAGCAAATAATAATTAACCAGTTTATAATTCCATTTTTTTTTAATTTATGTGTCCAAAGACGCTTTATTTTTTTTTTATAATTTAACTTTTAAAAAGTTGTGCAAATAAATTCTTTTGCTGTCGTTTGTTTAATTATCAGAATTCAATAACAATTTATTTTTTGTTGTTACATTTTTTAACATACATATATAAAAATAAATAATTAATCGAATAAGCAATTTGTCTATGGTTTTATTGTTGCATATTTTGTGGCGTCTCCACTTATGCATAGTACATACAAATACATAGGCATGTGTTTGTGTGTGTATACTATGTATGTATAAGTATTTTACTTAATTTTTTGATACATGTATTTTTCAACATCTACTTCCTGCCCTCAAATGCTTTAAAACTATACACAAAAAAAAAAAAAATAAAAATTTATGATATAAAAAACAAAAATGAATAAAATAAATATATATTATGAAAACAAAAATTAAAACTTTACCTTTTGGATAAATCAATTTAAATGCATATTTTATATATATTTAAACATTTATTTATATATATATACATATATATATATATATAATTAATATAAGTTGGGAAAACTTTGTCAAAGCAAACAAGTTTATATACTTATATTTAAAAACAAAAATAAATGAAACCAAAAATGCAGCATTAATGAAATTAATATTAAAACCAATTTAAAAATAACAAATACCAAAAAAAAAAAAAAAAAACACATCTAGATAAATCTCTTGAAAATTTTCAATTTTATTATTAAAAAGGAAACTAAAAAATTAACAAATTTAACAGTCAAAGCATTATATATATACATATATAGATGATAGTTATAAATAATATGCATTGCAACAGCAACTGGCAGGCAAAATAACAATAATAACAACAGCAACAACAACAACAACAAACTGTGCAACAAAAACAACTGCAGGCGTTTTGTTGACGTTCAAATTGTATGCAAATCAGTGAACAACAAATTCATTTACAGAGGCAAACGCATATGCAACCAGAAAGATTTAATATTAAGCAAAAATAAAATGATTATCAATGTTATTAACATAATTAATATTAAAAAAGCAAAAAACAATACAAAAACAAACAATACAAAACATTTAAAAAAATATACAAGTACCTATCCTGAGAATAAAATGCGCGCACGTTTATTATTTCCTCTAAAAGTTCGTTTGAATTTTGCGGCGATAAAAAATTTACGAGCGGGAGTTGTTTGTTGGGTTAAACGGCGACTATCGAGGCGCAACCAATTTTGGCTAGATACAGCGCAGAATCGAGGCATATGCGCCTATCGATAAATGTCTTGCATAGCTGCCCAATGTATATCGATGTGTGCGCAGCTAAACAGCACATCGCTAGCAGTTTTTGACATTTGCAAAGAATTTTTTCGTCGTTCCGCTGCCAATTTAACAGAATTTGACGCTGTAGAAACGCATTAAAAGGCCCTAAACTGTGCTAAAGTTGGCTAAACTGGTGAAAAAATGTGGCATACATTAAAAAGGATATGATTAAAACCCACACATGTACATATTAATACAAAACGCATTACGTTTCACACTCCAGCTTCGTACGTAAATAATGAAAAGTTGATTTTTTTTCTTTTAGATGCGTGCCGTCGTCGTTGTGGAGAGCAGCAGCAGCAGCAGCAGTGGCAACATTTTGTGATATAAAGAGAGCAAGAGCGCAGTTTGTGTGTAAACGGGCCAGCAAGCAAGCAGGCAAACGAGCAAGCCTGTGCGTGCGAAAGAACAAAACTATCAACGTAGCCGCGCCGCGCACAAGCCAGCGAAAGTGTGCGAGTGCGAGTGCAACTCAGCAATAGCAATAGAAACACGGTCGCAGCAGCACTAGCAGAATATCAATAAAGGAAGGGAGGTGAAAATTCCATTGAAAAGGAGCGAAAGAAGAAAAAACGACAAAAAAAAAAAAACGCTACGCTTAACCGTTAGCAGCAGAAGCAGCAGCACAAGAGAGAAATTACGACGTCTGCAGCTCAAAAGCAACTAACGAAAATACAAAAATTGTACGATTTTTTGTTATTGTTGCAATTATTATTGTTGCTGCAACCAAAGGACCTTAAAGGCGGCTTAACTTAACAAAAAAGAAGTAAAATACAATTAAATTAAATTATACCAAAAGCAGCAGCTATACTAAAACTAGTGAAAAAGTAACTATAGTTAGTCGTTGGACGCGTGTGCGTGCGTGTGTGTGTGTGTGTGACTCCCAGGAGTTAAATACCACTTCATTTCACTCCACTCCAGTCAACATGTCTTCGAATAATCAATCGAGCGCTAGCCAAGTGGCAACAAGTGCCAACCAGCGAGCTGGCGCCAGCGATGCTACAGACGCACACGGCGGCGGTGGCAGCACCACTAACACCAACACCACCACCAGCAGCAGCTCCAACAACAACAATGCCGCCAACACGGCCAACACTACGAGCAGCAGCAGCAATTCAAATACCGCCGCGGGCCATGATAGTCCCACGGATAATGTTGCCGCACGCAAAGGCAGTCATGGTATACCGGCTGTTAATACCAAGGAGCGCGTTGTGGACAGCGTACCCTTTCCACCCAGTCACAAACTAACGCTGGCCGAGGTGTTTGATGCGCGCACCGGCAAGCCAAATCATGATCTATTAAAGCAGCACTTTGTGCTCGAGGGACGCATAGAGGAGGCACCAGCTTTGCGTATTATACAAGAGGGCGCAGCATTGTTGCGCCAGGAGAAGACCATGATCGATATTGAGGCGCCCGTTACCGTATGCGGTGACATACATGGCCAGTTTTACGATCTCATGAAGCTATTCGAGGTAGGCGGTTCGCCGGCCACTACCAAATATCTCTTCCTTGGCGATTATGTGGATCGAGGCTATTTCAGCATTGAGTGTGTGCTGTATTTGTGGTCACTAAAAATAACTTATCCGCAGACGCTGTTCCTGCTGCGCGGCAATCACGAGTGTCGGCACTTAACCGAGTACTTTACGTTTAAGCAAGAGTGCAAGATCAAGTACTCGGAGCGTGTTTATGATGCTTGCATGGACGCATTCGATTGCCTGCCGCTGGCGGCTTTAATGAATCAACAGTTCCTGTGCGTGCATGGCGGCCTGTCGCCAGAAATACACGAGCTGGAAGACATAAGGCGATTGGATCGTTTCAAGGAGCCACCCGCCTTTGGCCCCATGTGCGATCTGTTGTGGTCCGATCCGCTAGAGGATTTTGGTAACGAGAAGAACTCGGACTTTTACACGCACAACTCAGTGCGCGGCTGTTCGTACTTCTACAGCTATGCCGCATGCTGCGACTTCCTGCAGAACAACAATCTGTTGTCAATCATACGGGCGCACGAGGCGCAGGACGCCGGCTACCGTATGTACCGCAAGAGCCAGACCACCGGTTTCCCCTCGCTGATAACAATTTTTTCGGCGCCCAACTATTTGGATGTTTACAACAACAAGGCGGCGGTGCTGAAATATGAGAACAACGTGATGAACATAAGGCAGTTTAATTGCTCGCCGCATCCGTACTGGCTTCCCAACTTTATGGACGTCTTCACCTGGTCACTGCCCTTTGTGGGCGAAAAGGTCACCGAGATGCTAGTTAATGTGCTAAACATCTGCTCTGACGATGAGCTAATGACCGAGGAGAGCGAGGAGCCGTTGTCCGACGACGAGGCAGCACTACGCAAGGAAGTCATACGCAATAAAATACGCGCCATTGGCAAGATGGCGCGTGTCTTCTCAGTGCTGCGCGAAGAGTCCGAGTCAGTGTTGCAGCTGAAGGGTCTTACGCCGACGGGTGCGCTACCACTTGGCGCACTCTCTGGCGGCAAGCAGTCACTCAAAAATGCCATGCAGGGCTTTTCGCCCAATCATAAGATTACCTCGTTTGCGGAGGCCAAGGGTCTCGATGCGGTTAACGAGCGGATGCCACCGCGTCGAGATCAGCCACCTACGCCCAGCGATGAGCATCATAGTCATCAACAAGGCAACAATGGATCGGCGCATGGATAAATGCTGTTGCGGGCAGAACTGTTGTCGATTGTCGTCGTCGTCGTTGTTGTTGTTGCGTTGGGCCAATGTAGTGCCCAGCCAAACTCCAAACGAGTAACATATACACACACACACACACACAAGTACATATAAAGCTAACTACTTACATACATATAAACATATTATCTAAAGTTGCAAAGTCGTTATAAAACTAAAGATCCATTGGCAAAAACTAATTATAAAGTAGGTCAAGCTAGAGCCATAAATTTCAAGGCCACGCCCACTTAACAACTTGCAAATAAAGTGTGAACAAAAAACAAAACACCAACAAGCAACAAACTTAAATTATGATTAAGCAGAGTTAACCAACTAAAAGTACATTAATAAATTAATTGCATGCATAGTACATGAATAAATTTTAATTCTTTAAAGTTTATAATTATGGCACACACACACATATAAGATGAGCCAGTCAAAACCCGTTAAATGCATTTCTTTCACTTTCCAAACAACAAAAAAGAAAAATAAAAATAACTTAAAGTACTCATTCCTTAAGTTCAAACAACAAGCAAAAAGAAATAATAAACTTATATGTATGTACTACTAACTGCTGTAAAACACATTGAACATTTAATTTTAAGAGAAACTGCGCTAAGTTGTTTGTAAAACATTTAGCCAAACAAAATGTGCAATCTTTTATTACACAAAACTCAATAACTAAAAAAACTATTGTTAATTTTGCCGAAATAATTTGCAATATCTGCTGTAATAGTCCTTAAACGTTCCTTATATACTTATACATATATGCTTAGATTGTGTGTTTTGAAAAGTTTGTAAATTTGTTGCTTAATAGAAAACTTTTTAGTTATGTTTTTATGTGTGTTTAATTAAATTATTATTGTTTATTATATGTATATTTATTATGATTAATTTACGTTTACAACTTGGTTTTTTTTTTCATAAATATTTTCACTTAAATCGGGCATGTACATTAGTTATAAATTAAACAAAAAAAAAAAAATACTAAAACTTTATAAATTAAATATGTAAGCATAAAATAAAAAAACTAACTTAAGCTGTGTTTACGCTAGTTTATTTATTTTTTTAATGTAAAGTTAGTGTAAACGTAGTTTAAGCTACTTTTTTTGTTGTAGATCAAAATATATGTACTAAAATATATCACACACACACACGAAACTTAAAATTTAAATAGCTAATCAAATAATTAATAACATGTTCATTAAACAAAACAAAAAAAAAACAAAAATTCAAATAATTGTACATTTGTTGGAACTAAATGGCAAAAAATAGCAAAGTAAAAATTGTTTATAAAAGGTTTGTTTTTTTTTTTTCTCGCCTAAAAAGATTTAGCTTAATTTATAAACAAATTGCGAACAAAGCTAACAATAAGCAAGAGCACAAATAAAAGAGCGAAAGAAAGTGAGAGCGAGAGAGAGAGAGAGAGGAAGAGAAATTAAAAGCACGCACATTAAAGTTTTGTTTTTATTTTTAAATTTAACAGCTTTAAATGAAATATTTAAAAGCCATATTTAAACTGGTATACTAGCAAGCATTAAAATTTAGATTATGTATATGTGTGTGAACAGTCAAGTAAATATATGCCCAAATTAATAAAACATATAAATCACATACTCAAATGTTGCACACTAACTAAACACACTTACATATATATAGACGCCTGCCTATATATATATGCATGTGTAAACAACAATTTAAACTTTCAAAAAAAATTAAATATGTATTCCATATAAATTTAACAAGAGTAGTTAAGAGACAAAAGCATAAACTTCTAAGAACTTCAGTTGCATCTTCCACACAAACTATTGTTACATCTTTTTTGAGCATTCCGACATTTTTTTTTTTGACTGAAAAATTCTTCAAATTCGTAACTTAAATACATATATCAGTAAAGCGCTCGAAAAACGAAAAACTATATAAGCAATTAGTTCTTAAACTTGTATTAAGCAAGTTATGCACGTATCGTACTTATATATTTAAACAAAAAAACAAAACAAAAACAAACACATAACATATGCATATAATAGTAAAGAAAATACTAGCTTTTAAAATAACAAGCTAAACAAAAATTTCAAAATAAATACTTAAAGCTATTTCAACTCTTTTATGCGAAATCATTAAGTACTTACATATATAAGTATAGCATAAATGATTTTTCGTTAGACTTCTCTTAAAATAAATCATTGCATAGACATACATAGTACATACTTGTTTTTGTTTCCAACTCTCTAGATAAATTGTTAAAACTGTTATACGAAAAGGCAACAAAAACTTAGCTAGCAAATAATATATATAAAAAAATTATGAAATTGACAAAAAAAAAAAAGAAAATTCAACATATAAAATATGAAAATCAAAACAGAAATAATACCAAAAATATGTTAAAACTGTTCTACAGGCAACAACAAGTTATACAATAGTATGGCCTTATACACTAATATAAAAGCAATATAACAGCTGCCCAAACAAAAACAATACATGACAAACTGTTATACAAGCGTTATAAACAATAACGTGTGCTTCTCTTTGACAACAAGTCTCAAGTCTAACTAAAGTCTGTTCTACGCGCATCGTAATCCTAATTCTATCTTATGTATAACGTATGTGTGTGTATAACAATGTCATACTACTTATGTATTTTGTCCACCGCTTTAACTACTATCTAACTAATCTAACTAAAACTAAACAGTAAGTTCATGGCATTACATTTAATAAGCATATAAATATATACATAAATATATAACTACTAATAAATAATATAGATTTTGATAAGACCTCAAAAACATACACACACACATACACACATACTTATGTACTTTTAAGAACTACAACATATATATTAAAAACAAAAAAAAACAAAAACAGTACAGAATCAAAAGGATTATAGGCATATACTATTTGAATACTTGTTGAAGCATTGAGTATAACACATGCATAACGTAGTACATATGTACATGCATTTTGTTATGTACTATATCTTAAGACATTTCGCCTCTTAAAGCAATTCTAAATATAACAAACAAAAAAAAAAAAAAGAAAAACTAACGTTTAATGTTTATTTCATAAAAAATTTAATGTTTCAATACCAGCATCCCATAAACAAAAAGTCAAAAATCAAATGATTTATACATACATATACTTATTATACTTAATAAAAAATAATTCCGCAACCAATTGCATTGTTTAAACATATATATATATATATGCAATATATATATGAAATGAATAAAATTTATATACAATACCTACATACAACATATTTAGTATAAAACCATTTTAACATTTTTATTGCGGCGGTGCCGAAAAAAACAAAACAAGTGCAACAAGTACTCAATTGAAAAAGTTTAAAGTTGCATTTATGTATGGAAGCTAAAAAAAAAAAAAAAGAGGGAACTCATTAACAAATCAACATTAAATATTTAAGCTATTCCAAATACACATATACATATATGTACGATATGATTATAATAGTTAATACTTAAAGCAAAGTAGAGCAAAGTGAATCTTGTTAGTTACTAACTATTAAAGTTGAAAAAAGTCGAGTAAATGGAAAATGAACAAGAAAAAAAAAAAAAAAACTAATGCAATATTTTTCCAATTTGTAATTAAACAAATGCAAACCAGAAAAATTGAAACCTTTTAACAATTGATTTTTTAATTTGTTAAAATTAAAAATTACTGTGTACTATCTAGCTGCATAAAAGTGTGAACGTGTAACAAACAAAATTTCTGAACCAAACTATATAGTACTTATAAAGGCAAGCGCTAGACACAACCAAAAAAAAGCAAAACACGAAAAAAATACAAACAAAATCTAGCTACATTTCTACTGTAAAGCAACTAAAATCCAAAAAAAAACCTATGAAATTAAAAAGGGACATCCCACTACCAACTTTAAAAAAAAAAAACTAAATAAGAAAAATGCTATGTGGAACACATTTTTTACTTATACATCTCTATATTTTAAAACATAATATTCAATTTTATGAATTTAACTATAATTATATACAGAATAATAATAATAATGAACAAAAAATTAAATATAAAACTTGTGCTTAGTTGTTTTTTTTTTTTGTTTATAAAATCTATCGATAACAGCTACAATAATGCGCTTGGGCTGCCCAATTGCAGCGCACAAGTTGACAGTGCCGGCAGCTATTGCGATAACTTGTATATAGTTGGTTTACGCATCTCTATTAGAAAAAATTGTCTGCTCGCTAACGCTTGCCATTTTTTAGCTATTTAACTGGTTTAAGCAAAAACGGCACAGCCTTTTAATATTTAAAAAAATTTCAAGTTTATATGTTTAATATTTACATAATTGTGCGTTTACTTAGGCGACACAAGGCAAAACAGCAAGCACTAGAGAGCGAAAAGAGAGAGCAACGTATGCCGCCCGCGTGTTGATGCATGTGTTTGTGTGCATGTGTGTGTATGAAATTAGCTGAGCGTGCGTGTGTGTGTCAGTTTGTTGAACTTGTATGAGTGTGGTACGCTACGGCTGTATAGTGTGATTAAGTGGGGAACCTTTTAGTATTAAAACAAAGGTAGCGCTGTACGGAGTTGAAAATAGCACGTTAATAGCTTCAATTGCTAACTATAAGCTAAGCGCAGAGAAAACAAAAGCCGGCGCGCCTAAAACCAACAACAGCAACAAAAAGAAAAGCAGCATAAACAGCAACAACAACGTCATCATCAACACCAACAACAACATCAGTGTATAGTTAGTTGCAGCATAGAAAATGGATAGCAAGGGTCGCAACGTAATTGTTTGTGACAATGGCACAGGGGTAAGTGTTATGGTGTATATTTGCAATAAACAATTTGCAACAGCAGCAACCAAAAGATGACACACATTTGTCGCTTGCTGCTGCCGCCATCTAGCGTGCGTTTGTATATGTTTGCCTTGTAGGTTAAGCAGCGCTTTGCGTTGCCATAGCGGGGCGTTGACTCCATAGCGGGGGTCGGTTGGTGGTCAGTGCAATGTTGCAGTTGTTGTTGCCGCTGCAATGCTTGTGGCATCTAGCATGTGGCATATGCCTGCGCTTGTTGTGACTTAGTCATTGCGACAAGCGTCTCGATCTGATCGTGCATTACTCACCCATAACGCACACTCACTCACACGCCCAAATGCCAATAGCAGCAGCGGCAGTTATGTAGTATTTTCAACCTTATTTCTTATCGCATTCACACAAAAGGTTTTTGATTACGCTTTGAATTTTTTTTCTTCGATTTGGTTTAGTTAAAAAAAAGGGAACGACTTCGCCCAAAGAACTAGCCTAACATCATCATTCATGGCTCGCTCTAGCGTTTATCAAATTTAATAGAAACAGCTGTTGAGCACAGCTGTCTTTTATGCTCAGTTTCCAGCAGCATCTGTGCTTCGTTATATTAACTTATGAGCGTGGAATAGGCATACCGCATAGGCGCTACTACCAAGGATGTCTAGTGCGCCTACTACTACTACTACTAACTTGGCCATTACAACCGGTTATCGGTCTTGGCCGCAGAAATTATCCTACGCCAGCGGTTTCTGTCCCGTGCTTGCTGGCGCCAATTGGCAATCCCAAGGCTACGAAGATCTTCCGTTGCCTGATCTTCCCATCGCAGGGGCGGGTGTCCCTGTCGTCGTCGACCTTCCAGTGATTTCCGCTCGAATACCCTCTTGGCTGGAGCATTATCATCCATTGGTGCAACATGACCTAGCCAGCGCAGACGTTGTAGCTGTATGCGCCGAACTAGATCAGTGTCGCCGTATAGCTCATACAGCTCGTGGTTCATTCGAATACGAAAATCACCTTCCACATTTATCGGTCCAAGGATGCGTCGGAGGATTTTTCTCTCGAAAGCCCCTAAAATCGCCTTATCGGATGAAGACAATGTCCATGCTTCAGCGCCATAGAGAAGCACGGGTATGATGAGGGATTTGTAGAGGGTTATTTTCGTATGCCGAGAGAGGGCTTTACTCTTGAGTAACTTACTTACACCGGTTAGCAAGATTAATCCGTCGACGTATTTCCATGCTGACGTCATTTTTTGTGTCGTTAATGCTGGTGCCCAAGTACACGAAATCCTTTACAACTTCGAAGTTGTAGCTATCTATTCCCCGTGGTGTCATTTCCTTACTTGTAGATAGCAGGTATTTCGTCTTGTCCAGATTTACAGCCAGACCCATGTTTTTCGACTCTTTTTCAATTTTTGAGAAGGCTCCGCTTACTGCACGTATGTTAGTGCCAATAATGTCAATATAGTCGGCATACGCCAGCAGCATGACGCCTACTAACTAGACATAACAAACAATCTGTTGCCGGGGTTTGAGCCTGGCGGCCCTGCTACTTGTCGTACGATCTGCCTACAATCCTGAAGTTGTTTTATACATAGTCACAAATGAACTTAACAAGCTGTGCGTCCATTTAGCTGCCGCTGCCGTCCTTCAAGACGCCGCATAGACCGTGGAAACAGCTCAAACCCTGGAGCTGCTGCATCCATACACACAAATGCTTTGTTTTGCCTGCATGTCATCGTACATTCTGTGCCCGTCGGGCTAGAGTTGGCTAGAGTCAGTGCCTCCTCTGTTTTACAAAACCTGCATGTATACGAATTCACGATGCCAAGATTACTCAGGTGTTCACTGAGTCTGCATTGCCCCGCAAGCAACCCAGTCAGTATGCTATAAGAATTCTTGCTCAGTTGGGATATTTTCTGAAAACCATTGTAGTTATAGCTACCAGAAACGATCCAGTTTGTATGTTTTCTCTACTCTTAGCAGCTATTTGTTAATGTGTGGCTGTAAATGGGCCGTATACGTGTTTTTTTTTCGCCAGTTCATCAGCTGCTTCGTTTCTGTGCATGCATCTACGTGCAGTAGAGGCATCTGCACTTGTCCATTGTGACTGTGATGCCCACAAGGACAGACAAACAAACCGCTTGGCAAAATTGAATTCCAACGTCGTGTTTCTGCATTTCGACTTTGGGTCCATTTACCTAACAAATTCAGATTCCGTTGCAGTGCACGACACCACAACAAAGTTAAAGTTTGTCTTAAACTTAACATCTTAAATCACACACTTGTCTATTTTACTAAAACTTTATCTTTTATATTTGCAGTTCGTCAAATGTGGCTATGCTGGCAGTAATTTTCCCGCGCACATTTTTCCATCCATGGTCGGACGCCCCATAATACGAGCGGTCAATAAAATTGGTGACATCGAAGTTAAGGTATAATCAGCGCTGTTGCCAATTTCACAAATACTACAACAAAAATAGATATTCATGTAGCATACACAGCACACATACATAGATACATATGCATACTTTATTGAAATATGCACAGGTTGCAAACTATATACGTATTATATATATATATAAATATTATTTTATATACTACATGATTAGCATACGGCAAGAACTTAGCGCATAACTAGCTCACGATTGTCTATCATTCAACCTTTTTTTTTTTTTTGTTTTGCTCATAGTTTCATACTCCAATCAATTACATAATATTTATGCAACTTTAGTATCTCATATACATAGTACATATATATCCATTGAATCTTTGGTTTCTTGCTCATACAATCATGAATTTCTCATTGCATTTTCTCTTGAGTTGCTGCTCCACAAAAAAAAATTTGGGTTTGCTTTTATTATATGAACTAATGAAATTAATATAATAATAATAATTAGGTCTAGGTGAAATATTAAATAGCTTCTAAGCCAAAAGCCTTAAAATCAGTTGGTTGTGTACATATGTGTGTGTGTGTGTGCGTGAGTGCGTGATAGAAAGTTGTTTTTGTGTTTTTTCTAAAGACGCTTCAAATTTTTAGAACTACTATACAGCAGCTGTTTTGAGGATACACAAAACAGCGACATCTAGGCGTTACTTGGTACAAATGAGAAATAAATTAATCAATCAGCAGATTCGAAAAACAGAACCAAATGAAACATCTTATATCGGTTGTATGGAGATAGGAAAGTAATGTAAAGGGTGTTTTTTTAGAGTTAGGGATCTTCCATAAATGACGTGACGCTGATTTTTGTCAAAATAGACCCCCCCACCCCCCTCCCCCTCGTGACACAGTGATGGAATATTTTTGAAGATTTTCCATATGATCGTGACGCTTCACCCCCACCCCCCACCCCTGGAACGTCACGTGGTTTATGGATGATCCCTTACATAAGTTTCAATGAAACGGCCTTTATTGGATAGAATATTTTATGACATTAATGTTTAAATATTATTTCGGCGCATACAAGGCGCAATCTGGAACACCAATTTTCACAAACTTCCTCACTCCACTGCATTGCGCGGCCGTATTTCGCCTATAACTCTCCGAATGTTGATTTCCAGGTGTTCAATTGTCTCTGGTTTATCGACGTAGACAAATGACATTAATTTTCTGTGGATGTTATGTTGGTTTCGACAAAAGCTTGTGGATTATCATCATCACTCCAAATGCGACAATTCTGCTTATTTACATATCTATTCAACTCAAAATGGGCTTTATCGGAGAACAAAATTTTGAATAAGTTTGACGAACGGAACCATTATTCTCATAAAAAATTTCAACAATTTGCAAGCCTTGCTCTGGCGTAAGTCTATCCATAATGAAATGTCAAACCAAACTCAACAAAAAGCAACTATCAGCTATGAGAATACGAAACTACTTCGATCTCTTTGCAAACCAAACGTGGAATCGGATATCGATCACGTGTAGGATAACTCGGCAAACATGGCCGACTTACTGCAAGAAAAGAACTAGAGAACTTTGCAGTCTCAATAGAGCTCAATGCTCGACCGTCATCCGTGCTATCACCGGACATTGGCTGGTGGGAATCCATGCACACAGGCTTAACGCTCCTCATCATGACTTCTGTAGAAGTTGTGGTGATGAGGAGGAGCTAGAGACAGTAGAACACGTTTCTGTCACTGCCCTGGACTGTGCAGGACAAGATGCCGTTTTCTAAAGTCACACTTCCTTGATGACTTGTCCCGTAGCGGTATCACAACTATAAGTCCCAACTGCCGCCATAACATAACCTAACCTAACCTAACTATCAGCTGTTAAATGGGTTGTCAGATAAAGCAGTGTTGCCAACTCAAAATTGTGAACCTCTAAAAAAAACACGCTCTATATTTAAGCTTAAAGCATTTAATATGAAAACTAGGACTAGACTAGGACTGTCTGTGTTCCTCAAACACTTTTTGAAAATCCATAATTGTTAACCATTGAGAATGTTAACCATTGAGAATTTAAAGTTGACTGAAAAATCGTAAAATCGAATGTTTTTCAAAACTCCATATGACTTAAGTGTGGGCTCTATAGCAGAAGCTGTTTGTTAATCTATCCAATTTGGGAGCGGCTCTTGGCTGCCGGAGTTAGGTGCATCAAAACTGGGATGCAGATTTCTTTTAGCTAGCTTTGTGTAGTTCATCAGTCAGTTAGCTTATTAGCCCAAATTCATATCAACTCCATATGCCCTAAGGATTTTTTTTTATTTTTTAACTAGAAATACATTTTTTGAGTTTAGTTGATTATATACAATATAACCATAGCATACAATAGTTTAAATTGTTTTTTTTTTTATATGAACAAGCAAACAAAAAACACAAAAAATTTATATATAATACATATATTTATCATATACAAAAAATGAATAGGAAATTCTTTCTTTTTAATATTCTTATTCTTATTCATTTTTCTGTTCTTTTTTTACATTGTTTTTTATACAAAATATTTTGCAGGATTTACATGTCGATGTAAGTCAAGTTTTTATAGTTTTTAATCAAAACAAATATTTAACTCCAAATGTTTAATTGCATAAAAAAAACCAAAAGCCAAAAAAAATGTTGACATTGATATTATATATTATTTTTTTTTGAGTAACTTTACATTAAAATGTTTTCTGAAATACTTAATAACTGGTACACAAAATGATGCACACGCTATACCGAAAAAAAATAAACCAAAATTAATTACTATGTACTATAAATATATTTTTTAATGCACTTGGCAAGATATACTTATATAGTTATATATTGGTGAAAATAGGTGAAGCGAGCTACTAGTGCTGCAGAAAACATCGATGATCGAAGTTTAAAATATCTATATATCGATGTTGGCTAACAGTGATGTTTCTTCAGCACTTCTGCACTCATCAAACACGAAACATCGATGTATCGAAGTTAAAAAATATCGAAAACATCGATTTTGTATCGATGCATCGATGTATCGAAGCTTAAAATATATATATATATCGATGTTGGCCAACAGAGATATTTCTCCAGCACTTCTGCACTAATCATATGGGTGTTTAGTAGTGCTGGAGAAACATCTCTGTTGGCCAACATCGATACATAGATATTTTAAACTTCGATACATCGATGTTTTCTCCAGCACTACGAACTACTCTTTTCCTCAAACTCTTTGATTTTATTGTTTTTTACATATATTGCAGAGCTACTAGCCAATAGTAAGAACATCAAACTCCGATTATGTATCGAGCTATCGATAACTGAAAATTTTTCATTTTTAAACTTTTCTTTGACAAGCCGTATCTCTTAAGCGAATAAAGTTATTGCTGCAAATTTTTTTCCATGATAGATTAAATATTGAATCAAAAAAAAATAATTTTTTTACAAAAAAAATTTAAGTAAATAGTTTACAAAAAAGTAACATTTTTTTTTAAAGTCAATGTAATTTTATGCGCGTAAAAAAAAAAAAAAAATTAATAGCTCCTAGAATTGTGTGTGGAAGTTATTTTAGTGATGACACTTCGCATGTTAGCCACAGTAAACAGTACCTCGAAAAATGACAAATAAGCATAACGCCTCGGAATTAAAAGCTAACAAGTTTAAACTTGAACTGAATGTTTTAAGACATTTGACATTTTAAGATCAATTTTAAAAGTAGCAATGAATATCATGACCCCGTCTCCAGATATTTAAGCTCAAAGATGCCAAAAATCGATTTTTTGCAAATAACATTTTAAACGTGCTTAACATTTTTTTTTAAGTTGTAGGGCGTAAAATTCTCTACTTAATCGGTGTACAACATTATTTCATACAACTTACCCATTACGACATATAGTGTTCAGTAGTGCTGGAGAAAACATCGATGATCGAAGTTTAAAATCTCTATATATCGATGTTGGCCAACAGAGATGTTTCTCCAGCACTACTAAACACCCATTTGATGAGTGCAGAAATGCTGGAAAAATATCTCTGTTGGCCAATATCGATATAAAGAGCTTTTAAACTTCGATCATCGATGTCTTCTACAGCACTAGTGTTCAGAGTGCAATGCTTAAAGAAGCATTTTTCCGCATCAAAGCACTCCCCACTTTCCATGCTCTCTCTCAAGAACGGATATCTGTAAAAGATTATGCCGTATACCGATTTTGTAGAAAATTTTACGTTTACTTTTGCAGTGAATTTCTTTGTTTTTGAAAAATTGGAAAGCACTTTTGAATTTTACAATTAAAAAAAAAAATTCTAGAAAAATAAAAAAGCTTTTTTTTAACTCAATATTTTATCTATCATGGAAAACAAATTTGCGTCAATATCATTACTTGCTTAGGAGATATGGCGTGTCAAAGAAAAGTCTAATATGAAATATGCAATATTCAGTTATCGATAATTCGATAAATAATTGGAATTTTGCAATAAATATGACGTGGCTACTATAGGCTAGTAGCTCTACCTAGTAGTGCTGCAGAAAACATCGATCGTAGCTGTACCTAGTAGTGCTGCAGAAAACATCGATGTTGTATCGATGCATCGATGTATCGAAGCTTAAAATATCAATATATCGATGTTGGCCATCGATATAACATCAATATAACATCGATGTTTTCTCCAGCACTACTACCCAGATATGTAAAAATCAACTAAATCAAAGAGTTTGTGGTAAAAAGTGGCCCGCTTCACTATTTTTTTGGCCGATATTAAATTTTTGGCCCACTGTTGCTTTTTGGCCAACTTCTACTAGAGTTGTCTAAGTGTGTTTGGCGTGTGTTTTAAAACTCAATAAAAGTATTATATAACAACTTAATATAAATGAATTTAACAAGCATAAGCCAAAATTAGTTAATTAGTTAAATGATTTATTTAAAATGTTTTACTTAAATATGTAATTATAGTGTGACCAGATAAGAACGATAGTTGGAGAAATGTAATTGAAAGCCATCTCGACTGGTTTGTCAGCTTCAGCTTCTATGTGGCCGCCGCTGGTATGAAGGATTTTTAAACCGTCGATATCAATTACGCCACTCCCTAAATAGTTTCCTTTTTAGCTGCATATAGCACCTGTAAAATTTAAAGGTGATTCGAATGTATTTGATGGTCCCTAAAATAGAGAAAAAGGTCACAAAAAATGTTCATTAGAATGCATACATAGTGACCAAACCGTAAGTTTGATAAAAACATGTTCCAAATATAATCGATGGGTAATTCAATTATCTTCAGTCAAGTAAAATAATTATCGAAATCAGTTTTGTTTAAGCAGAGATATTTGCTGTTAAGTAGAGGCACTTTTTTTTTTCTAATTTCGAAAAATGGTTTTTTCAAATTTCTCGAAGCTCGTTTCATGAAAAACATTTTTGACTGGATTTTCGGTTTTAAGGCCCATACGCAGCATGCAAAAATTCCGCACGAAATGTCAAAACTTCATATATTCAAAAAGTTTCCTTTTTTGGGATTTTTTTTTTTTTTATATGAAGTTTTGACATTTCTGATGGAATCTTTAAAAATTTCGTGCGGAATGTATAAAAAAAATTCCCTTTTTTGGGATATTTTTTTTTATATGAAGTTTTGACATTTCGTGCGGAATTTTTGCATGCTGCGTATACGTATGTAGAACAATACAGTCAAAAACGGAAAAAGTGAAAATTATGACCTTTGACCTATTTTAGGGACCATCAAATACATTCGGATCGCCTTTAAATTTTACAGGCACTACATACAGGTAAAAAGGAAACTTTTTAGGGGGGTGGCGTTATTAAAATCGTGAGATGTTGCAAAAATGGCCACCCTAATCTACATAGACTCAAATCCGTACGACACATAAGCCTAAGCCCGTTTGAC
The DNA here is from genome assembly GCA_018150985.1 of Chymomyza costata. Taxonomy (NCBI): domain Eukaryota; kingdom Metazoa; phylum Arthropoda; class Insecta; order Diptera; family Drosophilidae; genus Chymomyza; species Chymomyza costata. The sequence continues at coordinate 2,706,618 of JAECWU010000127.1, read as the reverse complement.
AAGCTGGCCAATACCCATGTCAGTCGCAAAGGCATTCCTTTAAGGCCAAAAACTATCGTTGCTTTCTGGTCAACCGATATAAACAAATAAATAACTTTGTCATTATAAATTCTTTTTGCGTTTTAACCCAAAGTTGAGTTTCTTTTGCTTTATGCCATTTTGTGTGGTTATTAAATATATTTGTTTTTATTTAAGTCGTAGGCATTTGTTATTGTTCTTTTGTAGTTTAAGAGTTGTGCTTTTAAAATTTATATATGTACGACTCCCCCCAAAAAAAAAGCACAAGTATGTATTTGTTATGATGCACGTTATATATTGTATATTTAGAGCAGTAGGCTTTATGCATGTATTTAGTTCTTAAGATACATAGGTATTAAATTTTAATGTGTATCTTAAGTGTTTTTGCTAAGCTAACGAGATTTATTGTGTAAAACATAATACAAGCTGCTGTCCGACAGCTTCTAGAAACTTGCAGCTATTAAAATTGTCTGTGGCCAGTCCGTTCCAAAATCTTTAATCAATCACTTGTTCGAGTTCCAAGCGTTTATACAGAATCTCTAACTCTTTAAGTAACGCATACATACATGTATCTTAAGTTGTCGTTGGCTTGCAACAACTCATTTGTTTGTTACTCTTACTCGTTCTTTGTAATTTTGTTTTTTTGTGTGCTTTATTGTGTTGTTTATGCCTAATCCCAACGATGCAAACAGCCTAAAATCAAACTACTAAATACGCTAACTTTGGAAAATAATTTTCAAATATTTTAATTAAGAGTTATCTAACCCACACACATTTACAGGATCTAATGGTAGGCGATGAAGCATCACAGCTGCGTTCACTATTGGAGGTTTCCTATCCCATGGAAAATGGCGTTGTACGAAATTGGGATGATATGTGTCATGTTTGGGATTATACATTTGGGCCCAAAAAAATGGATATTGATCCAACAAATACAAAAATATTGCTTACGGAGCCGCCTATGAATCCTACAAAGAATCGTGAGAAGATGATTGAGGTGAGTATTTTGCGCGCATTTTGGAAATTTCTGATTTGATTTAAAAAAAAAACTCCTTGCAGGTTATGTTTGAGAAATATGGCTTCGATTCCACATATATAGCCATACAGGCTGTGTTAACGCTTTTTGCTCAAGGTCTCATCTCCGGCGTGGTTATCGACTCGGGTGATGGCGTCACGCACATATGTCCTGTATATGAAGAATTTGCACTGCCGCATTTGACACGCCGTTTGGATATTGCGGGTCGTGATATAACGCGTTATTTGATTAAGGTATTGCTATAATAAAGGCTGTAAAACTGGGTGTTGTTCGTAGTAGCAAAGGCTGTAAAAGTTTGGCTTCCTTTTACATACTTTGTAAACTATTGGGTCGTTCACTAAGTAATTTCGTTTGATGACAACAGCTGATCTTATTGAATTTTTTCGCAGCCAACTTCAGACTTAACCGCTTTACCTTTATATATTTGAACAGCTGATAAGGCTTTTTTGTAAAAAATTTTGTTACATTTTTTGGAATAGTTTTTGTTTGGCGCTCCATCAAAGACATTGATGGATCCAACAACATTTTCGGCATATTTTACTGTTTTACTATCAAAAGGGTAAAAATTCAGTTCATGCAAGGCGAAAATTATGTGATGTGTACGGAGATGTGTTGACCGAACACCAATGCCAAAATTGGTTTGCAAAATTTCGTTCCGGCAATTTCAATCTTGAGGATGCACCACGTCCTGGAAGGCCTCTTGAAGCCGATGTGGATAAAATAAAGTCGTTGGTCGATGCAAATCGTCGAATAACAACTCGAGAGATTGCTGAAAGATTAAATTTGTCGAACGTGACCGTTCACAAGCACATGAAACGTCTAGAATTAATTTTGAAGCTTGACATATGGGCTCCTCATGTTCTTACAGAACGAAATTTGCTTCGTCGCATTAACGACTGTGATTTGCTTATCAAACGTCAAAGAAGTGATCCATTTTTGAAGCGCATTGTTACTGGCGAAGAAAATTGGGTTGTTTACAAGAATGTAAAGCGCAAGAGATCATGGTCTAAAAAGGATGAACCAGCTCAAACCACTTCGAAGGCCGATATTCACCAAAAAAAAGGTTATGTTGTCTGTTTGGTGGGATTTCAAAAGGATCGTATATTTTGAGCTTTTGCCCGACAATACCACGATTAATTCTGAAGTGTATTGTGATCAGCTGGACATATTGAGTGATGCACTCAAACAGAAGAGGCCAGAATTGATCAATAGAAAAGGTTTAGTGTTCCACCAGGATAATGCGAGACCTCATACAAGTTTGATGACTCGCCAAAAGCTTTTGCAGCTTGAATGGGATGTGCTACCACACCCACCATATTCTCCAGACTTGGCACCTTCGGACTATCACTTGTTCCGGTCTCTGCAAAATTTTCTGGATGGGAGAACCTTCACCTCAAATCAGCACGTCAAAAACCACTTGGACCAGTTTTTTGGCTGCAAGGATCAAAAATTTTATGAGCGTGGAATCAATATCTTGCCCGAAAGATGGCAAAAGGTATTGGATCAAAATGGAGAATATATAATTTCATAAAATGTTTTACACAATAAAAATATCGTGTTTAAATTGCACTAAAAAAAACGAAATTACTTAGTGAACGACCCAATACATTATGTGAACAAAGCGAATGTTCCACTGTAGTAATATGTAAACATGCAAAGCGTATACTTAATATTTGCATCTTACATAGAAATTTTTGTGCATTATTTTTTAAACTACAGCAATAGGACAACAACTCGTTTGAATATGCATATATGCGGGCTTGCAGTCCTTAATATGTTACTTTTTCGTCTCTATAAGCCTAACACTCTTTCTTTTTTTTAGTTACTTTTACTGCACGGCTATGCCTTTAATCATTCCGCTGATTTTGAAACTGTGCGCATTATGAAAGAGAAACTTTGCTACATTGGCTATGACATTGAAATGGAGCAGCGTTTGGCTTTGGAAACGACAGTCCTGGTAGAGTCCTATACGGTGCGTACAAAACTCTGCTAGTGTTATAAACTTTTGTTTTACCTATACAAACCACTTGCAGTTACCGGATGGTCGTCAAATTAAAGTTGGCGGAGAACGTTTTGAAGCGCCCGAGGCGCTATTCCAACCGCATTTAATTAACGTTGAGGGTCCAGGCATTGCGGAACTAGCCTTTAATACTATACAAGCAGCAGATATTGATATACGTCCGGAACTGTATAAGCATATAGTGCTGTCTGGCGGTTCAACCATGTATCCCGGTCTGCCAAGTCGCCTGGAGCGTGAAATTAAGCAGCTGTATTTGGAGCGTGTGCTTAAGAATGATACCGAAAAATTGGCGGTAAGCACATAAACTAAACATATACGCTGTAAAACTAAAATGCAAATGCCAAACTTTTACAGAAATTCAAAATACGTATTGAGGATCCGCCACGTCGCAAAGATATGGTATTTATTGGCGGTGCTGTGCTGGCCGAGGTCACAAAAGATCGCGACGACTTTTGGATGTCTAAGCAGGAGTATCAGGAGAAGGGCCTGAAAGTATTGCAGAAACTGCAAAAGATCAGTCACTAATAGCAAACATAGCTAACATACTAAAAAAAGAACAAAAGAGAAAAAGCAAAAGGCAAACAAGTATGACGTTTGATTTGGAAAACTAAGTACATAGTATGATTTACATAGCAATTAAGTTAAAAGCTTACAACATTTCGATTATGCTGTTATGCCTTTTACTACTATTATGTACATAATGCGTAAATTATGTATTGCAATTTGTCGAACATGTATAATAGGCTTTGCATTTAGTTATGTCACAAGTACCCCCGTACTCTAGCTTGCTATTGTTTTTACTTAAACTCTTTATTTTTATAACTAACTTTTCTTTTTTGTTTTTGGGCATGTTATGTTTGCGCAGACCATTTGTAAAATCGTAAATACATTAAAGAACACACACAGAAACACGTATGTATACAAAACATATAATAGATAAGTACATCTGGAACTGCTATGTGAACCAAATACTTCCCACTGTCTTCACTATAAAATACCATATTATTATTAAATTTTCTGTTTTCCACTAAATATATGCATAGTTTGTATTATATTTTTTGTCTTTTATAATTTAGAATAAATAATTATTATTTTTGTAACTCAATTTGTTTAATTTGCTAAAGTAAATGTGTGCGCGTGTGTGTGTGTGTTTTAATGACAACCTTAAAATAGAGTGAGAGCATAAATATGCGCACCTTGCCCTAACCATAAAAAAAGTATTAGAAATGTCTTTAAATATGTATCAAAAGTATAATAAATGCGTTAAATGCGTTTTGCGATTTCAAATCGACACAAACTTAACTGCAATGAACTTTGGCCAGGGCAAGGTCAGTAAGGTCAAACGATTTGTGTAAATACTTTAAAGAACCAAGAAAAAAAACATGTATATGATGATTCGAACAGACATGACTGCCTTGTGTTCTATTGTTTATAAGTTTAAATTAAAATAATTTTAATTTTGTTTGTTTTTTTTTTTTTTAATACAACTTTGACTCTTTATACACACATGTAAACGCACTGCATCCTAAAGATGCGTTTCCATTTGAACACTTTTCTTTCGGTTCGACGTGTTTTTTGTTTTTATTTTGCCTCCTCTAGTTAGTTTCAATTGAATTAAAGCTAATAACTTGAAGCATTTTATATAAATATATATATATTTAATGTATTAAACTATTTATATATAGTGTAAACATATATTTAATTTAAAAAGTATATGATAAAACTGTATGCCAATTATATCTAATTAAATTCAAAGCGCGTAGTCTAACAAAAAATAAAATATATAAGTAAGTACATATATTTGTATATACAAATACATATGTACGCATGACAATTGTTTCATCTAATAAACAATAAAAGTTTTTTTTAATTAAACTGCAAAATAAATAGATACATACATTTTGTAATCATTGCGAGTCTGTGGCGAGTCCGATGAGCGTAGGAGTCTTAAGACGACAAGATTAAGGCAGTTTCAGTGTTGTAAAATCGATTTTGATGCCTATGAAATGCAGTAAAATGTTTGAAACACAAAATAACAAACCAAATAAAGAAACTAAAACGTTTAAGTGGTCTATAGTGTCACACTTTATCATAAATATAAGACGTACCGTGTGGTATCATGTTGGAATTCTTATACCCTGTACCTGATGGTACATAGGGCATATTAAGTTTGTGCAAACCGAAAATATATGTAAAATACAGAGGGAGACTTTGGAGACGCCCCAAAGTTGCCTAAAGTATGCACGTCTAGATCTCAAAGATGTGGTGTTTCAGAAGACTTCGAAAGTACACAAAAGTTTTAGATGAATAATTCGTTTGTTTATGAAGATATCGTAACTTTGATATTCGAAAGTTGTACTAAATCCTATCAAAATCGTTTGACTATTGCAGCACTTAAATCCAATAAGGCCCTCGGCGTTGACAATGTCGCGCCAGAATTACTGAAGGTCGATCCCACTATCAGCGCTAAACTTATACAACCCATCATTGAAAGCTTCTGGCAAAACGAGCACCTTCCGTGCGAACTAAAAGAAGGTGTTATAATCAAAATCCCAAAAAAAGGTGATTTGTCGCAATGCATCAACTGGAGAGGAATCACGCTTATATGCAGTGTAAACAAGATAATTGCTCATATTATAAATAAGCGAATTCATGAGGCATTTCCTGCTACAATTTTTCGAGAAGAACAAGCAGGCTTCCGATCACATCGGTCATACGGAAATTTGTGGAGTAAAGTGTGGAATACCGATCACCACTCTATTTAATTTTCATCGATTTTGCCAAAGCGTTCGATACGCTAATACACGACGCCATCTGGGCTGCACTACGCTGCAAAGGCATTCCCGAAAAAATTATAAGCCTCATAATAAGCCTCTACACAAATGCGCACTGCCGAATTTTGCACGAAGGACAATTAAGCGAACCAGTAAGCATAAACACTGGAGTACGACAAGGTTGCCCACTCTCCCCAACACTTTTCAACATCGTTCTTGATGATGTCCTAAAACGAGCTCTTGAAAATCAAAGGCGTATTAGATGGGGCCTTCACGGCTTCTCAAACGACTTGTACTACGCTGACGATAAAAGTGCGACTTAGAATCAATGTCTCTAAAACCAAGGTCATGCGCATAAACACAGTCAACACCCGTCCATTCCTTCTAGACTCAACACCAATAGAGGATGTCGAACATTTTGCTACCTAGGATCTATCGTCACGACCTCTGGCGGCTGTGCCGAAGACATCGAAAATAGGATCAAGAAATCGAAGCAAACTTTTGGGCACCTCAGAAACATCTGGAACTTCTCATCTCTATCAAGAATCTTTAACTCTAACGTCGTATCTGTGTTACTATACGGGTGCGAAACCTGGAAAGCAGCTTCGCGATCTCTGCAGCGAATTCAAGCCTTTGCGAACCGCTGCCTTAGACGCATACTAAAAATACGATGGCCAGAAACCATATCAAATGAGAGGCTGTGGGCTTTAACAAAGCAAAGTCCCATTAAGATAAATATAACGAAGAGAAAATGGAACTGGATAGGTCATACGCTAAGAAAAGCCCCGCAAGACATCACAAGGCAAACCATCGAATGGAAACCTCAAGCATCACGCAGAAGGGGGCGTCCAGCGCACACATGGAGAAGACAGTTAGAGAAAGAAATTGATGCGAGTGAAATGAACTGGAATGAAATTAAAAAGATGTCATCGGATAGAAGTAGATTTAAGAATTATGTTGCAGCCCTATGCTTCACTATGGAGTAAAAGGAATAAATATATATATGAATCAAACTGCATCATTAGTATTCAAAAATTGCTGGGGGCAGTGTCCAGTTCCTTATCCAGCTAGACCCTTTACCTACGGATGGGTTATGAAAACAGGAACGTCATACCGCTGGGGGACTGGACGCGGTATTTTCAAAAGTTAAAAGAATTGTTTTTTTTATTTAAGCCTACTAAGAGATTTTGGGTAACTTTTGTAGCTTATTCACAGACTCTTTTACAAATGGCTTCGGTGGGTCTCTTAGACTTATATATATATATTATTTCCTTTAACTCCGGTTGGAGCGTAGGGCCAGAGTAAAAGTCTTGAAGTCGTTCTGATTTTTTGCGAGTTGTGATAGGCTTTTCCAGTTAGTATGAGACTCTTTCAAGTCAGCATCCACTATACGACGCCATGAGGTTTTTGGGCGACCGCAATTTCTGGAAACTTGTGGGTTCCACCAAAAAGCAGCTCTGCAAAAATCTCCTCCGTGTTTTTGCGTAGTGTATGTCCTAGCCAGCCAAAACGTCTGCGCTTGATCATTAGCTCTATAGGTAGTTCGTTGGTCTTTTCCAGTAGATCTTGATTGGAGATGATACGAGGCCACCAGATCCTTAAAATTTTTCGTAGGTACGAATTAACAAAAGATTGTAGTTTGCGCATATAAGAGCACTGTTTTCGCGCTGGAGTTGAAAATACGAAGTTTGGTGCTGACTGAGAACGATTTAGAGGCCCAAATGTTGTCTTTTTACATAACTCGCGAGGCTATTGCACCAAATGGTCTGGTTAGGCCAGACCATGTTTTTAGGGTGGCTGAATCCGAATCAGAGGTCCCGAAAATCTCAGCATAACTTGAAAAACCGCATTAAATTATTTTGGGGGCTATCTACGAACACTGAAATGCTGTTGTTTCTTAGTTTTACTTTGGATTTGTATTTGGCGACCCCAAGAACTTAGTCCAACTTATAGTTCCAAAAATGTGTTTTATTTTGATTGACTTTGTTATTAATAAAAAATGTATCTGTCCCCATTCTAAAAAGCTGTTAACGCCATAGAAGTTTCCATTTTGTGTAAATAAGCAACTCCAAGCAGAGTTATAAAAGTTAAAGGTAGGTACTTCTGACAATAAGCCATAAATTTAAAACAACAACAACAAAAACAACAACAACATCAATAACAATAATCAGTTGAAGGCGTCTATAATCAGTAGCAGAATTTCAAATTGTACGATTAGAAAACCGAGTGCAATATTTTAAAATAAAGTCAAATAAAACAATCGAAGTAAGATGACAAAACGTACGGGTAGTGGGGAAAAAAAAATCAAGCAATTTAAAATAACAAAAACTCACTAACCCGGCTATGATTGGTGTGGACCCAATGAGCTAAGAGGTAGCCTTGAAATTTGTTTTAGGTAGCACAACAATTTTATTGTACTTGGAGAAATAGGAATAAATATCGAGTACTTGTAGTCGTATAGTATACCGTATACCAGGGTTGCCCAGGCCCATAGCTCATCTGGCTCTTTTTGTTTTTGTAATGGCTCTTAGGCATAGGCTCTTGTATATCACCCAGTTCAAAAGTTTTCGGTACCGGGTAGAATTGAATGAACCGGTTGGAACAAAAAAATATGGATCCAAAAATCATAACGTGTATTTTTGAAACCTTATGGGCTGGCATATAGACTTTTGAAATTTACGATACGATATGCAATACGATTTAGAAAGAAAAAGATTTTTAGACTTACTTGTTATAATAATCCTCGCTCCAAAAAAGCTGAATATGAATTAGTTCTTGGTTCTTTGTTGCATAATATTGTGATCAATTTCTATTTACTTCATTTTTAGTGTTTGAAATTTCTTTACAGATTTTTGGATTTTTGCAAAATACGAGCTAAGAACTAAAAACCAGTAATAAATGAATATGCTCTATTTTAGATTAAGTTCGCAACACTGGCTAAAAAGTTTTGCAATACGTTTTGATCACAAGCACTTCAAAGATCATTTTAACTGCGTTAATTTATTTTCGAACGAATCAGGTCCAGCCTAATGCCATTGCGCGATTGCAGTAGTATCCAATGCGTCGTCATCGTCATTGTCGTCTAGCTGGCCAACAAGACGATAAGCAAAAAGGCCAGCCAGCGCAGTAATCAAACGGACCTCTATGGACAAGGTCGTAAACAATATGGCACTATTCCGGGGCACGCTACTGTGCGCGATCTGCTGTACGCTGTTGGTCAGAGCCGAGTATGGTGACTTGGTGGGAAACTGGCAGGTGGACTTTGGACAAACAGAACTGCGCCTGCATGTTGATGAGCAAGAACAGCTGGATGTGCGCATTTATGATGTGGCATGGACTACGCTTGCTACGGAACAGGAGCTGTACTTTTTGCTGCGCACGTCCGATGAGCTGCATGCGCAGGCGCTGCACAAGCTGCAGTCTGAGGACTTTGATGCAGATGGCAGCTGGCAGGGCGCGGTGTCTGTGCGGGGCAAACGCTTTGGCTACAGCAGCTTATTGGTGGAGCTGCATCATAACAGCAGCTCAGCTGCCGTAGAACACTATCCCCAAGTGCTGCCCATTGCAGTGCTGCGTGCTGATGCGCTGGATGTGAGCATAACCACCTATGTGGCGGCGGCCGTAATGTTGCTGATGTTTTTAAATCTGGGCACTGTGCTGGACTTGCAGCGTTTGAAGGGCATTATATGTCGACCCGTGGGACCACTGGTGGGCTTCTGCGGTCGTTATGTGCTGATGCCGGCCTTGAGTCTGGGTCTTGGACGTGCGCTCTGGCCGCAGCAGCAGACACTGCAGCTGGCATTATTTTATGCGGCGCTGGCTCCCAGCGGTGGCTTGGCCAATGTCTGCATTGTGTTTCTCAAAGGAAACATTAATCTGTCCATTGCTACAACAACTATAAATAGCTTGCTGGCGTTGGGCATGCTGCCCATGTGGATACTACTGCTGGGCCGTGTCTACTACGATGATGAGCAGCTAGGCGTGCCATTTTTGCAGCTGGGCATTGCTTTGATAGCCTTGGTGCTCAGCCTGACGCTGGGCGTGCTGCTGCGTTTATGCGTGCCCAAAACAACACGTTTCATCTTTCGCTTTCTGAAGCCGCTGTCCGTGCTGCTCAGCTTGTGCTTAGTTGGATTAACTGTGGGTCTAAATTTATTTGTTTTTCGCGAATTCACCTGGCAGGTAAGTCTCTAAAGTACTCAGACACAGAAAATGTAATCAATTGAACTGATGTAAGCTTCTTCTGATGACTTTTGGTCCCAGAGTTGGGTGTTGGTTCTCAATGCCTGTCTATCCAAAAGCTACCCGGATCGTATTGACAGAGTTCTCAACTTCAAAGACATTGCAGCTATGTACATTTGAACAAATGAAGCATGTCCACTTTTATAGTCCGTGTCATTCTTTTTCTTGGGGTTTCACAAAAGCTTTTCAGAGCACCTCAAGTGATATCTTGATATTTGACACAACATTTGTCCGTTGAACTCTCTCTGTCTCATTACGCTTATGAGAAGACTCTTATTTACTGCAATACTTTCAACACTAGTCAGAATCCCTGATTTTGATTCTTCAAAGTTGCCAAGAACCACTCAGATATAGGCTTATGCTTGTTACATTGGTCAGTACCAATGAGCTACGGGAACTATTTGGTTACGCTCAGTTCATCAGTTATGTTTTCTGCTTCTCTCCAGGTCTTTGTAGCCGCCTTGTGTCTACCCTTGGCGGGCTATTGGCTTGCCTATCTGCTCTCGAAGCTACTCTGCCGCAGCGCAACAGATGCACTCACGCTCTCCGTTGAGACCAGCGTACTGAACATGACGCTACCCATTGTGCTACTACAATCTAGTCGATTGGAGCAGCCTCAGCTGGATTTGGTAATGGTAGTACCCATAACTGCGGCACTGCTATCTTTGCTTTTGGTACTGCTGCACTATGTGGTACGACGCTGCTGTGGCTGGAATGTGCGCCGAGATCCAGATGGCTTCGATGCGAAACAATTTTTGGTGGAAGACAATGACATAGGCAATGGGCAAGGCTTAGCCATAAGTTTAGTTAAAGCGTAATTGAGAATCCCATATGGTACCTATAGGTTTCGAAACGTGGGATGCATGAAGCTTAAGTCTATATGACTGTAAGTATTATATACAGCCTAGGTCTTCCTTAAGTATTATATAATAGTTTTAAAACAATAACAATAGGTACTCCATTGCGATAAATTTAGTTTAATGTATTCTCGTCAATTATATATGTATGTACATTGATTATGTGTATTGTAAAACGATTCTCTTTGGTATTTTTGTTTTTCAAAAAATCAAGTTTATGTCCCCATCTAGCCGGATTGATCCAGATGAACAAGTCGAGTACGAAGACGATTTTTTGATGCAATTTCGGAACTAGGTATAAGCTTTGACTTGTCTTTGGTCCGTGATTTATAAATTTTACCAGATATTTGTATACAGTCACTTTTCAGCCGATTTTTAAGATTCAAATCCTTAAGGGGTTACACCAGTGTAGAGCATGCATTTTTAAGTTAATTTTTAGATTTTTTTTTTTAAAGAAACATTATTTTGTAGTTAAAATCCAAAGACATGACGATATTTTACATGTAGCTCAAAACACAAATGAATTTTTAAAAGTAATAAAAAACATTTTGCCGTCTGTAGAGAGCTACGAGTACATGGCTAATTTTCGGAGAGGCCCTCACGGCTGAAGCTTTTTGACGTCAACATTGTTCCTCTTAATCTATGGACCAAAAGCAAGTGAACCTGTAGGTGTTTTCAAAAATATAAATTTAAAAAAAAATGGCATAAGTTTGAAAAAAAAAATTTTTTGTTCATCAAAAAAAAATCGTGAAAAATAAGTTGTGAAATAAAAAGTTTTTATTATTTTGACTCGATCCGAGAAAATCGGAATCGGAAATCGTATAAAAATTGACCGAGTTATTCGTGAAGCCATTCGAAAAAAAATGGTTTCGGAGTGCCATGCGCCCTACGCTTATGAGTGGGGGGAAATTTTCACTATAGGGTCAGCAATCTTGAGGTTTTTTTTTTCAATAGGGATAGTACTGTCAAGTTAAATTCCAACAAAACTTACACACCTAATTATACTAACGCTCCAGAATACAACAAGTAAAGTACTCGTTCAAGGTGAATTAACAGACCCCTTCAGGGTTCAATCAGGAGTCAAACAAAATGATGCACTTTCATCCCAAATATTCAATTTGCTGCTTAACAGTGTACTATCGGAAATGGACGCCAATAAAAGCCTCTTTAACAGCGACATTTGTGGCAACGCCGACGATATAACTATATTGGTTAGAAGCGCCAACGCTTTAAGATCGTCGTTTAGAAAACTTGAGAGCGCCACCTCAAGAATTCGGCTTAAAGTCAACCATCAAAAAACAAGGACAAAATACAGAGTCTGTAGAAACCAGTTCAATATCGACAGTACTAGCTTTGAAGCGGTGACAGAGTTCAAATACCTTGGAGTAGTACTGAGTTCTAAAGAAGACATATCAGCTGCGATACAAGCTAGAATTCAGGCAGCAAATAAGACATACTATATACATACAAAACTTTTTAAATTTAAAATCTTATCGAGACAACAAAAGCTCCGTATGTATAAATGCCTAATTAGACCGATTCTGACGTACAACTGTGAGGTTTGGACACTCAAAACAAACGAAACATGCCAACTACTATCCCATGAACGAAAAGTGCTGAGAAAGATTTTTGGTCCAATACGTTTAGATGACGGCACATATCGTATTCGCTACAACCACGAATTAGAAAACGCTATTGACAAGCAGAACGTAATATGATACATAAAATCACAACGACTAAGTTGGCTAGGACACGTTCAACGTATGACTCAGGAACGATCAGCAAAACAAGTGCTTGTAAGAAACCTAATTGGGTCTCGAAGAAGAGGTAGACCCAGAAAGAGGTGGCTAGATGACATTGAAGCAGACTTAAGAAGGCTGCGCGTGAGAGATTGGAGAAACTTGGCATCGAATAGAATCAGATGGCAAAAATTGCTTGAGGCAGCACTGGTCCACCCAGGACGGTTATGCTAAGAAAGAAGAAGTATTCAGTTTTCATTGCCATTTCATCATGGAAAAACTTACACCCGACGTTTACAAATCGTACAATTATATTACCAAAAATTCAGCAAGAATGTTTTTCGTGCGCTTAGGTCATTTTATGGAACCAATTCGGTGAACAATTAATTTCACGCTCCGGACCAGTGAATTGGCCACCAAGATCGTGTGATATCACACCGTCAGACTTTTTCCTTTAGGGCTACGCGAAGTCTTAAGTGTTTGTGGATAAGCCAGCTACGATTGAAGCATTAGAAGCCAACATTACAAGCCCAACATTTCAAAGCGATTATTTTTAAAAAGTGAATGGCTAGAATGGGTCTTTCTATTGTTTTATTGCTTTAAAAAAAAGATAGCGTACGTTAAAGTCGGGCGCAGACGACTTTGGGATACCCTGTACCACCACATTGCAATTAAGTCCGACACATTGCTTAAAACCTCCAAAAGATATTTTATTCGGCAAATTTGGTTACGATATTTTCATAAAAAAAAGAAATCAGTCGAATTTTGCACCAAACCATTTTTTTGGCCGATCGGTCCTATGGGGACTATATGATACAGTCAGCCGATTTTGATCAAATTTAGTACACTGATTGGGAACTATAAAAAACTCCCGACTGCCAAATTTGGTTCCGATATCTTCAAAACCAAACGAAACACAACGAATTTTGTAAAAAACGCGTTTTTTTGACCGATTGTTCCTATGGGAGCTATATGATATAGCCAACCGATTTTGATCGAAATTGGTGCAGTGCTTGGGTACTCTGAAAAACTTCTTAATGCCAAATTTGCTAACAATATCTTTACAAACAAACGAAACGCAACGAATTTTGTAGAAAAAACGATTTTTTGACCGATTGTTCCTATGGGAGCTATCTGATATAGTCAGCCGATATTTTTTTTTTTATATGAAGTTTTGTCATTCCGTGCGAAATTTTTCGAACTGCGTATAGGCCCTAAAATGCGTTTTTCTCAAAACCACTTTTTTCGAATGGCTTCACGAATAAGTCGCAATATTTTTCCGATCGATTTGAAATTTTAACACAATCTTCATAAAAAAATTTCCTGGTGAGCCGCGCTTTTGATTTTTTTCAAAATAATAAAAACTTTTTGTTTCATAACTCATTTATCACGAGGTTTTTTTGACGGAAAAATTTTTTTTCTAACTTACTACTTCACTTTGCTCCATAAATTAAGAGGAAAAAATTTTCTTTATGTTTCAGTTCAGTAGCGCCGTCAAAAAGCAAAAAAAGAAGTTCCTGTAGCTCAAAATATGTTAAAAATCGTTAAATATTTGCATTTTGAATATAAAATAAAGTTTCTTTGAGGAAAATATGAACAGAGACAAAAAACCAAGCTTCATCTAATCTAATAGTAAAAAATTCATCAATACAAAATAAATTAATACGCAAGAAAATTGTTCGACAATTGGCATACGTGCATACGTGAGGTATTCCGTCCAACGCTGCTTAAACTGTTTGAGAATTGTAAGCCAACATAATTTAAAATTATGTCACGTTTGCGTTAAATTGTGTTTTTATGCTTCCCATATACATAGGCATATACATAATATACAGTGAACGCAGAAATTATTTGGACAGGTATAAATTTGGCGTCTTAGGTTCTGTAACTAAAGCTCAGTTAAAATAAATAAAATTAAAGTAGTCGGCTGCGCTCCGGAAAACGAATCCGAACATTTTTTACGGATTTGTTTTTAAACCGATTGTTTGGTGCTCTTAATTTCCCAAAACCGAATAACGATTTATTTTTTGTGTTCCAAAGAAGACCGGAGCACGCAAAACCGAATCCGAGTAAAATTGTGCGGTTTGTTTTTTTCGTTTTCTGGAGCACAGCTGATTGAGTTTATAAGTAACATTTAATATTTTCAAAGGACTGTCGTTGAATAAACTTGAAAATATTTAAAATTATACCGATTTGAGTTAAGTTGATGGCTTCACTGTCCAACTACCCACATAATTCCAAAAATTTTCATTCTTGGACTCCGATTTTAAACAAAAACAATATAGTCAATCAACAATCTACCTTACAAAACCATTTTTGTCATTTTTTTGTTGATTTCTTTTAAAACGTTTAATCTAAGACCAAAAGGTTATTATTATTCTGTTTTTTTGGTCTTCAACTTTTTTAGTATCTTCAGATGTGTCAAACATGTCTGCTGGAAGCATTTTTGGCTACTTCTTCCATACGAACGCAACCACTGTGCGGTGCTGCTGCTGCTGCTTGGTGTGACCAACGCGGCGTATGAGCAATGCAAGCACTGACTTGTCAGCTATGTGCGTAAGCGCAGGCACGTATGATGATTTTTTTGACTTATGCGACTTTTTTTTTAAAATAGATATTTTTGAAATCTCCTGCGAGGTTTACTTGCTTCTGCTCCATAGATTAAGTGGCAACATTTTTTTTTATATTTCAGATCAATGGCGACATCAAAAAACTGCTGCCGTCAGTTCTCTCCAAAAATTAGTCATGTACTCGTAGCTCTACACAGGCGTGAATTTTTTTTTATTACTTTGGAAATATTAATTTTTGTAGCTCAAAATATGTATAATATCGTCACTAGTGCTGGAGAAAACATCGATGATCGAAGTTTTAAATCTCTATATATCGATGTTGGCCAACAGAGATGTACCTCCAGCATTTCTAAACGCCCATTTGATGAGTGCAGAAGTGCTGGAGAAACATCTCTGTTGGCTAACATTTTGATCATTTTTTTCGTAATCGATCAAACTTAACGAGCCGTAAAAAGAATTGTATGATACAATTTTTAAAAATTTTTAAATTTACGTTTGAAATAAAATTACGAAAAATTTCATATGAATGCATAAATGGCGTCTAAAACGTAAATTTAACAAAAATATGTTCCAAGTAGAATGGATAGGTAATTATTCAATTATCTACAGTTTAGTTAAAAAATTGTCAAAATCGGCTTGGTAGAACCAGAGATATTTGCTTTTAAGTATAGGCACTGTTTTTTAATTTCGAAAAATGTTTTGTCGAAATATCTCGAAATCCGTTCCGTTAAAAAATTTTTGAACTTAATTTTCGGATTTAGCGTGCCATTTTACTACGGAAATAACTAAAACATGTTGAGGATACCAAAATTTTTTAAAATTTTTAAGCTAGTGTATTTAAGAAATAATTAGGTACATGTAGTTAAGAAAAAAAAAACTATTACTAAATACTTTTATTTGGCGGCAATAAAAACGTTACAGCGTTTAAAGTGCTTTAATTAGCGTGACCATACTTTGTACCTAGTGTGACCAGTTATGCAGAAGAAGCTTGCGGCACACTGTTGTTTTTTTTTTTCGTTTGATTATACAGCACTGTTTTGGGCGCGCAAAGATTTAGATTCAAATCGAATAAAGTAACAAATGGCAAACAAATACGTATGTATTTGAAAATCGCGTTTATACAGAAAACAAAACAAAAAAATACAAAAAAAAAAATGGAGCAAGTTGTTAGTTTTGCGTTTGGACACTTAGTGGCTAGTTGTTGGCTGTGACATATAAATATGAATATACAATATATACACACACACACACAGCAAATAGTGGGGCTATTTATTGTTGGTTGTTGCCAACAGGCAACTCCAAAATGGAGTTTTATTTGCCTCAGCCGTTGCATGATGTCATCAGCGCAACGCAGCCTGGCAATTACGACATACACACACATGAACCTATATATATATTATATATACACAATAATATATATATAAAAAAAAACGTGCGAGTGTGTGTGTGTGAAAACTAACGTTTTGCCTTTTGGCTCTGCTCTTTTTCATGGGTTTCCTTTTGTACTTATATTTGTCGTTGTTCTTGTAAATAAATTGTTCAACACTAGTTGTTGGTGTTGTTGTTGTTTTTGTTGAATTTCGTCGTGTGCCACATTTACCGTTATGTGCGTAATGACGCCATTAAAACTAACAAAAAAAAAAAAAAGAGAAAAATTAAAGCCACAATCAACAAAAACAAAAACAAGAATAAACAGAAAAGTATGTAAGTGTTCATGTGTGCGTATGTGTGTTAGTATGTTTGTGTATGTGTTATATGTCTGCATATGTAATTAGTATGTAATTTGTTTTGTTTTTAACCTTTGACGTTTAATCACAATCAATGCCTAAAGCCTTGATCTGCTGAAACTATCTGACAACTCATAAGGGCATAAAGGTCATTTGATTTCAAAAACGTATTGGAACCGAAATCTTTAGTCGATTTTCGATGCTAAAAATTCGATTTTTTTAAAGACCTTACAAAGAATTTCAGCTAGCGGCCACAAAAAATATATTTGCATAATATATTCAAAAATATATAATGCTACTGGTATAGATAATCTGTATATAAGTTGGGTACCCTGTTCATCGTTCTATGGAACTTGAGAACGGAGTGTCCGAGTTGCTTGCGGATTTTGTTGTTTTTTATTTTGTTAGCTATATAGTATGATGATAAAATAGAAATTAATTCTTAAGGCCCATACGCAGCATGCAAGAATTCCGCACAAAATGTCAAAACTTCATATAAAAAAAAAAAATTCCTTTTTTGGGAAAGGCACATTCGCAGCATGCAAAAATTCCGCACGAAACGTCAAAACTTCATATAAAAGAAAAAATAAAAAAAAATCCCAAAAAGGGAATTTTTTTCTTTTATATGAAGTTTTGACATTTCGTGCTGAATTTTTGCATGCTGCGTATGGGCCTTTAATTATAAAAGGTTTAGGCTGCTTTTTTCTTGTTGTAATCATTTTGGCCATCCCAATCGCTATACCTCATTTTTACCTAGTGCGAGGTTTTCCGAAAGTTTAAGGCAACCTAGAAACTTACGTTTCTGAAAAAAATATTAAATTTTATGCCTCTATAAAGTATATTTTTTCAATTTCTCAAGCATAATGTAATATTTTTACATTATGAGATACCCTGTGTCATCTCAAGGCCCATACGCAGAATGCAAAAAATTTCGCACGGAATGTCAAAACGTAAAAAAAAAAAAAAATCCCAAATGGTGGGACATTTTTTTTATATGAAGTTTTAACATTCCGCGCGAAATTTTTTAAAGGGGTATACGCAGTTCGATAAATTTCGCGCGGAATGACAAAACTTCATATAAAAAAAATCCCATTTAGGATATCCCGTTTATCCAAATTTTTCGAACTGTACCCCTTTAACAAAAAAATATATGAATACATCGATTTTGATCAGATTCGGCATAGTTCTTAGGTAATTCAAAACACTTTTGATTGCCATTTTAAGGCCCATACGCAGAATGCAAAAATTACGCACGAAATGTCAAAAATTCATATAAAAAAATTTCCCTTTTTTGGGTTGAAATGTCAAAACTTCATATAAAAAAATTTCCCTTTTTTGGAATTTTGTTATATGAAGTTTTGACATTTCGTGAGGAAATTTTGCATGCTGCGTATGGGCCTTTAGTTACAATATCTTCAAAAACAAGGTCCAAGTTGGCAGTAAACCAATATTGATAAGATTTGGCACCTTGCTTGGAGAACATTTTTAAAACTTTCGAATGTCGAATTTGGTGCTAATATCTGCAGAAATAAATGAAACTTTTAGACGAACATGTCTTTAACGACTGATCACACCAATTTAGCTAAAAATATTTGATTTTCTGAAGATTCTACACTGAAACCCTTAAATGTGCCTTCAATCGAGTTTTCTTTTTCGGAAAATGTGTGTGCAGAACTAGGGAGCCAGCCCACTGCAGCACGCCAAAGAAAATCGATTGAGCCTTGCTAGCTATACGGATTTACCGAATGCGTGTTTCATTCTACATCTAACATGCCACGATTGGAACTGCTGTATTTTTGTGCTCTTTAGCAATGGATCACGAACAATTTAAGAGTATATCTATAATGGGCCCACTACTAGACAACCAGGGAATAAAATAATCTCCAGCTTCTCTTTTTTCCTTGCTTCACCTGGCCACCAATTTACATTCTTAAAGCTTTATGTTAAAAATTTTGGATACCTCTTGAATTTAATCGCATTTTAGTACAACATTTTGTATTGACTGGTTTCACAAATCGTTACCATTTCATGCCCTTCAGTTGTTTTGTCATTGATTGAATTTGTTGTCGGTTAGTTTTGCCGCCTCATGCTCACTTCCTCTCGTCCTCCCTGCCACTCCTACAATACATGCTCAGTCATTTGCTTGTCATTGATTGGCATAGCAATATACTACAACTACAACAGAAACCCATGAATACCGCGAAGCCCCTACATAACGCTCATTCCTTGCTTTGCACACTGGTCGAAAAAGCTCCAGAATTTTTTTGTAACTCAAAATAAGTATAATAAATACTACAAAATTTTATGAATAGAAAATAAATAAATACGCAAAGTTGTTCTGGGATTGGCTCATGGCTTAAACTGTTTGCGAATTGTAAGCACGTTTGCGTTAAAAAGTGTTTTTATGCTTCTCATAAATACATAATATACAGTGAACGCAGAAATTCGAACCGGCTTAAGTTTTACGTCTAAAGTTCTGTAACTAAAGCTCTGTTAAAATAAATAAAAATAAAGCAGTCGGCCTTGCTCCGGAAAACGAATCCGAACATATTTTTTTGGATTCGTTTTGAAACCGAATATTTGGTGCTCTCAATTTCACAAAACCAAATAAAGATTTTTTTTTGTGTTCGAAAGAACACCGGTGCACGCAAAACTGAATCCGAGTAAAATTGTTCGGTTTGGTTTTTTCGTTTTCCGCTAATACTCAACATTTTTAAAAGATTGTCGTTAAAAAAACTTGAAACTATTTAAAAGTAAACCGATTTGAGTTAAGTTGATGGCTTTACTACCCAACTCCCCACATAATCCCAAAAACTTTCATTCTTGGACTCCGAGCTTAAACAGAAACAATGTAGTGCTTAGTAGTGATGGAGAAAACATCGATGATCGAAACTTAAAATGTCTAAACACCCATTTAATGAGTGCAGAAGTGCTGGAGAAACATCTCTGTTGTCCAACAT
Source organism: Chymomyza costata (assembly GCA_018150985.1). Taxonomy (NCBI): domain Eukaryota; kingdom Metazoa; phylum Arthropoda; class Insecta; order Diptera; family Drosophilidae; genus Chymomyza; species Chymomyza costata. Next base: position 2,686,675 of record JAECWU010000127.1, on the reverse strand, counting down.
CGATATATAGATATTTTAAACTTCGATCATCGATGTTTTCTCCAGCACTAGTGCTTAGGAAGCATATTTATAGCGTTTCTCTGAAAAAAAGAGTTCAAATATTAAGTTCGGTAATCCCAGCTTTTATACTTTCGAAGATCTAGGCTTACTTATTGAGATGCTTAAACCAACTTCTTTGGCGTTTCTGACTATGTTGGAGGTGATTTTGTGGTAGACTCTGTAGACTCTCTTTTTTGGGCTACGTAAATTTGTCCAGCACCCGTTAAGCCAGAGAGTGTACAACAAATTACGAGTAAAATGTTTTGGTACGCAGTGAATAAATGCGTAAAAGTAATGGAATAAACTTTTTAGAGCGCGAACAATTAACCTCTTAAATAAGTCACAATGAGACCATAACACAAATGTATGTATTTCACTCTAACTACAGTAAATCAATACGTTTAAAACGAGCGAGAGAATAATGTAAAAAACTTCTAAGAGCGCAATGAAAGAGATAGATTTCAAGCAACTGCATCGGTAACTTGCGGCGATGCAAGCAAGAGTGAGATATTATAATTACTCTGTGTTAGAATGGGAACATAAGTGTGTACACCAAAAAATTGTACTCTCTCTCTTTCTTTGGCTTGTATTGGAATAATCTTAAGTAAATTAGAGTACAGCATAGATAGATAGATAGAGGCCCTATGCTCCAGTGGAAGATATAGGAAATGATGATGATGTTAGTACATACTGTACAGTAGAGCTACAATATATAGGTACCATAAATATATATAAATAAATAGATTTTCCAACCAGTGTGCATTGTTTAAATGAAAGGAATTGCTTTGGTTTTGGCTTTGGGTAGATTGAGCTAGAGAGAGGTTGGTGTATTGTGGTCGGGGGTTTGGGGAACAATTCAAAATGGCAAACATCGATGTTGCCTTTGAGGTTTTTTCTACAGCTTTCATTGAGAAAAATTTTTCAATAGCATATCATCTAGTAGGTACCTACTATTTGATATTGATAAGTATGTAGTGTGTCGAGTATATGTAATATTGTATGTATATAGTAACTGTATGTGTATGCATATTATATGCAGTACTTGAGCACTTAGACATGTTTGGTTTTATGTATGAGTGTGTGTGTGTCTGTCTAGCTGTATGTGTGACATTTGAATGAATCTTTTACTCATGCATAGTACGTACATATTGTTTTTGTACTACGAAAGATGTTTTCAAGGTTTTTTAATGCCTTTTACATAGTGTACTATCTTTCTGGCTTCTGTTGTTTAAATTTTTTATGCGAGTCTATGCCTAAATCGAACTGTATACTATATACAGCAGTACAACAGTAATTTAGCCTAAATACAATCTAGATTTGTTTTCCTGTAAGACGTTGTGGAACCCAAGTACTACTTGAACCAACACGAGTGTGTGTGTGTGTGTGTGTGTGTGTTCCAGTGAGTAACTGCAGCCCATAGTCTTCGTCCCATTTGAATACACTGCGCATTGCAGTTAACCCCAAAATGGGAGCTGCATTACCATCAACCATAAACTTCACATGTATTTGTGTAAATACAATAGTTGTGAGTGTAGTAGTCAGGCTTATCAAGTTTATGCGCAAAATGTTTGCAAATTTCGCTCTACATCGCGAGAAATTCTGGTATTTGCCGGAACATTCTAGAGCTCCCTTCTTGTTTGCGGGGTATTCAATTTAACACGATAAGGGCCCATACGCAGCAAGCAAAAATTCCGCACGAAATGTCAAAACTTCATATAAAAAAATATTCCACCATTTGGGATTTTGGGCCTTAAACTTAAAATGGGGGTGGCAAAGGGAACTTAATCTCATTACGCCCATCCCGAAACCAAGTAGGGGTAGCTGCATTTTTGAAATTTGTTTCTTGAGCTTCGATCCCGGCCGAAAATTTCGAAATGTTAGAAATGATATCCCAAAGTCATTAAAAAAAATTTACCCCATTTATAAGCGTCGGGCCAGTTTTAAAACTTTAAGAGTCTACGCAGTTCGAAAAATTTCGCGCGGAATGACAAAACTGCATATAAAAAAAAAAATTCAAAAAGGGATATCCCAAATGGGATATTTTTTTTTTTTTATATGAAGTTTTGTCATTCCGTGCGAAATTTTTCGAACTGCGTATAGGCCCTAAAATGCGTTTTTCTCAAAACCACTATTTTCGAATGGCTTCACGAATAAGTCGCAATATTTTTCCGATCGATTTGAAATTTTAACACAATCTTCATAACAAAATTTCCTGGTGAACCGCGCTTTTGATTTTTTCAAAATAATAAAAACTTTTTGTTTCACAACTCATTTATCACGAGTTTTTTTGACGGAAAAATTTTTTTTCTAACTTACTACTTCACTTTGCTCCATAAATTAAGAGGAAAAAATTTTCTTTATGTTTCAGTTCAGTAGCGCCGTCAAAAAGCAAAAAAAGAAGTTCCTGTAGCTCAAAATATGTTAAAAATCGTTAAATATTTGCATTTTGAATAAAAAATAATGTTTCTTTAAGGAAAATATGAACAGAGACAAAAAACCATGCTTCAGCTAATAGTAAAAAATTCATCAATACAAAATAAATTAATACGCAAGAAAATTGTTCGACAATTGGCATACGTGCATACGTGAGGTATTCCGTCCAACGCTGCTTAAACTGTTTGAGAATTGTAAGCCAACATAATTTAAAATTATGGCACGTTTGCGTTAAATTGTGTTTTTATGCTTCCCATATACATATGCATATACATAATATACAGTGAACGCAGAAATTATTTGGACAGGTATAAATTTGCCGTCTTAGGTTCTGTAACTAAAGCTCAGTTAAAATAAATAAAATTAAAGTAGTCGGCTGCGCTCCGGAAAACGAGTCCGAACATTTTTTACGGATTTGTTTTTAAACCGATTGTTTGGTGCTCTTAATTTCACAAAACCGAATAACGATTTATTTTTTGTGTTCCAAAGAAGACCGGAGCACGCAAAACCGAATCCGAGTAAAATTGTGCGGTTTGTTTTTTTCGTTTTCTGGAGCACAGCTGATTGAGTTTATAAGTAACATTTAACATTTTCAAAGGACTGTCGTTGAATAAACTTGAAAATATTTAAAATAATACCGATTTGAGTTAAGTTGATGGCTTCACTGTCCAACTTCCCACATAATCCCAAAAATTTTCATTCTTGGACTCCAATGTTAAACAAAAACAATATAATGGTTAGTAAGCATATATGTAGCGTAATTCAGCTAACATATATCTGAATTCTTTATATTGGTGAAGTAGATCTTCTTGCTTTGGTATATAATACATAAGCAACTGTGATGACTGCGGCCGCAGCTACTGTATATTATTTTAGCTATTATATACTAAGATGATATTAATTTTTTCTTCAGTTAAAGCTTGTACTAAAAAATCTGTGTTGCACAAACTTAATATATGCTTTTTGACATCTTTCTACCTTAAAAAAAACCATTTTTGTCAATTTTTGTTGATTTCTTTTAAAACGTTTAATCTAAGACCAAAAGGATATTATTATTATGCTGTTTTTTTGGTCTTCAACTTTTTTAGCATCTTCAGATGTTTGACACAAACATGTCCGCTGGAAGCATTTTTGGCTACTTCTTCTATACGAACGCAACCACTGTGCGGTGCTGCTGCTGCTACTTGGTGAGACCAACGCGGCGTATGAGCAATGCAAGCACTGACTTGTCAGCTATGTGCGTAAGCACAGGCACGTATGATGATTTTTTTGACTTATGCGACTTTTTTTTAAAATAGATATTTTTGAAATCCCCTGCGAGGTTTACTTGCTTCTGCTCCATAGATTAAGTGGCAACATTTTTTTTTATATTTCAGATCAATGGCGACATCAAAAAACTGCTGCCGTCAGTTCTCTCCAAAAATTAGTCATGTACTCGTAGCTCTACACAGGCGTGAATTTTTTTTTATTACTTTGGAAATATTAATTTTTGTAGCTCAAAATATGTATAATATCGTCACTAGTGCTGGAGAAAACATCGATGATCGAAGTTTTAAATCTCTATATATCGATGTTGGCCAACAGAGATGTACCTCCAGCATTTCTAAACGCCCATTTGATGAGTGCAGAAGTGCTGGAGAAACATCTCTGTTGGCTAACAATGATATATAGAGATTGTAAACTTCGATCATCGATGTTTTCTCCAGCACTAATCGTCACCTACATGGATTTTGAATTTGAAATAAAGTTTCTTTGAAAAATCAGCTTAAAAACCATACACCACACTGGTGTTATCCCTTGACTCTAACCTTTCCAAACCGCCGATATCGAAAAAAAACTCTGGGTCTTACCATCTTCATAATCTTCAGACCATATTGGAGTTGGAGGTAACTTTGTGCGGGGTCCCCGACGTGGTCAGAGCTTTATATGTGATAGGGCAAACTTTATGGATTTCGAGCCACTGAAGCCGCTTCGAGGAACGAACTTATATAAAATCCCCATTAAACGAGGTAATTTAAAGGTAATCTCAATAACCCTAGTTGCTGGTGTTTTTCTGAACTTTGGATTCAGATTCACATTCTTTCTTCTTTCCCGTTTTTTATATTTTCGAAATTGAGTGTTTCCTTTTGTTTTTTGTTACTGCTGTTCGCATTCAGTATATCCTTCAAAATGTTTCACTTGAAACAAAATTTAATTGGTTTTTGAATGTTTTCCCACAATCTTGTATATTATAATCCTATCATTGCAAATTTTTTTAAGTCGTATAATATTATAATTAAGTAGAAAGGGTAATTAGAACCTTAAATCTAAAAGTAACTATATTAGAATTCACGTAAAATATAAATATTATAAATTAAAAACGTAAAAAAAACATTTTATTGAATCAAAAAAAAACAAAAATTTTGAAATTGGAATGACATTGTCAACACAATTTTCGTAAATTTTCGCTATGGGCTGTATTGTTTCCTTTTGATTTCTTTTCTATTTTTTGTTTCAGCTTCGAAATTAAGTGCTTCTTCACATTTAGTATCTCGTTAAAAAAGTTGCACTTTAAAAGAACTATTTTTTTTAGTTTACAGTGAAGTTAAAAATGCAATTTATCAGCCGTGCTACGAAAAACGAAAACAACAACAATTTTATTCGGATTCGTTTTTGTGTGCTCCCGAAAACGCATTTTTTTGTCAATTTTTCCCTTTTAGTTTTCGATAAATTCGTATATTTCCTTTATTGTTCCGATAAACTCTCATGTTGTGCTGGCGCAAAATTATTTTTGTTTGATACAAAACAGCTGATATGGTTGCCGCAGCTCTGCTCCTTTCTATTAGTATATGTTGTTTACATTTTATTTTAATTGAAATATTGCTAGGTCTTTATTACACGTTACAAGGGCATTCTTTTTGGGATATCCCATTTGGGATTTTTTTTTATAGGAAGTCTTGTCATTCCGTGCGAAAATTTTCGAACTGCGTATGGGTCTTAACGCGGCAACCCTGTCGCACCAATCGGTCATGTGTTCGTGTTCGATACGCGCACATATACGAAAAAAAAAAAATTAAAAAATGGGTTTTGGCTGTGCATGCTATTTTTTGGGTTGAGTCAGAAAAAAAATAATTGTCAATTAATATATAACTTTAAGTTGGCATAAATAGTATCTAAGAATATCAAAGAATATTTAAAAAATTATTTCGGTTTAAAATTTAAATTTTAAACCTATTTTGCCGATTCGTTTTAATTGCTCTTGCAACAGAATATTCGGTTTCAAACCACATGAGAAATTCGGTTTGGAAATTGTGAGCACTAAACATTCGGTTATTGCGGCATAATGCTTCTGTCCATACCATCGAAGGTAGAACCGTTGATCCGCAAGCAACAAGCCGGCTTTCGTCCAAATAGGTCTTGTATTGACCAAATCAACACTCTTCGTATTATCGTCGAAATAGGTCAACGAGTGACAAGCATCGCTTTTTATGACCTTTATTGACTATAAAACTGCTTTCGACAGCGTAGCTCGGGAATGCATTTGGGCTGCGCTAGGGCGACGTGGTGTGCCTCCTAAATACATTAACCTTGTAAGAGCACAATACGACAACTTCAAATGTAAGGTCCTTCATAAGGGCAGATATTCTGAGAGCTTCAACGCAACATCTGGTGTCAGGCAGGGCTGTCTCCTAATTGTTCTCGACGATGTTCTATCCCAGGCGCTGGACAAGAAGAGACGCGCCTACGACTTCGCCGACGACCTATGTTTGATCTCGTCTAGACACGCTGAGCTGCAAGAAAAATTGATGATTTAAACCGTACTTTCAAGAATGCGGGTTTAACCATCAAACGTAGCAAGACGAAAAGCATGTCTGTGCCAGCTTTTAGGACGGTGGGTCGGTTCAATGTCGAAAATGAAAATATAGAACATGCAAACACTTTCTGCTACTTGGGTAGCGTAATCACACCCGAAGGGGGAGCTGCTAAAGATGTGAATAACCGCATCAACAAGGCCAAATCAGCTTTTGGTCAACTAAATAAAGTATGGAAATCAACAGCGTTATCCACGGCCAACAGACTACGCATATTTAAATCAAACGTGAAGTCCGTATTACTGTACGGTTGCGAAACCTGGTTGATGACTGCAGTCTTAGCAGGAAAACTTCAGGTGTTGATAAACCGCTGCCTAAGACAAATTCTGTGGATATGGTGGCCAAGGACTATCTCGAATTCAGAGCTTTTGAGCAGATGCGTGGAGGAGCCGGTGCTGACCTAAATTCGGCGTCGCAAATGGAAATGGATTGGTCACACCTTACGTAAACCAGCAGGCGAATTCCCAAAAGAAGCGCTGCACTGGAATCCGCAAGGCAGCAGAAGGCGTGGGCCCCCAAGATCAACATGGCGCCGGACGCTGGAAGGGGAAGTTAATGCTTCTGGAAAAAGCTGGCGCGAAATAAAAGTGATTGCGAAAAACAGAGAAAACTGGAGAAAGTTAGTAGAGGAACTTTGCTCCAAGTAGGAACCTAATATAGGACACTAACTAAAACATTCGATTTCAAAACGAATTCGAATAAAATGTTCGGTTTCGCTTTTTTGCCTGCTATTATTTTTTAGTTCTCGTTCTTACCAAAAAAAAATTATTTTTTTTTTAATTACAAATACTACCAGCCCATAAACATACCATACACACACACACACAGTTGAGTGCCATATTTGGAGTTTGTGATTTGGTACCATTTTCATGCCAAAGAGCTGAATGCACTGCCAAATAAACAAAAATGGGTAACAAAAAAAAACACAAGTCATCCAATATCGCGTGCACCCTAAAACTCCCTGCTTTATGTTGTTGTTATTCTAGTATGATCTAGAGTGCAGTTGCACTCGGACGCAAAAAATGTTTGCGGATATACTTGTGCAGGACTAGTTATTGGCAGTGCTACGGGTCCGTCCGTCAGCCAGCCGTTTTCATGGCATTTGCGTGGCATTTTGATGATTTCTGCCTATTTCCTGGCCCCCAGCTCTAGCCGGGCTTATGGCCATCCAGTAATTCCTCACCGTGTTGACTTTAATCGCGTGTTTGGTGCACATTTTAACGTTGTGCCGTTATATTGGCATCGCACGAAACGGGTGCGGGTCGGGGTCTGGGCCCGGACCCGGGCATACTTTGTGTGGCTCAGACGGTTGCCAGTGCTACGAGAAACGAAATGTAACACAAAAAAAAACAAGTTAAGCAAATACTTGTCAAGCAAGAGTTTTTTTCAGAGGGAATGGGCTGTGGAATGGATCGTTGGGTTTTGGTTAGCTAGTAAATTGTTAGGGTCATGTTAGGTGTTCGACTACATTTCGCTCCATTATGATGATTTGAGTAAGCTGAAAAACGTGGCATACTTTTTGGCGCCACAATACAGGTTAATATGAAAATTGATTATTATAATGCATATACACACACATAAATACATACATACATAATTATTAAGCCAAGTGCAGGACGACGGCATAATTAGACTCCAAGTCCTTCAGCAAAGCACGCGTTTCTTATAAACCCAATTTATGTAAATACCAAGCTCCCCTCAGCCCAGTACCCCAGCACCCCTCTAACCCACAGCAGCTGCTGAAAAGAAATGCAAAAGAAAACGCACAGCCAGCACAGTTACAGTAACAGTTACGTTTAACAGGTAAACAATGTAACGTTATGTTAATATGTGGTGTGTGTGTGTGTGTGTGCGTGTGCACAGGTGTATATTGCATTACATTACATTTTGATCTAGATTTGGAGCACGGCTTGTTCCATTCTTTTGAAATGGAAAGTGCACTTGTAGCTAGTTTGAAGTTAATTCTGATGTGTATCTTTAGAATTGAAAACGGATGTGATGCAATCCGTTAAAAAATGATCCCAAATTTGTGAAAATGAAAAGTTATTTAAAGCGTGAAAACTTTTGTATTTTTATACATATATGGAAATTTCTATTTCAGCGTTACGTTACGTTTGTATAAAAAAACAAGAAGTAGCACTATATTTAGTACAAAAAAGGCATTTTTCGGTTTTATTGATTAAAGAACATAAGCAAAAGTAAGCAGGGACGCAATCCAACTCAGAGATTACAAAATCGCGAAGTTCTTCCAAGTCGACATGTCTTTTGGTATACAACTTTTTTTAGTGTGTTTTGAAATAATCGGCCGTGCTATGGAAAGCGAATCCGTACATTTTATTCGTTTTGAAACCAAATGTTTGGTGCTACCAAATCGATCAAAAGGCATATTTCATGTGGTTTGAAACCAAATGTTTTTTTTGCAAGAGGAATTAAAGCGATTTGGCAAAATAGCTTTAAAAAAGTTAAGTCTTGAAATTTTTTCCATGCATAGCTTTGGTGGAGAGCTCTAAACGTCGGTAAGCATTATTAAAGGAAGTGTGTTTTGAGCACCGCGTCATAAATATTTCGGTGAAAGGAATCATCAACTTTGGGTCAAATTTTTCATCGAACTTGATTGTAAGTGAGTTTTTATAGTAATTTGTGGGTGATCAACGCGAAGCTCGCTTTCGAACCACGCGTTACCGACTCGAAAATGTAGCCACGGGGCAAAATGCGCCACTCTCATTTTTTTTGTTTCGCTGTGTTACACAAAAAGTCGCTCTCAAAAAACGGTCAGCACTTTCGGAGTGTCCGAAAAAAAACCACTCTCTTAAGTACACTTTGTGAGAAGCGATTGACAAAACAATCAATTGGGGTTTTGCTCAAAAGTGCTCGGCTCAGCCCAAGACCAATTTTTTCGATTTCCTTTACATTTTCAAAATAAAACTTTTATTAAACTGCTAATTCAATCTTCCGTATTATGTTTTCCACACTTTTTTCACCAAAAAAAACCCGTGACAATTGCGTTTTCCGGAATGGCGCGTTTTGCCCTAGAGCTTTGAAAATTGTTTTTTTTATAAAACTCAATATTCGTGTCACTTACTGCAGCTAGAACTGAAAGCTGTTTGAGGCAGAGTTTTAGCCACATATGTGGGCTACAACATAGGGCCAACTGAAGATCCCCTCAGCCCCTTTGGATGCCTCAAAAATGCAATAATATCAAATGTGGCGCATTTTGCCCCAGTCTCCCCTACTAAAGGGTTTAACAATAAGAGGTGTTATTTTGGTATTCAAAGAAAAATGCCATTTTTAGAGATAAATGATCGGTTGTTTATTTCATAATAAAGAGGAAGGTATGCCGTTAATAATGAAAAACAACATCAGCCAAATGGCCAGCATGACCAGGCTTACAGGACCATATCCTTTTCATGAAATTTTCCATAACCAAATCGCAAAGTGGCTGCCCTATGTCCTCGATAGCCTCACGAATTCTATCTTTGAGGTCTTGAATCGACGCTGGGCTTTTGGCGTAGACCTTATCTTTCATGTGGCCCCAAAGGAAGCAGTCGCAAGGTGTTATATCACAAGATCTCGGTGGCCAATTGTGATCACCTCTTCGAGAGATAACACGGTCCGGAAACTTTTTCCGTAAAAGAGCAATGGTTCGTTGCTTGTGTGGCACGTAGCGCCGTCTTGTTGAAAGTAAACGTTGTCCAGATCAATACCATCCAACTCCGATCATGAAAAATCATCTCTCGATAGCGCAATCCATTCAACGTAACTGTTGATCCAACCTCATTTTCGAAAAAGTAAGGTCCAATGACCCCGCCGGACCATAAACCGCACCAAATAGTCACACGATGAGGATGGAGGGGCTTCTCAGCAATAACTCTTGGGTTTTCCGAGCCCCAGATTCGACAATTTAGCTTGTTGACGTAGCCACCGAGGTGGAAATGGGCCTCATCAGTCAAGATAATTTTTCGATAGAAGATTTTCACCATTTTTGTAGTGAATTTTAATAATTTTAATGCGTTGTTGAAGCGTGTATCGTTCCATTTTTAGTAATGGCGTAGTTTCTACTTGTCAAATGTCAAAGAATAAAAGCTTCAAAAGTGACAGCTACCGAAATACCGGGAGATTCAAAATAACACCTCTTGTTGAAAACCCCTATATTTCGAATACTTTGATTTGGTATACTTTTGGCCTACCACTCCGCTCTTTGAAGCCATGCGCCGCAGTAGCTTGATTCTGCAAATTAATGAAGTCAAATTTGTGTTATTACCAGACGACCAAACTTTCATTTCAACATAGCCCTATGCTGTGACCATCTTTTGTCAAACGGCGGAAACCTATTTGTCCTTCTGTTATAATTTTTATTTTGAAAAATTATAGTTCAGTATATACGAATTTTTATAATCTTAGTTTTTTTTATTACATACATAACATTTTTGTATCATTCGTATTCCAAAATACTTCCAAGTTGACCTCCTTTAAAAAATATATATATATCTACAAATTTTGGTCACATCAGCCCCCCGAAACCGAGAAGCGCTTGAACCAAAGCAACCAGCAAGCTACTTCCAACAATCGCATTCAAGATTCTCGTCATTATGGTAACCACAGTGGCTGCCAGTCTTTGTTGCCTCTTGTTGTTACATAGCTTGCTTCATTTTGAATACCTCCCGAACCCGGAGACCGGAGCCACGAACCTCGAGCTTAGAGCTACGAGCAGCGTGCCTCGAGTCCCGAGCATACGCACATGTTTCACTGTCTAAATGTCGTCATTGTCCATTCATGAAATGTTTGCCGTTTTCTTTAACACAACAACAGCAACAACAACAATAACAGCAACATAATGAAAGTGCTGAAAAGCAGCGAGAGAGAGAGAGAGAGAGAGCGCGCGGTAGAATGAGAAAATGTGGCCTAAGCAAGCGTAGAGAAGAGCATGCAAGAGAATGGCTAAAGACAAGCCATAAGAAGGCGTGTTGTGTGAGAGTGTATGTACTATGTATATGTGTGTGTTTGTGTGCTGGTGTGCGCACGAGGACACAGCGAGGACGTACGTGCGATTCTGTTGTTGTTTTTGTTGCTTTGTTGCATGCCACACACTTCGTCATACCAACAGACGACATACATACATACAAATCCCTACATACATACTATATGCATGTACTATATATTTTTGATGTTGCTTTTTTTATACCTTTTTCGCTAAGCAAATTACATATGTATGCAGCAGCACACACACACTCATACACACACACACACGCTGCTCGTTCGCTGACATCATCCAGCCTTTTATCCATGAAGCAGTCAGTTATTGCTACTTATAAACATACAGGGGCGTAGCCAGACGGGTGCTGGGCGTGTCGTTGCCCCCATTTTCATATTGGTTTTTTTAAACTGGCTCGCTGTTGTTTTTTTTTTTTTGTTAGTTACACTAGCCTATATTAAAATAGCCAACATGCTTAGCTGGCAGAAAGGCAAACGTGCCAGACCAAGCTACACTTGTGCATAATCAGCTGTTTACAACTGTCATACTGTCATACGGCTTGCTTTGCTTTTGTAAAATATAACAATTTGAGCTGAATCCTAATTCCAACAAGACGCTGGGAGACAACTGTTCACAATGCAGATTTCTTTAAGCATCTTGATGGGACAGACCACTACTCATGAGGTCGAAACCCCAGCTTCAGGACAAAGATGGAGTTGCTTCTGATCAACTTCATGGTGCTGACAAGAAACACCAGATTAATTATTAATTTATTCCCAATAGAATTTAGCGATAAAGGTAGAAGCTCAAGGTTGATGAGTATGGCAAGATCCATCGTCTGCGTCATATGTGCTCTGGTGAGGACTGTGGAGCTGAAATAGTCTTGCCCGCCTATGAGGAACATCATTAGTGTGGTAATTTAGAGCACAGTGTGATTGAATTGATTGAAGATATGAAGTCAGTTCGAAATTTATAGATGTAGAAAAAACTATAGATGAACTTTCATTTTTATTTTATACACGTTGTCAGAACATTATTTGAATATACATATAATAAAATCTGATTTTACCTACTTTTGGTGGGTATTTACAAAAAAGCTGTTTCCATAACACTAGAAACACTTATACATATCGAAAACAGTTTAATATGTACACACTAGTAAACATTGGCGAAGTTTACAACACTGTTTAGCGCGGAAATTATGTAAATGCGCTGGATCGAGCAAAACTTTTCTGTTGTTGGGCACTTCTGCATCGATGCACAATTTCGTGAACCAGCCAGCGTGAGCCAATTTAAAATAAATACTTAGTTTCCTTAAAAAAGAAACGTTGCCTGTTCAAATTTTTAATTTATAGGATTAAGGCCCATACGCAGCATGCTAAAATTCCGCACGAAACGTCAAAACTTCATATAAAAAGTTTTGACATTTCGCGCGGAATTTTTGCATGCTGCGTATGGGCCTTAAAGACGAAATGCTTTGTGTGCATAGTAAAACTCCAAGAATATTTATTGTTTCAAGTTCAAAAACATTTTTATTTGATTTTCCAAACAATTTTTACTAAGGAAATATTAATATTTAACTCTCTTTGCAATGATCTTGTCTATTTCTGAGGTCAAATAATAATTTTTCAAATTTCACCAAAAATATTTACTAATTCTTAATTACAATTTTTTAGGTTTTTAAGCTTAAATTATTCTTTACCGATAGTCTGTAAAATAACTTGAAAAAAAATCTAGTCTTGGAAAATCTTTACTCATCTAGCACTATTACCCATTTGGAATTTTGTACATGGATCAAACCTTCACAACTACGAATGCGATTTGACTTCAGAAAAAATGTTTACCTGCAGTTTTTGAATACATATTGCAAAAAAAAAAAATTTTAACTAAACTTGAGCACCCTTAATGAGAAGCTGGCTACGTCCTTGCGCTTACGCACATAGCTGACAAGTCAGTGCTTGCATTGCTCATACGCCGCGTTGGTCACACCAAGCAGCAGCAGCACCGCACAGTGGTTGCGTTCGTATAGAAGAAGTAGCCAAAAATGCTTCCAGCGGACATGTTTGTGTCAAACATCTGCAGATACTAAAAAAGTTGAAGACCAAAAAAACAGCATAATAATAATATCCTTTTGGTCTTAGATTAAACGTTTTAAAAGAAATCAACAAAAAATTGACTAAAATTTTTTTTTTTAAGGTAGAAAGATGTCAAAGAGCATATATTAAGTTTGTGCAACACAGATTTTTTAGTACAAGCTTTAACTGAAGAAAAAATGAATATCATCTAAGTATATAATAGCTAAAATAATATACAGTAGCTGCGGCCGCAGTCATCACAGTTGCTTATGTATACTATACCAAAGCAAGAAGATCTACTTCATCAACATAAAGAATTCAGATATATATTAGATGAATTACGCTACATATATGTTTACTAACCATTATATTGTTTTTGTTTAAGATCGGAGTCCAAGAATGAACATTTTTGGGATTATGTGGGTAGTTGGACAGTGAAGCCATCAACTTAACTCAAATCGGTATAATTTTAAATATTTTCACGTTTGTTCAACGACAATCCTTTGGAAATATTAAATGTTAGTTATAAACTCAATCAGCTGTGCTTCAGAAAACGAAAAAAACCAAACCGCACAATTTTACTCGAATTCGGTTTTGCATGCTCCGGTCTTCTTCGGAACACAAAAAATAAATCGTTATTCGGTTTTGTGAAGTTAAGAGCACCAAACAATCGGTTTAAAAACAAATCCGTAAAAAATGTTCGGATTCGTTTTCCGGAGCGCAGCCGACTACTTTAATTTTATTTATTTTAACTGAGCTTTAGTTACAGAACCTAAGACGCCAAATTTATACCTGTCCAAATAATTTCTGCGTTCACTGTATATTATGTATATGCATATGTATGTGGGGAGCATAAAAACACTATTTAACGCAAACGTGCCATAATTTTAAATTATGTTGGCTTACAATTCTCAAACAGTTTAAGCAGCGTTGGACGGAATACCTCACGTATGCACGTATGCCAATTGTCGAACAATTTTCTTGCGTATTAATTTATTTTGTATTGATGCATTTTATACTATTTTGCAGCTGAAGCATGGTTTTTTTGTCTCTGTTCATGTTTTCCTTAAATAAACTTTATTTTATATTCAAAACACAAATATTTAACGATATTTAATATATTTTGAGCTACAACAACTTTTTTTTTTTTGCTTTTTGACGTCGCTACTGATCTGAAACATAAAGAAATTTTTTCCTCTTGATTTATGAAGCAAAGTGAACCACTTTATAAGTTAAAAAAAATTTTTTTTTTGTCAATAAACTCCTGATAAATGAGTTGTGAAATAATGATTCTATTATTTTGAAAAAATCCTACGTGGTTCACTTAAAAATTATGTTATACAGATTGCAGTAACATGTCAAATCGGTCGGAAAAAAATTGCGAGTTATTCGTGAAGCCATTCGAAAAAAGTGGTTTCGAGAAAAAAGTTTGAAAACTGAACCGACCGCGCGGTTGAATGCCTTGCGCACCACGCTTATAAGTGGGGGAAAATTTTTTTTTTTTTTAAATCAGGGACTTCATTTCTAACATAAAATCATAACATAATAACATAAAATCCCATTTGGGACTTTTTTTTTATATGAAGTTTTGTCATTCCGCGCGAAATTTTTCGAACTGCGTAGACCCCTTTAGATAAAAAAGATCTGAAGATTCTACACAGGTGTTGCCCCTTAAGCACTAACATTATTAATTCCATTTTGTACCACTGTGCAGCAGCTAATATTAAGCGCGTTATTGTTGTTGTTTCTATTGTTGTTTTCTTTTTGCTCAAATATTGTCATTTAAGGTGACATTGAAGTTGCAACATTTTGTGGCATACTTCAGGGGCTGCTGTATTGCAAATTGCAACGTTTTCTGTGAGCTTTAACTAATTGTGCGCTGCTATATATTACGCTATGTACTATTATACATAGTATATAACACGTTGAGTCAATATCACGCAATCGTTACAAGCACAAACACATGCATAGTTTTCCGGAGAGCCGTGTCTTAATCAAGTCAGGAGCTGCCGGCGCACCCCAAGCCTTGGCACTTTAATTTTACAAAGAGCCAAACGCGTTGTATGCCACAATTTAGCTCCCTTGGCAACACTTTGTTGCAGCTCGTACGGTACATTTCAGTGTGCTTCTTTTATTCCGTATTCCGTGTTCCTTTGTCCTTTATCCCCGTAAGCCAATTGGCTTCCATTTTGCTGTCGCTGTTGCAGCAGCTACTCCTGGCATTATGCAGCTTTTGCCTGTTGATATTACGATGGTGTTTAGCTTTAAGGTCATAATGTGGTCGAGAGCTAAAGTCCAGAGAGAGAGAAACAGTCTACAAAGACAAATACACTGTGATTCCTGGTAAAGCCGATTAGAGTCCGCTTTTATTTTTATCTAGTAAGTGCTATTATGGACATCAAAGACTTCAGCAGCAGTTGGATTCATTCTGAAAGCAAAGCTTCTGTTGGCTAATGGCGTATTAGCTGGTTCAGCTTATTTGCTTTCAAACTTTAAAATATCAAAGATTTGTATAGAGACCTAGAACTAGATATAGAAGTTATGTATATTTTATATAATATTATTTTTATATATTTATTCCAGCAAAAAAAAGACGCGCTTTATATAACTTTTTTTTGAATTGGTTCCATCTTTGCGTTCTATTCCAACAGTATAGAGTATGTATGCCATGATAAAGCAATCTCTTATAATTACACAATTTCCGCAAATTCCCAGAACTACTGACTTTGCTAACTCAATGGAGTTATCCTTAAACAAACCGTTCAGTGGAAGTTTCCCATCTTGTGAAGATTGGGAAAATGGTATGCTAGACTGCAATAGCAAGATTACCATTTTTACGAACGGATCTAAACTCAATGTTCAGGGTGTCTATGCGGAATCGTTGGACATTAACGAATCCTTCCGTTTACCAGATCATTGTAGTGTCTTCCAAGCAGAAGTCATGGCTATAATGGAAAGTATTCGTACCATTAGGAATCGCGTTTTAACCGAAAGGGAAATTCAGATCTGTTCTGACAGTCAAGCTGCTTTAAAAGTACTACAATCAGTAAGGCTCACATCGAAAACAGTGATGGAATGTTATGAGCTTTTACTAGATGCTACAAACTTCTTCACCATTAAGCTGCTTTGGGTACCGGAGCACCGAGATATCGTGCGCAATTGCAAAGCAGATGAACTAGCTAGACGGGGTAGAATGGTACCTTACTTACTTACATACTTACTTAGGTGGCCTTCACAACCAGTTACCGGGTTACAGCCGACCTCAAGAGCTCTCGCCAGGAGCCTCTGCTTCTAGCGCGTCTTCTCCAATTTATAACACCAAGTGTAGACAGGTTCTCCTCCACTTGGTCCTTCCATCGGAGACGCGGTCTCCCTCTTCGTCGTCCATCGTTGACTCTCGTTTCGAACACCTTTTTCGCTGGAGCTTCTTCGTCCATACGAACGACATGTCCGAGCCAGCGCAAACGTTTTTATGCGCTGGACGACATCGATGTCGCCGTAGAGCTCATACAGTTCGTGATTCATTCTTATGCGATAGTCACTCCCAAAACGGACGGGACCGAAGATTTTGCGAAGAATTTTTCTCTCGAACACTCCAAGCGCTGCTGCATCCGTCTGCGACACAACCCAAGCTTCGGCGCAGTAAAGTAGCGCGGGTAAGATGAGTGTCTTGTAGAGTGAAAGTTTTGTCTGTCGAGAGAGGGCTCTGCTACACATTTGCTTACTGAGCCCAAAGTAACACCTATTGGCAAGTGTGATCCTTCGCTTAATCTCCAGGCTGGTATCATTTTCGATGTTGATGGCGGTGCCAAGGTATATGAATTCCTTGACAACTTCAAAAGCATATTGGTCCGCTACAACGTGGGATCCTAGACGCCGCGTATCCCTGTGCGTAACCAGCATATACTTCGTCTTGCCCTCATTCACCGCCAAACCCACTTTTACAATGTACAATGGTACCACTTCAGCCAAACATGGCCTTGATACCTATGCCGCTAGCGACGTTTAAATTATTAATAGACAAGATTATTATTAATGATGCGAAGTATAGCTGGGAGCAGACTGGAACCTGTCTTATGAGTAGGAAAACTTGGCTTCAATGGAGCTTGAACAAAACAAAACAACTGTTAAAACCTAACAGACTAGACATAAGAGCTACGATAGGGGCTCTTACTGGACACTGTCTTATTGGTAGGCACGCCAATAGATTGGGAGTACCTTACTTCGACTACTGTAGAAGCTGTCAGGAGGTAGAAGAAGAGGAAACAGTGGAGCATCTCCTGTGAGGATGCATGGCACTATGCAGGAGGAGACTGTACACACTGGGTTCCGAAACTATTGGGAATGTTACTGAATTCGCAGGAATCAGAATAAATAAGATAAATTCGTTCATCAAATCGACAGGTTGGTTTAGAGAGGATACGGGAGAGTAAGGACTAGCTCATGTGGCATGACAACGGGCCTTTTGTAGGCCTAGGTGTGTCGGAAGACAATCACTTTTACCTAGCTACCTACCTATAATTACATAATAATAATAATAACTATTTCCCTGACTGAGTATTTAGTCAGTCGCCCCTGGGCGGAGCATTGAGTATCTCTATTAATAACTGTTCGAAGAGAACAGGGACCTACAGTTTATAGTTTATTATTAATTACATAATCTCGTATAATTAATAATTAACATTCACCACGCTTTATCGATAAACCACTTCAATCGGTGTGTATAAAATAAATCCGTATAAGAAATTTGTATTCCCATAACTTAAGGTGTAACATCAGTGAAGAATTTTCAGAAAATCGATTTTTTTTAGCTAAATTGGTAAACAATTATGTTAGCAACGATATCATGAAGTGATTTAAAGAAAAACCATTTTCCCCCCACTTATAAGCTTAACCCAAAACCACTTTTTTTTGCGAATGGCTTCGGCTTCACGAACAACTCAGTCCATTACACAGGCCTAAAAATACCGGGGTCATGTCAGTTGTTGGAAAGCTAAGGGTCATTTCCGAAGTGATTTGCTGCGTAGAATCTTAATCCGTTGCCAGAATCGGCCTATCACGGCAGGATTTTGAGATATTTGAGGTTATGTAGCCGAAAAACGGTGTTTTTTCAAATATCTCACAATCCTGACGTGATGGGCAAATTCTGACCTCGGATTCGGATTCTACGCAGCAAGTTATTTTGGAAATGTCTTTTGATCAAATTTAGTTCAGTGCTTATGTACTCTAAAAAACTTTCAATTGCCGAAGTTGCTTACGATATCATAATAAACAATCGAAACACAATGAACTATGGGAGCTATATGATATATTCAAGCGATTTTGATCAAATTTGGTACAGTGATTGGGAACTATAAAAAACTTCCAAGTGAAAAATTTGGTTACGATATCTTCATAAAAAAACGCATCATTCATCTGAAACTTTTTTGTGTTATTCGAGGTACTCTAAAACACCCCTATAGGAGCTCAACCTAGTTTTCCAGAGCACGGCTAAATATGACAAAGTTTCTAGTTAAGCCTAGTACGCATCAGTGTAAAACCGCGTGAAAGAAAACAAAACTTCATATAAAAAAAACACTGTCAAAATTCTTAGCGCTAAGAATTTTTTTATTGGTACTCAAGACCAGTGCTGCCAATTTTTCGTGAAATTGACGTGAAGATGGCGCCGGCAAAAAGCTCAGCTTTTTTTTCGCGCTAAAACAAAACATTAATGTGCAGCAACTTATTTTGATTGCAGAAACATTGTCGCATATGCAAAATAGATGCACAAATTTTACTAAAGAGCAGAAAATTGTCGTTTAGGGATCATGTGGGGCTCCAATAACGCAAACAATGTTTTGCAAACATCCGAGAACATGTGAAAATTTTGCGAAAATGCTTTCGGATTCTGTATTATGGCTTTGAACCGACAATTTTCTGCAAAATGTAAAAATTTGAATTGCAATACTAATTCACTTCAAATTCGTAGGTCTCTACAAAATTTTTCACACTCAGCTTTGTGTATTAAATGTGAGTTTACCCTCATACTCCGTTTTTTCTGGAGTTTCGCAAATAACTAGACAATAATGGCAATAATAATTATAAATATTAAGTAATGTTTGCATATGGCGATTCATTTTTGCACTTTTTATTATTTTATACTTTTGTAACCAATTTGAACAAACAGCTGATTTTTCTATATAATTTTTGGCGCCATCTATTGTTAGTAGCGCCATCTACATGTTAATGGCCCATAGATGGGCAGCACTGTTTGGTCACAAACTCTGCCCATACAATTTTTTTGCGCACAAAATAAGAACACTTTTTTCTTTCAGGCGGTTTTACATTGTTGCGTACTAGGCTAGTGCTGGATAAAACATCGATGATCGAAGTTTAAAATCTCTATATATCGATTTTGGCCAACAGAGATGTTTC
The DNA here is from genome assembly GCA_018150985.1 of Chymomyza costata. Lineage (NCBI taxonomy): Eukaryota > Metazoa > Arthropoda > Insecta > Diptera > Drosophilidae > Chymomyza > Chymomyza costata. The sequence continues at coordinate 2,666,891 of JAECWU010000127.1, read as the reverse complement.
TCCAGCACTACTAAACACCCATTCGATGAGTGCAGAAGTGCTGAAGTAACATCTCTGTTGGCCTTCGATCATCGATGTTTTCGCCAGCACTAGTACTAGCCTTTAGGTCAGTGTTGGTAATTCTGACGAAGCTCAGCAAGAATATGATCATAACGAAATTATTGCTAACTAAAGCCCGGCTAGCTCAGTCGGTAGAGCATGAGACTCTTAATCTCAGGGTCGTGGGTTCGAGCCCCACGTTGGGCGAAGGCAATTTTTTGTTTTGAATTTGTTTGAAACAATTTGCTTTATTTCTGACCTAGTGCATTAAATAAAGCCTTAGTTGCAAGTTGGCTGATTGCCAATAAATTAAAAAAAAATATATTAAAAAAAAAAATTGTATACTTTTACATAAATGTATATAATATATATATGTATATATTTAACGTATATCAAAGTATACAGCTTTCAGTTACCAATAAGAAACGTTAGTTCCCTAATAGTACTAAATAGATTTATATTTTCGTCATGATCATTAAAAACAATTTTTTGCACAGGATAAACGAAATGAAGACTTGCACTTGGTCTCGGACTTAGCGGCGAAGTTTAGGTGCAGATGCACCAAGCCAGCAAACCAAAGCCAAACGGCAAAAGCAAAGGAAAACGCAAATAAAAATAAAGCCAAATTCGCCGCATGCTTGTGTTGTTGTTCTTATTGCGCTTGCAAAGTCAAGTGAAATTCCTTGTGCCCTTGCCTTGACGTATGCAGGCATTGAACAGTGAGAGGGAGTGGGTGCGGGCAGAGAGAGAGAGAGCGAAAGAGCGCGAATGTATGTGTGTGTGGTTAAAAATTTGTGTCTTATTTGCTGCTGCAGTTCGCCGCCGCGACTGTCGCCGTACTCGCCGCGCTGCCGCCTCGCCGCATTTGTCATCAATGTCGTTTGAGTGGCTGCCACATTGTCCCAATGACCGAGTAGCGCGGCTTCGCTCCTTGTTCAGCCATCGCGCTCTCTCCTGCGAAACGCCCGAAGTGCCAGCGCAGTGTAAAACTGGCACAAGCCGAGCGTCATAACACGAAAGCCGAACGCCAGCTTCGGCCACATGCATGCCGAACTCAACGAAAGTCGCGCTCTACGGCTGCACACGCGCTGCGGCAGCTGACAGTTTCAGTGAACCACGGAGACGAACGGATTACGGGTAATAAAGCCAGCGGCCCAAAGCAAAAAAGAATCAAAAAAGAATAAAAAAAAAACAGAAAAAAAAAACAGAGAATAGAAAACACTAAAAGGGCCAATCAAATAATATATATAGTATATAAAAAAAAAATAAAAAAATTGAAACAAACTGCAGAAAAGCAACATAAAATAAAAAATAAATAATTAAATAAAATTATTTGCTGGCCACTTGCTAAATTGTATATATATATAAAAAAAAAAGAAATTAATATATACATAGATATATATATTAACAAAGTGCAAAAGCAACTAAAGTTGTGCTTGAGTAGCTTCATTGTTTGCTTTTTTTTTTAATTGTTTTTTTGAACAATTTTTTTAAAGTGCACACAAAAGCAACGAGAGTTATGTATATAAAAAAAAAAAAAAATATATCGTAACGCATTTGCCACAATTTGAACGGAATTTTTTTTTTTTTTTTGTGTTTGGCGTAACAAACATTTGACGCGTGTGCGAGCAGAAAGCGAAGAAAGAGCCAGCGACAATGAAGAAGAAGCAGCAGCAGCAGCAGCATCAGCAGCAGCAGCACAAAGAGTAGCAGGCGAAGCAAGCGTAGAAAAGAAATGAAAACGAAACGCAACGAAAAGAAATGAAAAGCTAAGAAACAAAAAAAAAAAAAGGGAAGAGAAATTAAAAGAGCAAGCAACGTAAAACATAAAACGAAATCATAAAGGAAATTTTGCTGCGGCTGTTTAATGTGGCGTATACTTAATTTGTATGTTAAAAAAAATATTGCGTATACGCCTAGTACTATATGACAGCAAATACTATACAACTGTATGCGTGCTTGTGTCTGTGTGCCTGTGTGTGCGTGTATGTGTTTGTGTGTGTGTATGTGTATGTGTGCGTCACACAACGTGTTACGCAGACAGCAGCGCACAAATTTTGCAAATTGCACAACTCAAACGAATTTCTTACATATATGCTTCTATACATATATATATATGTATAGCAAAGATCTCAAGTAAATTGCAGCATTTATGTATAAGTACGTACATATATGTATTTATGTAGCAAGCTGAGTGTGCCAAACGTTGGCCGAAAATACCAGAACTGAAAAATTGGACTTTCGATTTTTCATGACTTGGCTGCCACAAATGTGCCGTTGTTGTCGGCCCCGCAAACCCGCACCCAATAGCCCCTTGCTCCCGCCCCTGGCTGGCCTTTGTTGTTGCCCTAAAACAGCCTTTCAGCTGCCTTTTAGCCTGCTGTTTAGGTTATGTGTATCTGGCATGTCCTTTTCGAACGCGCGCATATGCCAGTGCCATGTGTAAGCGTTTATAGCTGTGTGTGTGCCGACCAAGACAACGACGAAAATAACGACGACGACGACGACGACGAGGACAACGACGAGGACGATGTCTGCGCTGGCACGAAACTCAACTCAACACAACACAATTCAACCTAACTCAACTCGAAAAGAAACAACAACAAAAAAAAAATAAAATAAAAGGAGCAGCAGCTGAGCTAAAGCGTTGGGGCATTGGGGCACTCGGTATTCCAAACACACACACACACGCACACAGCATTGACGCCTTGCTAACTGGCTGGCTAACCCCAATGACTACCACTACTGCTGCCTACGACTGCTACCCAGAGCAGACCCAGAGACCCACAGCTCGCGAGCGCGTGCCATATCATGTTTCGTGTTGTGCGCAAAAAGCCGAGCTGCCGCAACGAGCACGATAGCGCCTGGCACTTGGCTGTGCGGAGGCAGCATGCTTGGGGTACGGTTTGAGTGCGGCAACCAAAAAAAAAGAAAAAAAAGGGCCACCCAATTCCAGGCTGTCAGCCTGTCTAACTGCCACACTGCCTCTCATTGACCCCTCTACGCTTTGTTGTTGTTGTTGTTGGCATTACGCCTGTTCAGCGCTTTTTTAGCCATGCGGCATGCCGTTGCCTACTTTTAGGCCGTGCCAAGACTTTTCGAGGCAAGACCCATACAACTGTAAAAGACAACAAACAACAGTACAACTACTGTAACAAACGGTGCCTAAAATTGTGCAACGTTTTTTTTCCAAGTTGTTTGCTTGTCTGCTGCGGCTTAGACAAACACGCACACACACTCAATAGCTTGACTCCTCAGCAGCAGATCCTGACAGTACCAAGCTACCAAATTTTAAATCACTTTAAATATCCTACTCTATGACACTTAATTGTATGGCCCTAGGGCATTTTTAGTATGCTTTGTTGGTTACGCTGAGGCGACACATTGTCGCCTACATCCTTATTCTCTGTCTCTCAGAACGTTACGCTTAGTTTGTCCTGCTAAAAACAAAAAAAAAAAAAAAAACAGTCAGTTAAGGACCCTTGTCAATAGTTTTTTGTAGCTTACACTTGCCTCCAATGATCATCATTTGGTAAACAAACTAAACTAAACTGTTTTCGTAAATTTTTCTCGTTAAGGTTTTTTTTTTTTTGGGCATTTTAAAGCAAGCTTGACGTGAAAGTTCTGCTAGAGATTTATTGTTCCGAAGCGAATTTCTTGAGATTTTTGAGATTTAACGAACTTGAACTTATTTTAAAATGTTGGCACACATTTAAACTATCTTAGTTTTGTGTTCGAGCTATAATTGTCAAGAAAAAACTAAGAAAAAAATAGTGTTTCAAAGACATTGTAATTTTCGATAATTTTTTTTTTGACGAAAACTCATCTTGCGTTCTCCCAGCCATTGAACAAATAATGTCCGTGCGTCATTTGAATCTTGGTCCTAGCAAAATGTTATTCTTGCGACCGATGGCGCCTCGATATTCCAGGCGACTCATTGACATAGTTTTGAACATGACTTATGTCGAAGAGCATCCACTTCGGACAAGTATGTTCCGCACTATGAGTATTTAATAAGCAAAACCAACAGATTGCCCACCCTATATAAATAGCGTTTTAAAATAATTAGGGTTAATATTTCAAAAAGCAGCAGCTTTCGAGGCCCCCTAGTTTCTTATAATAATAATTCCCTGACTGACAATATTATTAACTGTATAAAGAGAACAGGGAGCTACAGTTTATAGCCGAATCCGAACGGCGGTGTCTTAAATTAATAGACATTTTCTTGGGCAAATAGCGTCTTTGAGCTAGCGATGTCAGTTCTAGGCAAATGCACCAGTGCTTCTGCGGGGATTCGAACCACCGAACCAGTGAGTACGCTACCACTACGCTGCCGACGGCCTAGTTTCTTATACTTTCACCATATTTGGACGTGTATGTTCCGAATTATGAGCGTTTAACAACCAATCCAACAGTTGGCCCACCCTTTATAATATTTGAAACCAGTTTTTGTTCTGACCAATTCCCATATGTTTCTTAAAAAAAGATGGCGTACGTTAAATTCAGTCGCAGACGATACCCTGTACCACTGATTGCAATAAGTCCGATATATTGCATAAGCACTCTAAAGGACAATTGATTGCCAAATTTGGGTACGATATCTTCACAAACAAACCAAATACAAAGAATTTTGAGCAAAAACGTTTTTTTTTTTACCAATTGGTCCTATGGAAGCTATATGATATAGTCATCCGATTTTAATCAAATTTTGTACAGTGTTTGGAAACCATAAAAAAAACTTCCGAGTGCCGAATTTGGTTACGATAACTTCATAAAGAAACGAAACAACGAATTTTGTGCTAAAAACGTTTTTTTGAGCCATAGGGCATATGGGAGCTATATGATATAGGCAGCCGATTTTGATCAAATAAGGTACAGTGTTGAAGATTTCTAAAAAACTTCCGAATGCAAAAATTGGATTCGATATCTCAATAAACAAACGCATTATCCATCTAAAACTTTTGGGTTTTTTCGAGGTCGTCTGAAACACCCCTATGGGAGCTAGTGCTGGAGAAAACATCAATGATCGAAGTTTAATATAAGAACAGACGGACATGGGTATATCGACTTCTCTAGTCACCCTGATCATACTATAGGTAACTTTGGGGGGGTCTCCGACGTCTCCTTCTGTATGTTACATACATTTTCGGCTTGCACGAACTTAACATACCCTTTGTACCATAAGGTGCAGGGTTTAAATATTTTCTAAATAGTTATCGCAGTTGCACGTGTATAGCCCTAAAGCAGTCACATCCCCAATCTTGATAAATATTTATACGAGCCGATGTTCATTGTAGAAGCCACCTATTTTCCTCTACACTGCTATCAGAGACCTGCAGCCGGTATGAACAAGTCAGCTTAATCATGTTTGCTGAAAATGCGCTCCCAGTCGGATGCGGTAACGACTCAAGCCGAAGTCGGCAATTCGAGCACAGCTGAGAATATTACTAACTTTAACTTTGTACGATGTGTGCGTCGCTATGACTAGTTATCACAATTATATATTTTTTAATATAAGCAAGCCAACCGGTCGATTGCGATACCTTACCGCATGGCAGCATTTTACCGCATGAACGCAAGTGATATGACCGCATAGTGACTGATACCGCTTTAGAACGCAAAATTCAAGTCAATGATCCGATGTGAATAAAAAAAAGATACCGGTTGCAGTTCTCTGATTGCTATAGTAACAGCTACTCAAATAAAGCAAACAAGCACTAAATATATAACTCTCCCAAATACCAAGCTCTTCCAAAACTTAGTTCTCTTTCAGCTTATGTATGGAAAAGTTTAACTGTCATTGTTTATATATAAAATACCAAATACCAAAATGATGCCATCATAAAACGTGATATAAGATCTGGTTTTTAAACTCTTACTTTGTTTTTCCAACTGTTAAACAAAAACATCACTCAAAATAAAAATAAACTTTTGATTTTCAAGTTGTCAGGTTTTGAGATCCAACTACCTATATATATGTTTTTTGGGAGAGCTAGAAAAAATATAAGCTTGATCTAGCTAGTTAGGAGTCCAAATGTTAAGTTTGATTATCTTTGCTCTTTCTATTCAAACAGACAGACATCTCAAAATCAATTTCTTTTGTCATCATGATAATTTATGGCATTTGTGGCGTCTTCTACTCTATATTACATTCATTTGCCCAAGCTTTTAATATACCCTACCTTTAGGGTCAGGGTGAAAAAGGGAAGGCGACATAAACTATCGTGCTATAGAAATCTGGAAGCAAGCAAGCAGAATATTAAAATTCTTCGATTTGATAATTTTTTAGAGACAGCAATTCCAAATCCTAATCCTCTTACCAGAGTATCAATATAAAGTTTAAGAAAGTAAGTGCCAGCTTCGAAGTGTATATATATCAGAGCTCGCAAAAACATGGCAACCCATTTTTCTAACTTTTGGGGAGATCCGGACCCGAATATCCGCCCGTAGATCCGCTACTGTTATAGATATCGTAACTATAATTATATATTTTATGCCGAAAAAAAGGTTTTTGGACCCCATTCCTTTGTTTTGAATAATCCAATTCGGATAATCAACGTTTTTATTTTTTCGATTCATTTATTAATTTGTTTCTTGTGATGACGCAGTGTATCTAAAAGTCGTCATAGTCAAAAAACAGAAATTCTGTTATCATACGCAGGAAGCCCAAACTTAATGAACACTGCTTTCAGTTTTTCATGCCTTGATTTTCAAAAAATTTCAATTTTTCCCAAACGATTTGTGAATCGTTCAGTTTTATATGCTCACGGATCTGTTTCAGTTCAATTGATCCGGAGTATTCCTTTAACTTAATTCAAGACAAAGTTGCAGTATTTTGTAGATAATGATTTTTTTCAGCACTGGTTAAGAGTTGGGCCAGGATATATCATAAACATCAGAATGTTTCGACTGTTTTGTACCGAAATAATGGTTCACATTATACTATACCGTCCAGCTGTTCTTTTGATCCAGTTTGCCATTTATCCTTAAAACGTGTAGCTACCACGCCACGAGTATTAGCCTCTGTTAAGGCAAGTTTCCAAGCTCTAGTTGTAGCCCAACCTGTCACAGACACACAGACAAAGAAGCGGCTTTCAAAATGAAAGCTTAACCCTCACACAGACACAACAATACGAACACATTGAAAGGAAGACACTACTTGGCTAAATGTGTTAACAAAAACAAAAAACAAAAAAAAAACGCGAAAGCGAAACTTTTCCTTTCCCGAGAATATGACAAAAGTTAAAAGTAAAGCAAAATTCCCGAACTTTGGAACTGTGTGTATATGTATATGAATGTGTAACACTGTCAGAGTGTGTGTATGACTGTGTATGTGTGTGTCAACTTTTGCTGCGTCAACAATGAAAAAACGCTGAAAATGTTCGTTTAATAGGTAAGGAACGTGTGTGTGTGAGAAAGCGACTAAACGAATGAATGAACCAAGGGAACAAAAGCAACAAAAAGATATCGAAAGTCGAAGTTTGGGCTTACCAAGGAGAAATATAACCGTACCCAGCTCCTTGATGATGTTTGGATATTTAGGAACTTGTCGTTAACATAGTATGTGTATGATAAAGAATTCTAACGAAAGTACAAAACGGTTTACATGTACTTAACAAAATCGTTATTCTTTAACATATCGATGGGGTCCTTATGTGTATTCGTCTACCTAAATGAAGAGCTAAATATCAGGGTCCACAAGAGAGGGCCCACTTGAGAGACCATATTTCAACAAAAGATGCGTCAATTCATGTCATGGAGCAACACTCCTTCGTTCTCCTGTACAAAAAGCCTAAAAATATATTCTTTTAGACTGTAACATACTTACTTTTTTGATACTTTTTTACTTAAGGGCCTATACGCAGTTCGAAAAATTTCGCGCGGAATGACAAAACTTCATATAAAAAAAAAAAAAATCCCAAAAGGGATATCCCAAATGGGATATTTTTTTTCATATGAAGTTTTGTCATTCCGCGCAAAATTTTTCGTAGCTGCGTAGACCCCTTAAAGGCCCATACGCAGCATGCAAAAATTCCGCACGAAATGTCAAAACTTCATATAAAAAAAAATCCCAAAAAAGGGAATTTTTTTTATGAAGTTTTGGCCTTAATTAATAAAAATGCTAGAGTCATCAAATTTTTTATTTTTACTCATGTGTAATGTAAAATTATGGTGCTAAAAGTTTATTTTTTTCCGGTTCAAGGTAGTCCACTAGTCCACTGTTATCGGCCCAAACTAGTTCACATTTTTTTTTTTTGTTTTTTATCAACTAGATTTAATTTTGTTTGCTTTAAGCATATTTCTGATATTTCCGCGCCAAAGAACTCCCTACGTTCCAAGCTATATCTCAAGAACGGTTATATAAACTTATTATAATTTATAGATTATATATTGAACTATATGTATATGGTATATAAAACATGGTTTTATCTCTTCAAGTCATGATACACTGTTTACATTTTATTACTAAACTTTATAAAGGTTTTTCTGGCCTGGGAACAGAGATTGCATTTGGAGTCCCCTTATATGTAAACATTTTGTCAGACTTTAAAAAATAGAGTAATAAATTGGCTCCCAAGTTGCATTTAAAGTGCACTACTTCGAGATCGTGTAAAAAAGTAATGTATGCAAACAGTCTATAGGAACTCTTTTTAAAGGCTCATACGCAGCAGACAAAAATTTCGCAAGGAATGACAAAATTTCAATAAAAAAAAAATTGTGGGATTTTAAAGCTTGTAGCCAAACAAAACATAAACTGATTTTGTGTTTTCTGCCACACAGCACCAAAGCCACGGCATACTAACGCTGGAGCGCTTTAGTTTTGTGAGAGTAAAAAAGCAAGCACGCTCTCTAAGCAAGAGCCGAGGTCATGCACAAGCAACTTCGTGTCTGTTGCCTTGCGTCGTACACTACTTCGAGATCGTATAAAATACTAATGTATGCAAACAGTCTATAGGAACTCTTTTTAAAGGCCCATACGCAGTAGACAAAAATTTCGTTCGTTTACATTTCGTTTGAAAGCTTCGTGCTTTTCGGGAACTTTCAACTGTTGAACATCTAGTTTCTTTAACGCTCGCTCCATTTAGGTGTTTGTTCGCCGCCAACAAATTGTGGTCGCTGAATACATCAGCTCCCCGGAAAGCTCTTAGATCCAATAGGAAATTATGATACTTCCTGCTCATGTCTATATGATCTATTTGATTACGAGCGCGACCATCAGGTGACTGCCATGTATATTTATGTATGTCGCGATGCGGATACCGTGTTCCTCCCATATAGAGGTCATTTGTCATGCAAAAGTTCACAAAACGAGATCGGTAGTCATTCCTTGCCGGCCCGAGACCGTGTCGACCCATTATTCTTTCTGACCCAGTGTTGTCTGCGAAGACTTTTGCATTCAAATCACCCATTAAGATGAGAATATCCCCTCTTGGGATAGTTGTTCTTAAATTGATCCTTGATTTGGTCTTCGGTGTCTTCGGTTGGAGCGTAACATTGTACTATGCTTATGTTTCGAAATTTGCTCTAAAAGCAAACTGATATTATTCTACCTGATATTGGCTTGAAGCCTATTATAGAGGTTCGCATATGTCTATTAATGAGGATGCCAACGCCGTGTCTGCGGCGTGTCGTGTCACCGCTGCACATGAAATAGTGTCCCGACTGGCAAGTAAAGTCCCCCTGTCCAGTCCATTTTGTTTCGCATAAGCCAAGTATGCTAATATTGTAGTGCTCCATCTCACGGCACACTTGAGCAATACGTGAGGATTCCGCGAGTGTTCTAATATTCCATGTTCCTATTTTTGTCCTTGTTCGATAGCTAAAGGTCGTCAACGGTTTGTGTGATCGATAACCGTGGCTTGTTATTAATTCTTGGGTAGGGAAGTTTTAATCGGGTGGTAACCAACCTTTCGCGAACCACAACACGTTTGTGGGAAGTACTGGTGTACAGCATCCAGCCCTGCTTTAATGACACAGCTTGGTTCAAGATCAGACGCCCGCTTTTAGCCGCACCTAACCTGGTGAAACAGACGCTAATGTTGTGGATTGCGCTTGGTTTCGGTATTCACCTGCGACCTTACCGGCTTGGGAGGCCCTACCAGTAGCTACGCTACCGCCGGGTCGCTCTTGGGATCACCAAACTTACTGAGCCCCCTCAACACGTTAAAGTGGCAATCCCTGAAAGGGATTTATTTGGAAAAGCCAAAAATTTCAATTTTATTGTAAGAATTTCAAATAACTTGATGATGGCTGGCTAACTGTCCGGGTAGCAAAACTTTTAACATTAATTTTTCGTTCGTCTTTTGATAGCCCCAAAATATGTTCCATCCAGTGATGAGTAATTACTCCAATGTCCAATATCCGATTCTTTTTTCCGAAAATTATAAAATTTAAAGAAATTTACAAAAATTTTAAAGATATATGAAATAAATTTGAATATTTTTTGTCTGTATATATAGAAAAATTTTAAAACTGAACTTAATCTAGTTCAGCGGCAGCGGCAGTAACGAATACTAGAAAGGCTTACAAAATTTAACATTTTTTTATTTAACATTTTGTTTTTTGTTTATACGTTTTTCAGAATTTTTAATAAAATGCCAGCAAAGCACGTATAAAAATAATATATTATGTTTTCAAGTAAACACATTAACCCTCTAAAATTAAAAAAAAATTCTTTATATTGAAATATTTTTTTTTTTTTTTTATGGGCCTATACGCAGTTCGAAAAATTTCGCGCGGAATGACAGAACTTCATATATATAAAAAAAAACCCCAAAAGGGATATCCCAAATGAAATATTCGTTTTTTATATGAAGTTTTGTCATTCCGCGCGAAATTTTTCAAACTTCGTAGACCCCTTAAACCAATTGTGATGCACTCAAATATTTATATAGAGCTATATTTACAATACGCTAAAATTCCAAAAATTTTTGAATAAGTCGTTTGCTTATGTGCAAGCGATAATATAATCGTTTACGTATTGTAAATAAGCTTTTGTGGTTTTCCTAAAATTTTTTAAATATTATATATTTAAACTTAATAAATAAATAAATATGCTATAGATTCCAAGTTCTTAAAACTACTTCGTAACGAATTGACTGAACGCTAGTATTTAGTAAAGTAACTATTTGTTATACGGTAGCAGCACAAGGGTTAAGATTGTTTAGGCTTAGGACTTAGGGGTTCCCAAACTCAAGTACATTAAATATTTTTTTATTTGCTTTGAGCCTCGTTTGTAGTCGTTGTTGCCTTTGTGCTCATTTCTTTGTGTTTCTGAGTGTGTGTGTGTGTATTTCATTGTTTGTATTCAATTGGTGTTGTTATTGTTGCTGTTGTTTTTGGCAGTCTTTTTCAACAACGGTATTTGTTGTGTGTGTGTGTGTGTGTGTTTGGGTAAATTTACATAACGTAAATGCCGCATAAATAAATTATTAAATACGTGTGCTGTCCAACGCGACATTATTACATACAAGCGCTATATACATATACACGTATGTAAGCAGCTGCAGCCCTAACGTATGCAATGGTTTTTTTTGAACATATATTTTAAAGCAGCACGTATACGCCATGTTGCACGCAGCAAATGAGGCCATTAGAGCAAAGTTGTTTAAAAAAGCGTAATAAAGTGAATGAGTGAGTGAGTGTGTGCGTGAGTTTATGCATTTTGAATAAAGTTGTAGCTGCTTTATGCAGCAAGATACTTAAGCAACACTGACAGACAGCAAGTCGCTGCATAAAGCAGGTCAAAATGATTTGTAATAATAGTTGTGCTATTTTTAAAGGCATAACTTAAAACATAGATACACACACATACATACGCACGCATAGATTGAACAGCTGCCGGTTGAGTGTTGTGTGAAGCGGGGCAGGGGAACGTAGAGAGGGAGCTTCGTAGCGACCCAGTCAGGCTGGTGCCAAATGTTTCAAAACGATTTCAAAATGTTATTGTTGAGGCAGCTAATGTGTAGCAACAACAACAACAACAACAACAACACACACACAGTGTAACTGGGGGAGCCGCAGAGCGCAGCTGCAGAAGCAGCGAGAAAGCGAAAAAGCCACCAACTTGATGACCTAAAAATAGCATAAGTCACAAAGGCATGCGGCGAAAAGCGGCAATAGAAATGGCCGCAGCAAAGTAGCACAACAAAAGTTGTGTTGACAACGAGTAGAAAATGCTGGCAGCAGCAGCAGCAGCAGAGGGGGAGGGCGCGTTGAGCTGAATGAGGCGTGCCAGCTGCCAGCGAGTATACGACTTACGCGCGTATCCTTTGCGGCGAATTTGCTGCGCACAAACAATTCGCCGCAAAGCAAAAACCAAAGTCAAAGACAAAACTTCAAAAGTACTGCAGCCTTTTGGGCGCTGTGTGCTTTTGCTTTTGACTTTGCGCTTTGACTTTGTTTTTGTTTGGTACGCTGTGCGCTCTGTTCAAGCCGTCACTGTCGTTCTGGTCTTCGTTCACGTCGTTGGCGGTGTGTTGCGCTTTACGAAAAAATTCAGGCGATATATTTTTAATTTTTTTTTTCAAGTGCTTTTTGTTAAGTGTTGCGAAAGTTCAGGAATTTAATAAATACTTGTATATAAGCCAAAAACTGGCATTTTGGTTTTATATATATATATTTTTTTTTAGTGTGCAAAACTGTTTTGTTGTGCTATTTGGCCAAAAACAAAAAGTGCTTATGTATATTTATATTTATATATATATATATGTATGTAAAGTATTTGTGTATCTCTACAGTTAGTGCAATACGTCAATAACTGAAGCAGCCGAGTGGAATTATAAAACACATAAAACTTGAAAACCACAAATCGTCTTATATTCTAAAAAAAGTATATATATATGTATATATAAAATAGTAAGCGACAAAACTAAAAACAAAACCAAAACGCAGCAATCTAAAACACCAATAGCATATGTAATTTTAAATATTCTCTTAAAGCGCTTAAACAAACTTAGATAAATCAATCAACTTAGGCTAAATCAAAAGTAAATACAAAAAAACAAAAACAACAACAATAACGCCAATCGATAACATCGAGTAATCATACCAACAACTTGCCAACAACAGCAATCCAAATCAACTCAAAACTTAGCAAAAGGCTTGCGCCGGCTAAAGCATATAAGCACATACGTCAGACACATAGGCACACACACTCATGCATTTCTGTGTATGTGTGTGTGTTTGAGTCTATATATGCACTTTAACTTGTTGTCCTTCTGCTTCTGTTTCTGCTCCTACTTTTCCCACTTTCTTCTCATCTGCTCATTTTCACACTTCTCTACTTTAAACGAATTAGTCCAAAAGCAAGCGAGCAACAATAAATTAGCGAATTAAGCAAAACAAAAAATAAATAAAAGTAAAGCTGAAAATTTAAAGCAACAAAAATTTCCAGAAAAAGAAATACAACAAAACAAAACAAAACACAAAAAAAAAACGCGCGCGACTCGCGTCATCAAAATCTGTTCGCCGCGTCGCCTTATCTTTGTATATATATATATATACATATATATATTATATATTTAGTTATGTGTGTGTGTCTCGCGTGTGTGTTGGTGCATGTCCATGTATAATAAGCTAAAGCTAGAACAACAACAGCAACAACAACAACATCAGCAGCAGCAACAACTTCAACTACAACAGCAGCAGCAGCAGCAACAACAACAACAACAATAGTTAACAAACACAAAAATTATATATATATATATATATACATCACATATATATTTAAAAATTTGGCCGTTAATTGTTTTACAATAACAAAAGCAAAGCAGCAAAAACAACAACAACAACAGCTGCATCTGCTTGTTGCCGTACTACTAAAACAACAAGTACCACAGCAGCAACAACAACAGCAAGCAGCACAACAACAATTGACATCGATTTAAGGTAAGTTTTTGAAATTTTCTTTTTTAATTCATATTTTTTAATAAATTTTTTGATTTTTCAATCTACGCAAACAAGTTTCTACTTCACTGAAAAAATCTACTCAACATTTTTTACTAATTTAGCAAGAACTATTTTAATCTGATTTTTTTGGATTCGTTTTGAAACCGAATGCTTGGTGCTTCCAATTTCACCAAATCGAATTTTTCATGTGATTTGAAACCGAATATTTTGTTGCAAGAGCAATTAAAACGAATTGGCAAAATAGGTTTAAAAAAGTACGCATTTTATACTGAAATAATTTTTTTAAATAATCTTTGATATTCTTTTTTTCTGACTCAATCCAAAAATTAGCAGCACAGCCAAAACGAATAAAAAATTCGGTAAAATATGGTAGCACGCAAAACGAATACGAATAAAATTCTTCGGTTTATTTTTTTTTTGTTTTCCGTTGCCGTGCTGATTAAAACAATATTTTTTTGGGCATTTGTATTTTGGCGTGACGTTACGTGTATGCAACAAAATATAACACAAAGGGGAAAAAGCTATATTATGCTAGAAAAAATATATGTAGGTGCTTGACTTACAAAATCGGAAAATTCTGCGTATTAGAAAATTTAATTTTTAAATAGTGTTAGTTGAGTTTACAGGATTTTTTTTTAAGATTTTCTATAATTCTTCAAACTACTGAAAAAGTTTTCACTTCACCCGAAAAAAGTGATTACACTAAAAAATCTACTTCACATTTTTTGCTACTTAAGCGAGCACCATTTTTTATTTAAATAATTTGATTTTGTGCATTTGCACTTTGGCGTGACGTTACAAAAAATGAAAAAGCAATATTTATAAAAAGTTTTTTGTCTAATTACGTAAAAATTAAGTTGCACGATATTAAGTCGAAAATACGCATGGCGTTACGTTACAAAAAATATAAGTTCTAACTTGGATTACACAGACCAACATGGTTTAGTTGTTGAAAAGCTATGGGTCATTCTGCGATTTTATAACATAGGCCTACAAATGCCGGGGTCATGTCAGTTGTTGGAAAGCTATGGGGCCAGAATTGGCGTATCACGTCAGGATTTTGAGATATTTGAGGTAATTTAACCGAAAAACGGCGTTTTTTCCTACTTTTGAGGTTATGTACAGTGTGCAAATAATTTTTGTGGTCTGTCACTCCAAATACATTATTTAGTACCATTATTTACCCTTTAATTTAAAAGTTCAAGCGGTCATTTACGATTTTTTTTCTCAAAGTTATGGCTATTTGTTGGGAAGCCAAGGGTAATTACTTCAGGATCTTGAGATATTTGAGGTTATGTACTCGAAAAACGGCGTTTTTTAAAATATCTCAAAATCCTGACGTGATGTACCAATTCTGGCCCCGGATTCGGATTCTACGCAGCAAATTACTTCGGAAACGTCCCTAAGCTTTCCAACAACTGACATGATTCCGGTATTTGTAGGCCTGTGTTATAAAATCGCAAAAAACCGCCAAGTTTCAGTACGCAAGTTATAATTTTTGAAATATTTGTTTTAAAAATACAAGTTGGAAACTATTTTTACTTAAGGCCCATACACAGCATGCAAAAATTTCGCACGAAATGTCAAAGCTTCATATAAAAAAAAATTTCCCACCATTTGGGATTTTTTTATATGAAGTTTTGAAATTTCGTGCGAAATTTTTACATGCTGCGTATGGGCCTTTAATTATAAATTTTTCGTTCATTTATTGATAAATTCAAATTGTGAAATGTTTAATACACATTTATGAAACACTGCCCGTGTCATTAATGTAAGGAAAAATTTTAAAATCGAAGTTCTATTTTTCTTCTTCGCAATGAAGTGAACCTTTTTTAATTCAAACTCCAAATTTTCCAAAATCTGCTTCAAGCAAAACGAAATTTTGAGAGTACGCAAAATTTGTGATATACGTAAACTTAATATTTTTAATTTTGCGTTAAATTACTCATTGATAGATACACTGAGAACTGTGGGGCCGAATGATTTTTTTTTTTTTTTAAAGTCATCTTTTCCTTATTGATTAGGCTCACATTAGACCATATAGCAAATTTGGTGGCTCTAGCCGGTTTATTAATAAAAACAAAGTGGAATATTATCGAGATTTCGAAACCAAATTATTTCTTTTCGGGTTACGTAGTATTCGAAGACATTTGCTGATGTAATCTATCATATAAACAGTTCCAACAAAATAAATCTTTCGATTTCCTGCAGCTCAGCTTGATAGGCCAACAATTCGCAATAATGACGGTTTTTTGCGTCACCAGAATAGAACAGCGAGGGGTTCCGTCAACGACAGTCTCCTTCCTCTGAATGCCTCTTTCTTTTCCCTTACAGCAGTGGTCGGCATAATATATGTACATATGCATTTTTTGTTTGCGTTTGTATAGAAAATTTTCTGCCGCTGTGACGTATTTCGACGCTAACGTCGCCAAGCAACAGACACGAAGTTGCTTGTGCATGACTTCGGCTCTTACTTAGAGAGCGTGCTTGCTTTTTTACTCTCACAAAACAAAAGCGCTCCAGCATTAGTTTGCCGTGGCTTTGGTGCTGTTCATGGTATACTTACTTCAGGTAGCATGCTCTGGCCGAAGCCTCTTAACGAAAGTTACCAATTTTTAGATTCGTTGCGACTGCACATGGGGTAGCTTGCCATCACGCATATTATTTTAATATGTATGCGTTCTCTCTCTATCGTTTTTTTTTGCTCTCACTAAAATTGGTGACGACGCCGGCAGCATTACTCTACCTTTAATAAGTATACCTTGGGTGCTGTGTGCTGTATACCTTAGTTGGCTACAAGCTTAGATCGCGCTGCTCAAATTATGTTTTTTTCCATTCCTCTTTGAACATTTTTTCCTTCTTAAAATCAATAATTTGCATAGCGTGATCTAAGCTTGTAGCCAACTAAACATAACTGTGTCTTCTGCCACACAGTACCAAAGCCACGGCATACTTATGCTGGAGCGCTTTAGTTTTGTGAGATTAAAAAAGCAAACACGCTCTCTAAGCAAGAGCCGAAGTCATACACAAGCAACTTCGTGTCAGTTGCTTTGCAACAAGAGCGTGGCAACGCTAGAGAATTGGCTGAGAGAATTGCAGTACACACATGCATGCGTCTTGTGTACAACACAGTACGTGTGAACCGTAGGCCCATGGGATAGGGCCTAGCCGACCACTGCCCTACAGAAAAGACCCTGTTCTAGCTATTAAACTATTCACTGCTGTGTGGGGAAAACGAATTAATTTATCAGTCTATTCTGGATCTAGAGCTTATTTTTAACGGCTGCCGTGCCCTCGTCAAGAAGTATATTGATTTTTGATAGCCTAAAAACAGTTGAAAGAGGTCTAAAAGTTAAAAATTATGGCTTTTTAGAACATTCTATTGCAAGAGATGTTCTTTATGATAAACTTGCAGCAGTGAAGAAATTCTTCTGCGGGGCACTTGACCAGATATTGACATAAAGCAACAAGCTGCTCTTGTGCATATATTATAAAGATTTGGTGTCTTCATCTTAAGGTTTAGGACTGAAGAACTTAACACTAACGCTGCCCGAGTTGATGCCCAATTTTTAGGTCAAGTTTTCTGGAGTCTGCAAAGTCTTCAGACGTTCATTGCACAAATTTATAATAGCCTTAACAATACGGGGTCCGCGCTATTAAAACTTGTGACGAAAGCTTCTCTTCTGGAATTCAAATCTTTGAATACATTCTACATTGTACAAAGTTGTTTCTATAAAAAGTCGAGTTTTTGCTTTCCCATAGAGAAGAGAATAATTTATCAAAATTCACGAAGTACTTTAAAATATACCTCAATTATTCTCATCACAATGTTGATTTAGTTAACAAGACTTTATCAGCTGATAAATTAGGAACTTAAGTCCATAGTACATTATTAAAAGTAATTTTCGTAACAATTTTAACGTACGTTCCGACTTTACAGTATTCTCAAGCTTTTCTTTTTTGAAAATTTTTTTCCAGCATTCTTAGAGTGAGTCCCAGATTTGATTCTAAATCAAGTTGCATTTCTAAACACTGTACCTTATGGTACAAAAGGAATATTAGGTTTGTGCAAGCCGAAAATGTATGTAAAATACAGAAGAAGACGTCGAAGACCATCCAAAGTTACCTGAAGTATGATCGGAGCGAAGAGCTTTCGACGAAGCTCTCATTCCGCCTTTCCGACAGGTGTAGCGTTTTTCAAGCCGAGATTTATGCAATCTGGTAAGCGGCTAGACTTATTGATACCGTGGGTGAAAGTCCAAGGAACGTTGTAATTCTGGTCGATAGTCAGGCTGCAATCAAGGCTCTGTCATCGCATACCATAAAGAGCAAACTGATACGTAAGACGGCGCTTGCGCTCAACCGTATCCAACACCACTCAATCACCCTCTGCTGGATACCGGGACACTCAGACGTCCCTGGTAACGAGGAGGCTGATGAGTGCGCCAGGAACGCATCAGCGTGGGCAGCTAACCTTACGGTTACGGACATAAAAAGACCATTACAGGATGTTGTATCGCAGCTTAGGGAGACGGCCAGAGCTCTGGCGGAAAGAGAATGGGACAAGGTGTCCGGTTGTCGCATGTCTAGAGCACTCTGGCCTAGGTATAACCCAAAGCGCACATCTGAACTCCTGCGTTTTCATAAAAACAGGACCAAGAGTAGGAGTTGTAACGGGGCACTGCACCATTGGCCACATGGCTGAGAGGCTGCATGTTCCCCAACACGACTTCTGCAATAGCTGCGGAAATGAGGAGAAGACAGAAAGCATCCAACACCTGCTGTGCGACTGCCCGGCGCTTCTAAGAAGACGAACCCAGTTTCTGGGAGAACCGTTTTTTGAGGATCTGGGTAGAATGGCTTATGTGCCCATTGCGGATCTGGCTGCGTTTGTCGAATCCTCAAAATGGTTTTATAATAGGAGAGTCGTAGGTGATTAGGGATGTCCTACAGTGCGTTATTATGTTAGGGGAGACAAGTTTATTTAATTTTTTTTGCTATCGGGATAACATTATATAGCTCCCATACGGAAAGCACCTCGAAAATGAAAAACAAGTTTTTGATGGATAATTCGTTTGTTTATGAAGATATCGTAACTAAACTTGTCACTCGGGAGTTGTTTATAGTCTGATCAAAATCTAATCAAATATTTTAAGGTTTATTTTTATACAATTTAAATTACTAACTTGTTTTTTTTCTGTATATTACATATAAATTACAATTTTAAATTTAATAATTTTAATAAATTTTACAACTGCAAGAACTTTGTTCTTGACAGAGTTCCTATGACCCTCTCTCAAGACTCTAGTTTCTTTATTCTTCTTTTATTCTACTTGTAAAAAAAAAGCAAATTGATTTTGTACAAAATTTGAATTCCTTAAACACAATATGCTGCAGCATTTCGAATATATAATACCCCCTGAAACTTTGGTTGCTCGTTATAAACAAACAGCAATCAGGTGTCATATAAAAATTTCTCAAGAATTTTTAAATCAAGTTCAAAAGATCTCAAATTAAATCGTAATGATTCAGTAATGAACCAGAAGTCTCTAGACGGCCAATTTACTATTCCAAAGAAATCTGTTCGTGTGCCAACAGTGCCAGAGATTTTATTTGCAAAAGTTGACAGCGGCTGACTGCCGTGAGGGAACCATTAGGGATTAGCAAAGCCAAAAGAACAACAACAACAATAATACCAACAATTAAAATTGCTGTCGTAGGGCTGCTTTGGTACTAATGTTTTCATAGAATGAACCAAGAAATTAATTTTTAGTGACAATTCAAGCAAATCCAATTCGACTACAGCAAAAACTTCAAAAAATTTTACACGTTCTTCTGAACTAGTGCTGGAGAAAACATCGATGTTATATCGATGTATTGAAGTTTAAAATATCTATATATCGATGTTGACCAACAGAGATGTTACTCCAGCACTTCTGTACTCATCAAATGGGTGTTTAGGTGTGCTGGAGAAACACATCTGTTGGCCAACATCGATATATAGATATTTTAAACTTCGATACATCGATGCATCGATATAACATCGATGTTTTCTCCAGCACTAGTGGAAAGTACATATGCTCGGTGTGGGTGAGGTATTATACAATAGACAATGGGTGCCCAATTTCGTCTAATCATCCTGCTTGCTGAACCATTTTGGGGATTCGACAAAAAGGGCCAAGTCGGTTATGGGCAAATTTGCCAAACTGCCCAGGTCTTCAAAGAATGGCTTTTTCAGATACTGGTTGCGTTTCTTAAGAAGTGCAGGGCAGTCACACAACAGCTGTTGGATGTTTTCTAGCTCTTCCCTATCCCCGCAGCTGCAACAGAAATCGTTGTGGGAAACATGCAACCAAAAGGCCTATGGACACAATGTCCCATTGTCGTTCTGTCTCGGAACTGACTATCTTCTTAAGCAAAAAATTCACCAAATTTTGGTGAAAATGATAGTCGGAAAACGTTTAAAGCCAATAAGCCGATATTTTTTAAAATTAAGTCATTTGTTGGGTTTGGGGCGTTTGCTTTAAATATTTACACACTTTGTGTGTTAGTTGAGGGGGCTATTGACATAATTCAACAAACTTCATCTTCTGAGGAAATATGCGCATCAGCTGGTAAAGTTTTGTATCTCTAGCTCTTATAGTCTCCGAGATCTAGGTGTTCATACAGACGGACAGACGGACATGGCTCAATCGCTACCCGAGGTTATGATAAGCATTTTGGTATAAAGGACTTGGGGTCTGCCACGCCTCCTTCTTGCCGTTACATACATTGCACAAATCTAGTATACCCTTTGAACCTATAGGTACAGGGTATAAAAATCTATTAAAATCTATTGAGAACTGTACGATTTTTGACTTAGTGGGTCCACACGTAAATCTGTTTGTGAAACTGTTATAGACACCAAAATCTATTTGTAAATCATTTGAATTCCCTAGCCCTGCAAAAGATTAGCACTGTTTACATCTTAAAACTATTCCCAGTAAGCCATCGAAAAATTGTTTCCAAACTTAAAAATCAAATAAAATCCGTGAAAGTTACAGAACGTATAATACAATCTACATTCGAACTTTCCTGTAACGAACTCTTCATTTTGTTCGATTACTCCTTATTTGAACTTCTTATAGCGACATTATTACTTACATATAGATTGATTGCAGTATCGTTGATACCCTATACTCAAGCGGTATAAACACCTAGAACTCTAAAGCCATAAGATCAGTGACGTAAGCAACATTTGTCGAGTTATATTGAACGGGTCCGTAATCAATCAATTTGTTAATAAATCATCACAACGTGGCAGTCTAGGCCCGTGTGTGTGCTGGCTTTTTAAGCCTGCTACCGCTTTAACCTAAAAATAATAAAGAGAGAAAAATCGGAAAAGTAATATTTAGGCCGCTTTCCCTATAAGCCGTAGCTCTATCTTAACTCATGTGAGCCCAATAAATAACGAAGCGTTAACCATTTCCCTTGAATATGCCTAAACATACCAATTCGTATGCATATTTATACCCTGTACCGTATGGTACAAAGGGTATATTAAGTTTGTGCAAGCCGAAAATGTATGTTACATACAGAAGGAGACGTCGGAGACCCCCCAAAAGTTGCCTAAAGTATGATCGGAATGACTAGAGAAGTCGATATACCCATGTCCGTCTGTCTGTATGAACGCCTAGATCTAAGAGCTAGAGCGACCAAGTTTATTTTATTTTTTCGGGGGTTATATTTTATAGCTCCCATAGGGGTGTTTCAGAGGACCTCGAAAAAAAACGAAAGTTTTAGATGGATAATTCGTTTGTTTATAAAGATATCATAACCAAATTTGGCATTAAGAAGTTTTTTAGAGTACCCAAGCACTGCACCAAGTTTGATCAAAATCGGTTGACTATATCATATAGCTCCCATAGGAACGATCGGTCAAAAAAAACGTTTTTTTTTACAAAATTCGTTGTGTTTCGTTTGTTTTTGAAGATATCGTAACCAAATTTGGCAGTCGAAAGTTTTTATAGTTTCCAATCAGTGTACCAAATTTGATCAAAATCGGTTGACTATATCATGTAGTCTCCGATCGGTCCGGTTTTTTTGGTACAAAATTCGAAAGATTTCTGTTTGTTTATGAAAATATCGTAGCCAAATTTGCCGAATAAAATATCTTTTGGAGGTCTTAAGCAATATGTCGGACTTAATTGCAATGTGGTGGTATCGGGTACCCCAAAGTCGTCTGCGCCCGACTGTAACGTACGCCATCTTTTAGTATTAAAAAAGTTGTCATTGTATCCTTCTTCTCCTGAATTCAATAACCTTAAATATGTCCTTGAATAAAATGTGTGTGGAATTTGTATTTAAGGAGTTACAGCTGTGTGCAGTATGGTTTTTCGATTTTTTTTTTTCATGTGGGGGTTATGAACCAATTGGGGGTTATTTTGAAGAGTCGATTTAAAAAAAAATGGCATACGTTTGAAGAAAAAATTTATTTTTCGTCAAAAAAAAAAAAAAAACATGAAAAATTAGTTGTAAAATAACAAGTTTTTATTAAACGTGGTCCAACGTGGTTCACTAGAAAATGATATTATAAAGATTGTGTCAAAATTTCAAATCGATTGCGTAAATATTGACTGAATTATGCGTAAAGGCATTCGAAATAAGTGGTTTCGAGAAAAACGCGTTTGAAGTTTTAAAACTGGCCCGACCGCGCGTGGGGGAACATTTTTTTTTTCAAAAATCTTTTCAGGACATTATTTTACTTAAGAACTTAATACTTAACTTAATATTAATTTAACGAGCACTAGCTACGGGGGCCTTCGACTCGATTTTTAATATTAAGAATAAAATGTAGCTTATTTAATTTTCTATCAAAGAATTTCTTGCTCAACGCTATCAAATCGTTGTGACCAAGGATATGTTCAAAAAATGTTACTTTTTTTTGTGAGTACACTAATCTAATGATTTTTTTATAGCAAATTAATGAATAATAACACTGGTTAACAAATTTTAAAAAATTTTGGTATCCTCAACATGTTTTAGTCATTTTCGTAGTAAAATGGCACGCTAAATCCAAAAATGAAGTCCAACAAATTGTTCATGGAACGGATTTCGAAATTTTTTCGAAATTAAAAAAAAGTGTCTGCTTAAAAGCGAATATCTCTGGTTCTACCAAACCGATTTTGACAATCTGACAAAAATTTGAAACTGTAGACAATTGAATTACCTATCCATTATATTTGGAACATATTTTTGTCAAATTTAGGGTTCGGACGCTTTTTATGCATTCATATGGCATTTTTCGTATTTTTTAGCAAATTTTTGGAAAAATTCTATTTCAAACGTAAATTCAAAAATTTTAAAAAGTTTTTTCATTGTTTTTTTCACGGCACGTTAAGTTTGATTACAAAAAAAATGAGTGGTTGTTGTTTATCAAAATCGGAGAAAAAATGTGGAAATATCAAGTATTTTTGTAAAATGTGAAAAGTGTAAATTTGTTTAAAAGCCAAAAGTTTTAGACTAATAATTCATTTATTTTTAAAGATATCGTTACCAAATTTAGGCTTTGAAAGTTTTTTAGATTTCCCAAGCTCTACACCAACCTTTATCAAAATCGGTCGATTATATCATATAGCACCCATAGGATTCAAATTTAATACAGTGCTTGGGAGCTATAAAAAACTTCGGAACACCAAATATGGTCTCGATATCTTAAAAAACACGCGAAACACAGCGAATTTCGGTGAAAAAACGTTTTTTTTACCTATCTGTCCTATGGGGGCTATATGATATAGTCAACCGATTTTGATCAAAAACTGCCAAACACAAAATTTGGTTACGATATCTTTATAAACAAAGGAAACACAACGAATTTTGCATCAAACGCGTTATTTTGGCCGATCGGTCCTATGGGTGCTATATGAAAAAGTCAACTGATGTTGATCAAATTTGGTACAGAACTTAAGAACTCTAAAAAACTTTTAAATGCCAATGCAAATTTCATATGAATGCGTAAATAGCGTCCAAATCGTAAAATTGACAAAAATATAATCCAGGTATAATCAATAAATAATTCATTCAATTATCTACACTTTGGTAAAAAAAATAATCAAAATCAGTTTAGTACAATCAGAGATATTTGCTTTTAAGTTGACACACTTTTTTTTTAGTTTCGAAAAGTGTTTTTTTCGAAATATCTCGAAATCCGTTCCATGAAAAGATTTTTGGACTTTATTTTCGGATTTAGCGTGGCATTTTACTACCGAAACGAGTAAAACATGCCGAGGATACATTCTGCTGTAAACTAGTGTAGGTAATTAATTTTCTACCTTTCTTAATTTACCTTAAAAAAACATTTGCTTTGTAACATGATGATAGTTAGTGCATCTGCACGAGATTTAATTAACTGCTAGGGACTTAATTAACTCAACGAGCACTATAATTCACAAAAACAAAATTTTGTTTTTCAAATTTGTTGTACAGTGTAATATTTGTTTGTTGGCTGTTGTGGTTTGATTCTAATTCTCATTAGAAATACTCTCTAACTGGACTTTATTGAACCGTTTGACGTAGCACTTAAGTGTGCGTGTGTTTGTGTGTGTTGGTAAAAACTGCTCATTTATTTTGTAGTTGCAGTTTGGCTTTTCTTTTTGAAGTCTTTTGCTTGCTTTTGTTGTTGTTGATTATGTCACCATGTGGCAAAAACAACACACAGGACACATCAAAATGGGGCACGTGCAGCTTGAATTATTATTGTTGAGTGTGTACACAAAAAATATTGTATGCTTTAATATGTTGCATGTTCATTAAGAAATTGCAAAATTTCAAGTTGCACGTGCAATGTCTTTGTTGTTGTTGTTGTTATGGCAGTTGTTGCTGCTGCTGCTGCGGCTATCTCCTTGAATCCAGTCCAGTGCTGTGCATTTTTGCTTCTCCATTTTCGCACAACCTTTTACATTTTTTTGGAGGGCAAATGTTGGGCAACACAAAAAAAAAAGCAAAAAAATTTCTAAGCACATTGCTGCTCACATGCGTCAGAGAGCAGAGCAGAGCAGAGCCGAGCAGCAGCTCTGCCAGGCAGCTTCGTTAAGATTAACAACAACAACAACAGCTAGTGTGTTAAATGTGCGCGCGCGTTCTCTTTGCGTTAGACTCTCTCTGTTTTTTTTGGCTGCTGTCAAAAAATGCGTGAGCTTAAACGAGAGAGCAGCTGCTGCAGGCGAGAGAGAGTTTGTTGTGTTTGTGTGTGCGCGCTCACATACTAGTATGTTAAATTCATTAACTAATAACGCGCTTAGGACGGCTTAGCTTTCGTTGAGTTCTTTCTCTCTCTCACTCTCGCACGCGCTCCTTTTGATATAAACTTTATAATTGAGGTTTTTTTAAATAACACGCAAAAATGTTTATTTTATTTTATTATAATTTAATTTATAATGTTTTATATTGTTTAAGTAGCCACTAATTTTTGTAAAACTATTTTCTACGCAAACAAGCGTCAAACAACTTAAGCTTTATTTTTATAGCATACTTTTGTGCGCTAGTGCTGCAAATTACGCATACGCCGCATTGAGCACAAGCGTAGTGTTGTGTGTGCGTGTGTTTGGCATGCGTATATTTGCATATTGAGACATTTGTGGTTGCTATTTATGAAATTTTATGGGCGTCCATGACTCATCAAGGCTTGCAAAGTTTTTGAAATAAGCCCAAAATATATAAAAACAAAAATACATACATATACATATATACATATTATGTTTGAAGCTATATGTATGCGTTTGTATATGTACAGGGCGAATTATCGAACTGACCTACTTTTATGCGCTTAGCTAGCTTTGTGTGCGTGTGTGTGTGTGTGAGTGTGTGTGTTGCCGCAACGCCAAAAAGCAGCGCACATTTTGCCACTGCTGGCCAAGAGTACTTTGACCTTAGCTGGTCACACTGTGCGAACTGCTTATATAAGCACAAAACATTCAAATGCCAGTGCTGCACAGCTATATATATATATATATATATATATATATATATATGCACAACTTGCATTTAGCCAAAAAAGCGTAATAAGATCTACATCTTTACGACTTTTGCTACATTAGTTGTATATCTGCGTACTTTGTGATGGTATTGTTTGTTTGTTTGTTTTCATTTTATTGATTGTTATTTTTGCTTGTATTTTATTTGCTTTACAGTTTACAAGTAATCCAATTAAATGCCGGGTTCAATGCACCCGTACAGTATAGTTCCATTTGTAGCCAAGCAATTTATCAATCAAACTAATGGAAAATACTTTTTCTTTATCTATATATTTGCAGCATCGTGCTAAGCGGCGGGCGCTACTCGAACATGGCGCCTCGGATATAGTTGTAGCTTTAATGTAGCAGGCGACATCCATGTGCCTCATGTAAGTCCCTCTACCGCCACCTCCTTTTTTGTTTAAAGGTCTTCACTAAAGTAAGTTTTGGCTTTTCTTTTGTGTTTTTTTTTTTTTTATGCTCTTTGTAGGCCTTGGAAATCTAAGGCTCTCATCGTTGGCCGCATAGACAATGACAGAAGATTCCGACTCGATATCTGAGGAAGAACGCAGTTTGTTCCGTCCCTTTACCCGCGAATCATTGGTGCAAATTGAACAACGTATTGCCGCTGAACATGAAAAGCAGAAGGAGCTGGAAAGAAAGAGAGCCGAGGGAGAGGTGGTAATTATTTGTAGCTGAATGTGTATTAAACGCCTCACTTTATATACATACTATATAACGTATATAAATATTGCCTATTGCCTATTGCCTCTATGTATTTGTGTCTCTACTCTGTCAACTAATACTTTATACTTGCTACATATATATAATACTTTATACATATATATATACGTATGATTAACAATTAACGCTATTGTGCGCTTATTTTGTGCTTTAACGTCTATTATGTAATACTCCTATAACTACTAACTACCTTAAACCAAGAGCAAAAAAAAGACAAAAACAAAAAAAATACCAAAACTCCAACTACAAAAATTACAAATGCTACTTAGCTACTACTCTTATACAAACTTAACTTTTTCTTCGTGCGTGTGCGTGTATATACTTATTACCACTACTACTACTACCACATACATACATTCATAAACCTCTGTATACTAAATTACTGCTACTCCATATACGTCTTGTATATAATGTGTCTGTTGTTGTGACGTAAATAAACATCAAATTTCCATTACGTCCAGCTGTAACTTTGTAGTTGTTCTTTAATTTGTTCTCTCTTTATTTTTTCAAAGCCTTATTAAGTCAGTTACAATTAGTCAAAGACACTTTGTCTCTCTCTATCTCACTGTCTCACATACTCTAACTGGCTCTTTGTCCAACTCTGTCTGTCTTAAGCGTGTTGTGTCTCGAACACAACCACACACACACACACTGTGTTTAACTCTTGCGCTCTTCTCTGTTAACAGCCACGATCATTGCCTATAAGTGTCTCTCTCTCTCTATCTCACTTGCTGTACATATTGAAACTCACGCTACACACACTCACTCACTCACTTATTCACTCTAACTCACTCATATAGCTGCATTTTATGCGTCGTCTCTTTGCTCTTACTACTCTATCTCTCTTAATTACTCACTCTCATTATGTGCTGACGATCAGTATACATATTTTTAAGGACCTTAACTCTCTTGTATCCCTTAGGCTTGTAAATTGAAGCATCAATAGTTTTACTTTTTTTTTATATAAATTGAAAACATTTTAATTCGAAATTGAAATTTTAAATCTCAGACATTATCATATTAAGCTGGTTTCAGCCAAAATATATACTCTTAATTCAAAGTAAAATTTTAATGCTTTTAAACCTTAAATGCAAAATAGTTAGGCACTAACAGCACTCTAGTATTATTTTTTAATTTTATATCTATTATTGTTATACCTATTCCTAAATTTGTTTTTGAAAAAGCACTAAATACCGAATCCGGTGGACTTAAAAAGTACATAATTCCAAATATAACTTTCAACGCTGCGTGGTGCCTTAAAATCGGATTAGGTTGCAAGCTTTCCATTACTTTTTGGAAATTCAGTATAGTTTGCGTTTTCGTATTCTTTATCAAAGTAACTTAAATACAGTTGTCTAAGCGATCCACCAAGCCTCAGCAACGGCTAAGCACATTTTAGCATACCACATTTCTAAATACACTTAATTCTGTTTTTACATGGTAGAAACAATACGCTCCAGAAAAATCCGTGTAAAAAAAAAGACATGAAGTAAATCCTTATATATTTATATGATTTCCTTTATCTTCTATTGGAGCATAGGGCGTCAGAAAGAAGTAAATCCTTAGGCTCCTCAAAAATAATTAAGGTGAAAATTCCCTAGCTAAA
Source organism: Chymomyza costata (assembly GCA_018150985.1). Classification (NCBI taxonomy): domain Eukaryota; kingdom Metazoa; phylum Arthropoda; class Insecta; order Diptera; family Drosophilidae; genus Chymomyza; species Chymomyza costata. The sequence continues at coordinate 2,638,601 of JAECWU010000127.1, read as the reverse complement.
TTTCTAAAAGATTTTTTTCATAAAAATTTGAATCAAAAAGCCTTAAAATACTTTTTCCTTTCCATATGATTTTATAGCCGTGTAAATAAAGAATTGGTTGCATATGGACTTAGAACTTACCATAGATATTTTACAAAGCCATAAGACATAAGGCTTCAAAAACACAGTTTTGGGCAGATGTGCCCTCATTTTCGTAGTCAAGCATCCGGGTAGGGCATACTTTGCACACTCTGCATTTCTGCTTGTAAGCCTATCCTCCCAGAAACCCCATTTCGAAGCAGCGCTTCTCTTGCTTCAACTTTTTTGACGTTTTTGTTTACTTTGTAAAGCAGAAATGCAAAAGTGCCTGACCAACGATTTAAGCAACAAAAGTGCCCAACTAGGAGTGTTGGCAACAAGATTAAACTCTTTTCAAGTTTCATAATTTAACATATTGAAACAGCTGTTTACCACTAAATAATACCAAAAACTGTTTGAAAAATACACTGTACAACACAGTTTTGGGCAGAAGTGCCCTCATTTTCGTAGTCAAGCATCCGGGTAGGGCATACTTTGCACACCATGCATTTCTGCTTTTATGCCTATCTGCTCAGAAACCCCATTTCGAAGCAGCGCTGCTCTTGCTTAAACTTTTTGGACTGCAAAAAGTTTCGTCCCAGCCTGATTTTATATTTTTTTTTTATTTTTTAAAGTTTTAACTTTTTTACTTTCCGTCAACTAGAGTGTTGTTAGCTGCTTTAGAAAAAGTAAAAGACATCTCAACAAATACAACTCTATAAACTTGTAACAAGCTGCCTTGTAGTCTTATTAAGTAAATTAAAAAAACAAATTGTTTCCCATTATGCGTTCTATCATTTGATATACTATAGTTAGTGAAACCTACTTTAAACATATTTTGAGTTGAACCTGGCACTAACTCCAACTCTCACTTACTCAAACTATTTTGGTAACTCCCCTAAAACTTTGTACTCTTTTGAACACCAACTGCATATAGCCATAGTTTATGTTCGAACTCAAAACCCAGTCAAAAAACAAAAACAATTGAAGTGTCTAGATCTTAGCCATAAATACTATCAACATTTATATAAATTTATGATTTTTAATTTTAATAAATAACTCTTATTAAATGTATTCTGTTTACTTTAATTAACAGCTCAGTTTTTTTTTAAACCAAATTGTATTTGTAAAAATATTGTTAACGAATTTATTTTTGTACTAAACGTATGTTGCGTACTTATTAATTATTATTCACATGTTATTAATGAAAAATTTTCCTCCCCCCCAACCCCCATAATCGCTGTATGTTTGTTTGTTTGTTTAATTGTTTAAACTATTGAGAGTAAAAAATGTGTACTTGAACTATTGGCTTCTTAATGTGTTCTAATATATAATGTATTTATATATTTATGTATTTCTGTATTTCTGTCTTTACTTATGTAAATTTTGTGTCAAATGTAAATTTTTTATTATAATTTTTTTATGCGCTAAATTTTTTACATCATTTCGAAAAGTAAGGCAACATTGTTTTTTTTTACGTTTTTCGTTTATTTAATTTTTTAATTTTCATTTATTTCATAGTTTTTGTCACTCAAATGAAAAAAATGTTTTACAAAATATAAACTGCCTTTGGAACACTTATGTGCTTTCAAAGGCTGTGCGTGTTTGTGTGTGTGCGACTCCAATAATGCCAGAGTTACGACAAAATCAAAAAAAAAAAAAAAATCAACTATAATGTTCACATCACGTCACTCTTCACGCTCGTCACTCGTCACTCGTTGTATATAAAGTATATCCAATAATTCAATATTAACGACTAGTCACTAATGACATCTAGCTAAAAGTTCAAGTCATTCAATGCGTACGTTGTCATACATCCACTTTCTGTTCTATAACTATAACTATAACTACTACCCAACTACTACTACTTAGTATGTACCTACCTTATCAAACCAGTCACCCATGACCACGTACCGCCCCATAGATATTATCTAGCAAAACTTGTGTATATTTTTGTCTCTTCCATATTAGGCACCAATTGCGATTCATCATTCAATAAAATGCAATAATAATAATAATATAAAAGTACTTTAACCAAACTCAAAAAAAAAAAACAAAACAAAAAAAACCTAGTGTAAAATTAAAAATTTTCAGCAGCGCACAGTGGGCCAGAAGCTAGTTAAAAAGTCATAAAAGCTGTAACAGCAATCAACTGAAACACTTGGCAGTAGTGCTAGAGAAACATCGATGTTATATCGATGCATCGATGTATCGAAGTTAAAAATATCTATGTATATTGGTGCTGGAAAAAACATCGATGTTATAATGATGCATCGATGTATCGAAGCTTAAAATATCTATATTATAAATGTTTCTTCAGCACTACTAAACACACATTCGGTGAGTGCAGAAGTGCTGGAGAAACATTTCTGTTGGCCAACATCGATGTTTTCGATATTTTTAATTTAATCGAAGCATCGCTGCATCGATACTTCCGCACTACTTGGTAGATTTCAAAGGAAATCTTTTAAAAACTATTTTTCAACAAATTACTCTCGCAGTAAAACTTTTTCAAACAATAAGAAGAGGTTACGCTAAAAGCCATAAAGTGCAGTCTACAGTCTGTCGTAGACAGTGGCGGATCCAGAATTTCGTCTTAGGGGGAGTTCAAATTGTCCCGGACCAGTTAAAAAAAAATTTTTTTTTTTTCTTACTTTTAATCAGTGTTGCTCCACTAGGCTTCGTTTTTAATTGTCGACAGTGTGACGTCGACAATCGCTTCATCAATGTCGACAATTGTGTCTTTAAAGCTGTTTTTTTAAGTCAGCTGTTTCTGATCAGTGCTGTTCAAGATTCTGAATCTATGCATGTTCCAATACAGGATAAACAGATAGGAAAGCTCGTTAAAAAAAACCTTTCAACACTTGGAAGCACGCAAAAGAAACCTTCAGAAACCACGAAAACTATGATTACCATAAAAAATCCATATTGGGTGTCGAATACCTACAGGATATTGAGCTTGCAAAATGTAAACCAATTGATCTGTACCTTGACCAGCAAAAAGAAAAAGTCAAAAGAGATTATGAAAGACTGAAAGCTTTTGTAAGCGCTATTGTTTTGTGTGAAAGATAAGGAATCGCTCTTCGTGGTCATAAGGACGATGGACCTTTGCATCAAAATGAAGGCACAAACGAAGTGCTGTTCTACATACTTTACAAAATGCAACGCAACTTTTAACTGCAATTTCAACGATTGAATTTCAAATCGGAATCAGTTAATTCGATTGTTCTGCCAAAACCGAGATTAAGGCGAAGCTATCAAATAAGCAGATGACGCTTTGAATGAATGCAGGAAAAAGCGAGAAAATGCATATTCATCTTTCCATGTTATTTATGAACATGTTTCTGAAATTTGTTCTATGTACTAGATTACAATGAAATTGCCTTCTCGTTGCAAAGATGAAAAAATGTAGAAGACTATTAAAGAATTGCTTTCTGGATACATTCATTCACTCAGCTTAAAAGTCGATTTCAAGAACACAAATCTAACTTTCAAAGTTTCGGAGGAACAATTGTCCTCAAACAAGAAAGTGACCTTTACAAATTTTTTGACAGTCTTAGCAGTGTTACCTGTAAGCACAGCAACTCCAGAACAATAATTTTCGACATAGAGAAGGACCAAAAGCTACCATAGCAATACAATGGGACAGGACCGTCTGAATGGCCTTGCTTCCTTAAACATCAATAGTCGCATTGAACTGACCAAAAACGAAATTCTTGAAGAATTTAAAAAAAAAAACGCGAAAATTGTTATACGCTTGAAAATTTCGGTGACTTAGTCTTGAATTTAGTCAATTATCATAATAATAAATAAAGTTTGTATCTTTTCTATTCAATAATTTAAATTTTTATTAGAATAAAAAAAATTGAACTTTGCTTTTGAGGGGGTCCGAACCCGAAAACCCCACCGTGGATCCGCCACTGGTTGTATCTCAATAAATTATTCTTCTAAAAAATTGTTTCTATGAGCTATTTCTCAGCAAAACTGAAACTTTACGTACAGTAAAGTCTTCTTTTACGAACTTGTTACCAAAAGCTTGAAATGATTATGCCTGTTTGAACTGCCTTTTGTACCACTGTGCAGCAATACTTATCGTAGGCTTGAAAAAAACACGCGTAGTAAATATTTTAGTAGACTCTTTTTTTTTACAATCATCGCGTAAAGCTCATCTATAGCTTGTATTATAAAGAAAAACAAAAAATGAGCAAAAAAGCAATATAATAACTCTTTAAAAGTCATTTCATTGAAAAACGTACCAAACACTCACACACCTATACACAGCTCTCACACATGCACACACACGCCCACATGTGATTGTGTGTATGTATTAGCAAAGACAAAGAACAACACCAGAGCATAAAACTCGCTTCTTTCTAGTTTCTGACTCTGCGTTACTCTCTTTCATGTCTACTTTCTACTATCCCAAAAAAAAAAAAGTAAAAGCAAAACACACGCCTCTTGCTCTCTACTCTCTCGCGCTCTGCATAACTGTCTCTTTAGTCTCTTACTTTGTCTGTCGCGCTTACACAAACACAAAACACAAAAATACTAGAAAAATAAAAATACCTGAAAAATATACTAAGTGCAGCGACGTATATTGCAAATAAAAAGTTTATACATAATAATAATATTAAAATAAAATATGTTTAGAGCAAGCAAAACTAAGCATATAAAATGACAAAGAACTTAGCGTATATAGTTTATTAACTAGAGTTATGTGCTAGCAACTACTATGTACTACTTCTATGACGAAATGCTGTACCAATCACATACATATATATATATTTTTTCTATTTTTTTCCGTGTACTTTTTTCTTTTTTTATTTACAACTTTTTCTCTACTTTAACGCTCTCAATAAAAATGTTTGCGCGCTGCCGTCTGGAAAAATAATATAACAAAAAAATACCAAAAAAAAAATACTAAAATAATGGCATAAAAAATTTGACGCTTAAACAAATTAATATATAAAATATAAAATAAACTTTTTCTCACACTTTTTTTTGAACTTGAAAAATAATAATGCTCATAATGCCTGCTCCAAACCTAAACCCATAACCAAAAACCAAAACCCAACTCAAATTCAAATCTTCTTTCAGCCGCAATATGGTCGCAAGAAAAAACAAAAAGAAGTAAGATTTTTGCCAGAACTTTTTAGACTAAAAACCAATAAAAAAATTAAAAATAACTGCAAAACGTACCAACACCAAAATAAAAGTACTTCAATTACTTTTATCAAAATACTTTTATTTTTCACATTAATTACAAAAAAAAAAAAATAAAAATCCAAACAGCATTTAGTTTTATTTTTTGAACTTTTTTTTTTTGTTGACTTGTTTATTTAGAATTTATTGCTAATTTGCTTTAATTTGAGCTTCCAATTTAGCAGCATAATTTGTTTTCTAATTTATTGTAAAAATTATTGCCAAACTTTTTCAATTATTATTGTATAACTAAGTACAACTAGAAATATACTTGTGTATATTGTGCTCACTAGTTAACTAAATATTTGGTGTAAAAAAAAATACTACTTAAAATCTACTACTATTACTTAATTTTGCCTATTTGCTAGCTTTACCTATACAAATTCCCTATATTTTATTTGCTCTACGCTCTCAATTGATATGTATTAGTTTTTGGCTTTCAAAAAAAAAAAAATACCATATAATTTGCGGCACACTCGAAAAAAAATACCGAGTGCTGAAGGTTTCAAAACACCTCAAAGCGACTGCTTAATTTTATGCACAAGCCGTGCTGAAGGCGTTACCTACGCCCTGTATATAGCCAGCTACTGCTTTCTTATAACTTACTCTCTTATTTCTCTTATCTACTCTAACTCTAAATATTGTACTATACATACAATTTAAAGCTATAACAATTTTTTAAAGAAAATTTTCACGCTTTTTATTAACTCTTTAATGTGTTCTGAATCGGGTTATGTTGCTGAGCCTTGAATTTAAAATAGAAAATTGTATATAACATTGATTAATTCTGGTTCTCACAGCTAAGCCTGTACGCAGCAGTCAAAAATGCGTTCAAACAAAACAGGCTGCCAAACTTGATTCAAAGCCGTACGCAGTACGCTAGTAAAACAGTGTTGCCCTATTTTTTGTTGAAAATATCAACAGCTGCTTCGTTTTGCCGCCTCAAGCAATAAAGCTGTTTTCCCAAAATACCACAAAAATACCACAAAAATACCACAAAATGAGCAAAACGAATCAATAAAAGAAGAGAGTCTGATTCTGGAATACTTCATCATCATAGTTGGCTCTACAACTCTTGTCGAGTCTTCGCCTGCTTCAGCATGAGTCTCCAACTTGATCTGTCTCGCGCAGTTGCTCTCCAAGACCGAATACCAAGATCTTGTGCATCTTGGTCGACTCCATCAATCCATCTAAGTTTTGGGTGTCCTCTTGATCTGTTTTCGCGGCATTTGCCAAATAGGATTTTTTTCGGAGAATAGCTGTCGTCTGCTCTTATTAAGTGCCCAGCCCATCTTAATCTATTCACTTTTATCTTAGTTATTATATTGGCCCCTTTGTGTAGTCTTTAAAGCTCGTGGTTGTATCTCCTTCGCCATACACCATTTTCGCAGACGCCTTCAAAAATGGTTCTTAGAACTTTTCTTTCATAGATAATTATTTTATTTTCCATCTGCCTTAGACAGTGTCCATGTTTCTGGAATAGTTATTATCGCAAATTTCTTACGAAAGACAAATAAAAGACTCATACAGCATTCTTTCACTCGAATCTTCGAGATCTTTGAACTTTCCGGGAATCACTTTAGACAGCAAGCTTGGACTACCAATAACTACATTTTAAATATTATATGCCATCATGCGATCCTCTAACGTTTGATTTGGGATGCTCAGCTCTTGTATTGTAGTATATATATATATATATTATATATGAGATATTTCATCTCTCGTAAGTTCAAGTTCTCAAATGCAGAATCTCTGTAGCCAATAAGTTCTTCAAAAGTAAAAAGTTTGATGTCATCTTTGCTATCTTTGATCTTTCCTAAAACAAGTCTTCAGACTGGGAATCACTCTAGACAGCAAGTTCGTCAAAGCATAAAGATGCCATCATTGATTTGGGATGCTCAGCTATTGTGTACAGTACAGGCCAAAAGATTGTATACCCCAACGAAAATTGCATTTTAATAACAACAAATCACCATATCTGCTTTTTTTGGTGGATGTTATGTTATTTATTAGAAATTGGAACAATGGTATATTGAAAAAAAGTGTAATATGGGACCCAAGATGATTTTTTTGAAAGTGGGCAGCAAATATTATTATTTGTAATGAGAGTAATATGTACTGCGACCCAAGTGGATCTATTGTACCCCCTTCACGGCTTAGAGCTCAACCAAAAGTCCAATTGCCTGCATATACTCCAGTATTTTGTTTGGATTTATGGTAACAATGCTCTCCGGTGAGATGACGTACATGCCTAGAAGCTTGTTTCTTTTGTTAACGAGTGCTATGCATTCACATAGTAGATGCACTGAAGTTTCTTCCTCTATACTACAGAAGCGACAAAGTCCGCTGCCCGCTATGCCAATTTTATTTAAGTGGCTGCGGAGTCTGCAGTGTCCCGTCAAGAGGCCTGTCAGGATCCTCACGGTATTCTTCCCGTGAGTTATCATGAGTTTGAACCTCTTACGGTTGTAGTTAGAGAGGAGAGTTTTTGACTGCTTAAGTCCTGGTATCTGTGCCCAGTGAAGCAACAATTTGTTTTCTTCCTCTTTCCTCAATAGGTTCCTTACCACGTGGTGGCCAATCCCACAGTATGGTTCAGATCCGATAAGTGGTGTTGCTGCACCTGTCCTTGCTAGTTTATCTGCTGGCTCATTTCCAGGGATATTGTTGTGTCCTGGAGCCCATCTAATTGTGAGCTTGTTTCTGGCATCTAATTTGTCACTTCATTGACCAGCCTTGATGCGATCTTGGCTTTGCTAATTGCCTTTATCGCTGCTTGACTGTCAGACAGGATGAAGATTTCCTTGTCGTGGTAGTTCCTTTGCAGATTAATTCTGCACACCTTCCAATAGCACAGACTTCAGCTTGAAAGATGCTGGTGTGTTTGCCTAGTGACTCATGATATTTAGTCCTGGGTCCTACCACCCCAGGCCACTTCCTTCATCAGTGAGGGATCCATCCGTATACCACTTTATGCCGAAATAGTTGTCCAGGCCTCTTTCGTGCTAAGTTTAATATCGAAGTTCTGATTGAACTTGTACTCAGCTGGCATTTCATCCCTAGGTTGCAGAAGCACCCAAGATGATTTTCTTGAAAATGGGCAACTCTGATCACTGCGACATATATTTTTGGCAGTCTTTGGAAGAGCTTGTGAAGTGTTTCCACTAGTACGTCTTGACACGTATCCCTGAGACACTTTTATTTATGAGGAAGGCTAAATAGTCGCAGTTGTCCTTGATTTTGGGCACAACAAGCTCTTCTTCATCACTGGTATACCATCTCGAAGTATATTTTTGATCATTATCTTGTTGGAAAATAAATGCTTAACCAACCAAATCATTTCCAGATGCAATGCATTGTCGTTAAAGAATCCTATGATATGAATCTTTTGTCAGTTTTCCATATTTTTTCTTGAGTGAGCCAACTGCATCATACAAAAGCAATCCCAAACCATTACAGAACCAATCAAACATTCAGATTTGAGCCGCTCATCTGTTTGATGACCAACGGAACTGGCACCGATTATATCCAAAAATATGAAATTTTGACCATAGCACAAATTTCCATTGCTCAATGGAGCAATTTTCATATTCTTTGGCAAATGCCAGTCTTTTTTGTTTAAATATCTGCCGTAGCAAGGATTTTCTTTGCTATCATCCGCCCGATCAATCTCCATTTGAGCATATTCAAAGAAACTCTGCGCAGAATTCTGTTTGACTTCGGCGGCGGATTCGGTTTGCTCTTTCTCCCAGATCATTAATAATTGGCTGTTATCTGTTTTTGGGTGTTTTTCTCGAACGTCCCGACACACCCCGGTCGATAACAGTTTCTTTGCCAGGTTTTCTGAACTCCACTCTTTAAAAAATTATTATATGAGCATGATTTTCCTTTAAATAGCTAAATAATCAAAAAAAAAAAACAACACATTTCATTATGAAACATGATAATAATAATAATATTGTTGGGGAAAGCTGCACTGTGACTCTTAGGATCTATTGTGCTCCCTTCAAGCCCTAGAGCTCCTCAACTAGCCCAATTTTCGTGAAAAACTTGATTATCCGATATGGTTCTAGACGGGTAATATCATGCATCAATATTCTATGCCCTCCAAGAAGGGATTTTCTTCTTCTGGCAAGGGCATCACACTCTGCAAGTATGTGCTGGGAGGTTCCTCCTCGGTTTCACAAAATCTGCATGTGCTTGAATTCAAGATGCTCCTGAGTCTGCAGTGTTCCATTAGTAACCCCGTCAGTATCCTAAGGGAATTCTTGCACAATTGGAACATTTTCTTGAATCTAATTAAGTTTTAGGAACCAAGAAGTTGCTTGGCCTGTCGTAAGCCGTCCGTGCCAGCCCAGTCAGTTTCCCGACTGAACCTTTTTTCATCTCTTAGCAGCTGCTTGGTAGTGTGTCTGCCAATGCCACAGTAAGGTTCAGGCCCTATTAGTGGTATCGCAGCACCATTCCTCGCCAGTTCGTCAGCTGCTTCATTCTAAGGGATACTCTGTTCCCTTGTCCTAGACGGTTCAATTTGGTCCTGGTTTCCCAGACCAACTTTGAATTAATCTGCAAGCTAGCCACCGCATTGATCCCAGCTTGACTGTCTGACAGCATAGCAATATCTCTGTCTTTGTGATTCCAATCTAGGTTGATGTCTACACATCGGCCTATAGCACATACCTCTGCCTGAAATATGCTGGTGTATGTACCCAGTGCTTCTGACAGTCGCGTTCTTGGTCCCGCGACTCCTAGTCCAGTGCCTTCTTTAGTCAAGGACCCGTCCGTATACCATACAATAGTGTGTCTAGGATGTATCTCCTCTAGCGTTGTCCAATTCTCTTTGTTGCTCAAAATAGTACTGAAGTTTCTTTCAAAGTGGTATCCTGTGATCATCTCATCTCTGGGTAAGAGGATTGAGGGGACCAGTTTTCCCAGTTCGTCAGCGTCTCTAGTACTTATTATGTGGCCCTTGCCAATTCCCTCGGCCGACATTCTTAACAATTTCGTCTTCATTTGAAGCCTTACAACAGTATGAAGTGGTGTCACCTCCATAAGGACTTCCAATGCTGCTGTAGGACAGGTTCTCATGGCTCCTGTCATACATACACAGGCTAGCTTCTGTTTTTTCTTAAGGTCATTTTGAAAGGAGGTAATCTCCACCCGAGCTCCCCAAGCAATAGCTCCGTAAGTGAGCATCGGCCTTATGACCATTAGGTATAGCCAGCGTAAAATCTTGGGAGATGCACCCCATGATTTGCCAGCTATCCTTCTACACGTGAATATATAGTTATAGTTATCCATATTTTTGACCTGTACTGTATATTAACTCGGCTTTTTTTCAAGCGTTTCTACAGTGGAATCATTGAGATATTTCATCTCTCGTAAGTTCAAGTTCTTAGATCGACAGAATTAAATGTAAAAAGTTTGTTGTCATCTTTTCTAAACTATTGTTGGGATTAAGAAGATCAGCCGTAGTATGTCTATGCTAGCTTCCTGACAAGCTGATAAGTGTTCTTTTCGTGATCCAGTGAGTGCCACAAAGTCATATAAAGCGATTGTTAAGAGAATTTTATACAATTTGACTAATTTGTCGTAGCACGCCAACAGATGGCGCTACAGTGTTGCTGCTAATTGTTTTAGCTTGAAAAAAATATTTGATTTGTAGCTTTGTATAATTGTATATTAAGCAGGCGCCTACAACAGCCCAAGATTCAGAACACGCGACGTTTTCCAAAATATATCTACCACTAAAGCATATATGTAGAGCACTTTCAACAAACATTGTACAAAGTATATCAACTCTATTATATATATATATGCTACTAAAATGCTGCAGAGTTCTAGCTAATTTGCTAAAGCGTTTATTGATAGCCCCTGAAGTACCCTCTTCCGGAAGAGGGTACAAGTATCAGGCACAACCATGAGTACAGCTTAAATAACTCTTAGGTACTTACGACGACTTGATATAACTATGCCTGATGTATACCATGTATAAAGTACATAAGCAGCATATAAAAACTTTGTGGCTTTGCTGTATGTTACAATGAGTATATAAAAACTATGTACTTATTTATTATGTGTGTGTGTGCTGCTTATACACTTCAAGTACTTCTATTATTATTACTAGTACCCTATCTCTATACATATACATATGTGTCTATATATAACTACAACAATTTTAACAGTTTCTATATATTAAAAAGATACATATATATATATACATAAAATGCCTGTGTAATTGTTGTTGTGCCTTAATATAAGTACTACCAACTACTGCGTTTAATTTGATGCATCTATTATGATTTATACGCCCTGTTGCCTATCCAGTATGCCATTAAAGTAGCGCTTTCTTAACCAAGGCAGGCTTAGAACTTTTGGGTTAAGTAGCATCTAGTAGGGCTCTACTGTTTCTTCTGACCATACTATGCAGATGTCTGATGATTTATAAGCACGCGCAATGACAAAATTTTCGAAAAAAAAATAAAAAATAAAAAACACGTATTTGGTAACAAATTTTGCATTGCCGTCAAATCATTAAGTACCATACAAATATCAATAAAGTTTATAAAATACTAAAAGTACGGCGACTATCAAAACTACTGTCACTCTAAAAAGCAGACTTCGGTACATGTAAGTGGGTAACCAACACAGTAACAAACCGAAAGTAAGTGCAAGTAATGAATACTTCTTTAAATCCTAAGTAAGCCAATAAAAAAAAAAGAACCCTATAAGTTTTTAGCTTATTACACTGTGCAACAAATTTTTAGAATATCCGCCAAGTGTGGTATATTCGCAAAAGTGTTTGGCGTTCAGAGGCAAGACCTTAGTTTTATGTCCTTACTAGTATTTTTCTGAACTACACCTTTGGTCACATCGATGTGTAAGCAAATTAAATAACTTCCTTTGTAGTGTTTATGTTAAATTAACAACTAAATTTTCAAAATTTTTAATACAAATTTCATTTGTAAAACTGTCTATGAAGATACTACATATACAATTAAAGTAAAACAAAAAAATCTTTTCACTGTTCAGCCAAAGTCTTTGCCACTAAGATTTTGAGTTTAAATCTGAATCGAAAACGAAACGAAGAACAGGGATGTGTAACTTCCAACTATAAGTTGTATATAAAAAATGTTTCAAGGATGACGAAAATTAATTAATTTTATTAAATTCTCCTTCCCATGACTATCGAACTTATGTTTTGGACTACTTAGGACTAATCTTGCCCCTAAACGCAAAAAACTTTTTGGGATTGGACTATAAGTACTCGCCGAGCAGTATATGATTCCCAAATTGGACTCATCTATGCTGCAATTTGGCTGTTGCACAGTGTAACACTATAATATAGGGTGGGCCATCTGTTGATTTCGTTATTAAACACTCATAATTCGGAACATACGCGTACCAAGTGGAAGCTCTTCGACATATTTTAAGTTCAAAACTACTCAATTTTAGTTATGGAACGTTTAACAACCGAACAAGGCGTAAAAGTTGTACAAGCTTATGGCCTATACGCAGTTCGAAAAATTTCGCGCGGAATGACAAAACTTCATATAAAAAAAAAGTCGCAAATGGGATATCCCAAATGGGATTTTTTTTTTTATATATGAAGTTTTGTCATTCCGCGCGAAATTTTTCGACTGCGTAGACCCCTTTACTATGAAAATACTCGTTCTGTGAAAAAACATAGTTGAGGCCAGTGTGGACGAGTTGCCAGGAACGTTTACGTTGAGGCCGGAACTGCATTTACACGCTTACAAGATTCAAATGACACAACAATTGAAATCCACGGACCATTATCAGTGTCGCTTATTCTTTCAATGGATGGAAGAACAGCTAGATGAATTTTTGTCAAAAAAAAGTCATCGAAAATTACCATGGGCGGTATTATTTTTCATACATTAATGAGAAGTTTCAAACTTGCATTTGGTATATACATTTGCCCAATTTCATTGCAAAATATACGAATAAAATGCAATTAACAAACAAACCAACAGATGGCGCACCCTATACATATATAACTTGGGCGCTTATATTGAAATTAGCTGTATACACTTTACAGGTCATTTTGTATGAGTATACTTTTCATTTGTAGTTTTAGTATATACTTCTAGTAGTTCTAGTCAATTAGCAAATTACCTATATACATAATTCATATACGAGTATACTAGTACAATAACATACCATACCATGCATAAAAAAGATAGCGCCTGTATCTGTTGTTGTTGCTGTTGTTGATATTATTCCCTATACTTTGGTTACAAGGGTATACATAGCTTAGTGCAAAGAAAAAAAACTTGTGTCTAATATCTAAAAGCAAATGAGCAAGACGCCCACGAGCTTTTATATTAAAATTATCAGAATTATTAGTACCTACAAAAATCGTTTTGAACAGGTCTGTCTGTCTGTATAACACATTTATTTACTTTCCTTTCGTTTGCGAATAGTGGAACTTCTTTGCAAACTATAGAATTTCGTGGCTTAATACCTTTTGCCATAAGATTTAAATTTTTTATTGAATTATATTAAAACTTTTGGGAACTTCGGTAGTTGCCCTATAGTTTCACTTATAACTATTTAAGACTGTTTGCAAGGAAGCTACAGCTATAGACTTGTATATCGAAAATTTCTTCACTTTTTAGAGATAACTTCCTACCGTCTCCCACAGAGCTTTCCACGAGGAAAGTTTAAAGCCATTACAGACTTGATTTATTTTACATGGGGTACCTCTGAAATTATAGCCAAAATTATAAAATTTCAGCCCCTAAGTTATATCTAAAACTGTTTGCGAAAGAGCTACAGTCACCATAATCGGTGTGTTTACTCATGTTGGATATAACTTAATCCGATTCCCATCTACTGTTGTTCGCGGTTTATCCAAAATCCTTTTACCTCGCAGCTTGACCCAGACTCGACCCACTTGACATAACCCATTTATGGGTCGAAATTTGATTAGGATCAATATCGAACTTCTAGTTGAACTTATGAGTCATTTATTGCCTAATTTCAGTTCCTTCTTAAGGCACATACGCAGCATGCAAAAATTCCGCACGAAATGCCAAAACTTCTTTTAAAAGAAAATATCCCAAACAAGGGAAATTTTGTTTTATATTAGTTTTGACTTTTCGTGCGGAATTTTTGCATGCTGCGTATGGGTCTTTAAGTAGAAGCTATAGTAACCGAAATCAGTGTATACACACCTGACTAACATACAATTTTTTTTGTATTTTCGGAAATACCGTCCCTCAATGGCAAATTCCAAATATTATATAAATATAACGCTTGGGAACTTTTAGAGTAATGATCCAAAATTTAAATTTCCCTCCTAATGTCCCTCAATGGCAAATTCCAAATATTATATAAATATAACGCTTGGGAACTTTTAGAGTAATGATCCAAAATTTAAATTTCTTTTTGCCTAGAAGACTCAGTTATTTCTAAAACTGTTTACAAAGAAAAATTCCTATCAATTCAAATATGTGTAAGTCAAAATTCCTTTACTTTTTAGGAATATCTATTACACACCAGTTTTTCATTAGGAACCCGCAAACTTTTTCTCAACACAAGCCTTTCTTTAGCTGCAAACACTCCTAAAGTCGACTATTATAGAACTCCATAGTTTATCGCAACAAAGTCATTTGGTAACTTCTTGAGTTATGACCAAAAATTACCTTTGCTTAGAAGTGCCATTAAAAAAACTGATTGATTTCATGCTATTTTTAAAGAGGCTACAGTCACCAAAATCAGTGTGTACACAACTGAAGACTAAAATAAAAAATTCGGGGATGCCGCACCCCAATTACAAATTATAAATATTATTAAAATCGTTTGGAAACTTCTTGAGCTGTGTCCAAAAATTACCAAAATACAGGCCCAAAAAAAAAAACCAATTCATTTGATGCTATTTTTAAATATGCTACAGTTAACATAATCAGTGTGTACACACCTGACTACTAAAATAAAAAATGTTTCTTTTATTTTCGGCGTTACCGTCGCTCAATTACAAAATCGTTTAGAAACTTCTAAAATCAAAGCTTGCCAAAATACAGGACCAGCTACAGTGACCAGAATCAGTGTGTACACACCTGACGACTAAAATAAAAAATGTTTCTTTTATTTTCGGCGTTACCGTCGCTCAGTTACGTAATCGTTTGGAAACTTCTTGAGTTATGACCAAAAATTACCAAAATACAGGACCAGTTACAGTGACCAGAATCTGTGTGTACACACCTGACGACTAAAATAAAAAATGTTTCTTTTATTTTCGGCGTTACCGTCGCTTAATTACAAAATCGTTTGGAATCTTCTTGAGTTATGACCAAAAATTACCAAAATACAGGCCCAGCTACAGTGACCAGCATCAGTGTGTACACACCTGTTGGCTAAAATTTAAAAACTTTACTTACTCCTACTATATGCGACTTATTTAACAAACTTTACTTTAAAACGCCTCGGAATCGCCTTCTGGTATATAAGAAAAGTATAGGGTATAATATATTCGGTATGCAGCGACTATAAACGCTCCACTTGCTATTATTATTATTGCTGTGTGTGACTATGCGGGTGTGACGACGTCCACGAGGCCTTAGTGTTAATCAATTTGTACGATGCCGATGCCGATGCCGCTGCCGATGCCGTCGTTCAAACGTTAAATCCCCAATGTACATTAAGGTGCCCCCGTATGCGTCATGAGTTGGTCGTAATCAACGCATAGCAACTCATATCGGGCGGCTATAGTATATAGTATATATACCTATACCACATGGTACGTCGTGTCCGGCATACATTGTGGCTTTTGGTTCGGAGTGGTTCGGCAGTCGGAATTGAAATTGGTTTTTGCGGTGGTGGGCGGTGGGGCGGGGGGGGGTTGTAAGGAACTAGGCGCCTTGGTGGCTTTTGTATTGCGGTCGTTTTTATTTATTTTTTTTCTTTTATAAGTTTAAATATAGACTTGACTTGACTTGACTCAAATCAACTCGACTGTTTTAAAAGGCCCCGTTTGGGGCCGTACTTGTGTCAAGCCTAGTCATATAAGCCATACACCCTAGGCACCCAGGACACCCTACGCTGCCACAAACTAATTGTCACGCCAAGCAAACAACCAAGCCTGCAAGTCAACTAAGTATTATGGCATTTTTTGTTCTCTCTATAGGTACTAGTTATACATAGTATATAAACACTATTTCCAACTAGTATGTACAACATTTCATGACGTGATATTGTAGAGTTTGAGCTTTACTTTTGCTTTTGGCATTGCATGTCCAGGTCCATGCCCATGTCCATGGAAAGTAAAAACTAACTATAATAGTTGTTATATTTACTAAGTATAGGGGTACCCAGAAACAGGCGCTACATATACATATGTATGTATGGTACATATGTGCTATGGTTTACTAGTTAGCGTCTGGCATGGTTTTTATTATATACATTTTTGTTGTTTTCTATATATGGTATGAAATCGATATATGATAGTCGTGGTTGGGCTTTTTATGAAAGACAAACATGTATGGCATATCGTATGCATGCTACTAAAAGGGCAACAAATAGCGTATTGATAGAGTTCTATAAAACTTGGTCAATGTTTTCAAACACAAGGACTTGTGTATGGTACACCTTGTTTTGCTTCTTTTGTATGCACTTAAAAAAAACTACTACTAACACTTTTTTCTTACTAAACTTAAGGCATGTTTTTACTTGACTTTTTTATAATTTTGTTTTTTATTACTTAGTTTATAATTTTTTAGTTTCTTAACAAAAAAAAACTATCAAAAATATATATACCCCGAACAAAACTAACACTTCTCCTATATATATATAGTCCCTGTGTAGTACTACTCTAAAAAAAAATTCGAACCCTGCTAGTGTTATGCAAAATTGGTCAGCATCATAAACTCTAATTTTTTAAGTTTTGTTACTCTCTTAACAATTAGGCTCTTGAAATGGTTTAAATTAAAAGCAACT
This sequence comes from Chymomyza costata, assembly GCA_018150985.1. NCBI lineage: Eukaryota > Metazoa > Arthropoda > Insecta > Diptera > Drosophilidae > Chymomyza > Chymomyza costata. The sequence goes on along the minus strand of JAECWU010000127.1, from coordinate 2,621,381 downwards.
ATATATACTATAGCTATATACATAGACTACTTACTATATGCTAATAACTAAGTGTCTGTGTGTGTGTGCGTCTGTATGTTGTGTTGTGTATAAAAAAAAAAAGAGAAAAAATTATTTATGCATAACGTTAGTATTGGAACACTTGAGCTAATATCTTCTATGCACACTCTCTCTCTCTCAATGCTCAAATGCGCACGTGTGTACACACTTACATATGGTATGCAATGTGTGCGTGTGCGTGTGTGTGTGTGTACTAATATAGATCCGATATGATGACGAGGACGAGGATGAAGGTCCACAACCGGATCCTACACTTGAACAGGGTGTGCCAATACCTGTTCGATTGCAGGGCAGCTTCCCGCCGGAATTGGCCTCCACTCCTCTCGAGGATATCGATCCATACTACAGCAATGTACTGGTATGTATGCAGCAGTTCAATCATCATCATCATTAACCATAACCACAAGCACAACAACAACATCCAACATTCAACATTCAACGTCCAGTGTCGATCGAACTCGACTATCGAACTATCGACTATCGACACTCGAACTCGACACTATGTAAACTGTATTGTATATGATCATACATAACGATATTACTGAATGGTTCCTGAAACTCTCTTGCAGACATTCGTAGTTGTAAGCAAAGGAAAAGATATTTTTCGCTTTTCTGCATCAAAAGCAATGTGGCTGCTCGATCCATTCAATCCGATACGTCGTGTGGCCATTTACATTCTAGTGCATCCATTATTTTCGTTATTTATCATTACAACAATTCTCGTCAACTGCATACTGATGATAATGCCGACAACGCCCACGGTTGAGTCCACTGAGTAAGTACTTAAAACACATGGCTAATAACAAGTACTATATTGGGAATATACTTGCTTACTATTATTCTCTATTGGAATATTGTTATTAGCTATTACTATACTTGAGACTTATAAAAATACATAATACTTGAACTTACTATATTATTAAAAAAAAAAAATTAATTTAGTAAACGAAACAACAGCTTTTTGTTGTTGTTTAACTTTTGTACTCATTATTTGTCTTTTTAATTTTTTTAAGTTTCTATTGTTTTTTTGAAACTTTGAGCAGCAATACTATGTATGACTATTATTAAATAATTAATTATATACTTACTACTACCCATATTTAATGCTATATAATCTACCAGAATTTATATATTAAATGTAACTTTTTCAATATGTTATATACTTATATACAGATGTGTATTTAGGTCTAATTTCAAATTTCTTTCAACTATAATTTAATGCAAAAGCAAGCCAAAAGAAAAAAGAAAAACCACAACAAACCAAACTACAAATTTTTTTTAAAAAATAAATTAATTAAAGGTAACAACAATTGTTTTATAGTTAACTCATAAATGCCAGCCAAACTGTACAAAGCAATTTTAAACGAATCGAATCGAATTGAATCAAATCAACCATGCGTAGTACTTGCTAAAAACTCATTGAGTGTATACATCAGCTCTAGCGCAGCAGGGGTATTCACTAGACAGTGATCAGTGGTACAGTACAGCAGCTGCTGCTAGAGCTAATGACAAACTCTCATTGCTATAAAACTCAACAAATAACTGTCACTTTGCGCTCACGCGCTCGCTCGCTCTTGCAGTATTAAGAGCGCTCTCTTGTAAATTTATAATTAAAAAAAAAACTAGTTACATTTCGCTATAGCTCGCTCGCTCTCTCTCTCTCTCTTTATCTCTCTCTCTCTCTCTCTCTCTCTTGTCCTGTTCATTAAAATGCATCAATGTAATATCATTGTTTGTAAATTAACGTACTCTAAACGCATTTTTAGTACTTGGTACCAAGTTCCAAAAAAAAAAAAAACCAACTATAATGTAACTAAAGTATATAAAATAAGCTAATTAATGGCTCTTAAATGATTTTGGTTTGTTCAAGTTTCGTATAACAATGATAACAAATTGAATTCTTAATTTAATTGTTTACTTTATATAACAACAATTAGAACTAGAACATATAAAACCCATTAAAACATACCAAATAGTTGTATACTGTAGTGCGTTTTTATCATAGCTATGTATTAATAATTTTTAGCCTACACATATATATATTTATTAATTAAGTAGGTATTTAACAAACCCTGTAAATCCACATATATATACAAATGTAGCATTATAATAGTTAGCCCTACATTTTTAGCCCACTAGTCTCATATATATACTCAATACATGTAGCCATTATTTTATATAATTAAGTTTAAAAAAAAAAAACCATACGGCCTTAGGTAAACTCTTGAATATTTCAAGAACTAGCTAACAACAAAAAAAAAAAACATGTGTCCAGCGTATATAATAGCTTAGTCAATTTTTTAGCACATTAAAAACCTTTGGTAGCGACTATATATTTATTTTTTTTTTTTGTAAATGTACAAAATATTTAAAGTTTTGAAATTCGAAGAAATTGTGTTTCGATTTACATAAATAATGCGTAGACCTACTCGTAACTACATAAAAGTACTTAGTAAACATTTTAGACTCATTCTATAAAAAACATCGTACCGTGTACATAATTAGTTAATTCGAGTGATATATTTGGGTACTCGTAGCTAGTTAGGTAGCTACCATACCCTATGGTAGCTGTACAGTATACAGTAACAAGTAATTATAGCGTAAAAATAAAAAAAAACGAGCAAAGTTTGCTTAAAAAAAGAGCAAATAAAAAAAAAAAGCAGCGAACTAGCAAAATGTACAGCAACGAAAGCAAGAAAAAGTGAAAAGAGTTACGTCATTTTTTTAGCTGATATCAAAATTATTGTCGCAGATTTGGTATCAGAATGGAGCACCCTAATGAATATCAAGTATCGTTTAACAAAGGCATATAAGTACTTGTATGTGAGTTATTGTAGTAAGGTTAAAAAAATAGTTTTGATCGTGTAACAAGATCGAATATTCTCAAGTTCTTGATTTAGTCTCATATTTTGTAAGCGAGTAGTGTCATATATCTGCGATAAGAAATAAATTCTGAGACTTGGCAGTGTTGCAACCCACTACAACTTTGTTAGTCACAAAATAAAGCCATAAGCTAAGTTCAGTTGAAGCCTGTTGGTCCCGTTGCAAGCAAATGCAGATTTGGTACTCAGTAATCGATACTTTTTGTATGTAACTACTTAAGTACTTTAAAACATTAAAATCAAATGTTTAGTGAAGTACCCTAATAAATACAAAATATCGAGTAAAGCGAACAATCCACTTTGAGAGTTATAAAACTAATTTTAGAATTAAATTTTTATGTGGATACCAATACTAATAGTATTCATTACACTAGTTTACAAATTTAAGGGTCATCGAGTGAACCTTCATAAAAAAGTGTTTTTTAGGGTAATTTGGGGTCGAGAAACACGAAAATGGCAACCTTTTTTTTTCTTAAGCACCGTTTTCGAGATATTTTCGAAAAACATGTTTTTGGGCACTTATTTCAGTTATTTTTCAATATGCCGTGAACAAAATTTTGTATCGAAATAAAAGACAATTAGATCGAAAGGTATTGATTTGCTCTTTACAGTGATATATAATTATGTACAGATTTATTCAAAATTATAGAAGTTACAAGCAACCAAAGTCGACCAATTTTCAAAATTACTAATTTTCGACTTGCTTGTTATTAACGAAAACAAATTTTTAAAAATTATGTTAAGCTTTAAACTGAAAGAGAATTCTTTTATGAACATTTCGAGTCTAAGATCTTTAAAATCGGGTAAGAATTGTAGATGTCTAAAAGAAATCTTCTCGTATATTAATACACTCATAATCCAGCGGCCCTTTAATTTTTTAATGTCCCCAAAGTCAAAATCTTCAAAATATTCCTTCGTTTCGCAGTTGGCGGCACCAAACCACAAACATTGCGAATATCGATCGTCAATAAGCATTCCGAGAAATTTGTCAACAATTATCGGTGTGGTGACTTTTCTTGTGCTTAGCCTGGGGCAATGAAATTTTGTAAGCTTAAACTCTTTAATATCATTGTTCAATTCTTTATATCGATTCCCATAAACATCAGCAATTTCGTACCAGCGTGATTTCTTGACTAGACCAATTACTCTGCGCTCTGTCTTCATAGATTCGTTATCCTAACCAAGCCAAGAAAAAAGTTCAAGCTTAAGGCCCATACGCAGCATGCAAAAATTCCGCACGAAATGTCAAAACTACATATAAAAAAAAATTCCCTTTTTTGGGATTTTTTTTTTTATATGAAGTTTTGACATTTCGTGCGAAATTTTTGCTTGCTGCGTATCGGCCTTAACAAAAAACCTGCAAATCTTTAAGGTCTACTAAGCTCATCATTATCTCTCCGTTTTCCTCTCATAATGACACCGTAAGGTAAGAAGAGGAGAAGGCTTTCTGGTGTCATGTTGTGAACTTAGCTAAGCGTGTCAAGTGTAAGTTGGAGACTTTAAGTGTTCATCCGATTCGTAAGTTTAACTGCTTACTAAGATAAGCCAGTACCAAATACTAGACACCAAGTGAGTACATTTCGCCAAACTAAGTCTAAAGAGCTAGCTGAACAAAAAACTGTAAAACTTTAAGTTCTAGTCAGCTGTTTAAATGCGTGTGTTTGTGTGTGTGTGGGTACACCAAGTACATGGCGGAAGAGTCACTCGAACTTGAAACCCGCACACAGACGCAGCTGCTACTACCGCACCTCGCTCTCTCTCTCTCTCTCACCGTTGCCGCATTCACTTTCGTTAACGATTGTGGCTGTTAACAATGGCGGGCGGCAAGCCCCAAAAAGACACAGCAGGTGCCACAAAAACTTGAGACACCCCAACCTCACACACACACACACACACACACACACACACACACACATTTATGGTGAAATTTTAGAAGCAAGATTGAGGCAGCTTTGCCTATGTCGTCTATCTGAGTAGTTGCGACCTGCATCTATCTGGGTCGCCTGCTGTGCATGGCTGTGACTGTGACTGTGGCTGTGTGGCACTTGTGGGTCCCAGAAAGACATAATACCTGCAATTAAAACGTAGCTCAAGTGTCCTTCACAGGCATTGGGGCCTAGGTCAAACGCATACTCAACCAACACACACACACGCACACATCGACTTTGAACTAGTTTTCAAAGCAACAAAAACAATAGAAAATAGACAAAAGAAAAAAAAAAAACGAGAGCTGAAAAGGTCCTAAGCGGCTGGACCACTGTCAGTCTGACAGTTTTTCGGTTCCACAGTCACTGTCAGTCTGCCAGTCTGTCAAATGTAAACGGGCCTAAATCTGTCAAATGACTAACCAGTGCTCGACAACGTCCGCTTGCAGTCAGCTGAAGGTCGCCCTATTGATCTGCTGCCCACTCTCGCTCTCCGTAGCTCATCAAGTATTGACAATTATTGACATTGACAATTGTCCAGGCGCAGCTGGGCGCTCTCTACTTATGTATAACAAGTAATCTCTATTCATCTGCTCTTGTAGTACATTGAGTACTTACTCACTCGCTCACTTAACGATTGCGCTTTGATGTACTTACTGTCTGTGCAGTTTTTCAGCAGAGTTACACACCCATGCGAAACTTTGCAACACTTGACACCTGCGGCACTTTTGCAACAACTAATTGCGCTTTTGTTTAAGATATTTGCGCAGATTTCACTCTCGCTCTCTCGTTCTCTGGCTCCCTCTCGCTTCACGCTCTTTGTCTATCTCTTGCTATTGCTCTCTTTTTTACTTGCTGTATCTCTTAGCATACTCTTGGCCTAGCCATGCTTCATTGCTGAGCTCATAACTTTGTCCAGCGCCGGTTTAAAGCAGTGTTGGGCAGTCTCTCAATTTACATAACTCGCGAGGCTATTGGACCAAAATCTGCCGCAGCGCAGTTGGCTCATGCACGGTGAATTTCTCTCTCGTTTTTGCTTGTTTGCGGTTCTTTCTCTCTTGTGCGCTTTTGCTTAAGGCCCATACGCAGCATGCAAAAATTCCGCACGAAATGTCAAAACTTCACATAAAAAAAATTTCCCTTTTTTGGGATATTTTTTTTATATGAAGTTTTGACATTTCGTGCGGAATTTTTGCATGCTGCGTATGGGCATTTACTGCGCTGTTTACTTACACAAAGAAATGTTTGTTTGTATGAGTTTTGCCCACCACTGGCTTAAGGCATCGGCCCCACAGCAAGAGAGTACCTATTATTTAAACTTAAAAAAATAGAAAATCCATATCTAACTAAAAGAAAAGTCCATCTTTCTTCATACTTGTTAATATCGCATTAAATTAGATCTGTGGTTAATCATGTTACCACATGGCACTGCTTACGTCACTATTGTGCGGCTTAAAAATGAAGAAGTAAACTTAAAATACAAAAAACAAAAAAGAAGAACTTTTTTCACCCTAAGGTTAGGTATATTGGGGAAATCTGCGTAGCTGTTTAGAAGTTACACGAGCTCAAAAAATTTTAAATTTGTTTATATATTTATTAAACAAATAAATATGTCCAAAGTACATAAAGTATATATGTGTCAAGATGAGATGTTCCCAGTAGCTGTCATCAGTTAGGGATTTTTTAAAATATAAAACGCATTTTGTGAATCGAAGCACAACAATCCAGATCTATAAGTACTTACAAATCAAAAATTAAAAAGAAATAAATGCCAGCTGATTGAAACGATTTAACTTAATTTAAGTGAAACCATTAACTAAGTTAAACTAAGTATATAAGTAATTAGTATGACAACACTGTGCAACAATTTTGTTAATATTTTTGTTGTGTGCAGAATTATTTCAATTGGTTTAATCTAGTCTAAGATTTATCTTTGGTTATAAGCGTTTGATATTGATAAATTAAAAATATGCTTGAAAGTAAAATTTCCCTTAATAATTTCCTTTTTTGTCAAACAGTTTAAGGCTCATACGCAGCATGCAAAAATTTCGCAAGAAAAAAACTTCATATAATAAAAAATCCCAAAAAAGGGAATTTTTTTTTTATATGAAGTTTTGACATCATCAGCAAAAATTTCGCACGAAATGTCAAAACTTCATAAAAAAAAAAAATTCCCTTTTTGGGATTTTTTCTTTTATATGAAGTTTTAAGAAAATTTCGCACGAAATGTCAAATCTTCATATAAAAAAATGTCCTTTTTTGGGATTTTTTTTTTATATGGAAGTTTCGACATTTCGTGCGAAATTTTTTCAAAACTTCATTTAAAAAAAAAAATTCCAATTTCCTTTTTTGGGATTTGTTTTTTATATGAAGTTTTAACATCATCGTGCGGTATTTTTGCAGACGGGCCTTTAACAGTATTACATTTTTATTCAAATCAATATATGCAAGATTTTTGAAACTCTACTTTACAAACCAAAATTAAAAAAAAATTTTTTAGTTGCTAAATAATATATTCAAGCATTTTATTTTGTTCTTCAGTATTGAATGCTTGTAACTGAAGATCTAGACAAAAATATTACGCAATTTAAGAAAACTATGAAAGAAGCGCCACAGTCTGTGTGGCATGAAAGCTCAAAATCACTTTCACCTCGAATTGATTGTTCCGCAACTGAAACAAAGTGTTGCACAGTGTTACCCTAAAGCAGAAAGATAAAACATAAAGTTACATGAAAAATGTGTAGCATACTTTTAAGCGCATTATAGGGCATTTTTTTTACTTTCAACTCTTCATGTTTTTTTTCCAACTATCTATAAACTATTTACGATTTATTTCAATTTTCACAAAAAAAAAAAAAAAACTATTGTTTCTCTTAAGTTTAATACGGCAAGTGCCAAGAATTTTTGCAAGCCAATAAGTTAATACTTGTTGCTTAAAGTTTTTAAGGGCACATGAAAAACAATACAAAAAAAACAAAAAAAAAAACAACGACAATCAAGTTATTAAAAGTGCAACAAATTGCATTCGAAATTCGTTTTTAGGGTGATATTCACCGGAATCTACACATTTGAATCAGCTGTTAAAGTGATGGCACGAGGTTTCATTTTATGCCCGTTTACGTATCTTAGAGATGCATGGAATTGGCTGGACTTCGTAGTAATAGCTTTAGCGTGAGTTATACATTATTAAAATATATACATATATATATATGTATATGTATATATATAATAACTTTACTTAAAACATAAACATGCTTATTTTATAATTAATATTTTTGATTTTTAATTTTGGTAATGTAACTAAACAGCAATGTTTTAAAGCTGTCATTTAAACATAGTTTAATAATAACTATTTTGACATTTGAATCACTCAAAGCTAATTTGCGTATACTTAATATATCGTATTTTGTTTTGCCTAATAAAGCAGCGCACATATCATATACTTACATATACTCGTATAAACTATAACTATATATATATATATAAAAACTTGGCTTATAATCCAGTAGCAGTACACATAATTAAAAACAAAAAAAAAAAACAAAAAAAAAATGTCACTACAATTTTAGAACACATTTTTTGTACACTCAGTTCTCAGTCGAATTTTAGCTGCATTTAATTTCAATTATTGATGTCAAAACAAATCAAAAGTAAAAAATAGTTTTTTTTATTAATTTTTTAATAATTTCATATGCAAACAATTATTTTTAAAGCATACTACATTGCTGTGTGTGCCATGTATGTGTGTGTATATGTGCATATTAGCACAGTATATTGAATAGTTAATTAAATAAAAACAATCTATCAGATACAAAAACCTACACAAACAAAAAAAAAACCAACCAAATTCAGAGCAGTGTATAAAATGACATTTCTAACCGAAAAAAAAAACTATACACAACACTGCTTTTCAAATATGACAGTTTGTCACGGCAGGCAACAACAAAAAAACAAAAAAAAAAAAAAAACCAAGCACGTCACGCAAAGCATTCAAGTCACACAATATTACACATACGCCATGTGGTGCAGCGAAAAAAAGAACTTGCGCTAGTTTAACGCTTTTATCGATTTCTTTTTGCTGTTTTTAATGACGTGCCTCACACACATACATACACACACACACACACACAATAGCACTTGCAATAAGGATTTTCTCCGCTTATTTCAATACCATAACAAGTCAGCCATCTCGACTGCAATATACACTGAATTCCCTCATACATTTTCACAATTTTCATACGACTTTCATGCGCCTTAAAAAATTGACTGCAATGTCCTAGAGATCGGCTCCGACAGTCCCAGGACAGACATTAAATATATCATGCGGTCCAGGGCTTTTTTTTTTTATTTTCCGTCCGACATGTCCTTCAAGAGTACGTGTGCAAAATATTTTCATTCCTTAGATTTTTGTGGGACCCACGGGATTATCGTATCGCTACCATTTCTACTATGTCCCTTTTCAAGCAACCCCAGCTTAGATGTTTTTTCAGTCTGCAATGTTCCCATTGTAAACCTATAAAGTTCTTGCTCATAAAAACCGGGAATTAGTTTGAACTGTTTGAGGAGCGTTGGCTCTGGAGTGCTCTTATGATGTTCCCGTTCTCCAAAGTTTTTAATTTATGACTTAAAGCCCATACGCAGTTCGAAAAATTTCGCAAGGAATGACAAAACTTCATTTAAAAAAAAGAATCCCATTTGAGATATCCCATTTGGGATTCTTTTTTTATATGAAGTTTTGTCATTCCGCGCTTAATTTTTCGAACTGCGTATAGGCCCTAAGACTAAAACGATTTTTTATATTATATTTATATTTTTTACACTCAAACTTATACATTAAGAAAAGTTTTTAATTTATGACTTAAAGTCCATACGCAGTTCGAAAATTTCGCAAGGAATGACAAAACTTCATATAAAAAAAAAAATCCCATTTGGGTTTTTTGTTTATATGAAAAATCCCATTGCGGATAACCCATTTGGGATTTTTTTTTTTTTTGTCATTCCTTGCGAAATTTTTTGAACTGCGTATGGGTCTTTAAACAAAATATCGCACAAAGTTTTCGAAAACTTGGGTCGGACTCAAAGCGCGTTAAAATATTTGAATTTGAAGACTTAGGATATCAAAAAGAAATGAGAAGTTGACTTTAAGAATAAAGTTCCTAAATAGGTATGACCTTCTTTGACTCTCGTATGCCTGTGACGTCACCTTTTGCGGCCTAGAGCATAAAATGCTTTTGAGCTTTTATCATTTTCTCTGAGAGCTTTCCAAAAAGCTCATTCAATTTGAACAATGTTTCAAAAATGTGGAAATCCACAAACTCTTTGAACCATCCATCAATATATTCATTAAATATTAATAAGGTATCAAGCAGGATTCCAAAGTCTTCATATAATTCCAAATTAATAAGTAAAAAATAAATTAGCTTGTATATGAGAATGATACGGATGATCCGCGGCAGAGTAAGAATACTTAACATACTTCAGAGTTTTTGATGATTGGAGAACATCACAGCAAGACGTTTAAGAATATATTATACATAGGTCTTTTAGAAGTAACATTCTATTTAGATGCGATTTTTCGTAAAATAATAAGTAAAATATTTATATGAAACATCGATAGTTTCCAATTTGAGTAATTGTAAGCACGTTATGGATTCCAAAGCTGCGCCAAAGCTCGTAAATACTCCCAAAAATTATTCGTTATCTTCTGAGTTTTACATATAATATTTACTTGACTCCTTACCTTTAAAATTTAAAAAAAGAAAAGAAAAACATGTACACACTTGTATATGTATGCACATTTTGGGACTTTTATTTATTTCTGACTGACTTTTTGAAATTCATATACTCTTATGTAAGTGTAGAGCACTTAGGATTTTTCATTAAGAATTTTTCAGCTTGTGCAGCGCCATGAGCCGGAAACTATGAGAAGTCTTTAAAATAACAAGCATGAGCAATTTTTTTTGAGCTTTTTGTATTAATCGATATTTTTCATGGGTGAAAAAAAATTTTGGAAATAATTGAGTTTTATTCATAATAATGGGAGTATTCACCGTTGCTTTCTGTAATGACATTTTAGTAGTTTTCAGTAAAGGTCCATATGCAGCATGCAAAAATTCCGCACGAAATGTCAAAACTTCATATAAAAAAAAAATCCCAAAAAAGGGAATTTTTTTTTATATGAAGTTTTGACATCAAATTTTTTTTAATTAAAGGCCCATACAAAAATAAATATAAAAAATATAAAAAAAAATTTCCCAAAAAAGGGAATTTTTTTTTATATGAAGTTTTGACATCAAATTTTTTTAAATTTAAGGCCCATACGCAGCATGCGAAAATTCCGCACGAAATGTCAAAACTTCTTATAAAACAAAAAAATCCCAAGAAAGGGAAATTAAGGATTGAGGCGTTGTTAAAAGCAAGAGGCATGGGGACGAACACATACTAAGAAAAAAAAAACCTTGATATCTAATAATGCTGGCGGAACAAATACACAGTGATTAAAATCAAGATTTCGCTAATATTTGCATTTTTCTTAGTTAGTCAGTCTGGGCGGTAACCATAACCACGCCAAGAGTAATTAAAGTTCGGTACTGCGCACTTGACTGCGGTTTTAGACATTGTTTTTTTTTTTTTTTTGCTTTGGTGTGGAGTGGGTCGTTTCGTGACAGTTTCATTTCATTGCTTTTTGCTTCATTTTAATCATTATTTAGAAAGAAAGGAAAATTGGAAATTGGCGGCATTTGGCTTTTCGTGCAGCACATTTTGACGGGCGCCATCAAGTCGTTGTGGCAGCTTAGCTAAACATTAAATTTTACTTTCGCCACGAACTTTTGTTGTTTACCGGCTTAGGCCTTGGGGCCAGTCCCAGTCCCAGTCCTAGTTCCTAGTCTGCCAAACAAACTAAGCCAAGTCAACATGCTATAGATAGTGCTTTTAAAAAGCCATTGCAGATAAATGTCCAGTTCAGTGGGTGGGTTGGTAAAAGTTTTGCATCTGGTTAAAACCAGTTTCTGTTTAGATATGTGTTTGTGTGTGTGTGCACTATATGTGAATGCATTATATACAGTCTACAGTATGTGTTTGTGTAATAATCAAACAATTCGAGACTGGCAACGGCAATTATGTATGTACAAGTATGTATGTACATAACTACTAGAAGAAGCAACATTGCACGCAAGCCCAACTTATTGTAAATGCAAAGGGTGAGGTTTTCGGGGGGGATGTGGCTGGTATCTATGTGTGTATGCCGCCTGTGAGTGTCGGTCAAAAATGGCAGGCAAATCGATAAATATTCATGAAATAATAAATAGGAAACGTTTCTGTAGCTTTGACTGTGTCAGGAACCAGAAATTCCCCAAGGATGACGTACAGCGCGACACGCACACAGTGGATGAGAGAGCTTGAAGAGGGGGTTGAGAGTAAATGAACATTAGAAAGAAAGCCAAACACATACTAACTAGCAGGTTTCGAGGGTGGGAGGCAATAGGTGTATGTATATATGTGTGTGTGTGTACATTGGCTATTTCCATGCTGTGCTTATGTGCGTGCATAAATATTTTTATAGCTACATGTCCTTTCGCTTCCCTTATACAACGCCTCTGTCTCTCCTTGAGCGTATTGATCATGTGACTGACAGGAGCGGCTCCTATCACACAGGTGTAGGTGTAGGTATATAAAATACACAGTGTGTCTGTGTTTGTGTTTGTATTAGTGTATTTATTTGTGTATATCCCACAGCTGTTGCTGTTGTCTCTTTGAGCTCATTTATAAAATGAATAATAAACCCGCTTGGTTCTATATACTAGTATATAAAGTATGTACTAGTTAAAATACTAGCCAAGCCCACGCGCTGCTTAAGTTATTTTTATTATGCACAAGTTTGTCATTTTCACTTCAATGCCGGCAAATTGGTAGAATTCCTCAAGTTGAAGCTTGAAGCAGTGGCATAGGTCGCAGCAGCATGTAGCACAGAGCACTTTCATTTGAAGCTGACTGGCAACAAGAAGAGAATTGACCTATCTCTAGCACTTGGGCAGCCTTGCCCTTAATAGACCGAAAAGTTGTCTGGTACATAAAAGCACAAAAAAAACTACAACTTTTTCTTGACTATTTCTCATTACCTCGGGCGGCTCTACATACAAATATGTAATACGCCTCATACCAACCGAGTCTTCAAAAGAAGCTACGTTTTACTGCCTCAGTCTCTAAAAAAAAATTATTCCAGTTGAGGCAGCAGCACTCAGCTCGTTGGCTCTTAGGGTATGGGCATATCCCAGTATCCCTATCCTAACACTTATATTGAGCTTTCCGTATTTTGTATTGCACATAAGCACTCTATATCAAATCAAACCCACTCTAAACTGTTATATCAGTTTTGGTTCAATCTCTTGTAGACGCTCCTGGACTTAAACTGTTCTACATGCACATATTTGTTAAGCTGTAAGTAGCAGTATGGGACTCATAATTTAAATTTTATAAATGCATCGATGACTTGGTTTGAAAACAGCAAATTTCATAAGCACAGTTCAAGCCAAAGCTCCACGAAAGTTCTTAACAAGTTTTTCTGGAAAATCGAAAAAAATTTAAGCTGTTCTAAGGTGGATAACTGAATTTGTTGGGAACAAAGCAGAGCTAAGCATAAACTGTTATACATGACCAAAAACTAACAACTCTCATATTATGTTAGGGTTGCCACCTCTGCGGTCCCTGCCCAGCCTCTCTAGGCCAAGAGGCTGTTCTCCGAACCACATTTCAATTTCTCCGTGCAGTGAAAAACTATAAAGTAAAACATACATTGCGTCCCCCAACTGAATTTATTAAAATATTTCAAGCTTAAAGAAGAAAGGAAGGAAATAAGTTCTTCGAATAAGGTGTATAGAGTATAACACATGCCCTCCAATATATAAACACGTATTTTGTCTAATAATCATTTCAATTTCCCGCTACTCATCCTGCAACTCCTCAGCGACCACCAAAGTTCACCCAAATCTCCGGACGACCTTACGCAAATGACAAACCTCACAGCTCAGTCATAAGGAGCATTTCAAAGCTCTCTTCACACATTAGCTTGGCGCCATCAAGATCAGTAAATCAATCAATATATCAGTATAAACAAACTTCCCAAACTGTTATACACATAATTTCAACTACTCTGCAGTTCAGCCCAAACTGTTATACAGCTATACAAATTTCACACACATTTCATCAAACACTTCATTTTTGCTTTAAACTGTTATACACATGTGCTTTAAAATCGTGTATACCACTTTTGTTTTCTTATTATTTGCCTCATACGATCGATCCCGCTACTAACCCTGCCACTTCTCAGCAACCACCAAAGTTCACCAAAATCTCCGGACGACCTTACGCAAATGACAAATCTCACAGCTCAGTCATAAAGAACATTTCAAAGCTCTCTTCACACATTAGCTTGGCGCCATCAAGATCAGTAAATCAATCTATATATCAGTACAAGCAAACTTCCCAAACTGTTATACACATAATTTCAACTACTCTGCTGTTCAGCCCAAACAGTTATACAGCTATACAAATTTCACACACATTTCATCAAACACTTCATTTTTGCTTTAAACTGTTATACACATGTGCTTTAAAATCGTGTATACAACTTTTGTTTTCTTATTATTTGCCTCTTACGATCGATCGTGTTAATATAACATACAATCTAAGAAAAACTCAGAAAATTACATTTGTTAACTTGATATAAATTTATTTTTGTTAAATTTTTATTTACATACTTATTTTGCTATTTAATATTTGTAATTTGTATAATGATATAATACATGTGTACGTATATTTGTTTTTCGTCAACAAAATGGCTGACAACAACAACAACAATAACGACAACAACACTAAACGCAATGCTTATCAACAGTTATGTGACCATGGGTATAGATTTAGGTAATCTCGCAGCCTTGAGAACGTTTAGGGTGTTGCGAGCTCTTAAGACCGTAGCCATTGTGCCAGGTATGTGTGCAACTGAATGAGATATATAGTATATATAAAACTGTTATACTGTTATCAAATTTAGTCAACTTGTTACTTATGTATATACTATACTATATACCATCTTATCATAGGCTTAAAAACCATTGTTGGCGCTGTCATTGAATCTGTGAAAAATCTGCGCGATGTGATAATATTGACAATGTTCTCACTATCGGTGTTCGCACTGATGGGCCTACAAATCTATATGGGCGTATTGACACAAAAATGCATTAAGAAATTTCCACTGGACGGCTCGTGGGGCAATCTAACCGATGCCAATTGGGACTATCATAATCGTAACAGCTCGAATTGGTATTCAGAAGACGAGGGTATATCATTTCCGCTCTGCGGCAATATCTCTGGCGCTGGGTAAGTACCAACAGCACGTGTACATAATATACATATAACTAATAACAAATATACAAACTTTGTACAAAACACAGACAATGCGATGACGATTATGTGTGTCTGCAGGGTTTCGGTCCGAACCCAAATTACGGTTATACCAGTTTCGATTCGTTTGGTTGGGCCTTTCTATCCGCTTTCCGTTTGATGACACAAGACTTTTGGGAGGATCTATATCAGCTGGTGTTACGCGCCGCTGGACCCTGGCACATGCTGTTCTTTATAGTCATCATCTTCCTAGGTTCATTCTATCTTGTGAATTTGATTTTGGCCATTGTTGCCATGTCATATGACGAATTGCAAAAGAAGGCCGAAGAAGAGGAGGCTGCCGAAGAGGAGGCTATACGTGTAAGTAGTAACCCAAGCCCAAGCTCGATCACAACAACCAAAGCGAAACGGATAAACTACTACAACAACTACTCAGGGTAAATAATTTCAATTTCGATCGTCGAAACGTGCGCATCGAGTATTGAAAATATTTACCAAGTTACCGAGTTGCTTTTTTCTTTTCTATGTATGTATACACTTACATACTACTTGCAAGTACAATATATAAATATAAATACTATATATAACACAATATATAAATATATGTGTATATAATAACCCTCAGCCCTAAGCAATAACAGTTTTGTACAACTTTTGTAGCTTTCAAAAAAAAAAAAAACCATAATCTATGCTTATGTACATACACTGGCATACGCTACTGTATGTGTATGTACATATGCGTTATTACTATATACTCAACTTACTTTTTCTTCAATGTACATACATATTAACACTACATTTATTAAATACTAGCATTCTTTTAGCTAAAGTAATACACACAGTACTAGCATATAGCCAGCAGTAACTGGTCTATAACATATTGAAAACTCTATATAGTTGTTGTATATTCACTATATAAAGCTCTCTTCCTCTATTGTTTATTAACTTACTTTTTATTTAACTGCACTTTTACTTTACTTAACTTATATATAGTACTTAATACTCATGCAAAATTCAGCACCTAATTAATTAACAAAAAATATATATATATACTGAAAAAAGCAAACAAAAAAGAAAGTAAAACTTTCTATATTATATACTAAAAGCCACTCGTCCCGTACCTCCTTTGCACAGCACTGTACAATAATTTATGTAGTAGTTTGTCTTCTGTTATATACCTATATACCATATACCTATGTTATATTATAAAGCCCACTCCCAAGCCACAAACCCTTAATCCCTACCAAGCCCCAGCTACCAAACTTTGAGACACCTCCCCCGAACCCTCGCACCTCGTATGAGAACAACAAGAAGCAACAATCTCTGTGTTAAATATCATTATAGGAAGCAGAAGAAGCAGCCGCTGCCAAGGCAGCTAAGCTCGAGGAGCGCGCCAATGCGCATGCGCAGGCCGCCGCAGACGCAGCTGCTGCCGAAGAGGCTGCACTGCATCCGGAAATGGCCAAGAGTCCCACATACTCCTGCATTAGCTATGAGCTCTTCGTTGGCGGTGAGAAGGGCAACGATGACAACAACAAGGAGAAGATGTCCATACGTAGCGTCGAAGTGGAGTCGGAGTCGGTGAGCGTTATACAAAGACAACCAGCACCTACCACAGCACACCAAGCTACCAAAGTTCGTAAAGTGAGCACGGTAAGTATTCCGAGCGCAACATTTTTTTATCTTTATCGTTATCTTTGTCTTTATCTTGTTATCGTTATATTTGTTTCTTATTTTCTTTATTGTGTTATGGATTCGTTCTTTTTTTGTTTTTGGTTCTTCTTATTTACATTTATGTTTCGTTCGGCTTAAACTGAACTTGTATTTGAATGTTGATATTACTATTTATCGATTTATCGATCTAACGATTTGTCATGACTGCTCGTCCCCTTTGATATTATCGGTTCTCAATGTTGTTTGTATGAAAGTTGAATATACATTTTACTTACTATATCATTTTCTTAATATTATTTTGTTTTTTGCCTTAACTTTATTCTTTATGCTTTTGCTCAAAGTATTTCCCTACCAAAATTCCAGTTACAGGCCCATACGCAGCATGCAAAAATTCCGCACGAAATGTCAAAAATTCATATTAAAAAAAATTTCCCTTTTTTTGGGATTTTTTTTTTTTATATGAAGTTTTGACATTTCATGCGGAATTTTTGCATGCTGCGTATGGGCCTTAAAATATAAAGCCAGAGTTCGTTCTTCTGGGATCTTTTGCAGAACCTTGAAAAACAATGACATATAAGGTCAGGCGCAGCTCTAGGATTTGGTCATAGGGTGGGTTGTGCACTTTGAAGTGGAAACACATTTTTCCAACTTTTGCGGGGGTGGGGTGCGGACCCGCAAACAGCCCCAATGGATCCGCCACTGGGTATAGTGCTCTATGCTGAGCTTTTGTGATGGTTCTCACTGGGCTCTCTTCGATACTGAGTTTCTTTGCCGAGTGTGCCATGGCGTTCTAGTCCACCCTCTTCAGTAATCCACACATTTGGAATAAAACAAATGCTAAACCGAACTTATTGCATTTAGATATCCCGTCCTACTTTCCATAGTAGTCCAGACATGGCACGACCATTTCCCTTCTTCCGAATAAGGAGGATATTCGTATGCCAATAGCTACTTTTAATCTACACACAAGGGAAAAATTCAGTTCCCAGGCACAAAAGATGTGGAAAAACACATCCCACTGTAGAATCAGTCGCCAAACATGGCCTAGGTTAGGTTAGGTTGTGTAGGCTGCTCGGCACAAGGCCGAGATCACCCGGAGCCCTTGCGGCCCATTGTGATGCCTAATTACGATAATTGAACCATTTCGAGGATTCGATAAAAAGAGCCAGGTCCGCTATGGGCAAGTTTGCCAGACTGCCAAGGTCTTCAAAGAAGCGTTTGCCCAGGTACTGGGTGCGTTTCCTAAGAAGTGCAGGGCAGTCACACAGCAGGTGTTGGATGCTTTCTATCTCCTCCTCTCCTCCTCATCTCTGCAGCTCCGACAGAAGTCATTATGGGGGACATGCATCCTCTCAGCGAGAAGGCCTATGGCGCAGAGCCCCGTTACAACTCCTGTCACCCTCCTAGTCCTGCTCTTGTGGAATCGCAGGAGTTCGGAAGTTCGCTTTGGGTTGTATCTTGGCCAGAGTGACCGGGAGATGTGACAGCCGGACACAGTGTCCCATTGTCGTTCCGCTTTGGATCTGACTATCCTTGTGATCTCTGAGACCAAATCCTGTAGAGGTCTTGCTATATCCGTAACAGATGAGGAAATAGGTAGCGCCGAACCTTTTCTGGCACACTCGTCCGCTCCCTCATTTCCAGGTATCCCAGAGTGACCAGGTACCCAGCAGAGGGTGATCGAGTGATGCTGGATGCGGTTCAGCGCTGCCACGTTGTTAAGAAAAAGTAAGCTCTTTATAGAGTGGCCTAAAATCGACCCATAACGTTCCGCCAGACTCTGTAAACTCAACCGCTCACAGTGTTCGGCAGTTGTTAAAGCGATCACCGGTCACTGGCTTGTCGGAGCACATGCGACCAGAATGAATGCTCCGAGCAATGACTTCTGCAGAAGCTGCAGAGACGAGGAAGAAGTAGAAACAGTAGAGCACTTCTTCTGTTCCTGCGAAGCTCTATGTAGACGCAGCAAAAAGCAACTGGGAAATTATTTCTTCAATAACCTAGAAGTGCTAGCTCCTATCTGTCCGAGAATGATTGCAAGCTATATCGCAGCAACAGGCTGGGATTCCCTTTAAGAACGCTTACCTGGAGAAGGGGTTTAACTTGTGATCCTAAGCGGTATCACAACGGGCCAGTCTAGGCCTAGGTGTGCTGATTTTTTAAGCCAGCTGCCGCCATAACCTAACCATAACCTAACCTTCCATAGTAGTGTTTTTGATTGAGATGAATCTGACTTTTTGAGGTCTATTTAGATCTTAATACCATTCCAATATAAGTCATTATCATCATCGTTTAGCTATACAACCCGGGGTGGGTTTTGGCTTTCCCTACAATCTTCCTCCATTCGTCTCGATCTTGTGTAAGGTCCTTCCCATTTCTTAACAGATTGTTCTAATGTTATCTGATGTGCAATCGTTTAGTCTTTTTCGCGGACGTCCCTTTTTTCCGGTCCAAGTTGATTTATATTCTAGTATCAGTTTTTGCGCGCGTGTATTGCTCATTCTAAGAACGTGAGCTGTCCATCTTAGCCTTTGAGATTTTATAAATTTGGCAATGTCTTCAATATAAGTGCCACAGTGTTTTCCGTGTGGAAAAGTTGTTTGGTGAGTCCAAAGGTTCTGACAGATGCATTTCCGAACAGACAACTTGGAGTAGTGCTGGTAACTTTATTTGTTAAAAGACTAGTCTTCAAACCAGATCTTTTATTAGTTAGCAGAGCATCCCATTTGGGGTTTGTGGAATCAGGAACAGCTTATCGCCAGCCAGCTCAAGCAGAAATTAGTTGTTCCTTGTAATTTCCTGCTAGTGATAGGTTAGGTTAGGTTGAATAGGCTGCTCAACCAAAGCTGTGATCATCCATAGACCATTATGGCCCATTGTGATGCCTAATTGGGGAATGGATTTACGGAAGGGACAATGGTTCCTGCTAGTGATACTCTTAGTAGTCCTTCTTACATTTGAAATCCTATAGTATTGTGCTTGTTTAGCTTTATAGCTCTCTAGGCTGCTACCCAGGGATCAACTATACTCTTGTTTTGTTAACATTTTGTACTGCAAATTAATAGGGCATACCACTCATTCGAGCGGTCAATCCCATAAGTATATTAAAAAGAAGTTTCTTCGGAAACTCTTTACCTCCGTCACTTCGTGCTGTGCAAACGTAGCTCCTTCTAGCCTTTCTGCGCAGCCTTTAGTGAACTTTGGGAAATCACGCTGTTACCACAGCCCTGTCGCCAACCCTTCTTCTAGGCATAAATTAAAAATGTTCAATCAGCAGCTTGTTCTAAATTTGGAGCCCCAATCCTTTGGTGCAACATTGCTCCCAAAGCCTTTCAAAATAAACTGCTCAAAATGTAACGTATTTTGGTCTGTCGCAAAATGTCAGCTGCTGCCCATTTTAATTAATGGACTTTCAGTCCTTAGTCCTTAGAATATATGTATAGCTATTATTAGTTGACCTTTGTGCGCCCATGCTTTCTATGGATTCAATATAGTCGCATATTAACTTTAGTTCTACTTCTATGTACTTATTATTATTGAAATGGTTTATTATATACTTTTGATTCAGTTTGCTTACATTTTGATTGCTTTCTAGACAAACATATAATTAGTGGCTTTTAGACTTTTAGCCTTAATTAACATTTATCTACATGCCTATATGCCTAGTAACTAGCGACTATTGATTCCATTTTATATATATATCCTCAAATATTATTTACTGCCTAATGTATTATGTAGAATGTGTATGTGTATTGAGTTAGTAAGCCAAGCCAAGGCAAGCATTTATACTAATATGTACTTAAATGCATATTAGTTGCTTAAAGCGAGCTAAAATTTGTTATTTACTTTATATACTACTACTATATACATATTTACTTATACTAAATATTAGTGCATGTGCTGTCTGTTGAAAATTTGTTTGTGTGCGTGTGTGAGCCACAATTTGTTTTTCGGCATTTTTGAGCGAATCTTTGAGTTTGAGTAAAGACTTCATATTGGCATTGGCATTTGTTTTTTTTTTCTTTTTGTTTTTTTTTTTAATTTCTTTTCTAAATTTATTTTAATTTATTTAGTTTACTTTACTTCTCAGTTCTGAGTATCAATATATATATGTATGTGTTTCATTTGGGTCCTTGCTCGGAATGCTTTGGGCTTATTGTACAAATAACAAACTCAAGAGTTACTCAACTTCTGGGCTGTACCAAGGGCTTTTTCAAGAAGCTTACCAGCACCAACTTAAATCAGCTTAAAAAACAATATTATCTACAATTCTAAAACGCTTTTAAGCTTCTTTTAACACTCGCTCAATTTTAACTATGGGTTTACAAGGTATAAGCGCCCCCCACATTTAGTTAAATTTAATTTTCGATCTTATTATTTAAGAAATATTATATTTGATTTAGTAGGGTTTCTTTTTTTTTAGAAATGTTTGCATTTATATTTGCATGACTTTAATGTACCTTGCATTACTCGTTGACTAATAAATCGAACAAAAATTAATTATAATAATAGTAATTTCCATATGACCAAGTAAAGCACATATAAAAACGAATTCTTAAACTGTACTGCAGTTAAACAGCTGTTTTTTTATGAAACAAGCATAAACATGTCTAATGTCTCTATCCCTCTTTTTTGGGCATGTGCGAGCATTATGTATGTATGGCATAGCAAAAGTCAGCTGTTGAAAATGAGCAGGCTGTACTTGAAAACGTTTAATAATAATCATTTTATTCAACTTTATTTATTTACTCTGTACCCAAGTAGGGTAACACTGGCAGAAAGTGCATCACTGTTCTATGTATATTTGTCTGTCTGTATGTATAGCATTGATGTTGCAAAACTCATACAAACAAACATTTCTTTGTGTGAGTAAGCAGCGCAGTAAGCAAAAGCGCACGAGAGAGCAAGAACCGCAATCAAGCAAAAACGAGAGAGAAATTCAACGTGCATGAGCCAACTGCGCTGCGGCAGATTTTGGTGCAATAGCCTCGCGAGTTATATAAATTGAGAGACTGTCCAACACTGATGTATAGCTAAATCTCGAAGAGTGCAACGTCTTGGCCAATAATCAAGTTGAATGCAAATGAGTATGTAGTATTTACTAATAAAAAGAGTGATCAGATAGAAACAATTGGAAAGGAATTCAAATTCTTATTGATTCTGGGCTTGGCCACTATTTCCAACATTTCCAAAAGCTCCATAAGCAAACTGCCCAAATGACTCTCTGGCGTTGTTCAATTCAACTGATCGCCCCCGAATTGACATTTTTGGGTCTGGTTTATGGTCTCACCCACACTGAAAAAGCCTAATAATTCGGAAACCTAAGCTGGTCACCATATATTATTTTTTTTATGAAATAAGTATAGAAACAAAAAAATTTCCAGTAGAATTCTTCTGTTTTCTGTCCAATTCAACTGATCGCCCACGAATTGACATTTCTGTAGCTTTTTTGTAGCTTCTTAACAATCTCTACAAACCTTATTAGATTGCGATTAATTGCAATTGGTACTAAATTCAAGTATTTTTAGACCAATGATTTTCAGTACTAAAAATGTATATCTATATCTAAGCCATAATAGCAAATATAGAAGAGAGCTCTATCTCAATTTTTTAGTAGCTACTTAACAATCTCTACAAACCTTAATACATTGCGATTAATTGCAAATGGTACTAAATTCAAATAGTTTTTAGACCAATGATTTTCAATACTAAAAAAGTGTATCTATATATTAGCCATAATAGCGAATATAGAAGAGGGCTCTATCACCATTTTTTTTGTAGCTTCTTAATAATCCCTACAAACCTTATTACATTGCGATTAATTACAAATGGTACTAAATTCAAGTATTTTTAGACCACTGATTTTCAGTACTAGAAATGTCTATCTATATCTAAGCCATAATAGCGAATATAGGAGGGGGCTCTATCACCATTTTTTTGTGGCTACTTAACAATCTCTACAAACCTTATTACATTGCGATTAAATACAAAAGGCACTTAATTCAAGTATTTTTAGACCAATGATTTTCAGTACTTAAAATGTATGTCTGTATCTTAGACATGATAGCGAATATAGAAGAGGGCTCTGTCTCCATTTAAGAAGCTACTTAACAATCTCTACAAAGCTTATTACATTGCGATTAATTGCAAATGGTGCTAAATTTATAATTTTAGACCAATGATTTTCAGTACTAAAAATGTATATCTGTATCTTGGCCATAATAGCAAATATAGAAGAGGGCTCTTACTCCTTTATTTACTAGTTCCTTAACAATCTTTACAAACCTTATTACATTGCGATTAATTACAAATGGTACTAAATTCAAGTATTTTTAGACCAATGATTTTCAGTATTAAAAAATGTATAACTATATCTAAGCCATAATAGCGAATAAACAGGAGGGCTCTATCACCATTTTTTTGTAGCTTCTTAACAATCTCTACAAACCTTCTTACATTGCGATTAATTACAGATGGTACTAAATTTAAGGTTTTTTAGATCAATGTTTTTCAGTACTAAAAAATGTATATCCGTATCTTAGTCCTAAAAGCGAATATAGAAAAGAGGACTCTATCTCCATTTTTAGCTACTTAACAATCTCTACAAACCTTATTACATTGCGATTAATTACAAATGGTACTAGATTCAAGTATTTTTAGACCAATGTTTTTCAGTACTAAAAATGTATATCCGTATCTTAGTCCTAAAAGCGAATATAGAAAAGAGGACTCTATCTCCATTTTTAGCTTCTAAACAATCTCTACAAACCTTATTACATTGCGACTAATAGCAATTGGTACTAAAATCAGTACTAAAAAATGCATTTCTGAAGAGTCCTGGGCCGCTTACGTGCATGTTAGAATGTTTTTCTTTTTGTGAAAAAGTGCACTGGGTACAGAGTGTCGCACTGTCGGAAAACGTCTCGACGTTTTTATACTTTTTATATTTATGATTTTATTTTTTTTGTTTTTTTAGAACATTTTGTTTGTATGTGCTTTAAAGTAAGCGAACGCTTGGCGCACGCGCTGCTCTTATATTTTCTAGCACCCTCAAAAATCAAATTATAAGCTACTTAGGCTAGTAACAGGCCCAAACGCTACACAATTGCGCCAATTATAACATATAAATATATACTATATGTATATACAGCCAAAAGTTATGCAACTTTACATAAAGTTGATCTAATTGAGAGTTCGAAAAAAAGCATACCTAAAATATGCCATTTTTATTTAAAATCGAATACTACTTAATTATCGAATACTCTTATAGCCACCATATAAGCATATTTGCATACTCTAACTACTTACTACTACTCTTGATCACTTATAACTTTCGCTCGCTCGCTCGCCCGCCCGCTAGCTCGTTTCTTTATATAAACTGCAGCCGGCTTTTGAATACCCTATAAATGCTGCGTGCATTTTACTCAAGTTTTTTAAAATTCAGTTGGTTTTGTACGCATTGCATACTTTAGTTACAAAACAAAAAAAAATAAAAAATAGTACTAACTGGGTTTTGCTCCAACCAGTCGTCTCAGGTAGGTTTCCTTAATGCTCTCTCTCTCTCTACCACGCTCTTTGTAAAACTGTAATACTCTTGAAAATTAAAAAAAAATAAACCAACAAGAAACTAACACAAATTGGTTAACAAAACAATTAATCGTTGGCTTTACAGAAACTGCGCAGCCAAGTACAGTACGGCGCAAAAGTGCAAGCCGTTTCGTTTCCAAGTGTTCCAACTAGCAAGCAAAAGTTAAAGAATTGGCTTTAATTTATGGTTTTTCAGCAATAGCAAGTCTGTTCCCTGCCCTGTAAAGTATATTTACTATTTAAATACATTTTATTACAACATAACTAATAATAAAAAAAACAAAAATATTTGAACACAAACTAACACTGCGACATTTATAGTGTAGTCTTGTAATTTGTAGCTATTTTGAAATGCTTTGAAAAGAAACTAGTAGAAGTTTTACAAATTAAACCAAAACAAACAAAATGACTCAGTAGTAGTATTTATATAAAGTTTTCTTTTTTTTTTTTTTTGAGTTTTCTGTGCTATTTGCGCGCTTATGTATTGTTGAGACTCTTAGCGTTATTTACTAGAAATTGAAAAACCTTGAGTTGCCCCCAAAAACTTTATTTCATTTGAGTTTATTGTTATATACTTGGCATTATTTCGAAAAGCCAGTGCGTTCAGTAAAAATGTAAATTGCGCTGCAGTCAATAATTTTAATACACATAACAATTTATATAAACTTTAAGTAGAACTCGCTCATAGTACATATACATATATATAAATTTTCTAAAAAAAAAAAATACACTGCAAAATTCACTAAACTTTAAACAATATGAGCGCTCTCTTTCACACACACATACACACACAAAAACTTAAAAAATTTTAAAACAAAATATTTTACTTTAAAACGTTCAACAACAACAAAAAAATGTATAAAATGCAGGAATATATAAATTTTATTTGATTCATTTTTTCTTTTTCTTCTTCTATTTATACTTTATTTGTAAAAAAAAAAAACGAAAAAAAAAAACAAAACTTAGACATCCTTATCCTTACCTGGTTCACCGTTTAACATACGCAGGGGATCACGTAGTTCTCACAAGGTAAGCGCCCAACACACACACACACACACGCCAGACATATACATACACAATGCCATACCCTGGCATTGTTTCCTGCTTATAAAAGAACCAACCAGTACCTACCGATACCAACCCAAACGTAACAAAAGAATTCGTTCTCGCAATCGCATTACAATCATCTGAACAAATTTTTCATACTCCAAAAATGTAGCTGCAAAAAAAATTCAAGAGTATGCACGATAATTATCATTACCATATTATGCACCTCAGGCCCGACAACAGTTGCAAAATTTTTTACACTTTTACAATACGCACACAAATAACTGTACATGGAAATCAAAAAAAAAGTAGTATGTAAATTCATGCCCCCCATGTCCATGCCATATACTCGTACAGAGCGCAATAAAAGTTTATTAAAATTATAATTTCCAACTTTGGTTCAGTTTTAAGAACTCGTTTTTCAGTATGTTTTTAACTATGCTAAAGTCGGTACATACGACTCGTCATACTACATGTCTATTACTATATACAATATATACTACTCGTATGTGTACTCATATCATCTTAAAGCATAAGTACTTGTCTATACTACTACTACTCTACTACTACTATTGCTACTCTATTACGCTACAATTGTCTTGTTTTTGTGTAATCTAACTATAAACCTACTCTACCCTATAACCTTTTATATATTATATACTTCTCTGTAACTTTAAAAACACTATCAGCTAAAAATTAGTAGTAATAATGTGAGGGAACTATTTTTTGAAGCGCTAAGTAGAGCTAATCTATCCAAGCTCACAAGTTTCACTAAATAATTCTCCTTTTTTTCTCTCAGTGTATGGTTTACACAACCATTCACTCACTAGCGCCATCTAGCTATTTAGCGTAGCACACTCAAGTGCTCAAAAACTCACTCACTCACTCACTTCCACACTCATTCACTCACAACTTATTATCGCTATCTCTTTCTCTATCAGGCCTGTTAGCGTTCTAGCATTTTTTTTGTGCAACGTATTAAGGTTTAAAACCTGACTGAACCTCAAAAGGATTTGCCATAAAGGGATATTTTTTTTGACGAGTTTGAAAACCGCTAACGGTAAGCTAAGCAATTGCCTAAGCGGGCGCACAAACCGGCAAAGGATTAAAAAATTGTCTTAGCAAGCGCACACACCAGCATGGCCTGCTATTAAAACTGTCCTAGCAAGTTTAAAAACCCAAGTGTGTTCACCATTCAGCAAAGGCTTTGACGCGTTCACAGGCTCAGCTGTTCGGTGATCGGTTTTAAAAGCGGCTAAGTTTCTGATAAGCCATTTTTTGTTTGCAACCATTACTAATGTGACTTTCACATCTACTCTATCTGGCGTAGTTATTGAGGGAACTATTTATAGAAGCGCAAAGTAGAGCTAATCTATCCAAGCTCACAAGTTTCACTAAATAATTCTCCTTTTTTTCTCTCAGTGTATGGTTTACACAACCATTCACTCACTAGCGCCATCTAGCTATTTAGCGTAGCACACTCAAGTGCTCAGAAACTCACTCACTCACTCACTTCCACACTCATTCACTCACAATTTATTATCACTATCTCTTTCTCTATCAGGCCTGTTAGCGTTCTAACTTTTTCTTTTTGTGCAACATATTAAGGTTTAAGACCTGACTGAACCTCAAAAGGATTTGCCTTTAAGGGATATGTTTTTGACGAGTTCGAAAACCGCTAACGGTAAGCTAAGCAATTGCCTAAGCGGGCGCACAAACCGGCAAAGAATTAAAAACTCACCAGCATGGCCTGGTATTAAAAATAGTCTTAGCAAGTTTAAAAACCCAACCATTGTACGGTTAAGCAATTGTCTAAGTGTGTTCACAAACCAGCGCGTTCACAGGCTCAGCTGTTCGGTGATCGGTTTTAAAAGCGGCTAACTTTCTGATAAGCCATTTTTTTTGCAACCATTACTAATGTGACTTTCACATCTACTCTATCTAGCGTAGTTATTGAAGCGCAAAGTAGAGCTAATCTATCCAAGCTCACAAGTTTCAATGAATAATTCTCATTTTTTTCTCTCAGTGTATGGTTTACACAGCCACACACTCACTAGCGCCATCTAGCCATTTAGCGTAGCACACTCAAGTGCTCAAAAACTCACTCACTCACTTCCACACTCATTCACTCACAATTTATTATCGCTATCTCTTTCTCTATCAGGCCTGTTAGCGTTCTAGCATTTTTTTGTGCAACGTATTAAGGTTTAAAACCTGACTGCACCTCAAAAGGATTTGCCTTTAATGGGTATTTTTTTGACGAGTTCGAAAACCGCTAACGGTAAGCTAAGCAATTGCCTAAGCGGGCGCACAAACCGGCAAAGGATCAAAAAATTGTCTTAACAAGCGCACACACCAGCATGGCCTGGTATTAAAAATTGTCTTAGCAAGTTTAAAAACCCAACCATTGTACGGTTTCAAAAACACCTAAGCAATTGTCTAAGTGTGTTCACAAACCAGCGCGTTCACAGGCTCAGCTGTTCGGTGATCGGTTTTAAAAGCGGCTAAGTTTCTGATAAGCCATTTTTTTTTTGCAACCATTGCTGTGTGAACTTAACTACTAAAATAAATGATGGCGTTCGTTAAAGTCGGATGCGTACGACTTTGGGATACCTTGTACCACCACTTTGCAATCATATCCGATATATTGCTTAAGCACTCAAAAAAAAAAAAACTTTTGCCATATTTAGTTTAAACATTTTTATAAACAAACCAAATTCAGTCGAATTTCGAAACAAACACGTTTTTATGACGGTTCGGTGTTATGGGGACAATTAGATATAGTTAAACGATTTTGATAAAACGTTGTACAGTGCTGGGGAATACTATAAAACTACAAAACACCAAACTTGGTAACGATACCTTCATAAGCACAACGAATTTTGCACCAAAAATGTTTTTTTTTTTACCAAACCGTCCTATGGGAACTTTATGTTAAAGGCAACCAATTTCGATCAAACTTGGTACAGTGCTGAAAAACTCAAAAAGACTTCCGAATGTCAAATTTGATTACGATATCTTAATCGAACCTCCTCAATATCTTTATAATCCGCCGAGTTTTGCCCTAAAAACTTTTTTTCATCAATCGGTCCTATGTGAGCTATATGATATAGTCAACCGATTTAGATCAAATTTGGTACAGTGCTTGGGAACTATAAAAAACTTCTGCATGCCAGAAGTTGTTTACGATATCTTTATAAACAATCGAACCTCCCTTATTGCGATTTTTTTCCGTATTAATGGTCCGATTAATATAATGTTTGGTATCAATCGATAGATTGATAAGCTGTAACTTTCAAACTGTAGCAATAAAACGATTTTAAATTATTACAGGTAATGGTTGACAAGCAAAATCTTACGTTTGGATATTCTTGCTTTTAGCACTTACCCCCTTAAGGGCGATAATAATGCATTAAAGTATTTGAAAAATATTGGAAAATCTTTGTGGCCGTCGGTGGCGTAGTGGTAGCGTACTCGCTTTACAAACCGAAGGTCGGTGGCTCGAGTCCCCGCAGTAGCACTGGTACATTTGCCTAGCACTGGCATCGCTAGCTCAAAGACGCTATTTGCCCAAGAAAGTGTCTATTAATTGAAGACACCGCCGTTCGGATTCGGCTATAAACTGTAGGTCCCTGTTCTCTTCGAACAGTTATTAATAGGGATCCCCTAGGGGATCAGGGAAATTATTGGAAAATTTTTAAAGAAAAGCTTATTGAAAGTGAATTTTTGATTCAAAACATACGGCCGTGCTCCGGAAAACGAAAAAAACAAAACGAACAATTTTATTCGGATTCGTTTTTGCGTGCTACCGAATTTTTTGCTGCCGCCATCTACTTATATTTCCCTTACTCATTGTTAACACAGCTCTACACAATTCGAGGGAAATTATCCACGACTATGCTATTCCAATTAAAGGCCCATACGGAGCATGCGCAAAAGTCTCAAATGATGGGATATTTTTTTTAATGAAGTTTTGACATTTCGTGCGGAACTTTTGCATGCTGCTTATGGGCCTTAAAAGGGAATTTTTTTTATACAAGACACGAACCATCTAAAAATTTCGTTTGAGTTGTGCATGCTATTTTTTGCGTTGATTCGGAAAAAAAAGAAGTAAAAACATTTATCAATAACTATTTAACTTGAAATTGGCATAAATAGCATCTAAGAATATCAAAGAATATTTAAAAAATTATTTCAGTTTCAAATGCGTAGACTTTCCAAGCTATTTTGCCAATTCGTTTTAATTCCGCTTGCGACAAAACATTTGGTTTCAAACCACATAAAATATTCGTTTTGATGAATTGGGAGCAACAAATATTCGATTTTAAGGGCCTATACGCATTTGGGATATCCCTTTTGGGATTTTTTTTTTTTATATGAACTTTTGTCATTCCGCGCGAAATTTTTCGAACTGCGTAGACCCCTTAAAACAATTCCGAATAAAATTTTCGTAAACGTAAATTTTGTAATTCTGTAAAAATATATTTAAAAGCTAAAACGCCAACAGGTCTGCTTATGGTATATATATAATACTATACATATATATTACATACATATATAAATATTTTTTTCTCATATTGTCTGTACTTTTAGTTTGTTGAATATTTTATGTTGTACTATCTAATAATCGTGTCGCTTATTGTGATTATATACTTGTACTGTATGCTATATACTACATATACATATCAATATTGTGTTCATATATATAACTGCTTTTGAGCGGCTATTTATATGTACATATGTAGCTATGTATGTCCATTTGTTTGGTATACACTTAGAGTTTGGTTTCTTGTTCAACAACAGCCCAAGCCACAACTAAGTACTTGAACTTGAACATGCCCGCCTCAATGACCCTACTAGTATATATACTACACCCATATCAATGCATATGTATCTATGTGTATGTATGTATGTAAGTGCAGCTGTCGTGTTCTCTGCAGAGATCTTAAACAGTTATTACCAATATTATTTTGATTTATTTGTGCTTATGGAATTTTGTCTGTCTGTTGTCTATAACTTAAGTGCTGTGTCTGCCCGCCCAAAATGTTGTGAGAATCATATCAAATTCCGTGTACTATATGTTCTTTGAAAAAATTCAACGATTTTAATGTTTTTTATATGACTTTTAGTTTTTGATTTTAACGCTTAAGTTGCTTAAACAATATCTTTGTGTTGTTGTGTTTTTTTAAATGTCATACAAATCATGCCGAATTCTCAATTTTAATTTGAAATAATAATCTTGTGTCATGATATTTGCTACTACCACTACTACTACTTCACCACTTTGACTACTACTACTTTGTACTAACCTACTACTACAACTACAACTACTACTACAACTATGTACTAAACTGTTTGATAAACATATAAAGCCACTACTAACCAAAAGTTCAACCAACCAAAAACCAACTCAGTACACGATACGCAATGGACGTGGCCGGTTCGGTATACCCGGCAGTGATCGTAAGCCTTTGGTATTATCAACATATCAGGATGCACAACAACATTTGCCATATGCCGATGATTCGAATGCCGTAACGCCCATGTCCGAGGAGAATGGTGCCATTATAGTGCCCGTTTATTATGGTAATTTAGGTAAGCTAACCATCTACTTTGTTATAGTGCTTAACATTTATCGCTTATTGCCAACTTTAGGCTCTAGACACTCATCGTATACCTCGCATCAGTCCAGAATATCGTATACCTCACATGGCGATCTATTGGGCGGCATGGCCGTCATGGGCGTTAGCACAATGACCAAAGAGAGCAAATTGCGTAATCGCAATACACGTAATCAATCAGTGGGCGCCACAAATGGCGGCACCACCTGTCTGGACACAAATCACAAACTAGATCATCGGGATTATGTAAGTGTGCGTGTATCCAAAAAAAAGCAAAAACAAAAACACATTCATTTTGCAAACAAGTTTTAACATTTGTTTTTTACGCTTTACAGGAGATTGGGCTGGAGTGCACGGACGAAGCTGGCAAGATCAAACATCACGACAATCCTTTTATAGAGCCCGTCCAGACACAAACGGTGGTCGACATGAAAGGTTAGTGCACTGCTTGTTACCAGTATAGCTAAAAAAGAAACAAATAGTGGCTATCTGAATATATTGAGCTAGGAAATATCCCAGTTTTAGTGTTTTTCCCATTAAAATCTGATTTAGCAATAAGCTATTATTAGTGCTATCTCGCTCAGCATTTAAAACAAGTGTTGTCTCGCTTTGTCGCTTTGTGAGCAAATGCATTATTTAATGGTTCCAGGGCCGGACTTAGGCCCAAGCGCTATGTAGGGGCAATATTACGATTTCCCATACATGTAATTTTAATTCCTTCCTAATATGTTCGAAAACGAGTTCACGATATAGTACCTATATCACTCCATAGCAGTGGTGGGCAAAACTCATACAAATAAACATATCTTTGTGTGAGTAAGCAGCGCAGTATGCAAAAGCGCATCAGAGAGCAAGAGCCGCAATCAGGCAAAAACGAGAGAGAGATTGGTATCGTGCAAGAGCCGACTGCGCTGCGGCAGATTTTGGTGCTATAGCCTCGCGATTTATGTAAAATGAGAGACTGCCCACCACTGCTCTATAGACTGAGATCAAAACAGTTAAACAAGTCGATCTTTTTGCATACAGGTATGAATTCAAATTTCGTATCATTAAAAGGTATTAGGACAGAATGAAATCCTTATTGATAAAGCGCGTAAAATTCTCAAAATGAAATGCCTTTGTATAAAATTGTGGCTGTCAGAAAGTTGTACCTTCGCGATCTGGGAAAAAACTCTTTTGAGCATCACAAATTTTGAGACTTCTAGTCATATCCGTACTCCTGGGCACTAGCCCTGTCGTCTCATGCTTTAGTCCGACCCTGCTTGATAACGTCATGCTGTTCGCGATCTGGGAAAAAACTCTTTTGAGCATCACAAATTGAGACTTCTAGTCATATCCGTACTCCTGGGCACTAGCCCCGTCGTCTCATGATTTAGTCCGACCCTGCTTGATGACGTCACGCTGTTCGCGATCTGGAAAAAAACTCTTTTGAGCATCACAAACTTTGAGACTTCTAGTCATATCCGTACTCCTTGGCACTAGCGCTGTCGTCTCATGCTTTAGTCCGATCCTGCTTGATGACGTCATGCTGTTCGCGATCTGGGAAAAAACTCTTTTGAGCATCACAAATTTTGAGACTTCTAGTCATATCCGTACTCCTGGGCGTTACATATTTTGAGACTTCTAGTCATATCCGTACTCCTAGGCACTAGCCCTGTCGTCTCATGCTTTAGTCCGACCCTGCTTGATAACGTCATGCTGTTCGCGATCTGGGAAAAAACTCTTTTGAGCATCACAAATTGAGACTTCTAGTCATATCCGTACTCCTGGGCACTAGCCCCGTCGTCTCATGATTTAGTCCGACCCTGCTTGATGACGTCACGCTGTTCGCGATCTGGAAAAAAACTCTTTTGAGCATCACAAACTTTGAGACTTCTAGTCATATCCGTACTCCTTGGCACTAGCGCTGTCGTCTCATGCTTTAGTCCGATCCTGCTTGATGACGTCATGCTGTTCGCGATCTGGGAAAAAACTCTTTTGAGCATCACAAATTTTGAGACTTCTAGTCATATCCGTACTCCTGGGCGTTACATATTTTGAGACTTCTAGTCATATCCGTACTCCTAGGCACTAGCCCTGTCGTCTCATGCTTTAGTCCGACCCTGCTTGATAACGTCATGCTGTTCGCGATCTGCGAAAAAACTCTTTTGAGCATCACAAATTGAGACTTCTAGTCATATCCGTACTCCTGGGCACTAGCCCCGTCGTCTCATGATTTAGTCCGACCCTGCTTGATGACGTCACGCTGTTCGCGATCTGGAAAAAAACTCTTTTGAGCATCACAAACTTTGAGACTTCTAGTCATATCCGTACTCCTTGGCACTAGCGCTGTCGTCTCATGCTTTAGTCCGATCCTGCTTGATGACGTCATACTGTTCTTTTCTTAGCCTTAAAACAATTCCCTAATATATCTATTGTTTAGTAAGGAGTTGGTGGCACCAAGAACTTGACGATAGGCATTTTTAATAATAATGTACGTCGTGAATCATCGTTAAAAAAGTCACAAAATTCGTATTTGTATTCTGTTCTTTCGAAATAGTTCAACCGAAAAGAAAGAGACTGGACCAAAAATTTTCGTTCGATTTGCTTTATTTTTTACTATTTTGTTTTCATAAGTCAGCTGTTTCTTGAACGCTCATATAAAGTCTTGTTCTTCGTGAGTTCGCACATAATGTCGAATTAAATATAGTAGTATAAAATAATTTTTTGCTACACTGAAAAATTTCTAGCCAAAAAACAAACTAAGTGAGTAAATTGTCTAGTAGATGCATATGCAATACGCTACAGACAAATATGTATACACTATATAGTAGGTACTAGAATAAGCAGCGAGGCCGCTAAAGCACAAAGTCACCATAGTCACGTTGACATGCGGCTCATCTCTAACGCAAATGTTGATTTTTTAACTTCTCTCTTTCTGTCTCTCTTCGTTACTCTTCAATCAAACGCAGATGTTATGGTACTGAATGACATTATCGAACAAGCCGCTGGTCGGCATAGTCGCGCTAGTGATCGCGGTGGTAAGTTCTATACGAATTATTGGATACTCTAACTACTTCATTCTGTACATTTTCACCTATCGTCTTGTAAAACTTTTGTTTCTTGTGTTAACTCTGACATGTGCATTGTTTCGTTGAGTTTCCGTTTCTGTTTTGAAATTGCGAACTTTATGTAAATACAAAAGGAATTTCCTGTTTTTTGCTATAAAATAATTAAATCAAGTTAACTTATAGAGTTAAGTGCCGTTGACTTTTGTTAAACTGACAAAGGGTGTTTTTTTTTCAATTTTTTTATTTTATGTTTTTAAGTGCATAATAAGTAATTACTTCAAAAATTGTGCTCTTTTTATTTAAAGAAATTTTCGTCAAATAATTTGGCAGCGTTGGCATTCGCTGAAAAAGATTTCAAAGCGTAAAATTAATTTTTTTAAATAATATATATATTTTTTGTTTGTTTTTAAAACATATTTCAAACATACACAAATGCCTTATGCCGCAATTTTACTGGCCATGCGCATTTGACTGGAATTTTGGCTTTATTTTGTCTAGCAACTAATAGTTATATAAATATATTAAAAATAAAAAATGAAAATTTTAAATTATTTAAGAAATTGTTTATTAAAGCCCTGGCGCAGGCAAAGCAAAATATTAAATGATTGATTAATTAATTGATTGACTGTTTAATTGATGGCTTGATGAATTTCTCTAGCGTGCTCGTACTGCATGTGGTTTATAAGCCTGTGCATTATGCCTACTACTGTATACTTGAAATAAATACTATTTATTATTATTATTATTATTATTGTTTATTATGATTTATCATTATGCATTTGTTTTATAAGTATGTCTCATGTTAAATGTAAAAAGAACAAAAAAATTAATATATAATACTATTTTCTTATGCATTTTATTAAGTTCAAAAATATTTTCAATATTTTTTTATAATCTCATATTTGTTTTTCTATATAAATAAATACTTACACAAAAAAAAAAAATACAAAAAAAATACCATACAACTAAAATATTTTTCTATATATACTATACTATATAAATATGCCCAAAATGAATGACTTCTTTGACTCGTCCATTTTATTTATAATGCCGTTGATGCTAACAGAAGAGTGTAAAAAAAGAAGAGCAAAAACAATGAATGTAACAAAAAAAAAAAAACAAAAAATACTAAAACAAAAACGAAAAAAAAAAAATGCAGCAAATCAAACACAATCACTTATCGATTAACGATTATTTTTACACAGACACAAACTAACTACTACTACTACACACTTAAAACTAGTGCAGTTTTGCCGTTTGTATGCAATTTAATTGCTTAGCTGCAAACTTGAATTTAGGCAAACGTTTTGAACGCACCTCGTGCGCATTTCGCAAGCTTTTTAGCTGCTTTATTTCTGCTTTTTTTTACGCTGCTTTTAACCTTAATTGGACATCAAATATTTGCAACACGCTGCCTACGCCTTCGCCGCCGCCGCCGCCTTCTACACTGCACTACACACAATTGCAGTAGAAAAAAAAAATTATAAAAAAAAAACAGAGAGGTTCACTTTTAAAGTACTCAAACAAAATTTCAAATAATTTTCTCAAAAATTTGTTTTTTTTTTAGTTATTTGCAAGCTCGTAAGTTCTTAAATTGTTCTTTGAAAAATTTTTACTGCATGACAAACTAATCTACTTATGTATCTATCTATCTATTGTAGTACATACTATGTACAAGTGTTAGTTAAATTAGTTACTTTCTTGCTTTCTGTTTACTTTACTCGTCTTAGCCTTTTATATACATACTATATAAGTTTTGTAGTCGTTTGTATTTTAAACTAATTGAATTTTGACTATTTGATTAATCGATTTAGCGCATGCTTTTGGCATTTTGTAGACAGTCACCCCCCCGCTCACTTCATGTTAATTGTTTACTACATAATACTACTTCTAATAAAAAAAAAAAAAAACTAGTTCTTACATTTTCTAAACTTGAAATTCTTATATTGTAGTCTTAAATTTAAATTAAAAACAAATACTAACTATAAATAAATTATATTTTGAACATTGTAACTACTGCTCCATATTATCAATTAAATTAAATCAAATGAGAAGAGAACAAATATGCTAAACTTTATGTATTGGATTATAATTCGCGCATACAATCTCATATTTAATGGAGTTGACAATTTTCATTATCGGGTGCTAAGTCGCATAGAAATTTGCATATCCTTTACAGTCAAGTTATAGATATGTAGTTATAGGCAAAGCAAAATATCAGAAACGTTCCGTTCGTAGATTCTAGATCTCAGCGCTTATAGCAGCTAGAGCTACCAAAGCTTTAAACATCAAAACTGCTAACCATAGTTAATACATTGAGCTTTTTTCTCAAAGTTACCTCCTAAACAGCTGCAGGGCCAACGACGGTTCCTAAGTTAAAAATTTGAATGTTTCTTGAGAGACCCGAATTCCATCGTTACTCCAATGTTATCCGATAACATTGCTTTGGGGGGCGTTCCCACGAACATTTCGCGTACGTTGTGAATTGCGTTACATATCCCAGCTTCAATATAAATCGATTACACAGGCCTACAAATACCGGGGTCATGTCAGTTGTTGGAAAGCTAGGGGTCATTTCCGAAGTAATTTGCTGCGTAGAATCCGAATCCGGGGCCAGAATAGACCCATCACGTCAGGATCTTGAGATATTTGAGGCCATGTACCCAAAAAACTGTGTTTTTTTAAATATCTCAAAATCCTGACGTGATAGGCAAATTCTGACCTAGGATTTGAATTCTACGCAGCAAATTACTTCGGAGATGACCGATAGCTTTCCAACAACTAAACCATGTTGGTCTGTGTTATATATACATACTAAAGGGCGTGTTTCCGTTCTCACTTTTTCCAAATTGTTATCAGGCGATTTTTCTTAAAATACGAGGGTGGTCCGATTAGTACTTGGCCTCACCGTTCGATGCACTACTATCCCAAGATAAATTTACCATCGTGTAGTAGAATCGGACTCGTAGAGAATTCAAGATTTTCGAGCCACTGTCGTACTTATCCTAAGTTCGAATATATTTTCTGTTGACTGAGTCAATTTCTCTCAAATTTCCACCGAATTCCGCAGCACTGGGAATCAAATATTAACTTGCGTAAATCACTCTTAAAAACCACATAATTATAAAAAGATCTAAGTGTACTAAAATTAATAGATGTACTAAATTTTGAGCAGTAGCGACTCCTTGCTTGTTAGAAAACAAAAATCAATCAAAGATCTGTGTCAGCTTTTTACTAAAGATTTTTAAGCAAAAATCTCTAGAGATTTACTGTCTTAAAGAGGTTTTTAAACCAGCTAAGATTATTTTATTTTAGGTTAGGTTAGGTTTTTTCAATATGTATACTCGAGCTCAACTCAATCGAGTAAAAAATTGCAAGAAATGTGATGGCGGGAACCGCTCTTAAAGTTTGTAAGCTTTCAAAGTCTACACCATATATAACAAGTTTTGCGGCTGCTCTTAGTAGAACAAAAAAATTTGTCATTAAAGGCCCATACGCAGTTCGAAATATTTTGCACGGAATGACAAAACTTCATATAAAAAAAAAAAATCCCAAATGGATAATCCCAAATGGGATTTTTTTTTGTTTATGAAGTTTTGTCATTCCGTGTGAAATATTTCGAGCTGCGTATAGGCTTAAAAAAAAAAACGCTTAAAATTAGGAAATTTTATTTGAGTTTAGTTGCAAAACATAACAGTAAAAGTAACAGTAATAGTAACAGTAATAGAAACTGTAAATGCAAATATTTTAGTACCAACAATACAAGACATTTAATAAAAAAATATTAAATAAATATAAGCCTCTCTCTTTTTCGATAGTATTAGCACACACACACACACATACACGCGCACACAAACACTCTCTCACACACACACACACACACACACAGAGCGTGAGTGTTTGCCAAAAAGCTAACAAAATCTATATCCAATGCAATAAAGCTTTAAGCTAATAAAATCTCATATTAAAACAAAAACGAAAAAAAATTCAAAAAAAAAAAATACAAAAAAAAATACTAAAGAAAAAAAAATGTCTAAAATCTGGCTGAGTCAAAGTTGGTCAAATCACAACTAATAACAAATTTTTGTATGGTTCAGTCTCCGTTTACTATTTTCCAACAGAGGACGATGACGAGGATGGGCCGACCTTAAAAGACAGGGCGCTTGAAGTGATACTAAAAGGCATCGATGTATTTTGTGTGTGGGACTGTTGCTGGGTTTGGTTAAAATTTCAGGAATGGGTATCACTAATCGTATTCGATCCATTTGTTGAATTATTTATAACATTGTGCATTGTTGTGAATACCATGTTCATGGCCATGGATCATCACGATATGAATAAGGAAATGGAGCGTGTGCTCAAGAGTGGCAATTATGTAAGTACCCACAGTACCAAGACATACAGTTCACTCCCAAAACGCTGAAGCTCTCTCTCTCTTTTTCTTATGTTTATGTCAAATACTGAAACACTTGTAATAATAAGCATTTTCAACTAAAAACTAAAAACTCAAAAAAAAAACAAAAAAAAAATACTAAAAAAAAAAAAACAGAAAAACAAAAACAAAACGCTTATTAATGTTGTGTTTTTTTTCCAGTTCAGCTAAGCATTGAACTGTGCGCTGAACTAGTTAAAGCTCTCTCTTTTGGTTAAAAGCTCGTTTAATTCTATGAAGCAAATGAACCAAATGAACTACTACTACTACATACTACAACTATGTACTGTAAATGAACATTCTGGTTTAGCTTGATTTCCAAAAAATGAACAATTGTGAAAATACTAAAAATTATTCTATATAAACTTGCAGTTTTTCACGGCAACCTTTGCCATTGAAGCAACTATGAAATTGATGGCAATGAGCCCCAAATACTATTTTCAAGAGGGCTGGAACATATTCGATTTTATAATCGTGGCGCTCTCTCTGCTAGAGCTGGGTCTCGAAGGTGTACAAGGCTTGTCCGTATTGCGTTCGTTTCGTTTGGTAAGCAATTGTCTAAGCTACAGCGTTTGGCGTTCTTATTTATATTAAGATCTCTCTATGTTATACTAAGTCTAAAATTTAATTTAAATTTTAAGCCAACAAATAATAACGTAACACACATTCACACACTCACACACTATATATGTTATAACCGTTGTACTGCCAATTTGCAGCTGCGTGTTTTCAAATTAGCCAAATCTTGGCCAACTTTAAATTTACTCATATCGATTATGGGTCGTACTGTCGGCGCTTTGGGCAATCTAACCTTCGTCTTATGCATTATAATCTTCATATTTGCGGTTATGGGCATGCAGCTTTTTGGCAAAAACTATACAGGTATTATTGTAAGAGCCCAGCTCGACAACAACAACCATCATATCATGCCAAAAAAAAAAAGTACACACTCCAAAATAGTTACCAAAAACCAAGTTATAGCGTGCAACATAACCAATAATTTTTTTTTTTTTTTGTATTCTTAGCGCAATTTACTCAAACTTTTAACTAATAACTTTTTCAACTTTTTAAACTTACTCAATACAAAAAAAACACCCTATACTAAGTACTAACAAAACCAGCCGCTAAATTGCCGAAAAAGTCAAAGCTTTGGGCACGGTTCTTTATCGTTTTGCTTTGCTGCAAATTCGCCAATTCGAAAAATCTTAAATTCGAAATGTATGTTTCGAAATTTGCCGCAAATTTTTTGAGCGTATGTTAATTATAAGTTTTCGAAAACACAAAAAATTCGTCAAGACTTAAAGGTTTGCCACTGCCAAAAACTAACAATTTATTACTCTACACTTTTAGGCATATATTTATTTAAGAATGGCAGCTCTTTAGTTACTTTAATGTATATAATACACTTATGTATATATATCATACATAGCAGTGTGTACAAAGTACTTAAATTTTTTGGGTTTGTTCTAGACAACACTGCTGTGCGTGATATTTGTTAACTACGTTCAGGTCGTAGCTTACAATTTTGTTTTTGAAATTTTTTGAATTTTCCATATCTTTATATAAACAAATGTTTTTCATATATTCCTTACGCTTTGCCCGGCTTATCAAATCAATAATAATAATAATAATAATACTAAATAAAATTAAAAAAACCAACTCCCATACACCACTCTCTAAACGAATTCGATCGATTCGTATTGTATGTGCGTTTGCAACCCCACGAAATCGCTAAAAATCAAAAAAACCGAAAAAATCCCAAACGAACTAAAATAATCCGTAAATGCAGCTGCGTGTATTCAAATTGGCAAAGTCTTGGCCAACACTTAATTTACTCATTTCGATTATGGGCCGCACCATGGGCGCTTTGGGTAATCTGACATTTGTACTTTGCATTATCATCTTCATCTTCGCCGTGATGGGAATGCAACTGTTCGGAAAAAATTATCATGGTAAGTCATAGCTATTAAGTTGTCCTCGGCATACGGCTCTTTATTTATGTTGAAAGTGCATTTTTATTTTTTGTATCAAAAGTGTTTTTCAAAAAATCAAAACCTCTTGCCGCTAATTACAAACATATTTGTGATTTCTTATTAAACCCTAAAAATCCTAATATTTTCTGTGCTTACTTCGTTTATGCGTTACACTTCGTGGTTTCGAGGAATAATTACCAAAAAGTACTCTCTAAATAGTATATGTGTAACTGTCCACAACATTTTATTCCCCTTAAAGCCCCAAAAACCTTTAAAGTATACTCCAAATTTGTTCCAGACAGATACTTGTGTATCAGACGTTCCTGAGAGAGTATAGTTGTTTTTATCTTAATCATCCTATATCTTATCCCATCCTATCTCATCTTACCTCTCATTCTCATTTTATCTCATCTTGTCTCATCTTATCCCATCTCATCTTATCTCATCTTATCTCATCTTATCTCATCTTATTTCATTTTATCTCATCTTATTTCATCATATCTCATCACATCTCATCATATCTCATCATATCTAATTATATCTCATCATATATCATCATATCTCATCATATCTCATCTTATCTCATCTTTTTCCATTTTATCTCATCT
Organism: Chymomyza costata; assembly: GCA_018150985.1. Lineage (NCBI taxonomy): Eukaryota > Metazoa > Arthropoda > Insecta > Diptera > Drosophilidae > Chymomyza > Chymomyza costata. The sequence goes on along the minus strand of JAECWU010000127.1, from coordinate 2,580,121 downwards.
TATATCATCTTATATCATCATATCTCGTGTTATCTCATCTTATTTCATCATATCTCATCACATCTCATCATATCTCATCATATCTCATCATATCTAATCATATCTAATCATATCTCATCATATCTCATCATATCTCATCATATCTCATCATATCTCATCTTATCTCATCTTATCTCATCTTATCTCATCTTATCTCATCTTATCTCATCTTATCTCATCTTATATCTCTTATATCATCATATCTCGTGTTTTCTCATCATATCTCATCTTATCTCATCATATTTCGTCATATCTCATCTTATTTCATCATATTTAATCTTATTTCATCTTATTTCATCTTATTTCATCTTATCTCACCATATCTCATCTTATTTCATCTTATCTCATCTAAATACATCTTATTACATCTTACCTCATCTTATTCCATTTTATCTCATCTTATATCATCATATCTCATCTTATCTCATCATATCTCATCTTATTTCATCTTATTTCATCTTATTTCATCTTATTTCATCTTATTTCATCTTATTTCATCTTATTTCATCTTATTTCATCTTATTTCATCTTATTTCATCTTATTTCATCTTATTTCATCTTATTTCGTCTTATTTCATCTTATTTCATCTTATTTCATCTTATTTAATCTTATTTCATCTTATTTCATCTTATTTCTTCTTATCTCATCTTATCTCATCTTATCTCATCTTATTTCATCTTATCTCATTTTGTCTCATCTTATCTCATCTTTTATTTTACCTTATCTTAGTATCCTATCTTATGTTTGTATCTCACCTTATCTAAAGTTATCTAATTCTATCACATCTTGCCTCGTGTTATCTCAACGTAACCTATTTTATCTCATCCTCATCCTGTTTTCTGATCGCTGAAGTCAAAATCAGTGATTGTTAACTTTTGGTATAATATTAATCTCTCGGATAAACTCACGAAACTGTATTCGCATAAACGTAGTATTTAATTGTTTTCGAAAGCTTTATTTACAATAAATGTGTTATATGTATTTTATCCATTTTGATTTTGTTGATGTGTGTGTACTTCGAGCAGGGAATTAAGAAAAAAATAAAATACTAAACTTTTGCGATGCTAATGTAGTTGTGTTCGTCATTTGTCTGTACTACAGTATATTATATTATATAATTTACACTTGTATATTTCAAAAATTTTGTTTTTATTTGTTTCATTATTGTGCGTGTGTTAAATGGTATCTGCAACAATATCACGCTTAAGCCAAACAAAACAGTTAGCATTAGGGCAGAAAAAGTTTGAATTTTTCGTGGGATCTTCAAAAAGAAAACAAAATGGGAAAAAAATCTAAATAAATCAAGTCAGCAGCGACGTCTAACGTTAACAACATTTTGTTTACTTTTTATGTTTTGTTCAGTCATAACGGTTAAACATTTGATTTACCGTTTACTAGTTATCGTTATTTAAAGTTTCGAGTCAATTAACATCATAAAACATTCAAGTCTGAGAGGTTTGCCCGTACGTGTGCGTTCTGTAAGTACTGATGTGCTAGCAGCAAACCTTTTCTTCTAGCTTAAAGATCCTCTAATAATACTCTACTTTTTTTTCAATAAAAATACCAAAAAAAAAAAGCTCTAGCTAAACTTGAAATAGCGCAACAAGCAGCGCATTGAAGCGTGCTTTTTATTCTTTCTTTTTAAACATTCTGATTGACTTTTTCGCATTTTTCAACACTATTATTGAGTGCCGCTGCTATAACTGCGCTGTACTGCACACTGCACACGCTTTTGTATGCTGCTAACAGCTTTAGTACAAAAAATGAATACAATAAAAATTAACATAAAATACCATCAAACCACTTGAGCTTTAAAAATAAAACTACTTAAAAAAAAAATACATATAATGCCTCTCTTTGTTGCGCTACAGATCACAAAGATCGCTTTCCGGATGGCGATTTACCACGCTGGAATTTTACCGACTTTATGCACAGCTTTATGATCGTGTTTCGTGTGCTCTGCGGCGAATGGATCGAGTCCATGTGGGACTGCATGTATGTGGGCGATGTCTCTTGTATACCATTCTTCTTGGCAACCGTTGTCATCGGCAATCTTGTGGTATGTATTACACCAGTCTGCTACTAGTCGACCGACCAGTTGAGTCAACTCATTTTGTTTGTTGCTTTGTTTTTTGCAGGTACTTAACCTTTTCTTAGCCTTGCTTTTGTCCAATTTTGGCTCATCTAGCTTATCAGCACCGACTGCCGACAATGATACCAACAAAATTGCCGAGGCCTTTAATCGTATAGGCCGTTTTAAAAATTGGGTTAAGCGTAATATTGCTGATTGTTTCAAGTTAATACGTAACAAATTGACAAATCAAATAAGTGATCAACCATCAGGTGAGAGGACCAACCAGATCAGTTGGATTTGGAGCGAAGGTTTTTATCCACTTGTTTTCAATTACTAAACTACTTTTAATTATATAATAATATCAATATAACTACATACGATAATATAAACGATATACAAGTAATTGCGTATACGTTGACTTCAATTTTTTAAATTTCAAAAAACATCGTATAAACAATTGGCAAGCAATTAATCGTTGTAACGAAAATTCGTGTTTACTGTAAAATGTTCTTAGCTGACGATTTGCAATCTTGTTATTTACTTCCTATTTTTCAAAACCCATCCAAAAGACCCTGGCGCCCTGACCCCATGTACAAACCCAAAACACACACAATTCATAGTACATGCCATTATATATAATTTTTGTATATGTGTCTAGTTGTTGTTATGCTCAAGCGCACTGTTCAAACCAAGTCATAAAAAACTGAAAGAAGAAGCTGGGGGTGGATGTCTTAAGTAGCGCTTCAAAATATTTGTAACAATTTGAGTTTATGCTCCAATATTTTCCAATAAATAAATGTCAAAACTCGCCTCGAGCTGCATTAGTGTTACCATATCTTGAAATATGCAATAATACCAAGTTTTGTTATTTTTTAAAGCCATTTTTGCATTTGCTTATCAAAATCTTAGAAAAATGTTACAATTTTGAATATTTAGTCATGAAATACTGAATTTCTTAACTTGAGAGCCTTCTTATGCACCCAACTTAACAAAAATATCCACCCTTAAGTGCTTTTTAATACAAGTCTGCGCCGAGTGAAACAATTTTTAGCATAATTAAAAAAATCGATCAATTAAATTATAGCAGCCATATACTTAGTATTAAATGTTCAATAAATTGTTTAGTTAGTTGATTAGTGTGTATTTTTTAAAATGAAAACCATTATGCTTAGTATTTTATAAAAATTTTCTTCTACATATCATGCATATGTGTTGTTACTTACAAACTAGAGTCGCTCTAATTAGTACTAAAAAAATACTACAAAAATTAATATTATTTTTTTTATAAAGTACAACCAACTTGTAGCAGTGCTGTTTTTTGTTTACAACAAAGTCGAAAACAAAACTGCTTTAATACCCTTTAGTTAGTTAGCAGTTAGTATTTTTGATCTATAAAAAAGTTTTGTAACTTCATCTCAGCTAACCCGTTGCCCGTATTGCTACAAAAAAATACCCACATCTACATGTATCCATTTCCTTGTATATTTGTTTTCAATATTATACTTGTATGCATAAAAATATGCAAAAAATACCAAATTGAAAAATACCAACAAAAAATGCCAAAACAAGTTAATATTGAAACAAGCAAATTGCAGACGGTTAATTACAAAGTAAATTATTGCTAGCTGTCATTATTGTTCAAAAATCTATAACATAATACATAAAAAATATATATATATGTTCCCATTCTATATATAAATCAATAGTAAAAGCAAAGAAATTATATAAATTGAAAGTAAAACAGTGGATTAGACCCTTCATATATAGTAAAGTTTTCTGTTTGTTCATTTTCAATTTATGTGTCTGTTATATAGTTATACTTACTAACATAATAATAAAAAATATTGTAATGTACTTTTTTTTTTTTACAAGCTTCTAGTATTTCGTACTAACTTTTAGTATTTTTTAAGAACAAAACTTGCATAACTTGCTGTTCATCTTAGCACTGGGCAGAGACAAGCAATAGTATATGTACTTGTCTCTGCTTAGTTTCCTATATCATCTGTATATAGTAAAAAAAAGCTAAGCTAAACTTTAGTTTTAGTTTGTCATCTCATTTATCAGCTCATCATCTCTGTTTGCTTTTCAAGTTTCTGCCAAAACGCAAACGCGTTGTGGGCTGTTGTGTTGTATACCATCTGTGTTCCATTCCAAGTTGTTGCCTTTAGGCTCGTTTTCTCATTTAACGCTAAAAGTTATACGTTTAACAATCTGGCCACACTATTGTGCATTGCGTAGCGTTGCCAGCTTTGAGCAATGAGAAAACGCGCTTTAAGCTGCAGCTGCATTTACATGTGTATTTACTAAATGTATTTATGTGTGTCAATTAATAAACTAAATTTTTAAACATAACAAAATATTAATCATATGCATAACTATATTCTTTTTTTTTATTTGTATATTTGGCTTGTCATTATATTTGAATATATATGCAAAAAAAAATTTAAAAAAATACCAAACAACGCTCTAAACTACAATTCGAATAATCAATCATATTGTTCAACTTCAAATCTTCATTATAATCAACCCAACAACCAACAACCAACAACAACAACAACAACTCTAATGCGAACGGCAACTGCTTGTTTATAATTTCATCAACTAAAAAAAAAATCTTACACATCTATATACATATATATATATATATGCCATACCTATGTTACTTTACATATATATATGTATACGCTAAAATAAAAATTAATTAACTTGAAAAAAAAAACGAAAAATTTGGATACGAAAGGCAAGGGCGTTTGTCGTTGTATATCTGCAGAGCATGGTGACAACGAACTGGAATTGGGACACGATGAGATTCTCGCTGATGGCTTGATCAAAAAGGGCATCAAGGAGCAGACACAGCTTGAGGTAGCCATTGGCGATGGCATGGAGTTTACGATACACGGCGATATGAAGAACAACAAGCCGAAGAAATCCAAATATCTAAATAATGCAACGGTAAACACAACAACAACAACAACAATTTCCACTTTATATATATTTTTTGACTTCTTTATATATATATAGTAGCTACTACTATATGTATATTTTTTATATACTACTACTACTATATTGTATAACTACTACTATATATTTTATTGTTATATAGACTAATTTCTTAACAACAACAAATTGATTTATATTATTTATTCATTTCTTTTTTTTCATTTTCATTAATTTGTTGTTTCTTTTAAACATATAACTGTCTATATGTGTACTGTTATGTGTGTGTATACCAATACAATCCAATCAACCAAAAAAAAAAAAAAAAATGCCAAAAAAAAAAAAATACAAACGCAACTAACCAATCCAACCAACTGAACCCGACACTTGAACTGCTATCGTTCCAAACTAAAAATTACCAAAAAAAAAAAAAAAATACCAAAACTACCAAACAAACTATAAACTAAACTAAAAAAAAAAAATATATATATATATACTAATAATAACTATACAGATGATTGGCAACTCAATTAACCACCAAGACAATAGACTGGAACACGAGCTAAACCATAGAGGTTTGTCCTTACAGGACGACGACACTGCCAGCATTAACTCATATGGTAGCCATAAGAATCGACCATTCAAGGACGAAAGCCACAAAGGTAGCGCCGAAACGATGGAAGGCGAGGAGAAACGCGACGCCAGTAAAGAGGATTTAGGTCTGGACGAGGAATTAGACGAGGAGGGCGAATGCGAGGAGGGCCCACTCGATGGTGATATCATAATACATGCTAACGACGAGGATATACTTGACGAATATCCAGCTGATTGCTGCCCCGATTCGTACTATAAGAAATTTCCAATCTTAGCTGGCGATGATGATTCGCCATTCTGGCAAGGATGGGGCAATTTACGACTGAAAACTTTTCAATTAATTGAAAATAAATATTTTGAAACAGCTGTTATCACTATGATTTTAATGAGTAGCTTAGCTTTGGTAAGTCAACTACAACTACACTAAAATACCAAAAAAAATACCAAAAAAATACCAGAAAAACAAATTATTCTAGCTAATGTTTTAAGCAATTGTTGCATATTTAGCTTATTTGTTTTTTTACCAACACAACTGTTAAAAACGCAAATAGTTTTGTGCAACAGTTTTTTTTCCAAATTTTTTCCAAAAAAAAATTCAACATAATTGTTTACAAAAAGTAGTTACAAAAAAAAAAAACAAATTCAAGCCTTGCTTAATAAACTTTACCAAAGTTGATTGCTTCATTTTTAATTTATAATTTTTAATTGAGTTCAATTATGACAAGTTTTGTTTTTTTTTCAAAAAACTCTTAGAGTTTTGATATAGTGCAGCATAGTTTAGCTAACAGTTTTGAAAATTAGGCATAATTTTAATTTTATTTTCCTTTTTGCGTTAAATTGCTGGCAAAATGGCCTAAGGCCAGCTGCGTACGCAGACTCGTAAAAAGTCGTGAAAGTTGACATGTATATGGCGCAGCTAACAATAGATGGCGCCAGCAAAAACAAACAAAAAGTAAATATAAAAATAATTCACATTTCGCGGAAAATTTTGAGTTTGAAGCCATAGTACAGAATTCGGCGTTACTTTCGGAAAACTTTCACATGCCCTACGCGACATTCTGCTATCAAAATAAGTTGCTGCACATGAAAAGCTGATGTTTTTGCTGGCGCCATCTACATATCAATTGCCAAAAGATGGGCAGCACTGCAGCTGCGTACCAAAGTTTTGTCTGCTTTCAGGCGTTTTTGCGTTGCTGCGTACTAGCCTTAAAACAAAATTAAATACTGCTAAATTGAAAAAGATTTTGCCAACAATAAAACTTGAAAAAATTGTGTTAATTTTTTTTGTTAATGTTCTTGTAGTGCCAAACGTAATGTTATTCAAGTTGAGACAAGCCGAAATTTCAATTTTTGCTGAGACACTTTTCAGTCAAACGATTTGTGTCCCAGCAAAATGCGAAAATACGCTCTAGCTAGTTAAACATAAAATACTAAAAACTGGTATTTTGTTTAGCTTGGCTCTTTTAGCTATTAATATGAAACATATATAGCAGAATCTACGTGTAGCCTTTTGTAGTGTTAGTTTTTTTGGTGTAGACGCTTAAGCGTATTCATTTCAAGAATTTTGTCTTCAATTTCTTTGAAAATTTTTCTTTAATTGCGTTTGACTTTGATTTGTACGTCACGAAGAAGAAATACTTACGTATTCGTAAGAAACACACAAAAAGTTGCCTTCTATCCTGCGTAAAAGAAAAACGTATAACACTGTATATAAATGTGCTGTTATACAGTAAAGCATCAAGTGCCAGTAAAGCTGCTTATAGTACAATGCATCATACCTACAATATAATTACTATACTCATTCAAAACTAGCTTCTTAATAATGCTTTCTTTAGCCCAACTGATAACAACATGTAATACAAGATTTCTTTTATAAATTATATAACTCAAACTTGGCATTGCATACACCACAGGCTTTAGAAGATGTACATCTGCCACAAAGACCCATACTCCAGGATATTTTATACTATATGGACAGAATATTTACGGTTATATTCTTCTTGGAAATGTTAATCAAGTGGTTGGCGCTCGGCTTTAAAGTGTACTTCACGAATGCTTGGTGTTGGCTCGATTTCGTAATCGTCATGGTAAGTTGCATCGTTGTCCAATACTGAACATAAATTTTACCAAAAAATACCAAAAAAAAAATACCAAAAAAAATTACAACAAAAAAAAAAAATAAAATTTTTCGACTCTTTTTTTTTTGCCTTGAGTTAAAACGTACAACAATTTTTTATGGACTTCTTTTAGTACACTGTGCCAAATACTCTGTAGATACTCTAACTTAACACACAAAGTGCCATATACACTGACAGACAATGGGACTGAATTTAATTTATTTACCACTACTATAAAAACTGTACTTATCAAATTTATGCTTTGCTATAAATACTTAATTTTATAATTTTGTATTTAAAGTGTATATTATATAACATAAATTGTATATTTAGTTGTAACTACTGTACTACTTGCATAGCGTAGCATAAGCCCACGCCAAACTGTAGCGTTCTCTCTCTCTATATATAGTATTTTAGTATATACTACATAAATACATAAACTATAACTAGCTAGTGTAAGTTTTTAAAAGAGTGTAAATTTTGGGTTTTCACTCAAACATTTGAATTGGTAACTCTACAACTATTTATGCCTATGTAATGGTCATTTAGCTCTCGCTAATTAATTTGGCTGCGGTCTGGTCCGGGGCTGATGATGTGCCCGCCTTCCGATCGATGCGTACGTTGCGCGCTTTGCGACCATTGCGCGCCGTTTCACGCTGGGAGGGCATGAAAGTAAGTAGTGTTTGGTATTAAAAACCAAAAAAAAAACAAAACCAACTCTTTTGTCGCTCTCAAACTCTCTCTATATATCTATTTCTGTCTGTCTCTCTAACTCGCTCTCTAACTGTTATATATATCATATATATATATATATTTATATTTGTGTATAACTCGCTCTCTATTGCTAATTGTGCGTGTGTGTGTGTGTGTGTGTGTGTGTCAACATGCCAACCTAACCAAAAAAAAAAAAGTTAATTCCTTTAAATGTTGTAACACTTACTAAATATTTTGTGCTTACTACTAAGTGTACTACCACTGACTTCAGCTTTGTATATCTGTTATACAAGTGTTATAATCGGTGTGCCTTAAGTCTCAAGTCTTACTTTTACACGTATTCTTATGCGTACATGTATGCTGCAAGCCAGTATAACAGTATAACAGCTCTTTAGCTTATAACTTTTCTTCTTGCTTTTGCATAGAGCAACAAATCGTGTGTTTTTTTTGCATTCTTAAACTGTTATACTGTACTGTACTGCTAAACAGTAGTCTAAATACTAGCTACTTACTTTGATTATGCTACTTACTATCTGTGTGCGTGCGTGTGTGTGTGTGTATGTGTGTTACTCTTGCTCAAAACTAAGTGTTATTCCATAATTTGTGTTATACTATACTATGTTCAGCTCTAAGCAATTGTTCTCACAGCGCTTGGAGCAGCGCTATGCTAACTGTGATACCGGCCAGTTTGTACATTTATTTTAAAACTAACTAAAACTACATATATTTACTTAAATACTAAACATACATACTTATACATACATATATACAAACAATTATTTTTAACGTCTTGTATTGTACATAAACTACTAATCAGCTGTATAACAAATTTTATAAATGTATGTTCTATAATTCATTTGTGCATTTTCAAACAAAAAAAATAAAAGTGTGCTATTTAATGTATAACAAATTGCTTAATTGTGCGCTGGGCCAAGTTGTGCCACTATTGGTTCCATTGCTTCAACCGTTGTGAGCCACTATAGCTTGGTCATACTACATACTACTCTAAACTACCATTTCCAGTAATCATACTATATAGTATATTTATGTACTTATATTTATGTAGGTTTAATATAAAACGCTTAAATTAGCTTAGTTAGCGAAAACTTTGTATACCTAGTTATTAAGACATCAGCGATATACATGCGTAACTGTTATACACATATAGTACATACATACACATACTATGTAGTTTGGTTCAAAAATTAGACAGGCAACGCGTTGTTTAGTTAGCTCCCGTTAGAACCCGTTCAACCCTAGTTGAAACTGTTATACACACAAACATAGAGTAAACCATAAATTATGCCCGTTAGCTAACCCTACGCTAGCGTAGTTACATAAAGCTGTAGCTGTGTTTTTGAAACCCTTAATTCCTACAACTAACCTAAAACATAATACTTTATATATGTATATATATATATATATACTCGTATACTACTATATACTAAACAGACCAGTACCCAAGTTAACCTCAAATTAGTGGCACCGTTTTTATAACAGTTAACAAAACCAAAGCCACGTTTAAACCCAAAAACAACTGCACTGTACAAAAAACCTTCTCGACACATTGTCGCCGCAATAGTGTTATACTACTGTAGTACTGTACATTTAAACAATTTACAGCTGCACTCTTCATGCAGTTGAATTTAATTTGTACAAATGCAATTGTCAGTCAATTTGACAGATTGCGCATACGCAGTGGTGGCAGTGTTTTACTTAAAAGCAAGCCGCATGCCAAATCTAAATAGAATTGACAATAAAAAATCTAAAACAAAAGAAAAACGTGTACACTCACAAAAAAAGTACTCAAAAAAATCAAATAAAAATCGCTTGGTCTGGGCTACGCTAATTTTCAAGCTTTACAAAGCTAAAAAATACTAAACCAAAAAAAAAAAAAGTTCCACAAACGTGTCCAAACGAGTCCGGCAGCAAAGTTTGAGCAAAAATATGTCAATATAAAGACAAAAGCCAAAACAAGTTACCATAAATAACAAAACAGGAAAAAAAAACCTAGTCAAATCGTCGCACGGCTACACAATAGACCAAAAGGCAATGCATATGGCAACGTTTTTTTCAAAAACAACTAAAAAGTGTTATACCAATATAACATATTAGTATACATAACTAACTATCTGTCTACTATTGCAATTTGTAAATAATTGACAACTTACGGCACCTTAGCAATACGTCTTTGTCACTCTAACAAGTAGCTTGTATCTATGCATTCTTGTCGCGCATCAAGTCAGCCATTTTGTTGTCAACGCACGTATGCAGGGCCGGATTCGTCCATTGTGGAGCACAGTGCGGCCGTTTAGGGCCCCCCATACGCATATATTAGGCGTTTAGGGCTAGTAGTCGAAGTGCAGTCTCTATGTGTGTGTCTGGTCTCAAACTGTTATACACTCTTATACTTGATGCTAATTCTTGTTTAGTGTTTGACAGCTGCAAGTTTATTTGTCTTTGTCTTAGCTCCACTATATGTACTTGCAGAGTACAGTACTTATCCATATGTAGCGTAAAAATTGAGCCACCTTTATTATTAACAATATATAACAAATACTACAAATACAACTACAACTACTACTACTACTACTTACTACCTAACAATACTTTGTATGCTCGAAACATAATTTTGTATGTGTTAACATGTTTTGTGTGTGTATGTACCTGTACTACTTACTATCCAACTACTACTATGTACTATGTATTTGCAACTACTGTACGAAATACTACTATATACTTATATATTTTACTACTAGGCTATCATATAAGTACTACTTTCTCTCCATTTAAGTCTTAAACAACTAAAGCAACAAGTAAGTTCCGTGAGGCCCCGCTTGTCATATTATGATAATGACCACCCCTGACAAATACTACGAGCAGCAGTTTGTTTTTCTTTTATGTCTTGTTTCTTTTTTGAGTTACGTTTTTTTTCTATTCTTCTATTTTTCTAATTTTTTTTGTGTTTTTTGAAAAACCAAAACAGCAAGTTTGACAGGACTAAGTACTTACAAAACTCTCACTACCCAAACAAACACAAAAAGAAAACAGTTTACCGCTCGCACAAAACAAATACAAAAAAAATACTAATAATATTTACGTATACTTTCTTAAAAAAAAAAAAAGAAGTTCGAAAACAAATTAGTTGCTTAAAACCATAAATATTTAACTAAATAAGTCTCTATATATTGTTAAACTTGGCATTATTCGAAATATATCGAAACTAGGTATCGCTTATCAACTTCGTTGCTTCACTTGTTGGAGCTGGTGGTATTCAAGCCTTCAAGACTATGCGAACGTTAAGAGCACTGAGACCACTACGTGCCATGTCCCGTATGCAGGGCATGAGGGTACGTACTTTCATACATAACCAATTCAAAAATCAAATCAATCAATCAATCCAAAAAAAAAAAAAAAAAAAATACAACAACAATCAGCTACTCCAAACAACAACAACAAAAACAACAAACCACATGCAAAAACTTTCATCAATTTAAAATCAAAAAACAAAAAAAAACAGCGTTCATTCGATACCATTCGATAACAATACTTACTTACTTACCTTTGTACAAACCACAACTGGCATACTCTCTTGCAGTTGCTGTTATATTATATAACACTTACACGCTCAATTAAAAACAAATACACACACACCTACATGCTCACACACCTACACTCATAGTACTAAAAACGTTAACAAAACCAAAAGCCACCCACAAAACAAATTAGTATCAAGTAAAAAACCAAAAAAGTTTAGCCATTTTAGCATTATTAACAATTAAATTACTAACTAGTTTACAAATAACAAAAAACAACAACAACAACAAAAAAACAAAAAAAAAAAAAACAAAATTTCAGCTATTGATTTTGATTTTCGTTTCGATAATATGTAATTCGCATCCCGTAATTTATTGACTGACTTAGTACTTTGTTATCGTTTCTCCTTGTTATCGACTCTACTTTAATGTACTCTATTTGCATTTACAACTTATGTTTTTTTTTTCGTTTTCTTTTTTGTTTTTTTTTTTCCAACATAATAGTATCGATATCGAATTACTCGTTTCATTCCACACATGTCTCATATGAGTACTTTACTACTAATTACTTAATTACTTAACTACAAGCTGCTATTTTCTCTTGCTCTGCTCTAATTAACGCTCTGCTCGCTCTTAGTGCATTTACTCTCTATAACTCGTGCCTACTAATCAAAACTTAACTAAAAGTTCATCTCAATACCAAGTAGCTTGTTTTTAAAAAAATTCCCCTTTTAAGAATTTGCTAAGCATCCATCATCGAACATACTTAATTATAAACGCCAAACCAACACACAAAAACCAAATTCTACTTAATTTACGTCTCATAATTATGCTTAATTTTATAGTTACTTAAGTACAATTATTCGCACATAAAATTAGTCTATAAACAAACAACGCCTTGAGCAATCATAATTGAATGAATACACACCAAAAATTTGCCAGCCAACACAAATTGAATGCATTTTATAGATTGTTTTCTTTTTTTTTTTATGTCGACTTTCAATTAGACAATCATGCCAACAATAGTAAATATAATCACACTAAGTTCATGCCTCGTCCAAATGACGACCTCCATTTTAAAGTCTAATGCATTCTTGCTTTATTAATAGACATACAAGGCTTATGAACTTGCTTACAAAACTATTTATGCAAATATGAAGGATATTTTTTCAAATTCACTGGGAAATTTGTTCATAAAAAGCTTGTTACTAATTTCCTACAAGTTCAACGATAAGCTAATTTTTCAACTACTACTTTATTTTAAATTGTATATGATACAATATTTTCTGGCTTTTTGCTATAAGGAAATTTTTCAAATTCACTGGGAAATTTGTTCATAAAAACCCTGTTACTAATTTCCTACAAGTACTACGCTAAGCAATTTTTTAAATTAGTGCATTATTTCAAATCGTAGATGATACGATATTTTCTGGCTTTTTGCTACAAGGAAATTTTTTTTAATTCACTGGGAAATTTGATAATAAAAAGCCTGTTACTTATTTCCTACAAGTTCAACGTTAAGCAAATTTTTAAATTAGTATATTATTTCAAATCGTAGATGATACGATATTTTCTGGCTTTTTGTTTCAAGGAAATTTTTTGAAATTCACTGGGAAATTTGCCTGGTACTAATTTCCTACATGTTCAACGTTACGCAACTTTTTAAATTAGTACATTATTTCAAATCGTAGATGATACGATATTTTGTGCTGTTTGCTAAAAGGAGATTTTTTCAAATTCACTGGGAAATTTGCTAATAAAAAGCCTGGTACTAATTTCCTACAAGTTCTACGTTTAGCAACTTTTTAAATTAGTACATTATTTCAAATCGTAGATAATACGATATTTTGTGCTGTTTGCTACAAGGAAATTTTTTCAAATTCACTGGGAAATTTTCTAAAAAAAAGCCTGGTACTAATTTCCTACAAGTTCAACGTAAAGCAAATTTTGAAATTAGTATATTATTTCAAAGCGTAGATGATACGATAGATGCCACAAGGAAATTTTTTCAAATTCAGTGGGAAATTTGCTAATAAAAAGCCTGGTACTAATTTCCTACAATGTTGTGCTGTTTGCTACAGCAAGTTCATAGTCACTGTTGCAGCCTTGAATTTTTATAGAATTTTGCGGAAATTGATTTCCCTAACCCGTTTCTATAGTCTCTTCCGGCATGTTCTTTCAAATAAAATCACCAAGGCTCCAAAAAAAATCTTCATAAGCGAAAACGATCCCAGATCAGTGAATTATGATTGTATGAGTTTATTATTTTAGTACTAACATATATCATATAGAAAATTGCATATATACTTAGTTAAGTTACATCTTTTGACAAATTACAAATGTATATATGTACATTAAATTTATTTTTAGCATACGTTTTGGAAACTTTTCAAAAAAAAAAACACTGTTATATAAAACCCACGACATTTTGAAACATTTTCGAATCAATTTTTGTTATGCCTTTGTATGTCTACCCATGTTGTAAAGTGTTTTGCTGCTGCTGTATCTAAACGAGAAAACCCGCCAAAAAGCGGGCTCTCTTGTATGCCTGCATGCTACTATACTTGAACTGAACTAGAACAAACTCACAATTCCCACTATCACAATCACTTCATGCTTAAACTAAACCTAACACACACTCCAATCACAGAAAAAAAAAAAAACCAAGCTAACATGCTCTATAAATAGCCAAACAATATACTAAAATTGCAACTTTATACATATTACTTATATACTAATGTTGTATATATTCTCGCAACTCTTGTATAATTATAACTATAAACTTGATTAAATAACTCTCTGCATTTATTTCATTATATTCTATTCCCCAAAAAAAAAAAAAAATTAAAAAAAAACAAAAAAAAAACACACCGCTCATGACATCATTATGTGCGTCACGTCACGCCATGCAATGCCGTCCTATACCAAAAAATACCAACAAAAAATACCAAACTAATCCACTATATCCCACACATCGACGTTAACAACGACGACCCGCAATGAAATTCGT
This sequence comes from Chymomyza costata, assembly GCA_018150985.1. Classification (NCBI taxonomy): domain Eukaryota; kingdom Metazoa; phylum Arthropoda; class Insecta; order Diptera; family Drosophilidae; genus Chymomyza; species Chymomyza costata. The sequence continues at coordinate 2,565,099 of JAECWU010000127.1, read as the reverse complement.
AATTCTCATAAATTTTTCGAAATGAATCTGAAACAATAAAAATACCAAAACAAAAAAATACCAAAAATAAAAAAAAATACCAAAACCAGGTCGTCGTTAATGCGCTGGTACAAGCTATACCGTCCATCTTCAATGTGCTATTGGTGTGTCTAATATTTTGGCTAATTTTTGCCATAATGGGTGTACAGCTTTTTGCTGGAAAATATTTTAAGGTACGTGCAAACGTTTTTCAAAAAAAAAAACCACAAAAAAAAACAAACAAAACTACAAAAAATACCAAAGTACTACAAAAAAATACTAAACAAAAACAAACGTCTTAAACTAAAAGTAAAACAAAACTTTTATGCAACTTTGTATTACTTTTAGTACAGAACACAGAATCCAAGCAGCATTTACTTATTAGCAAGTTAATTCAAATTCTAGTAATTTCTAACATTTGCATAAAATATGCGTATCTTTGCATCTATTTTTCGTAAATAGTTGATTAAAAAATCAATAAACAATTAAATTCAAAGCAAAGTTTGTGCCAAAGACAACAAACTATTATATACTGTACATATTGCTTATACTATATACATATTGTGTAGTTATGTATTTGAACATAAAAACTCAACGAAATACTACATAGTGGCAACAGCATGTATAGTTTGCAGTTGCAACCATGTAGTACTAGACTGAAAAAAAAAAAATACCAAACACATTTAGTACACTTTTTAGTACTACTACTAGCCTTTAGTTGCGCCTTTTGCACTCTAATCAAAAAAATTGTTTAGCCTTAAAAATAAAAGCCAAGTAAATGCTAATTAGCTGCTGTACTTATATACACTAATCTCTTTTTAGTACTAGTACTAAAACTCATACTTAAAACTTTAATATAAATAATTTCTGTTTCGGAACCACGAACCACTAAACTACCAACAGTGTGAGGACACAAATGGCACGAAGCTCAGCCACGAGATCATACCAAATCGCAATGCTTGCGAGAGCGAAAACTACACATGGGTGAATTCAGCGATGAATTTCGATCATGTAGGTAACGCGTATCTGTGCCTTTTCCAAGTGGCCACCTTCAAAGGCTGGATACAAATAATGAATGATGCTATCGATTCACGAGAGGTAATGTTGTGCAGTCTCAATTTTATTTACTCACTCTTTGGTTTTACTTATATACTAAATGCTTTCAAACAAAAAAAAAAAATGTATACGTAAATGTGCAACAAGTACTAAAAAAAATATAATCTAATGCAAACTCGCAAAATATTTAGTTATAGTATTTAACTATGTACAACAACTTTTATTAATCAAACAATTTTTGTCTATATATTTTTTCTCTTTTTTATATAAATATCAACTACGAACTAAAACAACACAACAAAAAACACAAACAACAACATACTCTGGTCACACTACAACTACAACCACAACAACAACACTGTCACACTACAACAACGCTGAGCAACACTAAAAATGATCCATTCGACAAAAAAATATATATATTTTACTCAAACGATGTAAATTGCAACGAAATTCAACTCAAAAACAATTTTCTGAAAATCGTTATCGCTATCGAAATCGAATCAAACAAAATCGTCATCAACAACAAACAAACAGGTGGACAAGCAGCCGATTCGTGAAACGAACATCTACATGTATTTATATTTCGTATTCTTCATTATATTTGGATCATTTTTCACACTCAATCTGTTCATTGGTGTTATCATTGATAATTTTAATGAGCAAAAGAAAAAAGCAGGTGGATCATTAGAAATGTTCATGACAGAAGATCAGAAAAAGTACTATAATGCTATGAAAAAGATGGGCTCTAAAAAACCATTAAAAGCCATTCCTAGACCAAGGGTAAGACAACAACAAAAAATCTATAAATAATAAAAAAAAAACAGCAACAAATTAATCAATAAACTACTACTAAGCTACAAACAATAAATATTTAACTATAAAAACCAAAAAGTAAACACAAATATTACGTCGCAAATAAAAAATAATATGACGTCACAAAGTACGCCAACTTCTTGTATGTCGCATACAATTTGTACTCTATCAAAGTTTGCAAAAAAAACTTTAGCTGCTTTTTAGATTTCGGGCACTTTTTAGTGCTCCTACTAATGACAAGTTTCCAGCTATATAAACTAACAACAAAAAAATCTCGTTATAAAGCCATAAAGTCATAAATAAATAAATATATAATAAACAAATTTAAAAAAAATACCCAAATAAGCACAAAAATTAAAGATCTTAGTAAATCGAATGTTGCCAACAACGCGAAATCTGTGCCAATCGTATATTGTATATATATATAACTTTTGTATATAACAAATAACTTTTTTCTATGTTTAATTGCATTGAATGAAGCAAAGAAAGCGCCTGGAGCGTAGACCAAGACAGAGACAACACTATATACAAACTGTTATACAAAAAGCAGAGAAGTAATCGATAAAATTGAATTCAAAGCAAGTCGGCATGTTTCGACTCTCAGCTACGAGGCTTTTATTTTGTTGATCAAATTGTGTTTGTAATTTTTTAAATAAGGTAAATTTGCTCTTTCAACATAGTAGTCGTTGTCTAGGTCCGCAAATTAGGTGTTTTTTCTGTTGTTGACTTATTATTTTGATCCAATTAACTTACCGCCCTGTATAGTATCTTTAGTATTGAAAACAAAAAGTATACGCTAGTTTGACTTCAGTTCCTGCACTTTGAGGTAGATCGAAAGTTTCAAAATTTCCCAAATACAATCAGCAAACCGCCAATTTCTCTCTTCTTCTTCCAAACCCTTGTTTACCTCTTTTCGAACTCGCTTATGCTCCTCCTGAGATGTGGGTATACATTTCTCTCTCTCTCTCTCTCTCTCTCTCTCTCTTTATTCAAAATTGACAACAAAACTCTCTCTTACCGTTTGCTCTATGCTTTTATCCCTAATCAATCAGCACAAAAACAATTTAATATAAAGGGTCATCAATCTTGAGGTTTATTTTTTTAAATGCAAAAAAACACCAAAATTTCAAATGCATCGGAAAAAATCTTTATTATCAATAGAAAAAACCATTCTTGCCATTCCGTTTGTAAGGGTAATCCCTTTCAAATGTTGGCCGCAACTGCGCCGTAGCTCGTCCATGCGAAGGTTCCAATTTTCGATGACGCGTTCGAGCATAATCGGCGGTATCTCTTAAATAACACGGTTAATGCTTCAATCGTAGCTGGCTTATCCACAAACACTTTAGACTTCACGTAGCCCCAAAGGAAAAAGTCTATCGTTGTGATATCACACGATCTTGGTGACCAATTCACCGGTCCGGAGCGCGAAATTAATTGTTCACCGAATGGGTTCCATAAAATGGCCCAAGCGCGCGAAAAACATTCCTTACAGAACGCGAAATATACGATTGTACGATTTGTAAACGTTGCTCGGGTGTAAGGCTTTTCATAATGAAATGACAATGAAAACTTATTAAAAGATGGCGTACGTTAAAGTCGGGCGCGGACGACTTTGGGATACCCTGTACCACTGCTTGCAAAAAAATCCGGTATATTGCTTAAGAACACCAAAAGACATTTGATTGCCAAATCAGGATACGATACCTTCATAAAAAACCAAATACACGAATTTTGAACCAAAAAGGTTTTTTTGACCGATTGTTCCTATGGGAGCTATATGATATAGTCAACCGATTTTGACCAAATTTGGTACAGTGCTTGGGTACTCTAAAAACTTCTTAATGCCAAATTTGGCAAAATATCTTCACAAACTAACGAAGCACAACGAATTTTGTACAAAAAACGTTTTTTTGACCGATTGGTCCAATGGGAGCTATATGATATAGTCATCCCATTTTGATCAAACTTAGTGCAGTGATTGGGTGCTCTAAGAAACTTCTTAATGCCAAATTTGGTTACAATATCTTCACAAACAAACGAGACACAACGAATTTTGTACAAAAAAACGTTTTTTTGACGGATTAGTCCTATGGGAGCTATATGATATAGGCAACCGATTTTGATCAAATTTGGTGCAGTGCTTGGGAACTCTTAAAAACTTCCGAGTGCCAAATTTGATTATGATATCTTCATAAACAAACGAATTATCCATCTAAAACTTTTGGTTTTTTTCGAGGTCCTCTGAAACACCCCTAAGGGGCTATATAATATAGCCCCGATATCGAAAAAGTAAAATAAACTTGTCTCCCCTGACATAATTACGCATCTAATCTGAGAATTTGGTCGCTCTAGCTCTGACCATCTCTAAGATCTAGCCGTTCATACGGACAGACGGACACGGGTATATCGACTTCTCTAGTCACTCTGATCATACTTTAGGTAACTTTGGGGGGTCTCCGACGTCTCCTTCTGTACGTTACATACATTTTCGGCTTGCACAAACACAATATGCCCTTTGTACCATACGGTACAGGGTATAAAAACACATGACAACTCACGCGTGATCTATCAAAAAAACCCTATTCGGTACCTCAAGGTAGCCGGCCTAGATGGCTCTCTCTTCTTTTTAACTTATTTTTAAATGACCTCCCTCAAGTAAACTCATCTTCTCGCATTCTTATGTATGCAGATGATATTAAACTCTATATGTCCTCTTCCGATACTAATAAATACTTACTTTTTCAGCAAGATTTTGATAGCATGCAAACTTGGTGCATTATTAACCAACTCTTTCTCAATAAGACAAAATGTAACGTTATGACATTTTATCGTTCTGCTCCTCATTTGGCTACTTACTCTATAGAATCTTCTAAACCGAACTTCTTTATATTTCTCTCGTTAGTCCAAACTTGGAATATTGTTCCTGCGTTTCAAGCCCGCATTTCCACCTTTATCAGAACATGATTGAGTCCGTACAAAAGCAATTTCTCCTTTTTGCACTTCGTGGCTTAAACTGGGACCCAAATATCCGACTGCCCTCATATTCCGATAGACTTCGCCTTATAAAGTTGCCTTCCTTAATTCATCGCAGAACATGCCACGGCATGTTATTCTTGCATAAGCTGTTACTCGGTCTTATCGATTCCAATATACTTCTTAGCAAAGTTACCTTTATCATACCGTCTAGAGTAACTCCTAATTTTAGACCTTTAGCCTTACAATTTTTTAGATCTAATTATGCTTTGCACGATCCTTTCCGTGTCTTATGCTGTAACTATTATAACTTTTACAACTTCCTCTCTTTCGAACGTTCTATTCAATCTATCACTTCTTCTATCTTAAGTCATCTCGACTTGCCACTTCGAGCATCCTTGACCAACCCTTTATGATGAGTCACCCACTTGGTCAACGCTGATCTATTGGCTCTTTTTGTGATATAATGTTTAGTTTTTATCTTGTTTCCTTGTTTCATCTTTAAATCCAAGTGTCTGGCCAGTTCTTGATGTGAGTTGGTGTATATCGTTAAAAAGTTCACCCACCGGGCTAGAGACGCGGATTAGTTTATATATAGAGGGAATATATAACTTCTTCATTTTAAAAGAAATTATACTCTTTTTTTATAATATTAGTTCAACTGTATTTAGTTGTACTCCTTCAATAAATAAATAAAAAAGACACCTCAAGATTGATGACCCTTTATATAAAGCCTCAGCCATTTTATGCAATTAAATTCGGTGATCTTTCGATTCGGGTGAAACTACCTTTTACGACTACGGCCATTAATGTTCTCGAGCAGTATTGTATTCCAAGTTACCATGTGGCAAGCTCCCAAAATTTCGGACTTTTCAAAACGCCCTCTTAAGAGTTAAAGATATTCCTAACCGACAGACAAAGAGCCGCTCAAAATAATCTTGTTATACTGACATATCTCTATATATAAAACAAAGTTGTGTTAGTTACGGCTGGACAGATTATAATGATCTATGGTTTGTTGGATTCGTCCTTGGCCTGCTTTAAAGGATAACTATTAAAATATTGGAAAAATTCACATAAAGAGGCTGTAAATTGTGAAATTCTATTACGGGGGGCAAGGGGCCAGATATCGACATAAGGCATAAGAAAATCTTCTTCTGAGTGACCATTATGCGCAACTTTTGGTAAAATTTTAGCACCATAGTCTCTTATAGTCTCTGAGATCCTCTTACTCATTCGGATAGACAGACGTGGCTATATGTACTAGGCTGTTGATGCTGATCAAGCATATATATACTTTACGGGATCTGTCAAGCCCCCTTCTGCTCTTATTATACCATTGGTACAGGCTATAACAAAATTTTGTCAGTTACACCATTTATAGGCGGCCTCGATAGTTTAGCGGCAGTGCACTAGACTATCATCCCAGAGGTTCTGGGTTCGAATCCCACTTAAAGCCATGGTCCTGCACTTTCCAGTTTTCCTATTCCCCTAATTTTTCCTGTCTATTCTATATCCTAATCACTTACTCACATTTTCGGTATCACAATGGGCCTATTCTTGGCCTAAGTGCGTTGGGACGCTAAGTCCCAACTGCCGCCCTAACCTACCTACCTACCTACTCCATTTATAACTCAAGAACGGCTGGTCAGATTTTGATGATCTATGATTTATTGGATTCCTAATCGCCCTGAAATTCACATTAAAAGAAGTAATTAAGAAATGTATCTTTTACCAACATTTATGCCGCAATTAATAGAAAGTGTACGAAGAGTGAGGTCAGAGTTAAGAAACTTTGATAGAAGAGGCTGTCTTCTTCTTCTTCTTCTTTGTTCCATTAACTCCTAGTGGAGCATAGGGCCTAGACGAGGCTGTAGAATTGATAAATTGTTTTTTAATTATAAGAAAATTGGAATTGATCAATATAAAAAACAATACGTATGCTCCTCTGCTGCGCATTGGGAATCAGAGAAGACGAAATTCTGGCTTGGTTCGGCACAAAAATTCCTTGTAGGACTGTACTTTTTCAAAACTAACATTTTACTTCTCTGCTTAACGAAGACTAACGACACACTGCCAAACTTACCAAAAAAAAAATAAATGAGCATCGAGTAGATAATATAATATATCAAGAATGAGTTAACGATTACCCTTAAAGAAAACGAGGAAAAAAAAAATAAGCAAAAATCTGTAGCAAGCACTTGAATACAAACATACCTAGTATTATGTACTACATGTTATGTATGTATTAAACAAAAGTCAAGGCCCTGTTCTCTAGCAATATTTTGTCAAGTTGAATAATGGATCTTAAAACAAAATACACAAAGAGTTGAGTCGTTGGAATAGCTACAGTAGTGTGCTATATACAAAAGATGAAAGCTTAAAGTTACACATACACACGCTACTATTGCCATTGAGCGACTCCTAAAAGCATACTATGTTTTTTCGACATACTGTTTTCTTAAAATATCTTAATACTTAATAACTATGTCAATATTTAAGTATTGTGTCCGTTTGGTTCGTCTGTACTTAAACATTTTTATGTCTGCCATTTATAACCTGGATGTACTAAATGAAATTTTAAATTCAAAAAAAAAAAAAAAGAACTACAACCACTTAAACTATGTACTTAGAGTAAACCATTTACTATATACTGCATACATATATGTATTATGCTCTGCTCTGCTCTACTCTACACTAAATTTTTTTTTTTTTTGGCAAACTACTTAGCTGCATGTTTCTCTTAACTTATGTATATACAAGAACAACTACTACAAATACTTAGTATGTACTACTCTTACAATACATAAATGGCACGTCTTGAGTGCATGTTTAATGATAGAACAAAAAAAAAAAGAAGAAAATCAAATTTTAAAATCCAAACTGACACCTTAATCTGGCACAAATTTGTAGAGGGGGCAGCAAATTGGAGGTCATAGACGTACTGCTGCTACTTGGCATGTGGCTGCAAGTTGTGGACTCTTAAAAACTACTGACTTACTACGCTCTTAAATGAGCTGAACTTTGACTGCACGTTAGCTGTTTTGTTCTCTCTCTCTCTCTGTCTCTCTGTCTTGCTGCATAACTCTCTTAAACAGCAAATCTATTTTAAAACTCTCATTTCAGTCTGTACTTGTGTATGTGTATGTATTTATATGCTGTCTGTCTGCCCTCTTTAACTCTACTTATGAAAGCACAATGACTCACTCTAACACCAATATATATAATGCTCTTAAAACTGTTATAACTTTGTTAATACTCTTAATGTCTGTAAGTAAGAGAGCGCAATGTTTCAGTGCTGCCAAGCAGCGAAAAAAGTTTGCAATTGGCACAGATGTGAAACGACGTTAAGTACGAAAGGCTGAAGATCAATAAAACTTTAAATAAAATATATATAAAATTAAAAAAAAAAAACCAAACTACTACTACTTATAAACAATAACTAACAATTAAGTTAATTACTATATATATAAGTAACTAACTACTTACTTATGACGTGTTAAACCATTTATACTTATACCAAACTCTTCTATTCTTTTTCTTACTCTCTTCTCTTCTTTGTTTGTTTTGGGAAAACAAAAAAAAAAAAAAAACAAAATAAATTGATGAATTTTTTATATATGAAAATTTTGATTTAATTTAATTTTTTTGGCGTTTTTTTTTTCACTATGATTTGTTTTGGTTTGTGTTACCCTTTTGACGTTATTCTTCTCCATTTACAGTGGCGTCCACAAGCAATAGTCTTTGAAATAGTAACCGATAAAAAATTCGATATAATTATTATGTTATTCATTGGTCTGAACATGTTCACCATGACACTCGATCGTTACGATGCGTCGGACACGTACAATGCGGTCCTTGACTATCTAAATGCGATATTCGTAGTTATTTTCAGTTCCGAATGTCTATTAAAAATATTCGCTTTACGATATCACTATTTTATTGAGCCATGGAATTTATTTGATGTAGTAGTTGTCATTTTATCCATCTTAGGTAAGTAAAAACTATGCCAAAATTACAAAAAACCAAAAAAACTATTTATACAAATAGCCAAGCATTAAGTTATATATCCAATTTCCAAACTAAACCATAAAACTAAGTGTTTAAAGAATTCCCTCCGCTCGTACCCGTACGCTCTTAACTATATGTGTGACTATTCCTTTACTTACTCTCTAAGTTTCTCTCTCACACAAAATGCTCTACTCTCGTTACTTACTTACCAATTAATATGTAAACTTCTAACTTGTTAACTTAATTGCTGTCGTAAACATAATTCGTAATCGTATTCGTAAATTCGTAATAAGTAATTCGTATTTCGTTGTTGTTTGATCAACAAATAACCAAACACAAGTACTCCCAATTTAAACAATTTGTATTTGTATTCTACTTGTTGTATAATGTTTGTGGCTCTTGGCGATTAGCTAACGTAACTTAAATTATATTATTAATTAGATTTTGTAAATGGATCGCACAAATATGCCATAAGATTATATAACAAATTCAATGTTGTTGTGCTTAACGTATACAAAATGATTTCTTAGCTTTTGATTTCGTTTTCGCACAGTTTGTGCTAACTGTTATACATGTAATACATACGCTGGTATAACTGCTATGCAATTTATAGCTGTTATAAAAGTGTTGTATAACTGCTATAAGTGTTATACGTGCAACTGTGCGAAATCAGCTTTTACTGTAACTATTTTTGTTTTGTTTTGTTCATATTTTTTTACTAAATGTGCCTAAAGTGTTGCTAAATTTGTGTAATATACGTACAACTGTTTAATTATTGGTGGCTTAAACGTATAACACTTTTTTGTTGTTGCAAATTTGTATGTAATTGTTGTTGTTACTGGCGTTAAGTATATAAATGTTGTAAGTTACTTGTTTTCTCTTGATTTTCCAAACTTTTACAAAAATGTTTACCATATAATTTCTCTAAAGTTTTTTGTTTGCTGCAAGTTTAAACAAAATATTATTACGTTAAGGTAGCAAAAAGAATACGTAAGAAAAACTTCAAGTTTTGCAAACTTTTGAAAAGCCCAAACAAAATGCTACGAAAAATGCAATTTTCAAAACTTTATCTTTGGCTGCTGTTTTAACTTAAATGGCTATGTGAACGTGCTCTAAAACCAACAACTGTACAAAAGATGGCTTAAAATATGCTTTACTACATTGACTTTAGCAACAGAAAGCTTCCTTTTTATAATACCAAAAAAATACCAATGAAAATACCAAAAAAAATACTATTTTTGTAAAAAGGATTCTGCTATTATTTCTGCTGCGTTTAACTTTGACTTTGAGAATTCCGCCGCATTTCGTCATATTGCCCCTCTGTTATAGTTCCTAAAAAAAAAAAATACCAAAAACTAAAAAGCTGTGTGTTTTTCACATTTTTCTTATTATTGTTGTTGTCACATTTACTTTTTTGTTTCAACTGCTAATTACTTACATTAATACCAAAAAAAAAAAAAAACAAAAAAATTTATTCCAAAGCTTTAACTAGCAATAAGTAAGAGCCGCAGTTTTAAACGTTGCTTTTGCTTTATTTCTCTATGTACAATTTAATGCATATATAGTTGCTATATACTGCTACTATATGTACTATGTATATGACACGCGCCAAATGTTTTTTCAAGCGCACTAAAGTGTTAACTTAAATTTTACGAAACCAAAAAAAATACCAAATCGCTTCTACTATTTTTAAGCGCCTTAAACTATGCTTCATGTTTGCCTTTATTGTTAAACGTTTCTGCGCTGCAGTGAACAGAACAAACGCAGAGTGATATCCTTATAGACGAATATATTAATACACGCTTTAATTCCAATACTTACTACTACTAAAAACAGAAAAAAAAAAAACCAACGGAAAAAAACTACGCTTTTGTAAATGCTGAAAAAAAAATACTACTAAAAATACTAAATAAGTAAATACTATAAAAACAGTAATTATAAATAAATAATATAAAATGCTAGCACACAAACACACATACACAAACACACATGCGTAACACCAGTACAAAAAAATACTAAACTAAATACTAGCAAAATGGCTTGCACAAAACGCAGAGAAATTGATTTAAATGAAAATATACAATACATAAGATTCAATCAGAGTTAGGAGTCAATGGGCATTCCACATAACTCTGTGAGATTGTCGGTTGCATAACTCTGTCAGCTACTGCCCGGTATATATGTGATTATATGTGATTACAGCCGCCACCACCCCCCGGCAGGCCTGTCAAAACTTTGGCCGTGCAGCATGTTTAGCACACACATTGCTGTACGACTGTTGGCTTGACAACAAAGGCCCCCCCCCCCAAATACCCTATTTATAGTGTGTAGCGCATAACTTCAAAAAAAAAAGCCAAACCGCTTATGATTTATATCTAGTACACTAGTACGCAACCACTCTATATATGTTATGCTAATTTGGCCTTTAAAATTCAAACCTAAATTATGCAAAAAAATACCGTGGCACTAGCCTGAATCTTCTTAATGGTTTTGGTCCAATCTACGATGGAGATTATGTACTTTACTATGAACGTAGTAAAACGCATATATGCAACTAAACCCGTTCAGCAATCCCGTCTCAAGCTCTCTACAACTAGTGCACAATAAACTAGTTTAGCGCGTGTTACGATCCAGCCCCAATGCAGCGCTGCTTAAAAACGTTTCAAAATCACCTTTAATCACGTTATCACTACTGTTTTTTTGTTCTCTATATACTAAGCTTTTTTTAGTATTTTTTTTTTTTGTTTTACTCACAAATTGGTCATACTGCTAGCAGCTATCGATAAACGATAGTTGAGTAAATTGTAAGAAAAAAACATCAAGCTCGTTCTCTTTACTACTTCTACTAAGTTTTTCGCTCTCTTTTTGTTACTTTCTCTTTCGCTGCCGCCCGCTGCTCCCTGGCAATAGTTCGTTCGTAGAAATTTCGTGTACTAGCACCTACTAACTAAAATTGATGCCCCCTTCCCCTTAACACCCTCCTGTTCTACACATGCTAGTGCGCATTTCGTTTCATAAAGAAACCAATGAACTTATTGTTTCAAAACTTATGCCAATTAGTACATACACAATTTTTGGTATGTATTATTGGTTTTGTTTTTTATTGCAATTGGTATTTAATAAATCGATCCAAATTGTAATGAGCGCCCCCAGTAACGAACGAACTTTGCCGATATTTGGCACTTTTAAAATATGCTGCGGATTATCGCTAAAACAAATGACGCCAACGTACAAGAAAAAAATACTGCATATATACTAAAAAAATACTAAAACAGACTTAGGCAAAAGTTTTGCTGGCATTTTCGCCGCTGCCGCCGCCGCCGCCGCTGCTAACGTCACTGCTTTAACGCCTAGCTACAATTAAAAAAAAAAAAGGATATCGACTACTGAGTGTTGTTGCTTACTCGATTAATCGTTTACTTCAACTTACTCTTGCTCTCTCTCTCTATATATAGTTTTTTGTTTCGTTTTAAGTTGTTTTCAATGTTTATCGTTTTTGTTTCAAGTTTAAACTGTTATTTTTTAAGTTTTCGTTTTATGTATGTATATACTTAACAGTATTTTAAGCTTAGCTGTAATTATTATTATTATTGTAACTATTGTAAAACCAAGATGTATCTTTTGTGTTGTTCTTAGGTATTTGTGTGTGTATTACTTTGTGATGTATTCAATTCACGCTTTTTTATTTTTTCACAAAAAATCTTGTAAATTACGAAAACGAAATACAATCATTCGCAAAAGATTGTTTTTTTTGTTTATTTTGAAACCAACTTTTTATTTCTTGCTTTGGGGTATACGCAGTTCGAAAAATTTCGCGTGGAATGACAAAACTTCATATAACAAATAAAATCCCATTTGGGATATCCCATTTGGAATTTCTTTTTTTTTTACATAAAGTTTTGTCATTCCGCGTGAAATATTTCGAACTGCGTATAGGCCTTTGATCTCGAGTTGAATGCGTGATTCGGGCTCACGAGTTACAGCAAAGTTCTAGTGTTCAATAAAGCTATTGATCAGTATGGCTAAAAAGCCGAAAACAGAATATAAGAATATAAATATTTTTTCAGTTTCTGCTCTATTTTGTACTATAAACACAAAAATATTTTAGCTCATTTGAGCTTAGAGCTTTTAATTAAACTTCCAATCGCTAACCTAAGATATATTTATGATCTAAAAACTGCTTTAGATTCCTTCGTTAGCTGCTTTTAAGACTATTACGGAATTTCCGTTTAAGTTGCTTCAAATTGAAACCGCCATTTTGATATCTCGCTAATAAATAGTGCTCCATATTCGGATTTGCTGGATGTTTAAATCCAAGATCGATAGCGCAAATAATTTAAAATTTTTTTAATTTCTTTTGAGTCATAGAACTTTTTGAAAATTGTGCAAATTACTTTAAATATTTGCATACATAATACCCATTTTGATATCGGAGTCTAAGATATCTTGCTGCTTTTTCTAAAAATTCCAAAAATTACAAATTTTCATCTAAATTTTCTTCTCAAAAAGTTTAAAACCGATATCGATACATTAACAAATTGCAATGGTCTTTAACGCCTGCTGTACAACACTAAAAAAATGTAGCTGCCAACTTTTTTATAAAAGTTTTTTTAACGCTGAGCAAAATTATCGATCAATAGCGCGTGCAACTCTTTACAATGCTGCTGCACTGAAAGAAAAAATGTTAAGCAAATTGTTACTGCTCGATAACGACGACTGAAAATAACGCATGTTTCATGCTTCAAAAATATGTATTTTAAAAGCTTTATTTTTGGCTTAAAATTATTGATTATTTTGACCTTACGAAGCGCCTAGTTATTACAAAATGGCTGCCCTGTTATCAGATAAAGTAAGCTTTGCGCATAATATACAAAAATTTATTTGAAGCACCCCTTAGGAATCATCCATAAATTACGTGACGATGATTTTCGTCAAAATAGCCTCTCCCCCTTCCCCATGTGACGGAATCTTTTTGAAGATTTTCCATATGATCGTGACGCTTCGCCAGACCCCCCCACCACCGCCTTGAGCGTCACGTAGTTTGTGGATGATCCCTTACCATAAGGTAATGGATATAATAATGAAATAAAATAACAACACTACAGGGCAATCATGTATTGCTGATAAACAAAAAGAGTGCTATATATGGCCACACTCTCTCTTTCTCTCTCTCTCTTCACGAGAACAGCCTGGGCACACTAATCACTGCTTGCTTTAGAAATAGACGCTAACAAATCGATTTCAGCGCTAATTTTAGAGCTAGCTTTTAAAATCAGCTCTGGCTTAAGCCGTTGGTATTTATTAATATCAATCAAGGAGTACAACTAAGCTCATTCGGCCTAATATTATATGCATAAAGAAAAAGTTGTATAATTGAACATTAGGGCGGTTCAATTTTTTTTCGGTATAAAGGCTCACAGCGATTTTGATTGTTTGGGTCATTCTGAGCAACTTTGCCCAAGAAACTATGGGTCTAAAATGAATACCGAGTCGCCCACATTTTCAAAATAGGTTTTTATCAAAATATTCAAAAATCGACTTAATCAAAATTAAAAAAAAAACACAAAAGCGCCCTCTGACAAATTGACCCGCCCTATTGAACATAGATATGGACTGATGCGCGATGACAATAAATTTTTGTTGTTCCTTCAAGACATTTTTCTCTCAGTGTAGTAGACGTTTATTTTTAAAGAAATTTTATTTTTGAATTTCTTTTTTTATGTTTTGATACAATTTTAACATAAACTGCGCCACTGTGCAGCGCTTATACTAAGTATGCTATACCCACACACACACACACACCCACACACACACACATGCACACACAGTCAGCTACAGAATTTTGCATTAATTTTTTATTTTTGAAAATTCGAAATGTATTGTACATAGTGTAAGAACCCAAACTGTATATCTAATGTTTTAAACTTTTCAGCTAGATTATGTGTTATTTGTAATATTAATTGTGCTGTGCCCTCTTAACTTGTGTCTTGTTTGTGCAATACGGATTGCTCTTTTAACAGAAGCAGCCAAAAAGAAAAAGCCTAGTTCTTATCCAACAGACAGTCCAGTCCTGTTCTAATCCCAGCCCTTTAAATCCCATATAAACAGTTGATCGTTGTTAGATCAGTTGTTCAGTTCTTAGTTTACTATATAAGGCTCAACACAATTTCTAATGCTCTTCCAAAACGAATTCCCGACTTTGCTGCTGCCGCTGCTGCTGCTGCTTCTACCAGGTCTTGTACTTAGCGACATTATCGAGAAATACTTTGTTTCACCGACGCTGCTACGTGTGGTACGTGTCGCCAAAGTGGGTCGTGTACTACGTCTGGTCAAGGGCGCCAAGGGTATAAGGACGCTGCTGTTCGCATTGGCCATGTCGCTGCCGGCATTGTTTAACATTTGCCTGCTGCTCTTTTTGGTCATGTTCATCTTTGCGATCTTCGGGATGTCCTTCTTTATGCACGTCAAGGAGAAGAGCGGCATTAACGATGTCTACAATTTCAAGACTTTTGGCCAGAGCATGATATTGCTCTTTCAGGTAAGAGTATCAGCCACAATTCCGTTAACGGTTTATGTTGTCTATTGTTGTTGTCGTTGGGTGATGTTGCCACGCCCACACTAACGCCCACACACACACACACACACTCTCACACACACTATCTCTCTCCAACACACAAACACACACAGCGTTACCGAGCCTTTGCAACACTGCTCGGCTACGTCTACAGGCGTCACACAAAAACAGCCACAGCAATGGTCATATTTATAGCTACACTTAGCTATCAATATTACTATGACCGCGACTGTTACTCTGTGTGTCGCATTTTGATTTAGTGGCAACATCACAATGTTGATTCAAGCAGCGGTAGTTGTTGGTAAAAGCTAAATTAGTGCGATTTTTTGATTAAACTTATCAGTTTTAATTCAATTTAATACGTTATGAGTTAAAAATTTTTTTTTTTTTTTTTTTGTAATGAGCTATCTCTGAGATTCAGGTATTCATATGAATAAGCAGAACCAACTCGATACTTATAGTTTTTACACAGTTAATGTGAATCCATGGCCGGATTTAAGGCTTTATCATAATTGCCCAAATATCTCTGAGATTTAGGTATTCATATGAACAAGCAGACCCAACTCGACACATAGTTTTTACAGAGTTAATGTGAATCAATGGCCGGATTTAAGGCCTTATCACAATTGCCCAAATACATTTGAAGTTGATATCGTCGAAAACGAACATTCAAAATTTTCAAACTAGTAATTTACTCCATATATGTATGTATGTGGGCACCCTGTACCTTGGCCCTATTGCCCAATAATCCGGCCCTTCTTTTTGAAATGAGCTATCTCTGAGATTTAGGTATTCATTTGAATAAGCAGACCCAACTCGATACTTATAGTTTTTACACAGTTAATGTGAATCCATGGCCGGATTTAAGGCCTTATCTGAGATTTAGGTATTCATATGAACAAGCAGACCCAACTCGACACATAGTTTTTACAGAGTTAATGTGAATCAATGGCCGGATTTAAGGCCTTATCACAATTGCCCAAATGCATTTGAAGTTGATATCGTCGAAAACGAACATTTAAAATTTTCAAACTAGTAATTTACTCCATAAATGTGGGCCCCCTATACCTTGGCCCTATTTGCCAATAATCCGGCCCTGCATTGGTCTTTCATGGTAGGACGAAGTTAGTCTTAATTCCAATTTTTAAAAGTATCTTAGCATTCAAAATTTTAAACTAATTTACTCATCATACGGGGGCCCCCTGTACCGGTGCCCAATAGGTCCTTGCAATAATCTGGGCCGTGTTGGTCTACTTTCAAGCTAGACCGATTAAGCCCATATATTTAGCCTTAACGCGGCCTATACGCAGCATGCAAAAATTCCGCGAAAAATGTCAAAACATCATTTAAAAAAAAAAAATTCCCTTTTTTGGGTCAAAACTTCATATAAAGGCCCATACGCAGCATGCAAAAATTCCGCACGAAATGTCAAAACTTCATATAAAAAAAAAGATTCCCTTTTTTGGGATATTTTTTTTTATGGGCCTTAAAAAAAAAAAATCCCTTTCTTCATATAAAAAAAAAAAATTCCCTTTTTTGGGATATTTTTTTTTATATGAAGTTTTGACATTTCGTGCGGAATTTTTGCAAGCTGCGTATGGGACTTTAATTTAAATTTTGAAAATTATCTAAACATTCAAAATTTTCAAACCAATTTGCTCATCATGTAGGGGGCCCCCTGTATCCGGCCCTGCGTTGATCTTCTTTTATGCTTATTTTTTCAAAATTATCTAAACGTTCAAAATTTTCAAACTAATTTGTGGGCACGCCCTGAAACTTTAGTCCGGCACTGAACTTTCAAAGTCTATGACTTTATTGCAAGTAATAGCTCTTCTAAGACTTGTATCCTTAGAATACAGTATCCTGCCAGCCAAGTTTTTGAAAGCAGTTTTTTTTTTTTTGGTTTTTCGATATTTCAGTGCTTAGCTGCTGGTTTATTTTCGGTTTATGATTTAAGGCTTATTTCAAACGAAACACAGTTAAAAACAATTTACGATATACATAAATAATTTTTGTTTTGTAAATTGTAACAACAAAAAACAAATCTAATTCAGCTCTTTCAACAAACACCAAATGAAATGTTGAAATTTCCTCATCAAACCAAATAAAGATAATATGATAATATTAACGAAAAAACTTTCGTGGCGTATCAACGTCCAAAGAACACAACTACGCTACTCTCTCTTTCTCTCACGCTCTATAGCTCTCTAGCTCTCTCTTTTACTCTCTCTCTAAAACTTTCGCCTTCTTTCTATAACTTTCAAATTCTTTTGTTACTCTTTATCAAAACAAAACCAAAAAATACTTTTTTAATAAAATGAAATCCAACTGAAATTTTTATTTCCACTTCCTTTGCAAATGTGTACATACAAATGCTTAAATCTACAAATTGCTTTATTGGAGCTAGGCCCACGCCATGTTCACCTAAAACCGTTACAGGACCTGTCTGTGCTTGGACGTGTGGCCGCCATTTTGTGTGCAGCAATGCGCGCCCAAAAAGCTTTTTGGCTTTCAGCTCTATAGCAAATAATTGTAAAGAAAGAAATTTAATTACTATATTCTTGTTGGCTACAGTTGTGCCTACTCATCCATTTAGTACATACCTGTATACTACTACACACTGAGTAGCTAACCAACAACAATTGTATATTGTATGCTACACATATATACACTCTTCATACTAGTACTAACCTTATACTACTAAAACTACTACTACTACTACTAACTAGTTTGCTTAACCAAGTGATCGATTAACCAAACGTTTGACTAATGACTATTCTTGTTATTGTATCTTCTGTCTTAAACTTCTCTTTCACTGCCCACACACAAAAAAAATAATTACCAATCAAAAAAAACACACACGTACTATGATAAAATACTTCAACTTCAACTTTAAACTCACATAACGTACGATTGATTGTTCAACGATCGATGTTGGTTCGATCGATCGATCGATAACACACAAAAAACCATCGACCAACCGATAATTTACAAAACTGCCCACATGCGTTTCGTTGCGCTTTGAATTCAATTCAAAATCTTCTCATTGTATTTGCGCATGCGCACCTGGCAGATGTCTACCTCAGCCGGTTGGGATGGTGTACTCGACGCCATTATCAATGAGGAAGCATGCGATCCACCCGACAACGACAAAGGCTATCCGGGCAATTGTGGTTCAGCGACCGTTGGAATAACGTTTCTCCTCTCATACCTAGTTATAAGCTTTTTGATAGTTATTAATATGTACATTGCTGTCATTCTCGAGAACTATAGTCAGGCCACCGAAGATGTGCAAGAGGGTCTCACCGACGATGACTACGATATGTACTACGAGATCTGGCAACAGTTTGATCCGGAGGGTACACAGTATATACGCTACGATCAGTTGTCAGAGTTTCTCGATGTGCTCGAGCCGCCGCTGCAAATCCACAAGCCCAACAAGTACAAAATCATATCGATGGACATACCAATCTGTCGCGGCGATCTTATGTACTGTGTGGATATATTGGACGCACTGACCAAAGACTTTTTCGCGCGCAAAGGCAATCCCATTGAGGAAACGGGTGAAATTGGTGAAATTGCGGCCAGGCCCGATACCGAAGGTTATGAGCCGGTCTCCTCAACGCTTTGGCGCCAGCGCGAAGAGTATTGCGCCCGCCTTATACAACATGCCTGGCGTAAGCACAAAACGCGCGGTGATTCTGCTGATGCGCCAGATGATGATGCAGCAGATGGCGATGGAAGCGATGCACCTGGTGGTGGTGGTGCTGCTGGTGTCGAGTCAGTTGAGCCTGACATAAACGGCGAGCATTTTGCTGATGCAGCCGAGGATGGCGCCGATGGCGGCGCTGCCATCGATAGCAATGTAAATAGTCCGATAGATGGCGCTGAAAGCGCGACGGCGGGCAGTCCGGGTAGTCAGAGTGCCGGCAGTGCGGGTCGGCAAACGGCCGTACTGGTGGAGAGCGATGGTTTTGTGACAAAAAATGGTCATAAGGTTGTAATACACTCGCGATCGCCGAGCATAACATCGCGCACGGCAGATGTCTGAGCCAGGCCTCGCCCCCCCCTCCAAGACGCACGCGAGTATTAACTGTAACAAAAAAATATGCAGTTACAACAACAACAACAGCAACAACAACAGTGAGCAACAGGTACATGAAGAACAACAACAACAACAACAACAAAGCATAATTTTCTGCTATAACAAGTACAACAGCAACAAAAAACAACAACAAGAAGAACACCAACAATCATCATCTTTCAACATCAGCGTTCAACTCTTCGCTATTTAATTTATAACTAAGTTTTATATTGGATCTTCAACAACAACAAAAACAACAAACACCACAAAACCAACAACAACAATCATAATTAAGCTAAAGGTCTAAATAGTATCTATATGTATAAAAGATTACAAACATTTAAAGATCATAACACAAACACACAAACACACACACACAGCCATAATGTATTGTATACACACAAACCAACAACAACAAAGCGAACAAGCTCTAATTATTGTATTTGCCATAAGTAGTACAAAAACAAAAACCAAAAAAAAAAGATAATTAAGAAAATGTAACACGCTTGATTTACAATTACAATTAACAAAAAAGCAAAAGATCATTCTAAATAAATTAATTAAAATACAAAAACTAAATTCTAAACAAAAACAAAAAACTATAAATAATAAATCAAAAAACCAAAAACACCAATTATTAATTGCATAGTTTGTACATTAAATTTATCCAAGTTATAAACTGCCTGAACTGCCATACAAAGCAATACAAGAGACAACAACAACAACAAGAACAACAACAAAATAAAGTAAATAAATATGTTGACAAAGAGTAGATCCCAAAAAAAAAAAAAAAACAAAACAAACAAAAAAACTAATAACAAAAAGACACCCTATAAGATAAACACACACATACACGCAAAACGTGCCTATCGAAACATTTTTTACTTGGTTTTCTAAACAGTTTTACTCGTGCCTTCGTGAAGTGCGGACGTGTTTTTTACTAGTCAGTTTTCTTCGATTTTTAGTGCCGTGAAACAATCATTTTCGGGTGTTCCTCTGGTTAATTCCAGCGCGAAACGCATTTTGGGTGGGTGCTCCGCTGGCACAGCTTCAGTGCGTTTAGCGCTCCTTGATTTTTACGTGATTCCGGGTGCTCCGGTGCATGGACAAATCCACATATCATCGTGGTAGTGATTCTTGATTTCCAAGAAAATTTGAAAAACTGCAAAATTTACTTTGCCTCTACGGGGGTTTGAACTTGCGTCGCCTCGCTTGTTAAGCTACGTCGTTTCCTCTTAAGCCAACGCCTTGTAGGCGCTCGAGCCGAAAAAAGTGCTTCACAAACTATTTACATTGTGACAATTAAATCTATAAATAAATAAAATAATAACTTTCTGCCTCAGTCGGGATACGAACTCTCGACTTTGTGTTTTGAAGTCCTAAGCCTTTACCACTAGGCTATAGTTTGGTGGACGTCCGGGCTTCCAAAATTACAGTTTGTGGTCAGTCAGGCCATACAAGTAAACTTATAATTATACTCATCGACTATCCATCACCATGGCCTCTTATGACGTAGGCTTAACCTCGGCCGCAGCTACTGCTTTTGCCAAAGTAAATGAATCGGTCGGTCATTCAGTCGCCGAAAAACCAAAAAAGTCACTGATACCATCCTGGCAAACTGTGCCGGTCAAAAATAAGCCTGTCACGACCAAAAGGGCTGCTCCTTGCTCTCCCGAAACATCTCGTAAGACCCTCAAGCCCAACCAAGAATCTGCGACTGTTACTATAAACCGTGCAAACCGTTTTGCCGCATTGGATACAGCTTTTCGTAAAGCTCTCAACGATCCTGAGGAAGACGACTCGGCCATTGAAATGAGGGAGCCATCCGTGGTTCAACAAAGCGCACCTCGCCTAGAGAAACCTCCGCCAATCATTCTTAAAAGCTGCACAAACGTCCACGAGCTCTTCAACGATCTGTCAGGGATTGACGAAGAGAAATTTCAAGCCATAACCGGAGGCGAATCGCTACGAATTAATGCTACTGATGTGCCGACGTTCAGAGCTATTGTAAGCAAACTTGAAGCCCTTGGAGCCGAATTTCACATTTATCAGCTAGCTAGCGAACGAGCATATAGAGTGGTTCTTAAGGGTCTTCATTACTCTACAAGCCCTGCCTTCATTAAGGAAGAGCTATCCAAACAAAAATACTCGGTTCGCAATGTTTACAACCCAAAAAGCAAGAGGGACGGCTCTAGCTTAAATTTGTTTTTCGTAGACCTAGAGCCAAATATCGGAAATAAAGATATTTTTGCAATTAAATCGCTCTGCCGGCAAAAGATCTCTGTGGAGAAACCACATAAGAAGATCGATTTTGCACAATGTCATCGTTGCCAAAACTACGGTCATACACAACGATACTGTAGGAGGGCTTATCGTTGCGTAAAATGTGGTGAAAATCACGCCTCCACTGAGTGTACCAAACCCCTTGACCAGCCTGCCACTTGTGTGCACTGCCACTTACCGCATACTGCAAACTACAAAGGCTGCCGGATTTACCAGCGTCTATCAAAACGACCCCAGGTGCCATTGCAGGAAACTCCCCGCCAACCAGCGATTATCAGGAGAAATCAGCCAGCCCCCTCATTTCCTCCTTTTGGAGATATTCAAGAGAACCAAGTCACTCAACAAACACGAACTTTGCCCATGTCATATGCCGACGCAGCCAAAGGCAGACGCAATATTTCAACTGAAAACTGTTCACCAACCAACTATACTACCCAGAATCGGATTCCACAGCTGGAGGATAAAATCGATGGCCTCATCGGCCGTTTTGATCAATTTCTAGAGATGCAACGAGGCATGATGGAGATGCAACAGCAGATCTTTAAATTACTGTCAATAGTAGTTCAAAATGGCTCAAAACCTTAAAATTGTTGTCTGGAATGCGAATGGCGTTGCTAATAAAGCTCTAGAGCTAAAAAACTTTCTTACAACGAAAAATATCGACATCGCTTTGTTGTCAGAAACTCATTTCTGCAGCAGAACTTCATTTAAATTATTCGGATATGAGCTATACACAGCGAACCATCCATCTAATAACCGCCGCGGAGGGGCAGCGATCCTTATTAAAAAGAAATACAAACATCACCCAATTCCCGCAATCTGCGCGCCGGAGATGCAAGCCGCTATGTTAGAACTCGAGACTGGGCAGGGTAATGTCACCATCTCAGCCGTATATTGCCCGCCGGGCTTTCTTTGGGGTGCAGTCCCTTTCAGTCTACTTCTTCAGCAGCAAAGCCATCGACTCATTGCAGCAGGGGATTGGAATGCGAAGCACCCTTGGTGGGGTAACTCACGAGCATGTACTAGAGGCCGTGCTTTATGCACTGATGTGCAAAACTCAGCTCTCTATATACTGGCTACCGGCGCTCCAACCCATTTCCCTGGTGACGTCTCTCGAATGCCTAGCGCCCCGGACTTCGCAATCTGTCGCGGTGTTCATCCGCAACAGCTTTCTATCGAATCTCTTGTGGACCTTGATTCAGATCATCTGCCGCTATTAATCAAGCTTGCTGCCAACGCTGCTGAATATGATAAAAATCGGATGCTCCTACATCCATTTGCGAATATAGAGACCTTCCAACGTCGCATTAATATGAAAACTCATCTCGAAATGGATATCAATACCAAAGAGGATATAGATGAAGCCGTTGAACTGCTTCGCAAGAATATAACAGACGCCGCTAATCTTGCTGCTCCGAGACACGCTGGACGCCGTCATCACTCGCCTCGCGATTCTCTTGATCCGGAGACGACGCAGCTTCTGAGGTTGAAGCGTCGCCTGCGAAAAAATTATCTTCGAACGCATGATCCAGCTGACAAGGCCCTCTACCGTAATGCTGCTAACAGGCTAAAAGAAGCTTTAAATAACTTACATCAAAGAAGGATAAATTCTGTTCTTACAAATGTGAGGCCAAATGAAGATAGAAGCCGCAGCCTTTGGCGTCTGACTCGGTACTTAAAAAAACCAGCCATTCCAAGTGCTCCGATTCAAACTGCCAATGGCCTCTGGTGTCGTTCTGACCGAGCCCGTGCTGAAGCTTTCGCCCTTCACCTGGAGGATCGTTTCACTCCTTTCAATCTGAACTCAGTTTCTGAGGTCGAAGAAACTCTGGAGGCATTATCTATACCGCTTCAACTGGACCTACCAGTACGTCCCGTACGTCCTAATGAAATTGTAGACCAAATAAACGCGCTTAATCCCAAAAAAGCACCTGGTCTTGATAAAATTGACGCCAGAGTAGCTAAGGCTCTTCCTATGGCGGGTATACTCGCTCTGACCAAGATATTCAATGCGATTATGCGTCTGGCATATTTCCCAAAGGAGTGGAAATGTGCTCAGATTGTAATGATTCTAAAGCCCTGCCAGCCTGCAACCTCCATTTCATCCTATCGCCCGATTAGCCTACTGCCGCTATTCGCGAAAATTTTTGAAAGAATCTTTTTGAGCAGAGTTTTGTCATTATCCAGCGTGACGAGCCTAGTCCCAGCGCACCAGTTCGGTTTTCGTCCGAAACATGGCACACCTGAACAAACTCACAGAGTGGTGCAGCACATCTTAGACTCCTTCGAGCATCGTCGCTACTGCATAGCAGCTTTCCTGGATGTCAAGCAGGCTTTTGACAGAGTGTGGCACGAAGGTTTGCTACAAAAACTTAAATGCGCCCTTCCTGCTCCCCATTATGAAGTCCTAAAATCATTTCTTGGAAATCGCTCTTTCAAAGTTATGGTGAAAGGTGAGCTCTCGGAACGACGAACCATTAAAGCTGGAGTGCCGCAAGGAAGCGTTCTTTCGCCTTTTTTATTCACCGTTTTTACTATGGACATGCCGAGCTCGACGGGCAGTTCTGAGCTTTTAACGGCAACATATGCTGACGACACTGCCATACTTTCGTCTTCCTCTTGCGTTCAAATGGCTGCTGATGCCTTGCAGAACCAGTTGGACATTATCGCAATTTGGGCAAAACGCTGGAATATCCAGCTGAACGGTGACAAATCTTCCAGCGTTTTATTTTCGTTAAGGAAAGACCCAAGTCCTGCGCTCACCTTAAATGGAGAGATAATTCCAATTAAATCATCGCACCCATACCTTGGCATTCATCTTGACAAAAAACTGTGCTGGAAACAGCACATTAAAATAATAACAGCAAGGAGCAGAGCGAAACTTGGCAATATGGAGTGGCTACTTGGCAGAACTAGCAAGCTGTCCCTAGAAAATAAAAGCATTCTGTACAAGAGCATTATAATGCCAACTTGGTATTATGGCATCCAAGTCTGGGGAACCGCAGCTAAGTCAAATATAAAAATAATTCAAACTTTGCAAAATAAAGCCTTGCGCAAAATTGCTGATGCCCCATGGTACATCCGAAATCGAAACCTTCACAAGGATCTAGGAATTCCATTTGTGGGTGACTTATTAAACAAACTAAGCGACCGATATGCGGATCGCTTACGATCCCACCCGAATTCCCTTGCAAGCGCCCTGGCCGGTCATAGACCGCGAAGACGCCTGAAACGTCTCCACCCATGTGACCTCAGAAGTCGTCATCTCATCTAAAACGCTATAAAAGATTCTCGATATCTCGAATCTACTTGTAAATTTTGTTTTTTGTAAATATTGTGTAAATAAGTTTTTTTTTTTTTAGTAATTTAAGCCCTATAACACACTTTTTTTTTTATTATTGTGTAGCGATTAATTTTTTATCATCAATATTGGATCATAACCTATTTGTCTCGGTTGATTGCCATTATAAAAAAAAAAAAAATATATATCAAAAAAAAAAAAAAAAAAAAAAAAAAAGGTTTTCTAAACACACGCACACACACACACACATACAAACTAACATAAACATAAAGCGTACATGATAAATAGCAGAGACAAGCGTAAAAGGCAATTAGCAAAAAGTTAAAAGCATAAACACTCAAAAAAAAAACCCATGCACACACATACAACGACAACTACACAACAGCTGAATGAAATTGTTATATGCTGAACGTAACTGTTATACTAGGCAGTGTTTCATTCAAGCTGTACCAGCATTTGTACCATACTCACACAAACACACACACAGTAACAAAACAAACGCTTGGAGTTGGGGCGCATGAAGTAAGGAACAATGGAACAAACGAATAAGAATATTAACAACAAAACAAACTAGAAAACACACAAAACAAAGAACAAAAAGAAAAAAGCAAACAAAAACACATAGTTAGAGAACTAGAACTACATACAATAAGTTGAAGAATACTGAAACAAAAAGTAAGCAGTGTTTTAGTGTTGCAAAAAACCAGTGTGTCAAGTGTTGAAAAACCAAACTGTGTGAAACAAACTGTTAAAAAAAAAAAAACAAACAAAACATGAGTAAAAACAATGCAAAGCGAACAAAAACTCATGAAATCGTAAGTGCGAGAACAATTGAAAAATACTATATAGTATATACATTTTTTTTTTTTCACTTTTATTCAAATATGCTTAAAAAAAAAATAACAATTTAAAATGAAAATGTGCAGTGAAGTTGGTTATAAGCAAAACAAAATAAACGCAAGCCACAACAAAACAAAAAAAACATTTACCTACATATATATATAGATATATTATACAAACATATATAATGAAAAAAAATACTTATAAAGCATAATTTATTATGAAATGAAATAACATGAAACGAAATGAAATGAAATTCAAACAAAGTTTATAGTTTAAGCATACGCTGCGTGCTTAAGTGTAGCATAATTTTGTGCGCCATTTGTTATAAACTTTCTGTTATACACTTTTGTGTTATACGTGTGTTTTTTTTTTTTGCCGTGTAGTAGTCAGTCATGTATCGTTAAGTTGCGTCAAGCTATGCTAAGCTAAGCTTTGTTTGAACTCGCTTTTATTTCTAACTCTCTTTATGCAACACTTTTTGTACTTACTTAACTTGTTACTCTTTTTTATTTTTCAATTATCTCAAGCATACGTAAAGTACAATAATTTTTTTTTTTTTCTTTGCTTAAAGCAAACTGTTATACTTGTAAATTTTTTTACTTAGATAACAACAAATTACAAAAGATATTATGAAATGCAACAACAAAGAACAATGTGAGGTTCCATTGCGCACAAACACATGCACGTTTTGAACACATTTACACACACAAACACACATATACATCAAAAAAGATATGTATACATACTCAAATGCTTAGCTTTTGCTTCAAGTTTGCTAAGGTCTTTAAGTACACTTGAAAAAAAAAAACGAAACTATCCTAAAGACTCTGGGTTAAGAGCACATACAGACAAACTACAGACCTACCCCATATAAGTAATATACAAATTTGTCGCCGTGTAGCTCAAACTCTTTGTCTGTCGTTCTCTCTCCTCCTTTCTAACTTGCTTAGACATTCTTAAGCTTAAATACACACACTGCCTTACAAAAGTATTGCCCTTAATCAAATCAAATACAAATGCAGAACTTGTTCTAAGCGCATCACACACACACACACACAACATAGTCTCACACATATACAAGCATACATTCCCTATAAAACGCCATTAAAGAGTCTAGCTAAAAACCAAGAATTGACAATGTAGAGCTTCAACAATTTAAGCTATGAATTATGAGTGATTTTAAAACAATTTAATTTTTGGCATAATTTTTACGCTTTTGTTGCATTTTATGTTTAAGCAATTGCTCTTAAATAAAAGCAAAAGTAATTTAAAGAAATTCTTTAACAAAAAAGTTGGGTTTACAACACTGTGTATGCCAGTCTAAAGTATTTCACGGACTGTTATATACAATTAGAGCAGTTATAAAGACAAAGACAGTGTGCACTGTTAAATGCAGCAACATATAACACTTTCAACTGTTATACTGTCTGCATAAGCCACCAACTATGTACGTCTTACTTAGTTGGGTTTACAACACTGTGTATGCCAGTCGAAAGTATTTCACTGACTGTTATATGCAATTAGAGCAGTTATAAAGACAAAGACAGTGTGCACTGTTAAATGCAGCAACATATAACACTTTCAACTGTTATACTGCCTGCATAAGCCGCCAGCTATGTACGTCTTACTTATGTTTGCAAAGTTATTGAAAAAAAAACAAAAAAAATAAAAATATTAAAAACTTAAACAAATTATTATGGGGACCAGTTTGAGCGTTGCCTTTGTACTAATTACTTATGTGTGTGTGTATATATGTATTATATAACACAAAATGTCCTTGTAAAGGATTTTAATTTGCGCACGCTTTTATTTCAAAAACTGTTATACAAGAGCTTGCCTTTCTCTAATGCTCTCAAATTAATTTGCCATAACTTTTGCGCCTTTTTCAGCATATTTAGCTTATTCATTTCAAAAGTTTTAAGTATTTTCTATATATATACATACATATATATACCTTTTTTTTTTGCTCGCCAATTGCCAATTTTGTACAACTTGGATATATAGCTTCATTATTATACATTTTGTTGGCTGTTTGACATATAATACAAAAACAAAAAGAAAAACTTTATTATAAAATCAATTAAAATATAAAAGAAAACACGCTAAAAATAATATTTACAATTATAATAATAATAGCAAAAAAAAAAATGCTAATCAATACAGAAAATTAAGTTTGAATTCCGTACAAATAATGCAAAAACAAAAAAACCATATAAAAAAAAAAACAAATGCAAATATTTAAAAATAATTATATGCATACTTATACTGAGTGCACTGTTATAAATGAGGGGCGGGGCGAGATTAAATAAAGCAAATTTAAATAAACTTAAAGCAAAACAACAGCAAAAACAACAACAACAACAACAATGCTAATTGTTATATACAAATATATTTATATATATATATATATATGATGATGATGTGTGTAAACAACAACAAAAACACAACAAAAACAAAAACATCAAAGACGTTATCAAAGAGCGTACACAAGAACAACAGCAAATGCTTATGAAAAAAATTAAAAAACAAAAAAACAAAATCAAATGCAAACAAAATATTATAATAACACTTGTAAAATTACAATAATATGTCTAACAATAATAATAAATTAAAAACAAAACACTTAATATGTAATTATTTTAGCAGAGTATAAACAAAAATCTATTTCATATTTTAGCATAAACATTTTTTGTGCCGAGGTTACGTTCGAAGCAACACGCGCATCATTGCCATTAGACAGAATAAAATATATATACATACATATATATGAACAAAAAAACAAAGACATATATATTATACCTAAATGATTTATAAACTAATTATAATAATAATACAGTTACTGCATACTTTTGTGCTGCTGAATAAGGTCACAACGCAACAAAAACAAAGTAAAAACTATAAAAACAAAACAAAAGTAAACAATAATACAAGTAGCGCAATAAAATACAAACGAAATTACATAAAGTACATACTACTTACTCTCTAATGCTACAAGAAACGAGTACATAGCATAGTCACATGTTTGCATGCCTAATATTTGCGCCTGCACTGTGCGGCGGCGGCGGCGCTTTAAATTAAATGATTTTTAACTATTATACACATAGAACAAAGTACAACAAATGCTTAACTGCAAGTGTGTCACATTATTTCAAGACGCGCCTGTGTGCTACCAAAAACACACACGCACGTTATTTTGCAGCACTTTAACATGCGCAGCTCTCGAAGCGGTTAACAGCGCTCACTGTATAGCGGCCGTTTCTCTCTCACGCTGTTAACGACGAAATCAGGAAATTCTCTCCGGTCAAGTCTGACGATCAGGATATTCTCTCCGGTCAAGTCTGTGGCACAGTGGCGGCGCAAATAATGCAAACAGCTTGTGCAAATTTGTGCAGCAAAGCAAATAAAATAAAAATGCTAACAAATTAAATTTTGAAACAAAAAAAAAAAAAACAAAACTTCTTATTATAAAAAAAAAAAAAAACAAATACTGCATACATTTTTTAGGTAAACAAATCAAAGCGTGCAAAATTACTAGTTATATGTAATAGTTAATTTATAATGAATGCTTTTTTGTTAATTCACTATGACGAAAAATTTAATAAGTATAATTAATAAAAAAACAAAAAAACAAGAGTAAGAAAAAAAAACAGAATGGACAACAAAACTTTAGCTTTATACTCGTACATTTGTAATATATTGCATAAGTCTAGTTAAATAATAAATGCTAAAAAACTAAAGCAAGAGATATATATATATATATTATTTATTATAATTATACAAATGCAAAACAAAAAAAAAAGACAACAAATTAAAAAAAATCGATAACAAAGATATACCAAAAAAAAAAAAAAAAATTCGAAGCAAATAGTGAAAATACAAAATTTAACAAACTGTAAGTAAAAACATTTAAATGTAAAGCAGACAGTTAATAGCTAAAAATTAAAACAAAAAACAAACTCAAAAAGGCAAAATTATTGCAATTAGCTATACCACATAGAAAATTCTAAAACTCTAGTACAGCATATAGGCTATTTTTGTTACATGGAGTGTACTATTTGTTGTTAGCTAATATTAATTATTATTTTTGTGTAAACAAATTCTAAACTAATAATAAAAAGCAACTCAATCACAGCAGCAAACTAATTCTAGTTGCAGCAAAATTTATAATTTAATAGCAATCAAAAACAACAAAAATATACTCTTAAATATAAAAAACTGCTGTATGGAATTCGAGTTTGCATTGAATTGGTAGCTTTATCTTCTACTTTGATTCAAACAATTGCTGAAACTCAATTTTTTAACACGAAAAACTTCAAATTAGGTTTTTAATTTCCATTTCAACTACAATTCGACTTCAGCTAGCAATCAATATTTGTATAGAATTTTGTCTAGAAGTAAAAGAAGTAAAATCAATGCATTTGCTCTTTCGATATATCAATTTAAAAAAAAAAAACAAAGACCACATCAACGAAGCACAACAACACCAACAACAGCAACACAAAGAAAACACATACGGGCTTGTGCCGCAAATCTCCAAAAAAGTTTTCGCCTAAAATTCTCGCTTTCGTTAAAAATACACATTTTCCCAAAAGTATTTCTTTTACTTGTCTTCAAGCTATAGAGATTTACAGAGTAGCATTGGTTAAGTATTTAATATATCAAAAATATTCATGGGGTCTGGCTAATAGAAGCGAACTACGAAAGTTTATACTAATCGACTTAAATATACTCGTTGCACAGTTTTGTTTGAATTTTTATATCAATCTCTTCTTATGATAAATTCGCCTTTACAAACTTATTTCATAAGTTACGAGTATAAAAAACCAATGCGAATACTTTTCTTGCGCACTATTACAGCAGTGCGCTTAAAAGCATGCTATAGTTTTTTTTTTCAAAACGGCGTTTAGCTGGAATGACTTAGAACTAATTGGAACATTGGAACAGGAACACATATAATACTAATCGTTTTAAATATACTCGTTGCACAGTTTTGTTTGAATTTTTATATCAATCTCTTCTTATGTTAAATTCGCCTTTACAAACTTATTTCATAAGTAACGAGTATAAAAAAAACCAATGCGAATACTTTTCCTG
The DNA here is from genome assembly GCA_018150985.1 of Chymomyza costata. Taxonomy (NCBI): domain Eukaryota; kingdom Metazoa; phylum Arthropoda; class Insecta; order Diptera; family Drosophilidae; genus Chymomyza; species Chymomyza costata. The sequence continues at coordinate 2,534,046 of JAECWU010000127.1, read as the reverse complement.
CACACTATTACAGCAGTGCGCTTAAAAGCATGCTATAGTTTTTTTTCAAAACGGCGTTTAGCTGGAATGACTTAGACCTAATTGGAACATTGGAACAGGAACACATATAATACTAATCGTTTTAAATATACTCGTTGTACAGTTTTGTTTGAATTTTTATATCAATCTCTTCTTATGTTAAATTCGCCTTTACAAACTTATTTCATAAGTAACGAGTATAAAAAAAACCAATGCGAATACTTTTCCTGCACACTATTACAGCAGTGCGCTTAAAAGCATGCTATAGTTTTTTTTTCAAAACGGCGTTTTGCTCAGTGGTGGGCAAAACTCATACAAACAAACATTTCTTTGTGTGAGTATACAGCGCAGTAAACAAAAGCGCACGAGAGAGCAAGAATCGCAATCAAGCAAAAACGAGTGAGAGATTATACCGTGCATGAGCCGACTGCGCTGCGGCAGATTTTGGTGCAATAGCCTCGCGAGCTATGTAAATTGAGAGCTGGAATGACTTGGAACTAATTGGAACATTGGAACAGGAACACATATAACAAGCATAGAAGTAACAACAACAACAACCACACACACACACACACAGAATTATAAAAGTTGCCATCCAATAAACTATTTGCTAAATATATTGAAAAAGATTAATAAAAAAAACAAAAGTAAAACATTTCACTGATAATTGAGATAAAAATAAAAATTAAAACAAAAATAGACTGAAAAAAAAAACTAAATAAAAAATGATTTAAAGTTTATATTAAAGCCATAAATAAGCTGAAAAGCGATTTGCCAAGCTGCTTTTACACACACACACACGTAAATACACATACACATACATAAACAGCAGCCGCCAATCAGTTAAGTAAACTTTTCAACAACAAAAAATTAACAAACAAAAAGAAGCGCCTAGAAGAAACCTTAAGCTTGTATAAATACATTTTTAAATTATAAAAGCAAAGCAAAAATATTTAAAAGCGAAAACAATAAAAAAAATTTATTTATATTTATACACAAGCCAACCAAAACTAAAAACATAATACACTGAATAGTTAAATAAATAAGCTAATAAGGTACGATGCATATATTAATTTTTAAAAAAATAAAAATATTTAAAACAAAAAAATATATATATATATATATATGTACTACTTAACACCAAAAAAAGAGACACAGGCACCGTAAGCATATTTTTTTTATACAATAAAATTTAAGCAAAGTAAAAAAATTAACAAACAAAAATATTAGTGAAAAATAACTGATGTCTTTTTGAAGACTTTATATATGCCTGCCATATGCCTACATCTGCCTAGCTCTCTGACTCTATCTCTGGACACAATTTAAGCAAACGCGCTTGTACAAAACCCAACAACACACACACAAACACAGACAAACACACCCACACACGTAAAGCAATATGCATGTATATTTTTATAGCCCAAAATAGTGGCTCATTACTTTGTCCATAACATAGTTAGCGCAAACAAGAAGAAGAAGAAGCAGCATTTGGGAGCACTCTACTTTGCTGCCTTTTGTGCTGTACTACTGTACAGCTGCTTAACTGGTATACTGTATAACACATTAAACATGCCAAGAAGCAGAAGCATTTGAGAGCACTCTACTTTGCTGCCTTTTGTGCTACTTAGTTTGTGCTGTACTACTGTACAGCTGCTTAACTGGTATACTGTATAACACATTATGCATGCCATTAGTACGGTTACGCTGCCGGAGCGCAGTTTTTGAGCAACATAAATTTGATAGCAACTTCCCCGGCTACAAATTATTAGTGGTTCAGACAAGTGACGACTGACGACCGAGATTCCACAGAGCAACAACAACAACAACCAACCCGCAACTTATATAAATAAATACATAGTACTACATACTACATACAACTGTGTGTATATGTGTGTGAAGAAGTAAAGCAGCAGAGCTACAAGTATGACACCCGCCACTTTTCTACTTAAAAACAAAAAGTAATAAAAATATAAAAATAAAAACAAAGAAGGATTGACTGTATATAATATACATGCATATATACAATATATGATATTATAATATGTTTATATTTATGTAGCAGTATGACAGTACGAGTAGTATAACACTTTATGCATTTGCTTGACAAACTAACATACACACACACCACACACACACACAAACGCCTTGTGTAAAAGTATAGAGCTCGCGCCCATTTTCTTTTGGCTTTCCAAATTTGTGCTTCTTTTTGTAAAAAATACTTTTATTGGTTTCTCCAGGTGCATTAGTTCTAAAAAAATAAAATAAATAAAACTGTCATACATCTAAATGTTTATGCAAAATTCCAGACACTCAGCGATAAATATTGTACTACAAACCAATAAATTATATAAAAAAAAACAAACACACACACACACAAATACAAACTATTGTTATCGATTTTTTTAAATATTGTAACTAACAAATCATTAAGTTTGTGCGCCATATTTTTTTTATATATATTCAAAAGGCAACATTTAAATTGCTAAACAAAAAATATACATATATAAAAATATTTGAAAAAAAAAACAAATTATATAGTATATTTATTAAAAATAAACCAAGGAAAAAAAAACAACAGCAACAAACAACTGCAGTGCGTCAACAAAATTTTTGTATGTATTAATTTTTATTAAAAAAAAAAGATATACTTAATATAACAAACACACACACAAACAAAAAACAGACAACACAGACAGAAAAATAATTGTTTTTATATAAATATATATATTAGATATATTATATAAACAAACAACAAAACAAAACATTAAAATAATTGTATTTAAAAAAAAAATACAACCAAAAAAAAAGATACAAAAAACGCCTGAATTAGTTTATTACGCAAATAAAAAATTATACTTAATTAAAATTGAAACAAAAAAAAAATAATAAAAACTATTCAAAAAAAGTAACAAAAAAAAAAGCAACTGCACAATAAGATCTAAATGTAAAAACAAAAAAAAAACATAATAAACAAGCAGCAAATTAAAAAAAAAAAAAAAATTAACATACTTTAACACTAAAAAAAAAATGCAAAACAAGCCCATGCATCACCTAAACAAAATCAACAATTTTTATTTTCATTATATATAAATAATTAAAGCTTTTTTAGTTCTCAACAAGTTGCATAATTTATATTAATGTATAATTTTTAAAGAACAGAATAATAATATTACAAATTTAAACAAAAACAAAAAACCAACAAGCAACAGATTATTGTAATGTAAAAAAAAAAAAACCAAAAAAATATATATATAAATTAAAAGCGAAATTTTTTCACACTTTAGCTTAATAAATTGTAAAAAACAAAAATCAAACAAAACTGAAATAAAATGAGATTTAATTGAATTTGTTATGCAAATGAAAAAAAAAAAATAACCCTGCGTTTTAATGCGTTCACTAAAAGCTTTATTTAAAGATATATCTCATTTTTTGAACTTAAAATAAAAATTAAGAAATAAAGAGCCGTGCTTCGGGGACTGACGTCCCAACTCACGTAGGCCAAGAATAGGCCCGTTTTGATACCGCTACGATGGACCATTCACCGCTCTTCCCCACTCAAGAGGTTCCCTATACGCGATGAGTCCGCCATTCGGCGGCCTGGATAAACCTTAAGAGGCATTTTGGACTCTGTTCGGAGAGCTGAGATAAATCATCAAGGAAGTGTGACTTTAGAAAGCGCAACCTTGTCCTGCACAGTCCAGGGCAGTGGCAGAAAAGGTTTTCAACTGTCTCTAGCTCCTCCTCATCGCCACAGCTTCTACACAAGTCATGGTGGGTAGCATTTATCCTGGATGCATGTATCCCCACCAGCCAATGTCCCATGATAGCACGTATGACGGTCGAGCACTGGGCTCTGTTCAGACAGCAAAGTTCCCTAGTACTTTTACTGCTGTATGTCGGACAGGTTTGCCGTGAGATTCTGCACGTGTTCGATGCCCGATTCCATGTTTGGTTTGCAAAGAGAGTGAAGCAATTTCGTATTCTCAGTTTGCAGCTGGCCATGGGTATACCCAGGCCCTCTTTGTCCTGAAGGAAGATGCTGGTAGTTCCTTGTCTAGCCAGTTCATCCGCAATACAGTTGCTCTCGATATCCCTGTGTCCTGGGACCCATATGAGGTGGATTGAAAACTGCTTAGCCATCTCCTCAACAGACAAGCGGCAGTTATTCACTGACTTTATGCACGATGTCAATGAAGCTAGGGACTTAATGGCCGCCTCCTGGATTGCAGTGACCTCTGCCTGAAAAACACTGCAGTGATCCGTGAGTCGGAAAGCTGTTCTTACGTTGAGTTCATCAACGTAGACGCCTCCACCTACACGGTCATCCAGCTTGGAACCATCCGTGAAAATCTTTATCGAGCCAGCTGGGCCTGGTACACCTATACTCCACTCCTCCCTGGTTGGAATATGGGTTTTGAAATTGGTTGTGAAGTGTGCCTGCGGAATGCAGTAGTGCTCTCGGAAATAAGTGGGCTTCCCTTGAGAATCTTTGCGTGACCAAAGTCATGCTCATTCCATTTTTTCGCCTCTCTTATGCGTAAGGCTAATAGAACGGCTTGTTGTTTACCCACCTTGTCTTGGGGTGGAGCGTAGAGCGTCGCTAATGGGCAGTTCTGCGGTCCCCTGAACCTTACTCAACTTTTTTAGGTTGGCCATCTTATCTAGAGTTGGCCACCAAATCGAGACTCCATACATCAGTATCGGTCTGACAATGGCAGTATATAGCCAGTGGACTATGTTTGGAGACATGCCCCATTCAAGTCCGATGGCTTTCTTACATGTATATAGGGCGATCGTGGCCTTTTTCCTACGATCTTCCGTATTCAGGTTTCAGTCCAGTTTGCTGTCTAGGACTAAACCGAGGTATCTGGCGGAGTCGCTGAATGGCAAGGTGATACCATTGAGTTTGGGGCAAATAAGAGCAGGAACTTTGTACTTCCTAGTAAAGAGCATAAGCTTTGTTTTGTCTGAATTGACTCCCAATCCGCTGGCCGTGGCCCATTCTAAGAGCGTATGGAGTGCGTTAGTCATACGCTCGCAGAGAGTTTGCGGGTATTTGCCCGAGAAAGCAACTGCGACTTCATCGGCGTACGCAGTTATATTGCATCCGCCCCCCTCCAGGGTGCGTAGAAGGCCGTTAATGGCGACGTTCCAAGGGAAGGGGACAGGACTCCGCCTTGAGGTGTTCCCCTGCTTACGTATCTTTCTATACTAGAAGTGCCAAAAGAGGCCTGAATGACTCCGCATTTAAGCATCTGCTCAATGAGGCTGACTAGCCGAGATTTCACCTTGAGTTCATTCAGTGCGTTGAGTAAGAAAAAAATAATTCAAAATAATTGTCAATAAATATATAACTTTAACTTGGCATAAATATAATCTAAGAATATCATATCTTTATTAATACGCTACTGGGGCCTCGGTGGTGCAGTGGTTGGCATGCTGCACACGCTTCCCAGAGGTTCCTGGTTCGAACCGTCCTCAATCCCGGTATTCCACCAGCAAGCATCTCTTCAGCACACAGCTTTCCAAGAAACTACTAAGCAAAAGAGGCTGTAAAAAGCTCGGAAAGCTCGATCAAGCTTAATGCGGTCCGCATCTGGTAAATCACCGAAACGAACGAAAAAACACGATAACTGAAACTAAAACAAGAGAACGCCAAATAAAGTCAGATGGAAGGCTTTTGTACAGGCCCTAAGCTCACAAGAGGAGTAAGCAAAGGGGGGGAAAAATGAGGGGGGAAAAATGAGCTAGATTTGGTACCAGCCCCATTGATCTTTGCTTATATGAAACAAAAACAAAAGTTTCACTATCAAATGCAATCCAAACAAATTCTAAACACTCTAAAGTAATTCAATGGATGACCTGGAACCTAGTAGTTTAGGTTATTAAAAGGCGTATAATAAAATAAAATATAAAATACTTATAATAAATTAAAATAAAAGTTCCCAAAATTCACACTTCTAGATATTCTGCTATTCAGTAAGGACTTGACTGAAAACGATAGTACACTTGTTCACTGACCTCCATTGACTAAAAAATTCGGACATAAACTCTGCCTTATGATCTGTAAAAAACCGCGAGCTCATGCTAATCCAACGCTAATCCAACCCTAAAAATGCTGGATTAAACTAAAACACTCATATACCATAGGTACACACGGTACAGACCGACATTAGCTCATTCAGGATTTGCTTACCTGCGCTCCTTGACCATAAAAAGCCAAAGAGTTGCCATTTTCAGCGTAAAAACCAAAAATTCATAGAAAAAACAGCAGTTAAAAAAAGATGTCATAAAAATATGTTCCTTATAATGAGCCGAGAGCGGCGAGCGGTTCTTCTTACTTCTGACAAAGATGCAATATTTGTGCAATCCTTTTTAGCCCACGTCCTTGAGCCTTGTGCAGTTCAGTTTTTGTAGATTCTTACTTTTTTTTGCAGGCAAACTCGCGTCTCCGAACGGGTTACAGTGAGTTAGTTGTGAATTATGGCTGGTTTTATTGCATAATGTGCTGCTGGTCTTTCCACGAATCGCGTGAGTTTTTTTTAGGGATTCAGGAACCTAGTCGAAAACTAAAAAAAGGGTTCTTGCCTGCTTGTTGTTGTCGTCCTTTTTGTAAAAAGCAAATCGTCAACTAATTGACTGAAAGGGTTTGCAGCACGGCATAAAGGGTAAGTGCAGTGCGGTAATACTGAGAATTCATCCAAAATTATGAGAGTCATATTTATTATTCTTTTTTTTAAAGTTTTACGAGCATTCTAGCTTGTTAAGAAGATCAAAAACAATGATGAAGTCGGAACGGAGTGCGAACCCATTTTCACAAGTTTTGTGTGGGAGTGGGAGCGTTGAAAGGTCATCAATGGTCTCTACGGGCGCCTTCAATCCGAAACCCCACGTAAATCCGCCACTGAGCAGACATGACTTGATAAGCCAAACGGATCAGCTTTTGCTGAAATTCAGTTCCCCTAGCCTGATCTCGGTTTGCTCTTCGAGTCAACGATGTTCATATGGAGAGACGAACAAACTATTGTGAAGCAGTTCCTGGGCATGCCACCAACTACTCCACCCTGCTGCATGCATTATACAAAACTAACATACCTTTGACCCTATAGTTAGCGAACTTCATTTTGAGTGGCCTTAAGCCAATTCAGCTTCAAGCAGCTCTTCACTAGGCTTATAACTGGGCCTAGGAAGTCGCCAGGGATTACACGTGTCGCAACAAAAAAGACATGCCATCCTGTTGCCTGCAGACACACTTGTTATTTGTTTTCATATGCAAAACATACTCAGACACCGAGCAAGGATAATAGCTGGAACAGGTACTCAAATCCCGGTACTTCCGCCAATTGCCACAGCTCGGAAGTATCCGAGCAAAAAAGACTAAAAAGACACAAGTTAAGTCCTCTACACAAAATAAGCCAAGGCAGCTTCCGTCCTCGTCTTCGTCTACGTCGTCAAATCCTTTTGCTAATTGTTATCCTATATCTACATTGAATGCTTAGTTTTTTTGTGTCTGACCAACATATATGCATAATCCCGGAAAATGCTGCTCAATTATGGAATTTTTAATTGACAGCAGGAGACGGCAAATGGTTATAGAATTGGGACTGAGACTGAAAATGCTCTCTTGTCCATTTGGATGCAATGAAGCGCAAAGATTTGGTGCAAAGATTGCTTAAAGAGGCATCTTTTGGTATTACATTACCTCGTTAATTACTGCGGTTATGATAAACCATAAAATGAGTCCAACATTTTTTTCATTTTTTTACTTGCGATGAGTTTCAATCGAAACTAATCAGAGCTACTAACTTCGAATCCGATTATCATAAAAGCCTCCTCAAACGATTTCCGAGATATCACTTTTGAAAGCATATCGAAAAATTGCATTTTTTTTTCATGTTTATTACATGAGAGATCATTTCTTTTGATTTTCCAAACATTACTATAATTTTTTTAAGTTTTAAAATCAATCTAATCGAAATTGTTATTTTTTATTGTTACGGGTTACAACCCATGTAGAATGGGTCACTTTAATATTCGATATCTCTGATTTTTCAGATATTTCCCATCCAAAAAAGTAAGAGCTTTTAAAAACATTCAGTGCCTAAAACAAATCTTAAGATTTCCATATATTCCCTATACTTACTCTCCACTTAATGCCGCTTTAGGGGGTCTTCAAATGTCTCAGCTTTAGGACTACGAAATTTTTCATTTTACTTTGAAAATAAATTTTCGTTCGAAAAGTGATTTCATTAATGAAAACTTTCCTTACTGAAAATCATGGAAAGCTATCTCAAAGCCCCCACATCAGCTGCTGCTATTTAAACAAGAGACCTTATCACCCAAGCTGGAGCCAAGCTGTCTGGAAACCAGAGTTCTTTAAACCCAATGCACTCGTCACAAGAGATTTGCCTAATGAAAATAAATTTGTTTAGAGCGCTTATCAAGCTGTGCTCTAAATATTGACCAAGTTTCATTGATAGTCTGATATTTACCCATGCTGAAAGAGTTGAGCTCATAGTATATGCCCGAGATACCTACAGGTTCAATGTCACATGACGAAAGATTAGAATGTGGCCCACCCAAAAGTACTCCGACTTGTAAGGAACTGTAAGGAATCACTTTTTAAATGGCCAAAACTAACTTGCTACTTCCTTACGCCGAGCGCATTGTAGCCGTTGTTCGCCAGGCACGCCCCCGGGTCCCATAAACGCTCATTATTGGAAATTATAAGAAACATGCGGAAAATATGCAAGTACAATATTATTTGTGTGTCTACACCAGCACAAAGAAGTCGAAATTTTACCAAAGGAACAACATGTGCGGGTTCGGTTTTGGTCTTGGTTGCCAGTGGTCACTAGCCACATATTTCGCATAGTGTTTCCCAAATAACTAAAGAAGTACTGTACTGACTGACTGACTGACTGACTGACTGAGAACAAACCCAAATACATTACGAAGAAAGAGCATCAATAATTTTGCATGGATCATTCGTTTTGATGAACTGTCAACGTTTAGGCATTGTCTGTCTGTCTCCCAAATCTCTCAAAGATCTAATGTGTGAGAATATTTGAAAGTGTGAAACTGTAACTGTTTATAACGCTGTGTGTGTGTGTACAGTTATATGTACATATATTGAAAATGTGAAATATTTTTAATAACTTTCAATGAGTGTTCCCGATCTTCTCGATTGTCAGTCACAGGCGTTTGTTCCCCTTCTGCCGCATGCATTTGGTTGGATGATTAGCTGCCAAAATTCATTGTCAAAGGCTATTAACAGTTAGCTATGCGAGAGCGAGCGAGCGAGCGAGGGAGAGAGAGAGAGAGTTAAAGAGTTACAGTTACAGTTACAGTTGATCAAAGCAAGCCCTTATAAAGCGAGCTGCGGAGCGCAGAGCTGGAGGCGGGCATAAAGGTCGAGTTGTTCGCATCAATCCATCAAGGTATTTTGGAAATTTTAACACCTTTTATCTTTTTTGCATGGCATTGTATCTAAAACCGCCTACAAAACCCCGTTAGAAATTGTCTCGTCTTTTTGTCTCTCAAACAATTGCTGTCAAAATGACAGCGCTCTCTCTCTCTCTCTCTGATTTTGCGGAAGCATGTCGATAAAATAACCGGAACTCTTAAGCCGGGGCCATTCCATATAACTCTTTTTTTTTTTTTTTGTTGGGCCACTGCTGACTCTTGGCCACTCGTAATATGAGCATCTAACCCTCTAAAGGCCAAATTGTGTCGCTTGGCACGCCCATTGTTTGGACATCTTTAGTTCTTACAGTTTTTTTTTTTTCACATGAAACTAAAAACTGAAAGCGTGCAACTGAAATCCCTAAGATTAAATGGTCTTTAAGCGGTTTTAAGCCTTTTGTGCCTCACGTGATTTCAAGGTGGCAAAATGCGCACACAGCACTCAATATCAATATGATCAGTAGCTCTTAAAGTCTTCCAAAATATTCTGACAAGAATTATGCATTCAGTAAAAATATCATTTCATAATTTTTAGCATGAAACACAAGAAATAGGGGAAATCCGTACAATATGGTTTCTACTTAAACAAGCTCAAGAGTCTGCTTAAATTACACGTATTCGGATAGAGTTAATCCCGCCCAATATTACGTGATCTTGTTTGACCGAACTCCTAACTTGGCGTTGGCTTTCAATTTGATGTAGAACCAAGCGGATCCGGGTCAGCTCTCGAACAGCGTTAGCTGTGGCATCACAAAGGGCCTCATTGTACCTACGTGTGTCTGGGCTGCTACAAGACAGGCAACCACTATAACCTAACCTAACCTATGGCGGATCCACGATGCGGGTTTTTGGATCTGGACCCCACAAAAATTGGCAAAATGGGTTGACACCTTTTTGCGACCTCTGATATATGTGTATATACACTTCGAAGTGAAAATCCCCCATACGACCAAATCCTGAATCCGCTCCTGTTTAGAACTGTAGCTGAAATTTTTGGGACACTGAGTTTTTCCGGTCAGTTCTAGATAGTTCAATATCACGATGTTTTTATATCGACACTTATCGTATGTTAAAATTTCTACAAAAGTGGCTTTTAGAAGCAAAACTGACCTAAGTTCCTTTACTTATCACGGTGATGTGCATAATTCAACATCATCATCACTAGCTTTACAGTCTTGGGCAGACCATAGCTTCAGCAACTATTCCTCTCCATGTTCTTCTATCGACCGCTGCATTCCTCCAGTTCAAGACACCAAGAGAACGAAGATCATTTTCCACTACATCCAGCCACCTTTTCATTGGACGTCCACGTCTTCCTCCAATCGGCTGTCTGTGAAATGCCTTGCTGACCGTTCTGCTTTTAGGCATTCTACTAAGGTGGCCTAGCCATCTTATATGTACATAATTGAAGTTCAATTTAAAAATCGGTGACAGTTTTTTGTATCACCCAAAAATTTGTTTTCCTCTATCTGTAAAGAAGCATTGTTTAGGCTATAAGGGCTGATCGCGGAGATCACCCAGAGACCGTGTGGTCCATTTCATTCCTACTGACAAAGATAGGAAGTAAAATAAAATGAAGGGCTCGGGGCAGGGTGGTGTAGTTGGGGAGGATAGCTAGTGGGCGCTGTCTTATGCGGTTTCATCAGTTTCCTGGCTGACAGACTTGCAGACATCCCAGATCTTGGAAAAAAGGCTTTCCCAGCTCTCGACTATCAGGACTATGGTATAGAGAACCACAGGTTTCCGTCTGAACGCTTTGGCCAAATTGCTAGGGTGAGGCAACCAAACGATGTATGTAATTCTGCCTCGTTTCTAGTTATCGCTTCAAATTAAAATATGTCATCTTCAACAAGTCATTTTAGTCATCCAAGAGCGCTCATCCATTACTGGCACACTCGTCCACCGCCTCATTAGAGAAGCATATAATTATATTGAATAAGAATAAATGTCTTCGATATTTCTCTTCCATACTGCACCCTTGGAATTTCCTAATATATCAACTTTATTTATTTAGTTATAATTTAGATAAAAAACTAAAGATAACATTAATGAAGCGCCGGCAAATATATCATCTTCATCAATCATTAACTTAATAAAAATGTTAAATTTAATTGTTTTACTTGAGCACACCAACAAAATGCAACCCAACGCCATTTTAAAATTGTATCACGACTCCATTATAAAAGATTGCGCCATTTTGCGTGGCCTTCGATAGTTTATCGTAATTACGATATTGCAATATCGTAAGCAGTAGGCAGCCAATCAGAGCGACTGCAGACACAATCACCACCACCATCCCGCATTTTTCAGGACACACAACTAAGAGGATATACCAACGTTAACTTCATTTTTGAGAGACGCAAGTTTTTAGGGCATCTTCATTAAAGATCCAGCGATAGATACAATTTGTTTTTGGGTGAGGGCGCCTGAGCGCTTGGTAGACACTCGTTCGGCTTAGGAAAAAGTGACAGCTGTGCCAGCTGACCCTCAGCTCTATATACACGCTGTACATAAATATATTTATATATATGTATATAGTATAGTAAAAGTGTGAGTGTGGGTGCCGACTAGAATTTAATAAATAAATGGCAAGAGGTCGGGGTCGTTTTCATTATTAGACAAAAATGAAAGGGTTCGGTGTAGGACGTCCGTCCGTGCTGTTGCTTAATGATAACAAACCGGATGACTGCATTGGAATGGGTAGCCTGATTAGAAGGGCTAACCGCAATGCTGACCGCTGTTTTGGTCACTTTTGGCAATTTCCTACAATTGTTGTCAATTCTCACAACAGCACAACTGCACCCCAGCACCAGAGCAGCAGAGAAACCCTTGCTTAGCTGCAGGATTAAGTGTAGTTAAAGTTGGGGCGGTCTTGGCTGCAAAACCATGGGGGTTGCTCAAACCCAGCACATTCATCAATTTGCGCGCTGTTTGTCGTCAGCTTTGACACATTTATTTTGCACAGACAGCCGCCAACAAAATGAGGTTGGATGAAGTTGGCTGTTGTTGACAGGCAAACCGTTCTGCCTTCTGGGTCTGACTTTAATGCAGGACACCTGCCTGCTGATGCTACTTTTGTTGTCATTGATACCTCAAAATATTTGTCAAGAAGCTAGAAACTCGAGTAACGAGTAAAAAATGTAATAAAGCAAAATATTATCAGTTAATCTGCAGAAACCTTAATTTTGTGGCCAAAACATGTGTACCTGCCTTTTCATAAATGAACGTCCGAATCTTGAACTTCCTGCCGGCGTTTATCTCTTTGTCATCATCAGAAAAACGATTTTTGTTTTGTTTCTTTCCAAATAGCTCAACGAGGCGTATAGAAGAGTTTTGGTTGCACTCCAAGCAATTTTTGATCAAGGGTTCACTTTAAGGAAATCTCAGCTCAATACAATTCAAAATGTCAGCGAGGATCATTAGCTTGGGCTCACCAATAACACATGTGCTTTGGAGCAATGCAACTAATGGTTTTTTGGTTCCGGCTATGCAGATTCAGCTTCAGATCCTTTTGCATACAATTGGCCACAAGTTGACCAAGATGATTAATTAACTACTTTGCATGTTGGAGTTGAGCTCATGTTGCGTTTTTGTACTAGGACCATGTCATTTGAGGCGCTCAATTTTTCGACGCATAATTAGTGTAATAGAGTGACTGCTGGACCACGGGACCAAGGGACCTCTAACTGTGGAATTGTGTGCATTGGGACACGAGCTATAGAACACTAATTGACTATGAGATCACTTTCTTTGAGACATAGGACCATAAGTTGTAATGTGGCGATTGCGCTCGTTTTCCCTAAAATCCTGCTACTTTAAGCAACTAGTCTCGGTGGCAAATCTTAGCTCTTTAGCTGTAGGCTCAGCCGAGTTCCTTCAGCCAGTTGGACACACACGCACACACAACTAATTAATCAAAAACAACAAAAATAGTCTAGTCATGCTTAAACGGAACACAACTTAATGGACATACACATTGCCCAGAGTCCTGTGTCCAGAGTGTGGTCAGCAGCTGAAAAATGCTTAAACGCTCACATATGTAAGGAAAGTAAAGGAAAGGAAAGAAAAGGATTCGAGTATTCCTTGTCGTCTGCATAGAATAAACAAACTCCGCACATCGCACATTGCACATACCATACTCATTAATCTCGAGGGGGCGTTTTTCCTGACCCTTTTTTCACTAACGCGCACGCGTTCTCTATTCCTGAATGAATCTAGTATCGAGTAGTGACTGCTAACTGGTATATAGACTCGATTTCGGACTCGGATCGACTGCAACTTTAATACACAACATATTGCAACTTTATTTTGGAAGAAAAAAGAACACAAACAATGGAACAGGAATTCCAAAACTGCATACAATTATCCATAGCTAGATGGAGTTGAGCATTATTGACTTGTGTCCTGTTTACTCAAGAAGTAAGTGGAAAAGAGTACCAAGTGGGCACGTGTTTCGGTTAGGTCCCTGAGTCCTCAACACAATGAGATACAAACGTTTTGTTTTTCTATGGCCAATAGCCTTTTGGGCAGCAGTACCAATTACCAAGTACTGCATCGGTTTCTTGGGGTTTGCTTTTAAAAATAAATATTTGTTATTATTTGTCTAGGGCGTTGAATCTATGTCGTTTTCTTGGGAAAACTCTCTCCAGGCGCCATGGCTGGATGGCGTGCCCCTTTAGCCTTTACAGCTGCCACTCGGAAGTTAACCCAAGTCTTACAGCTGACACAGCAAAGGCATACGATCTGAAAATTTAGTTCCTGTAATATTTGGGCAGAAGCTATCATAAAGTTAAATCTGAAATTGATAAGGATTCGGATGAAATGGGGGTCAGCGATTGTGAGTTATCGAATTATAAAGTTGGTCGAGTGAACTTTGCTGTGTGGCACCAGTGAGGAGGCGTTCATGTTGTGTGAGTGCTTTGCGCAGCTCCAAAGTGAGGAGACTAGGGATAGCTGCACTGCTTGTTTGGAGGCCTAACATATTACATGCTGTCTGTATTTATTAGCGTGTAGAATATTTTGAAGCTTTTTGAAGACAAACAGCGTTGAAAGGATGCGTTGACCAAGTATTCTTTATCGCTTCATGCCCAGGGACTCAAAGTATGGTGACTATGGTGAGCTTTGGAACCCACGATGTATAGCAGTGGTGGGCAAAACTTATACAAAGATATATTTCTTCGTGTGAGTAAGCAGCGCAGTAAGCAAAAGCGCACAAGAGAGCAAGAACCTCAATCAAGCAATAACGAGAGAGATATTTCACACACTTGGACCGTGCGTGAGCCGACTGCGCTGCGGCAGATTTTGGTGCCCTATCCTCGCGAGTTATGTAAATTATAAGAGACTGGAGTCTTTTTTTCAAACAACAATCCTTGCTGGAACTTAAAAATATTTTATATTAGAAAGAAGTTCTTTTACAGAAGTTTGAGGCATGTTATATGAGGCATGTTATATGAGGCATGTTATATGTATGTGCGTGAGAGTATCGAGTAGTCTATGTATAAAAAATTGTTTTAAAAGCAATTATTAGATTAATCAATCTCTATCTCTAAAAACATAATCATAAGTAACCTACACAACAACTACATAACTTTATTGTTCAACCATACACGTTTTACTACATATTATATCTAACACATAAATACTTTAGCCAAAGGCCTTAGTAGCCAGCGCTATACCCTTAGATGAGTTAGTAAAAAATTTCCTGAGTCCTAGTAGTTAATACTCAGTCGAAGCTATTTTTTTATTATATTATTATTTTTCAATTTCCACCATGTTTTCAAGTTTATGGATGAATACATAGTTTTACCAAATTACGTAATACCTGTAAAAGAACAAACGGATTCCATACTCCGTCTATTGCGGGTCATAAAAAACACTGTGCACCTTTTGTGGTCTTTGTTTTTGGTGGCCGGTGGCTGGTGGCAAAAATGTAGAGCATCCTTCTTTTGTATTGAGCCTCTGCTGCGGGTTCTGTGGTTCAACGTATTTGCATAAGCTAATTGAGTTCAGCAGGAATCCCGAGATTCGGCAATCCTAGCATGTAACTCTATACGCCTCATAAGGTGTTCTTCTGTCTGTCGTTCCATGGATTAGTCTAATTTTTAAATAGAATTTTAATTTCCAGCTCTGGGCCAATTCACACGATGTGTCCGTGCGTGTTTGTGTGTGTGTCTCTGTGTGTACCCGTGCCCATTGCAATATGTGGGCGTGTGCCTGTCCTGGATTTCACAGTGAGATGGCACAGCGACGTCGTTTGGTCGTTTTCAGGTCGTGCATCTATTACATTGCT
This sequence comes from Chymomyza costata, assembly GCA_018150985.1. Lineage (NCBI taxonomy): Eukaryota > Metazoa > Arthropoda > Insecta > Diptera > Drosophilidae > Chymomyza > Chymomyza costata. The sequence goes on along the minus strand of JAECWU010000127.1, from coordinate 2,518,274 downwards.
GGGCAAGAGCATGACGAAAGGTAAAATTTGTAAACAATTGTGCTAATTAAGCCAGCCCAATAAAAATCGGCTCGGCTCGAGCCAGAGGCCAGAGGCCTGATCTCCAGACCAGACGGTCTCGTCTCTACTCAATGTGAATACTTGAACTAAATCCGGTAGCTTAAACGAGTTAAAGGAACTTGAACGGAACTTAATCCCATAAATTTGGGAAAAATACAATTTTAATCAGGTTAATTCGTGTGTAGAGCGCGCCTGTTGCATGGCTCGAGCAGGTAGTAAACAGACCAAGGCCTAGAAAGGATTAGCTGTGCACGGATTTAGCAGCAAAAACCATTTTCATGGCCCCGATTACGAATGCGCGCCTGCGACATTTTAATTTTATCTCAGCTTATGCGAGCATGTTGAGCCACGGGGAGCGAGCCCCGGATCAGCCCTGGATCAGGCACAGCCTTAAGATTAGGAGTTGCATTTTTGCTCGCATATTGCCAAATAGTTGTTACAAAAGTTTCACATAAATCCGACGATTAGAGCGCAATTTTGGGCTAAGGCAAATTTGTAGGTCAATTGAGAAATTGCTAAACTAAGACTGAGGTCTGAGAGGTCTGATGACCTGATGATGGAATGGTATGTGGACCTTATGGCAACTGGTACCTGGATATCATAAGAAGTTAAGCATAAGTATCAAAGTTTTTTAGGTTTCCTTTAAAAACATGAGAGGATGGAGTTAGAGAGTTATATGTTTGTCACGCGTTATAATCGTGGTATATAAGAAATGTTCTAAAAACATTTCGAAAAATCTTTACTTTTAAATGCATTACTGGTTATCTGGTATCTAAGAACTTTAAGAAACACTTACTATGTTGTAGCCTTAGGAATATCTATATTTCTAGCTTAAGGCCTTAGCAGCTAGTAAAAATTTTAGTTGAACTCGATTTGTAATTGTGATCTAATCTTTTTCAAAAAAAAAGTAACCGATTTCAATTTCAGTAATTGTAAGGCTAAGCCCCTACAATAACAGCTAAAGGCATTTTACTATGATTTGGAAAAACGATGAAATTCTTTTCCAAAAAAACTTTTAATAAAAAAAGGTTGACCTTGATCGAATTATATCGATTTTGATGAACCATCATTATTTGTGTTTACTGAAATGACGATTCGGATGAACAATTTTTTCATTTTGGGGTTTTCATCCAAATATCTATCAAAAAAAAGAATCTATTTACAAAATTTTCACCAATTTCAACTACTTAGTTGCGATATGGATAACTTCGAAACATTTAATTTTCGTAATATACAATAAAAATGGTTACGTATTGGGTGATCCATTTATGAATGGCAAGGCTATACCTACTCCAAACTCGTATTTTTTGCTTTAGTTTCCTAAAAGAAGTTTTGTTTTGGACGCTCATAAAAATTACACAAAAAACGCACATTATGCCTCAGAAACTTTTGGTTGCAAGGTGCTCTGTAATACCCCTATGGTAGCTATATAATACAACCCTGGTATAGAAAAAATAAAATAATCTTTTTTCCCGTAAGGTATCTTAATCGAAAGTTTAGCTGATCGAACTCTAACCACCTCTACCAGCCTCTTCCTTTTCCAGTCGTTTTCTGGGCTTCTGAAAATTTTGCATAAATCTTCGTTTTTCCAATTCCTTATGTAGTAGTAGTCCGTTTTGCAGAACAGAAGGCGCTGATATCCATAAAGCGAAATTAAAGTTGAAATCCATAGGATACGGTGCATGAGAAGGAAACGGCACGTGCTAGAAGCCAGTCAAACGCGTTCCAACGTTACTAGGGCCGAAAGGATTAGAACCATGAGTAAACAAAATTTAACTAAAATAAATTTTGGCACTTTTTGCCAACTATGTATATGTCAACATTGAGGATCGATCGATAGCGAATCAGATTTCGATGCACAGCTCAAGATCAGCGAGTCATTTTGGTGGGGGTTGAAATATTCCAAATCAAATGGATGACAATGAATCCCTAGTAAGCCCACATACTAGGGTCTATGTATTTATGATTGACATTTTGCTGATGCGCTGGGGACTTGATTTGCTTGGGTTTCGCTTGAGTTTTTCACCTGCCGATCGTGAGTTCCTATTAGTGGAGTGTGCGCTACACGTGACCAAAGATACAGACAAGAAAAGGGTGCTTTGGCACACCTTCGATCTTTGTTTGGTTAACGCCCCGTGTCCCTTTTTTTATCTGTAAATTAGTTTGATTTGCTATTGTCCTTTGTTTTTGTTTCTTTTTCTTCTTCTAAAGTGATTATAGGAAAATGAAGTTGTCGCTGTGATGAGTAATCTTGGTTGCAGCATCTCTTTTAGAAATCCAGATTATGCATCATTATTTGACTTGACACTTCGAGCCTACTCTTCTTGTGAAAATTATGCACAAGATCGCAATTAAAATGAATCTGTTTTGTTCTGTCAACCTTTGGTCAATTCCCTATGGAATGGATCTTAGTATCGCAACGATTTCCTTTGTCTTAAAATACAAAAGGCCTGGACAACAAGACGCCATTTTTGCCAGCGCCATTTTGTAGGCATATAACATACTCATCCAATTTTGTTGACATACTCCTTCTCAAATATTAAGTAAGGGTTGTACAACCGCAACGCCAAGGGCTGTAAGGGATGAATGGAACCCGCACGTCACAGTCATATGTAATAGCAGAACGGGGAGTATCGAAAGGGTTGCATTATATACCAACCCCAAATTGTGACGACACGTGTCGAAGATTATATAAAACGTTTTGCAATTTGGTGCTGCAGTAAGAGCAAAAGCACAATGGTTCTACTATATATCAATATTACTCAAGTTAAAGTTGTAGACGACACTTTCAAAATGATTTATGGACTGCAAGACGATATGACTATATTATTGGAATCTTAACATAGCTAGTCCTTAGCTTTTATATAAAAAAAACTTGATATCAAAAGCTTTGCTGCAATCCATAAGGGATCGTTACTTTAACAAAAGCAGACTTGAACTCCATTGGAGAGATCTGAATAGTCGATTTAGGAAATCAGAATCGTGCTGGCGAGCGCATTATAAAAAATGAAAACTTTTGTCTTTAACATTTGGGATATGATAGATAAATATGTAGACTTTTTTATCTCTGTTTCCACGTTAAAACTTTTCAAAGTTGTACAAAGTTGTAAAGTCGGGTGCGGACCACTTTTGGATACCCTGTACCACCCACAATATTGAGAACTAGTGCTGGAGAAAACATCGATAATCGAAGTTTATAATCTCTATATATCGATGTTGGCGAACAGAGTTGTTTCCCCAGCACTACTAAACACCCATTTGATGAGTGCAGCAGTGCTGGAGAAACATCTCTGTTGGCTCTCGATATATAGAGATTTAAGACTTCGATCATCGATGTTTTCTGCAGCACTAGTAGAAATAGTGTTACAAAGGGCTGACAATATGTCAACCCCCCATTTTGGCTCTTGTTAAAAATATATCAAATTGTGAGGCTCTAGCTTGTTTATTTATAGCCCAAATGGTTACCCGAAATTCAATACGTTTTCTAAACTATTCTGTTTGTCATGTGGCATAGTTGCAAAAACTGTTGTATAAACCATATCTCTCATAAGTAATGCTTTACCGAATAAAAAACACATAGAAATATGAATATAGACTTAAGAGTTATGCATTTCCCTTAAATTTCATCATCACAGATAAAGTCGTTACAAACTGTGAAAACGGGGCGTGCCAGTAAGACGCCCATTTCAACTAACCATTAGTTGGCAATTTCGTTTTAAAAGCAAAGAATGCCTCAAATGGCTTAAGCTGTTAGAGCGTAAAAATATATTTAAAACCTTTTTACTTGGTAATAGTAGTCAGTCAGTCCATACACAGAGATTGAGTCCCAGCACAGCAGTTCGTCCAGAGAATTGTAGAATCGTTTACTTGTTGACTTAAGATTACGACAAAGACAGCAGAGGACAGGCAGGCCACTTGTTGCGAACGGCTTCTTACACTAAGCCGGTTTAAGCCGCATAATTTTCCATAAAAAAATAATAACAACAATGCGACATTAGTTTGCATATTTATACAGAGAACGTATGACTACAAAACAAAAGGAAAACTCTACTGCGTTTTCTTGATGACATGCGCCAAATCGTAGACACCACGCACGGCCTTCAGCTTTACGCCGGGCACATCCTGTAAACGTCCCACACGGCACAGCACTATGTTGTGCTCCTTTAGATTGTGTTCAATGCAGCATCTCTTTGCCTGTCGATAGAGACGGGGATCCACTATATTACTCCAACTATTACACTTAATTTTGTAGCATGCTATTCTTATACCATGAAGTCCTTCTGTTCGCAGGGCCGGCGGTTGACGTGGGTAGGATGGGTAGTGGTACCCACTCGAAAAACATCCCAGTGGGTACATACCCACTCGGAATTATCGGACAAAACCCTAAATTCTAATATTTTCTATGGAGTTTTCTAATATGGAGTCGTTCAAGTTTCTCTTCCTTTGACTGCCATGATCGAAATCTTTGATCGGGTTGAAATCCTCAACAAAGAGCTGCAATCATCGGAACTATGTGTTGACGAATCTAATCGAAAGGTAGAAACCGTGTCAACTGTAATGAATGAGTCTCGGGATCAAAAATTTGAATCGATTTGGAAAAACAGCTGCGAATTGGCATCTAAACTTGAGATTGAAAAACCAAAATTGCCAAGAAAACGTCGAATTCCAAAACGACTGGAAGATGGCGTAACAGAAAACCATATTTTTGATTCCCCAAGAGATTAATACAAAAAAATATTTTATGAGATTTTCGAACAGTTAAATTTTTCTCTCAAAGAAAGATTTGATTCCAACAATGCCTGATTTTTCAAATCCCTAGAAACTTTTGCGGCTGGCAAATCAAAAAATTCTGACGCAATCATAAAATTTTACAGAGGAGATTTCAATGAATTCCGTTTGACCAAAGATAGAGACTTCTTATTGGAGATAATGGCGCGTGAGGGTAAAAAAGCTTCAGATTTGAGCACAATTGTTAAGTTTCTTAGAGAAACGGAAAATTATCTGAAAATCGTTCCCGAATTCGTTCGTTTTCTTACATTAATCCTTTATCTGTATCAAAATAAATTCTAAAACACCATCCATGAAAGCCAACCCTAGTTTGGACAATAAACACTTGTTTGCTAACAGTTTGCAATGGGCTAGTGAAATATTATGCACACCTAGCTTAAAAGTAAGCTAAACTTTATGTAAAAAAGACTAGTTGGATTTAGCACAGTCAAAGAAAGTGAAATATTATGCTAGTGAAATATTATGCACACCTAGCTTAAAAGTAAGCTAAACTTTATGTAAAAAAGACTAGTTGGATTTAGCACAGTCAAAGATGTTAGTAATTAATTCCGATACAAATTAGTTACAGCGTGCACAACTGTACTAAATCAATATGCGCATGTCCGACTTGCGACTTGAAAAATTTTGACCAACTCACAAAAGGGTCAGTCAGTTGGCCAAAATGATGAAAAACAAAATAGCACAATGGTCAATGCCTTTTGTTTTGGCTAATCCCTATGAAAATCGAAAAACGAAAATCTTTGTGAGCATTTTTTGTACAATATCATGGAAGTGCTCGCTAATAATTGCAGCCATATGACGCGCAGGCGCAACTGTCCAGTACAGGCGAAACAATAGTTCTCCTTTTGGTTCTGGATCAGCAGTTTTCAAGCCTTTTATCATTGGATATGTGTGCGGAATTTCAGTAAAAAAAAGGAGATTTTTGTAAAATGAGCGACAACTGATGAGGTTACAATTCGGATGGTGATGCAGTATACTAAGGTAGTCCGTTTAGTACTTTAAATTAAAGGCCACCTGTGTGTGGCATGCAAAAGTGCATTGTTCTTGCCTGGATGTTCAACCAATTGGCTGGACAGTTTTTATACACAGTATTAAGGATACTCTATAGTTACGTAGCAGGCAGACGGTGACATGACAGTACAGAGAAAGTTCATTGCGCAGGTATGTTATATTGAAAAGAGCACAAATTTTTGCGAATGACGTCACATGGACAAACTTTTTATACCCTGTACCGTATAGTACAAAGGGCATATTGTGTTTGTGCAAGCCGAAAATGTATGTAACGTACAGAAGGAGACGTCGGAGACCCCCCAAAGTTACCTAAAGTATGATCAGTGTGACTTGAGAAGTCGATATACCCATGTCCGTCTGTCCGTCTGTCCATCTGTCCGTATGAACGCCTAGATCTCAGAGATGGAAAGAGCTAGAGCAACCAAACTTTCAGATAAGATCCCTTGTTAATCCATAGGAGACAAGTTTATTTTATTTTTTTGATATCGGGATTACATTATATAGCTCACATAGAGGTGTTTCAGAGGACCTCGAAAAAAAGCAAAAGTTTTAGATGGGTAATTCGCTCACTCACTACAAAAATTGTGAAAATCTTCTATCGAAAAATCATCTTGACTGATGAGGCCCATTTCCACCTCGGTGGCTACGTCAACAAGCAATATTGTCGCATCTGGGGCTCGGAAAACCCAAGAGTTATTGTTGAGAAGCTTCTCCATTCTCAACGTGTGACTGTTTGGTGCGGTTTATGGTCCGGCGGGGTCATTGGACCTTACTTTTTCGAAAATGAGGTTGGATCAACAGTTACGGTGAATGGAGAGAGATGATTAATGATTTTTCATGGTCGGAGTTGGATGGTATTGCTCTGGACAACGTTTACTTTCAAGAAGACGGCGCTACGTGCCACAGAAGCAACGAAACCATTGCTCTTTTACGGGAAAAGTTTCCGGACCGTGTTATCTCTCGAAGAGGTGATCACAATTGGCCACCGAAATCTTGTGATTTAACACCTTGTGACTTCTTCCTTTGGGGCTACGTAAAAAATTAAGAACTACGCCAACAGCCCAGCGTCGATTCAAGACCTCAAAGATAGAATTCGTGAGGCTATCGAAGACTTAGGGTATTTATCTCAAAAAATGGCATTTTTCTTTGAATACCAAAATAACACCTCTTATTGGAAAACCCTTTATTTGTGCATGCAGGTAATACTAATACATATTTTGGGAGGTTAACAGCTCCAGAAAAAACACCGATTACCACAAAATGGCGCACCCTGTACTTCAATGAATATCAGAACAAGAAAACAATCTCATCACAGCCCTATCTTATACCAATGCGGATTATCTACTAAGATCCATGATGGTTTCTGATAGAGAGAAATTAGGGAAGAGATAAAAGATACTACATATTCTAAAGGGGTAACACCAGGGTGGAACATATTTTTTTAGGTAATTTTTTCATTTCCAAAGAAACTTTTACTTTATTTTATATTCAAAATCCAAATAGGTGACGATATTTGAGCCACAAAAATTAATTTTTCCAAAAAAATAAAAACAAAATGGCGCCTGTAAAAAGCTACGAGTACATAACTAATTTTCGGAGAGGCCTCCACGGCTGCACAAAAAGCGTCGCCATTGATCTGAAAGAAATAAATTTTTTTCCTCTTAAGGCCCATACGCAGCATGCAAAAATTCCGCACGAAATGTCAAAATCTAATCTATTGACCAAAAGCAAGTGAACCACGTAGGGGGTTCAAAAATATCAATTTAAAAAAAAAAAAATGCCATAAGCTTGAAAAAAAATAGTGAAAAATTAATTCAGTTCAATAGAAAATGATGTTATAAAGATTGTGTACAAATTTCAAATCAATCGAATAAAAATTGACTGAGTTATTCGTAAAGCCATTCGTAAAAGATGGCGTACGTTAAAGTCGGGCGCAGACGACTTTGGGATACCCTGTACCACCACATTCTAATTAAGTTCGACATATTGCTTAAGACCTCCAAAAGATATTTTATTCGGCTTTGGCTGCGATATTTTCATAAACAAACAGAAATCAACCGAATTTTGCACCAAAATATTTTTTTTGACCTATCGGTCCTATGGGGACTATATGATATAGTTAACCGATTTTGATCAAATTTGGTACAGTGCTTGGGTACTCTAAAAAACTTCCAAGTACTAAATTCGGTTATGATATCTTCATTAACAAACGAACTATCAATCTAAAACTTTTGTTTTTTTTCGAGGTCCTCTGAAACACCCCTATATATAAGTTCCTATAAGTCCTACAAGGACTAAAGGGCCGTTATCGGTTTCGGTAATCATTTTGGTTTAAGGCGAGCGGCTGATTAGACCACCGCACCCGATCCTGATGTTGGGACTGCCAACTAGCCTTCAGGTAGGCAACACAGGTTATACCGCCTTGATTCGGTCGCCAGAGCCTCGTTAGTTTTAAACAGGATGCACCACGTGAAGGTGAGGTTGACAATTGGATGCTTAGTGTCCATAGGAGCATCCCTTACATCCCTTTAACACCCCTATGTGAGCTATATAATATGACCCCGATATCGAAAAAAATAAAATAAACTTGTCTCCCCTGACATAATTACGCACCTAATCTGAAAATTTGGTTGCTCTAGCTCTTACCATCTCTGGGATCTAGGCGCTCATACAGACAGACGGACAGACGGACATGGGTATATCGACTTCTCATGTCACCCTTTGGGGGGTCTCCGACGTCTCCTTCTGTATGTTACATACATTTTCGGCTTGCACAAACTTAATATACCCTTTGTACCATACGGTACAGGGTATAAAAAGTGGTTTCAAGAAATTTTTTTTTTAATAACTTCGGAAAATCAATTCTAACATAATTGTCTAGAAATTTAGCTAAAAAACAAAAAAAAATCGATTTTCAGAAAATTCTACACTGGGGTTACCCTCAAGAGCAACAATTTTGGTGCCTATGAATTATAAATCGTAAAAAAAAATCGTTTTTAGGACAAAATTCGATTTTTTTTTTTTATTTTTGAAGAATTTACAAAAATTGACTGGCCGGTTGATTTCAGAGTTTTTTCACAATTTCATGTTTGAAGACCATAATTTCTGCGTTTAAGCTGATATCATACTTAAGTTCGATAGTCAATAATTTTTAGAGTATCTAAGCTCTATATATCCCAAAGTCGGCGCGCCCGGCTTTAAGGCCCATAAAAAAAAATATCCCAAAAAAGGGATTTTTTTTTTATATGAAGTTTTGACAGGCCCATACGCAGCATGCAAAAATTTCGCACGAAATGTCAAAACTTCATATAAAAAAAAAATCCCAAATGGTGGGAAATTTTTTTTTTTTATGAAGTCTTGACATTTCGTGCGAAATTTTTTAATGCTGCGTATGGGCCTTTGACGTCAACTATTTAATTCAGAGATTAAATTTCATTTACGCTACGATTCTGACGATTTTAGTTTTGAGGGTGGTCCAAATCAAATTTTTTTTCTTGGTACAACAAATACACTGACACTATCATTGACAGCCATCCAGTACTCCATAGATCCCTGAGCGCACCACGTATAGTCTGTGCCGAAAACTAGCCCTATCCCGCTGCTTCCCGCTTAATTCGTTAGGACGCAAACGATTACGCATTTTAGTCACTACTGTGAGTATATTTATTTATTGTGTTTGATTCCTAATCTTATCTTATGGCGCAGAAAACACGCTCTCCCGAAGCAGTCCAACTAATTTTGATAAAAAATAAAACTGAAAAATTCAATAACAGCTGATGTCTTTTTTTTTGTGTGCTGCTTACGTTCGTCAGTCAGTCGGTCGTTGTCACTCGGTTCAGCCGAAACTCGAGCTGCCTGTGAGAAGTACGCAATACCCAGTGAGTGCCACCCATGAACGAGCACTGCGTCATAGAAATATAAATATTATAATTGTAACGGAGTCAAAGAGTGATCAAGAACGGTTGAAAACTCTGGAAGAACTGATGCATATTTGAGGCAACCGCAAAATGTGGCAAAGAACTTGTACAGGGTGTCGGTAATCACATTACATAAAGCCACAGTCAGCAGAGCAGCGTGCAACGCACAGTGGTGCGGAAGCAATAAAAACACAACGGAAATTGGTACTTAATTATACAGTGAGCAAAAACCAAAACAAAAAAATAAATATGACGCCAGTCTGATAACAAGTAGGGTAGAACTAGACTTCATAGTTACGTATTTACTTGTAATTACGTATTGTAGTGCAATATGTTTACATACAATACTCCGCGTAGGATTAGATAGTGAGTGCTGAACACAAAAACTAATTACACTAAGTGATCCAATAATAATAATTTAAGTCAGTCCGAGAGTTGAATACCCTGCATAACCCAGCAAATGTAAATCAGTCAATGCTCTACAGTGGGATGCACTGCCTGCACTTTTAGTTGGTGGCTCCAAGTTGTTTATTCATAAAATAAAGTTTGTAGGAAAGCTTTCTATATCTTTAAAAGTTTTCATCCGATCTTATTTCCATTAAATTTTATTTTACAATACCTGAGATCCTAAAGTGTATAAGAAAGAAAGAGGCTAATTTTTTAAATACAACTCTGGGCAGAAAACTTCAAAAAATCTCCTTACATCTGATCTGCATAAGAATATTTTAAGAGAACACATCTTGAGTCTTCAAGCTGCATACATTCGGAACTGGTTCAGTCGCCAAAGGTGTTTCTAAAAAGTACTTGCCTATTGGATTTACCAACTTCTCAATAATAAAACTTCTTGCCTGATTTTTTTGTCAGTGTAAAACAATGACTTTTGTAGCGCGCTTGTTACACAATCTGACTTCACATTTGCCCCACTGTGCAACGATAAAGAAACACTTGCAAACGACCCTAGTTCCCACTCTTTACCACTCTCTCTCACTCGATATCTCTCCGTTCCATGCCGCAGAGCTGGTCAGCAGTGCACATGCATTACAACAATAGCTTTGATAGCTGATAAGCCTGACCGAACCCAGAGAGAGGAGACTGACGACGACGACGACAATAAACGAGCCATGCAGGCGACAAATGCATCGGTAACGCCAGTGTTGCCGCTGCCAGTTACCCCAGTAACGCCTGGAACACCGGACTCGGCACACTTGCTTATTGGAGCTGCCGGCTATATGGCACACGAGAGGCGCCAGCCGCCCAAGAGCCTAATGAACTGTTTTCGCGATCGTTCGAGTAGCTCCTCCAACACGTCGACAGCATATGGACGAACGAATAGTACAACGCTGCAATTGCCGACGCTGCTGCGACTGGAGGGCAGTGCTGGCTCCACGTGCACGCTTAATACAGCTGGTAGACCAGAGGCTGTAGTGCTGCTGCGAGAGCTGCGCACACGACCCAATAAGCTGGCGCTATTGAAGAGCAGTAGCACCAAGGATCTGACACGTTTACTGGACGACAGCAGCGGCACAACAACTTTCGCTGTGTCCAATGTCAGCCTCGATGTATCGTCCAATTCTAGCTCAGCGGGCAGTCCAGCACGTGGCGCACGCGAGCGCAGCGGTGGACGTGATTGCTGTGCCGTATGCAAAAAACGCTGGCAGGACTTGAAGCAACGTATGCAAACGCTGGAGCAGGATTTGCAGGCGCAAAGCAGTTATACGCAGGAGCTGGAGCTTAAAGTCATGGAGCAAAGTCGCACGCTGGCCGAGCTAAGTCGCACGCTGGCCGAGCTAACACAGGAGAAGCGCAGCAACAAGCGTAATGCAAACGGCCCAGCACATGTGCGTCCCTCTAAATTGGTAGCCTGGATGAATCTGTCCAATTGGTGGAAGAGTCGGCCCAGCGTGGAAACGCTGCGCGAACAGCGCATATTCTTCGACGAGCCCTGCTTTGATACGGAACTGGAGCTGGTGCTGAAGCATGAACAGCAACGCACGGTGCCGCGTATTGTGGTGGACTGCTGTGATATCATCGAGCAGCGCTATAGACGCTCCACACAACCCATTGAGGGCATTTATAGACAGTGTGGAGATTACAACAAAATACAAACGTTGCGCTTTAGCATAGATGCCAACGAATATGAGGCGCTGCGTCAGCCAGACGTGGATATACATACGCTGACAGGTGTGCTTAAGCTGTTTCTGCGCGAGATCAAGAGTCCGTTGGTGAGCGTAAACGAGGCCAAGACATTTATTGGCACGCCGCATCAGTGGTGTAAGTGAAGCCATAGACTGAGTTGGCAAACCATTGCACAGCTCATAGCGACCTCTAACTGGTATGTCTCATTGCAGTGCTCACTGACTTGTCCATTAAGCTGGATACACTCAAAAGACTGATACGTTCGCTGCCGGAGATCAACAGGGATACCATGGACTATATATTTGGTCACTTTAATCGGTAAGTATACACATTTATTGCTGCAAAGACTACGTTTAAGTTGGCTTTTAATCCTTAGATTGACCAAAGTGCCATTGCAACAGATTAGCGCCGAAACACTATCCATATCGATTACACCATCGATCTTTCATATTGTACCCCAGGGTGGTCACATGCAGGACATACAGCAGTTGCTGCGTGAGGGCGAAACGCTGTCGGACTGTGTCAAGCTCATGATCGAGTACCACAATCGCATATTCGAGTAAGTGCTTACGCGGATTGGTGCTGTTGTCTTGGTTTGGTGTTGGTTCCTACTCTATATTTGCCTGAGCGCCTGATTGTCCCAATGCTCGCTCGTTCCCTGCTTCACACCGTGCATGTTTCTTGTAGTTGTCACGAAACTATTATAATACCTATTTATGTACACTTCATACCAAAACCCAAAAATGTATACTCTATTGCTATGCTGAAATCCTCTACAGATGCACGGCCGATCGTCGCCAACGACGCCTCAGCATGCGCAATTTGAAGAAGACGCTATCACAACCGGATTTACTATTTCATAATATATTCTGAGCTATATGCTGAGCTATCCCATGACGTGTGGATATCTACCCACGCACACTTTTAGTATATAACAAATGTACAAAAGCGTATATATGTATTAAACACACACATTTACATACTATATCAAGATATGATTTTAAATTGTTTGCATTTTAAAAATAATTAAATAAAAATATGTAATATTGAATATCACGCACGTCTTTGTTGGGCTCCTTTGATAAGCGAGAACAAAGCAGTTTCCAGTTTCTGGCCGACGCTCTATTTACAAACTCTGATGCCACAAAAAAAAAAAAAAAAATCTTGTTTTAATCCGTTTTGTACCGTTTGGTCAGCACCTATGCGGTTTTCCAAAATTAGCATATTGAAACCGCAAACTGCAGTACAGCTAGCTTTTCCATATATGTAGGTACTATCATCGTTTTCATAAAAACAGGACCAGGATGGTGGTAGGGGTTGTAACGGGGCACTGCACCATTGGCCACATGGCTGAGAGGCTGCATGTTCCCCATCACGACTTCTGCCGAAGCTGCGAAGACAGAAAGCATCCAACACCTGCTGTGCGAGTCCCCGACGCTTCTATGAAGACGAACCCAGTTTCTGCGCAAACCGTTCTTTGAGGATCTGGGTAGTTTGGCTTATGTGCCCATTGCGGATCTGGCTGCGTTTGTCGAATCCTCAAAATGGTTTTGTAATAGGAGAGTCTTAGATGATTAGGGATGTCCTACAGTTCTGATCCTCCTCCCTTCCCCACCCTTCTCCAACTCCTTTCTTCCTTCCAAATTAGGCAACACAATGGACCTCATGGTCTCTGGGTGATCTCAGTTAACTGAGCTGCCTACTTAACCTAACCTAACCTAGGTACTACCACAAAATATTAAAGATCCTAAATAACATGTTTTACTTTCAGAAGTTAGAATATTTCGAAGACGATACTTCTGAAAATTCTAACCTATTTTGCTGTGGCTCTAAACTTCGAAGGAAAAGGCTTTTTAAAAATATCTCTTGGTTATAATGGTGAATCGATGGCGTAGCCTGATGTCATTTTTTTGGGTCCCCCGGATGAGGTTCAGAAACGACTAAGTTCAACGCAAAAAACATTTTGCATCGATTTGTTCAGTTTTCTTCTTCTTCTTATGTCCTGTTACTCCTAGTGGAGCATAGGGCCATCGTGACTTTTTTTCATTGATCCCGGTTGTGAGCTAGAGCTTTTAGTTCACCCCAGGTCTTTTCGCTATCTTCAACTTCTCTTTGCAGAGTTCTTCGCCGGGTTGTTTTTGGCCGCCCTCGGCGTCTGCTTCCTTGTGGATTCCAGTCTAGTGCTTGTCTGCATATTTCGTTTGGCTGTTTACGAAGGGTATGGCCCAACCACCGCCATTTCCTAAGTTTAATTTCATTGGCGCTGGGTATCTCGTTGGATCTTCTGCGAAGATCATTGTTTGATATAACATTCGGCCACCAGATTTTCAAGATTCTTCGCAGACAGTTGTTAATAAAGACTTATGGGTTAGACTCTCTGTTGTAAACCAAGTTTCGCATCCATATAAGAGAACCGATTAAACGTTTGAACGCAATATGCGTAGTTTAGTGTTGTACGAGAACATGGTAGACCTCCAGATTTTACTAAGCTGTGCAAACACTGCTTTTGCTTTGCCGATTCTGGCCTCAACATCCACGCTGGTAACTCCATCTCCCGCGATTATACTGTCAAGGTACATGAAGTTAGCAACTTCTTCAATGGGATACTTATTTACCATAAAAGGGAGGGCATTGTTGTTTGCGTTTTGACAGAGACATTATGTTTTTGTTGTGTTAATTGAAAGCCCCTTTTTACTAGATTCTTTTATGCCTAAGTGTCGGATGGACAGAAGACAAATATCGTCCGCGTACTCTAGGTCTTCGAGATGTTCATTGAGTGTCCATTGGATGCCCCGCTGGTGTTCGTCTTCCGCTTTTTGTAGTATGTCATCTAGAACGATCAGAAAGAGAACGGGGGAGAAGAGACAACCCTGTCGTACCCCTGTTGTTGGTTGAACTGCTGCAGATAATTGATCAGACGTATGACTTTTTCTAATATTCCTCGACGTATTAATGATTCCCAAATATGGTCCCGGGAGACAGAGTCGAATGCCGTAGAGTAGTCGATGTAGAATAGTTGAAGTGTAGTTCAACCTAGCCTTTATAAATACTTTGACAATCATTATGTAAAAGGGCTATGCTACACTTAGGAACTACGGGAAATATATACATATTTATATATGTAAAGGTGACCAGATATCATTTATAGTACATATTAACTATTTTTTTTTCTATCGTACTAATCCGATCAACTGCTATTAGTTATATCACAATAAAAAGCACCCTTAGGGTATTTTAGGGGTTTGTCTAATTTACATTATATAGGTAAATAAATAGATAACTAATATAAATGTCGATGGCTTTATTACGCAGCATAATTATGAATGTATATTTTTTGTATATATATATTACTTATTTGCTTATAATGCATTCTATATACATATTTTAATAATTGAACAGGTCTATAACATTTTATCAGTAGTATTATGAACGGGGGAAGCATCTATGATTTGTTTCACATAAACACTTGATACATAATTGCAATTATGTACCATATAATTGAAAATACAGTCTACATTGTTTCTAGAGCTAATTCAAATACAAACTGGTTTTTTAGAATATAGCTTGCCTTAATGACGTTCAGCGTATTTGTTTATATATGTGTTATAATTTTGCTTATTCAAGTTATTGCAATATAAAAACTTGTTCAACTTTAACATTATGTTTGACATAGTCTATATGTATTGCTTTTATATATTTTCGTTTTTTTGTATAAACTTTTAATTTCTTTCAATTCTTCATTTTATTTTTGTTTGCTTTTACTGCAGCTTCTTGTTAACTAGCTAAACTAGTTACTTATTTAAAATTCAATAAACTGTGATGCTTTTTTTTTTTTGTAAAATTATGACAAACATTGTTTTCTTTCAATCACAATTCAAGATACATATTTAATTTGCTTTTTTTGCCATTTCATTTAAGGCTTATGTTTAGGTTTTTATATGTATATATATGTAAAGATATATGTATAGGTATATGTTTTGTGGCAGGCGACCTAAATATATATGTATTTGTTGCATGTAGCAAAACATAAAACGAATATGGTACATGAAATTAGATACACATTGAAGGCACAGGAATATTACACACATGGGCTGAGGTCTTAACTTAATAAACTGATATTTAAAACCAATCAAAATAGGTTATGTTTATGTAAATGTTTGTATATATGTACTTAAATACTTGCACAAAACAGTGGTTGGTATTCAAGTTTAATGACTGGCTGCACATTTTCAAAGTAGTTTAATACTTATGTAGTAACTTAGAATTCTAACACAATTTGAAATTTTCAAAATTTCTAAATCGTTTGACATTTTCACTTAAATTTTTCTCGTTTTCAAGATACTCTGGCACTAAAATGTGTTCTATTTAAAAAATGGATTTTTCGATGCCGATGATTTCATGGTGCACAAGATTTGACGTTCCAATTGAAAATCATAGTCTAAATTTTTCAGCAGCTCAGAGATTTCGGGCAGTATGGGCAGCTAAAGAAATGCATAGTAAAAATTTGTAAATTTAAAATCAAATACCATTATGTACTTACATCAGTCATGGGCTGGCTCTGCTGCAGCACGGCATTCATTGTAAAGGGCACGCCCTCCAGCTCTGTGTAGGTGCCGAGCGTTCCAATGCCGTAGCCGGAGCGGCCAGCAGCGGCCGGTCTGGGTGGTGCCGGTCGCTGTGGCGAATTTATTTGATAGTTTGCCTGTATTTCCTCGTAGTCGTGATCCGCAGCTGGCGGTTGGGGCAGCTAATCATAAAGAGAGAGAGAGAGAAAGTATTAGAACACATAATAATAATAATGGGTTGACGTTACTCTGCCTTGGCATCCAAAAACTTAGCGCTTATACAAAAATCCTATTGCATTTTTGTACATAGCAGCAGTTGGTTTGAACATACCGGTCCACGTGCAGCACCACGTTGTCCTTGCAAGTTCAAACGATTGAGTGCCTGTTCCACCTCATGCAGCGCAGGAACTGCGCCTGGCACAGGCGGCGGCAGACGCACCGGTATGGCACCAGTTTTATAACAAATCAACACGCCATTAATATCACCGGCCAGCTTAAAGCCATCGGGTGCAATCTTTAGCTTGGAACAGAGTATTATGTCCGTAACGGCATGAGTGACCGAGCCACGTTTGGACAACTTGTAGGCTATTTGACGCTTACGCCAGGCCTTCTGCTCGCTGTCAGCGGTGCGTGAAAGCAGCGAGAACTCCTTGGGAGGTTGTATTTTTTCAGCAATGACTCTGCATATAAAACAAAACAATAAAAACAATATGACAAAGGCATAGCGCAAAGACGGATTACTTACTTTAATGTCTCCACAACATAATCAGGCAGACCCTCCGATTTGGATAGGCACAGATAGCGTGTGGTTTGCCTGCCAAAGAGTATATTGTATTCACGCCAGAGATCTGCATCGGCATCTTGATCGTACGTGCGATGAATGGCAGTAAAGTTCTTGGGACAGCTGAAAGCATATAATATTAAATAATTATAGTAACTGACTCATGCACACGCAAAACTTACCGCTCAAAATCTTCCACAATCTGCAAAGACGTTATAGGTCGATTGTCTGGCAGAAAACTCATTATAGAATTGATAACATTCTTCGATCCGGCTCCATTAGGCAATGCAGTTCCAGTTGCCTTTCCAGTGCCCGCAGCTGCTGCTCCTGATGTGTTGCCCGCCGCAGCCGCCGGAGTAGTCACTGCCGTGGGTGAGCCGAGCAGCGCTGCTGCGCTGGCCATTACAGAACTGCTGCCGTTCAGACTAGTGGCGCCGCTTTGTATATGTTTACTGGCCTTATTCATAACGTCGTAAAGCCGTTGTTGGCAAAAACCGACTTTCACCCCAAGTTTGTTATGTACGGAGTTTGCTTGTTGTTGTTATCGTCTGGCTAGCCGAGCTGTGCTGGTAAATAAAAAACCCAGAGAGTTTTGCTTGTTAGTCATTGAATTCAAATATTTGCCGAGATTCATCAAAATTATATACACTGCCGACCTAGTGAAGTAGGAGTATATTCCATTTATAGACAATCAGTGTAGCAGGCCAAAAGTGATAGGGAGGAAAGGGGATACTCTGAGAATTTTGTAAGCATTTCGAAATTTGGCAAAATCTTATGATGGATGACGTCTGATGAGGAGTCGTAAACGAAGTGGAGGACTGTGCTTTGGAAAAATGTAAACGTTTTCTTCTTTATTGGGCTCACATGAGTCTACAACTGAATTTGGTGGCTCTAACTTGTTGATAAATGGTAAATTCAAAAATTTCTTTAAAAAGTGCAAAAAGGTGACACAAGGAAACTATTGTAGTGCAGCGGAAGAAATTAACCCCAGTCTGGCGAATCGCAAATCCGTAAAATATATTTCGACGCATAAATACCTATGTATGAAGAGTATTTAATAATTCGCATTTCACGTACATAGTTTTTTTTGTATTTTAAATGCATGCATTTCCAAATATGAATCATAGTATGTATGCCGGATAGCCGCCAATCGGTTCTGATCGAGTTTATCAGTTCTGGAAGTATTGGGTCAAACAAAAATTTTTTAGACTGACTGAGATCGAATACAGAAGCAGCGCCTAACACACGCACTTACACAAACAGCCACTTGGGTGCTCTTTGATTCGCTTTGGAAAAACCGCCGCAGAAACAAAGCAAACGCATGCCACGTTCTCAATGAGAGATTTCCAGTCAATGACCCCTAAAGCCAAATTATTTCCAAGTTACTTGTTAGAAGTTGTTTTCAAATTACGTGACCGCATGACAGAGTTTTTCCCCAAGCTGCTATAAATCGCTTTAGCTGCGTTCACCTTAAACTTGTATATGAGTTTTATTGTGCACGGGTTTTATTTAATTTTACTAACCAACTGATAAAAGTGAAGAGTCAAGGTAATGATAATTATATAAACAATCTAAATAAATACCGAAGATAGAGCAGAGAAGCGTACTTCTGCGTATTTGCCTGTTTACGTGTGTTCTTGACAATGCAATAAACTTGAGTCAGCGCAGAATTTTGACGGAAATTGGAAATTACCTTCATACTTCTTTATATGGTACACACACATGGCGAAAGATGAGCCCGGCAAGACAAAGGCCAAAAGTTGAGAGCGACTGCAGCCAAGTACACACTTACATATATACAATAGTCGTTAAAAGTATTTTGACAAATACAAACGTTTCTCGTTTAAAGCTCAAGACGAAAAATGTGACCTACATAAGTAGATATTATTAGCCTTAAAAGCGCGAAAATATTTTACTTATTACTTGGTGCAGCCATAACCTGTGTCGGCTGAATTGGTGAAGTACTAGACGCAGGCTTGAAGCTGGATGTTGTGGAACACTAAGGAAAAGTATATAGCACCTTGCCAAACCATACTATATCAAACATAAGAAAAGCAAATAGATAAATTAGCACGATTTAAATTTGCTAAAATTGGAAGAATAATTGCTACGTAGCCCAAAATCGAAAATAGTGAAAAAGACAGTAGGACGACCCCGTAACACACTTTTTCAATTTGGAAACTGGTTTTTTTTACTGAGTATATTTCATGCTTTGCCAACGCGTTATATTTATACCCTGTACCGTATGCTACAAAGGGTATATTTTATTTTTGCAAGCCGAAAATATATGTAACATACAGAAGGAGACGTCGGAGACCCCCCAAAGTTACTTAAAGTATGATCAGTGTGACTCGAGAAGTCGATATACCCATGTCCGTCTGTCTGTATGAACGCCTAGATTTCAGAGATGGTAGAAGCTAGAGCGACTAAAATTTCAGATCAGATGCCTAATTATGTCAGGGGAGACAAGTTTATTTTACTTTGTCGATATCGGGGTTATATTATATAGCTCCCATAGGGGTGTTTCAGAGGACCTCGAAAAAAAGCAAAAGTTTTAGTTTTGTTTACAAAGATATCATAACCAAA
The DNA here is from genome assembly GCA_018150985.1 of Chymomyza costata. Taxonomy (NCBI): domain Eukaryota; kingdom Metazoa; phylum Arthropoda; class Insecta; order Diptera; family Drosophilidae; genus Chymomyza; species Chymomyza costata. The sequence continues at coordinate 2,498,430 of JAECWU010000127.1, read as the reverse complement.
TTTGGCACTCTGAAGTTTTTTGGAGTTCCCAAGCACTGTTCCAAATTTGATCAAAATCGGTTGACTATATCACATAGCTCCTATAGGACCAATCGGTCACAAAAACGTTTTTTGTACAAAATTGGTTGTGTTTCGTTTGTTTGTAATGATATTGTAACCACATTTGGCATTAAGAAGTTTTTAGAGTACCCAAGCACTGTACCAAATTTGATCAAAATCGGTTGACTATATCATATAGCTCCCATAGGACCAATCGGTCAAAAACACGTTTTTTGTACAAAATTCGTTGTGTTTCGTTTGTTTTTGAAGATATCGTAACCAAATTCGGCGGTCGGAAGTTTTTTATAGTTCCCAATCAGTGTACCAAATTTGATCAAACTCGCGCAAAATTCGACTGATTTCTGTTTGCTTGTGAGAATATCGTAACCAAAGCCGAATAAAATATTTTTTGGAGGTCTTAAACAATAAGTCGGACTTAACTGCAATGTGGTGGTACAGGGTATCCCAAAGTCGTCTGCGCCCGACTTTAACGTACGCCAGCTTTTTTATTTGTATTTCTAATAGACATGATGTTTTTTTTATTAATATTTGTTACAACAAGAAAAGCGCAAGGAAAACTTGACTTATCAAGACTTTCATATATTCGGTAGAATTAATTTGTACCTCGTGAATAAAAAAATATTTCGATAACACAAAATTACAAAATAATTTAAATTAAAAAAAAAAAAATTGTGCATAAATTAAATCAGCTCTTATACTAGGTTTTTGCAATGTTTATCAAACGCAAAAGAAGGCGCGCCAAATCAAAATGCTTATCATAACTTAGGACATCGTTTGAGCGACCGTTCTCATAAATAGATTTCAGCAAAAAATCAGAGATATCTAATATATAGGGTTTTGGGTCGTCGTGAAGCACCTTGTCGGACCGCAATACAGAAATCGGTGGAAAAATTCGAGCTGTTGGGAAACGTTAGTGATGTGAAGAATAAAACCCGTGCACGTCGCTCCAGAACAACTGAGAATATTGCTGCTGTAGCCCAAAGTGTTGAAGAAAACCCAGGTTTGTCCATTCCTCGTCGTTCTTTGGAATTGGGCATTCCACAAACGTCATTACACCGTATTTTGCATAAAGACTTGGGTCTTAAGGCTTTTAAAGTTCAGTTAACACAAGAACTCAAGCCGGCCGATCATCAACAACGTCGTGTCTTTGCTGATTGGGTCCTTGAAATGCATGAAAATTATCCGGAATTCCATCGAAAAATCATCTTGACTGATGAGGCCCATTTTCACCTCGGCGGCTACGTCAACAAGCAAAATTGTCGCTTCTGGGGCTCGGAAAACCCAAGAGTTATTGTTGAGAAGCCTCTTCATCCTCAACGTGTGACTGTTTGGTGCGGTTTATGGTCCGGCGGGGTCATTGGACCTTACTTTTTCGAAAATAAGGTTGGATCAACAGTTGCGGTGAATGGATTGCGCTGTCGAGAGATGATTAATGATTTTTTATGCTCGGAGTTGGATGGTATTGATCTGGACAACGTTTACTTTCAACAAGACAGCGCTACGTGCCACCTAAGCAACGAAACCATGGCCACCGAGATCTTGTGATTTAACTGATTAGACACCTTGCGACTTCTTCCTTTGGGGCCACGTGAAAGATAAGGACTACGCCAACAGCTGAGCGTCGATTCAACACCTCAAAGATAGAATTCGTGAGGCTATCGAGGACATAGGGCAGCCACTTTGCGATTTGGTTATGGAAAATTTTATGAAAAGGATATGGTCCAGTAAGCGTGGTCGTGGTGGCCATTTGGCTGATGTTGTTTTTCATTATTAACGGCATACCTTCCTCTTTATTATGAAACAAACATCCGATCATTTATCTCAAAAAATTGAATTTTTCTTTAAATACCAAAATAACACCTCTTATTGGAAAACCCTTTACTTAAAGATTAGTAATATCGACACTATACAGGTCAACATTATATACCTTGCGGTAAAGTAAAACAGAATGCTGCACAAATTCATAAGATCATTTAAAATCTTCAAAATTATTTGGATTTAAGACTCCCTGCCCTATGAGCTTCACAAAAGTTCTGCTTCACCAAATTTTGATTGCAGACTCATGTGAGTTGACAAAGACTTGAATTTTTACAAAATATCTTCCTGCAGGGCATCCTACTGCGACTGGGTCACACTTTTTAATCTCCACCTATTTGGGGTGCCTGAATAAAGTAGAACACTTTTTAGGCTTTATCGGGTTCACAAGTTAAAGGTAGTAAATATTTATAATTATTTGTTAGGATAGTTTATGGTCAGCAGGCACGACGAGAGGGGAGGAGGAAGGGGTGATTCCGCCCGGGCCCAGAGTTTTCTCAGGGGCCCGGTGAAATTACTGTCGTACTGACGTGATTCAAGCTAAAGGTGTAATAGAGTTGCCGGCATATTTTTCCCCCCGGGACTGGATTTTTCCCTCTACGGCCCTGATGGTCAGTCACACTGCATAAACAGAAAAAATATCCGTCGAATGTAGAATTCCCATCACTTATTATTATGTAAACACTACATGCTTCATAAAAAATGTTGATAAATCTATGGGTTCGTACTATTCACAGAACCCTTGATCCCAGGAGTAACGAGATGCACACAAAAATCTAAGACTCTTTGTGCTTGTCAAAACACTTTTGAAGACCACTGTACATAGACACACACGCACATTCTAACGTGTAGGGTTTCAGCTTTTTATTTTTCTAAAAGCAAAGGGGGGAGTCAGGAGGCGTGCGCGCGCACCAACAACAAATTTAAAGACACAACAAACGGGACAAAGAGAACTGCAATTTGTGCGCAATTACAAAATGCAAAAAAAAAAAACAAAAAACAAACAGCGCTGTTGGCGCCGCTGCAGTTGCAGTCAAATGCCAAAGAGACAGAGAGACAAACAGACAGCACTTAGTCATAGGCTGTCGAATGTTTGTATGCATGTTTTTAGAAATTGTCTAACACTAATGCAACATTTGTTGCTGGGCGGTAGTTTTGCTATTTATTATTATATGTACATACATATATAAATTAAATTAAAGCATAGCAAATTGCATGCCACTTAATGAAAGCAAATAAATAAATGACTGAGATGGGCGACAGCGACGCGGCAGCATCAGAATGCTGTTTATATACAAACACACGCACGCACACTCACACACAAGCAGCACATTAATCAAAATTCATATGTATTTACCATTTGCTGCTGCTCTTTTTCCGCTATTATTAGTTATTTTTACTAGCTTCTCTTCACTCTTCTCACAAGTTCTTTGCGCGAGAAGTTGTGTAAACTCTTTAAATTCGTCTATATACATTTATATATGTACACAGCATATGTTGCGTTGAGACAATTTCCGTATACAAAAAATTCCGTTTTCTTTGCTTTTGTTTACGATGCGTTTTATATTAATTTTGCTTATTTTCTAAATGATTTTGCGTTAGTACTAACGCTCAGTGCTTGCTTTGCTATTTTTAATACACAATTGCCCACTTTTTGTTTGGCAAACAATAGAAAAAAAAATACACACGACCGTCAGCTGTGAATAGGGCTGTTGATTTGAATTATAAGCTGCAGCTAGATATTTCGATATTTTCGATATACGATAAATGTCGATAGTAGCTTTGCCCAATTAACAGCAGAGTTGTGTTAAACACTTAAAAATTCGCTTACACTTAAGCACAGCAACAACAACGCTTGCAAAATCTTTAGAAAATTAATTAATTTGTTTACAAATTAATATTCAGCAGGCATAAAAATACGCGTAGCTTAACGAACTAGCAAAATTCAAGCCAGCGCTCTGCAGTCTGGCAACATTTTTCAACACTGCCACAGTGTGCACCACTATTGCATGTAGCTTTACATTTGTTTATATTATTGCACATTTTGCGACTCCACATAAAATTACCTGTAATGGAAAAAGTTGAGCCAGTAACAGTGCCATCGCATGTTGATCCATATCGACGCTTATTAAATAAAGCGTTGGCACAATTGATGAACGATAAAGATGTCTGCGTAGCCAGCAATCAATGTCTCGAGACGCTTACCGAAATGCTGCAAGCTTGTGAGTATTTGTTTTTATTTTATTTAGTAAACGCACTTACAGTTCTGCTTATTTATGTGCAGTGCTTGTGGAAATCGGCCACTCGGCGCACAACTATTGCGAATTGGGCGGTCGCACATTGCCTACTGGCGGCGATGTAAGCATGGCGCTTATCAATCAGGGCATCTCTATTACCAACTTGGAATCCTTTATGCGGCGCTCAAATCATACGCCCATACCGCTGCCGCAACAGCAGACGCAACAAAGACAATTAAATTTGCTGCAGGCCGGAAACAAAGCAACTCATCCACACTATGTACCTAGTTACTTTCCAGCCATGCCAGATCCACATGCGTATATACGCACGCCGACACACAAGCAGCCCGTCACCGAGTACGAGGCCATACGTGAGAAAGCTGCTTGTCAGAAACGCGACATAGAAAAGGCGCTTACCAAATTTCTATGCAAAACTGCCGAGACCAATAATCTCTTTCCAACCGAAGACAATATGTTTCCATGTAAGTTTGTTGCACTAACTAAGTATAACAAGTGATTTTAATGCTTTTTCATCCAAAGTAATTGCCTGCAAAGCTGTCTTGCCTTCTTATGTAGCAGCCTTGAATCCAACAGATCAAGTTTTTGATTTTGAAGAGTTGGAGTATCATTATTTAGTGGCTAATCGCACTGAGGACGTTACAAGCAAGGGTAATGCGAGCTATTTTCAAATAATGTAAAGCAAACTGTAATTGCCTCACTATTTCAGATGAGGCGGACGAGGGCGATAGCGAAAACGAGGAAATGGATGCTGACAAAGCCAAGGACGAAAAGCCTGAACTCGAGATTAAGCCTAACTCGACTACCAACAAGGCTATTTTAGAAAACCCCAACATAGACAATCCTTATTTACGCGCAGCTACACTTCCAAAACGATCAAAGCTGCAAAACAATGGAATTGCAACAAACATGATGCCCAGCCGAAATTTGAGCGCAAACATGCCTTCCACGCTAGAAGTAACGAAAAAAGAATTAGTTTAGTTAAAGCATAAATCATTCATTATAAGTTGTACAAATAAATGTAAGTCTCTCAACTCAAGCAAATGCTCTTTTTTTATCGATAACGATAAGTTGCCAGTATTGTAAATGACAAGGTGGCAGCGCCGCGTTTGCTCTAATAAAAACAAAAACAGCTGTTGGTTGCTTTAGCCGCTGCAGCATGCCAAAATTTTCATATTGGCTTTAATCATTTTTTAAAACAAACAATTTGTAACTAAACTTTTGTTGCGTTATAAAACAAACATTGATCGGTGATACTCTTACGCATTGGCTTAATTATACGGCACTAACAACATGAACTTCTTGCGGCAAGCATTTAGCATTACGAAACAACTGACGACACAGAGTAAGTTACATATGTATGTACATACTTATGTATTATACCACCAAAAGTTTAATAAAATTGTATTAAAATATCAGGACTCCCGCCACTTCGGTATTGTTTTTCCAAGTGTTATGCTTGTGCGTATTTATCTAGGCCTACCCAGAAATGCTTTGTTGCACCAATGTGCAACTCTTTTCATGCATCGTCCACGCGTGCCTCGCTTGCTTCAAACTGCTGGCAAACCGCCCTCTGTGAATATTTTCATTGGCATTTTCCCATAACACACAGACTTTAATTAAAAACTGTCCAGCCCAACAACAAAGTTTGACATGCATTCATGCAACAACAATGCGTATTTGCATGCTTCATACACAGGTGCGCAAGTGCCTCATGTGTGGCATTTAAAGCAGTCGACTATTTTAGATTAGACATAAAACGCACTCCCTTGGGACTACTGCATTCAACTGATCCATTTTCATTTCGCTATCAAAATTCACAATTGTTACCTCGACAGTTGTCGCTCATTTGACAGACACTCCTTTGTCATAGTATTTCGCACACTCTTTCAATCCTAAAAGGCTTGAAAACTGCTGACCCAGAACCACAGCGAAAACTATTGTTTGCCTTAGACTGGACATTTGCGCTTGCGCGTCATATGGCTGCAATTATTAGCGAGGACTTCTATGGCATTGTCATATTTTGCAGCCAACTAAAATAAAAACAACAAAAAAAGAAAAGAAAAAAAAAACGCACACAATCATTTTCGATTTTCACAGAGATTAGCCACAACAAAAGGCATTGGCCATTGTATTATTTTGTTTTTCTTCATTTTGGCCAACTGGCTGACCCTTTTGTGTGTGTCTGTGTTTTTGTCAAATTTCCAAATCCCAGACTGACATGCGCATATTTAATTAGTACAGTTGTGTAGTTGGCAACTAACGACTGTCTGTTTAATATTTCAGCACTGCAAAGCAGCTGCAATACGCTGCGCTACATGGCCTCTCTTAACCAAATGCATCGCACGGGTCCACACATCAAAAAGCGACCACCACGTCAACCGCTTGATGGTAAACCCTTTGCCAAGGGCGTTGTGCTCAAGACGCTTATCAAAAAGCCCAAGAAGCCCAATTCTGCAAATCGTAAATGCGCGCTTGTGCGACTATCCACAGGCAAAGAGATGGTAGCCTATATACCCGGCATTGGACACAATCTACAGGAGCACAACATAGTGCTGTGCCGTGTGGGACGTTTACAGGATGTTCCCGGCGTAAAGCTGAAGGCCGTGCGTGGTGTCTACGATTTGGCGCATGTCATCAAGAAAACGCAGTAGAGTTTTCCTTTTGTTTTGTAGTCATACGTTCTCTGTATAAATATGCAAACTAATGTCGCATTGTTGTTATTATTTTTTTATGGAAAATTATGCGGCTTAAACCGGCTTAGTGTAAGAAGCCGTTCGCAACAAGTGGCCTATCCTCTGCTGTCTTTGTCGTAATCTTAAGTCAACAAGTAAACGATTCTACAATTCTCTGGACGAACTGCTGTGCTGGGACTCAATCTCTGTGTATGGACTGACTGACTACTATTACCAAGTAAAAAGGTTTTAAATATATTTTTACGCTTTAACAGCTTAAGCCATTTGAGGCATTCTTTGCTTTTAAAACGAAATTGCCAACTAATGGTTAGTTGAAATGGGCGTCTTACTGGCACGCCCCGTTTTCACAGTTTGTAACGACTTTATCTGAGATGATGAAATTTAAGGGAAATGCATAACTCTTAAGTCTATATTCATATTTCTAAGCGTTTTATATGCGGTAAAATATACGCCGAAATACTTTCTTGTATGGAAGTTATTCGTCTTTGTCAGCGTTACACAAAAGTTGTTAAGTAATTGCGGAGCCACATAAAGATTTAGGCTTTTAGTGAAGCCAAATGCTTTGGAGTAAACTAAGTTTAAGTATTGTTTCCTAGGCGTTTGAACTGGACTCTGGATATTCACTGTTTGTATAGCTGCATAGTTTTGCAAGAATATTTATTCTGTTACAACAACTAGTCTTTGGAATAAGAAGACTTTAAAATTTTATTGCTCAGAAATCAGACTTTCACTTTTGGGAAATTAGGAAGGAATTTTAAGACATTTTTATACCCATTTCCTTATGGTACATTAAGTATATTAAGTTTGTGCAAGCCGAAAACATACAGAATGAGACTTCGAAGACACACCAAAGTTACTTAAAGTATGATCAGGCTGACTAGAGAAGTCGATACACCCATGTCCGTCTGCCTGTTTTTAGAGTTTCCAAGCACTGTGTCGGTTGGCAATAGCATATAGCTCCCATAGAACCGATCGGTGAAAAAAGTATAGGGTGCGCCATTTCTTATGTCGGTATTGTAACATTGAATAACTTAAACATTTGACAATCGATTGACTTGACTACATGTTTTGGAAACGTCAATTCAGTACAATTTTAACCATGTATCGCTTCATACCAAAAGAACGCGCCGAAGTAGTTACTTTGTACATTGAAAACAGTCCTTCAGTTGTGTTAACTCAACGTGCATATCGTCGAAAATATCATGGCAAATAGGCACCGTCTGACAACTCTCTGGTGGCGTTTATAAGCAAAATTGCCGTATTTGGGGAACGCAGAATCCACACGAGATCTATGAAACGCCATTACATGACCCAAAAGTTACTGTTTAGGCCGGCGTTTGCGCCAAAACCAGCATTGGGCCTTATTTTTTCAAAGAGAACCAAACGGTCGATGGAAACCGATATCGGTAGATGTTGGCTCACTAGGTCTGACCACAAATGCGCGAAAAAGGTCTTGAAGATTACTGGTTTCAACAAGCTGGTGCGACATGCCACCCTGCGAATCCAACAATCCAGTTTCTGCAACGATAATTCCCTGGACGTCTGATGTCAAAAAGCGGCGACATTGAATGGCCACCCAGATCCCCAGATTTGAACCCTCCGGACTTCTTTTTGTGGGGTTATTTGAAAAGCAAAGTGTATGCCAGCAAGCCGCAGACCGTTGAAGAGCTTAAGGAAAACATTCGTGCCGAAATCATCGCTATACGACCCGAGATGCTCGAAAAGGTAATGAAAAACGCACCAAAAAGGGCATATTTTGCTGTGGCCAATAGTGGCGGCCACTTGATTGATGTTGTGTTCAAAAACTGGTCCAAATAAATTGCAAAGGACCAAATTAAATGAAAATACCTCATATACTGATATCGGTTGTTTTATTTTGAAGTTATTCAATGTTTTGTTTGGCGCACCCCTTATTTAGTGCAAAACTCGCCTGTTTTTTTATGAAGTAACCAAATTTGGTGTTTGGTAGTTTTTTATAGTTCTCCAATACGGTACCAATGGGTCTAGCTGGATAAAATCCTGGAAACTGCACCCAGCGATATTTGAAAACTAATGATGCAGTTCGATGCATATGGCAAAAAATTCCAGTTTTTAAACTTAAAATTTTTTTGTAAACTTGTTTCACCAAATCGATTTGATTCAATCCAAATTAACAACGTATAAAGATACTTTTTTCAAAAAAAAAATGGTAATTAACATATTTAAGGAACATAATTAAATAAAAAAAATTCCATATTTTTTTAAGGAAATTTGTTGGTTAAAAAAAATTATATATGGCACTGTTGCAAACTTAGATTAAAAAAAAATGTATTCAAAAATTTTGCGTAGTTTGGTCACGATTAAATAAAAACGAAAAACAAAAAATCCCAAAAAAGGGAATTTTTTTTTTATATGAAGTTTTGACATTTCGTGCGGAATTCATTTAAAAAAAATATCCCAAAAAAGGGAATTTTTTTTCAATATGAAGTTTTGACATTTCGTGCGGAATTTTTGCATGCTGCGTATATCCCAAAAAAGGGACTTTTTTTTTGTAATATGTATGAAGTTTTGACATTTCGTGCGGAATTTTTGCATGCTGCGTATGGGCCTTTAACTGAAACTGAAATTTTGCGAAAAAATTAGTTTTTGCCATATGCGTCGAACTGTATCATTAGTTTTCAAATATCGCTGGGTGCAGTTTCCAGTACCTTATCCAGCTAGACTCTTTGTTCAAAATCGGTTGACTATATCATGTAGCCCCCATAGAAGCGGTCGGTCAAGAAAAAGCTTTTGGTGCAAAATTCGACTGATTTCTGTTTGTTTATGAAAATATCGTAACCAAATTTTGCAAATAAATATGTTTTGGAGTTCTTAAGCAATATATCGGATTCGATTGCAATGTGGTGGTACAGGACATTCCTTTTGTCTCGATTAGTTGAACAAAAAGATACTTTTTCAAGGACTTGCTTGAACAAATGAGATTTAGTGGATTATTAACAACTGTTACATAAAATCTTCATGATGGCGAACTCCCAGACAGCATCACAACTAGCTCAGGTGTTCGCCAAGGGTGCGTGCTCTCCCCAGTCCTCTTTCTTATTGTTATTGACGACATCCTGCATGAATTCATTGATGGAAAAAGAAGAGGCATCTACTAAAACTTCACCGAACATCTCGAAGATCCCGCATATGCGGACGATAACTGCTTAATCCCCGTCAGGCACGCCGACATGCAAGCCAAGATTAGCGATGTGTGTGTCAATTCGGCCAAGGTCGGCCTAAAAATCAACATCGACAAAGCAAAATCAATAAAAAATGAACACCAAAAACAACGACAATTTCACGCTACATGGCAAAGAAATTGAACAAGTCGATGATTTTACCTACCTAGGCAGAGTATAATATCCGCAGAAAATAGTGCAGCGAAAGACATTCTCGCCAAAATAAACAAAGCAACCGGCGCGTACTCACAGCTTCGACAAATCTGGAGTTCAACGCAAATATCCTTCCGAACAAAAATGAGGCTATTTAAATCTAATGTCATTTCGGTACTGCTGCACGGATGCGAAACTTGGCTTGTAACTGACCAACTATCTGGAAAAATTCAGTGCTTTGTAAACAGATGCCTCCGCCGTATTCTTAAGGTGTGGTGGCCAAATGTCATCAGCAATGATGATCTTTATACAAAATGTAACTTACAGCCAATGGCCAATATGATTAAACTATGAAAATGGCGGTGGCTAGGCCACACCTTGCGTAAAGAAGCTACAGAAGTTTGTCGACAAGCCCCTGTTTGGAATCCACAAGGCAGCCGCAAGAGGGGTCGACCTAAGACTACGTGGAGAAGAAGCCTACAAAAAGAAATCTACGAATTTGGTAAATTGTGGAACGAAAAAAAGATGCTAGCTAACAATCGGAACAGATGGAAATGCTTTATTGAGGCCCTATGCTCCAGTGGGAGATAAAGGAAATGATGATGATGATGACATAAAATCTTAAGACTAGACATAATATTGTGTGACGTTATTGTTTAGTTATTTTAGGCTATCGAAAATCGAACGCAAATTTAATCTTACAAGAATTAAGATACATTTTAAGTGATTTCTGGTTTTAACCTTTTTTCCTTCATTAACCATCCGTAAGTGTATTGAAAGCCGTCTGGAACTTCAGAAGTTAGGCCCGAAAATTACTCTTTTACCTAGAAGGTTCTTTAAAAACCAGTAGGCTACAGTCACTCAAATCGGTATGCACCATATACTCATGTAGACTAAAATGTACAAATGCTTTTTACTTTTTGGTGATGATCATCATCATGATGACTATTTCCTTTAACTCCCAGTGGAGCATAGGGCCTCGATTTTGGTGATACCACCGGAATGTGGTGGTGCATGAAAATGTTCTATCTAAAGGCCTATACGCAGTTCGAAAAATTTCGCGCGGAATGACAAAGCTTCATATAAAAAAAAGTGCCAAATGGGATTTTTTTATTTCGAAATTTTTCGACCTGCGAAGACCCCTTAAGTCAACAATGGAGTTTCAATGGCCTGTGGTGTTGCCTGAACACCAAAACTTCATATAAAAAAAAGTCCCAAATGGGATTTTTTTATTTATATGAAGTTTTGTCATTCCGCGCGAAATTTTTCGAACTGCGTAGACCCCTTAAGTCAACAATGGAGTTTCAGTGGTCTGTTGTGTTGCCTGAGCACCGATTTGACTTTGGCAAGATCGAAACGAGCATGGCGCAGAGCTCCTGGTTCTTATGGTACTTTATTGAAAAAAGTAAGAAAATTTTATGAGATTGGAATAAAGTGAAAAATACTAGTTTTCTAACAACTCATCATCATCACTAGCTTGACAGTCTTCGGCAGACCAAGCTTCCGCAACTATTCCTCTCCATGTTCTTCGATCTAACAACTATTATTCTAAAATTTGGATACGGCCAGTTTGAGACTACAAATGTTATCCGGATGGTGTATTTGTTTGTGCTTAGACAATTCCCAAGAATTCAATCCTTTCGTGTCGGCTTTACTCAAAGTGCGGGGTTAGTAGTAGTTACCGTTACTTAAACACACTCACACATAAAGACAGTTAAATAAACACGTCAAAGGTATGTTTTATGTAAGCCGACGCCGTTGTCACTCTGTCGTATTCAAACATGATGACATTTCAGCTGACCACAAAAAAAAGATCTCTTTGTACAAAGTAGGGACATTGTGTTTGTGTCCATAGACAGACCCTATTACCGTTACTAAAGGTTACCGTTACCGTTAGATGCCTGTTTGACCGTTCACTTGACTGCCTGATTGAGCCATTATGACAGCAAAGAGATAACCCACACACGCACACGCACACACGACTATTTATCTTTTGGTGTCTGCGTCTTGCCTTTTGTTTTAGGATCGTTTCGGCTTCCATATCCAGATTCACTTCCACATGCAATTTGTGCTGAGTCAAGTTGGTCAGGAAGATCCTTTTGTCTTGGCGCATATCTTGAAGCGTACATAATTTTTATCAATAAAAATGTCATTGTCCAAACACATACGACTTGCAAAAATATATAGCTACATATGTATGTATGTAAGTATGTAGACTAATCATCTTTCTCAGTCTATGTGGTACTATATGCACTTCCGTAAAACAAACATCTAAAGTCTTTGTTTTTTCGTGAAAGCTATTTAATTTGGAAAATGAATAATGATTAGCTCGGACTGGACATGGCGGTTAGGATTCACACGTTTACATAGTGGTACTAGTAGCTCATTATGACGTTGGAGGATGAAAACACAAAACATTTAAAATTTCATTTTCAGCTCGTCAGAAAAGAATCTAATAGACATAAAATGTTACCGGAAGATGCGCCTTTTTAAGTTTTTCGATTCTTGCCGATATTTTGCTCTTCACCTCTGCAGCAGATTTTCGCTGTTTACATCCATATAATCAGGGCCGTAGAGAGAAAATCCGGGCCCAGGGGGGAAAATGTACCGGCCCCTCTATTACACCTTTAGCTCGTTGGTAGCATATTTTTGAATATTTCCTAAAATTGTGAGTTATTATAGTTTATATATTTCAATAGAAACAAATCTTTTCCACAATCCAGGAAGTAGCGTGAAAAAATTTAAGTCTCTCGCCTCCTTGACATCATGTATGAAGTCGGTGAATAACTGTCGCTCGTCTATGGAGGAGATGGCGCCTCATATGGGTCCCGGGACACAGGGATATTGAGGAAAATTGTATTGCGGACGAACTGGCAAGACAAGGAACTACCAGCATCCTCCTTCAGGATAAGGAGCGTCTGGGTATTCATATGGCCAGCTGCAAACTAAGCATAAAGACCCATTTCGCTCACTCTGCAAACGAAACGTGGAATCGAATTTCCGACACGTGCAGGATCTCACGGCAAACTCGACCGGTGTACTGCAGGAAAAGAACCAAGGAACTTTGCTGCTTAAGCAGAGCCCAGTGCTCGAAAGTAATCCGAGCAATTACCGGACACTGGCTGGTGGGCTCATGCAGTAAGGCTTAAATCACCTCATCATGATTTCTGTAAAATTTGTGGTGATGAGGTAGAGCTGGAGATGGTGGAGCACCTCTTTTGTCACTGCCGGGACTATGCAGAACAAGGTTCCGTTTCCTCAAGTCACACTTCCTAAATGACTTATCCCAGATCTCAGGAAAGAGTCCGAAATGCCTTTCGAGGTTTATTGAGGCCACCGGATGGCTGTAAAGTAGAGTATCTTGAGGACCTCTTTAGTGGGGTAGGGTGGAGTAAAGCCCAACTGCGGTATCACAACGGGCCCATTTTTATCTGGCTTAAGTAAGTTGGAACGTCACGTCCTAACTGCCGCCTTAACCTAACCTAGAGAAAATTTCGGGCTCGGTGTGAGTCCCCCCCCTTTCCCCGCTCTCTCGTCGGGCCTGTATTATTAGGTTGGATAAAAATTTTAATAGATAAAGCCCAAAAATGTATCGACTTTAGACATCCATAAAGGCCATATTAAATTTGTGCAAGCCAAAATGTTATATAGAGAAGGAGACGTCGGATGCCACCCAATCTATCTATATAATTGGCCATTACAAACGATTATCGGAAAATATCCCTCGCCAGTGGTTCCTATCTTGCTCACAAGGCTACGAAGATCCTCCATTGTCTGGTCTTTCCGTCGCAGAGGCGGGCGTCCCTGTGGTCGACGTCCTTCCAGTGACTTTCGCTCGGAACACCTTTTTAGCTGGAGCCCTTATTATGTTACCGGAAACAAGTTTATTTTAATTTTTCGATATCAGGCTTATGTTACACAGCTCCCATAGGTGTGTTACGGAGTTCCTTGAAAAAGTTTGAGAGGCATAATTCGTTTGTTTATAAGTACATCGTAACCCTATCCCTTTTGGGATTTTTTTTTTATATGAAGTTTTGTCATTCCGCGCGAAATTTTTCAAACTGCGTATAGGCCCTTAAAGATAAACAATTTTAAGTCCGCCATTTTTTTGTTGGTATGCCTATTGTAAATATTAAGTCCCACTTCTTCGAAAGTGTTAAAAAAATTTGAAAAGGGAATTAACTAACTTAAGTGATGTTCCTGGATAATTTTAGTGTATAGTTGCATCATATATCATATAGTTGTATATTTTTCTCTAGAACTTAAAATTTGGAAAATTTCGTTAGATTTGATTTGGATTTTTTTTAATTTAAAATAAAATTGTGGAAATGTTAATACCATCGGCGTTAGAAATAAGATAATTTCATAATTTTGAGCGAATTTTGCATACCAAACAAAAAAGCCAAATACTTAAAGGGAGAAGGAATATTTGAGAATTTTAAACAGTGTTCCATGAAGGTTATACGTTTCCAGGTTCATTAAAAAATTAAAAAATTGTTTATTATTTTATTCCGAAAAACATTTTCAATAAAAACTAGAGCTTACTTTAATATGCCTGAATTTGTTTTAATACTTACATCAACAAAGTAAACAAGATTTTGATAATTCTGATCTCTCAAATCAACTTGAAAGACCTCTCGAATCAAAAGAATAAGGCATGTAGGATTCTAATCGCTGACTACACATACAAAAACAACATCGCTATTCTGTCGGAAAGACAGGCTGCGATTCAGGCCCTGAATTCAGCCATCACAACCTCTAAAATGGTGGAACAAAGCAGAAAGAGCCTCATCACCGTAAGCAAAAGGCAGAACGTTACTCTAATTTGGGTCCCGGGACACAGGAATATAGAGGGAAACGAAAAAGCCGACGAACTGGCAAGAAATGGATCTGCCATGAGTGAGGCTTTTGCGGAACCGGCGTTCACACCACTTAACGTGGTCAAGAGAAATATCAACACAAAATACCTGCAGATAGCGGATCGTAGATGGAATAGTAACATGCAGGACTAGTAGATACCTATGGCCTAAATACAACCTCAAACAAACAACATCGCTTATAAACAGGAACAGAAAAGACACCTCTAGACCGATGGCAGTCATCACTGGCTTCTGGCCTATTGGAGAACAGGCGGCCAAAATGAGCCTTCCCCACAATATCCACTGTCACAGTTGCAACCAGCCAGAAGAAAAAGAAACCGTTCTTAATTTTCTTTGTAAATGCCCTGCTCTTTGGAAGCACAGAATTGACACCCTAGGAAAGCCGCTTTTCAATGGACTGGGAAAGCTGGCGGAAATAAACATCAATCACCTCCAGAAGTTCCTAAGCCCTACGGACTGGATCTCACCGAGCTGTCTACACAAATAACCAATAAACGATTTGGAAACGAGGATGTGGCAACAAAATGCTGCGAAAGCGCTAGTTGGGCTCATGGACTGAGCCACCACTTCAACCAACCAATCAACCAATCTCTCGAATGGAGTTGAAGTCAGCTTGTTCTTAACCTTGCCATAGACCTGAAACATAAAAAAAGTTGTGCCTTTTAATCTATGGATCAAAAGCAAGTAAACCACGTGGGGGTTTTCAAAAATATCAATTAAAAAAAAATAGCCTAAGTTTGAAAAAAAAAATCGTCAAAAAAATTCATGAAAAATGAGTTTTACAAAAAAAAGACAAAAAAAGTTGTGTTATATAGTGTCAAAATTTAAAATCGATCGGTTATTCGTGAAGCCATTCGCAAAAAAGTGGTTTCGAGGAAATTTTTTTTTTCAGAAATCACTTCGTGAAATAATTTCTAACATAATTGTCTACCAATTTAGCTAAAAATCGATTTTCTGAAGACTGCACTGGTGTTACCTCTTAAAAAATGTAATGTTCGCAGAGTTTGACGATACTGATGATCCCTTATGGATTGCGGCAAAGCTTTTGCTATCGAATTTTTTTCATATAAAAACAAAGGATTGTCTATCTAAAGATCCCAAAAGCTATCGTAATATCATTATATTGCTTTTAAAAGACCAACATCCAGCAAAGTATCGTGTAAAACCTTAACTTGAGTAATGTTGATATTTTAAAGCAACTTCCTCTTATCCTTGCAAAATTCTGGGTAGAACCTTTGTGCTTTTGCTCTCACTGCAGCACCAAATTGCAAAACGTTTTATTTAATCTTCGACACGTGTCGTCACAATTTGGGGTTGGTATATAATGCAACCCTTTCGATACTCCCCGTTCTGCTATTACATGTGACTGTGACGTGCGTGTTCCATTCATCCCTTACAGCCCTTGGCGTTGCGGTTGTACAACCCTTACTTAATATTTGAGAAGGAGTATGACAACAAAATTGGATGAGTATGTTATATGCCTACAAAATGGCGCTGGCAAAAATGGCGTCTTGTTGTCCATGCGTTTTGTATTTGAAGACAAAGAAAATCGGTGCGATCCTAAGATACATTCCATAGGGAATTGACCAAAGGTTGACAGAACAAAACAGATTCATTTTAATTGCGATCTTGTGCATAATTTTCACAAGAAGAGAAGGCTCGAAATGTCAAGTCAAATAATGATGCATAATCTGGATTTCTAAAAGAGATGCTGCAACCAAGATTACTCATCACAGCGACAACTTCATTTTCCCATAATCACTTTAGAAGAAGAAAAAGAAACAAAAACAAAGGACAATAGCAAATCAAACTAATTTACAGATAAAAAAAGGGACACGGGGCGTTAACCAAACAAAGATCGAAGGTGAGCCAAAGCACCCCTTTCTTGTCTGTGTCTTTGGTCACGTGTAGCGCACACTCCACTAATAGGAACTCACGATCGGCAGGTGAAAAACTCAAGCGAAACCCAAGCAAATCAAGTCCCCAGCGCATCAGCAAAATGTCAATCATAAATACATAGACCCTAGAATGTGGGCTTACTAGGGATTCATTGTCATCCATTTGATTTGGAATATTTCAACCCCCACCAAAATGACTCGCTGATCTTGAGCTGTGCATCGAAATCTGATTCGCTATCGATCGATCCTCAATGTTGACATATACATAGTTGGCAAAAAGTGCCAAAATTTATTTTAGTTAAATTTTGTTTACTCATGGTTCTAATCCTTTCGGCCCTAGTAACGTTGGAACGCGTTTGACTGGCTTCTAGCACGTGCCGTTTCCTTCTCATGTACCGTATCCTATGGATTTCAACTTTAATTTCGCTTTAAGGATATCAGCGCCTTCTATTCTGCTAAACGGACTACTACTACATAAGGAATTGGGAAAACGAAGATTATTGCACAATTTTCAGAAGCCCAGAAAACGACTGGAACAGGAAGAAGCTGATAGATGTGGTAAGAGTTACATCAGCTAAACTTTCGAGTAAGATCCCTTTTTATGTTACGTGAAAAAAGTTTATTTTAATTTTTTGATACCAGGGTTGTATTATATAGCTTCCATGGGGGTATTACAGCGTCTAAAAAAACACAACTTTTAGGAAAATAAAGAAAAAAAATACGAGTTTGGAGTAGGTTAGTAGTAGTAGTAGTAGTAGTAGTAGTTATCCATATCGCAACTAAGTGGTTGAAATTGGTGAAAATTTTGTTAATAGCGCTAAATTAAGATTATTTTTTTTGATAGATATTTGGACGAAAACCCCAAAATGAAAAAATTGTTCATCCGAATCGTCATTTCAGTAAACACAAATAATGATGGTTCATCAAAATCGATATAAATGTCAGATTTTAGGCAAAAAAAAAGAGCTTATCGGATTCGATCAAGGTCAACCTTTTTTTATGAAATGTTTTTTCGGGAAAGAATTTCATCGTTTTTCCAAATCATAGTAAAATGCCTTTAACTGTTTTTAATGGGGTTAGCGTTACTATTATTTTAAATCCGAACTGAACTTGAAATCGGTTACTTTTTTTTTAAAAAGATTAGATCACAATTACAAATCGATTTCAACTAAAATTGTTGCTAGCTGCTAAGGCCTTAAGCTAGAAATATAGATATTCCTAAGGCTACAACATAGTAAGTATTTTTTAAAGTTCTTAGATACCAGATACCCAGAAATGCATTTAAAAGTAAAGATTTTTCGAAATGTTTTTAGAACATTTCTTATATACCACGATTGTAACGCGTGACAAACATATAACTCTCTAACTCCATCCTCTCATGTTTTTAAAGGAAACCTAAAAAACTTTTATACTTATGCTTAACTTCTTATGATATCCAGGTACCAGTTGCCATAAGGTCCACATACCATTCCATCATCAGGTCATCAGACCTCAGTCTTAGTTTAGCAATTTCTCAATTGACCTACAAATTTGCCTTAGCCCAAAATTGCGCTCTAATCGTCGGATTTATGTGAAACTTTTGTAACAACTATTTGGCAATATGCGAGCAAAAATGCAACTCCTAATCTTAAGGCTGTGCCTGATCCAGGGCTGATCCGGGGCTCGCTCCCCGTGGCTCAACATGCTCGCATAAGCTGAGATAAAATTAAAATGTCGCAGGCGCGCATTCGTAATCGGGGCCATGAAAATGGTTTTTGCTGCTAAATCCGTGCACAACTAATCCTTTCTAGGCCTTGGTCTTTGGTCTGTTTACTACCTGCTCGAGCCATGCAACAGGCGCGCTCTACACACGAATTAACCTGATTAAAATTGTATTTTTCCCAAATTTATGGGATTAAGTTCCGTTCAAGTTCCTTTAACTCGTTTAAGCTACCGGATTTAGTTCAAGTATTCACATTGAGTATAGACGAGACCGTCTGGTCTGGAGATCAGGCCTCAGGCCTCTGGCTCGAACTGAGCCGATTTTTATTGGGCTGGCTTAATTAGCACAATTGTTTACAAATTTTACCTTTCGTCATGCTATTGCCCAGCAATGTAATAGATTCATGACCTGAAAACGACCGAACGACGTCGCTGTGCCATCTCACTGTGAAATCCAGGACAGGCACACGCCCACATATTGCAATGGGCACGGGTACACACAGAGACACACACACAAACACGCACGGACACATCGTGTGAATTGGCCCAGAGCTGGAAATTAAAATTCTATTTAAAAATTAGACTAATCCATGGAACGACAGACAGAAGAACAACTTATGAGGCGTATAGAGTTACATGCTAGGATTGCCGAATCTCGGGATTCCTGCTAAACTCAATTAGCTTATGCAAATACGTTGAACCACAGAACCCGCAGCAGCGGCTCAATACAAAAGAAGGATGCTCTACATTTTTGCCACCAGCCACCGGCCACCAAAAACAAAGACCACAAAAGGTGCACAGTGTTTTTTATGACCCGCAATAGACCGGGTATGGAATCCATTTGTTCTTTTACAGGTATTACGTAATTTGGTAAAACTATTCATCCATAAACTGAAATGTGGTGTTTTTTTTCTTAAATTTAAAATTTATGAATTTTTTTCTTTTACATAAATATAGGATAGAAATTTAATAAAAATTAAAATGAATAGATACATACTTACAGACATGTTGATAAAATTTATTTAATAACCAATATTGTGTTATATGTACTTATGTATAAAAAATGAAATACTGAAAAAAAATATATCTTAAAGGTAATCGCATTAAGAGGCAGGCTATCCCGAAAGCCCCAATTAAGGACCCAGCAGGTGGCTGGTGTTATTCCAGTCTGCAGAAGGCTGAAATCTTTGCTGACAGCTTGGAGGAGAGATTTAAACCACTCAACCTCTCGCCGGAGGTCATGCGAACGAATGTTCGAATGCAGTTGGAGACGCCATTTCAAATGTCGTTGCCTACAAACCCAGTCACCCTACAGGAGGTGGAACTGCAGATCAAGAAACTAAAGGCTAAAAAATCTCCAGGCGAAGACCGCTTAGATAACAGAACACTTAAACTTCTTCCAACAAAAGCGCTTCTTTTCATCGTTCTGCTTTTTAATAGCATACTTAGATTGGGACATTTTCCAAATATCTGGAAGTCAGCGCTAATAACGATGATACCGAAGCCGGAGAAACAGCCCACCGAAGTCGACGCATACAGGCCAATCAGTCTCCTCCCTGCCCTGGGTAAAATGATGGAAAGGGTGATTCTAAACCGAATTCTCAAACTCGAAAACGTTTCGCAAGCAATTCCAAAGTGTCAGTTTGGCTTTCGTAAAAGTCACGGTACTCCAGAACAACTGCACCGTGTTGTCAATTTTGCATTGGAGGCCATGGAGTATAAGATGTATTCAGTGGCTGTGTTCATGGATATTCAGCAAGCTTTTGATAGGGTGTGGCATGATGGACTGCTTAGCAAATTAAAGAGCAGTCTGACTCCTCAACTTTTCCAGCTCGTCAACAGCTTTCTAATGGGCAGGTCCTTTTGTGTCGTGGTCGATGGAGCAAAATCAACAAAGCGTCCAATCTGTGCAGGTGTTCCCCAAGGCAGTGTGCTAGGGCCCACTCTTTATTCAATTTATACTGCAGATATGCCTACGTCTGGTGCAGTTACAAGAGTTGGTGTGGATAACACTCTAATTGCTACCTATGCTGATGACACTGCAGTGCTAACGAGAAACTCAGAAATTGACATTGCCACGGAGGCTTTGCAGCAATATGTATATAGTTTTGAAAAGTGGGCTTTAGATTGGAACATAGGAATCAACGCCAGCAAATGCGCATGTGTTACATTCGCCAAAAGACGTCAATCATGCCCAGGAATTTTGATGCTGGGTTCCACTCTCAAGCATGAGCCTGCACATAAATACCTGGGTGTAATTTTGGACAGAAGTCTTACTTTCAACAGGCATATAACGATGGTTCAGCGAACAGTTTTTGCCAGAGCTAAGAAAATATCATGGCTGCTTTCCCCCAAAAATCAGCTCTCCCTCTCCAACAAAGTCACCATATACAAGTCCATTTTGAGCCCAATATGGAAGTACGCGTTGCAAGTATATGGTATTGCTGCGAAGTCCCACATTAATAAAATTAGAGTGGTGCAAAGCAAAATCCTGAGAAGAATTTCCAATGCTCCTTGGTACATGCGTACAAGGGACATTGAAAGAGACCTAAAAATCCCTAAAGTTGGCGACGTCATACGGTCGCAAGCTCAAAAATACATCGAACGCCTTGAAATACATCCAAATGCGCTTGCGAGGCGGCTGACCTTGAGAGCTAGGAAGAGAAGACTTAAAAGGTGTCATCCAGGGGATCTTCCTACGAGATTCTTATAAATAAGTTCAAACGTTTTAAAGTTTATATAAATTTGTAGATATTCCTGTAAATTTATTATTTTTATTGTTATTTTTTTTTTTTTTGTATGTAGAACCCTTAAATTATAATTGGTTTTTTTATTTGATTTTTTTAATGTACATCTAGGTTAAGCTGCCACGATTGGTAGTAGGGAACTAGGTTTATTAAATGATATACAAACTTTTTTATAATAAAAAAAAAAAAAAAAAAAAAAATAAAGGTAATATATACATATATTAAATGAAAATAAATATATAATTAAATTGTGTTCAAACTAGTAATTGATAAACATTAAATGAGAGTCATCGTGTGAACCTTCCTAAAAAAGTGTTTTTTAGAGCAATTTGGGGTCGAGAAACACAAAAATGGCAACCTTTATTTTTCTTAAGCATCGTTTTCGAGATATTTTCGAAAAACATGTTTTTGGGCACTTTTTTCTGTTACTCCTCAATATCTCGTGAACAAAATTTTGTATCAACATGAAAGATGATTAGATCGAAAGGTATTTCAGCTTTAAGCTGAAAGCGACTTCTTTTACGAACATTTCGAGTCTAAGATCTTCGAAATCGGATAGGAACTATTTTGAATAGTCTTGGAGCAATAGGAGATTCAAACCTAGGTAAAAAGTGATGTAAAGTATAAGACGTCGTTAGGAGGCATTAATTTAGGTCTAAGCGCTACTAAAACTAAAAATTTCAAAAACCAAGAAAATCTTATTATACCCTGTACCTAAAGGTACAAAGGGTATACTAGATTTTTGCAATGTATGTAACGAACAGCCATGTCCGTCCGTTCATACGAACGCCTAAATCTCGGAGACTATAAGAGCTAGAGCCACGAAACTTTACCAGCTGGTGCGCATATTTCCTCAAAAGCTTAGGTTTATTGAATCATTTTTTTTTGGTTTTTAGGCACACCGTTTAATATTTTCATCTAAAATTTGACAGAGCGATGCGTGGTGGTTATATGCATCTGTGTGTAAAAAATGAACAAAATCGGACGCATAAAGCTAAAGTTATAGTCAAAAATGTACTAATTTCACCTCCCCTTGCCAATAAGCTGCGTCAACACATGATTCTACGTAATTATGGTAACAAGTGACCTAGAATCACAATGATTCACGTCCCGCTATCGATTTACCGTGTTTTCTGCCACACCCCTCAACATACCAACTTTAAACTTACCCCATATACTTGGTTTTTTCGTTTTCCGCAGCACTGCAGATTAATTTGCTTAGTAAAAATATATAGCACGCCAAATGACACTTGTAGTCTGGCTCCTACGCATATTTGCTCACATTTTGAGTTGGGCACTTTTGCACAATTCAGAAAATTTTTGGCTTTACAAAATTGACCATTTACCATAGCAAATAATAGTTTTTTCCAAAACTATGTTCATAGTTTTATCAAAAAAATAAAAGTTTATCCTTAATCCGGATAGTCCTTTTCAAAATATGATACGCTGGGGCTGGCTTTTTCATTCAAAACACTTTTTTCGCTTTAATTTCTTTCAACTCCAAAACTCTTATTTGCGATCCCTGCTTAAAATTTAAAGTGAACTAGCTCTATGTACATGTATACATGCTTTTATTTAAAAAAAAATACAAAATCATGCCGACTTACCTGCATTCCGTCTTTTAAAGTAGTTCATATAAAGTTCGATATTATTTTTTAAATTATCATTTACTTGCTCACAAAGCAAAATAATAAAAAATCGGCAATATACACTTTACACTCCACAAATAACCTTTAACCAATTTGGCTACAGGGCATTACAATAAAAAAACACTACTTACACACTTCAACAAAAAGCTTTAAAAAAAACACACACACTAAAGCAGAACAAGCTGCTTTTAATTAAACACACAATAGACATACCGCTTACACTTATTGACTTCACTGCATCTTAGAAAAACAAAGCAAAGAGATCAATTTTTGCTCTCTGCACACCCACACACACGCTTGCACTTATTACATTCACTGCACTCAAAAAAATAACAACAAAAAACAAAGCTGGCATACATTAGCACGCACTCTTTTATACCCACGCACATTTTACGAAATTTCAATTTGCCTTCCTTTTTACACTTTTCACAGCCATCTTTTTTGCGCATTTTATAAATTTTCTTTATTTCATTATTTAAAACAATTGCACGTTGTAGCTAATTATTTCCAACTATTGTTAATTATTTCACTAACTATTTAAACATAGTTTAACTCTTTTTTGGAACGCGTAAACTAATTAATTTTAAATTAAACTGCAGCGCGTAGCCGACCGTGTCCATGGTGCGATTTACTGATTTTTTATTCTCTTTTGTTTTACTTTTCTTTACTCAGCAAGCGTGATCCATCGTTAGAAGGTCGCGCATTGCGCAGGTCCATTTTGTTGTCTCTCTAAAAAAGAGAGAGCCTGCACTGACTAAATTTTTGTGTATGTACAAGATACTACTTATATGAAATGCTGGATCAATTTTTATGAAACTCCACAAAGCTGTGTAAACTAATATTAAACTAAGCTGACATAAGTTCTCTTTATTTAAAAAGCTGTTCTTATAAATAATTTTGTATGTATTTTCAATATGATTAAATATTTGAATATCAATTATCATCGTTAAAAGCGATAGCCTTAAGCAATGGAATTCTTATTAAATTCTTACAATAAATGCAGAATGTAAACGATTACTGTCACTTTTTTATATGTTCGTTTATTTTATTTCATTTTAGATTAAAAGCAAAAATATATGCTTTTATGTAAAAATAAAAAATCATGCCGACTTACCTGCATGTCCTCTTCTATAGTAGTTCAATATGATTTTATTAAATTATCATTTACTTGTTCACAAAGCAAAATAATAAAAAATCGGCAATGTACACTTTACACTCCACAAATAACCTTTAACCACTTTGGCAACAGGGCAATACAAAAAAAAAAACACTGCTTACACACACTTCGAAAAAAAAGCTTTAAAAAAACACACACACACTAAAGCAGAACAAGCTGCTTTTAATTAAACACACAATAGACATACCGCTTACACTTATTGACTTCACTGCATCTTACAAAAACAAAGCAAAGAGATCAATTTTTGCTCTCTGCACAGCCAAAAAAAAAAACTGCTTACACACACACTTCAAAAAAAGCTTTAAAAAAACACACACACTAAAGCAGAGCAAGCTGCTTTTAATTAAAAACGCAATAGACATACCGCTTACACTTATTGACTTCACTGCATTTTAGAAAAAGAAATCAAATAGTGCAAAGAGATCAATTTTTGCTCTCTACACAGCCACACACACGCTTGCACTTATTACATTCACTGCTCTCAAAAAAACAAAGCTGGCATACATTAGCGCGCACTCTTTTACACCCACGCTCATTTTACGAAATTTCAATTTGCCTTCCTTTTTACACTTTTCACAGCCAACTTTTTTGGGCATTTTATAAATTTTCTTTATTTCATTATTTAAAACAATTGCGCGTTGTAGCAAATTATTTTCAACTATTGCTAAATATTTCACTAACTATTTAAACATAGTTTAACCCTTTTTTGGAACGCGTAAACTAATTAATTTTAAATTAAACTGCAGCGCGTGACCGACCGTGTCCAAGGCGTGATTTACTGATTTTTTATTCTCTTTTGTTTTACTTTTCTTTACTCAGCAATCGTGATCCATCGTTAGAAGGTCGCGCATTGCGCAGGTCCATTTTGTTGTCTCTCTAAAAAAGAGAGAGCCTGCTGGCACTGACTAAATTTTTGTGTATGTACAAGATACTACTTATATGAAATGCTGGATCACTTTTTATGAAACTCAACAAAGCTGTGTAAACTAATATTAAACTAAGCTGACATAAGTTATCTTTATTTAAAATAATTTAATAAGCTGTTCTTATAAATAATTTTGTATGTATTTTCAATATGATTAAATATGCATTTGAATATCAATTATCATCGTTAAAAGCGATAGCCTTAAGCAACGGAATTCTTATTCAATTTTTAAAAATAAAAAATCATGCCGACTTACCTGCATACCCTCTTCTATAGTAGTTCAATATGATTTTATTAAATTATCATTTCCTTGCTCACAATGCAAAATAATAACAAGTCGGCAATATACACTTTACACTTCACAAATAACCTTTAAACAATTTGGCAACAGGGCAATACAGGGCTTACACACACTTCGAAAAAAAAGCTTTAAAAAAAACACACACACTAAAGCAGAGCAAGCTGCTTTTAATTAAACACACAATAGAAATACCGCTTACACTTATTGACTTCACTGCATCAAAGAGATCAATTTTTGCTCTCTGCACAGCCACTCACACGCTTGCACTTATTACATTCACTGCACTCAAAAAAATAACAAAAAAAAACAAAGCTGGCATACATTAGCGCGCACTCTTTTACACCCACGCTCATTTTACGAAATTTCAATTTGCCTTCCTTTTTACACTTTTCACAGCCAACTTTTTTGCGCATTTAATAAATTTTCTTTATTTCATTATTTAAAGCAATTGCGCGTTAAGCTAATTATTTCCAACTATTGCTAAATATTTCACCAACTATTTAAACATAGTTTAATCCTTTTTTTGAACGCGTAAACTAATTAATTTTAAATTCAACTGCAGCGCGTGACCGACCGTGTCCAAGGCGTGATTAACTGATTTTTTATTCTCTTTTGTTTTACTTTTCTTTACTCAGCAAGCGTGATCCATCGTTAGAAGGTCGCACATTGCTCAGGTTCATTTTGTTGTCTCTCTAAAAAAGAGAGCCTACTGGCAGTGACAGAATTTCTGTCTACAATATTCTTATTTAATTATTATAATAAATGGCAAGTGTAAATGGTCATTATCTACTTAATTTAAAAGTGAAAAGCGGAGACCAAAGGAGGCATCCCTTTATAAGTGCAGCAAGTTCGAAATCAATTGAAATTGTTTTGAATAAGAAAGACTCAAGATTTGACAAAAAATACATCAGTTAGAATAACACAAGAAATATTTTATAGAATTTTGGTTTAATTTTCTTCTTATGACTTTTTTTTAAAAATCTTTTAAATTAATTTAGACAAATAATATTTTTGCAATTATATAATTTATTAACACGTTGAGCGTGTTTAAAAAGTTTGTAAAATTTGTATATCTAGTAGAAGAATGTTTTTTTATTACATAATTTTTAACGTTCAATTCTAGTTGCACGCATCTGAGGGGTTATTGGAGCGATAGAAAATGTATATGAAAATGCGAAAGAATATTAATATGAAAATTATTTTTTATAAACTTCTGAGAAAATCAAGAAAAATAGTACAATTATTAATTATTTTATATAACATTGGTTGAAATTTGAAACGTTAATAATCTTAATTATTACTTAATAAGTTACAAATAAAAATGCTTCTACTTCTGCTTTTACGCGGTAGATACGTTCCAGAAAAAAAGTCTAAAAAATACATGAATTAAAAAATCCTTAAGCTGCTATGAAAAGAAATTAGAAATCGAAATTCCCTAGCTAAATTTCTAAAAGATTAGTTTAATTAATTAATTTGCTTTAAAATTTCGATCAAAGTATTATAATATATTTTAATAATAAAAACCAGAAAATAAATTAATAATAATATTGCTCCCAATCCAAGAAATTTTTGGGTTGGACTATAAATGCTGCAAAACATTAAAATATATTTTAAGCAAGAGTAACTTGCTATTAAATATAGGGAATATAAAGTTCATTAAGTTTGTACTATCATATTTTTTTTATTTCTACCTATATAAGGGGCCATGCCCAAAATACCAAAAATAGTTAAAATCGAGTCACGTAATTTGGGTATGGCCCCTAATCATTTTATGATAACTTGACAATACGACTATTGACTCTCCAAAGAGATTGAATTCAACAGTGGGCTCCTATAGTCATAATCAGAGCTGGGCAAAAAGAGAGCGATCTGCCATAAGTACACGAACAAAAAGTGCCCGTTTGGGCTATGGGCTGCCCAGCTCTGGTCATAATTATGCACTTCAGGCAAGAGACCCAAGAGCAAATAGGGTTACTGAGATATGAGGCGCCCCTTTACGTACGCAACCAGACACACACACACAGGAACTAATCCCGATGGAACTTAATGTGAAGCGTAGGCAGAACAATTGAGAACATTGTGCGCGTGCTCGCGCTCGCACACTTCAAGAGAGAGAGTGAAGAAGAGAGCGAAAGAGCAACAAGAGCCTGGTGGACATTGTTGACAAAACACCGCAGCACCAACAGCTACAACAACAACAATAATAAAAATACAATAAAAATAATAATAGCAACAACAACAGTAGGATCTTACTGGCGGTTACACGCGCTCCATGCCAACTTTTACATACTCTGCAAAATTAAGATGGAAATTTTGAATATTTAATTAATCAATTAAAGCAAAAATTATTTGTAGGCTTTTAAATTTTAACTTTAAAGCTTTTATTTTTCATATTAATTAATTTTCTTTATTTATTTATTATATAATTATAATTTTGAATTAATTTTAAATGAGTGCAATGCAAAAAGGTCTTCTGTGCATTGAAAATTTATATTTGAATAATATTTGGTGTAGAAAAAAGTTAAAAAACTAAAGAAAATCAAATTTTTATGACTACAAATTATTGGAATACTTGCTGAAAAATAAGATATTTTGTCTTACTTTCGTGTCTAAAGGTCAGACCATTTTTGCTTATATTTGCAAAGTCGCTGAAACCGAATGTGAATATTTCGAGACGGATTGGCCGGCGATGTTTTTTATATCATGGTTGTGGAGTTCGAATCCGAGGTCGAAAAAACTTCAACTTGTCATGCTTCTTCTTTGTAATAACGATTTTTATACATTTTTCTAGCTGAAATTTTTTGTTTCCTGCATTCGGATTCTACGGCACAAAAAAAAATAGGGGAATGCTAAGAGCTAATATAATAAAGTAATATTTAAAGCTTATTTTACGCCTGATTTCTTTACTGTAGCCATAATCGTTTTAAAAAAAAAATCAATAAAACTAAAATAAGTTGTTTTGTCAAAACGATTTTATTTAAAAAATCAACCTGTCTCGAATAAGTTATTTTTTCAAATTTTTTTCAAGTAAGAAAAAAGTAAATATCGCATCCTATATCGAAATAAGTTCTTTTGCCAAACTGAAATTTGAGAAAAAAGTGGACTTTTGCATTCGACAAAAGAACTTCTTTCGAAATAAGTTGTTTTGTCAAAAGCGTTTTTGGAAAAAAATTAGAAGCTTAAAGTGAAATAAGTTCTTTTGTCAAATGGACGTTACATTGATTTTTTGAAAAAAAAAAAAAGGCCAACTTAGTGGAGTTAAGTTGTTTTGTCATACGCAATTGGGAAAAAAAACGAGATAAGTTGATTTGGCGTACTCGTAAGTTTTGACCCAGAACGCTTAGAAAGACCCCGATAAGACAGAAATATCGGGTTTCAAAAGTCATGTTTATAACAAAAATCATATAACATGCCTCAAAGTTCTGTAAAAGAACTTCTTTCTAATATAAAATATTTTTAAGTTCCAGCAAAGATTGTTGTTTGAAAAAAAGACTCCAGTCTCTTATAATTTACATAACTCACGAGGATAGGGCACCAAAATCTGCCGCAGCGCAGTCGGCTCACGCACGGTCCAAGTGTGTGAAATATCTCTCTCGTTATTGCTTGATTGCGGCTCTTGCTCTCTCGTGCGCTTTTGCTTACTGCGCTGCTTACTCACACAAAGAAATATTTTTTTGTATGAGTTTTTCCCACCACTGCTATACATCGCGGGTTCCAAAGCTCACCATAGTTACCATACTTTGAGTCCCTGGGCATTAAGCGATAAACAATACTTGGACATCTCATCCTTTCAACGCTGTTTGTCTTCAAAAAGCTTCAAAATATTCTACACGGTAATAAATACAGACAGCATGTAATATGTTTAATCATCTGTCGCCATGGTCGTCAGGCCTCCAAACAATCCTCAGTCTCTTCAGTTCGGAGCTGCGCAAAGCACTCACACAACATGAACGCCTCCTCACTGGTGCCACACAGCAAAATTCACTCGATAATTCGAAAACTCACAATCGCTGAGCCCCATTTCATCCGAATCCTTATCAATATCAGATGTAACTTTCTGACAGCTTATCCCCAAATATTACAGGAACTAAACTTTCAGATCGTATGCCTTTGCTGTGTCAGCTGTAAGACTTGGGTTAACTTCCGAGTGGCAGCTGTAAAGGCTTAAGGGGCACGCCATCATCCAACCATGGCGCCTGGTTGAGAGAGTTTTCCCAAGAAAACGACATAGATTCAACGCCCTAGACAAATAATAACAAATATTTATTTTTAAAAGCAAACCCCAAGAAACCGATGCAGTACTTGGTAGGTAATTGGTACTGCTGCCCAAAAGGCTATTGGCCATAGAAAAACAAAACGTTTGTATCTCATTGTGTTGAGGACTCAGGGACCTAACCGAAACACGTGCCCACTTGGTACTCTTTTCCACTTACTTCTTGAGTAAACAGGACACAAGTCAATAATGCTCAACTCCATCTAGCTATGGATAATTGTATGCAGTTTTGGAATTCCTGTTCCATTGTTTGTGTTCTTTTTTCTTCCAAAATAAAGTTGCAATATGTTGTGTATTAAAGTTGCAGTCGATCCGAATCCGAAACCGAGTCCATATACCAGTTAGCGGTCACTATTCGATACTAGATTCATTCAGGAATAGAGAACGCGTGCGCGTTAGTGAAAAAAGGGTCAGGAAAAACGCCCCCTCGAGATTAATGAGTATGGTATGTGCAATGTGCGATGTGCGGAGTTTGTTTATTCTATGCAGACGACAAGGAATACTCGAATCCTTTTCTTTCCTTTCCTTTACTTTCCTTACATATGTGAGCGTTTAAGCATTTTTCAGCTGCTGACCACACTCTGGACACAGGACTCTGGGCAATGTGTATGTCCATTCAGTTGTGTTCCGTTTAAGCATGACTAGACTATTTTTGTTGTTTTTGATTAATTAGTTGTGTGTGTCTGTGTGTCCAACTGCCTGAAGGAACTCGGCTGAGCCTACAGCTAAAGAGCTAAGATTTGCCACCGAGACTAGTTGCTTAAAGTAGCAGGATTTTAGGGAAAACCAGCGCAATCGCCACATTAAAACTTTTGGTACCATGTCTCAAAGAAAGTGATCTCATAGTCAATTAGTGTTCTATAGCTCGTGTCCCAATGCACACAATTCCACAGTTAGAGGTCCCTTGGTCCCGTGGTCCAGCAGTCACACTAATTATGCGTCGAAAAATTGAGCGCCTCAAATGACATGGTTCTAGTACAGAAACGCAACATGAGCTCAACTCCAACATGCAAAGTAGTTAATTAATCATCTTGGTCAACTTGTGGCCAATTGTATGCAAAAGGATCTGAAGCTGAATCTGCATAACCGGAACCAAAAAACCATTAGCTGCACTGCTCCAAAGCACATGTGTTGTTGTTAAGCCCGAGCTAATGATCCTCGCTGACATTTTGAATTGTATTGAGCTGAGATTTCCTTAATGTGAACCCTTGATCAAAAATTGCTTGGAGTGCAACCAAAACTCTTCTATACGCCTCGTTGAGCTATTTGGAAAGAAACAAAAATCGTTTTTCTGATGATGACAAAGAGATAAACGCCGGCAGGAAGTTCAAGATTCGGACGTTCATTTATGAAAAGGTAGGTACACTTGTTTTGGCCACAAAATTAAGGTTTCTGCAGATTAACTGATAATATTTTGCTTTATTACATTTTTTACTCGTTACTCGAGTTTCTAGCTTCTTGACAAATATTTTGAGGTATCAATGACAACAAAAGTAGCATCAGCAGGCAGGTGTCCTGCATTAAAGTCAGACCCAGAAGGCAGAACGGTCTGCCTGTCAACAGCCAGCTTCATCCAACCTCATTTTTTTGGCGGCTGTCTGTGCAAAATAAATGTGTCAAAGCTGACGACAAACAGCGCGCAAATTGATGAATGTGCTGGGTTTGAGCAACCCCCATGGTTTTGCAGCCAAGACCGCCCCAACTTTAACTACACTTAATCCTGCAGCTAAGCAAGGGTTTCTCTGCTGCTCTGGTGCTGGGGTGCAGTTGTGCTGTTGTGAGAATTGACAACAATTGTAGGAAATTGCCAAAAGTGACCAAAACAGCGGTCAGCATTGCGGTTAGCCCTTCTAATCAGGCTACCCATTCCAATGCAGTCATCCGGTTTGTTATCATTAAGCAACAGCACGGACGGACGTCCTACACCGAACCCTTTCATTTTTGTCTAATAATGAAAACGACCCCGACCTCTTGCCATTTATTTATTAAATTCTAGTCGGCACCCACACTCACACTTTTACTATACTATATACATATATATAAATATATTTATGTACAGCGTGTATATAGAGCTGAGGGTCAGCTGGCACAGCTGTCACTTTTTCCTAAGCCCTCACCCAAAACAAATTGTATCTATCGCTGGATCTTTAATGAAGATGCCCTAAAAACTTGCGTCTCTCAAAAATGAAGTTAACGTTGGTATATCCTCTTTGTTGTGTGTCCTGAAAAATGCGGGATGGTGGTGGTGATTGTGCGTGCAGTCGCTCTGATTGGCTGCCTATTGCTTACGATATTGCAATATCGTAATTACGATAAACTATCGAAGGCCACGCAAAATGGCGCAATCTTTTATAATGGAGTCGTGATACAATTTTAAAATGGCGTTGGGTTGCATTTCGTTGTTGTGTTCAAGTAAAAAAATTCAATTTAACATTTTTATTATGTTTATGATTGATTAAGATGACATATTCGCCGGCGCTTCATTAATGTTATCTTCAGTTTTTTATCTAAATTCTAACTAAATAAATAAAGTTGATATATAAGGAAATTCCAAGTGTGCAGTATGGAAGAGAAATATCTAAGACATTTATTCTTATTCAATATAATTATATGCTTCTCTAATGAGGCGGTGGACGAGTGTACCAGTAATGGATGAGCGCTACCAGTGGCTCTTGGATATATAATGACTTGCTGAAGATGTCATATTTTAATTTGAGGCGATAACTAGAAACAAGGCAGAATTACACACATCGTTTGTTTGCCACATCACCCTAGCAATATGGCCAAAGCGTTCAGACGGAAACCTGCGGTTCTCTATACCATAGTCCTGATAGTCGAGTGCTGTAGCTGTATCTGGGAAAGCCTTCTTTCCAATATCTGTCTGCAAGTCTGTCAGCCAGGAAACTGATGAAGCCGCATATGACAGCGTCCACTAGCTATTCTACCCAACTACACCACCCTGCCCCGAGCCCTTCATTTTATTTTACTTCCTATCTTTGTCAGTAGGAATGAAATGGACCACACGGTCTCTGGGTGATCTCCGCGATCAGCCCTTATAGCCTAAACAATGCTTCTTTACAGATAAAGGAAAACCAATTTTTGGGTGGTACAAAAAACTGTCACCGATTTTTAAATTGAACTTCAATTATGTACATATAAGATGGCTAGGCCACCTTAGTAGAATGCCTAAAAGCAGAGCGGTCAGCAAAGCATTTCACAGACAGCCGATTGGAAGAAGACGTGGACGTCCAAATAAAAGGTGGCTGGATGTAGTGGAAAATGATCTTCGTTCTCTTGGTGTCTTGAACTGGAGGAATGCAGCGGTCGATAGAAGAACATGGTGAGGAATAGTTGCGGAAGCTATGGTCTGCCCAAGACTGTAAAGCTAGTGATGATGATGTTGAATTATGCACATCAC
The DNA here is from genome assembly GCA_018150985.1 of Chymomyza costata. Classification (NCBI taxonomy): domain Eukaryota; kingdom Metazoa; phylum Arthropoda; class Insecta; order Diptera; family Drosophilidae; genus Chymomyza; species Chymomyza costata. Next base: position 2,465,282 of record JAECWU010000127.1, on the reverse strand, counting down.
TGTGATGAGTAAAGGAACTTAGGTCAGTTTTGCTTCTAAAAGCCATTTTTATAAAAATTTTAACATACGATCAGTGTCCATATAAAAACATCGTGATATTCAATTTTCTAGAATTGAACGGAAAAACTCAGAGTCCCTGAATCAGGAGCGGATTCAGGATTTGGTCATATGGGGGGATTTGCACTTCGAAGTGTATATACTCTTATACCAGAGGTCGCAAAAAGGTGTCAACCCATTTTGCCAATTTTTGTGGGGTCCAGATCCAAAAACCCGCATCGTGGATCCGCCATAGGTTAGGTTAGGTTACAGTGGTTGCCTGTCTTGTAGCAGCCCAGACACACGTAGGTACAATGAGGCCCTTTGTGATGCCACAGCTAACGCTGTTCGAGAGCTGATCCGGATCCGCTTGGTTCTACATCAAATTGAAAGCCAACGCCAAGTTAGGAGTTCGGTCAAACAAGATCACGTAATATTGGGCGGGATTAACTCTATCCGTATACGTGTAATTTAAGCAGACTCTTGAGCTTGTTTAAGTAGAAACCATATTGTACGGATTTCCCCTATTTCTTGTGTTTCATGCTAAAAATTATGAAATGATATTTTTACTGAATGCATAATTCTTGTCAGAATATTTTGGAAGACTTTAAGAGCTACTGATCATATTGATATTGAGTGCTGTGTGCGCATTTTGCCACCTTGACATCACGTGAGGCACAAAAGGCTTAAAACCGCTTAAAGACCATTTAATCTTAGGGATTTCAGTTGCACGCTTTCAGTTTTTAGTTTCATGTGAAAAAAAAAAAACTGTAAGAACTAAAGATGTCCAAACAATGGGCGTGCCAAGCGACACAATTTGGCCTTTAGAGGGTTAGATGCTCATATTACGAGTGGCCAAGAGTCAGCAGTGGCCCAACAAAAAAAAAAAAAAAGAGTTATATGGAATGGCCCCGGCTTAAGAGTTCCGGTTATTTTATCGACATGCTTCCGCAAAATCAGAGAGAGAGAGAGAGAGCGCTGTCATTTTGACAGCAATTGTTTGAGAGACAAAAAGACGAGACAATTTCTAACGGGGTTTTGTAGGCGGTTTTAGATACAATGCCATGCAAAAAAGATAAAAGGTGTTAAAATTTCCAAAATACCTTGATGGATTGATGCGAACAACTCGACCTTTATGCCCGCCTCCAGCTCTGCGCTCCGCAGCTCGCTTTATAAGGGCTTGCTTTGATCAACTGTAACTGTAACTGTAACTCTTTAACTCTCTCTCTCTCCCCCTCGCTCGCTCGCTCGCTCTCGCATAGCTAACTGTTAATAGCCTTTGACAATGAATTTTGGCAGCTAATCATCCAACCAAATGCATGCGGCAGAAGGGGAACAAACGCCTGTGACTGACAATCGAGAAGATCGGGAACACTCATTGAAAGTTATTAAAAATATTTCACATTTTCAATATATGTACATATAACTGTACACACACACACAGCGTTATAAACAGTTACAGTTTCACACTTTCAAATATTCTCACACATTAGATCTTTGAGAGATTTGGGAGACAGACAGACAATGCCTAAACGTTGACAGTTCATCAAAACGAATGATCCATGCAAAATTATTGATGCTCTTTCTTCGTAATGTATTTGGGTTTGTTCTCAGTCAGTCAGTCAGTCAGTCAGTCAGTACAGTACTTCTTTAGTTATTTGGGAAACACTATGCGAAATATGTGGCTAGTGACCACTGGCAACCAAGACCAAAACCGAACCCGCACATGTTGTTCCTTTGGTAAAATTTCGACTTCTTTGTGCTGGTGTAGACACACAAATAATATTGTACTTGCATATTTTCCGCATGTTTCTTATAATTTCCAATAATGAGCGTTTATGGGACCCGGGGGCGTGCCTGGCGAACAACGGCTACAATGCGCTCGGCGTAAGGAAGTAGCAAGTTAGTTTTGGCCATTTAAAAAGTGATTCCTTACAGTTCCTTACAAGTCGGAGTACTTTTGGGTGGGCCACATTCTAATCTTTCGTCATGTGACATTGAACCTGTAGGTATCTCGGGCATATACTATGAGCTCAACTCTTTCAGCATGGGTAAATATCAGACTATCAATGAAACTTGGTCAATATTTAGAGCACAGCTTGATAAGCGCTCTAAACAAATTTATTTTCATTAGGCAAATCTCTTGTGACGAGTGCATTGGGTTTAAAGAACTCTGGTTTCCAGACAGCTTGGCTCCAGCTTGGGTGATAAGGTCTCTTGTTTAAATAGCAGCAGCTGATGTGGGGGCTTTGAGATAGCTTTCCATGATTTTCAGTAAGGAAAGTTTTCATTAATGAAATCACTTTTCGAACGAAAATTTATTTTCAAAGTAAAATGAAAAATTTCGTAGTCCTAAAGCTGAGACATTTGAAGACCCCCTAAAGCGGCATTAAGTGGAGAGTAAGTATAGGGAATATATGGAAATCTTAAGATTTGTTTTAGGCACTGAATGTTTTTAAAAGCTCTTACTTTTTTGGATGGGAAATATCTGAAAAATCAGAGATATCGAATATTAAAGTGACCCATTCTACATGGGTTGTAACCCGTAACAATAAAAAATAACAATTTCGATTAGATTGATTTTAAAACTTAAAAAAATTATAGTAATGTTTGGAAAATCAAAAGAAATGATCTCTCATGTAATAAACATGAAAAAAAAATGCAATTTTTCGATATGCTTTCAAAAGTGATATCTCGGAAATCGTTTGAGGAGGCTTTTATGATAATCGGATTCGAAGTTAGTAGCTCTGATTAGTTTCGATTGAAACTCATCGCAAGTAAAAAAATGAAAAAAATGTTGGACTCATTTTATGGTTTATCATAACCGCAGTAATTAACGAGGTAATGTAATACCAAAAGATGCCTCTTTAAGCAATCTTTGCACCAAATCTTTGCGCTTCATTGCATCCAAATGGACAAGAGAGCATTTTCAGTCTCAGTCCCAATTCTATAACCATTTGCCGTCTCCTGCTGTCAATTAAAAATTCCATAATTGAGCAGCATTTTCCGGGATTATGCATATATGTTGGTCAGACACAAAAAAAACTAAGCATTCAATGTAGATATAGGATAACAATTAGCAAAAGGATTTGACGACGTAGACGAAGACGAGGACGGAAGCTGCCTTGGCTTATTTTGTGTAGAGGACTTAACTTGTGTCTTTTTAGTCTTTTTTGCTCGGATACTTCCGAGCTGTGGCAATTGGCGGAAGTACCGGGATTTGAGTACCTGTTCCAGCTATTATCCTTGCTCGGTGTCTGAGTATGTTTTGCATATGAAAACAAATAACAAGTGTGTCTGCAGGCAACAGGATGGCATGTCTTTTTGTTGCGACACGTGTAATCCCTGGCGACTTCCTAGGCCCAGTTATAAGCCTAGTGAAGAGCTGCTTGAAGCTGAATTGGCTTAAGGCCACTCAAAATGAAGTTCGCTAACTATAGGGTCAAAGGTATGTTAGTTTTGTATAATGCATGCAGCAGGGTGGAGTAGTTGGTGGCATGCCCAGGAACTGCTTCACAATAGTTTGTTCGTCTCTCCATATGAACATCGTTGACTCGAAGAGCAAACCGAGATCAGGCTAGGGGAACTGAATTTCAGCAAAAGCTGATCCGTTTGGCTTATCAAGTCATGTCTGCTCAGTGGCGGATTTACGTGGGGTTTCGGATTGAAGGCGCCCGTAGAGACCATTGATGACCTTTCAACGCTCCCACTCCCACACAAAACTTGTGAAAATGGGTTCGCACTCCGTTCCGACTTCATCATTGTTTTTGATCTTCTTAACAAGCTAGAATGCTCGTAAAACTTTAAAAAAAAGAATAATAAATATGACTCTCATAATTTTGGATGAATTCTCAGTATTACCGCACTGCACTTACCCTTTATGCCGTGCTGCAAACCCTTTCAGTCAATTAGTTGACGATTTGCTTTTTACAAAAAGGACGACAACAACAAGCAGGCAAGAACCCTTTTTTTAGTTTTCGACTAGGTTCCTGAATCCCTAAAAAAAACTCACGCGATTCGTGGAAAGACCAGCAGCACATTATGCAATAAAACCAGCCATAATTCACAACTAACTCACTGTAACCCGTTCGGAGACGCGAGTTTGCCTGCAAAAAAAATTGAGAATCTACAAAAACTGAACTGCACAAGGCTCAAGGACGTGGGCTAAAAAGGATTGCACAAATATTGCATCTTTGTCAGAAGCAAGAAGAACCGCTCAACGCTCTCGGCTCATTATAAGGAACATATTTTTATGACATCTTTTTTTAACTGCTGTTTTTTCTATGAATTTTTGGTTTTTACGCTGAAAATGGCAACTCTTTGGCTTTTTATGGTCAAGGAGCGCAGGTAAGCAAATCCTGAATGAGCTAATGTCGGTCTGTACCGTGTGTACCTATGGTATATGAGTGTTTTAGTTTAATCCAGCATTTTTAGGGTTGGATTAGCGCTGGATTAGCATGAGCTCGCGGTTTTTTACAGATCATGAGCCAGTGCTGATGTTTTTGTATCAATGGGTTGCGAACAAAATTCTGAGTATCTTAAGATTGTTGGGCACTTCCGTTGCAGAATGCTGGCGACACGGACGTGGCCAAGCCCAAACGTTAGTACTACAGTTAAGTAAAGTCAAATAAAGGCTTAGAGCGTATCCCACGCTCTTTGCAGGATATTAAGGGGCATACTTAAGTAAGAGCATGTATGTATATATGTTTGCCATGTAAACATTTGCATGGACACTTGTCAATCCGCTCAGCTCTGCTGTCGGAAACACATGAATCAATTTTAAGCAGCATATATGTAGGTACATACATATATAGGTACAAAAATTGTATATATGTACTTGGGTTAAATGCGTCTAAACATGCTAAGCTACTGTCCTTGCGCAGGTTTCCAGGAAGCGTTTTGGCAATGATGCGCTATGCACGCTTCGTGCCTTAATAGAGTTCAATCTCTGCGAAAGAGGTACTAGTGTAGTGGGCGAAAGGATGCGCTAACGCGAAAGACTAGCCAAACCAATTTCCATAATTTGTCACGCACAATCATTTGTGTAAGATGTGCACAAAATTCGCAAACACACACACACACACACAAAGACACATAGAGACACACACACACACAAACCGTTAAGCCCCGCATTGGGCACGGTACATCCTATGTGAGATCGCTTAAGTAAAAGGATTACCGGACAAAAGTGCAAAACAAACGTTTTTAAATATGCACAAACCCTACAAGAACAAAAACACAACAACAAGACTACAACTTTTAAACTCTTGGCCTTCGTAGTACTGCTTCCAGACATCTTTAGTATTAAATACTAGCTTTCCTGCTGGCATATTTTGCGCTTTCCAGCTGGAAGTCTTTAAATAACCAAATATAAGTAGAAGTAGAAAAAAGCAGCCACTAAGGCTGTTTTGACTAGTTAGATAGCCTAGCGGCAGTGCACTAGACTATCATCCCAGAGGTTGTGGGTTCGAATCCCACGTAAAGCCATGGTCCTGCACTTTCCACTTTTCCTATTCCCCTAATTTTTCCTGTCTATTCTATATCCTTATCACCTACTCCCATTATCGGTATCACAATGGGCCTATTCTAGTTGAAAGATTACTCACTATGTTGTCCGATCGGGTACCATAACGACGCGGATTAATGATTCAGGTAACTCCGACTTACTGGAGTCGTAGGCGCCGCCGTTGACTGAGCTTAATGCACTTGTTCCTCCGCCACCGCCTTCTACCGTTGTTCCCTGAAGATGTCTACAACGGTCTACTAACTCTTGTTTGTCTCCTACCTATTGATCCACTTGGGTTGGTTACCAAGTCTTTCAAAAGGTTGCAGGATTAACAGGGGCACCGCGTGAAGGTGAGAGTAGAAGTTTGAGTGGGGAGGCTATGGACGCTAACTGGATTCAGCATCTATGTTCCGCATCACCACCCTTTAGCCTCCATACAACGACACTACACACGATGAAATTTGTTGTACAGCCAGCTCGATAAACAGACAAGTTGTACAACCAGTCGCATCATGTATGGCTTCGGTTAGAATTTTTGTTAGCAAAGCGACAAATTTTGAAAAAAATTTAAATAAGTTTTGAGTCTCATTTTGTAATTTGCAATTATGACTCCCGGGTTACGATCTTAAGATCCAGTTACCGTCGCTCAATTAGCCTGATTACAAAAAAAAGTGACCCCATTATATAGTAAAGGCTGAAGAAATTTCGTTCCTGACAAGGCTCACCTGAGCGCACCGCAGCTTTTTGGTTCTTTTTTGCGCTACTTCTTCACAGGGCTCAATCTGTAAACCAGAGTTACGGTCTGGGGCCGTCCTGCCGTAGCTCTATTGATAGTGTTTATAGGGGCGACACGCTCTACTTTTGAGGCGTGTTTTTGAAAAACGGCTCCAGCTCTGCTTTATCCGCAAAAACAGCATGACCAAGACAGTGAAGCCGTTCGATGATATAAAGATGTTTAGTTGCTGGAGCTGGTTACATCGAAATGCTGTAGACCTCATAATAGAGGTTGTCTACGTTTTTTAACTAAAAAGTTGAGTAAAGTCAATCCCCTAAAAGCAGAAAACTTACTTACCATTTCGTAAGCATAATTTTTGGACTACAACTTGGACTTCAGGGGGAACTCAAGCTATACCTATATGCTTTTTGAAAATTGTAACAACTTCCAAAGAATTTTTTGAGATTGTCGCATACAAATGTAATAATAACCATGCTCGCTCGAGTCGAAACCCTTTAATTTTTTTTGGGATTTTTTATGATGCTTGTGTTCCAAAAGCGGAATGCGGCATTTTAAACGGAAACCCAAACTCTTTTGCTTGCCATTGTTAAGGAAGTAGCTAATCCCTAGCGCTAAAAAACTAGCGAGACAAAAACATTTCCAAAAAAAAATATAGAAAATCATAAATGAAAAAAAGCAAATGCCTAGAAATAGAAACGCAGCAAATTACGCTAAATGGCGAAAGAACAATGCAAAAAGTAACAATTTTCGCGAAAAATGCATAAATCTAATGCAAAAAAAAAAAAGGAAAAAAAAAGAAAAAGGGTCAAGCCTTAGGAAACAACCCTTAACCCTTGAAACTCGTAAAACCCTTTGATGCTGAGCAAGGCGCACTTCCTAAAAGGCAGCTAATATGGCAGCAGTGTGAGAGGGAGAGCGTGCAACACTGCTGAGCCTTAGCCTTAACGTTCTCACCCCTTTGCTGCAGTTCGGCTGCAGCTCGGCAGCAACTTCGGGCTACCTGCTGCAGCTCGGCGCGCTGTGCCATTGTTGTCGTTGTGGCTGCTCTCGCCAGCGAGCTCTGCGTCGGCGTGTAGGCGTATATAAGAGCAGCCGGAATTGCGTGTACAAATCAGTTAGAGTTTGACAATCTAAGCAACAACGTCGTCGAGCTACAACGAGCAACGAGCAACCTAAGCACAGTGTGTCACTAGCAAATTGCACGGATTTCAATTGTATACTGAGTAGCTAGCATAGCAGCAACATGTTGATGCACGAGAAACTAATGACCGGGCAGTTCTTTGATCTCAAAGCTGGTAAGTCACTCGACACGCCCTACAGCTGCTTGCCTTTCCAAATGCTCATAATATGCTTAACTCTCTTTGCTAGATCGCAAGCCCTTGCTGCACCACCATCATCATCATCATCACCACCAGCTGCAGCACAACCAATTGCAGCAGTCGTCGCTGCACCACCACCATCATCAACAGCAGTCGCAACACCAATCACAGCAGCACATGGCACTGCCCAAAATGGATTTGTACACAGCCTATGCCTATCAGCAGCAATTATTGGGCAGCGCTGCAGCCGCTGCCGCACTCAGCCAACAGCAGCAATCTCCGCCAGCCGCACAACAGCCAGCAGCGGCTGCTGAAGTTTTGGATCTATCGCGACGCTGTGATTCCGTAGAGACGCCACGCAAAACGCCTTCACCCTATCAGACCAACTATAGCTATGGCAGTGGCTCACCAGCCGCTTCACCTACTGCAGCAGCTATACCCAGCAACTTGCTCTACTCGGCACAAGCTGCAGCCGCCGCTCAGCAGCAACAGCAACAGCTGGCTACGCTTTATCCAGCGCTCTACTACGGCAACATCAAGCAGGAGCCTGCTGCAACAGCAACAAGCAAGCCACATGCAACTGCTACGGCCAGTCTGCTGCAAACTTTTGCTGCTGCCTCAGCCGCTGTGGCTGCTGCAGCCGCCTCACCCAGACCAGCCTCTAATGCCAGCACCCTGCAAATTGATGTGCTCGAAGCACCACAAACACCACCAGCGCCCAGCAATAATGATGCGCTGCCAGCCAATGCCGCCAGCACGCCAACTAGCAGCAACAGCACGCAGGAATGCAGCAAAAGCACGCGTCCGTTTAAAGCCTTTCCACGCGATCCTTTGGTCATTGCAGCCAACTTTGCAGCCACCGATGTGCTGCTGGATAATCCACGTGTGGAACGCTATACCGAGTATCGCAAACGCGTGCTGGAGCAAATACGCAGCTCAAATGGCGGCTCACGCACCGTAACCAATCCCAAAATGCGACGCACAAACTCACGCAGCGGCAGCGTCAATGAAGGCTCCTCCTCTAACAATAATAGCGAAAGCGAGGATCGCGCCGCCGCCGAAGAGTCCAGCGATTGTGATTCACATGCGGGCAACTTTGACAAGCTGGCTGCACATAATGCCAATAGCAGCGCACAGCAGCTTAGCGGCAGCCAGGCTGCACAGATCAAGGATGCAGCCTACTATGAGCGACGCCGCAAGAATAATGCAGCGGCCAAAAAGTCTCGCGATCGTCGTCGCATCAAAGAGGATGAGATTGCCATACGTGCTGCCTATCTGGAGCGTCAGAACATTGAGCTGCTCTGCCAGATTGATGCACTAAAGGCGCAACTGGCCGCCTTTACCGCCAAAATGGCAGTTTAGTGTAAGCCATGATCGTAACACTGATCCGCTGCTTGTTGCGTTGAACGCGTGCGCGTCTAGGTTGGTTCTATATATAGGTATATATAGTATATACATTTTTTTTTTTTTGGCTTAAGTATCGTTTTGGGGCAGCTTATCTGTGAATATACTTTGGGGGCTTAAACACAAAATCTCTGTATCACGAGAAATCTTTGAGCATGAAGAGGCATTACTTTATTTTTTTTTTTTGGAAATGAGTACTACAAGTTCTTGGACGCTGTGGAAGGCGTAGGCGTTAGGAAGTATTTTAAAATTGTAATCTATAAGTCTTAAGTGCAACTCGCAATCCCACCAGTTACATAATATAACTACAGATACTATATGCATAAACGTAGTTTAAAACAACAACAAAAAAAACATTAAAATTTAGTTTTATACATAATGTCATATTTTTTTAATATTATTAAGTAATAAATACATTTAAAATTAAAAAAAAAATTTTAATTTAATTTTTGGTTTTTGATCGATCCATAATCGATCCAGAGCTGATCAGCATATTGCCCAAGCGGGCACTTTTACTTCGTGCATTTACACAGGCTCGAGGCCGAAGCAAGCCGAAGTCGTCAATTTGAGCACAAGCACAAGAGAGAGCAAAATTATTACTCAGCTCATGGTAGAATTATACAGGTAAGCTATTCACTGCACTGAAACCTTATTTTTAGTCTGAGCGAAAAAGTGAGAGAGCGAAAAGCAAACCCCCCCCCATCGTGTTGTTGTGACTAGGCAAGCATATTTAAAATTTGTTGTGCTGATGGTTGCAACTAGAGTGGCTTATTTTTACCCGTCAACTTTCTCGTCTAAAACATCAACGAATCTAAAAAAAAGGTTTGTGTCGCGAAAATTTTTCGGGAATAGCTTACCTTGTTTATTCTACCATGACTCAGCTCAACTCAACTTTGGCTTTACACCATGGTGGAATAATATAAGGTGGTGAAGTCAGTCAGTAAAAGCTATCCCTTATTGTGTGTAGCGTGTAAGTGCGAGTTCAAAAGCTTTTCTGTTAGGAAAGCTCTCTTAGCATTGTTTCGTGAAAGTGAATGAGAAAGATATATATTTTGTTGATGTTTGTAAATAAATAACAAAGAACAATTCAGATATGTTTTATAGTCAATATAATAAATAATTCTATTCTAGTCTAATTTTAAGAAGTTTGCTGTTGCCCATAATTTGTTGCTTTTGGCTTTGTATTGCAAGTTTCGTGTTTAGAAAACAAAACACACACAGCTAAAAATTTCGTCCGTGACCAACTTTACTCGTTCACAGCAAGTTTTGCACTGACGTTAAGGGCTATAAACGAGAGAGTTATCGTTCGCACGACATCACCTTATTATTCCACAATGCTCACAACGTGCAAAGCAGAGCGTGCGATAAAAAACCTAAAAAAGCTAACAACTACACTGACGAACGGTAATTCAAAGGATCCTCAGTAGAGTTTTAATTTTTTTAAATTTTCACACAGAACGGTACGACGCCGCATAACCATTGCTTAGCGAATTGTCTAACGACACTTTGCCACCATCAGAACAACTGGGTATACATTATGTTGTATATATATGTATATATATTTGTACATACATATATATAGATACTCACTTAATATACGTATGTTTGTAATTACGAGTTAAAACATTGCTTATGTTTAACAATTTAATGAAATTGTCGTCGTTTTTGTTGTTGTTTGTTGTCTGTTGTCTGTTGTTCTTCCATTGACTGCAGTTGTTGAATACTGTTAACGCAGTAAGGCTGTTTATCGATAATCTATTGTGCTCACTGCTCGTCCAACGATATTTTGTATCGATTTGTCTTTAGTGACAATTCAAACTCTTCTATGATTTCCCGCTGCGCGTATATATCAAATGCACGAGCAAGCTGCAAGAAAAAAGTGTGCACTAATTAAATAAAATAGTAAGATGTATGTAAAAATATATAGAGCTTAAAGGGGTATACGCACTTCGAATAATTTAGCGCATAATGACAAAACTTCACATAAAAAAAAATTTCCTGTTTTGGAATATTTTTTTTTATATGAAGCTTTGACATTTCGTGCGGAATTTTTGCATGCTGCGTATGGGCCTTAAAGGGGTATACGCAGTTCGAAAAATTTAGCGCATAATGACAAAACTTCATATAAAAAACAATCGCATTTGGGATATCCCATTCAACAACATTCCCAACAGCTATTTTTGCATGATTAATTCAATGCAATGCACTGTGGGCCCAGATTTTCATATTTTGGCCAAAGCCCTGTCATTTCCATAACAATTTTTTTGTAGCGATGAAATTTTACACACGAGTTCCTAAAGGATCGAACTATTTTTCTGAAAAACGTGAGCCTTCTCCGATTTTTTTGAGATGCAGATAATCTAAAATTGGAAAAAATTAAAAAAAAAAACAATTTTTTTAGCTTAATTAAAAAAAAAAACGGTTAATTGGAATTGGAGCAAAGTTCACACAGAGATAGATATGAGCTACATTGAAAAATAGCCTATACCCAAAATATTGAATGGCTTTGGAGTTATAGCCCCAAATAGTTTTAGCTTTCCAAGCAAATGACAAAATGAACGACATCACCAATCCATCTGGTTTTTTAAAGTTATAATTTTTTGGGCATGCTCTTTTAATTTCCGAAAAAAGATTTTTTAAATCCTTATTTAAAATTACGTTTTTTCGTCAAAATTGATAATTTTTACATTTTTATACCCTGTACCGTATGGTACAAAGGGTATATTGTGTTTGTGCAAGCCGTAAATGTATGTAACGTACAGAAGGAGAAGTCGGAGACTCCCCAAAGTTACCTAAAGTATGATCAGAGTGAATAGAGGAGTCGATATGCCCATGTCCGTCTGTCCGTATGAACGCCTAGATCTCAGAGATGGTAAGAGCCAGAGCAACCAAACTTTCAGATTAGATCCCTTATTAATCCATAGGAGACAAGTTTATTTTATTTTTTTGATTTCGGGATTACATTATATAGCTCCCATAGGGGTGTTTCAGAGGACCTCAAAAAAAAGCAAAAGTTTTAGATGGATAATTCGTTTGTTTATGAAGATATCATAACCAAATTTGGCTATCAAAAGTTTTTTAAAGACCCCCAGCATTGTATCAAATTTGATCAAAATCGGTTGACCATATCATATAGCTCCCATAGGATCGATCGGTCGAAAAAATGTTTTTTGTACAAAATTCGTTGTGTTTTGTTTGTTTGTGAAGATACCGTAACCAAATTCGGCATTAAGAAGATTTTTAGAGTTCCCAAGCACTGCACCAAGTTTGATCAAAATCGGTTGACTATATCATATAGCTCCCATAGGAACGATCGGTCAAAAAAACGCTTTTTTTACAAGTTCGTTGTGTTTCGTTTGGTTTTGAAGATATCGGAACCAAATTTGGCAGTCGGAAGTTTTTTATAGTTTCCAATCAGTGTACTAAATTTGATCAAAATCGGTCGACTATATCATATAGTCCCCATAGGACCGATCGGTCAAAAAAATTGTTTGGTGCAAAATTCGACTGATTTCTGTTTGTTTATGAAAATATCGTATCTTTTGGAGGTCTTAAGCAATATTTCGGACTTAATTGCAATGTGGTGGTACAGGGTATCCCAAAGTCGTCTGCGCCCGACCTTAACGTACGCCATCTTTTGATTTGCATCTTTGTTAGTATGCTATACAATTTTCTAATTTTCGATTTTTTGCATATTTTAGTAGAACTTTTGAAAAAATGGTTATTAAAGCATACTTTTAAGCAGCAAAGAAATTCAAAAAATAGTACGTTTCCTGGGGTCAATTTTTAAAATTTAACTTTTAGATACAAAATTCAATTTCCGAAAATCGGGAGCAGTTACATTTTGTTGTAAAACATTTGAAGAAATTTATAAAATTTTGTTCGATTAAATATGAGTGGTAGTTGGAGGTACCCTTAAAGCAAAGTAGCCAAATGATAAAAAAAAACAAAAAAAAACCTTTTAACTACTCAAGTATATTTAAAACCGAAAGTTTTTAAGCTAAATTTAATTTATTTTCTAAAGTAATATTCATAAATAACAAAGTGAATGTAGATTTCGTAGCTACATGTATCATGGTAAATACAGGTTTTTTTTTCTGAAAATTATCGCGAAAGCTCATAAAATACAAAATGTCAACTTTGATTGCCAATAACTTAAAAACCAATCATTATAGTTTAATAATTTTTTTTTCACAGGATAGCTGAATATGTGTTAAATCATATTAAATTGTAATTTTGTCTAAAGTTTGATTTTCTTCTGTGGGATTTTTGGCCAAAATCTGGCTACGCGGGCTCATTGTGCAATGTGTTGAAAAAGAACAATTTGAATCTATTTCTACTATTTTTTAGCCGAATTCAGCTATACCAAGTCATAAGCTAAAAAACGAAAGCAAAAGCAAACTTCCAATGTTTTATTACTATTATTATTATTTTAAATAACATTTTGTGGTAAAGTAAGTCGTCAGTCTGGCACCAGTTATAGCGGGGAGATCCCTTCAAAGATCAAGATGGAAATATCATAACAGACCCCAAAAAACAGCTCATACGGTGGGCTGAATAATCCATCAGAAACAACCCCCGACTCAGATACCACAAGCGAAGACGAGTCGCCAAGTACACGAGTACATGCACGTCCATTTCAATGCGCCAATGTAAATGCCCCAACTAGAGCTGAGGTCACAGAGGCAATAAACAAACTTAAGAATAATAAAGCTCCAGGTGCAGACAACATATGCGCAGAACTATTAAAATGCGATGTTTCACTTTCTGTCGATACAAGGTGGCTAATTATGAAAAAGATTTGGGAGTCAGAAACTAGACCTGACAGCTGGAATGAAGCGCTACTAATGAAGATACCCAAAAAAGCAGATACAAGCGATTGTAACAACTTTAGAAGAATAAGCTTATTGCCGATCCCAAGCAAAATCATTGCAGCTATCATACAAAATAGAATTTCCGCCGTAGCAAAAGCTAACCTAAGACAGAACCGGCATGGTTTCCGCAAGAACAGATCATAAGTACTGTCCGGATTATCTGCGAGCAGTGCAATGAATTTAGAGTACCAATATATGCAGCTTTCCTAGATTTTAAAAAAGCCTTTGATAGTTTGAGAAGACCGTATATTTGGGCAGCACTCTTCAGAAGGGGAATGCCAGAAAAGATTATAACTCTTTTAAAGGGAGTCTAGCAAAATATAAAGTATCGCGTCATCCACAAAAACCAACTCTCACAGCCTTTTGACATCAAACCAGGCGTACGACAATTGTGCATACTGTCGCCATAGCCAATGGGGCTTATTTGAATATCTGCAGGATTTAGAGTTCGCCGATGATGTTCTCCTTTTGAGTTACAGGCCAGGTGAACTACAGCAAATGATATCAGCCATTAGCAAACGAGCAGAAGCCGCTGGATTAAAGATAAGCATGATGAGCGGCTATAGCGCAGTCCAAAATTTAATGTCATATGTAGGTTAGGTTAGGTTAGGGCGGCAGTTGGGGCCTAACGCCCCAACTCACTTAGGCCAGAAAATTGGCCCATTGTGATACCGCTGGGTGGGCCTTACACCACCCTTCCCCCACTCAGGAGGTCCCCTATGTGTTTTAAGAATCACGCCCATCCGGCGGCTTTAATAAACCCCAAGAGGCTTCTTGGACTCTTTTCTGAGAGCTGGGAGTGGTCATTTAAGACGTATGATTTAAGGAATCGGAGCCTTGTGCTACACAGCCCAGGGCAATGACAGAATAAGTGCTCCACCGTCTCCAGCTCCTCCTCATCTCCACAACTTCTACAGAAGTCATTATGAGGTGCGTTGAGCCTTGATGCATGGATACGCACCAGCCAGTGTCCGGTGATTGCCCGGACTACTGTCGAGCACTGAGCTCTATTCAGATCGCAAAGTTGCTTTGTCCTCTTTTTGCAGTATACCGGCCAAGTCTGCCGTGAGATTCTACAAGTGTTCGATATCCGATTCCACGCTTGATTAGCAGCTAGAGCAAAATGGTTCTTAATTCTCAATTTACAGCTGGCCATAAGTATACCCAGACGCTCCTTGTCATGAAGGAGGATGCTGGTAGTTCCTATTCTTGCCAGTTCATCCGTAATGCAATTGCCCTCAATATCCCTGTATCCCGGGACCCAGATGAGGTGAATCGAAAACTGTACTGCCATCTCCTCCAGAGATGAGCGACAGTTGTTCACTGACTTCATGCATGATGGCATTGGAGGCGAGAGACTTAATAGCCGCCTGGCTATCTAAGCCTAAAAGATATTCTTACGTTATGTTCCTCAATATAGACGCCTCCGCCAACGCGGTCGTCTAGCTTGGAACCGTCCGTGAAGATTTTAGTTGAGCCGCTTGGGCCCGGTATACCAACATTCCATTCTTCCCTGGTTGGAAAATGGGTCTCGAATGCAGTTGTAAAATGTTCCTGTGGGATACAGTAATCCGTATCATCAGGGATTAGAGGATTACCATTAAGAATCCTTGAGCGACCAAAGTCTAGGCCATTCCATTTTCTTGCCTCTCTCATACGTAGAGCTGATAGAACGGCTGTTTGTTTGCCCACTTTGTCCAGGGGTAATAGGTTCATAATGGCATCTAATGCTTCATTTGGGGTGGAGCATAGTGCCCCGCTGATAGTTAATTCTGCAGTGCTCTGGACCCTACTCAGCTTTTTAGGACGGTTTTATTGTCCAGTGAAGGCCACCAGATTGAAACTCCGTAGAGGAGAATCGGTCTCACGATGGCAGTGTACAGCCAGTGGGACTATATTTGGAGACATGCCCCATTTAAGACCAATAGCTTTCCTGCATGTGTACAGGGCGATCGTGGCTTTCTTCCTACGATCTTCCGTATTGAGGTTCCAGTCCAGTTTACTGTCGAGAATTAATCCAAGATATCTGGCTGAAACGCTGAATGGTAATGACACACCATTTAGTTTTCGTTTTGTTAGAGGGGGTATTTTATACCTCCTGGTGAAGACCATGAGCTTGGTTTGCTCTGGATTAACTCCGAGCCCGCTAGCCGTAGTCCATTTGGAGAGTGTACATAAGGCGTTTGTAATGCGCTCACATAGTGTTTGAGGATATTTACCCGAGAAGGCAACTGCCACGTCATCCGCGTATGCAGTTATACTGCACGTTATATTTAAATGGTGGGGAAGAAATCGAATGCGTAAACTCTTTTAGCTACCTGGGAAGCGTTGTAACGAACAGGAGTAGGGCTGATAAAGATGTTCATGCTCGCATCAACAAAGCAAAATATGACTTTGCTAAATTAAGCAACATATGGCGATCCAGTGAGCTCACTAGGCAGACCAAAATGCGAATCTTCAATACAAATGTGAAATCTGTCTTGTACTATGGCCGTGAAACATGGAAGCACTCAAGAAACATAGAGAAAACGATGCAAGTTTTTATCAACAAATGTCTACGCAGAATTCTTAAAATATGGTGGCCAAATAGAATATCGAATGAACAACTGCCAAGTCAGACTCATCAAAAAGCAGCACAGAACGAAACAAAAACGAGGAAGTGGAAGTGGATAGGCCACACACTCAGACAGCCTAGACAAGCTTTAACATGGAATCCGCAAAGCAGTAGAAGACCTGGTGCACCAGCGAAAACGTGGCGAGGAACTGTCGAGAGTGAACTAGCTGAAGCACGATATACGTGGATTTAAGAGAATCGTCGAGGTCCTATGCCCCACTGGGGGAAGAGGACAATACTAGTATAGTAGTAAGTCGTCAGTGATACCAACTATTAGTGCTGGAGAAAACATCGATGTTATATCGATGCATCGATGTATCGAAGTTTAAAATATCTCCCATAGAGGAGACGTTAAATATCAACAAATACCTTTTATAGCCAAGGCTTACCTTACGATGGAGCTTCTGCTGCAATCAAATATGCTTTGAGTGCTATTGGGGTTGATTGGTTGGATTTAAATAGATGCGTCAAAATGCACCAAGTCCAACAAATCTGATAATAGCGAAAATTCGTCAGCTCTTAAAATAAGACTCTAAGCTTTACATATATAGGCAACTTTGGACTTACCACAATGCTATGACGTCGCTCCTGTTCGATACGACGCTGCTCCATGCGTACGGGAGTACTTTCATAAGTTGGCGGACATAACTGTGCCAGCGATTTTTGGCTCTGTTCCAATAATTTACCGATATCGAAAATATCGTTTGAATTAGTGTCCTTGCGCTGCTCGCGTTTCTTTACGGCAGCCTCCTTATTGTCTTTTTGGTCCAACAGGTTGAGGCAATCGCCTTGTTTAGCTACGTTGCGGGACTGCAGGGATATGTCCATAGACGTCTTGTTGTTGTTGACCAAGTTTTTATTATTTTCTTTTGCTTGAGCACAATTAGCCTGCGCATTGACAGCTTGTGGATTAATCTTTTGCTCGGTAGGCGATACTTGAGTAGACGTGTTTGAATCGCCGGACTTTAGTGGGGGGCACATGTTCTTCGTGGATTGAGCTTGCTGCTTCTCAGCTTGATGTTGTAGCCGCTGCTGCTGAAGCCATTTGTTGGTGGACGGGATCTGCAGCGGCCCAAGAAGTTTACGACGCACCAGCTGCCGCTGCATTTGTAGCCGCGGATCGTCGCCCTTGCCCAACTTCATAGCATCGCCCAACTTGATGGCATGTTCTGTGCTACGGGGCAAGCACGCCGAGCCCAGTGAAGCACTGCTTGAGTTCATCAAAGAATACGAGCCGGCTGAGCTGAGCAAGGATGAGGTGCGAGGAGGAACAGCAGCTACATTCATCTCCCTTTTAAACATGGAATTTTTGGCAAAATGCTGTGGTGGCTGTTGCATGCATAAAGTGCGTAATATATTCTACTTTCCACAAATAATAGTTGAATACATTGCTACTTACATTGGTCTCATTGAAGGCAGCATATTTTGTCTTGCGTGGTGAGCTCTCATGCTTTTGGCTTGGTGGACGCGCCTTCATGGACTCGTTGATCTTGGGTATAGTGAACTTTTTGTTCGAGTAGTGGCTATGCTGCTGGTCAACATGTTGTTGTGGATGCTTCTGATCGCTCACCACATTGCCAATTTTATAAGAACTGTCAATGCCAACGTCCAGCTTCATGGCATGCTCTGTGCCACGGCGCAAGCTCGCGGAGCTCAGCAAAGAGCGGGAGCTATTCGAGCCCAACGAAGAGGAGCTCAGCGAGGACAAAGAGCAAGAACGTGAAGCAGCCACTTTCGTATTCATGTCAGCCTTGGACAACAGCTGCTGATAGCCAAACTGTGGTAAAGGCTGTTGCAAGCACAGAGTTAGTTATATTCAACTTGCCACAAATAAGCTACAACAAAATAGTTGAATCCATTGCTACTTACTTCTCCTTCCTTCGAGGCACGACATTGCAGCTTGCGTGGTGGACCCTCATCCTTACCAAAAACATCTTTCAGAATACCAAAAACAAAAACGATTTAATACAGTTCCGTATAAGAGCACAATGGTTAGTGTTATGATATAAAGCCGAAAGCCTCAGTCTATCAAAAGTGCAACAAAAATCAGAAAATACCTATTGACTCCTTATTCACTGATGCAGTCATTCCGATAGTCTTTGAACGATTCATATTTCTTTATAATTTTTTGTTACGCTCCTGTTACAACGATATCGACGGATCCACAATAACACCGTAGATAGCTGTCGGACGTTACGATTTGCGACAAAGCTGTAGACAACTATTTTAAAAAATTTCCGATTCTTTTCGTTATAACACGTACTGATTTTTAAATTGCCTTTTATTCGTTTGACATAAAAAACAATAGCAGACTGATGAACAAGATTACTATGTCAAAAGAAAGTTAAATTATTGACGTACTATATAGGGAACGTACGCATACTAAGTGTGTGTATGTGGGGGGGGTCTTTAAAGTACCACGCTTGGTTACAGGAGCGGGTGGTGGTCTTCTTTAGAAAAAACTAGCGCTTTTTTTGTACTTTCTGGTAATTATTTAAAATCATACTTACCAATGACTACGTGATAACTTGAGTGGTGGGGGAGAGGGGGTGTGGTCCTGGCATATAATACGGAAGGTCACCGAGGGGGGATAAAAAATTGGTTCCCATAGTATGGGTACGTTACCATAATTATTTTTTCTTGGTTGCGTAAACAAGCGAAAATACTTGAAAATTGATAGCGCAAAAAAACCTTCCAATGTCCTCCATAATATCATCCTTCTAGTACTGTTCCAATAAAAGTGAATTATCGCCTGATCAAAGCTAGTATAACTGCATCATTGCAACGTTTATATTGTGAGGAGTCAAATTGCCAACTGACAACGTTTCTTCTTGTTTTGGCAACAGGGCATTAGAAAATTGCTTGCACTGCTCGCACTGCTTGCACTACTTGTTGAGCGTAGCGTTAAAAGTGCGCTGGTTAATGGGGGGATTCCCATGTGAACCCACATTCTGTGAAGGGCTACCCGTTCGCGTTCTACGGAAATAAGGAGTACGCTAAGGGTGTGGCGAAAGACACCAACGAGTGGAATAAATGTATAGTTTATTAGTTATAATCTTTCTAATGCCCCAGGGATCATCCATAAACTACATAAAGCTCCAAGAGGTGGGGGTGGGGGGTCTGATGAAACGTCACGATCATATGGTAAATTTTTAAAAATATTCCGTCACTGTGTCACAAGGGGGAGGGGGGTCTATTTTGACGAAAATCAGCGTCACATAGTTTATGGATAACCCCCCAATTGTTCCTATGCGTACAGTAGAGGCCAAAAATATGGATACCACTACAAAAAGTAAATTTTTTCTACTTTGCCATGATGTTGCATAATAAAATGTTATTGTTTTTTTATTTTTCTGGTTTTTTTTTTAATACAAATATAAAGGAAATTCCTGCTCATAAAATAATTTTTTCACTGTTCACAATTGTCTTTATCGTCATACGCCGAAATCGCCAAAATATTCAAGATTTCAAAGAGTGACAGTAATAAGAACCAACCTTGACGTGGACGGCCGAGAAAAGCACACAAAACAGATAACAGCCACTTATTAATAATCTCCAAGATACACCGATCCAAATTCGCCGAAGTCCATCAGAATTTTGCGCCAAGTTACTTTGAATATGGTCAAACGGAGATTGCAGGAAATAAAGAATGATCAGACGGATTTTTGCAAAGAAAGCCCTTGCTACGCCATTTGCAAAAAAATATTTTAGTCAATTGTTAAATGGAAATCTGGTAATAATAAGAAACCTACGGGTACGGAATAAGAACATCTGGTTCATCCAGACCGCCGGATGGCAGACTCATCTGGTATAGGGGACCTCTTGAAAGGGGAAGAGCGGTGAATGGTCCACCGTAGCGGTATCACAACGGGCCTATTCTGGCCTATGTGAGTTGGGACGTTGGTCCCAACTGCCGCCCTAACCTAACCTAACCTAACCTAGATGGAAATCTGTGCTGTGGAAAAGCTTCACAAACTCGTCCAAAGAATGCGAAAAATATATGCTGCAGTGATCATGGCCAAAAATGCTAATTTTCAAGAAAATCGCCTTAGGTCATAGGTATTATTATATTTTTTTCAATATACCATTGTTCCGAATTCTCATAAACACATGGAAACATGGAAATTCACAAGAAGTGAATTCGCCATAACATGTACCAAGAAAAAGCAGTGGAAGTGAATTGATTTCGTTAAAAAACTATTTTTGTAGGGGTATCCATACTTGTGGCCTGTACTGTATATTCAAAAAATACAAGGCAGCTGTAGTAAATATAAATCAAGTTGACATCTTGAGTGGACAGCGCTGATTTTTTAACGTTTAAGCCGCACTTGAAACGCTTCCTGACAGCCTTAAGAACGGCATCATTATCAACCTCCCGAAAAAAGGCGATCTCTCGGAATGCAGTAACTGGAGATGCATTACCATATTGAACTCTGCGAACAAAGTCATTGCCCAGATACTGCACAATCGAATTGCAGCGCTTGTGGAACCTGAACTACGTCGCGAACAAGCTGGCTTCCGACCGTAACGTTCTTGCACCGACCACATTAACAGCCTCCGTGTTATTGTGGAGCAATCAAGCGTATGGCGAGCTCAGTTAAACCTCTTGTTTATCGACTTTAAACGCGCTTTTGACACCCTTATTCACCACGCAATATGGAAAGCAATGGAATGCAAAGGTATCCCGATCAAAATAATCAATCTGGTGAAATGCTTATACTCGAACACAAAATGTTCGGTGCTCCACGCGGGCAGTACTATCAGTAGAGTCAGGAGTGCGTCAAGGTTGCATTCTCGCGCCCTTAATCTTCAACATTGTACTTGACGTTGTAATGTCAGAAGCTACTGGTGCAGAGCAAGGCATCACTTTCGAGCTTCAGAATAAGAGCTCAGCGACCTCGATTATGCTGATGACATCTGCTTGCTATCGCACAGTTCCTCGCAAATGCAGGAGTCTCTAGACCTAATTGCAGGAAAAACAAAGTTTATGCGTATTAACTACTTATGCTTGCTTTATTGGCTCCCCTCGGGGCTTCTGGTTAGGTAATCCGCCAAGATCGCAGCAACGCGTCTTCACACAATTTCCCACTGGCGCTCTCTACCTGGCCACGCCACTATCCTCAACATGGACCCACCAGTCCCCAACTCCATTGACTACGTCAATAAATACCCAAGTCTGCACAGGGGTTTTGACTTATCTAACCCGAGCAGGGAGGAATGGAGTCACAATCTTATCACCTCCGAGAGTTCCACCGAGATATA
Organism: Chymomyza costata; assembly: GCA_018150985.1. Classification (NCBI taxonomy): domain Eukaryota; kingdom Metazoa; phylum Arthropoda; class Insecta; order Diptera; family Drosophilidae; genus Chymomyza; species Chymomyza costata. The sequence goes on along the minus strand of JAECWU010000127.1, from coordinate 2,443,531 downwards.
TACCGACGGATCCAAACTAAATGGTAGGGTCAGCAGCGGTATATTCTCGGACAAGTTCAACTGGAGGGTGTCGCTCAGACTACCAGACCACTGCAGCGTCTTTCAGGCTGAAGTCCTTGCCATCTACTATGCTGCATAATCGCTACAGGAGGGTGGAAACTTTGCAACTAGCACTACTATCTTCTCGGATAGCTGCAATCAAATCCCTCACAGGTTTCAACGCCAACTCTAAACTCGTGCACGTTTGCCAACTCGCCCTTAACCAGTTATCTCTGCTCTCTAGGGTACACCTCGTTTGGGTACCCGGACATAGGGACATACCGGGAAACTGTGTGGCGGATGAACTGGCCAAACTGCATAGACATCATTTCAAACAGAAATTTTTGGCAAATGCCCGCACTGCTTGGTCCAATGAGTACTCCTGCCGCACCTCAAGACTTACCTGTCCAAGCATGGACGGCAACAAAGCCCGAAAGTTGCTCACATTAAGTCGCAAGTACCTATCGACCACTGTGGACACTGCCTTATGGGCAGGCATGCCGAAAGAATGCGCGCCCCCTTCAACGACTTCTGCCGCGGCTGCGGATCCGAAGAGGAGGAGGAAACCGTTTTAGACTTTATGTGTCAGTGCCCCTTCCTATCAAGAAGAAGAGCAAGCACTTAATTTATTCTATAAAAAGCAAACTACAAATTTTTAAAGTCTATTCTCCTCTATGGCAGTGAAAGCTGGAACATCTCCGCCAGTCACGCGCAACCACTACAAGCGTTCGTAAATCGTTGTCTCCGGCGCATATTGGGAGTATTCTGGCCGATCACCATATCAAATAGTCATCTCTGGTTTAGAACGCGGTAACCTTCTGTCACAGATGAAATTTTGTAGCGTAAATTCAAATGGCTAGGTCACACATTGAGGAAACCCTCTATGGATATCGCGAAGCTATTTTTGGACTTTAAACCCCAAGGCAGTCGGAAAGCAGGTCGGCCGCGAAATACTTGGCAAAGACAAGTTATTTCAGAATTAAGAAAATGCGAAAACATTGGAGTGAAGCTAAGCAACTAGCGTTAGATAGAGTTCAATGAAACTTGTTTGTATCAGCCCTATGTTCCTTGTAGGAATTTAATGGATTAAATATATATGTATATAAAGGGTTTTTCAACAAGAGGTGTTATTTTGAATCACCCGGTATTTCGGTAGCTGTCACTTTTGAAGCTTTTATTCTTTGACATTTGACAAGTAGAAACTACGCCATTACTAAAAATGGAACGATACACGCTTCAACAACGCATTGAAATTATTAAAATTCACTACATTCACATTTGCAGTCACAGTTCGCAAAACTAAAGCATTTTTGGGTCGTCGTAAAGCACCTTGTCGGAACGCAATACAGAAATTGGTGGAAAAATTCGAGCTGTTGGGACAAGTTAGTGATGTGAAGAATAAAACCCGTGCACGTCGCTCAAGAACAACTGAGAATACTGCTGCTGTAGCCCAAAGTGTTGAAGAAACCCCAGGTTTGTCCATTCCTCGTCGTTCTTTGGAATTGGGCGTTCCACAAACGTCATTACACCGTATTTTGCATAAAGACCTGGGTCTTAAGGCTTATAAAGTTCAGTTAACACAAGAACTCAAGCCGGCCGATCATCAACAACGTCGTGTCTTTGCTGATTGGGTCCTTGAAATGCATGAAAATGATCCGGAATTCCAACGAAAAATCATCTTGACTGATGAGGCCCATTTCCACCTCGGTGGCTACGTCAACAAGCAAAATTGTCGCATCTGGGGCTCGGAAAACCCAAGAGTTATTGTTGAGAAGCCTCTCCATCCTCAACGTGTGACTGTTTGGTGCGGTTTATGGTCCGGCGGGGTCATTGGACCTTACTTTTTCGAAAATGATGTTGGATCAACAGTTGCGGTGAATGGATTGCGCTGTCGAGAGATGATTAATGATGACAACGTTTACTTTCAACAAGACGGCGCTACGTGCCACACAAGCAACGAAACCATTGCTCTTTTATGGGAAAAGTTTCCGGACCGTGTTATCTCTCGAAGAGGTGATCACAATTGGCCACCGAGATCTTGTGATTTAACACCTTGCGACTACCTTCCTTTGGGGCCACGTGAAAGATAAGGTCAGCGCCAACAGCCCAGCGTCGATTCAAGACCTCAAAGATAGAATTCGTGAGGCTATCGAGGACATAGGGCAGCCACTTTGCGATTTGTTTATGTAAACTTTCATGAAAAGTATATGGTCCTGTAAGCGTGGTCGTGGTGGCCATTTGGCTGATGTTGTTTTTCATTTATCAACGGCATACCTTCATCTTTAACATGATTCGCCATAACATGTACCAAGAAAAAGCAGTGGAAGTGAATTGATTTCGTTAAAAAACTATTTTTGTAGGGGTATCCATACTTGTGGCCTGTACTGTATATTCAAAAAATACAAGGCAGCTGTAGTAAATATAAATCAAGTTGACATCTTGAGTGGACAGCGCTGATTTTTTAACGTTTAAGCCGCACTTGAAACGCTTCCTGACAGCCTTAAGAACGGCATCATTATCAACCTCCCGAAAAAAGGCGATCTCTCGGAATGCAGTAACTGGAGATGCATTACCATATTGAACTCTGCGAACAAAGTCATTGCCCAGATACTGCACAATCGAATTGCAGCGCTTGTGGAACCTGAACTACGTCGCGAACAAGCTGGCTTCCGACCGTAACGTTCTTGCACCGACCACATTAACAGCCTCCGTGTTATTGTGGAGCAATCAAGCGTATGGCGAGCTCAGTTAAACCTCTTGTTTATCGACTTTAAACGCGCTTTTGACACCCTTATTCACCACGCAATATGGAAAGCAATGGAATGCAAAGGTATCCCGATCAAAATAATCAATCTGGTGAAATGCTTATACTCGAACACAAAATGTTCGGTGCTCCACGCGGGCAGTACTATCAGTAGAGTCAGGAGTGCGTCAAGGTTGCATTCTCGCGCCCTTAATCTTCAACATTGTACTTGACGTTGTAATGTCAGAAGCTACTGGTGCAGAGCAAGGCATCACTTTCGAGCTTCAGAATAAGAGCTCAGCGACCTCGATTATGCTGATGACATCTGCTTGCTATCGCACAGTTCCTCGCAAATGCAGGAGTCTCTAGACCTAATTGCAGGAAAAACAAAGTTTATGCGTATTAACTACTTATGCTTGCTTTATTGGCTCCCCTCGGGGCTTCTGGTTAGGTAATCCGCCAAGATCGCAGCAACGCGTCTTCACACAATTTCCCACTGGCGCTCTCTACCTGGCCACGCCACTATCCTCAACATGGACCCACCAGTCCCCAACTCCATTGACTACGTCAATAAATACCCAAGTCTGCACAGGGGTTTTGACTTATCTAACCCGAGCAGGGAGGAATGGAGTCACAATCTTATCACCTCCGAGAGTTCCACCGAGATATATACCGACGGATCCAAACTAAATGGTAGGGTCAGCAGCGGTATATTCTCGGACAAGTTCAACTGGAGGGTGTCGCTCAGACTACCAGACCACTGCAGCGTCTTTCAGGCTGAAGTCCTTGCCATCTACTATGCTGCATAATCGCTACAGGAGGGTGGAAACTTTGCAACTAGCACTACTATCTTCTCGGATATCTTCTCGGATAGCTGCAATCAAATCCCTCACAGGTTTCAACGCCAACTCTAAACTCGTGCACGTTTGCCAACTCGCCCTTAACCAGTTATCTCTGCTCTCTAGGGTACACCTCGTTTGGGTACCCGGACATAGGGACATACCGGGAAACTGTGTGGCGGATGAACTGGCCAAACTGCATAGACATCATTTCAAACAGAAATTTTTGGCAAATGCCCGCACTGCTTGGTCCAATGAGTACTCCTGCCGCACCTCAAGACTTACCTGTCCAAGCATGGACGGCAACAAAGCCCGAAAGTTGCTCACATTAAGTCGCAAGTACCTATCGACCACTGTGGACACTGCCTTATGGGCAGGCATGCCGAAAGAATGCGCGCCCCCTTCAACGACTTCTGCCGCGGCTGCGGATCCGAAGAGGAGGAGGAAACCGTTTTAGACTTTATGTGTCAGTGCCCCTTCCTATCAAGAAGAAGAGCAAGCACTTAATTTATTCTATAAAAAGCAAACTACAAATTTTTAAAGTCTATTCTCCTCTATGGCAGTGAAAGCTGGAACATCTCCGCCAGTCACGCGCAACCACTACAAGCGTTCGTAAATCGTTGTCTCCGGCGCATATTGGGAGTATTCTGGCCGATCACCATATCAAATAGTCATCTCTGGTTTAGAACGCGGTAACCTTCTGTCACAGATGAAATTTTGTAGCGTAAATTCAAATGGCTAGGTCACACATTGAGGAAACCCTCTATGGATATCGCGAAGCTATTTTTGGACTTTAAACCCCAAGGCAGTCGGAAAGCAGGTCGGCCGCGAAATACTTGGCAAAGACAAGTTATTTCAGAATTAAGAAAATGCGAAAACATTGGAGTGAAGCTAAGCAACTAGCGTTAGATAGAGTTCAATGAAACTTGTTTGTATCAGCCCTATGTTCCTTGTAGGAATTTAATGGATTAAATATATATGTATATAAAGGGTTTTTCAACAAGAGGTGTTATTTTGAATCACCCGGTATTTCGGTAGCTGTCACTTTTGAAGCTTTTATTCTTTGACATTTGACAAGTAGAAACTACGCCATTACTAAAAATGGAACGATACACGCTTCAACAACGCATTGAAATTATTAAAATTCACTACATTCACATTTGCAGTCACAGTTCGCAAAACTAAAGCATTTTTGGGTCGTCGTAAAGCACCTTGTCGGAACGCAATACAGAAATTGGTGGAAAAATTCGAGCTGTTGGGACAAGTTAGTGATGTGAAGAATAAAACCCGTGCACGTCGCTCAAGAACAACTGAGAATACTGCTGCTGTAGCCCAAAGTGTTGAAGAAACCCCAGGTTTGTCCATTCCTCGTCGTTCTTTGGAATTGGGCGTTCCACAAACGTCATTACACCGTATTTTGCATAAAGACCTGGGTCTTAAGGCTTATAAAGTTCAGTTAACACAAGAACTCAAGCCGGCCGATCATCAACAACGTCGTGTCTTTGCTGATTGGGTCCTTGAAATGCATGAAAATGATCCGGAATTCCAACGAAAAATCATCTTGACTGATGAGGCCCATTTCCACCTCGGTGGCTACGTCAACAAGCAAAATTGTCGCATCTGGGGCTCGGAAAACCCAAGAGTTATTGTTGAGAAGCCTCTCCATCCTCAACGTGTGACTGTTTGGTGCGGTTTATGGTCCGGCGGGGTCATTGGACCTTACTTTTTCGAAAATGATGTTGGATCAACAGTTGCGGTGAATGGATTGCGCTGTCGAGAGATGATTAATGATGACAACGTTTACTTTCAACAAGACGGCGCTACGTGCCACACAAGCAACGAAACCATTGCTCTTTTATGGGAAAAGTTTCCGGACCGTGTTATCTCTCGAAGAGGTGATCACAATTGGCCACCGAGATCTTGTGATTTAACACCTTGCGACTACCTTCCTTTGGGGCCACGTGAAAGATAAGGTCAGCGCCAACAGCCCAGCGTCGATTCAAGACCTCAAAGATAGAATTCGTGAGGCTATCGAGGACATAGGGCAGCCACTTTGCGATTTGTTTATGTAAACTTTCATGAAAAGTATATGGTCCTGTAAGCGTGGTCGTGGTGGCCATTTGGCTGATGTTGTTTTTCATTTATCAACGGCATACCTTCATCTTTATTAGGAAATAAACATCCGATCATTTATCTCAAAAAATGATATTTTTCTTTGAATACCAAAATAACACCTCTTATTGGAAAACCCTTTATAAGCCGCATTTTGAGCACATAAAAAAGTCAACATATGCAGCCTGCTGCGTTTTCTAAAGCTAAAAAGAAACTTGTTACACATTTATTTTTTCAATAATTTTTTTATTTTTTTTTTAATTTTTTTTTTTTTAATTTTATTCTCGTTTTGTTTTTTCGTTTTTGTCAGCCGTCCATTAATACTAAGTGTATGCAATAAAGATAAAATAATTTTTTTTTTCGTTTCTTTTCAAATGTTATATTTTTTTTTTAACTTTACGCTTACTAAAAAATGTAATTTTTTTTTTATCTGTTTGCATTTGCAATGTAGGTTTACATACCATACAAGTATATATATATATAGTACTATATATATCAACTCTAGTATGTACTATATAGGCATATGAATGAAGTGCAAAATGCTAAATGAAGTATAAAGTATATTTCTATATAAGTATTATACTATAAAGGATGTTTGTGTTTATTTTGCCTTCATACAGTTTGTTTGTTTTTACGCTTTCAGTAAGTTTTTAATTATATTATTTTTATTATTAGCATTAGATTTTTAAGGCTAAGTTGTTTACTAAAATGATTCAAAGTGAATCTCACGCTATATCTTACAAGGATTTTTCTTCTTTTTTTTTTATTTAATTTTATTTAACAAAAATTACAACAATTAAGAGCTAAAGTGCCATTGCTTGGGCGCTGGATCGTATGGACATCTCGTTTAGTTTATGTATAATAAATGAAAAATTTGTGTTTATTTTTTAAACGCTTAGTCTGTTATGGTTTAAGTTTGGTTTTTAATTTAAAATAGCATATAGTAATTGTTAGGGCATATATGTATTGCATAGAGGAGTAGTTTATGAATTAAAAACTGTTTTGAAGTATGATTTTTTTTTTTTAACTTTATTTTTTTTTAAATATTTTTTTATTAATATATATGTATATATAGAGGTTTTTTAATTAAATGCTAAAATTAATATTAGAAAAAAAAATTGGGTTTGCTTACATATATATATATATGTTATTATGTACTATATATATATATATATATATATATATAAAAGTAAAGTTAAAACTAATTTACACAGAAATAAGTGACGCCAGTAGCAAAACAACAGAATATGTGTGTAGATACTTATAGTTGTCAGTGTTGTTGCATGTGTGTGTTTCAATGGGCGTTTATATAATAGGGCGGGTATTATTTATGTTCAAATTTGTTACGGTATAAAAGTCACACACACACACACACACACACGCACGCACGCACGCACACAGCTACAACTGACCGCCTTATGCATACATAACCTAGCTACATATGTGCTTGTATATACGTAAGTAAAAATATATATAGTATCTGTATATAATTAAGTATTATGTAAGTATGTACAATCTTTGCAAGCACAAACGCTTATGATTAAAGTAAAAAATTATGTATATAGACTTGTTGATCAAACGACCAACAACAAAAAAACAAACGCATGTATGTACAAAGTACATATACATATGTATATATGCAATCTTTTTTTCATTTTTGCAACTTGCTGTGGTTCCCCTACTTTTTGAACTTGCTTCCTTTTGCAAACAGTTTTGTTTAGAATTTGGTGTAGCCTCAACAACCATGCTTGGCAACAGGCCCGTCGAGAGGGGGGTGGCAAAGGGGGGGAGTTTTCTCAGTGGCCCGGTGTAGTTACTCTTGTAATAAAATGATTCAAGCTAAAGGCCTAAACGCAGTTCGAAAAATTTCGCGCGGATTGACAAAACTTCATATAAAAAAAAATCACAAATGGGATATCCCAAATGGGACTTTTTTTTTATATGAAGTTTTGTCATTCCGCGCGAAATTTTTCGAACTGCGTAGACCCCTTTAAGTTGTAATAGAGGGGCCGGTATATTTCTTCCCGGGCCCGGTTTTTCTCTCTACGGCCCTGCTTGGCACATTACTCTTTCGCTGCCGGTTTGGACCATAAAAATCTTGAAAGTTTCTATTTTATCATCTTTTTTTGACAAACTATTTTTTGGGCTTTACTGCACGGATCCAGGATTTGGTCTTAGGAGTGGTTTTTCACTTTGAAGTGCATATAAATATTAATTTCCCTGACTGACTATTGCGTCAGTCGTCCCTGGGCGGAGCATTGGGGATCTCTATGCATAATTGTTCGAAGAGAACAGGCCGCATCCGAACGGCGGTGTCTTGAATTAATAGAGATTTTCTTGGGCAAATAGCATCTTTGAGCTAGCGATGCCAGTGTTACTGCGGGAAATCGAACCACCGATCATCGGGTTGCAAAGCGAATATGCTACCAGTACGTTACCAGTACGCTACCAGTACGCTACCAGTACGCTACCAGTACACTACTAGTACACTACCAGTACGCTACCAGTACACTACCAGTACGCTACCAGTACGCTACCAGTACGCTACCAGTACGCTACCAGTACACTACCAGTACACTACCAGTACGCTACCAGTACGCTACCGACGGTCACTGTTTTTAAATCACAGCTCGAAAGACTTTCAACCCATTTTTCCAACTTTGGGCGGTGGTCCGGACCCGAAGACCCCCCGTGGATACGCCACTAACTGTTACCCTTAGGATCTATTGTGCTACCTACTAGCCCTAGCTGCTCAGCTAGTTCAATTCCCAAGTTAAATTTGATTATATGGTGACAACGTGCATCAAGATTCTATGAGCGCCAAATAAGTATGCCCTCTTTCCAAAAACAAAAATAAAAATGTGTCTCTTGATTTCTTTTTTTGTATACTTAAAGAGTCAGATCCCTACCAAAATATATCACAATGGGCCATTTTATAACATTATTTGCCGAGGAAGGTTTTGGGGTTCACGGTTGTACTTTCATTTAAGTGATGTTTAATTTATTTTGTAGTGGATCAAATAAAAGTTGATTGGGTTGCATGGGTTCCTCACAAAGAGGTGGGGCACTGCGACCTACATAACGATATGGAAAAGTTAAACTCGTAAATCAAAAATCCAAAAAAACCGAGTTTAGGCTTTAAGGCAATGACAACATATAGGGGACCTCCTGAGTGGGGGAAGGGTGGTGTAAAGCCCACCCAGCGGTATCACAACGGGCCAATTTCTCTTGCCTAAGTGAGTTGGGACGTTAGGTCCCGACTGCCGCTCTAACCTAACCTAAGCTTAGGCAATGAAGCAGAAAAAGTATGTGGGCCGGTTGTTGGCGGGTAAAGTGAGCAGAAGGCAAAGCAGCCTAGTATGTATATAATAAAGAGGCCTTATGCTTCAAAAGGAGAAGAGGACTACAATAAGTAAATTTATATAATAAATATATGCATATATATAGTGAAGGCATATATTAGTAGCAGCTAACAGCTGTTTGAAACATAATTATTATAATTGCGTCTTTCATCAACATTTTTATAATTAAATTGCGTATACGCAAAGACATAATTGTTTAAATTTAAATGAACATTAACACACATGAACAAACACAAAAAAAAATTCAAGTAGATTTTGTTGTAAGCTTCAAATTAAGCATATACTGGCGGGTAAATAAGCTTTAGCTGCAGCTTGTCTTGCAACAGTTGCTTGTACTAATGTATACCCTCACATACAGACGCACACACACACACAGACATATTTATATATACACAAAAAAAGTTACACTCAAACTACAACATTTTCCAAAAAAAAATTGCATTCCGCTTATGTTATAATGCATTTAAACGTTTGAATGACAAGCCCAGCGCAAACATATGTACATATACATATATACTAAACTTATTTATGTATTACAAGTGCTGTTTGTATATTGCTACGCTTGCAGCTGCTTAAACTAAGTTTACAATTTTTACTAAACACGTATGCTTTTTATATATAGATCTATAATATACATGTACTTAAACAATACAAAAAACTTTTATATATTCTTGCCATATGCTTAGCAACTTGCAACTACTACTTAAAATCGTACATAATGCTTGTTGTTGTTGTTGTTACCAATTGGTTTTTGTTTTACTCACTAAGCCACACTGGTTACAAACTAGTAGTAAATAGTTTAATATGCTTTAGAAAACTTTGTTAATACATAGCTGTATATATACATATATATATATATGTGTGTTTATATGTTTGTGTCTGACATAATACATGCATGAAAATATTGCTAAGTAATCGTAAGCTTTTGACGGCAAACATAATCAAAAAATATGCAGTACAAAAAATAATCATAAAAATGTATAGTACATAAAAAACAACTATAAATACAAAATATATTGCAAGTATTATTATTACGTTTGTTGCTCTGTACGAGGCTCGCTCTTATGCATATGCTCACATGTATAGCGAAAAGAAATTTTTTTAAGTTTTAAAGTAAGGACATTTCTGTACAATATGCTGTGAGCTTCAACCCAAATTCTCTTTTTTTTTATTTGTTTTTGTTGTTCCTGTTTTACGCATTGAATATAAATCTCTTTGAAATGAATTAATTTTTAATTTGTTGCTTTCTTCTTTTTTGATTATACAAAAATGATTGTTGTTGTTGCATTGTATTTTTTGCCTAGGCGTGTCACAATTTTGTTGTTTTCGTTGACTACTTAAGAATTAAACGGCATTGTTGCTTTACTACTCTGCTTTGCCGTTGTTTAACAAATTAACAAGTTACATATATTCGTATATACATATACATAGATACATATGTATAACATATAAATTACAAAATAGTTGTTTTTTTTTCTGTTTGATGTGCGGGTTGATTTTTCATAATACAATTTTTACTAAACTTTTTGTTTATTGGCAGACACATATGTATGTTGTATATATATGCATATATATATGCATGCATATCAAGGCTGCCGTGTTGCGCAGGAAAAGTTTTAAACATGCTTTTTAAATTTTTCGCAACAATTTTATGTAATTATGCACAAGAAAATTTTGAACTATAGCATTTCATTGTTTTTTAAATAAAAGATTAATAAATATGACAAAAAATGGCCAGGTTTATATTAAGTATTATAAACGCCTTTATTGAAACTATATATTTTGTTTTTGCTTATGTATATACTTCCTTTGCAGCCTTGATATATTACAATTTGCATGCATTTCAACGCTGTTACAAAAACTATAACAAAACTAGACGGGCGGGGGTTCCTTTCAAAATTTTTGTAATTTTAACGCATAATGGTTTTTTTTTTGTTTATAAATTGCAACTTCACGCTTATACTAGTCAGTAAAATGATTTGGTTCATAATGTTTCATCTGTTGTATTGCAGTCATTTACGTAAAAAAATTAACATACAATCATTTAGCGTAACAACGTCTATATAATAGTTTATTTATATACTAAAAGTTGCTTGTTTATGTATCATAATAATTGGAGTTTCTTTTAACTCAATGCCAATTGCTTTAAATTAGTTAACAAACATAATATTTATAAAAAAAAAAAAAAATAGTTGTTATCTTGCATAATACAATTAAAAGTAAGCTTAGGCTTAAAAATAAAACCAATTGGTTTAGCAATTGATATGCATCTTAAAAATATGCTTAAAACAAAACACTATCATAATAAAGTGTGACAAAAAGCAATTGTTAAATTAAAGGAAATATGCCTTATTTTTGTTGTTGTTGTTGTTGTTGTATTGTTTTGTTACATCATAATTGTTTTTATTATTAATTCGTGATAAATTTGATTGCTCTGTTTGTTTTAAGTCTGCGATTTGTTGTTAAATTTCCTCTTCTGCGCGTGTGTGTGTGTGTGTTTGCTTCTTTTTGTCTACTATACGTTATGTATATACAGTATGTATATATATTTGTACATACATATATATAGATACTCACTTAATATACGTATGTTTGTAATTACGAGTTAAAACATTGCTTATGTTTAACAATTTAATGAAATTGTCGTCGTTGTTGTAATTTGTTGTTTGTTGTCTAGTTGTTTCTCTGTTGTTCTTCCATTGACTGCAGTTGTTGAAAACAACTCTAAACGCAGTGAGGCTGTTTATCAATAATCTATTGTGCTCACCGCTCGTCTATCGATATTGTCCGCTTTAATTTTAGGCTTATTTCATTTGGTGTGCCAGACGCGTTTCCTGCCATGTGACCGCCGCTTTGTTTTGGTACCGCTGCTGCTGCCGCTGTTCTTGCTACTCTTGTGCCGGCCGCTTCTGCTGGCAGCCGTTGAAACCGTCGTGGCCTTTACCTACAGTGTCTCCTCAAAGGCAGCCATGAGATCGCTCTGCATGTTCATATCAATTTGACCAGCCAACTGCAAAAGAAAAAAAAAGCATAAAAAAGATTTGTAGATCACCTTCATGAGCGTGACTATAAGCTAATTTTTTGGGCACTTACCGCCTCGCGACGACGTCGTTCCTGTTCGGCACGTCGCTGCTCCGCACGTTTTGCAGCAGCACGATCCTGCGGCGATTGCTGCGCCGGCGAACTTTGGCTCTGTCCCGGCGATGCTTTAATATCATCTACACGCGATATTTGTGGCTGCACATCATGCACGCTTTTTCTACGATACATATACATATATATTAATATAACGTTGGCATTAACAATGTCACATGTTACTTACCTGCCGCTTTCCATTGCGCCCAGTGGTGAGGCAACTAAAGCAGCAACCGTCGCAGCTGTAACAGCCATTTGTGCCGCAGCTGTAGACGTTGTCACAGCTGCATGCTGTCCCTGCAAATTGGCTGACGTTTGATGACCATTGCCAGTTGCAGTGCCGCCACGTCCGACAGCATCGGCGGCGCCACCACTGCCGCCACCCTGACTATTTGAGCCAGCACCAGCGCCACCAGCTCCTATTGTGATGCCCGCACTGCTACTGCTATTACTGCTGGGCGCACTGCCCATGCCGCCGCTGTTGCTATTGCTGCCGGCATTTACTATGCTGCCGGCGCTGTTGGGACCGCCGCCACCGTTACCGCCACCGCTACCCGCACTGCCTGGTCCATTGCTGTTGACCGAATTGTTGCTGTTGTTGCCATTACCACCACCGCTGCCGCTGCCAGCGCGCACTACATCGACTGAGCTATTACCACGCTCACTACGTTCACGCTCGTTGGCTTGGCTGACCGCTTGTGATGCACTGCTCAAGCTATTGCTATTGCTAGCGGCTGCTACTGCTGCAGCCGCAGCTGCAGCAGCTAACGCCGCTGATGATGAAGAGGATGAGGATTTGTGATGTTTGCGCTGCTGCTGTTCTTTTTCGGCAGCCTCCTTTTGATACTTCTTCTCCTTTTCGGCCGCCTCGAGCAGTTTGAGGCGATCGCGTTCTTTGGCTTTGTTGCGGAACTGCTGAAACGAGTCCATGGCCGGTTTGGCTTTACTAGACGTGGTCGCTGTGTTTTGCGGCGAGCTAGCCGAGCCCAGCGAGGACCAAGAGCTGGCATTCTTGAGGTTTTGCTCAGCTGCTGTCTTGAATGCTTGTGCAAAATTGCCTTGCGCATTGACAGCTGCTGCATTAAGCTTTATCTCGGAGGGCGATTGTTGAGGCGGCAGCACTTTATGATGTTTATCGGGCGGGCTGGGCATCATCGACTCAATGGGCTTGGGTATGATGAGCATTTTGTTGGAGGACTGGCTATGCTGCTGCGATTGCTGGTGGGCGTGATGTTGTTGCTGCTGATGCTGCTGCTGTTGATGTTGTTGTTGCTGCTGCTGCTGCTGCAGCAATTGTTGCTGTTGTAGCATTTGTTGCTGTTGCAGCTGTAGATGCTGATGCTGCAATTGTTGCTGCTGCTGCTGATGTTGTTGATCGTTGCTCACCGCATTGCCATTGTCTTTGATTTTACCACCACCACCACCACCATTATTGTTGCCACTGCTACCGCCACCACCCATCATCATGCCCATGGGCGCTGTCAGATTTTCCAGGAATGATGTGGCTGCTGCCAAATTGAGATTGTCAAATCCAGCCATGGAGCCAAAATCATGCACATTATAGCCATTATTGTGCGCATTTTGTTGCTGTTGATGCTGCTGCTGTTGATGCTGCTGCCCATGCTGCTGCTTCTGCTGAAAAGCAGCGGCTGCCATATCCAGATTAAACATGGAATTGTTTAGCATATGGTTGCCATTCATGCCAGCCACATTGTCAGCACCCTTGGACAACAGCTCCGACATAAAGTCTATATTGTGTGGCTGTTGTTGTTGCTGCTGCTGCTGCTGATGGCCAAATTGTTGCTGTTGTTGTTGTTGTTGTTGTTGCTGCTGCTGCTGCATGTTACCCGCAGCTGTGCCACCGACACCAGGTTGCTGCATAAGATGCCCCTGGTGAGCTAACAAAAAGTTGTCCGTCAATGATGACTTCCCGCTGCCACCCGTTGAGCTGCTAAACTCAAGCGAGGCCAGCGATTGCTCAACAGGATCATCGAACTGCGGAATCTGCTTAAGTCCACTCGACAGCGAAGCATTCGCTACGGCTACGGTAGCAGCAGCCATATTATCGCCAGTTCCAACGCCACCGCTGCCAGCGCCAACCATGCTGCCACCAGTATTATGTGCATTGCTGTTGTTATTGTTGATACTGCTGTTGTTGTTGCTACTGACAGCAGCAGCACCACCAGCGCCGCCACCGCCGCTGCCACCTGTAGTGGACGCTAGTGCAGCAGCCAGTGCCGCATTGTGCTCACCGAGATCACTGCCCGCTTGTACTGCTCCCGTTTGGTTTGGCTGCTTGTGCAAATTACTCGCTATGCGTATGCCGCCTATGCTAGTGGTTTGGGTGTTTGCACTGCCGCTATAGTTGGCATGTGGCGGCAGCGTCGTTGTACCCTTAGTAGCGGCTGCCAGCAAATCATTTGGTCCGTTCTTCTGATGACCAACGCCAGTTAGCAATATGGGGGCTACTGCGTAGTTGGCTGCCGTGCTCTTGTTGTTGTTGTTGTTCAGCATGGCCGCTGCGGTCAGAGGATAGGCATTGCCCAAAAGGTTTGCTGCACAAGACAGAAGACGATATATGTAGTAAAGCGCATATAGTTTAGTTACATAAAGATAAAGGACTTACTCATTTGTGATGTGGGCGTGGTCGTAGACAGCGAATTCGCCGGAAGCGTTGTGTGCAGTAATGTCGGTGGTATTACACCGGCGGACTGATTGCCGGCTAAAGCGCCACTAAGGCTTGGATTATTTACCTGGAAACCAAAAAGTAACGCAGAGCGTGCACAAAGTCAGTAAGATGCTACTAGTTGATTGAATGCATGGCTACTTACATTGCTTCCATTCGAATCACGGGATTTCTTCTTGCGTGGTGGGCGCTCATCTCCATCACCTAAAACGTCATTTAAAAATATCAATTGATGTGGCGGAAGGCAAGATGACCAAGGATTAGTTGTGGTAAGAAAATATATATGTTTACATAGAACGCATTAAATACACTCAAGAAATAAATAAAGTTTTTAATCAAATTTTTATAAAATTTGCAAAAAATTGTCAAAAGCGAAGACCAATCGTTGGAGTAACGATTATCTATGCTTGAAAACATAAAGGTTGGATAACTATTGCTGTGAAAAAGGATGTTGCTCTCAAAGAGCGTAAATAGTTTGAGTATTTTAAAAATGTCTATACCATTGCGATATGATGCACAGTGGTCAAATTGATCTATTATGATTTGCATTTGAATATCAAAACAACATTGAGTCTATCGATACATTTGTTTTTTTTTTTTAATTTTATTATCCTTATTCGCTTAATCGTAAGCTCATATCAAATTCTTCCCTAGTTCAGGGTAGTGCTGGAGAAAACATCGATGTTATATCGATGCATCGATGTATCGAAGTTTAAAATACTGGAGAAACATATCTGTTGGCCAACATCGATATATAGATATTTTAAGCTTCGATACATCGATGCATCAATATAACATCGATGTTTTCTCCAACACTAGAGTTCAGGGTATATACATATATAAAAATTTCTGTGCCTGTCCTTAAATATTGTAAACGAAAATCGTGCTAGAAGCTTTCTACCGTACGGATCTCTTTTTAGTAACACTAAGGCTTTCATGGAGTGCATCTTTTCCACTGCGACTGGATTCGGTATAATTATTTTTCGAAGTATCAGCAATACATGCCGGAAAAAACCGAACCCAATTTCGACTTGCATGGCAACTATATGACATAGTGTTCCGATTAAGATCAAAATCAGATTTGCTTGAGATAGAATGAAAAATTATGGACTTGTGATCAAAACAGATATATAGCAGTTATATGATATAGTCGTCCAACCTCTTCACGAATATGTACGTACCTAAATTTTTTCTAAACGTTCAATTTGATGGAGACAGGTTGATTATTTTAGAAGATATATGTATAGCTTGTAGCGTCGGAGACCCCCCCAAAGTTACCTAAAGTATAAGCGGAGTGACTAGTGAGGTCAATATACCCAGGTCTGTCTGTCCGACCGTATGAACGCCTAAATTTCAGAGATGGTAAGAGCTTGAGCAACCAAAATTTTCAGATTAGAGAACTTATTATTCCATAGGAGACAAGTTTATTTTAAGTTTTTGATATCAGGGTTATATTTTATAGCTCCCATAAGGGTTGTTTCAGAGGACCTCGAAAAAAACCAAAACTTTTAGATGGATAATTCGTTTGTTTTTGAAGATATCATAACCAAATTTGGCACTCGGGAGTTTTTTCCTAAGCATTGTACCAAATTTGGTCAAAATCGGTTGACTACATCATATAGCTCTCATAGGACCAATCGGTAAAAAAAACGTTTTTTGCACAAAATTGATTGTGTTTCGTTTGTTTGTGAAGTTATTGTAACCAAATTAGGCATTAAGAAGATTTTAGAGTACCCAAAATCGGTTGACTATATCATATAACTCCCATAGGAAAAGTTTTTTGTACAATATTCGTTGTTCTTCGTTTGTTTTTGAAGATATAACCCAATTTGGCAGTCGGAAGTTTTTCATAGTTCCCAATCAGTGTACCAAATTGGATTAAAATCGGTTGACTATATCATGTAGTCCCCGATCGGTCCGGTTTTTTTGGTTCAAAATTCGACTTATTTCTGTTTGTTCATGAAACTATCGAAGCCAAATTTGCCGAATAAAATATCTTTTGGAGGTCTTAAGCAATATGTCGGACTTAATTGCAATGTGGTGGTACAGGGCATTCCAAAGTCGTTCGCGCCCGAACTTAACGTCGGCCATGTTTTTATGTATGTATGTACTTTATGAATTTATAATGTTTTTTGTCTTTTTGAGTATACCACTTCCCAGCCACCCGTAGCTGTTATTTACTTTTTACCACCATGTCTTTCCAAGTTTTTATACTCTGTACCTATAGATACGAAGGGTATACCTGATTTGTGCAATGTATGCAGCGCACCGAAGGAGGCGTGACAGAGCCCGACTTCTTTATAGCAAAATGCTTATCATCAGCTACGTTCGTCTGTATGAACTCCTAGATTTCAAGGACTATAAGAGCTAGAGATACGAAACTTTACCAGCTGCTGCTCATATTTCCTCAGAAGATGAAAATTTGTTGCATTATGTCAATATCTTCCCCCGTTCCCCCGTAGTAAATTTTCGCGTCTTTTAGTATTTTGAGCCGAAACTAAACAGAGCGATGCGTTATGGATCTTTGGATTTCATGCATCTGTGTCAAAACTGAACGAAATCGGCCAAATACAACAAAAGTTATAGTCAAAAATGTACTAATTTCACCAACTCCCCTTGCCTATAAGGTACATCAATATTTGCCTCTACGTAATTATGGTAAAAAGTGACCTTATATCACCAATTTTCGTATGCTGATTTACATCCAAATTTTATCGATGCGGACCCCCCACCCCCCGCAATCGATATCTCCTACACCCCTCAACATATGAACTTGAGACTAAAGGCCTATGCAGTTCGAAAAATTTCGCGCGGAATGACAAAACTTCATATAAAAAAAAGTCCCAAATGGGATTTTTTTTTTTAAATGAAGTTTTGTCATTCCGCGCAAAATTTTTCGAACTGCGTATACCCCTTTACCCCATATAGTTTTCATAACTTCTTTGACGTAAATTTACGGAACTTAGAGGTATAGATATCGTTCTACACCCAAAAAAAATAATACAATTGGAAAGTTCTTAGAAGGAATGCACTTTTTTCGAGTAAAAAGGTACAGGCTATTAGATTGTCGGGCACCGACTCGACTGTATTATATTTTTATACAATGGTTTGTGAATTTTCGGTACCTATAGCCACTAAAAAGAAGCTGAAATCGGTTTGCAGACATATTCAATATATGCGCCCTACTAGTAAATAGTTACTTCTTGGTGGAACTTTTGGTTTTAAATAGCTCTCGATGTAATAAATGTAATATACGGCCGTGCGCCGGAAAAGCAATCCGAACAATTTATTCGGATTCGTTGTGAAACCGAATGCCAATTCCACCAAAACGCATTTTTCATGTGGTTTGAAACCGAATATTTTGTTGCAAGAGCTATTGATAGATAGTGCAACCATGTCAGCTGTTTTGTATCAAAAGGCCTATACGCAGTGCGAAAAATTTCGCGCGGAATGACAAAACTTCATATACAAAAAAATATCCCAAATAGGGATTTTCATATAAAAAAAAATGACAAAACTTCATATACAAAAAAATGACAAAACTTCATATAAAAAAAAATATCCCAAATGGGATTTTCATATAAAAAATATCCCAAATGGGATTTTCATATAAAAAATATCCCCCATTTGGGATATTTTTTTTATATGAAGTTTTGTCATTTCGCGCGAAATTTTTCGAACTGCGTTTACCCCTAAACAAAAAAATTGCGCGCCAATGGGATTTTCATATAAACAAAAATAACCCAAATGGGATTTTTTTTATATGAAGTTTTGTCATTACGCGCAAAATTTTTCGAACTGCGTATACCCCTAAAGGCCCATACGCAGCATGCAAAAATTCCGCATCAAATGCCAAAACTTCATATAAAAAAAAAAATCCCAAAAAAGGGGAATTTTTTTGTTTAAGGCCTATACGCAGCATGCAAAAATTCCGCATGAAATGACAAAACTTCATATAAAAAAAAAATTTCCCTTTTTGGGGATTTTTTTTTTATATGAAGTTTTGGCATTTCATGCGGAATTTTTGCATGCTGCGTATAGGCCTTAAACAAAAAAGATGGCGTACGTTAAAGTCGGGCGCAGACGACTTTGGGATACCCTGTACCACCACATTGCAATTAATTCCGACACATTGCTTAAAACCTCCAAAAGATATTTTATTCGGCAAATTTGGTTACGATATTTTCATAAAAAAAAAGAAATCAGTCGAATTTTGCACCAAAAAATTTTTTTGACCGATCGGTCCTATGGGGACTATATGATATAGTCAAACGATTTTGATCGAATTTAGTACACTGATTGAGAACTATAAAAAACTTAAGACTGCCAAATTTGGTTCCTATATCTTCAAAACCAAACGAAACACAACGAATTTTGTAAAAAAAAAAGCGTTTTTTTGACCGATCGTTCCTATAGGAGCTATATGATATAGTCAACCGATTTTGATCAAACTTGGTGCAGTGATTGGGTACTCTAAAAAACTTCTTAATGCCAAATTTGCTAACAATATCTTTACAAACAAACGAAACGCAACGAATTTTGTAGAAAAAACGATTTTTTGACCGATTGGTCCTATGGGAGCTATATGATATAGTCAACCGATTTTGATAAAATGCTACAGTGCTGGGGATCTCTAAAAAACTTCCGACTGCTAGATTTGGTTATGATATCTTCATAAACAAACGAATTATCCATCTAAAACTTTTGCTTTTTTTCGAGGTCCTCTGAAACACCCCTATGGGAGCTATATTATGTAATCCCGATATCAAAAAAATAAAATAAACTTGTCTCCTATGGATTAACAAGGGATCTTATCTAAAAGTTTGGTTGCTCTAGCTCTTACCATCTCTGAGATCTAGGCGTTCATACGGACAGACAGACAGACGGACAGACGGACAGACGGACATGGGTATATCGACTTCTCGAGTCACACTGATCATACTTTAGGTAACTTTGGGGGGTCTCCGACGTCTCCTTCTGTACGTTACATACATTTTCGGCTTGCACAAACACAATATACCCTTTGTAATTTCGCGCCAACACAAGATTTGAATTTATTGGAAAGTTAACAAAAATTTATCGAATTTATCGAGGGCCAAAAAATTCGTTTTCCGAAGCACGCGAAACCGATACGGCTGATAATAATGATTTAACTATGGCCAACATATGTACTTTACATTTTCAGTTTCTCTTGGACCTAACTGAAGGTCTGATGGGTTTTGCTATGCTCAGTTTTTATTCTTTTTATCTAGAACGGGCTCTCGTATTTTGACACTAGAAACTCTATAAAGGATGCTAAACTGTTTAGAATTAAAAACTTCAACAGCAGCTTTTTCTTATGGTATCTAAGATCTATCTGGGAACTACGTGTTATGATTTGAAAAATTCGAGCTTTATTAAAAGCCAGCTTTGTTTTAGCAACCCACTCAAAAAATGTTTCTGTCTCATAACTAAACCAAATCGATGCCCAAGTGTATTATTTGCAATCCATTGTAAACATGCAATATTCTTAGAGTTTTTAAATTACAAGCAAATAGTTGTTAAACTTAATTATAAAATTATTTCATTATGTAGTATATATATATATAGAGAGAAAGTACCTTACATATCGACGAATCGCTGAAAACAATGTGAAGCAATTGTTGTACTGTGCCGGCGGTTCGCTGGTATGCTATAAACTGTAAAAAGGGAATCGAAGGGAACGAGCGGAGCGAAAAAATACCAACTGCTGGAGAGCAATAAAACGAAAAAAAAATACCGCAGAATACCGCAGGAGGCAGCCAAGAAAAATCCCAACCAAAATTTCGATTGTTTATCGTTCATTTCATTTCTTTTTTTTTAAGTTATGCGGAGCATTTTTTTAATAATTGATAATTTTTGGATTTATTTTATAGGCTAATTAACTAAACAAAAATAATAATTCAAATTTTTCTGTAAAATTAAGCGAAAATTTTGGAATGAAGTACACGCTGTAGTTTGTTTTTTTTTTAATAAACTTTTTTGTTGTATTCATGGTTTTTAGTTTTTGTTTTTTTTTTTTTTTTTTTTTTTGTTTTTTTTTTTTTTTTTTTTTGTTTTCAATTTTTAATATTAAATACTTTTTACTATAAATATTTAGATATATGTATATTTGTGTGTTTCCGTTTTCCGCTGCTGTTTGTTGCTTTTAAAAAAACTTTCTTGCTTATGTCTCTCTTTTATTAATAATGCTAAATGTGTGTGTGTGTGTATCTATGTGTCTGCAAATATGCACGTCTGTTTGTGTGTGTGTGTAGCTATGTATGTTCTATATGGATGACTTGCGCTGCGTTTTACTAAGATTTTACTATTTTTTTTTTTTTATTTGCCTTGTGTTCATTTTATTTTATATTTTTATTATTCATATATTTATTTATGTGTTGCTAAATAATTTGTTGCAAGACGCCTGCGCAAATATTTTTGTTTGTAAGCCGTTGTCTTTTGTATGAAACCAAAAATGCATTTTTCTTTTTTTTTAATTTTCTGCTTTTTTTGCGAATTTACTTTGTTTTTTATTCTTACAAGACTTTGAGCGTGTTTACATGTGTGTAAATTGTAGTTGTTGTTTTTTTTTTTATTTTTTTGTTTGTTTTGTTTTTACTAGTTTTAAAAATGACTTACATAACAAAAAGAAAACAATTTTAATAAACTTTAACTTTAGTTTGTGGACAGGTTAGACTAAAAAAAAATATATTATAAATATTTTTTTTTTAAGCCTGGCACACAGCAAAAAATAAAGTTTCGCTTTATTTTGTAGCTTTCTTTTTTTTGTTGTTGTTGTTGTTAATTAGTTTAATCGAGTGCCTTGAAATAAATAACAAACACCAATTGGTTGCAAGCAATTTAAATTATATAATATATAAATAAAAGCGATTTGCTTGTTTAAAAAACTAATTTTGTCAAATAGTTGAGTTTTTATTGCTGCGTGCTGTATATAAATGAATAAAATTTCTGCTTATTTTTTTTTAATACATAAAACTTTACAACACGCTCAATATGGTTTTTTTTTTCAACAGTTTTAATATATATATATATATATATATATTTTGTTTAATTTAATTTACGTTGCTTACTGCTGCTTGCATCGCTCGCTGTTAATATTGTATTTAAAATTAAGCTTTTAAACTTGTGTTTGTGTGTGTGTGAGTTTAATTTTGTTTTGTTTTTTTTTTAAATTTGTTTTAAAGTATTTTATTATTATTGTTGTATTTTTTTTTTTTTCATTTCAGTTATTGTTTTAACATTAAAATTTATTGTATGCAATTTGTTGTTGTTCTGCTGCTTAACTCATGTTTTCAGCTTCAATCATAATTATTATTGTTATTATTACTTTTTTTTTTTTTTTTCTTTTGTAATTATTTATTTATTTATTTTTTTTTTGTTTGAAAAAAACGTGCAAACAATGTGTAAAGGGGAAAGCCGACAGCCGAAAAATAAATAATAAAATGCTTTCAAAATACATTAAATTATTTGTTTTTGTTGTTATACCTTGTTGTATATATGCATTCTATGGCATATATATGTATGCTATGTATATATATATATATATATATATATGTATATATATTCTATAAATGTTTTGTTATATATAGAGCAAAAGACCCTATATATACATATAATTACGGAGTTGGAGTGTTGTTCTGGTTGCTTGCTGTCTTCGTTCTGTCATCTGATTTGTTTTTTTTTTTTTTTGTTTTTTTTGTTTTTTTTATAAATATATTATATACCCTCTTTTTCTTCACTTATGCTGCATAAGTTTTACTAGGCCTCAAATTTAAACATTGCTATCATAGTTTTACTTTAGTTGTTGTTGTCATTTTTTTTTTTTTGGTAATTATTGATTTGTTGTTGTGCGTTTTTTTCTTTTTATAATTTATTGTTTTATTAATAATAATATTAAAGTTCTGTTGTTTTTTTTTTCTCGCTTTTGCTTTTTCATACATTTCATTTGCAAATTCTGTCTGTTGCTCGTTATAGTGCTTATATACAAAGCTATATATGTATGTAAATAGTAATGCAATACTTCTGACTATACATATATATTATAAACACGCATCGTTCTGTCTGTTACTTGCGCTTGGCTTTTGGAAGTCAACATCATAAGGCCGTTTAACAATATTGGAAGCGAGTTGAAAAACAAAAAATATCGATATTGCGTTTGCAAATTGTAATCGACAGCTTACCGCGAACAAAGCAGTTGATTGCAAATTAATTTACCGCACTGCTTGTGGAGTTAGCAAACGTCATGCTGCTTGGCTGGGCTGCCGCGGCTGCTGCTTCAAGCAGTCGTCAAACAATCGTTTTGCTTTTGTTATAAAAACATTGCACTAACTAAACAATAAATGATTGTAGCAAAATTAACATAAACGTTTTTTTTTTGTTTGTTTGTTCTATATGTATATAGTCGGTATGCACATAAATATAACCTACTATGTATATAGCTTAGTTTGTACCCCTAGTATAGCCTGGGCCTATGCAGCTTGAATCGATCTTAAAAATTTGTGATTTTTGTTGCTTTGTCTTACGTATTTTCTGTTTTATTGCTTTTTGTTGCTATTTTCTTAAGCTTTTGTTTTTGCATTTGCTTTTCGAGCTTTTCTTACTTTCTTATTTTTACACATTGTCTGCAAGTGTATATCATTTTCAATATCCGATTTGATTGTTAATTATTTCGCTTATTGCATATTGGCTTTTAGGATGCTTTTTTTTTTTTTTGTTTTTATTTTATTAAAATTTTTTTTTTTTATTATTAAATTCAATTGAATTTTTATTGTGTTTATATGATTTAAGTTTTTTCATTTTTTTGCGTTTTAAAAGCGTTTATTATAAAAACTTTTTATGCTTTTTTTTTTTTTTTATTAAAGAGTATATAATTTATTGCTTATTTATATTTGTGCATTTTGTTGTTATAAAGGCATTTTCTAAACATAATCTATGCAAATTTATGATTAACAAGTGTGCGTGGGTGTGTGGTGTGTGTGTTTATGTCGCTGTGTCAGTGTCTGTGTTCCGTCGTTCCTTGCTGTTGTAAAACTTTCATCTTAACTATAATATGTATGTACTATGATGCTGTGATGGATAAAATTTTATGCCTAATGACACGAACAACTATTAAAATATATAATATGTATGAAATATGCATGAAATTGAAATTGAATCTATTGATCAAATGGACAACAGCCATATTAACAAATCTAGACATCTAAGCTAATCTTAGGCCTAAAACCTATTGCATTGTTTACGCAAAACGAGTCGTTTATAAAAATTACAATTAATTAGTAAATCTCTTGAATGCAACACTTGCTCAGACAATAATAAGCTTAGTTTAAGTTAGAAACTGTGGAAGAACGCTCATATAATGGTCAATGTAAACGATTAGTTCCAATAAATAAACTACATTCAAATTACTTGTGTTCCAACTTGGTCTATGAACTGACACTGCTTTATAGTCATAACTAAGGTTTGTACACTTGAAAAAATAAAAAAAAGTTGGCTTAAAAGCATTCAAAATTGGTATTCATAAATTTGCAGTTGAAACAAAAGTTATGAGAAAACCGTCGATTAATTAAAAAGTTATCGATAGATGAACTGAAGCTATATAAAGTTTGTGCAAATGTATGTAACATGAAAGAGATGACCCAATGAACGCCATAGACCAGTGCGAGGATAGGTCCAAGTGTGTGAAATCTCTCTCTCGTTTTTGCTTGATTGCGGTTCTTGCTCTCTCGTGCGCTTTTGCTTAGAGCGCTGTTTACTCACACAAGGAAATGTTTGTTTGTGTGAGCTTTGACCGCCACAGCTTTAGTTTGTATGCGTGATATATCGTTAGCAAAAAAAATCGATTGAAGCCGAACAACATTTTAATCGGACAATAAATTTTGAAAATAATCGGCAGTATGACAAAAGTAAACATAAGGGTAGCTGAGTTAGCAGTATCTTCAAGCCGGCTCGAAACCCAGCTTCAAGTATCAATCGAGTTGGTAGAGGAGTACAGTGTCCCAATATTATGGGAAGAAGAATAAGATAATTTTCTGTTTATTTATTAAAGACAAGCTCTTGATGTATGAACTGAGTACACGTAAGGCGCTCGATAGGATCGTGTGTTTGGACCTAAGTTGGGATCTTAGTTTGAGGCAAAGTTCCGGCAATGGGTATTATTTGAGGCCTAAGCATGGACACTTTAATTTTAGCCAAAATATTCGAATAAGTGATTCGATATATGGTACTGCTCAGATGACACAAAACGTCAAAATACGTGCTAAACCGGGTCACAATGAATTTATATTCACAATATACATAATACCTGCGTATTCCAATTTGGAATGCTAATATGTTAATCAACGTAGAAACATAATACATAAATACTCATGTATACACATACATACGAGACCAATTTCTTGGATTCTAAGGCGATTCCTACATAAGGCATATGTAGAGTACTACATAAAGAATGACTTAATCTGTTTACTAGTTGAAAAACTTTCGTTATATAAATGTATATGTATTACGAGAACCCTTGTATTTTAATGAGTATGCATGATTTTTGTTACGATCATGAATTGTTTTTATTTTTATATGATTCAGAGTTTTTATTTAAAACGCTTATTGAAACTTTTATTATGGTTGTTTTTTGTTTTTGTTTTATAGATTTATATAATTATAAAATTTGTTTGCTTATGTTTTGGGTTGATTTTGGTTGTTTGGTTAATTGTTATTATTATTATTATTATGTTATGATTATTATTTTGTTTTTCAGATTGGCTGCCCCCAATACACAATTGCTTCACGATTTTTTCAGCTATATTTATAATAAAATGGTAAATAGTAAGGTTTTGTTTGATTTTTTTTTTTCTTTTTGTTTCGTTTTTCATCTTCATCTCAAAAAGACTTAAATATAGTAGAGCTTTTATTTGTAAGCTTATGCTTTTAGATAGTAAAAATTGTTGGTTTTGTGGTTTTTTTTTTAAGTTTATAGCATTTATATATATATATATAAGAATATATATACATATATAAATATATATATATAGAGTGGTTGTTGTGGTTGCATAATATTTGTGCATATATATACATATGTAACTATACAAACATATAGCTACATTTGTATACACATACACATACATATATATATATATATATACGTTTAATACCTAAAAAATGCTTAAATACAATATCTATATGCATATATATATATATATATATATAATAAATATATATACGTATAACTAGACCTAATTAATATTTATATATATTTATAATCGATTACACATAGTTTTGCAGTTATGTTTGTGTATGTCCGTCTCTGTATGTATGTTCGTTTGTATGCGTGTGTGTTTGTTATTGAATTTTGCATAATAAAAAAAAAACAATTCAGAGAGCTTTTTGGGCCCAAATTGCAACTCAGTTTTCATAACCAACAGTTTTTTTTTTTTTTTTCAAAACTTACAGCAAAAAATTGTTTAACAAATTAAATGCTGCGCACGGGCTTTTAAACTAATATTTAGGCTGATCAATAAAAAATTCCGAAATTTCGAAAGTATTGTAGCAAAAAAAAAATATATATATATTTATATATATACAATTGCATATTGCACTTATCATGAACTTAGTTCTGGGCATTGAAAAAAAAAAAACATATTATTTTCATACAAAATTTTACAATTGGAAAAATACAAATTTTCTGTTGGTTACTTAAACTGCAGTCACTTTTTTTGTAACAAACACAAAATATATAAAATAAACGCACAAATAAATTAATAAATTGATTGCTTGATAGATGGAGATAAATAAAAGGAAAAATATATAAACATAATTGTATATAAGCTAAGCAACTTAAATATACTCTAAGCAGTGCGTGTGTGTGTGTGTCTGGGGGGCGTACCTAAATATATTAAAGTTTATGGAACAAGCTCTTTTTAACCTATATCAAGACCTATGTACCTATATACACATACATGGGCTAGAGCGGGCGCAGTGCAATTCAGTGCTGCTTGCAAACACACACACACAGACACACACAAGCACGTACGCATATATGTATGTATATAAGGCTTCGTTAACATTAAATAAACATAATCAATTGCTATGTTTAATTTTTTTTAAGTGATAATTAGGCAAATGTTTAATATAAGCACAAAAAAAAAAAAAAAAAAAAAACCCAAACGACACTGTGCCCCCTTATCCCTCTTGCTTGCTCGCTCGCTTGCTTGCTCACTCTTGCTTGTTTTATATACCTAACATAATTTTATTATTAACATAATAAGTATAAGTTTTTAATTAATAACTTTTGCACTTAAACGCTCAATTTTTTTTTTACCTAATCTTTACAATTTTGAAACTAAAATAAACACTGCACTTAAACTTAGCATTGTATATAAACTATATACAATATATTTAAATATATATAATATGCATCTATTTATCAAGACTTCTTTTAATTATACCAAAACAATTGCTAAGCTTTAAACGCTGCACATAATTATTTCTCTCGTTTCTCTAGCTGTCTCTGTTCGTATTATTTCTGTCCAGCTCTCTATTCATTTGCACTCTATTTGCATCCTACTCTTACACTCACTCAGCGAGCTTGGCTTACAACTAACTTTGAAATTTTGGGCTTTACATAATATTTTTTCGAATTCGAATTCTAATCGTTTTATAGTTAGGCATATAAATAAAATATAACATAATAATATTCTTTCATAATAAAATGAAATATTTCCATCTTGTGTTTGTGTTGTATGTATATACGAAAAATATGTGTATATATATAGTGTTTGTATTGACGTCTCTGTCTGTCTAGGTGTGTGTGTGTGTCTTTGTCATCGTGTAAGTTACTTTCTTCTTAATTTTAGCTTAAGAAACTTTAAAAAAAAAAAAAATATTTTTTTAAAATATGCTAAGAAAAAAACAATTTTAAAAAAGACAAAGAAAACGCGTCCTAACCTGCTTCACT
This sequence comes from Chymomyza costata, assembly GCA_018150985.1. Lineage (NCBI taxonomy): Eukaryota > Metazoa > Arthropoda > Insecta > Diptera > Drosophilidae > Chymomyza > Chymomyza costata. Next base: position 2,415,645 of record JAECWU010000127.1, on the reverse strand, counting down.
GTCGCTCGAGTCACTCGAACTGCTATCACTCGAACTCGAGGAGGATGAATCGCTGGAGCTGGAACTTGAGGATAATCGATTTTGCGGCTGAACAGCTTCGACTTTATTTGAAGTGGCTTCATCTGAAACATATGGCAAACAAATATAAAGAATAAGTCTTAAGCAATTATCTCCATACAACATGTATGCTTACCCTTCTTTGCAGCTTTTTTACTTGCACCCAGCTCTTGTAAGCGCTTTTCCAGCTCTTGTTTCTTTTCAGCCATCTGTTCATCCTTTGATTTTCCGGAGGGCTTTTTATCTATACGAGAACATAATATAGAAAGAAAAGAATAATTTTGTGTTGTTATACTCATTAGAGCCTTGAACTTATATTAATTATTATTGTAGGTATATGCACTCATGCCGTAGGCAGAGTAAGCAAAAATTACAAGAGAGAAGTAGAAAAGTGAGAGAGTAAAAAATTAATAGAAAAGTTAATATATAGAGACGCTTACTAAAATTAGTTTTTTTTTTGTTACATAGAAGAATATAACATTGAAAAAAGTAATTGCAAGCGTCTACATAACTCAATCTACAGCATTACAACATTATAATCCTCAAGAGGGAATTTTTTTTTTTTTTTGGCTTAAATCTTTATCAGTCTACTACACACGTAAGGCTTACTTTAAAATTTTGTATATATATATATATATATGAACAGCTGCACATGCTTTTTGTTATGCCTTATATGCTATTTAGCAACAACCAAAGTATGAATTGAAAACAATAAGAAAATCATGCTAAAAGGCATTCAAACTTATACATAGAGTGAAACAAAAAAAAATAGAGCAACAGCACATACAGCCTTAGCTAGGGGCTTTGTTGGTACAGAGTTAAAAACTTAGCATATATATGTATAGTATATATATATATATAAAAATATTTGATTTGACAGTTTAACTAACTAAACATGACCACTAAATATTGCACATTTCAAATATATATATTCATTTGATATCTTTTTTTTTTTTTTGCAAATAAAATTTTGAATAGATTTTTAGATAAATTTGAAAAATTCTAATATCGTTTTCTTCGCAAAAGTAGCAACAGTTAATCTATTGTTGTTGCATTTGTAATTTCTGTTTTTTTTTTTTTTTTGGTTGATGTTGTTTTTGTTGATGTTGTAGTTGTTGTTTGTGGTCTCGGTTTAGTTACAAACTTACAATATGGCTTACGTGTTTTTTTGCGCAAACACGACGCCACATAGCTTTCAAGCTCGCGCAGCGTCGATGGCTTCAGCGTCTCAAAATCAATCTCAATCTCATCCGGATTGGAGTCGCGCAGAGATGGCTCACGATTCTGTATAATATGCACCACACGTCCCAGTTTGTCACCTTTAGAAGCATAGAGGGAATAGAGTTATTATTATTGGATTGAAATGAATGTTTAACAACAACTACCTGGTAACTTGTTGATATCCAACGAGAGCTGACGCTTCTCATCGTAGGACATGGGCTTGGCGGTATCCTCCTCTTCAGAATCAAAGTTCATCACCTGGCTGGGTTTCTTTTTGCTGCTTCCACGCGCGCCAGCGCCACCGGCGCCAGTATTAGCATTATTACCACCACCGGCACCACTGCTGCCTTTGGTACGCTTCGAGGCGCCACCAGCGCCAGCGCCACCTCCAGCCGCAGAGCCCGCCCCAATGCTGGTTGCAGCTGTAGCGCCAGCACCAACACCGCTGGAGCCAGCGCCAGCTGCAACGCCAGCGCCGCCTTTGGCGCCACGCTGACCTTTGTTTTTAGCACCTTTACTGCTGCCACCGCCGCCTGCGCCACCGGCACCAGCTGCCGCACCAGCCGCTAATGCGCCGGCTAAAGCGCCAGCCTTGCCACCGGATGCAACGCCTGCAGCTCCTGCCGCGTTGGCCATATGACCCATAACAAGTGCCATATCGTGCGGATGCATAGCAGCTGAGCCGGGCACGCCGGCAGCTGCACCAGCACCGCCAGCTCCAACCAAGGAATTACTGAGTAGTGCCGATAGATTAGTGCCCGCAGCACCGCCTGCGGAGAGGGCAGTTACGCCACCTGGAACGGCAACATTGCCATGAGCACCGCCCGCAGCAGCGACAACAGCGGCTACATGCGCATGATGGCCACCACTGCTGGCCGGTACGCTCTTCTTTTTATCTTTGTTTTTCTTTTTAGCCTTCTTCTTGGCAGAAGCCTCCTCCACAAGCTTACGGATTTCCTCCTGAAGGCCAAGCAACTTGGATTCCAGCATTTTTAGCTTTGCGCTACGCTCTTCATCCGAGTTGGATTCGTTTTCGGTATCGCTGGAGTCTTCGCTAGATGAATCGCTGCCATCACCGCCGTGCTTGCCAGTACCATAATGATGTGCTGGCTCGTCGGGTATATTCGCATAACGCATCTCAAAGACATCTTGCAGTTTGCGTCCCATGGCAACAACATCATGATCTGGCGGATTATATTTATAACAGTTGGTGAATATTAATCGCACATCGGCCGCAAACTCCGGCGCGCTTTTATATTCGCGATTGTCCATTTTTCGCTTTAACGTGCCCAGATCCATTGGTTTCTTTATAATATCGTGATAGTCGTGCAGGCCAAGCAATTCGGCATCGACTGGCTTGTAGAAGGGCCATGCGTAGCCGGAGTGCTTCTTGGAGAAGAGCTCCTTGAGGATTTCATTGCATGACTTTAGTGCATCGGATAGTTTTTCCTTGGACTTGGCACCGGCCGTACCAACGGCACCGCCAGCGACTAGGCCAGGCACACCAGGAACACCCAATGGAGACATGGGATAACCAGAGCCCTGGAATGTAAGATCCTGTGTACAGTTCGTTGTCATGATGATGTTGTTGGATTTTTGATTGTTGTTGTTGTTGTTGTTGGTGGTGGTGTTGTTGATATGTGCAATGAAAAAAAACAAAAAAAAAATCGAGAAAAAAAAGACAAGAAAAATACGCACAAAGTGACGATAAGTTAGCATTATTTGATTATGTGAGTATTTAAATATTAATAATACACCATGTGTTTTTTTTTTATAAACTTGGTTTTAGCTTACACCAGAGTTGGTCAGGATAGGTCTCTCAAGCAAGACAATTTTATAAAAAAATATATATTAACCATGTTCTTATCCCAATGCCAACTTGTGTCCGTTAAAAATAAGTCGTAATACTATCTGTTTTTTTTTTTTTTTGTTTTAAGAAATTAAAAAGTAAAAGGCACGGCAGCGATTTGTGTATGATTGTTAATTATGTGATCATGAACGTGTATGGTGTGGTGTTGCTTATGTGCAAGTGTTGGATGTTGGGGTGTTCAGTGTTGGTGTTGTTTGTGTACAAGTGCAAGGGTAACTTTGACGCTGCATAAACTAGTTACTAATCTTGGAAACAAATAAGTTATAAAAAATAAATAAAATGAGTACAAAAAAAGATAGCAACATAAATTTCTCCCCCCCCAGGAGTCAACCGGTGTAGAGCTGCCGCTTCTATGGGCTAGCACTTCGAACATGTTAGGCATGGATGCACGAGCATTATGCAGCTCCCTCTTCAGAGCAACTTCTCTTTTACCATCACATAAAAAGTTCGATTAAGCTGAGCTTAGCGCTCGAATGTATGAAATAAAATTCTGCGCTGCCAAGACCGTGCTACAAACTCGGATGGAACATGACCTACTACTACTACTACTACTACTATAAAACATGTGTGACGCCGACGTTGACGTAGCCAATATCCAACAACTAAAAACAAAAAACACAGCCTGCTGCTGACAATGCCTCTTACCTTTTTGCCAATTACCTGACGATTTGATTCCCGCCGCGTCGCAATTTTAGCTATCTTTGAATCCATTTGCGCATACGGTGATTCAAATGCATTCGCCGTTGGCGTTGTTGTATCCGCCTTCCGTTTAACACCCTTCTTCATTTTGGCTGGCTGTTGCGGCGGTATGACTGCGTCCACCACTCCCGCCGTACTATTTACATAGGCTTGCACAGCATTGGCTGCATTTACCGCTGCCGCTGGTATTGTCACGCCTCCGACCGCTCCTTGAGCACCCGCCACAACAGCTGCCGCTGCTGCTGCTACTGCAGCTGCATTTGCACTGCCATCCAAAAGCGAAGAATTGACCGCCGCTTGTGCTGATCCAGCATTAGCTGCATTCAATATGCTTGCTTTAATGGCGGCATTGGCTGCGGCTGCTGCTTTTGCTGCATTGAGTGCTGCCGCTGTTGCTGCATTAACACCAGTAGCCGTTGTTCCATCACCAGCAATGGCTGTGGTTGTCGTATTGGTACTGCCCGGCACCGTATGTGGTGGCATTGTGCTAATCGGTGGTATGGACGGTGTACCGGCAGCGCCTTGACCTGCTCCAGCGCCGGCCGTTGATGAAACCGTGCCGCCCATGGCCGAGAGTGGACGTGTACTGGCGCCCGTCGTGGCTGCTGACTGTGCGGCAACAGCGCCACCCATAACAGGCAGCTGCTGTGACGACTGCGCACCTGATTTAGTGCTTGCTGTTCCGGATCCTGTACTACTGGCCACTGCACCAGCACCGGCGGCGGGACCTTTGGGTGTGGCTGGTGCACGCTGTTTCTTTTTGCCACCTTTCGCCGTAACCGGCTCCAATTCAAGCTCTTCCTTGGGCATTGATTCGATTTTTTGTAGAAAAACCTTTTCCAACGTTTGAGCCATGACAACAACATCCTCGCCGGGTTTATTATAGACATAGCAATTATTGAACATAGTATTGAAATCGTGTATGGCCTCTTTGGCCGACCAATAGTAATTGTTCTCTAAACGTTTCTTAATGGAACCCATGTCCATGGGATGTTTTATAATCTTGTGATAATCGGGCAGGTTAAGCTTCTTGGCATCGACGGGCTGTTGAAATGGCCATGAAAAATGATGCTTCCATATGACCTTCATAACTGTTTTAATCAAATATTGCAATTGATTGGTATTTCGGCCTGGTCGCTCTGGTGGTGGTACAACCGGCGGTTGTACAATTCCATTCACAGGCTCCACAATGGGCTCATGGCGTGGCGGTGGGTCGTTGGACGACATGCTGATAGTTTTTATGGTTCGTACGGTAATGATTGAATATTGGCGCTTATTCTATGAAGGTTGGTGTTGGTGTTGTTGGTGAAGACAATAATGACGTTCTGATGCTGCCGGTCCTGGGTTCTCTGCTGCTCTGACTGAGACGGCCTACTCCACGCACACACACACACACACACACGCTTGCGCTCACGTCGTCCGGGGCCGTCTCGTCGTCCTGCTGCCGTGTGTATATATGCTCAGTGCAGCAGTTGTATGGGACAGCGTACTCGGCCGTAGCCTCTATTACTGGTACTTCTGCTGCTGCTGCTGACCACCAACGCCGCCTGGGTGACTCTGACTAAGCCTTCACCACTCGTTGCGGACGCTGGTGTTATTTTTACGTTGTTCTTATTTGTAGTTATGGGTTCGGCTGGGTTTACTAGCAGTTTCAACGCCGTATGCATGCTCAGCGAGTTTTATTAACTGTTGGAAAAGTTAGTTGTTTGAATTATTGCTATAATTGCTGAATATTTATATTTTTATATTGGTTACTTACCACCCACGTGCCGTCTCCTTGGCGTGGCGTGCTTAAGTTATGTTAATTATTGCGTGCACGTTGCATTAAGTCAGTTGGAAGGAAGCCAACTGCATTTTGTAAACTAACTTTTTGTCTACACAGTTGCTGCTTATCTATAATTTCTTCTCGTCGAGAAAATGTTCTTAAAATTCTGCGTTCTTTGCTTTATTCGCTTTCTTTAAGTTGATTTTGTTTTCTTTTGTGGCACACGCTGGTTGTTTTTGTTGTATGTAATTGGTCGAGGTTTCGGTCTTCTTTCTTGGCTTTCACGCAATAAAAATATATAATTTGTGTTTTAAGTCCTGCAATTAAAAAAAAGTATATTATTTAGATTATTTTCCTTTGAGCAAAAAAAAAACAAAAAAAAAAAAACAACAACACTTAAAAAATAACTGCAGCCGGCAAAGTAGACATAACCTCCAAATTTATACCAAATAGCGTTGCCATATAAACAAATTCGAAAAGTTAATACTAAAGAGAACACAGAAAAGAAAAGAAAAAAACAAACGCAAATGCCGTAGCACATACATACACACACACACGCACGCGAGTTAAGTTTATGCCGCATTAAATAGTTTTCGATGCAACAATTAAACACTTAACTTTATAGTTTATTTAACTTTATGCTTTGAAATGCCGGCCGTAATATTTTGTTGTTTGTTTTTATTTATTAATTTGTTTTTTTTTTTTTTGTTTATTTAGTATTATGTGCGCTGCACAAGCTTGGAAAAATATACACAAATCGAGACAAACACACACACACATAATCACGCGCGCGCACAAACGTCAACTAAAAAAAATGGCCACAAACACAAACATCAGTTTTTGTTACATAAACAAAATACATATAGTAGCGAAATTAGTAAACAATGTACAAGCACTTTGTGCATACAAAAATTCATTATAAATTGCGCAAAAAAAAAAAAACGCAAACACACAACAAACGCAGCCAAACAAAACTTTGTGCACTTTGGTCAAGCTGCTGCTGCAGCGTTTGCTTTGCAGTGCATCGTTTGGTTTTGCTTTTCATTCCTTTTTTCTATGACAATTTTTTACACACGCTGTTCCTGCTGCTTCTTCTTCCCTTTTTGCTTTTTGTTTTACACTTTTGCTTGCCCTTTATTTTTCCATTTCTTTTTTTTTTGTATTTTATTTGTGCAGTAACTTTGCCGCCGTTTTGGCAATCACAATGTTTCGTATACACAGCCAGCAACTTCGACTTTCGAATTTCGAAAATGAGCGAATGCTGAGCGGCATGGCGACACACACACACAAACACGCGTTTATACAGCTATCTCGCTTGTGCACTTCTGCATAAAGTTTTAACGCCAATTGTACGTTCATTAACAAAAGACCTACAAAATATACTTTTTAATTAAACTTTGTTAACTTTTACAGCAATTTAGTTTATACACAAAGTAAATGAATTAAGCTATTTTGCTTAAACTTCGAAACAATAACGCCTGAGCCGAGCGAGCACACGGACGCGCGCGTGTGGTGACTTGCGACAAAGTTCACCATGCAGCAAGAAGTTAGTAGTCTTTTATAGCATTTGTGAAATGATGTTGGGTTTTTTTTTTGTTTTTTATTCGAACATGATTCATGCATATTTAGCTACAGCTTTGTTGTTGCACATTACAAGCGCTCACACACACGCATACTGACAAGCGCATGTTGTATGAGGAAAAGGAAAAACAAAAAGCACACGTAATTTTGATTTTAACACCTCCCCTCCCCAACACACCACTAACACCCGACCGAGCGACAACTCCCTCATCTAAACTGACGCGTTGGTGGGCTGAAAGCAGCAACTAACCACATTTTTTTATGTCAAAAAACACACACACACACGTGCATGCACATACACCGATTCCAGTTCATGCCCGCACAGTGGTTTGCAATGCTTAAAACAGCTAACGAACTTTTGAATTCCTGAATCAATTGATCACTTAAGTAGCTAGATCTTTTATTCATTCCCAAATTGAACTAGTTCATAATTTCAATCAGTCTCTTTTTCGAATGTGTACATTTATTAATCCAATTATAGTCAGAGCAGTTTAACTAATTTGAACTACTACTGCATATCGAAAGTAAAGGTCATTCCTGATAAAGCGAGCAAAAACAAAAATAGATTTGTTTAGAAATTTTTCAAATATTTTATTTTAAGAAACTGTTTTTTCTTATAAATTGAAAAAAATTTGTTTTACAAGTTGTAGAAAAAAAAAAAATACTTTTCATCTTTTGCTTTTAATAGCTCGTAGCCCGCAGCTCAACAGAGCCAGCTTTGCTTTTAAGAGCTCTTCTCAAGGTCGTAGCCAACTTCTCACAAGAAGTGGTCAAATACAATTTTTATGTTACATTTACCAATATAGAAGTATGGCTCAGTGACTGAGGATTTAAATTGCAATACACTACAAAAACATTAAATTCTTTTCTTTTTATAGTGTTTGTAAACTAACAAAAAATCATATATAAATTTTGTATGAGTTAAATTCATCTGATAAAGTAAGCTCCAAACCAATAGACAGCTAGTTTCACTTTTTTTAACAGGGCATCAAGGGTTCTATCTTATACGAACCCAAGTCAGGGCACTTCGTCTGCATAGGCTAAGGAGAAGGTCTCTAAACGACGACCTCTTTTTTAACCTTCTTATGGGATTGGCGTTGACGTGACTCATCGCCAATCTGTTCTGGTGAAGAAGAAAAAATAAATTTCGTTAAAAATACAAAATAAAAATAATCAGTTTTAAAACGAACAATTGGTTTGTAAAATTTTGACTAAGGAACAGTATCTGCGCATTGAGCTGAAATGCCCAACAAAATATTTGCGTATAAATCATATTAGAAAGATTGGAATATTCACCCATAACACAAGCCTAGTTGAATATAGCAGCAGCAAAAGCTATAGCTAAAAACGTGAATTTAAGCTTGCTCAATAATAAATTATTTACATTAATTAAATAAACAATAATTGTATTTTTTTCATAAAAATCCCAAATTTCAATTTTTGCCTTTGCCGGTTTTGCCTATAATTTTATTTTAATATAAATTTTGCACTACTAGTCCCACTGTTAGTACATAAATACATGCACATGTGTATTAGCGCGAATTCATGGCTGGCTTTTTGGCAATGTTTTGTTTAGCTGCTCTGTTGCGGCGTGCGTTTCCTCCAATCTCTCCGTGACGCGAAATTTAACGTATAAAATATATATGTACGTAGCAACATTAACAACACAACAATAAAAGGCTGCCGCTCTGTTAGTTGTTGTATTAGCAATGTGACGTTATCATTTCATCAGTGGACGTCAGTCGATTGAATTAATATTTTTATAACGCGCAATTTTATTTGTTATTAAAAACATAAAGAAAATCGAAATAACGCCAACGCCAGTTGCAGGCGCGAGAGACTCTCGCTCTCGCACTCTCTTTGCCTCTTTTACTTTTCGCTCTCTCTCACAACAAAACAAAACATTAACTGGCGGCACACACAAACACACACACATACGCTTGCTGCGCTCTTTTGTAATTATGTAGTACAGTAGACGACTGAGTTTTCAACAAAAATTTACGTAAAACGTCGACATTGCCGATGAACAAACAGCCGACAGCAACAACAACAACAACTACAAAATATGTGAACGTGCTTAAGCTTCGGCTTTTTAACAATATGCCGCGACGTGAGTTCGTTTCAGAGATTCGTGACTCGTGGTGTTTTTACGAATTGAGAATTCAAGGCAAACACGACGATGACGTAGAGGAAAGAGAAGAAGAAGCAGCAGCTTAGGCGGCATGGCAATGGCATGCATTTTCTAAAGAAAGAACAAGCAGTAACAAACAACAAAGTGCAGCAGGCGATAAATAGCAAAAGCAACGACGTAAAACGCCGACAGTTGGCAACAAAGTAGTAGAGAACGTCAGCATTGAGGGGAATCACAATAAAAAAAAAAGTACAATTTGTGCCGCTTGCATTTGTTGGGAATTATACAAAATGAAGTAAAATCTAGCGCAAAGCAAGTAACACTGCCAAACTTTGCTTTTTACTTTTCTTAAGCTTGCTTTATGTATTTTAAAATATTTCATTCAACTACAGCAGCGTTGACAATTTCATTAATGCTTTTTAGCATGCACTTGAACTACCTACGCGCAAATATAATTTTATTTAAATAAATAAAATACAAGTATATATAACTGTGTGATCATACCAACACACACATACAGAGCACTCATAATATGCGCGCAAGCGAGATGACAATATGCTGGCTACGCAACTAAATGCAAAAATGGCGGTTATATTACACACACACGCACACACACACATTGAACGTTGTCGGCAGCACGAGACCGAACACGAACACGACGGCAAAGACAACGAAGCAAAGAGCAAATTTCGAACAGCACAAGACGCCAGAGTTCGAAAGTGAAAAAATAAAAGGCAGGCGGCAAATGCAAAATCGTCAACGTTATTGTTGTTGTTCTTGTTGGAGCACACAGCTCCAGAGTGTATCTGCAAGTATGCGAACGAGCCTCAACACGACGAACCAAGCAACCAACACTGCAGCGCCTCTAGGTTAATAAATCGTGCTAATAGTGGCACGAATTTAAAGCCGGTTTGTATGCAGCGGCAGCAGCAGCAGTGACGCCAACGCCGACAGCAGCAGCATCCGAATATGCAATTCATAAAACCATCAATGAAAATTCCATACATATGTATAGCATATACCTAAATAAATTATATACATAGATATTTAGAGCTGCTGGCAATAACAACAAAAGCAAGACAGCATCAGTTTTGACTTGTGCACACAAACACAAAAAGTATCTCTTACTTTAATATGTTCATTTATTAAAACTTTGTCAAACACATTGCGCGCGAAAAAAAAAACATTTAATTGGCAGCCTTTAATTGGAGAGTGTGCTAGATATCTGAAGACAGTTTTTAAACTAATTTCTGTCGCTTCATTTGTATATATGTACATGCACATATTGTTTGTTTACCAACAAAATTCAAATACACATAAAAGTATCTGCCTTGTGCAGAACAAGTAACACGCTATGAAGTACCTTTAAACTATCTTATAGAACGCTTAGTTAGGCAACTATAGATATTCCTCTTTGGGGTTTGGATGAGAAAAAGAGCAAACAAAATATGCAGTTGGTAAATTTTGTCAACAAAAAGCATATTGTTTACAATTTGCGAGTAGAGCTATAGATTTTCTTTATTTAATAAAGCCTGTTTTCCCAAACATATTTTTGTTTAAAAGTTTACAAATAAGTCAAAGGCTAGACTAATAAGTTCTAAAGATCATTTTTGGCACAGCTGATTCATTCAATTCAACGTTATCCAAGACTCTCGTGTTTTTTTAGACAAGATAAATCTTTTAGACGATAATATACAAAACGACGATATATAGCTATTTGGGAGCTACTGGTTTTTGTTATGCACACGCAGATCGCGATAGATTTGGGCGTATTGCTGTTTGGTTTAAATTTCTGCTGATATTAATATCTGGAACGAAAGAGGAGCTGCTCAGCTGTTGGTTTCAAATTTGGCCGAAAGCGGGCTCTGGCTAAACACACATAACTAGTCAAAACTTGAAATTATTTTCGTACACATTTTGAAGAAGATTCGTTTGAAATCACAAAAATTTACGTATATCCGGGTTTGCAACGACCACGTGATTCTTTTAAAATGTATCAACTATTTCGTTTCTAAATTTGTGGCCTATTTTGTACACACACACGCACACATACAGCTTATGTCTGTACTTACACTTATTGCTATTTATTTTTTTGTTTTGTTTTTGAGTTCCATTTAGCTGCTGCTGTTTTTGTTGTACATTGATAAAAGTCATATTCGACTTTTGTTTTTATTTGATTTTTTTTTTTTTTTGCTATTTATAATTATTTTTACTATTGCCGTTGATACAGGGTATTTGGTTGTTTTTGTTAGTTAGTTGGTTGTGGCCTTTTTTTTTTTATTGACTCTCATTTGCTGTAGCTACACATTTTTTGATTTATCTTATTTATTTTTGTTGTATTTTTAACAAAAATGGAAATTATATATACAATTGGCAAAAAAGTGTGTGTAACTGTTGGGGGAACAAAAAAAAAAACATATACAAATTATAAAACACAATCTAACAAATTAGCACTTGGTTATGCACAAAAAAATATATATATACATATGTATATATATATTCAATAAAACTATAGATATTTCGAGTATGTAAACGAACGCAACGTAAGCGGCGGCGGCAATGGCAACAATAACAAAAAACCGCAAATGACGTATGACGTAGCGATGACGAACGACGTAACACAAGCGAGCAACGAAATCAGCGATACGTCGTAAACGGCGGTGACGACGGCGCGGCAAAAACAGCGCGATAAATACACACACACACACACGCACATGCCTATCCTTACACATAACGTGTATATGCTCTAAATAATAACATAATACAACAAAATATCAAATACGCTTTAAACAAACAAAACAAAAAGGTTCTTTTGAGCACAAATTTTTTTCGCATTTGGTGTTTTTTTATTTTTTTTTTACTTTGGCGCGCTGTGTTTGTGTGAGTTTGCTTTTTGTTAATATTATTCACTTTGACTTTTTGCTGCTGTTTCTACAAGCCACCACACAATCTCTCTCGCACATATACATGGACGCGCTAGTACACACACATTGTCAGCATTGCTGCTGTTCTCTTCTTCTTCATTTTGTGCTGCTGCTCGTCGCTTGAGCACAAAAAAAAAAAAAAAGTTGGGAAAAAAATTTGTCATGTCCATTGAAGTCTCACATTTTTCAAATGCATTTTTTTACGCAAAATTCATAGAATTTTTAGAAAATTGTACTCGTAAATACAAGTAGATGCATTTATTTAACATTTGCATATCAATTTATATAATTTTAAACACTTTTTACCATTAAATTAAAGCAATTTCCACACACCGATATAGGTACGCGCTACGATTTTCGACAAACGCGCGTTTCTTCTGAAGCAGCCGTCGTTGTCGCCATCAAATATACAAAATTTTTTCGAAATTACTCAAAATGCGAATACACACACTCATACACACACAAGTGAGCTAGCGCACGCGTATGCATGCACTATAGCTCTACTGTTCATACATAGCAGCTCGAATGGGTTAAATATGCATTAGTGTGAATGCAGCAAACATAGTAGCAATCTGAGAGAGCGACCGAAAGCGGTCTACGTGTTTGTGTATGTGTGTAAATGAAAACGCGCGCGGCACTGTGCCTGTTTCAACGTTGGTGGTGGCAAAAGCTGCCGCTGGTGGTGAATTTTCGACGTGTAAATGTATGTACAAAAGAAACAAGCGATACAGCAGCAAGCAGAAAAACGAACGTAACGACGGCGAAACAAAATGGCTGTCCCACATTGACAAGGCGCCTACATACGTACATGCATACATACATACATAGGCACGTACTTATATTTAGTTTGCTATTACAATATATTTTATGTTTCATCACATGTCTATTTGTTGCAGAAAGTTTTAAAATTATTTACTAATTTCCTGTTGAAGTAGCTGCTTGTTATGCAGCACTGCATGAAAGAATCTATTTTACAATTTTGCATGGACTAGCACATTTTTTTTGCTATTTCGCAAAAATCTAGCGATGTGATATATGATAATCTTAAATATCGATAGGTCGTTACTATGCTAGCACAGTGGTTATTAATATTACAAATACTAGCAGTTAAAAAAAAAAATCACTCTGAAAGACCTATATACATAAGTCAAAAATAATTTTAAATAGAATTCTAAATAACACTACAAAAAAAAAGCAAAGTATGTACTAGCTTATTTCATATATTCAATCTTTTACTTTTTGTGAGCATCTGAGCACAATTGCAAGCAGTAAAGTTGAAAAATAGTTTTTACGACAAATATGTTTAGTGCTTTTGTGCCGCATATGACAAACTCTGGCACGCATCGGCAAAAATCATATTGGCACAGTGTGACACAGTGTAAACTAGGCATAACACAATTTATGTATTATCGCAGTGATGAGAATTTTATCGAATGATGCTGCAAAATATCGATAGGCTTGAGAAACGAAACCCAAAGAGGAGAGCAGAAACGGTGACAGCAACTGCACAGTGCAAATTAATTTGCCTGCAAAATTAACGATTGGCACAAGTTTTAGAAAGAAAACTTTTACAGCCGATCACTGGACAATATTAGTACAAAAATCTTTGGAACATATTGAATTCCATTGCCGAATTAGAGGGCTATATACGCACGCATCACACACGCGTATATTAAAAGACTACACCAATACAACGCAGTTGAAGTCGTCACCGTCATGCCACGAGGAAAGTTTGTTAACCACAAAGGCCGCAGCCGCCACTTTACATCACCTGAGGAGCTGCAGCAGGAGTCCGAGGAGGAGAGCGAACAGTCTAGCAGTGAAGGCAGCGATGATGAGGAGAAGACAGGTGCCGGTGGCTCCACATCTACCAAAGCGAAACAACCGACAGTACGTAAACCTACAAGGACTGCCCAAAAGCAGCGTAACGCCGCCGCCGACACCTCCTCTGAAGAAGACTCGGATGAAGAAACCGACTCGGATGAAGAAGGAGAAGCGCGTGGCGCCAAAAAGGGCGTAGCTTCACTCATCGAGATTGAGAATCCCAACCGCGTCACCAAGAAAGCCACACAGAAACTTTCGCAAATTAAAATCGAGGAAAGTGGTGCCTCTTCCTCAGCCGCTAAGCCGGAACTATCACGCCGCGAGCGAGAACAAATCGAAAAGCAAAAGGCGCGCCAGCGTTATGAGAAGCTGCATGCAGCCGGCAAAACCACAGAGGCCAAGGCAGATCTAGCGAGATTGGCGCTCATACGACAGCAGCGGGAGGAGGCGGCTGCCAAGCGGGAGGCTGAAAAAAAGGCTGCTACCGACTCCAAGAAGCCGGCAGCAAAGTAGTGGCCATTTCATAGGACGTGACGGGTCTATGGCAATTAGTTAAGTGCAAAAAGAAACTAAACGAATTGAGTCAAGCCTATCCAACAACAGTCGACGTAACATACATGTAGATTAAAAAAAAAAAAAACAACACTAAGCATGATCGGTTTTTTGTAAACAGAGTGTCTAAATCTATTAACGGTTTTTATATACAAAATGTTTTCTTTACATAAAAGAAGTATTGTCATTGAAATCAAAATGTTGCGTCTTCGTTTTTGTAAGCGCTTTTGTAATTGAAAATTATATATACTATATAAATAAATCTATCTACCTATGTTTGTATGTATATGCAAATATAAGAGGCTTTTTTAATAATAGTGTATTTGATCTGATATATGTAATGTATGTCCAAATATATATAGATGCATATTTCAAAGATCTGAAACTACATTTTTATATGGCTGGCCTGCGCATTTGTGGGGAGACCAGCAAACAGTAGCTACAACTTTGTGTACAAAGATTTAACAGCGTTTAAAGGTATTGCAAGTCCTACTCAATATACAAAATAAAAGCAAACGACATAAATTTTTAGACAAACTGCGCATATAATCTAATTAAAACATATTTAAGCTACGACTTATTACATTACTATACCACTCCCCAAACCTCTTCGAAGGCGGTACACAATTTGGTGCAGGCAATAGCCGCCGAGAGCGGATAATTGCTGATTGAGAAGAGCTCCTCGGTGTAGTCTGTCTTAAGCACGCCGTGTGCAAATGCGCCAATAACAATGACCACAGGTTCATCATATGCAGCACTGCCTTCCTCTCCATGTGGCACCAAATCTCGACAATTAGCCACTAATTTGCCAGAGAAGGACATGGCGTACTTTTTGCAGCCTACCGGCAGATGGTCTGTTATGGGATTTTTAATGACACTCATTAAGCGACGTGAAGAATCACTGGCGCGTATTTGGAACTTATGCAGCAATTGTACCATTAAACCGGCAAAACGTTTAAAGGTGCGTGGTATACGCGTTTGTGGATTGATTTCTATGAGCACATTGTGTTCCGTGCGCACAAATACCTGCAACAGACCGGCACGATTTAGTGGCGAATCGAATAGCATGAGCAGGCATTGGTGTGTAATGTCAGGACGGCACGAGCCGGGATCCCTCTGGTTTTTGCGCATAATACCCGCATGATCATCGCAGTTGAGCAGCTCAAATGTGCTGTGCACCTGACGTAGAGAGAGAGAGAGAGAACGAAATCTATAGCTGCAACTCTGCTTTTTATTAGAGTAGAAAAAACGCACCTTTACAGTCTCCAACTGCGCGCCCTCCAGTACAATAATTAAACGCTTCTCGCCGGCATTTATATGCAACACTTTAAAGTGTTTTTTATCCAAATCGAATTCGGGATCATCTGCCTTGCGTCCCACAAACTTGCGTTTACGATTTATGACTTTGCCTTGGCCACCCATTATGATGTTGAGCAGTTTTAAATTGTGCCACTTGTATGAAAACAAAAGTGTACATGTGCTTAAACGATAGCTTGTACTCAAGCCTATCGATAAGCGTATCGATTAAATAACCAACTGCACAATATCGGCTTTACTGCGATAATTGCACTAAACAGCTGTTCTATAAATTTTGCCATCGCCGCTGGCGTATTCAGTAAAGTTTTGCAAAACATTATTCAAGTTTTTAGAAAAAGTTTAAAATCATGGCAGCTGCACGTCGTGATATAGCGCCATTCTTACAGAGAGTACGGGCTTTTCTATTAGGCGTAAGTAATGAGCTGTTTGTTTGCAAGACAGTAACAACAACAATGCACAAGTTATGTAAGCTTGAAATTTGTTTTTCTTTTATTCCTTTTTTCTATTGCAGCGCGAGCATACCGTGGCTCTGCGCTTTGAGGATGGCTTAGCCGACCGCACACAACCTCAGCCGGAAATTCCTGAGGGCCCCTCACATGTGCTCTCGGCCAACTATTATTGCTCACGCGATGGACGCCGTGATGTGCATCCACCCATTGACTTGGTGCAGCAACAGCAGCTGCTGGAAACAGGTGCGCCTGCCGGTGCTGCGCCCAAAACAAGCAGTGCCAAGTTGCCTACACCAGGCCAAGTCTACCACTGGGATTAAAAAACTACTCCTTTTTGTTGTTGTTAAAAACATCGCTTAATATTATATTAAAAAAAAAAACAAAGTGCACGTTATATGCATCAAGTTCCACTTATATACATATTTACAGTTTTGCACGCTTATAACTACATATATACATATTATATTATAGACCAGCCTCTTTAGTAGACGCGCTGCTTCAGACCCACATTGATGCCAGTCGTTGAGCGCAGTATAAGGTTCATCAGCGGCTTTACTTCCGCACCCAGCGGCAGCAGCTCAAAGTGCCTTAACATTTTACTGATGGTGCTCTTCATCTCCAACATGGCAAACTTTTGGCCAATACAGTTGCGCGGTCCAGCCGAAAATGGTGTGTACGCAAAGGGATCCATTTCGCCCTTGCGTTCTGGACTAAAACGTTCGGGTACGAACTTCTCTGGCTCCGGAAAATAGTCTGGATCGCGCATGGCATTAAATGTAAGCAGCGTGATATTCGTATTGGCCGGAATAAGCATACCATCTGCCAACAAAAGGTGTTCATTAATGCCAATAGTTTCAACAAAACTCTAAGCAGCACTTACTTAATTTAACATCCTCGGTCACAAAGCGTCCTATCATTGGCACTGGCGGATACAGGCGCAACGACTCCTTTATAACACACTCCAGATACTTAAGCTCGCCCAACTCACGCATACCTATTGGCCGCGTCTTATCATCGCCTATTACTTCACGTATCTCTTGGAACAGCTGCGCCTGTACTTGCGGATGACGCGCAATCAAGTATAGCGTATAGGAGATGCCACTAGTTGTAGTGTCATGTCCCTCAAACATGAAGGTGTCCACCTCTTCGCGTATATCCTCATTGCTCAGTGGTTCGCCATCGATTGTTGACTGCAGCAGCACATCGAGCAGCGCCATACGCCGTTTACTGCCCACATCATCAGATTCCTGCTCTGTTTTATAGCTGCCATCTGCTATTGATTTCTGCAGCGCTGCACGTCGTTCGGCTATAACTCGATCTGTGAATTCGTGCATTGCCTTGATGTTCTGATGCAGCTTGCGATACTGCAAGGGATAGAAGACACGCATGCTGCCATCAAAGCGCATTAGTGGATTCATGAAACGCTCAGCCGTCATATAAGAAACACTAAAAAAAAAATGTAGATGATGTTTAGGTAGGCCATTGGAATTTATAGCTAGTCACACTTACGTCTTTACAGATTGCACATAGGGAAACTCTGGCTGTTTCTGCGCATTAATATTAACACCCATCGCTGTTTCGGCTATAATATCCAGAGCGGCCAGACAGGCCACAGGAAACATATTGATTATGGTCTTGCCATCCGCACGATCATAGAGATTCTCGGCCATGATGGCACTCTGCCGATCAAATACCTCTACAAATTGATCCAAAATCTTAAAATGAAATGTGGGCGTAATGATCCTGCGTCGTGTAAACCATTTTTTGCCAGTGCTTAGCAAAAGACCTGTGCCCAGCCAGCTTTCCAGCAGCGCATACAACTTATTCTTCTTGATAGCTTGCTGGCTGCTCAGCACGGCCTCGATTGTTTTAATATCGGCTGTCATCAGTGCAATCTCATGCAGCAACCAGACGCGAAAATTCTTGCCGTATTTATTAATAAGGCGCTGCATTAAAACAAATATTGCTGCAACGGGTAGAGAGTGGGATAGAGAGAGAGAGAGAGAGAGAGAGAAATAGATAGAGTTAAATGAGTGAAGTTTAATGTTAAAAGTTATAATGTGGCCTACTTTTTGGCGATTCGCCAATCAAGATGTGTACACTGCCCAGCAGCGGTAATGCTGTCGGACCACGTAGGCCCGCATCATCAAAATATCGGGCTCTGTGGCGCTTGTTAAGGTAATCTGCCAGGCATAACGCCATTAGTAGCAGTATAAAGAGTTCCAAATACATTATGTGTTCACTGATTGTAGGCAACTAGCTAATGGTTCTACCTGTGGCAGCATTTTTGTAGTCTAGATTAGTCTGATATTTTGATAAGCAAAGTTAAAAAAAAAAAAAAAAAACGGGCTTATCTTGGATCTATGTGTGTGGGCTGCGCGATATGAGCCATAAACCCAAGTTCAGTGGTCGATCAACTAATATGCTGTAACGGATGACGGAAAGTACTATCAAGGATTATTGGAAAAAAATTGCAGCAATTTTTGGCATATTTTGAAACTAAGGCCAACTAATTAAGTCTATCGGACCGCAATTTGGGTTATCTTTAATCCTTATAAATTTTCACTTGGCCTTCCAGAGCAGCGCACATCTATGAGTTGTAGAGTATATCTTGGACATCATAATACATATTAGGTTACATTTAAAAACAAAATATTTTGTCCCTTTCGTCAGGCAGTGTGCACTGCTTGATTGCAGTTCAGCAAAAAAATATATATATGTTCCTTTAACTCCTATTTGGAGCATAGGGCTTATTGACGATTCGGTAGCAAGAAATGTTTCAGGTAGGTAGGTTGCTAGCCCTCCTGCCCTAGCTTGGTGATAGAATCCCTATCTGCACCTCCAAGCAGGTTTTTTGTCTGTTTTGGTCCGCGAGTGGCATTTTATTTCCCACTGACCCTGCATAGTGCCGAGCCTTCCCCTATCCGCCACCTGGGGACGCGTCCGATGGGAGACAGACAACTCCACACGGACACTATGCATACATATATATGTATATAGCTAGTTGGAGTCCATAAAAATTGTTGGGGATAGCTGTACTGCGATCTATTGTGCACTCTTCAAGTTCTAGGTCTCCTCAACTAGTCCAATATCCGTGACAAACTTTATTATTTGAGATCGTTCTAGTCGGGTGATATCATGCATCGATACTCTATGCCCGCCGAAAAGGGATTTCCCTCTTCTGGCAATGGCATCACTCTTTGCAAGTATATGCTGGGAGGTTTCCTCCTCAGTTTCACAAAACCTGCACGTTTTGGATGCCCATGCCTATCATGCTCAGGTGTTTCCTGAGTCGGCAATATCCCGTCAGTAACCCAATCAGTATCCTAAGGGAATTCTTGCCCAGTTGGGATATTTTCTTGAAACTATTTAGCTTATAGGAGCCAAGGAGCTTGGCTTGCCGTAAGCTCTCCGTGCCGGTCCAGCCGTTCCGAAGAGACCTCGTTAAATAAATCGTTTTTAAAAAAAAACCGATGTCTCTCTTACTTGCTGGAAACCTGATGCTGAAGAGATTTGAAAGATTTTGTATGTTTCAATTTTTTGATAAATAGCCTGTGTTTGGTTTGCAGTTCTTTTTTTCATATTCAAAAAAGTGTTTTATCATCGTGAGTTTGTCATTTATTTAAACAAAATCATGATGATAATGCACTAAACTGTATACGGCTGTTTGTAGAAAGCGGGAGCTTTTGACGCGCGACTCCGATAAGTAAAATCCAGCTAATTGTACTGACCATTGCTCAAAGTTTTCAAAAGTACGAAGTTAAGATAATACAAAGGTTAATACACATGCAACGCAGAATAGATAACAGAGGTACTATATATATATATATATCTACTATATGCAACAAGTACAAATGTACCTCAATTATTTTATATACTACACACACTATTTTGTAGTAAGTCAGTCCATTCAGTAAACTTTTGGCTTATCAGAGAAAGATAGAGAGAAAGAAATATAATGGGATAGGTTTTCATAAAACTACTAAGAGAGTTTTGGGATAGGTCATCAATTGATTGCTATAAAGAAAACTATTCCCTTTAGTACGTGTATGTGGTGCTGAGCTAACGATTTGAGTTATGACCAGTACTTACCTTTTACCTATTGATCTCTTAGCATTAAGTTTATTTTTATAAATAAATATATATATAATATATATACCATATTGTTTTCCAATAGTTAGCGTATTCGCTACTGTTGAATTATTTTTAAATTAAAATTCACATATTTATATGATTACATACATATGTTCATTTATTTTTTTAATGATAACTTAAATATTTGATTGATTTAAATTTGTTTAAAGATTTTTCACGTTTTATATTTCAGTCCCAAAAAATACAAAACAATTAAATTTTTATGGCAAAAGCTTATGTATTTGTCAACGATTGTGCACAGAATACTTTAACAACAAAAACCAACACAAAAACAAAAGGTTTCCAATACCACTTATAAAAAGTATTAACAATATCGATAACAAATATCAGGAAATTAAAAAAAAATTTTAATTCAAACTTAATTATGGGTGCTTACTTTAACCGCGCGCGTTGCCAGGGGCTTGCGCAGTAAGTATATACAAATATCAAACGATTAAATGCTTAATAATGGTCAATCGCCAGACGTCTCATTAAAAAAAAAGGGAAAATTTTGCATTGGAGATGGTACAAAATATTGCACTTTTAATAAGAATAAAATATTCAGAATTAAATTTAGCAACAAAAATATTTTAACAACAATAAAAATAAAATTCATTGACCGCATACAACTTATGCAAAAAACTCAAGATTGTGAACACAGCAATAGACAACATCTAAAAAGAATATAAATCCTTGTAAAAGTTCATTTCAAAAGATACGTTATGTCAGCTTTGGCGCCCCAAATTATGCAACTCGTATAGGTTGGCAGCCATTTCCGCTGCAGCCAGTGCTGGAAAGTTCAAAAAAAAATATATATAAATATATCGGCTATCGTGATCTTGTTAAAAAAGTTGTATGCGAAACTTGCCACCACTAGCCCGCTCGATCAATTTGTAAAAATCACATTTTAAAACAAACAATTATTGTTATGTGAATTGACTGATAGAATCTGGCTAATTTGTGCCGTGGATTTGAAATTTTACTGCAAAATTAAGTCGGGAGTCGGTGAATAAGAGATGTAGTCCCAGAATTTGATAAACTCTGTTAAGTGCGGTTTGTTATGTCTTCTCCGAAACGGATTCCTCTCAGCACTTTAATCGCTAACCTTGTGTTTTAGTAGATCATTTGAGATCAATCAAATACATTTTTAATTTTTTCCTCCTTTGAAAGTAACTCGCCCCAGAACACTAGCTGGGAGTGACCAATTGCACGACAAAGCGAAGCCTCTATAGAACATGTAAGATTCATCCGATAAATTTTGTCATCTATATTGGGCGAGTTATCCAGTTGGTAATCGCTTACGTACCATTTGAAGACATCCATCTTACTTAGTATGCAGTGGGATGTGGTGACCTGTAGCGCTATCTAACTTGCTATATTTTTGTTGGACTTATTTAGGCTTAAAGGGATACCACAACAAGCACAATATCCTTCTATACTAGACTCTCTCACTAGAGTGTTCCTGTGCACAATACTTATCTTAATTTCTACAGAGTTCATCTGATTTTGAGGCTCATGAATTTCAATACTTATTGAATGAGCCTGCACACCGATTTTGCTGGCTAAGAGTGTTTAAATGGGGGCTTCTTCAATGTTGGCTTTAAGTAACGAAGTGGCCAAACCATTAAAAAAAAACACGCTTCTTGGATGGTTTTTGTACATGGAAGCTTTCCAACTGATTTTAATACAATTATATTCAATACAACTTTCAATATTGTTGGTTTGATATTGCGGAAATTTAATGGACGGCAATATTGACAGAAAGACAGACGGGCTTGACGAATCGATGCCTTTTGCTATTTTGGTATAAAGGTTTTAGAGTCTTAGTCTTTTCCTTTTAGGTGTTAAACACATTTCTTTTTTTTTTTCACAAACTTTATATTATATATAAACACTTAAAATGTGTAATTATATAGGCAACTGATTCCGCAACAACGTATGCATCTATTTCTGTATAACTATCTTAAAAGTCAATGCCTTTAGAAAATTGTTGATGTAGAGGTTTCAAAAAGCTACAGCAATATACATGTTTGCATTCCTTAATGCTCTTCTCAGCAGCTACGCACCACCCACACCAGCACTAAACGTAGCACAACGTTTCGTCAATGACTTGAATTACAGCCGCGTAGTCCTTTGAATTCGAGAGCAGCTGCATTTTCTGCCAACTGAAATAAATAAAGAGTTGTGTTATTTTACAAGCCCAGTTAATATATACAAACATATGTACATTAAATATTATACATACAATCATTATTTAAAATGTAGTTTCGATTTGTTGCTCTAATGGTTATAAATAGCAGCTGTTGCACGATTGTTGAGCTTTTTGCTTTATTCTCATATTGTACACAGTAGTGCTAAAGTGCATGTGAACTCGTATTAAAAATTGCATTCTCTGCGTTATCACAAATGGATTACTATATATTACAAGCACTCGATGTAATGCGTGATTCAAGTTGATTCTGTATGAAGTTAATTGTAAGAGTTGCGCTGCATTTGTTACATGTTGACTTAAGATATTTGTGTATGAAAAACTGCTGTTTTTTGCTATGTCTATAAATAGCATTTAATTTTGTTGTGATTTCATCAACTAATTTCAAGGTCATGTTGTTCTTTGCGCTGGCCACTTTGGTGGTGGCCTCTTTGCTGCGCTTGCTTTTGAAGCTGTTGCTGCGGGAACGACGACATCGGCTGCATGGCGTCTTGCCTAATGTGTCGTCTTGGCCGCTCATTGGCGCTGCTTGGCAAATGCGTGATTTTCAGCCGGACAGTAAGTACTCTTTTTAGTTAGAACTCCAATTTTTTTTAATGCACTATTCAATGTAGATCTGCACGAGAAGTTTGCCGAGTATGTGCAGCGCTATGGTCGTAGCTTTATGGCTACAGTTTTTGGACAAATAACAATTGTCACCGCTGAGCCGTGCTACATTGACGCCTTGCTTTTGAGCCAGCAGCATTTGCGTAAGAGCGCTATCTATAACGCGCTGCAGGCCTGGTTGGGCAACGGTTTGCTGCTGAGTCGTGGCCAGCACTGGCATGCAATGCGCAAGATAATTACACCTACGTTTCATTTCAGCATACTTGAACAATTTGTGGAGGTTTTCGATAGGCAATCCAATGTGCTAATAGCCAAGCTGCAACCGCTGGCCAATGGCGTTGACAGCATTAATATACATCCTCTTATGGGTCTCACGTCGCTGGACATTATAAGTGAGACGGCGATGGGCGTTAGCATTAATGCGCAGTTGAATGCCAGCTCCGATGTGGCGCAAGCTGTCAACGAGTGAGTAAACAGTACAATACAACGCAAGCACAACTAACAATGGTTATAATATTTACCCACAGAGTTACCAACATACTGGCCACACGTTTTATGCGCCCACATTTGCTGTTTACGCGTTTGTTTCGCAGATTCTGGCCAAGCGGTTATCATAAGCAGCAAGCCGGTATACGCTGTCTGCATGAGTTTACTGATGCCATTATAAAGCAGCGCCGGAATTTATTAGAGCAGGGACGGGAGCAACTGGGTGTCAGCAAGCATGCCGCCCTGCTCGACACGCTGCTGCAGTCTCAGTTGAATAATGTGCCGTTGAGTGATGCACAAATACGCGATGAGGTGAGCACATTCATATTCGAGGGACATGACACTACGGCATCGGCAGCTTCGTTTTGTTTGTACCTGCTGTCACGGCATGCAAAGGTACAGCAGCGTTTGTTTGACGAACTGCAGGCCCATTTTGGCAGTGATGCACAGACTGCTCTGGAGTTTAGTGATTTTGCCGCCTTGCGATATTTGCACTGTGTAGTGAAGGAGTCGCTGCGTTTATATCCACCCATACCAGCCATTGGACGATGGTTAGAAAAGGACTTAACTGTAGGCAAGTCGCAGCTGCAACTAAACCAAATACTTGTAGCTTTACCAACATATTAACAGGTCAGGCAACTTTACCAGCTGGCGCCAATGTGATTGTTCTGCTGTGGACACTGCTGCGTGATGAAACGATCTACAAGGAACCTTTACGCTTTTTGCCAGAGCGTCATTTGGATGATGCGGTGGGTTTGAACGCTGCTGCAAGCGCCTATAGTTATATACCATTTAGTGCTGGACCACGTAATTGCATTGGTCAGCGTTTTGCATTGTTCGCTGTTAAATCAATTGTTATAAAAATGTTGCGACATTATGAACTTTTGCCGCTAGGTCTTGACGTGCAGCCTTCATTTAAAATCGTATTACGCTCGCGTACAGGTGTTAATTTTGGTTTAAAAATGCGTTCAAGCGTGTAGTTTAGTGGCGGAAAAAAAAGTTAATAAAACATATAAGCATATGTATGTATAATGGCACATATTAGTGAAATACAGTATTATTGAGTGAAGCCACAATTGGTTGCCGGCATGACAGTGCATATCAGTGTTGAAAAGTGCGATATGGCGACAGTGTGAAAAAGGAATCAAAATGTTACTGATAAGCCGATATATAAACCTGCAACGTTTCTCTTAACTTAAAAATTAATATAGCAGAATTGTTAAAAAAAAAAACAATAAAATGCAATATACAAATATTTTATTAGATAAACATGCATAATAAATGTTCAAATAGACTTTTAAAACATGCCTGCCAATAATGATTTACAAAGTCGATGTTGAAGACAATCGATATATTCGAAAACCTTATCAATATTTTAGCACCTCTATCAATTTATGGTTGCGTTTTTGTGCAGCTGCTGCGCTTATAGTTTTCAAATAATCTCAGTTCTGCGCTTTAATTGAGATATATTCTAACTAATATTGCGCATCATATGCTGACAAAATGTGTTTCCTTAAATTTTTAAAGCAAGCTCCCAACAAGCTTCGAAACGTAAGTGCATTGAATTGCGAGCAAATTAATACAAAAAATGTACAACTTCACTGATATGGTTTCTCTCCCACGCGAAAATATGTACATACATAGTATCTAGTCGAATTGGCAGAGGTAGCAGCCATCCAACTGCCTGCAGCATGCCCACGCATGTTGCACATTGTGATTGGTAATGAGTCCTGTGATCTCGACTCGGCTGTGTCGGCACTCACTCTCGCCTTCATCTATTCTAAGCGCCATCAGCAGCACGAGTTTGTGCCCGTGTTAAACATACCGCGCAATGATTACAGACTTAAAACCGAAGTCTGCTATATGCTCAACCTAATGGGCGTATCACAGCAAAGCTTATTGTTCCGTGATGACTTGCCTCAACAACTAAGCAGTCAGTTTAAATTCATACTTGTGGATCATCATGTGAGCCCTTTTCAACGCAACGTTGTCGAGTTAATTGATCATCGTCCGTTGGAAAATACATCAGCCATGCAATTGCTACCAGCCGAATGTAAATGCTTTATCGTACCCGAAGTTGGCTCCTGCGCCACTCTGGTTAGTGAACGTTATTATGAGGACTCTGAACCGCGTGCCCTCGACGTTGACAAGCTGCTGCACGCCGCCATAGTTCTTGACACGGTAAATTTCTCGCCCGCTGCTAAGCGTTTCTCTGCGCGCGATGTAGCCATGGTCGAGCGTTTAGAGCTTAGAATGGAAGTGGAAAATTGTAGCACATATCGTCAGCAACTTTTTGAAAAATTAGTGGACGCACGTGCCGATGTAAGTGGACTTACTGTGCTTGAAGTGCTGCGTAAAGATTTGAAAGTTATCCAAACAGAGCTTCAGTCCGTACAATTAGCAGGCTTACCCATGCTGGTCAGCCAATTTATCGAAAAGGCTGATGTTGCTGATGCCATTCAAGCGTTTGCAGCCGGCAACAAGCTGCTAATTATGCTGGGCATGTATGTGCCACCCGGCGAAAGCAAGCAAGTGCAGCGCGACATAGGCATAATCTCACTGACGGGTCAAGCACAGCTAGCGGAGCATGTGCGCCACGCATTGGTGTACAATCAAGAGCCGTCATTTGAGCTCAAGCCAAAGGATATTAACTTTATGGGTGGAATCTATATGATGCAGCAGAATGTTAAAGCCACACGTAAACATTTGCTACCTGTGATTAAGGCCGCACTGCTTGAATGGGAAACGAAACACGACTGTGATGAGGTCTATTTCTTTAAGGAGAAACCCAAACTGGGTCTCTCTTAAATAGCTCCAGCAGCTTTAAAGAGAAAAGGACAATGCGTAAAGACTGTCGAACTTAAGGCTTAAGGACGTCACCTATAGGTACAAAACAGGCGTAGACATGTGGAACACCAAAAAATAGGGCAAGAATGCATAGCAAGAGTTCTTATATAAGCAATGTTATAAACCCAATGATACATATATAACGATAATCAAAGTAGACTAAAATGGTCCCCACTAAACTGTTTCTTAAATGATTTACTGAATTAGAAAAAGGCGCTTTTTAAGTTTGTCTATCTATAGATCCTGCAAAAGAGCTTACGACATCCAAAAGAACAAGCCTTGAAATCTATCATTTTCTTGTAACATAAACTTATCGAGTTAGAAGTGAATATACTATTAAATTTTAAAAAGTAACAAGCTATATCATCTTAAGACACTGTCTGTAGCTTTTATCTAGAGTTTTGTTAATGATATGGTAATTATAAAGTAAACTAAGGGGAAAGAGGAAACTCTTAGGCATTTTTAAATTTATTTCATAGTCGAAAGACATTGTGTATTATTACAATTGCTGCACTTGTTCGTCTCCCTGTTGACCGTCTTCCCCCATTTCATCGTCTGCACACTCCAGTGTCAAGTCTTCCAACATTTCAGCCAAGTCAATCTGGGGCACATCGGTGCTGTAGGTTTCTATCTCCGATGTTAGTGTTTTCTTGCTATCGCGATAGATATTTATCTGACCGCGCATGTCAGCATGCTCTTCCAGATCGTCCAGGAATTCATGATAATCGTGCTTGCTGCGCTCATCCGTAGCCTCATCCGCCAAATGCTTTAACTTCCACAGGCGCTGGCTAAGGCGCGTCTGTCTGTCATACTGTTTGCGTACAAGCACCACATCGGGCACCAGCTCTGACGAAAGTTTCTCGAATTCCGGATTGTTAATATTAGCCTCGCCTGTGTTATAGCCCATAACTGAGTCGCCTACCTTGAGCAGATGACCCAGATGCGAACGAGTGTGTATAGTGTTCTCATTGATGCCCAGCTCTGAAGCGCGTACAACCCAAACGTCACAGAGCACATGCTTAAAGGACAACTGACCCTGACCGGGATATGATTTACGTTCCTTGTCTGGTATCACCTCTACATCCATAACTATATACTCCACCAGCTGCTTTGGATTACAGACGGACTCAAAGGGCGCTCGGAAATACACCTGAGTGTGTATCTCGGCAATCTGTGCGGTTAAAGGATCTATCAGGTGTATGCTGCTGGATACACGATTGACCAGACAGATGGGCGATAAGTTACCCAATTGGTGACGCAGTTTCTTTGACAAGCAAACAGCGCTATCCTTAGACACTGGCGCAATCTCCACGGACCAAGTGTACTTGCAGTTGTAGTTGTTACTGTGAATGTCGTGCGAAATAAGACGCTTTGATGTAGTTACTTTGGCTGGCACCATTGTTTGCAAAAAGTCCACCATGCGACGCGCATGATTTTCGTTGGCGTAGTAGAAATCCAAGCCACCGTGTTCGGGCTTAATGCCCAGCGTATTGTCGTGCGCCTTGTGCTTCAATATCAACTGTTCAAGATAGTAGAAGGTCTTTTTGTTTTCGGCACGCTGACGCACTTGCACAAGACAGCGCCAAAAGTCCTTGGCTTCTGTACGATGGCAATCGTCGCACATTTGATTCTGCACTGTAAATTCCACAACAAAGACCTGTTGCAAAACTGTGCCGCCAGAGATTTCACCGTGTACGGTTAATTTGACTTTGATGCGTTTTGAGTGCTGTTCGGTCCATATAAAACCAGCATCCACAAGCTTGACATCCTTCAGGCCCTTCAATTTTTTTAGACAGATGGCGAGCAGTTCGCGTGACTCCAGAGAGGCCTGTATCCATTCACTTGGTGGCTGTAGATAGCGCTCGCAATTGCGACAGAAGTGCAGTACCGCCTGTTTGGGTATATTCTCTGTGATGTCAACATGATTGCGCAGACAGGTAACACACATATTGGCTGGATTTGGTTCTATAGCAACGCCACATTCGCAACATAGAATCACAGCGGAGTTGCTGGTGACAGCACCCAAAGTGCTTATCCCAGAGTAGTTCACGTCCTCCATATGTGCGTGGATATGGTTTTATGCGATTTACCAACTTAACAATGTCGCACAAAGCAAAATACGCAGAAAAATGTATAAACACGTGCAGCAATTGCTTATTGTTGCGATGGGAATGTCAACTACGAAGCTATCGATAAGAACCGCGTATATCGAACAATAAAAATATTTTCGATAAGCTTCTAATCAATATTTTCGCATTTCAATCGATAACATAGAAAAATTACAGCCTCGGCATAACTGTATTTTTTTTTTCAAAGACGTCAAAGAAAAGTGCGCGAACGCTGTCATTTCCTCTCAAAAACGCTGCCAGTAGGTTGTGCATTTTTTCATTTTGTTTGCGAAATCATTTGGATAATTTGTTTAAAATGCCGAATACTTCTGCTATTGAACTTGAAATACTAGAAAAATGTGCTAGTGGCCCTACAACCATGGCCGAATTAACATTTGAAAAGAAACCAAGAGTTCTGTATCTTTATAGTAGGGCCGCAATGAAATTGGTAAATTGAATTTGTATTTTTATGTGTATGTGCATGCAGCTGATTTCCTTCTTTTTTTTTATTATGCAGGCAAGCGAGAACAAAATTGAAATCATTAAAGGAATCAATGGAAATACATTCGAGGTATCGAAAACAATAATAAAACTCAAAAGTTTGCACTATGCACAGTGATTGAATAAATACAAAACGAATATTGAAAAATTATGGCGATTCGGAGTTTGTTTTGGCGTTAGTAAGTTTATTTTTGCTTAAGTCCTATACGCAGTATGAAAAATTTCGCGCGGAATGACAAAACTTCATTCAAAACAAAAAAATCCCATTTGAACACCATATCCTGTACATATAGACAAAGCTGGAAATCTTAACTACTTCGCGGGGCCGTAGAGAGAAAATCCGGGCCCGGGGGTAAAATCTACCGGCCCCTTTATTACACCTTTAGCTTAAATTATTGTGTTCTGTAAGTACGACAGTAATTACATCGGGCCCCTGAAAAAACTCCAGGCCCGTTGGAATTCCCCCCTTTCCCACCCTCTCTTCTTAGTTGCCGCGGCATCTTAACAAATTTTCTACATGTTGAAATATTGCTTATTTTCTTTTTACTTTTTAATTAACTATAACATGCGACTTGGTAATGTGCGGCTCCTGAGCGGCTACTTCTAAACGTTGGGACACATCAATTTTCTTAATCAATGTAAGACTAGGTCGTTGAAGCGACAGCGGAGGTCCTGGTTTCACTACTCTTGCCTTTGGGAATTTCAACATGTTTTTTTTAGGGTTTTGATTTTGTCTTGCAACTTAAACAACATATACACAACTATTCCTAGCCAGTACTATTGAGCACGAGCAAGCAGAGCAGTGCTTAAGTGCCCAAAATATTAAAATGTCTGTAGGCTGATTCATCTGTGCCATTGCAGACATCTTTGCACAAACCAACATTTATATTTTATATGTGCATTGAGCGATCACTTACTGGTATCATCGCGCAGATCAAGCCTTATGTGGATGACAAGCTCATTGGATTTCCTTATGACATGACAAGAACTTAGATATTTATGTATAAATAAAAGGGCAGGATAGTTAATGGCTAAAAAAATCTAGCTAGTGCACGGCATACATTGAGTTTGCTTGCAATTATTCCATTGATTAGTACCTCCAAAACATATAATTTTTTTCTCACATACTTGCGAACAAGAGCATAAGAGCTTACAGTTTTGTTTAACAAATAAAAGAGGTGTTTTTTCTCCGTAAATCACATTTAAGCCGTGTGGCAGGTATTGTTCTCCTTGCGCTTTGAAATGGACGGGCGGATACGAGTTCTTCTTCTTCTTAGCTTTACAGTCTTTGGTGGACCATAGCTTCCGCAACAATCTCTCTCCATTTTTCCCTCTCTACAGCGACATCTTTTCAGTGTCGGACTCCAATTTTTCTGAGATCGGCTTCTACATTATCCAGCCATCGTTTCTTTGGGCGTCCTCTTCTTCTTCTTCCAATCGGTTGCAATACAAAGGCCTTTCGAGCTATTCTTTCCGTGGACATTCTTAGCACATGACCCAGCCACCTTATTTTTTGTGCTTGAATAAATCTGATAATTGTTTCATGTCCTGCTAGCGATTCTAGTTCATGATTGTATCTTATCCGGTAGGTGCCATCCGATAGTTTGATAGGGCCATATATTTTTCGCCCAATTTTTCTCTCGAAGCACAACAGTTGGCTGCATCTGCGTTCTTCGAGACCCAGAGTTCGCAGGCATATGTGAGGACTGGTCTAATTACTGTTTTGTACATTCTGAATTTTTGGCTACGTGAGAGAATCTTTGATCGGAATAGCTTTAGATTTGCGTAGTAGGCTTTGTTCGCAGCCTGTATTCTTTCCATAGCAGATAGCATTATACCCAGCTATTTGAATTCTTCTACGCTCTCAAAAACGTAGTCGCCAATGGCTAGATTGCTAGAGTCCGTAATAGAGCTGGGTCGAACCATATATTTTGTCTTATCAGTGTTAATTTTTAGCCCCGCCGCTTTGGAGTTTCGTTCCAAAATTTTGAATGCATTTGCCAGTTCAGACTTGCTTTTGGTCATTATTAGTACATCATCGGCAAATGCACAAATCTGAAAGTTTTTGTTATAGATAGTGCCATTTGGATTGATTTGCGCGACTATTGCATGTAGAACTAAATTGAATATAAGTGTAGAAAGAGCATCTCCTTGTTTAACACCTAAAATTATTTGAAAATGTTCTGTACACTCGCCTTGTATTAAAACTTTTGCTATAGTGTCGCTTTAGGTCATAATAACGAGCTGTATAAGCTTCGATAAAATTCCCAGGGATTGGAGGTAGTATTTTATACGACTTAATCCCTACACAATGTTGGAGATAAAGGTGCAAAGATCTTATAATGTGTGGCACCTACCTCTGCATAATAGCTTTGCATCCTAAAAAGAGGTCAATGGTTTCTTTTTTCCGCCTTGTAGCAGTATCAAATACAACAAAAAACAGAACTAAAGAAAATCGTATTTCTACAGTGGCCCAAGTCTGCGACTAAAGATATTGTCGATGCTCGACTTTATACAGTGTTTGATCCTTCAGAGAGGAACTTCCGCCACAGTCTTTAAATACAGATATTACAAGAAATTTTACTTTTTATTAACATTTATACTTACTTTGAGCTTATTGTTTGTACAAACGCGTAAAATAAGTTGAATCTTGTTTTACATTTGTGTTGTACTTTCAATTGTGTTTATTAGCTTGCCTTTTTAAAAATATTTTAATTCAGCCATCAAATAACAATACAATTAAGATGCCTTAAATTACAAGTTTTGTGTGCTTTTTGGATGTGTTTTTTGGTGGCGTAATTGTGGCACGCACATACAAAAAAATCGCATATAGGTTTGCCGCAGTAAAAATTTAATATTAGTTATAATCAAAAATTAATCTATTTACACAGAGAATGTAAAAAAAAAAAAAATTGTGAAAAGCAAATGTACGAGCTATGTCAATAAAGTTGAGTGCCATGATATTTATATGCTATATAAGAAAGGTAAATTAATTATTGCCTTCTAACTGGGCACTGAGTGCCTACTACTATTTGCTTATCACTACTATTGATAAATGAATAAATTACTAATAAATTTATTTATAAAATATTTTTTTTTTACTCAAAGGCTTGTGGCTTTTTGTAGGTTTGTGTGCGTGTGCGTGTGGGGGTATGGATGTATGTGCGGCGGGTAACGATTTCCCTAAAGTGTAATATATATATATATATATTTATATAATCCATTCTAAAAACTATGCAAAAATATCTCACATAGACAAAAATTGTCTTTAGCTGTTCGCTGCTACTAATGTAATGCACATTGTCACTTTAGTATGCTTTAGGCTGTATTATTTCTTTGTGTTGGACATTGATGAGGACTGCTCCAATTGCTGCACTACCTCAACCACAGCTTTCAGTGTCTCTGCATCATTGTAATGCGGTTGTGTTGCTTGTTGTTCGTCTGGCTTTTTATCATAGATCAGCTCTAAACTGCTGGTTCCGGTTATGGGCGCACTGTTGCTCAACAGTTTAGGCGGCGTTCGCGGCGTGCTGGGCGTAGATCTGTCCCGTCTGCGATCTAGACTCAAGTCAATCTCCATATCCGAATCTAATTCAGTCTCTGAGAGGGATAGTGAGTTGCCGGCACGCGACACTTGTATGCGACGACGATCCTGCAAATATTAAGGAAGTTAAACATCAAAATTCTAAAACAAAGTGTTAGAAAACTGTCTTACTGAATTCAAAGTCGATGGCTCCGATATGTAGCCATCGCAGTCCTCATCCTCGCTAAATAGTTCGGGCACATGGGTTGAATATGTCTCTGGCAGTTTGCATACAATTTGTGCCAGATCTATAAATGTGTATTCGTTGAGTGAAGCGTGATTGCCACGCTTTGGCGGCTCCTTATTGAACCATTGATTAAATCGCCCCAAGCGTCCGGCAGTGGCCATGTTCTCAAAATAGTTTTTGCCATAGACATAGCCCACATCGCGGATTTCATCGAAGCTGCCGAAAGCCAGCGTCTTGTATTTGTCAATGGGTGGCCGTATATATTCACAATAGTCCGAGTTTTTTACTTCCTATAAAGTTTGAAAAAAGTAACCATATTAGTTTTGTATTATTTCGCTGCTTAATGGCTACTCACTTCCAGTTGGCGCACACAGGATACATATGCTAGGCGTGATTGTATATCTGGCAGATCAGGCACCTTGACAGGCGATGTGAAGGGATTCCACTTTTTGTAGAGCAGCCACCAACCGCTTAAGTCATCACCATAATTGGTCAGATCTGTATCGTCCTGAGATCCCACATCAATAGCAATTATGTGAGCTGCACCCAGATTGTGCATAACATCGGCTAATGTATATACATAGGCGTGTAAATATGTTTAAAAGTATGTAAACGCAATATTTGGAAATTGTTGGAATCAAGCAAGGGGATCAACCATAAACTACGTGACGCTGCAGGGGGTGTGCTGGTGGGGGTCTGGCGAAGCGTCTCGATCATATGGAAAATCTTCAAAAATATTCCGTCACTGTGTCACTTAGTTTATGGATGATCCTAAGCTCAAAAATTGTTTTTAAGAATTTTTGAAACTACATTTTTCACGTCATATTCAGATGTTCTCTTGTAGGCCGCATTAACATATTAAATTAAAGGATCTTAAAAACAAAATTGTTACACTTAAATTTTCTCTGCTGCAGTGACGTATTGCGACGCTGACATTGTTGCTTAGCAACGTCGAGCAAACACGAAGTTGATGGTGCGTGGCTTCGGCTCTTGTTGCTCTGATATTGTTTTCTCTGCTGCAGTGGCAGTAAAGCACAGCAGCAAGAGCCGAAGCCACTCACTATCAACTTCGTGTTTGTTGCTTAGCAACGTTGAGCAATGTCAGCATCGCAACTTTTTTTTAATGACAACTACTAGACAAAGACCAATCCAACGAAAATGCTACACTTTCGAATAAATCTTGAGAACGCTATAGGAATATACGTATAGCTTATTTTTACCTTGTTGGATTGGAAATTGACTAGCGAAGACTTTTGAGATATTCAACAGCTTTAAACAAGTTAAAGATTTAGATCCATGTTATGCGGCCTTAACGTAAGTTAGACAAGGAAAATCTAGACGGCGGGCGCAGATTACGACGCAGAGTATTGCATATATACATATATATACATTTAACGCAAATTGACACTTTTAAGCATTACCTGGTACATTGTTAGTATAGCAGCCATCCAGTAATAGATGGCCATCACGGCAATCACAGAAGGGTGGAAAGACACCAGCAATACTCATGCTGGCACGGCAATAACGCCATAAATGGCCTAAAAATCAGGGACAGACAATCAAAGTAGCGCGCGTATAACACATAAAAAGTATTGTTGAGTGTGTGTTTGTGAATAAGAATGTAAGATAAATTGTGTAGAAAAGAGAGAGAAAGAGAGAAAAAAAAAATAAGATATAGACAATACGTATTGCCTAGTTAATTTGTTGTTCTTGTTGCTAAATCAAATGCTTTTTGAGTTTTATTTAAGATCAAAGCTAATTCAGAAACATATGTACATACATAGCTAAAAAATTTTAAATACACATTTTTAAAATTGCAATTTATAGAACCATTTAAGATTTTTGCTAAGCATAAATATACTATATCTATATATATAAAACAAAGTAAAATGAATCAAAACTAAATAAAAATATCAAACTAAGTTATGTAATTAACTCTGTCTGTGTGTGTGTGTGTGTACAATGTGCTGTATGTTTGTCTGTATGCATAAGTACAGTTCCTGCATCCAATAAACCTGACAAAAAAAACGCAGACAACAATCATTGAAATATGTTTGAAACAAGAACAACAAGTTCATGGCAAGGGAAGGGGTACTGGTAACTACATTAGATGCAGGTTCAAAGTTATGATGATCAGGGTAAAATTCTTGATAAGAGCTAAGAAAACATACATATACCATATAAATATACATATCCAATACTCTGCGTCGCGCTGAGCCCTCTAAATTAGAAACTTGTAGAATTTTATGCATATTAAAACTAAGCACAATACATACTTATGTATATAACACTTATATAGTGCATATGTACATATGCATGTATAAATACGTTATGTGTTTTAATTACCTGGCAAATTATTTACATAGCCGCCATCCAACAGTAGATGTCCATCTTTTGGATCACATAGCGGTGGCATATAACCACTGAGCGACATGGACGCGCGTACGAAACGCCAAAGAGATCCTGAATATGCAATTTAATGGGGGGCGCATGTTTATGTTAGTTGTGTGTGTGTACGTTATATGTATGCGGGTGTTATGAAAGAAAAATATATATATATATAGAGAGAGAGAGATATAGAGAAATATCTTTGAGCGTGGCGTATTGCGCAAGTATTTCTGCTTAATTTTTGGCATTATTTTTATGATTTTTAGTAGCATAAGTTTGCATTAGCTTACAGAAACTCATACACGCAAATTTACACACATACGTACACGCACGCACACATAAGACGGCCTATGCAATGAAAGAAACAAAGTTACAATGACAGAACAAAACAGATAAATGTCTTAGCTTAAAACATAGACAACATGTTGGCGCTTCCGGTCTGGTCTTCTGCTCATTGGCTTCGTAAAGCGCGCAATAACAAGATGGCGACGCTTGTTGTCTTGTCTTCTATGATCAATAGCTTCTAACTGTTATACGTTGTGTGGTAGACAAGATGGCGACATTTTCTCTCTACTGCCTTCATGCTTAGTTTGGATTCCTACTTTTATTAGTTATGTATATTTTGTGCTTACTTCAAGCGCATTCTGCTGTCAGAATAACTACTACAAAGACAAAGATGGACGCGCTGTGACAAAAAGGACTAGAAATTGGCATACACGATAAAGCTAAGTTGACAGCTAAGTGAAGAAACTAAAAATTAAATGCGTTCTGTTTCTCTAGCGGATGCTATGAAATCACAACGGACACTGTACAAAGTCCAAATTGTATAAAGTCTGTGTGTGTGTGTGTATGTGTGTGTAGGTGGGCACAGCTAAACAACTTAAATAAGCCAACAATATATCATAAGACAAAAGCAAAGACAAAACGCAAAAAGCATTAAGAATAAAGCAAAAGATAGCTTAAGCAGAGAGTTGCATACAAAAAAAAAAAGAAGCAATATTACGCGTATGGAAGCAATGCCAACTCACCATTCGTATGTATACGGTGACAACTGGCTGTGATATCTGTGGTAAGCGTAA
This sequence comes from Chymomyza costata, assembly GCA_018150985.1. Lineage (NCBI taxonomy): Eukaryota > Metazoa > Arthropoda > Insecta > Diptera > Drosophilidae > Chymomyza > Chymomyza costata. The sequence goes on along the minus strand of JAECWU010000127.1, from coordinate 2,379,127 downwards.
AGTAGGGTATCCACAGATCCTCAATGCTTACATCACCAAAGGTACCGTGCAAAGTTTTATTAAATTCACGACCAGAAAACATAGACGTTATGGGATAAGTTAGATCCAGCAATTGTAGAAACCATTTCGTCATTTTCTGCCAAAGAGTTGTATTTATTTGTTAAGTATACATGCATATTTGTAAACTCACCTTGGACCACTCGCGTGCATTCTGCGTAACTGTGCTTATGTTGCGGTCCTTACACCAAAGTGCGCCCATTAAAGCGCCAATGCTAACACCGCCCACCATATCAATGGGTATACCAGCCTCCTGTATTGCTTTAAGCATTCCAATGTGTGCTGCGCCACGCGCTCCGCCACCACCCAAGACCAATCCAATCGAATTGCCTGTCAGCCAGCGAGCCAAGCGCGAGAAATCGGAATGCATATTTGGCTCAGACAGCAGCACACGACTATAGAGATCATTCTGCAATAAAAAAAACGCAAATCGTAACTTAAATGAAGTTTTGTTTTGACTGCGACAAAACACTTACAATGCGATATTGACTTTTGCGGGTAAAGATACGCTTCACGCAAAGCACATGATGATGTTTGGTAACCCACGGACGTGCATTAAGCCAACTTAAAGTATTCGCCGGCTTCGAGTTCGCAGATTCTGCATATAACAGCACTAACTCCTTTTGCGTTCGCATGGCCAAACGATCTATTTCACGTTCAAATTTGCCAACCACAGGAGGACGGTCACCAAGACCCACAATCAGTACGACATCAGCTTGACGCATGCAGCGATGCGTCCACGCGCTCAATGCATTGTCACATTGATAGAGCGTTATGATATTACGATCCTCTTGTTGGGCTAACCACGATGTCAAACGGTATTCGTTTGCGGTTTCTAAAATATTTGAACCAAGCTGTTGTCGCACAACTTCTGAGGTTAGTCGTAATGTTGGACCTGCAAGCAAAAAGTCACATTATTCATACAATATTTAGATTACAGCTGGCTTATAAATCAGCTCTCTCACCTATGGCACAAAGAGAGTGATAAAGCTCGTAAGTAAAGGGCGTCAATGGCACATCATCTGTTATGGGCACCAGTGCTACAGTTGAGTACTTATGTGTTACGGGATTAGCCTCGATGGGTGCACCTGGGGGGGCAACAGAGCCACGCGTTTGCATAGTGCCCAAAAAGCGATGACTTAAGAAACTTATTAATTTTGTCACTACAATGGGATAACGCAGCTTAATAGCATTAAATAGACCCTCGGGCAGCTTGGCTAACTCCGAGTCGCGCACAGCCAAAACCGTAGTGGTGCGTGAGGTCTCCGTAATCATCTCGACAATGCCCACCAAATCGCCCTTGCCGTATTCTCCTACAATTTCCTTCTTGCCGTTGCCATGCGTAATCACAGAACGCATGCGTCCGGATAGGACAATATAAGTGCTGTCGCTACTTTCATCCTGACGATAGACCGCACGACCCGACTCTAGAAATATCCAATCCAGCGCATAATCGCATTGACGCACCAGCGGTGAAAGGCGACGCACTACGCCATTGCCCAGATGCAATACAATTCGTGGACGCTGCCGCATGATTCTACACAAAGCACAAAGTATTATTATAATATTTATAAATGGTCGCTAAGTTACAACTTACTGGTAAATGGCAGCGCGTCTTATAAAGGCCACACGACAATAATTGCGCGATCTGATGGTATACGCACTAGCCTCACCTGTGAGCATGGCCAGGCCACCCACAATCTCGCCGGGATGCACAAAATGTATGAGCACTTCGGTACGATCTGCCTTAGCACGTGTTGCTTCCGAATTTGTTTGGTAAACCGACAAATTGCCAGTCATTACAAACCAAACACAGACATCATCCGCATTTCCCTCTGTTATAAGCGTCACATTGGGTTCCAGCTCGCGCACCTCTACGAATTGCTGAATTATATGCTTATCCTCCTCACCCAGGCCCAGCTCATTCAACAGACTTTCCACCGCAGACGACTGCACCAGGCGCATGTCTATGGGCAAGCCTGCACTAGTCTCGGTCAAAGAGCTGCGACGTGTAGAGAAGTTCCCAAACATGTGCTGCTGATAGTTTTCATGGCTATGCGCATCGGTGTGTGTATGCGGGTCTGTGTCGCAGAGCGTGTGTTCCTCACGTGAGTGACGCGATGGTGAGGGTGGCGCTCGCGGACTCGTTATGTTAGTGGGTAAAGTAGAGCCTGCAGCACTGCCGCCAGCTGCACTTGCTGTGGTATGACGAGATGCTTGCAGCATCAGACTCGAAGGGGCAGCGCTGCCTTTATGACGCATATGTTTTTGCACCAACTCCGCTGTAAGTCCCAAATAGTTGCGCAATGCTGTGAACAACACACGCTGCAGTCGTATCATGATGACTTGTATAACACGTATCATTACATCGGGATACTCGGCGAATACATCCTCAAAGGCCAACATCGGTAGCCTTATAACCACCGACTTTTCCATGGCTTTAGCAGTCACAGTTTTGTAGTAACTGGGATTACCCGACAACACATCGATAAAACTCAGCAGCGATGTTACAGATTCACCTTTACGCACGGTCTTCAACGAGAGCGTACTGCCATCCGCATTAGAAATGTATACATTTATTAAACCCGATTGCACTATATAGACGCTATCATCCGGATCGGTTATCTTAAACAGATAGTCGCCGGCCAGTAGATTAACTACCTCAGTGTGCTTGCACAGCTTAAGAAATACAGGTTTTTCAAAGTGTCCGAATATGCGTATACTCTGCAGCATATAGAGCGCATCTGGCGGTACACCTTCGCTGCCCTCCATTGTCTCTTCTAGGTATTCGGCCGGTGGCTCCACAGTTTTCATTTCCAGTGGCATATTCTCGCGTCGCAGCTGTAAAATACGACGCGCAAAACGCATTACAGCACGTCTTTTGTAACCCTTTCCACTGCTATACATCTGTCCGGATACGTTCTTCACTTTCCTTAACATGCGGCGTCCGTAAAATAGCATTTTGTCGCGCTTGCGAAAGCGTAAACCCCGCAAATCTCCCGATGATAAGTTCATAGCGCTTATAGAACGCGCCAGTTCATCACGTAAACGTAGACGTGCCAAGCGTTTGAAGTATAAGAACCACGCAATGAAGGAGATGGTTAGCAGACCAACTGCACAGTACAGGTACACCTGAAAGATAGAGATTGAATATATATATTAATCAAGTTAAGATTGAAAGATAGCTGGAATGGTAAAAGAGCTGCATTATATATTTCACCTTGAACTTTCAATTTGACCTTGAAGCTTAAGCAATGGAAAAGCAAATAGAGTTGCCCAATGTAGAGATCGTAAGGATCTTTACGAACCTACTCCTTATCTGCAAAGACATTTTGCCGAATTAGTGTGACATTGAAATTTTGCATTTGTTTGTTTGCTTCCCGATGAATACAATCGCCACTTGTTGTTTTTGTTTTGGTCTACATGCAACGTAGTAGCATGCACATATTTAGTATATACATTACATATTTCATATAAAGCGCTTGTGGTTGTTGTTGTTTTTGTTGTTGCTGGCGACAGCGCTGTTTCCGCATATGCATTTGACTTTCTTGTTTTTTTTTTTTTCTATTTCTATTTTTACATCAGGTTTCAAAAACATTAGTAAAGTACTTGAAAAATAAATACTGTCGAGTGGCATAGCAATAAGATAGATTTGCACGCAACCGGCGCCACTTGTTTAAGTTTATGCTTTTTATTATTGTCTTGGAAAAACGCACCTGTACATGGCCCAGTCACAAGATACTACATATTCGTCGTATGTATATGCATATGTCAATGTCCCTAAGCACATAATGTACGGGCAGCTTATGGTATATATGGTTAGGTAAATTGATTTGGCCTCAAAGGGTTAATTAAATTATGGCAAATGATTTGCCGATTTGTCTAAGTAAATGCCATAAATATATATAGATAAACGGATTTGCACGCGTTGCCAAGGTCTATTGTACCCTTCCTACAGCCCACACCCACACAGCTACAGTAACACACAAGCCACATTGTCATGTTAATCAGACTTGATTTGATACACCTTTGTTTTTGGGGTCAGGCGCTGCTGCTATCTGTGCTTATAGCCGATAAGCCGCCAAGTGGAGAACATAGAACATGGCCAGGCGATATACATAAACAAATATATATGTACATACATATGCATATGTATTAACACATATTGGCACGTACATGCATACTAGTTTATAGCAGCAGATGTTGACGGAAGTGGTCAACAACGCACACAACTTGCTTGCTGGGGGGCTCGTGCTTAGTTTGTAGCCTTATAGATAGAGACTCGTTCGTTATGTTTGATAACAAACAAACAAACAAATAAATATAAAGTCAATAACTATAGCGCGCACAGCTTATCTCTTTACGCAAAACGCTACTCCTTAATTGTTCCTAAACAAGCAACAGCTTTGACTATGCACTTTTTGTGCAGCAGTTGTGACTCACATGTGGCGTCTGCTATGGCCTTGTACTTACCATCGTTTGGCATTGCTTGGACACATATTGATACCAGGCTTCTGAGAATATGTGATTGTAGGTGCCATTGGCACTGGCACGCATTAATTCAAGCACTTCCATCGTTGTGTTATTGTTGTCCTTGGTCCTTGACACTGCCTTGTTGGAGCCTTTCCGCTTGTTATATTTCCCACGCGGCTGGCTGCCGCCTTACAGGCCCCTTTTTCAATGCTATTGTTGTTGTTTTTTTTATTGTTGTTGCTACTGCTTCTTTAAAATATCCGGAAATTGGGAAGGAAGGGGGGATTGTCTTTGCTATATTATTGTATGTTTGCGACACCTTTTGTTGCTGCTTGAAAAACTGTTTCTTGTTGTTGCAATTTCTTATTGTTACTGCGCCAGCTTGTTACACCTAACAAAGTAGATTTTGTTTTTTAGAATTTATATGAATGTTTAGCTAACACTCTATTGTTGTTGTTGTGCAAGTTTAATAATACAAGAAAATCTGCATTTAAACATTAAAAACAAAAATAACGAAATCTACTCACATTTTAATTTATTACAACGCGAACGAGTTCTGCGCACACATTAGACAACAATTGCAATTGTACTATAAAAAAATTAATTTATCAATGAGCATTTTTGTACGATTCGAGTTGATTCGCGTTTAAGTTCTAAGTGCTGTCAACTTGCCTAAAAACTATACGACGGCTGACTGCCTGCTGCACAACAGCTGCTTGGGCGCTGCTAACTCTATTGACAATAGTATGCAACTTGTATATCGATAAAACTGATTGACCCTAACAGCGGCTTAACATGGCGCAAATGCTGTTTGAACTTTTGAAATGAGGTTGTCGTCGCGCCATTCGTGCGCGTCATAACAAAAATATTTACGACGCATAATTAACTTGTTTAAAATTGCACAAACCCAAAGAGGCATGAAAAAGAGAAACACCAAAAGGTGCACACAATTGGTGATTAACAACTGTAAAGTGCTGCATTATAAATATTTATGCACGTTTTTCGTTAAAAAATTTTGTTTCTTGGCAGTGAAATCTGCCTGTAGGCATTACTTTGCACACTCTCATTACGTTCAAAAGTCCGAAAATAACGCCAAGTGCAGCTAAATGCAAAAATTAACAGAGCATGGCGCTCTTAGAGTAGATAGATGCATTCATGCAGCCGTTGTTGTAGAGCGGGTGAAGCTGGTTGGGGAAATCACGGCCCAGGGCACCGTCATCTGAAGCATCAACATAATTTTTTTGTTCCCAATTTTACACAAAAAACAAAAACTGGCATATAAAAACAGTATTGAAAATGATTTTTATGTTCCTCCCTGTATTGTATATTTACAACTACAAAAGTCTCAGCAAGTCTCAGGTTTCGGTTAATAAAAAATAAATAAATTAGAAAAGACTTCAGAAACAAGATTATACAAAAAAAAATACGTTACATACATTTGAAAAAAAAATGAACAAAACACAACCTCATTTGATCTGCAGATCTCTCTCAGCGGTTCGACAAATATTTGGGTTCAAATTTAAGTATGACTCTTTAATTTTCGCGCCTAAAATTGTTTAACTTAAATTTACAAATATAATTTCGAGTAGGACAGTTTCCATGCTACGCTAATTGGACCGAAAAGGTTTGACTCATTTTAAAAAATTTAATTTTCGAAAAAGACTAGATATATATATATTTTTTGACAACTAAAACTCGTTATGTCTGTAAAACAATAATGGATTAAAAACGCTTAGTTCCGTGCACAAAACTGCTCTCTGTGTGTGGCCCTGCTTGCAGCAAATTTAAGCTAAGCTGTAATGCAAAATGCGTGGCAGCTGCAATTTATGCAGCATACAAACGTCCAGCATAAACAAGAAATGCTTGGACGGCCATTAATTAAATAAAACAATAAAGATGTGTAGAGATGATGCGCTCAAGTTATGCGCATTTCCTTTGCAAATTGACCGTTACGTTGTTTATTTTTTTAATTTTCAAAATTTTAACAGCACTTTCGCTCGCTGTTAAATGCAGCCCTGCAGTCAGTAAAGAATCAGCTGTTGGCAACATAACAGCTGTGTTGCTGTTAACGCGCTGTTAAGTTTAAAATTATTTTATTCGCTACTTATATTTGGTTACTTGTAATACGAGTCTTTATATTAGTACGAGTCGTCGACGGTTGTGTTTGCATTAAAGAGCAAATTGTTAATTATTTTTTGTGTGCGCATGCGTCTCTCACGAAGCCAAATTTTGAAAGCGTATTGTGAAAAATCCTTTTTGCCATACCACAGCATACTACACAACTTGCACAGCGTAGAAAGATAAATGTGAACAAAGGCAAATAAGTCGAAGTTAAGGCATAACATAAAGTTAATAAATAATTGCTGCCTGTGTGATTTGTTTATGACAATTTTTTTTCGCATTTTTTTTTAAAGTGAGTGTAAAGTTGCGTATTGAAAGTTCGAATTGGAAGTGAAGGGTGTTACACAGACAAACGCACACAAACACGTTCATACACATACACACACAAGGGCGTCGCGACGAGAGAAAAGCAAAGAAAAACACCGGCAAAAGCTAATACAAAAGAAAGAAAACCAACAACAAAGCAAAGCGCGGTCAAAGGATAAAAAGCGACAAATTAACTAAACAAAAAAAAAAGCAGTGACAAATAAAATAAAGCGACAGACGACAACAACAGCAACAATAAACTTTGGGTGCTGCAGCGAAAGAGCGCAACAAAGAAAGTAAGTGAATTCCTTTTAACATGCCAAAGCCCAAACAAGGCTCAAAGCAAGTGACTGCTACTGTTAGCTGCTAGTATATGGTACATATGTACAAGCTACAATTACTAATGTACATACATTTCTCTCTCGGTATTTATGATTACACCGTACGCCACTACGCCCGTTCCAGCAACTGCCGCTGAGTGCTCCAATTCCAGGTGGAGAACGTCTTGGCAGCTGCTGCAGCTGGGGCGTCTCCGCTCTACATAGCTCTCTCTCGCGGCGTCTGCTTGCCGACGACGACGTCACAGTTGCTTGGTGTCTTGGCTTCATTTCATGGCCTTTTAGTTTGTGCACAGCTCTCCAGCTCTCATACATACATATGTTGTTGTTGGTATTATTATATTTTTTTTTTTGCTACTTAATGCGCTATGGCAGCTACTTTTCTTCTTTGCTGTTGATTTTTCCAACCGGCTTTTGCTTAATTGCCTTGACATTGGCATTCAATGGCGTGCTGCTTGCTCGCTCGCTCTGTGGCGCTCTCCCAGCCAATGTTGCCAGACGAATGCATTGCAACAGCCACAACAACAACAACAAAAACGTTAGCGACAACGACCTTACTGTAAACCATTCTTGTTCCAATCACTCAAAACTATAAACAGACATAACACGCACCTTACAAAGACCACGCTACACACACACACGCACTCACATGCCGCTCTTCTAACTGTTTTTCTTAAATCTTTTTTCTTTATTCTTTGCTATGACTAGCTGACAATTAATTTATTGTTGTTGCTGCTTCTGCTGCTATGCTCTTGTTTATGTCTTTATGTTTTTGTTTTACACCCGGCGCCGTCTTTCGTTTCAGCCCGACAACAACAACACCACCACCCCCCTGCTGCTGTTGCATTTTATATGTATTTCCTTTGTTTTCCTTGTTCCTGTTGGCATACGCACCAAATTCGTGTGTGTATCTGTTGTGTGTTATGCCGCCTGTTTCTTGTGCCCCCGCATTCGCTTAGCCCCTGCCCAAGGCAACATCATTGGGCTGATGCGCAGCGCAGCGCAGGGCGTGTGCTTTATGACGCTGCCGGCTTTAAAACGCGGTTCGTTTGCTGCTGCTGCTGCGGCTGCTGCTGTTGTCTTTTACTCCGTTTTCGTTTCTGCTTCATTTTGCACATTTTGCACATCGCCCGCTGCCTCTCCCGTTATTAACTGCAGGTACAACACAAAGCCTGCCACCCTCACACACACACATAAACACACACACCAACATATGTATTTACACTGCTAGTCACTTGAATAGCAACACATTTGGCGCTGCAAAAAATCTAAATTCAATTTATTTGTAAAAAGTATCAAATAAATTAATCAATTAAAATGGCAAATAAAAATAGAAAAAGAGCTTATCAAATTGGAAAGAAACCAAAAAAGGTTTTCATAAATTTCTGTCAAAATGCACTGAGATATATGTATGTACATATGTACCTCATACAATCAATTTGTAGTTCTCTCACTCTTTGAAGCTCCTTTTTTCCATATAGGATGCGATATTTACTTTTTTCTTACTTGAACAAAATTTGACAAAATAACTTATTCGAGACAGGTTGATTTTTTAAATAAAATCGTTTTGACAAAACAACTTATTTTAGTTTTTTTGATTTTTTTTAAAAACGATTATGGCCACAGTAAAGAAATTAGGCGTAAAATAAGCTTTAAATATTACTTTATTATATTAGCTCTTAACATTCCCTTAAATTTGTACACAAAATGCTTTGGCCAACATTTAAGGTGTTTTTTCGCTCTCCTGTAAAATTGGTATTTTAGAGATAAGTTGTTTTGTCAAATGTCCACAGATATAATATATGTCCCGTCCTTGTGCTCCTGTTTGTACGTAGAGAAAGTAATTCCTTTGACTAAATTCCCAAAATCTCATTAATGGAGTCTTTCCTACTAAAGTGAGTTTTTTTTTTTAATTGTTTTATAAAACTAAGTACCATAATAAATAAATAGAGAAACAGCTCAAATTGGAATTCAGTTCAGACAAGAAGCTGACAAAACTTCCAATTTTAAACTCTTTGTTCGAACTTTTAGGCCCGAAAAAAAACTGTAGAAATATTTTCATTACTTTATTATCCATTGGTTTGAGCAGCTTGTTTATTTCGTCAAGTAGCATTTTCGCTTCGATTTTTGTTGACAAAAAAAAGTCTTTAAACTTTTTAACATGAGTCAGTGTCAAAAGTGTTTGAAAAAGTCTGCTGTTTTTAATTTGCCTTAGGATAAACTTGTAAAGAGCTCGGAGAAATTAAGAAAGTGTTGAAAATGGGAAACTAAAAAAATTCCAAAGTAAAACATAAAGAAATATTTTTTATGTTTTTAAAAATACATAATTTAATTTAAAGAATGTATGCAGTTCAAAAGTTGTGCTATTCAAGTGGCTAGGAGTGTGTAGCTAACCGGCTGCCGGCAAATCAATATTTTTCAATAAGGATTTTGTTTGCCATTCGCCGCGTTCTTCATGTTGTTGCAACAGCAATGTACATATTTATATACATATGTACATATGTATTTATTTGCAATTAGTATGCCGGGCAACAACTGAAGCTCGTGAGTCACGTTTGGGCTGTTATTGTTGTTTGTGCGTCTCTTGGATTCGATTTGCGTTTAAGCCACAGTCAAGCATCGAATAATGCTTCCGTTCTGCGCCGGAAATCAGGTACAAAACTCAAAAACTTACTCACGAGTGTGTTTGTTTTTAAATCGTTATTGTTCTGTTGAAGATTGTGCACACGCACTGTATGTACATATATACATACATATGTGTAGATGTATTTTTATTTATGTATTTTGTACATATGTACACCCCCCTCATAGCTGGTATTCGACAGCTGGCTGCTGACGGTGGCAACAACTTGACAATTGTCCTTGAAAGTGTATAGACATTAAGCCGAACGAACCCCTGCCTGATCTGATCGTTGTAACCAATGTGACGACGCACTGTGCGAGGGTGTTGCGGATTAAATGCAAACCAATCGTATCGCACACTCTTTGTCATCATAATAGTGAATAGTTGAAAAAGTGTTGGGTTTGAAAGATCAAACACACTGAGCTGGTGTTATATCTCCATGCTTCCCAGTCTGCCGTCATATGTTTTTATTTTAATAATAGTAGGTTTGTTTTTTATTACGAGTCGATATAGGCTTTCTTAGGGCTTATTATTTGATTTGTGATAGCTTAAAATCTAAAGATTTACTTTAGATTTAGACGTAATGAGTCCATGCCTATGGGAAATATTAAGATTTTAAATAAATATCTCTCCATACCGATTCAAAATGCATTTATTCTTCCATACTAAAGTACGATTTTGTGACTATTCTAATAATAAATATACAAAAAAAAGTGATACAGTCGAGGCGGTGCCCGACAGTGGAATACCCTGTACCTTTTTTCTGGAAAAATTTTATTCCTGCATATTCATTCTAAGAACTTTCCAATTGGATTTTATTTTTTTGGTTGAAATTCGATATTTATACCTATAAGTTTCGTAAATTTTTACCGATTTCGGTTGATCAAGAAAAGGTTACGGGGTAAGTTTCAAGTTTATATGTTGAGGGGTGTGGGAGATAACACTGTAAATCGATTGCGAGGGGCGGGGGCGTCGCTTCGTTAAAATTTTAATGTGGGCTTGTTCATTAAGGCCACAAGAATAAATTTACCAAAATTGGTGATTCTAGTTCACTTGTTACTATAATTACGTAGAGTCAAATTTTGACGCAGATTATTGGCAAGGGGTGGTGAAATTTCTATATTTTAGACTATACCTTTTGTTAAATGTGTCCGATTTTGTAAATTTTTGACACACAGATGCATGAAACCATGACGCATGTCTCTGTTAAGTTTCAAATAAAAATATTAAGCGGTGTAGCTAAAAAGCGCGAAATTCTACTGCGGGTGAACGGGGGAGGATTACGAAATGATTCAACAAACTTAATCCGCGCATCTGGTGGTAAAGTTTGGTGTCTTTAGCTCTTATAGTTTCTGAGATCTAGACGTTCATACGGACGGACGGACGGACATGGCTCAATCGCTACCCGAGGTTATGATAAGCATTTTGGTATAAACGACTTTGGGTTTGCCACGCCTCCTTCAGTCCGTTACATACATTGCACAAATCTAGTATACCCTTTGTATCTATAGGTACAGCGTATACAAAAAAAATCGGAAAAATGTGATGGTGAAATATGCTTACTCTGCAGACCCTTTTGTCTTACCAACTCCTCAACTAAACGTTAATTATAAGACTTTTTTGAATACCTGTGACTGTCTTGGGTCAAAAATTAATTTATATAGCAAATATTGATAGGAATAAAACTTGAAATGATAAGGCATATATGGTAATGGTATATCTTTAATAAGGTATGTCCCAGATATGTATTTCAAACAAGTCTGGAGCCGACAGCTTTCTGGTGATGCGGCAGATTACATATCTGTGGCGTTACAAGTCTAATATTAAAGCTTTTGGGGAACGGATTTAAAAAAAAATAAAAAAATTGTTGACATAAAATTTTGTTAGGGCATTACTTCAAGATTTTATAAAAGATTTGCAATATTTTCAAAGATAGTTTAAATAATAATAACTTAAACTCGAAAAAATCTTTTAAAGGGTATTTTGAAATTAATTTAGAAACCACAAAAATAAAAGATGGCGTACGTTATAAAGTCGGGCGCAGACGACTTTTGGATACCCTGTACTAGTGCTGGAGAAAACATGGATGTTATATCGATGCATCGATGTATCGAAGTTTAAAATATCTATATGTCGATGTTGGCCAACAGAGATGTTTCTCCAGCACAACTAAACACCCATATGATGAGTGCAGAAGTGCTGGAGAAACATCTCTGTTGGCCAACATCGATATATAGATATTTTAAACTTCGATACATCGATGCATCGATATAACATCGATGTTTTCTCCAGCACAACGCTGTACCACCACATTGCAATTAAGTCCGATAAATTGCTTAAGACCACCAAAAGATATTCTATTTGACAAATATGGCTACGATATTTTCATAAACAAACGAACACACATCTACAACTTTTTGTTTTTTTCGAGGTCCTTTGAAACACCCCTTTGGGAGCTATATAATATATCCCCGATATTAAATATATAAAAAAAACTTGTCTTCCCTGATATAATAACGCATCTAATCTCAAAATTTGGTTGGTCTAGCTCTTACTATCTCTGAGATCTACAGACAGACAGACGGACATGGGTATATCGACTTCCTTAGTCACCCTGCTCATACTTTAGGTAACTTTGGGGGGTCTCCGATGTCTCCTTCTGTATGTTACATACATTTTCGGCCTGCACAAACTTTATATACCCTTTGTACCATACGGTACAGAGTATAAAAAGAAAAAGCGATTTTCAGGTTCGGAGGTAGATTTTACAATACATTTTTTGAGGTCGTGAAGTCCGAATCTGAGCAACAAAAGTTTCGGACTAGACCCCTTATTGTTAAAGAGACAAGTTTATTTTATTTGTTTGATATTGGCATTATATTATATAGCTCCCATAAGGACTGCTTTAGCAATATACCGATTTTGATTACAGTGTAATGATGAAGGGTATCCCAAAGTCGTTCGCGCCCAACTTTAACGTATGTCAACTTATGGTACATATATGTACATAACAAACCATTTACATACACATAGTTTCGCTTTTCCTTTTGCTTAACACCTACCCAACTTCCAGCTGAATTTTTGTAATTTTTTCTCCTTGTATTCACTATACAATTGGCTGAGTCACAAAACTCTCTTATATTAATACCCTGTAGCTCGTCAAGGGTATTTTAGGCTTGTGCGATATATGTATATTATTTTGTATTTTACCAAAAGTATAAAAGGTTCGTACTTAGATCTTTTTAGTAACCCTTGCTATATGCAACATCCGTGTATCGAAAATGGAAAAATTTTGATAAAAACAAAAAAGCTGAAGTTGTGAAATTTGAACAGGAAAAAGGGTACACAGTCTTTCACTATTGGACGCAGTGGCTTAAGAACGCAGAGTACCCTTTCTGATTCATGTGCTCGACTTTGGATTCGGTTTCGCTTTCAGCTTATTCAATTTTTTGACTTTCTGGGGACTTGCATATTTCAATTCTGTCGCCGCTGTCAAGTTCCAAGTTGTGACACAACATTTCCACGGACTGCTACGTGATTCATGCAACGTTTCCTGTAGGGCATATTTTTATACATATTTGTATGAGTGTATGGCATATATTTATACATATATATTTTAATGGAAAGCCCCTTTATCAGCAAACAGTACTAATGCTTGTAGATATGCCACGCACAGTACATATAAGTATGTATGTGTATCTGTTGGATTTATTTTTGACTGCAATATATAGCATGCTTATCTGCATGCGTCTTCGTCTTTAATGCTCAGCACTTGCTTATTTCCTGCTTTCTTTTCTATGCTTTCCTTGCCAACGAGGGCAGGCTAAAAGTTTTGGGGGGACCACTTTTTACTCAACATTACCTGCTCTTAGATAAATTTATCTTAATGCTTGTTTTCCATGTGCAAACTTTTTAGTTTTAAATCAACTTTATCAAATCGCGGCTTTGGTAATCGATGGGAGTTATTTCAAGGGTACCTTGACAGAGCCGCCTTGGCCTTCTTCGATATCGATTCCTCGGCAGAAACACTTTTTAGAAATGGTTGCAGGGTCACTCTCTTGTGGTTGACTATGTGCAGCAGACAGCTTCTATATATTCAAATATTGATGCAATGGTGACGACATGATAATCCCATTAGTCCCATTTTTTTCTGATCAATAATTTCACAGGGTGACACAGTTGGTTGAAACTTCGTCTTGGTCAATTACTTTACAGCCTGCCCTCGTGCGTATCTTACCACCCCTCACAATAATAACTGATACGCAGCCGATGCTGCTGCTGCGGCTGGGGCTGCCCTCAGGCCGAGTTCAATGCACGCCATTTGCTCATGAAGCAGGCGCTGATGTTGAACGCTGACGATGGCAATGCAGCCTTGGTTTGATAAAAACAAAAAGAGCAAAGAAATAAAGAAACTCAGTGAACCTCCTTGGTTTGGTTTTCTTTAGCGTTTTCTTTGCTTTTGAATTTGTTATCGAAACGCGCTTTAATTTATGCGCCCACTCTAAGTGGCCTTTGTACGGAGCAGCTAAGTGAATGAGCATGAGTTTGAATGAGTTGGAGGTGTCGCTAGCAATTTATTTTATTTGGTACAATGAGTAAAGCTGCAGCCACGGATAGCGGCAGGTTTCGGCGCATGCCACACACAACAGCGAGAGCTAAGCTGTTGATGAACTTGTCTCACGGCTCCGAGCAACAGCAGCAACCAGATGCCAAAGATGTTTTTGGGTGACTTGATGATGCGTTGACCGCCAACTGGTTCGTCTGGTTATCAATGGAGACATAAATGCCAGCAGCATCACCACAAACAGCAGCAGCGGCAGCAATAGAGTCTACATAGAGATCGTTGCATTCAATTGTCAAATATATAGAGGAGCCTCCCTGCTGTTCAATCATAACATTGAATTGAACTCTAAAGCCATGATTTGCATGAGAAACGAAGCTTATAGCTTATTAGTTTATTGATTTTCTTAGAAGAAATGGAATTACAAAGAACTACGATTCGATAAGATTCGTTTTGGGGTTCGGATGTCTCATACATCGGATAGAGGATGTGAGAAGTATGCGAAAAAAAAAGAGGCTCGCGAGCCCGTCTTGCAGAAGTTTAGTCTTATCTTTCGATTTCGATTAGTCAAAATTGCTCCTCAACGAGGTGAAATATGAAAATCAAATATGTATACATACTTTGATATAAAGGGTGTTTTTTTTAAGAGCGTCCTTTTCTTCGATTTTATTTACAATCTGTTTAAAAACAATCAGTAAATTATATAAAATTATTTAAGAGCGTCCTAACTTTAATTTCGAATGAAACATGATAGCTGATAAATGACCTAAAATCAACAGATAGACCCTTTCAAGAAATAACATTATTAACAAAATGAGGTTTTAATCATTTTCTTGAGATTAATTTTTCAAAAAAAAAAAATGCATCAACGAAATTCAACACCATAACTGCCTTATGGTGTTGAATTTCGTTGATGCATTTTCTCCTTTTTCATTTCGAATGAAATATGGATCGATGATGCTGTTGGCTCACAATCCACAACGAACAGTCAATATTTCTGGGTACATGGTTTTTGCTCTTATCATCTTGCATGTCCATTTAACTCAAAATGAGGCGGATTATACGCAACAGAAATTTATCTAAGCGCTTCATAATTTTATCGAACAGACGACTGGAACATTTCCGCCATCTTTGTGGAACGTAATATTGTAGCCTTACTTAATCGAGACGTCCAAAAATTTTCGAACAAACTAAAAAAACACCCTTTATAATTTGGTATATTTCCACCAGCTTAGAGGAACGTATTATTGTTCCTGATGATTTTCCAAATTTTAGAGATCGAACTAACTAAAAAAACACCCTTTAGAATTTTTAATCCAAATGTTTCAGTAAGTAATTCGTTGATTATTCATTTTAATGAAACTTTAGCTTGAATGCTTCTGCTCTTTATGTCCATAGGCTCCGATTGTTGTCTTCTTCTTGCTGTTCTTTGTCGGAGTAGTCTCCGAAATTTTTTTATATTTGAAAAAGACAGAAGACCTTGGCGTGCTCAAGATCATGAATTGACCGCCACTATTGCCTGACATCAATCTTATAGAGATTTTATGGGATGAGTTCGACCGCCATGGGAGAGCTCTGCGACCAACTAACCTTTGTCATATCTGACAGTGTCTCAAGAATATTTGGCAAAACATACATGGTGAAAATAGTTCACAAACCCGTCCAAAGACTGCCAAAAGTATTTGCCGCAGTGATCAAAGCCAGATTTGGCCATTTTCAAGAAAATCGCCCTTACTGATATTATTATATTTTTTGAATATACTATTATTAAAATTTATAATAAACTAGGGGGCACTGCCCCCTGCGTGCTTCACCAACCCCCGTAGGATCTTCTTTATTCAATTTAGATTATCCAGATTATTATATACCCTGTGCAACTCTCTATTTCCATAAAGTTCATCAATCCGTCTTTAAAATACGCTGAAACAATGCAGCTCGGACTCACAATTGGAATAAAAATGTTTACAACGGCTCCTTTGATACTGACCTGCTTAATATCCCAATAAACGGTAGCCGAGGGGACATTAATCCTTCCTCTAATGATGTTAAGCTTTTTAACCATTCTGGTAAATCTGTTAAATCTGAGCCATTTTAAATGATCTTGATTCAAAAATGGTGTATCTAACACAACTTTGTTATACCCTGTATCAAAGAATTATAAGTTCGTGCAAATGTATGTAACGCTCAGAAAGAGGCGTGAAAGACGCCCTAAACTATACATATTCTTGATCACTATCAACGGCCGAGTCGATATAGCCATGTCTGTCTGTCCGTCTGTCCGTATGAGTAAAAGAATCTCAGAGACTATAAGAGCTATGGAGCTGAAATTTTACCAAAAGATGCGCATAATAGTGACGCAGATGAAGATTTATGTCGATATCTGACCCCCAGCCTCTATAAGAGAATTTCGCGAATTTCGATACTTCTTTTTATGTGATTTTTTCGATATTTTATGCGTTACTCTGTTAACCAGCGCGGAGACGAATCCAAAAAACCATAGATCATCAAAATCGGCCCAGCCGTTCTTGAGTTATAAATGGTGTAACTAACATAACTCTAAACTCTCTTTTATATATATATAGATATATGGAAACTAGTCACTAAAAGTGAATTCGCATTAACATTTACTAAGAAAAAGCAGATAAAGTGATAGTAGGGATATCCATACTTTCCATACTTTCAGTAATTTGTTAACGTTTGCAGATTTTAAGGAACTGCTCAAAATGCTGGATATCTGAGAATGAGCCTACTGTATCGTATCTTATAGATTAGTGATCAGAAAATTGATTTGCAACGTTGATCCAAAAAGTCTGAAGTGTCTATAGAAGAAGAGTTATAGGCCTTTGTGAACGTTTCTAAGAGTTTCTTGAAGATAGTTTCTAGTTTTATTAGTTTTTGTACTAAGTTCTTAATACTGTTAGATACAAGATAGTGCTGGAGCAAACATCGATGTTATATCGATGCATCGATGTATCAAAGTTTAAAATATATATATATC
Organism: Chymomyza costata; assembly: GCA_018150985.1. NCBI lineage: Eukaryota > Metazoa > Arthropoda > Insecta > Diptera > Drosophilidae > Chymomyza > Chymomyza costata. Next base: position 2,361,650 of record JAECWU010000127.1, on the reverse strand, counting down.
GATGTTGGCCAACAGAGATGTTTCTCCAGCACTTCTGTACTTATCAAATGGGTGTTAAGTAATGCTGGAGAAACATCTCTGTTGACCAACATCGATAAATAGATATTTTAAGCTTCGAAACATCGATGCATCGATATAACATCGATGGTTTCTCCAGCACTAATACAAGCTGTTAGGTATTTAAAAACTCTGATAAATAGGTCTGCCAAAAGTTCTGTAGATTTGAAAAAAAAAGCTTACAAGGGTTAACATTGAAATTCTTTGGTAAAAAGCAGTGCGCTTAGAACCCACGACTATAGTCACCACCGGGTCAGCATCTTTCTATTGACGGGTTCAAATTTTCTTTCCTAATGGAATCTCCCCTCAAAAACTTGTGAAATCGCTTGACTTGAGTTTGGTACGCTTTTTCACAAAGTACTCACAGCTTTTGTATGCTTCCTCTGCAGCAGCCGCATTGCAGCTATGGATCTACATGCAACATGCCACATGCAACATATAATTTGCTTCGCCTGAGCTACAATATTTATGCCCGTTCAAAATACAGTGCGCATTGTTATTATAGTATGCAGTTTTGATCGCCTACACCACACCACCGTCCCGCCCCGTCCATAATTTGCCCCGCCGCTGTTTAATGCAGTTATTGAAAATGCGAACAAATTATTAATATATGTATGTATGCGCGCTTTAAGCCAAGAGCCATGCCTGTTCATGGCCAACAATTTCCACTGGCTTTTCCCAACTGCGCTTTATCTTTAAGTTTTTTTTTTTTTCTATCTCTCTCTATGTAATTGATGCATAAATCATTGTAGCTGTTAGCCAAAAGCACTCTATTCGCACTACAACAACAACTACACTTGACTCTAGCCAGCATGATAGTTAAAAATATTTGCTACAGTTAGAGATACTATTTTAGTACTTATAGATAGATAGATGTGGCATAGAGCAGATAGATAGTTGTTACTGTAACTCCATTGCTACGAACAAAGCGCAAGTTATCCGAAACTGAGAAATCTTTTCAAGTTGTCGCACATTTTCAACAACCAAGCAACCAACTACATGACAGCCAAATGAAAATAGTAAAAGATACAAAACGACAAAAAAAAAAAAAAAAAAACCGAAATCGAAACCGTTTGTTTGTGCGCGCTCCCAGCTTGTTTGACTTTCATTGATTTCTCTATTTTTAATCATTTTTGAATGTATTTTTGATTATTGGAACGTTTCAGTTCGCCAAACTGTAAATGCAGTCTTTGTTTGTTGTTGTTGTTGTGGGGCACCTACACACAGATAAAGCTACAAGCAGCACACACACACACGCAGAGAAAGAATCAACTCGCGAGCGACCGCATTTTGAGCTTCGATCTTGTATCTTTGCTCATTTCCATCACAAAAGCTGCACGGAACGCTGTTCTAACGGTTTTTGGCAAACTTTTTGTAAACTCTTCAAATGTCTACACAATTTAATCATCATCAAGACGACGTCGCATGTTGTGTAGTAGTATCTTTGAATCTGAGCTTTTACTTTTTCATCAACTGTGTGTACGAGTTCATCGCACAGATACCACAACCGCATACAGTGAGTCAAAAGAGTTATGGCAAAGCAGACGATGATCTCAAAGTTGGGATTGACCCAACCCACCGACGGATCGACCGATCATTGAACATATTACGAGTCTGTTGATTTGCATCCAAGAGACAGTGAGTCAAAAAGGTTCCCTGGAAAGCGGCAAATTTAAAAATGTCAAATTTTTTCATACTTGATGTATTTTTACAAAGTTATTACATAGTTAATTTTATTTTCCACATGTTTTTTTCATTTGTCATCGCTTTTCGAAGAAGTAGCTCTTGTTACGGTCGATTCATATTCATATGGAAATTGAGTTTCGTCAGAAGCTCTGCCTTCGACTCTCATTCGATTCCTCAAATCGGTCCAAATATTCTTCATCACTGAAAAAACTTTTTCCACGTAGGCATTGCTGATGAGTATCGCTAAAACTTTTCCAACAATTAAGGGCAACTGCACAAATCCGTCAGAACTTATGCAAATTTTTACCCATTTGGTTGATTTTGAGGATAATCTTCGCCAAAGAAAGTATTTCATCGTAAAGAGCGTCTTCGTCAACATCAAGATCAGTCGCTTCAGCCGCTCGAAGAAATAGTTTTCAGTCTACTATTTCGTTTTCAAGGTTCAACACTGAAAAGTGGTGAAATGGAGATTTTTCAAAAACGTACCATTTTTCCAAATATGTAAGAACTCGTTGGTAAACTAATAATGCCTTTCCCTCTAATTTCGATCGTTGATGCTGTGTCAAATGAGGTAGACTTTTGTTGACTTTAGATCCAAAGTACCCATCTCTCAATTTAGTCATAACACTGTGAATATGTGTACTCATCACTGTTCCTTTTTCCAGATTTTTTATACTATTGGTCATGTGGTGCAAAAATTGATGAACGAAGTGTAAAGAGCATTCTGGGAACGTTAAATTTTCGTTGAGATCGTCGTTCAGTTCATTCTCTTGATCTTTCACAAAGCTCCAAATCGTTTTGTCAACTTTATCTTCTCCTTCATTGTTAGAATATTGCTTTAAACCCGGCCATTTTTTGATAGTCCGCTCGGTACGCGGGTAACTCGAATTTACTTAGTTCATATGGCGGCCCGGCAAAATTTTCATTGGCCCGGCGGCGCGACGACCACTTCTTAGGCCCAGCATTGCCGGGCGAGGCCCGTGCAGGTGGCAACCCTACCTTCATCCATGCTAAAAAGCCATTGGCTGGGATGGGCTTGTGGTTGTGGAACGATCGAGCTTTCGTTTCGGACGAAAAAATTGCAAAGAATCAATGTAGCGTCTTACCTTTTGTTAGGTTAGGTTAGCTTAAAGTGGTTGCCTGTCTTGGAACAGCCTAGACGCACGTAGGCACAATGAGGCCCCTTGTGATGCCACAGGTAACGCTGTTCGAGAGCTGACCAGGGATGTCTTTATAACTGCGTATACAGGCATTCATGGTCAGCACCCGGTAAGCTCTGAAGAAGAACAGGCACGACTATTCAACTGTAACCATACTATTGCTGAACCAGCCTAAAAGTTCAGTGAACCTGGCAATATTCCTGGGACAGAGATTGGAGAGGTCAGTAAGGCCGTTCAGAAAAGGGGACCCTAGGGTGCTTAATCTTCTTCTTGATAGGAAGGGGCACTGACACATAAAGTGTAAAAGGGTTTCCAACTCCTCTTCGGATCCGCAGCCGCGTTGAAGGGGGCGCGCATTCTTTCGGCATGCCTGCCCATAAGGCAGTGTCCTGTTAGAATGGACACAGTGGTCGATAGGTAGTTGCGACTTAATGTGAGCAACTTTCGGGTTTTGTTGCCGTCCATGTTTGGCCAGTCTTGAGTCTTGAGGTGCGACAGGAATCCTCATTGGACCAAGCCGTGCGTGCACTTGCCAAAAATTTCTGTTTGATGGGCAGTTTGACTGTGGCGAGGGGTGTGCCGATGTCTATGCAGTTATAGACAACGGGCAGAGAGGTGCCTTGTTTGGCCAGTTCATCCGCCACACAGTTTCCCGGTATGTCCCTATGTCCGCAGGGATAACTGGTTTAGGGCGATTTGACAAACGTGCAAGAGTTTAGAGTTGGCGTTGAAACCTGTGAGGGATTTGATTGCAGCTTGACTATCCGAGAAGATAGTAGTGCTAGTTGCAAAGTTTCCACCCTCCTGTAGCGATTTCGCAGCATAGTAGATGGCAAGGACTTCAGCCTGAAAGACGCTGCAGTGGTCTGGTAGTCTGAGGGACACCCTTCAGTTGAGCTTGTTCGAGAATATACCGCTGCCTACCATTTAGTTTGGATCTGTCGGTATATATCTTGGTGGAACTCTCGGAGGTGATATGATTGTGACTCCATTCCTCCCTGCTTGGGATAGATAAGTCAAAACCCCTGTGCAGACTTGGGTATTAATTGACGTAGTCAATGGAGTTGGGGACTGGTGGGTCCATGTTGAGGATAGTGGCGTGGCCAGGTAGAGGGCGCCAGTAGGAAATTGTGTGAAGTCGCGTTGCTGCGATCTTGGCGAATTGCCTAACCACAAGCCCCGAGGGGAGCCAATAAAGGAAGCATAAGTAGTTAATACGCATAAACTTTGTTTTTCCTATATTAATATGCAGCCCTTCTGCACGGGCTTTATGCGCAATTAGGTCTAGAGACTCCTGCATTTGCGAGAAACTGTGCGATAGCAAGCAGATGATGATCGAGGTCGCTGAGCTTATTCTGAAGCTCGAAAGTGATGCCTTGCTCTGCACCAGTAGTTTCTGACATTACAACGTCAAGTACAATGTTGAAGATTGAGGGCGCGAGAATGCAACCTTGACGCACTCCTGACTCTACTGATAGTACTGCCCGCGTGGAGCACCGAGTATAAGTATGATTGTGACTCCATTCCTCCCTGCTTGGGATAGATAAGTCAAAACCCCTGTGCAGACTTGGGTATTAATTGACGTAGTCAATGGAGTTGGGGACTGGTGGGTCCATGTTGAGGATAGTGGCGTGGCCAGGTAGAGGGCGCCAGTAGGAAATTGTGTCAAGTCGCGTTGCTGCGATCTTGGCGGATACCTTTTGTACACAGTAGCTAGAGATTTTTCGCACTCAGAGTTTGTTTCCTTTTGGAGTTTTGATATTTTCGTCAAAACATACGACGAATACAGTGAGTCAAAAATGTCAAGCTAAAAGTTAGTGAACTTCAAATCCATATACCAATAAATCATGTTCCTCAAATCTGATTTCATTTTAAGTTTTGGTATTCTGAATGCCGAGTTTAAATCGAATTTCATCTAATAGATCCGATTGATACAGTGAAACACAAAGTTATCGTTCAACCTACCATAACTCATGTAGGTATGTTACGACTTCCAAATCTGTTTTCGAATGAGTTCAAATCGTTTTTGCATCGAAATCTGCAGCAGTAATATATCGGGACAACATTCAGTATTTATCGATTTAAGAATGTAAACATTTACATTTGAGGCCTATACGCACTTCGAAAAATTTCGCGCGGTGTGTCAAAGCTTTATATAAAAAAAAAAGTCCCAAAGGGGATATCCCAAATGGGATTTTTTTTTATATGAAGTTTAGTCATTCCGCGCGAAATTTTTCGAACTGCGTATACCCCTTAAAGGCCCATACGCAGCATGCAAAAATTCCGCACGAAATGTCAAAACTTCATATAAAAAAAAATATCCCAAAAGAGGGAATTTTCGCATGCTGCGTATACCCCTTTACAGGGTAAAAAAAATATATTACTTGCCTTACACGTAGTGTATGTATACTTTTTTGCCATACTGTGTGTACATACATAGGTACATCAGTTGCAGGTGGTACATTAATAATCGCCTTTGGAAACTATTCGCTTTTGCATTTGCCGTAATAATTGATTATTTATTGCGTCTTCTTTGACGCTTTCTAAAAGAAGAAAAAAAAAAACACAATCAATGTGCCGCCATGTGAATTAAATTGTAGTATTTTGTATATGTAATTAAAAAACAATCTGTATACAATAATGAATAAGGAATTATATAAATCATATTGAGAGTGACAGCAGCGCAATTGGAAAACTATTTATAATACTTGGTTAAGAGTCCGCTGATCATGATGACATATTAATGCTCGATAATTGAGCCGAGACGCCAAAGGTAATTGCCAAAGGGCTGCCGGCATACAGGCTTTTGGGGCTTCATGTAACCTCAAAAAAAAAATTATCTATACTATACAATATTTATTGGTAATAAAGTGAGCCCGTAATCAAATGGAAACTGCATGCGGTTGCATGCAATCAAGTGGACCGCTTATAGTACGGCCGCTCCGACTATAATATACACTGTAACCGCGCCAATCTTCTTCGACGCCGATGCGCACTAGTCGCTCTATCTAAAATCGATCAGCTTCTGCTGATCTGTTATCTGTTTATACAGCTTATTCTTATATTATAATCCATATACGGATTCTTAAAAGCAGTAAGGGATCCCAAGTTTTTATACCCTGTTTGTTTGGGCAAGCCGAAAATGTATGTAACATAGAGAAGCTGACATCACAGACTCCGCAAAGTTACCTTAGATATGATCAGGCTGACTAGAGAAGTCTATATACCGATGTCCGTCCGTTCGTATGAACGCCTAGATCTCAGAGACGGTAAGAGCTAAAGCAACCCAACTTTTAGATCCCTTATTATGTTATAATTATTTTATATAGCTCCCTAGGGGTTTTTTAACCCTGGAAGGTCATCGTTCGTTCACTTAAAGGCGAATTATTTTTTTTAGTTTATTTATCCCTTACCTACTATAAAAGAAATAGCACGAATTTACAAGGATTTCAATTCAAACTAGTTATGGCATCTCGAACTCGAAGACTTCAAGAGCTAGTATATTTTTTTATATTTATTATAGTGCCTATACAAAAAAGAGCAAGAAGGTGCCTCGTACAACGGCCAAACGCGAATTTCAATTTTCAGGATTATTTAAGATATCCAAAAACATTAAAATAATGGAAGTTGGACGAAGGAAAACACAGTTTGTTTATAAATAATAAAAACTACATAAAACAAAAGAAATACATATCACAAAAAGCGTGCGTTACCATTAAACTACTGCTTAAATGACTTGTGAATTATAAGTTCCAAAACGTCAAAATGCCAAAAACTTTATGCATCACTATTATTTAATCCACCCAAACCTTTTATCTCAATCTAAATGATGGTAAGACTTTTTTAATTTCCCGTGTTTTAACTTTGGATGCAACACTGTTCCTCGCAAGTACCGTCTCTAAATGGACAACTGCGAAACTTTAAACAAGTTGCGTCATTCAATTTGTATACCTCGACCTCGAAGACTTCAAGTGCTAGTAATATCATACTTTTATACTCTGTACCGTATGGTACAAAGTGTATATTAAGTTTGTGCAAGCCGAAAATGTATGTAACATACAGAAGGCAGCGTCGGAGACCCTCCAAAGTTACCTAAAGTATGAGCAGGGTGACTAGAAAAGTCCGTCCGTCTGTCTGTATGAACGCCTAGATCTCAGAGATGGTAAGAGCTAGAGCGACCAAATTTTCAGATTTGATGCGTAATTAGGTCAGGGGAGACAAGTTTATTTTACATTTTCGATATCGGGGCTATATTTTATAGCTCCCTTAGGGGTGATTCAGAGGACCCTCGAAAAAAAAAAACAAAAGTTTTAGATGGACAATTCGTTTGTTTATGAAGACATCACAACCAAATGTGGCATTCGGATGTTTTTTAGAGTTTCCAAGCACTGTTCAGCTCCCATAGGACCAATGGGTCATAAAAACGTTTTTTGAACAAAATTTGTTGTGTTTCGTTTGTTTGTAAAGATATTGTAACCAAACTTGGCATTAAGATGTTTAGAGTACCCAAGCACTGTACCAAAATTTGATCAAAATTGGTTAACTATACCATATAGCTCCCATAGGACCAAGCGGTCAAAAAAAAGTTTTTTTTATGAAGATATCGCAACCAAATTCGGTTAAATATATCTTATTGCTCGGTCAAATAAAGTTTTTTTGTACAAAATTCGTTGTGTCTCGTTTATTTATGAAGATATCGTAACCAAATTTTGCGTTCCAATTTTTTTTTTAGCTCCAAAGCACAGTAGTAAATTTGATCAAAATTGGTTCGACTATATTATATAGGACCCTAGGACCGATCGGTAAAAAAAAGTGTTTGTTTTTTTTTGTTTATGAAAAAATCATAGACAAATTTGGTAATCAAATGTTTTTTAAAGTTCTAAAGTAATATACCGGATTTAATTGCAATATGGTGGTACAGGGTATCCTAAAGTCGTCTGTGCCCGACTTTGACGTACGCCATCTTTATTTATACATTTCGTTCATAGGACGAATCTTCTGACAAAATTTCAGCTTCTAACTAGTGCTGGAGAAAACATCGATGTTATATCGATGTATCGAAATTTAAAATATCTCTATATCGATGTTGGCCAACAGAGATGTTTCTCCAGCGCTACTAAACACCTATTTGATGAGTGCAGAAGTGCTGGAGAAACGTCTCTGTTGGCCAACATCGATATACACATAGATATTTTAAACTTCGATATCGGCCAGATTTAGGCATTCCGGCAGATAGACATGCTCTAGACTAACTTTCTGCAAGTACATACATTAGCATAGAGAAGGAGACGCAAATTTTTTTTTTGGAAATTAAGTTCCTTAACCCTCCGTTTGGCACATGTTCCGATAACCTTTGGTTTGGCACATGGGTCCAGACAGACCCCTATATATTTCCATACAAATGTATGGGAATTGTCGATTTTGGACGTGCATTCACGGTCATTTATATCACGCACAGGTATAAATTTTGCATTACTTCTTTTACTTAATGCCTTTCGCATATGTTCAATTTGATCTACAGATAAAAAAAAAAAAAAAAACCTAGGTAGAAAATGGTTAAAAAACAGGTAAAAATTCTTTGTTTTTTTATGCATTTTACGGTTTATTTTGAAGATGATTATGTATATAAATTAATAATTTTGATGAATTGACAATAGTATTCGTCTTATTCATTAAGTCTTTTTTGGGAAAAGTCCGAAAATTGCAAGATGATTGCTCAATTAGAAGTGTATTCAAAATACAATTTAAAATGAAATGGGTCTGGCTGGACCCATGTGCCAAACGGAGGGTTAACAGAGCTTAAATCCAAAATCGTCACGTAACGAAATAACCTCACGATACATCTGCGCACTTGCTTGCCAGTTATCGTTGATCACCTTAGCTGATTTAAAATTATGAAATCCTGGAAAAGCGTAAGCGCAGTTCCCTCGAATTACCAAAAAATTGTTGAATAGACAATATCTCAAAATCGGTCGCAGCAAACTTTTAAAGTTCACCATATATAAAAGAAAAGGACCTAGACTAGGAATGCCTGTTTTCGAAATATATATGGCCAAGCGTCGTAATATTTTATCAGGGCTCATATTTGCATTCTTGAAAACCATAAAACCTGAGACGTTGCCTCATCAACATCATCATCTGTATGTATTTATTGTGTGGTATGTGTTGCATGGGCGCAGGCGCGCGTGCGAAGCACATTAGCAGCGGGCGCGGTGAAAGAGTCTGGTTGCAAGCATTAAGAGATTTGGCCAGTGGCAAAAAAGCATTAAGAGATGACGAGGCGACGAACAAAAAGAAGTAGAAGAAAGAGCAGCAAGCTCGTAAAGTGTAGCAAAAGAAAAAATATGTGGGCACGACGAATCTTTTGAACGTTGTGGCGTCTTTTTATGCCGCTGCTTTGCAGTATCTATGTTTGAAGCTGTATCTGTATGTGTATTTTTAGAATGTATCTCTGAGCGGCTGCGCTGCTCCATTTACTGCTGTTGCTGCTGCAATATTACAGTAAAATATACCGTATAGCGGCACTGCATATACATAGATATGTACATATATATTGTACATAAACATACTGATGTACATATATATACATATGTGTGTCTGTATTTCTGTAGCCAAGCCGTCATTGAGGCTATTAAAAAAATTACAGCACGCCGCGCCAGTTTAGTTTATTAAGATCCAACACGAAGAGGTCTCTTGGTTAATTGGCTTATTTGTTGTGGCTGCTTAGGAAACGATCATCATAATGGTATAACAAAAGCTTATTGGCACAATAAAAACAACAATTGCACTTGGTAACAAGATTTGACTTCAATTCCAGGTGTCAGCATAAGTCTTGGCAGGTGTTGCAAAATTAGACCAAAACTCCACGTCATTAGTCCAGTCACAAACAGCTGTTTGGCAACAAGTTTTATCTGAGAATAAGTGTAACATGGATACCATACTTTCAGCAGCTGTTTTATTAAAAAAAAAACAAATGAAATCTATTGGAATGTATAGTAAGAACAGCAGTTTGGTAACTGGATAAGATTCTCCATAATAAACTAAATGTAATTATGATACTTACCAGCTGTGAATCATAAAAATAATATTGTTAGTACAATTCCCGAAACAAACTGCATTTTTTGAGGTGGCTCCAGTCGGGCGAACTGCTGGGTGGGATTCCTACTCAATCTCATAAAACCAGCTATTTCCTGAGCCTACATTGCCCTGTCAGTCAATTGGGAGATTTTCTTGAGCCTCGGCGAATTATGGAAACCGACAAGTTTTTTTGGTCAGCCGAGCCGTACCTGCATCTACTCTTAATCTTTCTTCTATTCTTGGTGTATTTGTTTAGTGGTGTGTCTGCCAATGCCACAGAAGTATGCCTTTGAATCCGTCAAAATGAGATTTTTTCCCATTGCCGTGGATGGTGTAATTTGAATCTGGTTCACTGAATCAATTTTAAGTTGATTTTTTAATCCATCTACGGCGTTTGTCATAACCTGACTGTGCAGCAGTAGGGATGGGCATCGCCTACTCGAATATCGATATTCTGTATCGATGTGTATCGAATGAAACCGATGTGGAATATCGATATATCGACCAAAATATCGATATCTAGATATATCGTCGCATATAAATAATTCAACATAAACACACAAGTGGCACTTGTGATGAGTCCATTCCACCTTGCACGCTTAGTTTTGGCGCCGAATTCGTAAATATCGTTAGTATCGGAGGAAAATATCGATATCGGATATATCGTCGAACATGAATATCGATTCAAAATAGTCGACTGCCAAAAAAATAATATCGATATTCCGATATATCGATACAGTATCGCCCATCCCTATGGAGCAGTATATAAATTGCTTTTCTTTGTAATCCCTTGCTATATATTCATTGCTCTATATCACATCGTTCTGCTTGAAATATGTTCGTGGTTATGTTCAGAGTTCCTAATAGTCGCGTTTTTGGTCCTAGGCGACTCTTAAGGCAGTGTCTTTCTTTGTCAAATACCCGTCTGTATATAACAGAATACTTTTTTAAACCTATTTTGACGACTCGTTTTAATTCCTTTTGCAACAAAACACTCGGTTTTAAACTACATAAAATGTTCGGATTCGTTTTCCAGACCGCTTCCGAGTGTGTTTTTCAGTGGTATATATCTCGTGGAACATTTAGTTTCAGGATGCATGTGATCTTCACTTTAGCTTTCTAGCAATGATTGGATTGTGCAAAATTCGGCAAAACTTGGCATTGCTCCAGTAGTGACAGCTGTTTTCCGCATGCATGAGATTCACCTGTGATTAAGTCCATTCTGCGTAAGGAACAGGCGGGTTTTCGGCCCAGTAAATCATGTGCAGATCACACTAATACGCTTCGGATCTTAATTGAACAGTCAATTGAATATAACAGCCCACTATACCTGCTTTTTGTTGACTTCGAGCGTGCTTTCGACACAGTCCACCGTCCAGCTCTGTGGGAAACCCTCAGCAGTAAAGGCATCCCCGACAAAATTGTGTCAATGATCCGCGAGCTATACAAAGGTGTCCATTATAAGGTCCGCAGTAAAGGCGTGTTAAGCGACAAATTCGAGCCTGGTACTGGGGTGAAACAAGGGTGTGTCCTTTCGCCTACGCTGGTTTTGATCCTGCTGGACGGTGTAATGGATCAGACAAACCGAGACCTTAAGGTGGAAACTCGATGAGGTATTAGACTTGGACTATGCAGATGATATCTGCCTGCTAGCGGAGCGGTTTGACGACATACAAAGGAAACTTCACTGTCTAGCTGAAAACGCCTGTAAAGTTGGTTTAAGAGTCAACGTAAAGAAGACAAGGCTAATGCGCATCCATAGAAGATGTTGACTCCTTTACGTATCTTGGCAACATTGTCTGTAAGGACGGTGGATCCACGTCAGATATAACCGAACGCATCAACAAAGCGCGAACTGCCTTCGCATCGATGACCAGAATCTGACGAGCGCACAATATAAACACCAAACAAAGCTACGCATTTTTAAATGCAGCGTACTGTCGGTGCCCCTCTACGGCTGCACCACATGGAGCACAACACGCAGAAAACTACAAGCGTTCGTCAATAGATGCCTCAAGCGGATTTTTTTGGCCCACTTGGGTTACAAACGAGCAGCTACTTAATCTAGCTGAAATCCACCCGATCGAGCTAGAAATCCGAAAAAGGAAATGGTCATGGATTGGCCACACTCTAAGACGCCCAGCCCAAGACATTGCAAGAGCAGCACTCGAGTGGAATCCGCAGGGCCATCGACGCCCCGGAAGACCACGAATCACCTGGATAAGAATGGTCCGAAATGAAGGAGCTGGTCAACATATGACATGGAACCAGCTCAAACTATTGGCAAAAGACAGAAGTAGATGGAAAGAATTTGTTGACGCCCTATGCTCTTGTTGAGCTTTCATATAGCATAATCAACTTTTTATATTGTATGAATAAAGAAATATATACATATATGTGATGGGAACAACCACGAAGCCATGCGGTTTAAAGCATAAGACCACCGTCAAAGTATACTAAAGGGTAGTTCCAGATGAAGAGTCGCGTAATAAGGGGAACAAGGTTGCAGGATGTTGAAACCCTAAGCTAAGGTACGTCTTGATTCAGCAAGAGATAGTAGACCATTAAGCAACAGATTGATTGCTAAATCAAGAACTTTTATTCACCGAAATTGTTACTCGATTCTACGCAAAATCGGATTTCCTTTTGTATTCATAGCCCGGTTCCAGCGGAATTTACAGCTTTCGCGCGCTTTCTGAAACGTGGTGGTCGGAATGCTTTCGAGTTGCATCGTCATGCGCTTTGTAGCGCTTCCACCGAGCTGCGATGTTGTACCTTCAGTGCGGTTTTGAATCGGAGGAAGAGGAACATGTCGGACGGGTTGACATCTTGTTGGCTGAGGCAGTTCTGCGCGTTGTCGTGCTGCAGCCGCCAGCAGTGGGCGATGACTTGAAGGACCTCCACGTTAAAAAATCATGTCGCTGTGTCACAAATGGATCTGCATGGTTTTCTGCTACGACTTGGTGTGGAGACAATTGACGTTTGGTCTCAGGGTCTTCATACTCAAACTTTGTCCAAGAAGACTTAATTTGGAAGCACTTTCTTGAAAAGATGCAAAAGACTACTCAACTCGCAAAGTTTGCGGGGACAAGCTATCTACACTTTGCTGTGGCTTCGAGCCAACTACCTTTTGTTACGACAAACTACTACTACTACATTCCGGACAGGCACTATATATTTGCTCAAGTGTTTCAACAAAGAGAGCTTTAGCTTGACAAGACAAGGATATCATGATCATATCATGATCCCTGCAAGCGTTTTGCAAAACATTTTGCTTTGGCGATTCCAACTCCATAAGCTGAGCTCTTCTAATTAAGCAGAAAATCTGGGACAGACTAAAAAGATAAGCTAAGTGGCATGCAACAGTGTGCAATATATTTGCTGTTAATGTTGCACATCTGCTAGAGCTTATGAGTGCCCCCTTCAGTTTATGACTGTGTATATTTGCTTAAGTGCTTAAAATTAAATATGTATGAAAATTAATTGAGATCAAGTGTGTGTGTGTGTGTGTGTGTATCTGTGTGTAATTAATCTCTGTCTTTGCATTTCTGAGGCTTCTGGCTTTGTCTGTCTTCTGGCGGAGGCTGCTCGCCGCTGATGCTCATTATGAGCTTGGATTGCATTGTTTTTGATTGCGGTTCGGTGAGCGCGCTCTTCGCGTGTTTATTGTTGTTGCGTTTATCAATTTACCGTTATCATTTATAAGATTCATTTGCAGAGCGAAATAAAGTCAGATAGATAGTTACGATAGATAGATAGAGTGAAAGATAGATAGATAGACAGAGAGGTGTGTCATGCGGCTTCAGTGTTGGGTGAAAGGTGTGCGAGATAAAAGTTTCATATTTTACATTTTTGTAATTAGCTAAAAGCATTCATGCACACATACAGTCATACAAGCATACGCAGAAATGAGTATCTGTGTGTATGTGTTTGTGTGTATCAGTGTATGTGCTTTTTTTTTTTTGTATCTGATGTGTGCGCAATTTTATTTAATTAGATTGCGTTTAATAATGCCACACAGTAAAAGCGACAACGAACATCAACAGCAACAACAATAACAATCAGCGTATCCAACAGATACATGCAACAGTAGTTGATAGTGTAATTTAATTGATTTGCGAGCGACAAAAAGAAAAAAAAAAAACATTGACACGAGACGCTCACGCACACATGAAAGACACTCACATACACGCACACACACGCACATGCATATGTAGATAGAGCGTCGTCTACTACATTGAAACTTGTGGTCCAGCTGGGTACTGACTCTAGGCTTAGATTTGCATAGTACTTACACTGAGTTAAAAATGTCTTTGCACAATCAACTTGTCAAAGCATGGGGTTGTTTTTTTTATTTTTATGCAAGTTCTTTCAAATAAATTTTAAATAAATTCTTAAACATAAGGAATGTTAAGGTTTTTAAGGTATTTTTTCAAAGAAACTTTATTTTATATTCAAAGTGACAAATTGATATATGTGACGATATTATACACATTTTCAGCTACAAAAATTAGTTTTCCCAAAGTTATAAAAAATAAAATGGCGCCTGTAGAGAGTTACGAGTATATGACTAATTTTCGGAGAGGCCTGCAGCTTTTTGACGTCGCCCTTGATCTGAAACAGATCATCTATAACACTAGTTTACAAATTTAAGGGTCATCGAGTCAACCATCGTAAAAAAGTGTTTTTTAGGGTAATTTGGGGTCGAGTAACGCGAAAATGGCAACATTTTTTTTCGAGATATTTTCGAAAAACATGCTTTTGGGCACTTATTTCAGTTATTCGTCAATATCACGTGTCTCCTGAGGTTATATATTTATTCCTTTTACTCCATAGTGAAGCATAGGGCTGCAACAAAATTCTTAAATCTACTTCTATCCGATGACATCCTTTTAATTTCACTCCAGTTCATTTCAATTTCTTTCTCTAACTATCTTCTCCATGTGTGCGCTGGACGCCCCCTTCTGCGTGATGCTTGAGGGTTCCATTCGATGGTTTGCCTTGTGATATCTTGCGGGGCTTTTCTTAGCGTATGACCTATCCAGTTCCATTTTCTCTTCGTTATATTTATCTTAATGGGACTTTGTTTTGTTAATGCCCACAGCCACTCATTTGATATGGTTTCTGGCCAACGTATTTTTAGTATGCGTCTAAGGCAGCGGTTCACAAAGGCTTGAATTCGCTGCAGAGATCGCGAATCTGCATTCCAGGTTTCGCACCCGTATAGTAAGACAGATAGATTCTTGTTTTGGTGCCGCGTGACAGAGATAAGGAGTTCCAGATGTTTCTGAGTTGCCCAAAAGTTTGCTGCAATTTCTTGATCCTGTTTTCGATGTCTTCGGCACAGCCGCCAGAGGTCGTGATGATAGATCCCAGGTAGCAAAAATGTTCGACATCCTCTATTGGTGTTGAGTCTAGAAGGAATGGACGGGTGTTGACTTGGTTTTGAAGACATTGATTCTAAGTCCCACTTTAGATGTCAGCGTCGATATAGATTCAAGTTTTCGTGCCATGTCATCATATTTGTGCGCTAAAATGCAAATATCGTCAGCGTAGTCCAAGTCGTTTAAGAAGCCGTGAAGGCCCCATGCAATACCGCTTTGATTTTCAAGAGCTCGTTTTAGGACATCATCAAGAACGATATTGAAAAGTGTTGGGGAGAGTGGGCAACCTTGTCGTACTCCAGTGTTAATGCTTATTGGTTCGCTTAATTGTGCGCATTTGTGTAGAGGCTTATTATGAGGCTTATAATTGTTCTCTCCTGAGGTTAGTTCTGCTAAATTGGGATATTTTCCAGAAGCTGCTTAATTTTTGGAAGCTAAGCAGTGGATTGGTTGGCCCAAGCTCAGCTGCATTGATTCAGTCTGTGTTTCATCTGGAACACTCCACAAGGGCTCAGACCAGCTAAGCTATTTGGCTCAGGATACAAAACACACTCTATTTTTATTTGAAAAGAACGCTGTGGCTTAACTTTTGTTATGCAGTGTATGTATGAAAGTAATATATAATATGTATGTACATATGTAAACTGACTGCCACCGCTGCAGCTTCTTGAGTTTGTGCTTGCTGCCATGGAATTATGACGTTCCGCTTGTTGACTGCACAACTGCAGCAGATCTGTTGTTGTTGTTGCTGGTGTTGCCACACAACACATTTGCAATAATTGGCGCTGGTGTGTGCAACGGTGTTTTAACTGTGTCTTTCTTTCTTTCCTTTTGTCTTTTCTATTTACGTCTGCATGCACATTCTGTCTGCAGCTGAGATTCAACACATGTTTCCAGTGTTGTAAATTCTCAACTTGAAACTGACTTGGCGAACTCCGTTGGCTGCTTTCATGCATAATGAATAATGATTTGCTTTGTTTTGTTTTGAATCTTGGAATGACTTTTTAAACATTAACAATTAATTTTCTCGTGAATTTGTTTCCTGTCTTGTTTGGTTTTTCTTTTTTCCACTTTTTTTTTTTTTTGTCATATGCAAATTGCAAATTGATTGCGGTTGCAGCAGCAGGCCCCAATCCAAATCAATGCTGTGCAACAACTACGTTATGGTGACCACACAAACATGACGTTGGTGACAACCGAGTAATACCAAGTATAACCGCCACAAGAGCTTATTCAATTTCATTTAACAAGAAAATTTATTGTGAAAATCGTGAAAAGAGCTTGGAAAATGCTAAATTACAGTTTTTAGTAGTCCATTAAGCTGACATTACAAAAAAGCAACAACCGTTGATTAAACAAATTGCAAAAAAAAAACAAAACGAATAAATCGAAAATAAAAACAGAAACCACTTCGCGATAAATAATTTGTGACGAAAGCATATGAGTGAATATGTAATTGAATGCAACTCATGCACTGGAACGATAATGGGATACCTTGCATAAATTTTCAGCAAAAAGACGGAGACCTCCCAGACCTCCGAGACCTTTTTCTTTCAAAACGTAAACAGCTTAAGTTTGTATAAAACAATATGGGGGAAATAAAAAAAATGATTGGATTGATGCCAAACATTAATATCTGCGATAATCGCAGATGAGGGAGCTGAACATCGCGACATCTAGATGCCAACTTCGTAGGATTTGAGCATCTTTTAGTAAAATTCGCTGTTCATCTGGGGTGCCACAGAAATTTCTAGACATGTTGGTCGCGGTTTTAAACCAAATCTCTATTAAAAACCGTAGGTGCCACAGCAATCCCAGAGATTTCATTTTTCGAAAAATTGTTTTCGAATGTTTAGGCTTTTACGAGAATGTCAGAAAAGAGTTGCTGTTGTTCAAAAATTATTTCAGTACATTTAGACACTTATTTAATTATATAAATTTTAAGAGTAGGTTAGGTTAAAGTGGTTGCCTGTCTTGGAACAGCCCAGACGCACTTAGGCACCATGAGGCCCTTTGTGATGCCACAGGTAACGCTGTTCGAGAGATGACCAGGGATGTCTTTATAACTGCGTATACAGTGCCCGTCGGTAGCGTAGTGGTAGCGTACTCCCTTTACAAACCGAAGGTCGGTGGTTCGAATCCCCGCAGTAGCACTGGTACATTTGCCTAGCACCGGCATCGCTAGCTGAAAGACGCTATTTGCCCAAGAAAATCTCTATTAATTCAAGACACCGCCGTTCGGATGCGGCTATAAACAGTAGGTCCCTGTTCTCTTCGAACAGTTATTAAAAGAGATCCCCATGCCCCGCCCAGGGGCGACTGACACAATTGTCAGTCTGGGAAATTATTATACAGGCATTCATGGTCAGCAAACGGTCAGCTCTGAAGAGGAACAGGCACGACTATTCAACTGTAACCATACTATTGCTGAACCAGCCTGAAAGTTCAATGAACCTGGCAATATCCCTGGGACAGAGATTTGAGAGGTCAATAAGGCTGTTCAGAAAAGGGGACGCTAGGGTCCTTAATCTTCTTCTGGACAGGGAGGGGCACTGACACATAAAGTGTAAAACGGTTTCCTCCTCCTCTTTGGATCCGCAGCCGCGGCAGAAGTCGTTGAAGGGGGCGCGCATTCTTTCGGCATGCCTGTCCATAAGACAGTGTCCTGTTAGAATGGACACAGTGGTCGATAGGGATTAGCGATTTAATGTGAGCAACTTTCGAGTTTTGTTGCCGTCCATGTTTGGCCAGGTAAATCTTGAGGTGCGACAGGAATCCTCATTGGACCAAGTCGTGCGGGCACTTGCCAAAAATATCTGTTTGATGGCCAGTTTGACTGTGGCGAGGGGTGTGCCGATGTCTATGCAGTTATAGACGACGGGCAGAGAGGTGTCTTGTTTGGCCAGTTCATCCGCCACACAGTTTCCCTGTATGTCCCTATGTTCGTGTACCCAAACAAGTACACCTAGAGAGCAGGGATAACTGGTTTAGGGCGAGTTGGCAAACGTGCACAAGCTTAGAGTTGGCGTTGAAACCAGTGAGGGATTAGATTGCAGCTTGACATCCGAGAAGAGTATAGTGCTAGTTGCAAAGTTTCCACCCACCTGTAGCGTTTTCGCTGCGTAGTAGATGGCAAGGACTTCAGCTTGAAATACGCTGCAGTGGTCTGGGAGTCTGAGGGACACCCTCCAGTTGAGCTTGTTCGAGAATATGCCGCTGCCGACCCTACCATTTAGTTTGGATCCGTCGGTATATATCTCGGTGGAACTCTCGGAGGTGATATGATTGTGACTCCATTCCTCCCTGCTCGGGATAGATAAGTCAAAAACTCTGCAGACTTTTGTATTTATTGACTTCTGTTTGAAAAACACTACAATGATCTGGTAAACGGAAGGATTCGTTAATGCCCAACGGTTCCGAATAGACACCCCCTCCCACCTGATCATTGAGTTTAGATCCATCCGTAAAAATGGTGATTTTGCTGTTACAGTCTAGCATACCATTGTCCCAATCCTCACGAGCTGGGATGATTACACTGAATGGTTTGTCTAAGATTAACTCCGTTGAGTTACAAAAGTCAGTGGTTTTGGGAATCTGCGGAAAAAGACTCAGAATTGACTTAATTTTTTAATATTTTGTTTTGTATAAGTTAAGTACAAAAAGTAATAACTTATGATCGTACATTTGTTCCGCCCGTCTCTAAGGGCGCTTTTTGCTGTACTTCTGCTATCCCGAATCTGCTGGAAAAACCATTAAGCTATATTTGCACAGTTTTCAGTTAGTTTTCATTTTCGTTTTCATTATGCATTACGTTTCATTTGATGTTTATCTGCTATCTGATTTGCATGGTCTGGACTGGCTTAGGGTATGGTTACGGGCACGGGTTGTTGCCAACTTTGAAGTGCTGTACTGAGCCAGAGCCAACGCCCAGGAGGAAGACTTTGCAATGGAAAATCATTGCTACTGATGAAATGGTCAGCAAGCCAACGCCTAGAAAAAAAAAACACAAACTCAAAACAACAATCAACAAGAGTGTGAGGAGCTAACTCCTACTCCTTTTTTTTTTTTTTTTTTGTAATGCCTAGTCCGTCACGCAGCTCACGTGCTGTCCGTGTACGTTTCCAATTGCTCTTTTGGTTGTGGCTTCCGTGCCTTTTTGAGAAATTAGAATGCAAAATCCATGCCAAGAAGCGTCATTGTCATCGTCGCCATCGTCGTCGTCGTCTCCGCACCTCGTTTGTCGTCATTGTTGTTTTGTTGTTTATTGTTATTTTACTATGTATGCCTTTTATGCCAGCAACATAAGAGCCGCCCCCAGAACAACGCCTTTGGACTTTAGAGCTCCTTTAGTTTGCCTTTTCTACTTTATACTCACATACATATATGAGTAGTCTTTATGGCATTGCTTTAGCTCTGGGTTGAGTCATTCCAAGCGATTCATAAGCTCTGATTAGCAGGCAGGCGCACACGCGTGCTTTGGCACGTCACGCTAATGAGCCGCCGTTTCAAGACATTAAAAATAATAAGATTTAATAGGTGTGCTTAAAACCTATTTCAATTAAATCTATCGCATTACAACAGTGCCTTAACGGCGATAGACATTGTTGTCTTGTGGCTGACTATCGATAAGGTGTCACTTAACTTGTAAACATCGATTAAAATGATTGTCGCGCTTCCAATACTGTGGCCAAAGGACTAGTGCATTAAAAATAGGTTTTGACTAGGAAAAAATTGATTGCTGGAATTTCTCTTGCTTATTGTATTAAGCACCATCCAAAAAGTCTGAAACCAAAAAGGTGACCTCCTCCCCCCGTTATTTTGACATATGTTTGACCACATTTATCTCGAATTCTATAAGTCTGACACAAAATTTTGAAGGCAAAAAAAAAATGTTTTTGGTACTGGAAGATATACTCAGAAGATCATATTTAAAGGGGTCACGCAGTTCGAAAAATTTCGCGCGGAATGACAAAACTTCATATAAAAAAGATGGCGTACGTTAAAGTCGGGCGCAAACGACTTTGGTATACCCTGTACCACCACATTGCAATTAAGTCCGACACATTGCTTAAAACCTCCAAAAGATATTTTATTCGGCAAATTTGGTTACGATATTTTCATAAAAAAAGATGGCGAACGTTAAAGTCGGGCGCAGACGACTTTGGGATACCCTGTACCACCTCATTGCAATTAAGTCCGACATATTGGTTAAGACCTCCAAAAGATATAATTTATTCGGCAAATTTGGCTACGATATTTTCATAAATAAACAGAAATCAGTCGAATTTTACACCAAAAATTTTTTTTTGACCGATCGGTCCTATGGCGACTATATGATATAGTCAACCGATTTTGATCAAATTTGGTACAGTGCTTCGGACCTCTCTCTTCGGACCGAGTGCCAAATTTGGTTACAATATCTTCACAAACAAACAAAATACAACGAATTTTGTACAAAACTCGATTTTTTGACCGATTGGTCCTATGGGAGCTATATGATATAGTCAATCGATTTTGATCAAATTTGGTACAGTGCTTGGGAACTGTAAAAAACTTCTTATTGCCAAATTTGGTTACAATATCTTCACAAATAAACGAAACACAACGAATTTTGTACAAAACACGATTTTTTGACCGATTGGTCCTATGGGAGCTATATGATATAGTCAACCGATTTTGATCAAATTTGGTACAGTGCTTGGGAACTGTAAAAAACTTCTTATTGCCAAATTTGGTTACAATATCTTCACAAATAAACGAAACACAACGAATTTTGTACAAAACACGATTTTTTGACCGATTGGTCCTATGGGAGCTATATGATATAGTCAACCGATTTTGATAAAATTTGCTATAGTGCTGGGGATCTCTAAAAAACTTCTTATTGCCAAATTTGGTTACAATATCTTCACAAATAAACGAAACACAACGAATTTGTACAAAACACGATTTTTTCGACCGATTGGTCCTATGGGAGCTATATTATATAGTCAACCGATTTTGATCAAATTTGGTACAGTGCTTGGGAACTCTAAAAAACTTCTTATTGCCAAATTTGGTTACAATATCTTCACAAATAAACGAAAAACAACGAATTTTGTACAAAACACGATTTTTTGACCGATTGGTCCTATGGGAGCTATATGATATAGTCAACCGATTTTGATCAAATTTGGTACAGTGCTTGGGAACTCTAAAAAACTTCTTATTGCCAAATTTGGTTACAATATCTTCACAAATAAACGAAACACAACGAATTTTGTACAAAACACGATTTTTCGACCGATTGGTCCTATGGGAGCTTTATGATATAGTCAACCGATTTTGATCAAATTTGTTACAGTGCTTGGGAACTCTAAAAAACTTCTTAATGCCAAATATGGTTACGGTATCTTCACAAATAAACGAAACACAACGCATTTTGTACAAAAAACTAATTTTCGACCGATCGATCCTATGGGAGCTATATGATATAGTCAACCAATTTTGATTAAATTTGGTACAGTGCTGGGGGTCTCTAAAAAACTTCCGATTGCCAAATTTGGTTATGATATCTTCATAAACAAACGAATTATCCATCTAAAACTTTTGATTTTTTTCGAGGTCCTCTGAAACACCCCCATGGGAGCTATATAATGTAATCCCGATATCAAAAAAATAAAATAAACTTGTCTCCTATGGATTAATAAGGGATCTTATCTGAAAGTTTGGTTGCTCTAGCTCTTACCATCTCTGAGATCTAGGCGTTCATACGGACAGACGGACAGACGGACAGACGGACATGGGTATATCGACTTCTCTAGTCACACTGATCATACTTTAGGTAACTTTGGGGGGTCTCCGACTTCTCCTTCTGTACGTTACATACATTTTCGGCTTGCACAAACACAATATACCCTTTGTACCATACGGTACAGGGTATAAAAAGAAATCAGTCGAATTTTGCACCAAACAATTTTTTTGACCGATCGGTCCTATGGGGACTATATGCTATAGTCAACCGATTTTGATCAAATTTAGTACACTGATTGGGAACTATAAAAAACTCCCGACAGCCAAATTTGGTTCCGATATCTTCAAAACCAAACGAAACACAACGAATTTTGTAAAAAAAGCGTTTTTTTGACCGATTGTTCCTATGGGAGCTATATGATATAGCCAACCGATTTTGATCAAACTTGGTGCAGTGCTTGGGAACTCGAAAAAACTTCCTCTTGCCGAATTTGGTTCCGATATCTTCGAAACCAAACGAAACACAACGAATTTTGTAAAAAAAACATTTTTTCGACCGATCGATCCTATGGGAGCTATATGATATAGTCAACCGATTTTGATAAAATTTGCTATAGTGCTGGGGATCTCTAAAAAACTTCCGACTGCCAGATTTGGTTATGATATCTTCATAAACAAACGAATTATCCATCTAAAACTTTTGCTTTTTTTCGAGGTCCTCTGAAACACCCCTATGAGAGCTATATAATGTAATCCCGATATCAAAAAAATAAAATAAACTTGTCTCCTATGGATTAACAAGGCATCTTATCTGAAAGTTTGGTTGCTCTAGCTCTTACCAGCTCTGAGATCTAGGCGTTCATACGGACAGACGGACAGACGGACAGACAGACAGACGGACATGGGTATATCGACTTCTCGAGTCACACTGATCATACTTTAGGTAACTTTGGGGGGTCTCCGACGTCTCCTTCTGTACGTTACATACATTTTCGGCTTGCACAAACACAATATACCCTTTGTACCATACGGTACAGGGTATAAAAAGTCCCAAATGGGATATCCCAAATTTTCGAACTGCGTATCGGCCTTAAGGCGGTAGAGCGCGCCAAAGTTGCTACAATGCAGTTTTTCGTATTTTTACCCACCTCCTTGCCCTTTTTTGTTTTTGGTGTGTATCAAAACATTGTAGATCTCAAAAAAGTACACAAGACTGGTTTTTAAATCATGTAAGTATCTCTAGTAGTTTCCACTAAAGTCATCCCGTACCTTGAAAAACATGCTGCTATAACCATAAAGTTAATACTAGGGGGCCGGTAAGGAAAGTTGCTTGGAAAATGAAATAATATTCGGCCGTGCTCAGAAAAACAAATTCGAACATTTTATTTGTTTGGTGCTCCCAATTTTACCAAAACGAATTTTTTATACGGTTTGAAACCGAATGTTTTGTTGCAAGAGGAACTATAACGAATTGGCAGAATAGGTTGAAAAGTTTACGCACTTTAAGGCCCATACGCATATATATATGCGTTTTTTTCCCCAAAAAAGGGATTTTTTTAATATGAATATCCCAAAAAAATGAATTTTTTTTAATGAATATCCCAAAAAAGGGATTTTTTTTTATATGAAGTTTTATTTACTTATTTATTTTGTGTGGAGTTTTTGCATGCTGCGTATGGGCCTTTAATCTGAAATAATTTTCTAAATATTCTGTAATATTCTTAGATTCTATTTATGCCAGTTTCAAGTTAAATTGTTAGTAATAAATATTTGTATTTTTTTTTTTCTGAATTAACCCAAAAAAATAGTCAAAAAAAATTTCCCTTGCGATAGGAATTGCATTGTCCCTCGAAAGCTGTGTTGGTTAAAAGCAAGAGAAATATGATTCGATGACGACAGCAAAAAATTTCGGACTTGGGAGCACGTTAAAACGAATCCGAATAAAATTGTTCGTTTTGTTTTTTTTTTTTTTCGTTTTTCTGAGCACGGCCGAACAA
Organism: Chymomyza costata; assembly: GCA_018150985.1. Taxonomy (NCBI): domain Eukaryota; kingdom Metazoa; phylum Arthropoda; class Insecta; order Diptera; family Drosophilidae; genus Chymomyza; species Chymomyza costata. The sequence goes on along the minus strand of JAECWU010000127.1, from coordinate 2,337,557 downwards.
AAATTATTATTGCTTGGAAATAAATTTGTGCAAAATATGAGCTTTGTAACTGTCGTATTATTACTAATACTATTTAGGCTTTAAGAACCCTACTGGTTCTCTGCCTGATGCACAATTTGCTTGCACACGTTCCTGCTCTGTGTCCGCCTCCTACAATTGGTAACTCCAAGTGATGTTAAGGCTTCAGTCACTTGGTCTCGCCAACGTATACGAGGCCGTCCTCTCCTTCTTTGTCCGCCAACTACAGCGTCGAGTACCTTACGAGCTGGTGTTTCCTCCTCCATACGTGCGACGTGACCCAGCCAGCGAAGTCGCATGCCACTCATTCGCTTTATCACGTCAATGTCGCCGTACAGCTCATATAGCTCATCATTCCATCGACTACGGAAGGTACCGTCAAGGCAAACAGGTCGGAAGATTTTGCGAAGAATTTTTCTGTCAAACACCCCAAGAGCAGCCGCATCTGATTGAGTCGTTGTCCAGGCTTCAGCACCATATAGAAGCACTGGAAGAATGAGCGTCTTGTAAAGTGTTAACTTAGTCTGTCTAGAGAGAGCCCTGCTATACATTTGCCTACTAAGCCCAAAGTAGCACCTGTTAGCAAGAGTTATCCGTCGCTTAATCTCCAGGCTGACATTATTGTTGTTGGCCAGTGCAGAGCCAAGCTTTATAATATATACTCCTACCGTTTCAAAGCTATAGCTTTCTGCTATCAGCTGAGAATCAAGACGTCGGGATTCCCTGCTGGAGCACACCATTAACTTTGTCTTGCCCATATTTACCGCGAGACCTACTTTTGCCGTTTCCTTTTCAATTGCTTCAAAAGCGCCAGTAACATCACGCTTGGTTCGACCAATGATATCAATATCACTGGCGTAGCCAAGAAGCTGGACACATATATTCGTAAGTATTGTGCCCGTCCGATGTACTCCGGCATTCCTTACAATGCTCTCCATCAAGAGGTTGAAGAGCATACAAGAAAGCGAGTCACCTTGTCTAAGACCCCGCTTGGTATTAAAGGTTTCGGAGAGGTTAGTTTCCACCTTAACGGAGCTGCTGGTGTTGTTCAACGTCATTCTGATACCAAGATTAGACCTGGCAGCGTACAAGCAATCTCGCCTTGGGCTATCGAAGGCAGCCTTGTAGTCGACAAAGAGTTGGTATGTGTCAATCTGGTTTTCGTAGGTCTTTTCCAGAATTTGGCGCAGTGTGAAGATTTAGTCAATGGTTGATTTACCGGGTCGGAAACCGCACTGTCGTATTATACGCGATTTAAAAAACGTTATTTAATTGAAAATATAAAAATGAATCGTTTTTCAGCACTTTTAGGATCACTGTGCAAGCCATTTGGTTCGCGTCCAAGTGTTATCGATAAACGTCAAATATCACCTGTCGCTGTTTCTGTTTTACATTCGGCTTGTGCCTTTGCTTAGGATTCGCAAAACAAAAATCAATGCAAAAGATAAGCTAGACGTGTCGCCAGTTGACTCAGAATGTCATGTAGAGTATGTACATATTTAATGACAAGCCAACTATTTACGTTTGCTTTCCAACTTGGCGACATTGAAATAAATGTCAGACATTTCTTGATGCAGGCACTGTGGTTGCCCATGTTTTCCACTTTTTCCTTTTTCTGTTTTTTTTTTTTTTTGTAAGCAGTGATACATGTGTCCAACAGGCGATCTTTAAACTGTACTTCAGATAGAATTTGTATGCGTTAAATTTTTAAAATGTTTGCTGGAAAGCTGCATTCGCCTACATTTTTAGAGCCATATTTAGGGGATAGATGACCGTTTTCGAGATATTTTCGAAAAAGATATTTTTGGGCACTTTTTTCTGTTACTACTCAACATGTCGTGATAAAAACTTTGTATCGTCATGAAAGACGATTAGATCGAAATTGATGGGCTCTTTACAGTGATACATAATTATGTATAGATGAAACAAAAAGTATAGAAGTTACAATCAACCAAAGACGAAACTTTTTGAACATTTTTCCAAATTACACATTTTCGGTATGCTTTTTATTAACGAAAACAATTTTTTTTAAATGATGTTAAGGTTTAAGCTGAAAGAGAATTCTTTTACGAACATTTCGAGTCTTAAGGAGTCTACGCAGTGGAAACTATTTAATATTCTTTCAGATGGAGCCACCAGTGTGTGCAAAGTAAGTCAATGTGTTAGTTTTTATCGAATGATCGTTTTTTTTTTGTGGTACTAATCGATATTTTTTCCGATACTTTGGGTTAATGTGGGCACACTCAAATTATAATCAGCTGCTTTATGTTTACAAAAATTAAGCGCGCAAAATAAGACAAAGAATTAAATAAAATAAACATGGATTTGAATCAACAAGTATTGGTAACATAACTTAGTATAAACAATGCAAGTATGACTGCCTTTTTTAATTTCCTTGATATTATGTATAATAATACAAGATATCGCTTCTAGTCGGAGCATAGGGCAGAAACCTGCAGACCTGAGCAAGCTTTGAAGCTTCAGAGAGAGAGAGCGAACGTTCTAAGTTCCAATTCGAGTCCTATGTTTGAAGCTGAAAGTCGTCATCGTGGAAGGTCTGTTTCTGTTTCTTGAGTGGAGAAATTTTTACGGTCGGGTCACTAGCTCAACGCAACCTACTGAATTTAAGCAGGGAGTAACTGGAAATAGTGTGTCCAGTCACACAGAGTTGCCTTCACTTAATGGTGGTAACCAAAAAGCTATCCAGGGGCTACCGTGCAAAAGCTGGAGGTTGTGAGCTGCTGGAGCTATTCAACAGAGGAATCGCCTCTGGCCATACCCAAGTGTATGGCAATCAGAAAGCTTTCCGCATACGCACCTTTGTGAATAGCCCCATCCCCCGTATGACTGCCTGCCTAATTATAAAAAGGTTGGCTGCAACAAAAAAAAACAACAGGAAGAGGGACGGCGCAGGAACAGAAGTGTCTGGGTGAACCCTTATTTTAAGGGCAGAGCAGAAAGTGGAAGATTTTTCAAAGATGTATGTATTTCTTATTGGACTAATATTTCAATACAATTGTGTACATTTCGTGTTCAATTTAAAGTTTGAGGCCATGGTGCGTAATCAATCGGTAATTCGCGCAAAGCGACAAAAACCAAACAGCTGTTGTTAGTGTTACCACACCTAGCGAAGTAGTGGCGCCATCTAACGTTAAGCATTTTTAGACAAGACTGTTTTGTTGTTTCTGTTGTTTTATCTGCGTCCCATTGTCAAAAATTTTGATAGGAATTTTTCGCGACAATTTTTTTTATATGAAGTTTTTTAATTTTTTTTGCATGCTGCGTATAGGCCTTAAGATCTTCGCAATCGGATAAGAACTGTAGATGTTATGGAACATCTACTTCGACTTTGGTTGCTAGTAAGAAAAAAAAAAAATTGCCATTTTCGTGTTTCTCGACCCCAAATTACCCTAAAAAACACTTTTTTAGGAAGGTTCATTTTTCGTGTAAACTAGTGTAATTGGTTTGTTTGTGAAGTTATCGTTCCCAAGCACTAAACGGTTAACTTCATCATAAAGACCCCATGGGGTCAAAAAAACCATTTTTGTGCAAAATACGTTGTGGGTCGTTTGTTTATGAAGATACTTATTGTAACTAAATTTGACGTTTAATAGTTTTTTAGAGTTTCCCAGTACTGTAGCAAATTTTATCAAAATCGGTTGACATATAGCCCCTTAGACCAATCGGTCAAAAAAACGTTTTTGTTTCAAAATTCGTTCGTTTTTTTTTTTTGTTTATGAAAATACTATATTGTTGCCAAAAAATTTTGAAAATCGAATCTTTTGCAGTTCTTAAGCAATATTTTTTTTGATTCCAAAACAACAAAACACTTACTTAACCGTCATTTCGGTTTTAAAACTTGATTTATTGTAAAAACAATAAATATTTTGAAAACCAAATGTTTTAAATAAGAATTATTTGTCAACTTTTTGCGTGTAAATTGTGAGGTGTTTCAAGCCAGGCCAATTTCTTTCCAAAGCCATTGTAAGCTTTAAGTAAACCCTACGGCAAGTATTTGAATCTGTTTGCATAAACACCCCGATCTCAACTACATCAGAACTACACTAAAAGATAGTATCTTATCGATCATATCGATTTCCCCTGCCTGCTTTTAAATTAATTTTTGTTGGAAAAAGTGGTTGCAAGCAATATACACCAAGTTTTTCATTCCTGTGCCACTGTGCACTGACGTCGGGTAGAGATTCCGGCACAACCCGTAGCTGCATACATAAATCTCTCACGCATACGCATTCGCATACATCTTTAACTGGCATACTCATGCATGGGAATTTATTTATGTACATTTTATCAGCATATAAGTATAGTAAAAATATTTTTATATGCAGGCGGAGCAGCAGCGACTCGAAAAGCGTACATCAATCACAAATACATATGTTTCTATTGCTATGCATAACATAATTAAACTTATAAGTTCTTTCTTTCTCTCTTTATGTACATCATTTGCAGATTACACAGCGAGTCATCCAGTCGTGTCGTCCATCTGTCAGACAGTCGAGTCGATTGTTATATATCTAACTAAAGCAACTAGAAACAGCCGCCAAAATTGCGCCGATAAGCACCATGAACGGCCAAGGTTGTGAGCTTAATCACACCAATGGTGACATTATATCACAGAACCAACAGAAGGGCTGGTGGACCATTGGTCTTATCAATGGTCAGCATAAGTATATGACTGCCGAAACTTTTGGCTTCAAGTTGAATGCAAATGGCGCCAGTCTCAAGAAGAAACAATTGTGGACCCTGGAGCCATCCAACACCGGTGAAAGTAAGTGAAACTTATCAAAAAAAAAAAAATCAAACCTCAAACCAAATCATCAAACTATACCTATCGGGATTTGCCATTATGCAGATCTTATCTGCCTAAATGACTGATAAGCATACGCTCATCAATTGTATTATTGCATATTATCATATCATAATATATGATAGTTGGGTGAATAGTCTATACATAGTACATATGTACGTGTAGTGTAACTGTTAGCAACCACTCTAGACAGTTTAATAGCCAAGTTAGCCAGCCATTTAGGCCATTAAATTCAACTTGAAAGCATTAGCTAGCCTCTAATCACTATGATCATCTCGGAGGAGTTTAACGCCGCATTTAGTTTTAGTTATTACATTAAAGTTGCTTTGGTTTGGATTTTTTGGTATACCCTGAAACCAAAAATTCGATGGGCATGTTGGCATTTATGAAAAGGCTTGATCCCGCAGTAGAATAAAGCCTTTACGCTGCAGTTTATCCGTAGTTTTTTTTCTTCCGATATAGATTCGACATCAACTTCGATAACACAGGCCTACAAATACCGGGGTCATGTCAGTTGTTGGATAACTTAGGGTCATTTCCAAAGTAATTTGCTGCGTAGAATCCGAATCCAGGACCAGAATTGGCCCATCACGTCAGGATCTTGAGATATTTGAGGCTATGTACCCGAAAAACTGCGTTTTGTTAAATATCTCAAAATCCTGACGTGATGGGCCAAGTCTGGTCCCGGATTCGGATTCTACGCAGCAAATCACTTCGGAAATGACCCTTGGCTTTTCAACAACTGACATAACTCCAGTATTTGTAGACCTGTGAAATGCTAATGATCGCTTGAACTTTTAAATTAAAGGGTAAATGTTGTAACTGGAGTGACAAACCACAAAAATTTTTTGCACCCTGTACATAACTTCAAAAGTAGGAAAAAAAAAGCCGTTTTTCGGGTAAATAACCTCAAATATCTCAAAATCCTGACGTGATAGGCCAATTCTGGCCCCGGATTGGGATTCTAGGCAGCGAATTACTTCAATTATAATTATCGTACTCGATGCCACAATTGGCCTTAAGAGCTATATGGCGATATTGACGTAGCGACTTCGCTGGTTGGGTCATCTAGAGCATATGAGAGAAAACTCTCTCGGTCAGTGGATCACAGGAAGACCACGACTGTCAGCAGCGCCTAGAGACAAATGTTGTACCAGGCCGAGATCCGCCAAGGTTGTATAAGACAGTAAAGAAGTTTACTTTCAACCTTTTACATGATTGGGTCATCAAGAGCATATGAGAGAAAACTCTCTCGGTCAGCGGAGCACAGGAAGACCACGACTGTCAGCAGCGCCTAGAGACAAATGTTGTACCAGGCCGAGATCCGCCAAGGTTGTATAAGACAGTAAAGAAGTTTACTTTCAACCTTTTACATGATTGGGTCATCAAGAGCATATGAGAGAAAACTCTCTCGGTCAGCGGAGCACAGGAAGACCACGACTGTCAGCAGCGCCTAGAGACAAATGTTGTACCAGGCCGAGATCCGCTTAGGTTGTATAAGACAGTTAAGAAGTTTACTTTCAATCTTTTACATGGTTGGACCACGACTGTCAGCAGCGCCTAGAGGCAAATGTTGCACCAGGCCGAGATCCGCTAAGGTTGTAAAGTTGAGAAGCTTACTTTCAACCTTTTACATGGTTGGGTCATCTAGAGCATATGAGAGAAAACTCTCTCGGTCAGCGGGGCACAGACCACGACTGTCAGCGCCTAGAGACAAATGTTCTACCAGGCCGAGATCCGCTTAGGTTGTATAAGACAGTTAAGAAGTTTACTTTCAACCTTTTACATAAAGGGTTTTTGGTTGCTTAAGTCCCCGAAAAGATTCAAGTATTCTGGGCGAATAAATCAAAATGAAAGGAGCTTTACGATTGTAACCTGAGCTAGATCTATCGGGGCGGGGCAGTGCTAGGTAGTGAAATACCCTGCATTAACCGCGCCAAGTTTTTATATCCTGTAGCTTATGATACAAAGTAGTGCTGGAGAAAACAACGATGATCGAAGTTTAAAATCACTATATGTCGATGTTGGCCAACAGAGATGTTTCTCCAGCACTTCTGCACTCATCAAATGGGTGTTTAGTAGTGCTGGAGAAACATCTCTGTTGACCAACATCGATATATAGAGATTTTAAACTTCGATCATCGATGTTTTCTCCAGCACTAGTACAAAGGGTATATTAAGTTTGTCCAAGCCGAAAATGTATTAAAGTATGATTAGGTTGACTAGAGAAGTCGATATATACGGATATAGATGGATATGTCTGTCCGTCCATCTCAACGCCTAGATATCAGAGATGGTATGAGCTAGAGCAACCAAACTTTCAGATTAGGTACCTTATTATTTCATAGGAGACTTTTTTTTTTATTTTTTCGATGTCGGGGCTATATTATATAGCTCCCATAGGGGTGTTTCAGAGGACCAAAAGTTTTTGATGGATAATTCGAAATTATGTTATAGTTCCCAAGCAACTAATTTGATCAAAATCAGTTGACTCTATCATAAAGCTCCCATTCTACCAAAGAATTTAAAATAAGAAAAATTTTCGTATCATGCAAAAATCCCACGAAGGAGAGGAGGAACGGCAAAGTAAGCATAGGGAAGATGGTAAAAGATTTTCCAGTTGTGTGTCAGCAGTCAATTTCAAGCCAATTTAAAAAAGCAAACTGATGATTAGTCAAAGGAACTTGATTCCAAAGGCAATCCATCACAGACTCCAGTAATTGTTCCACTCTCTGTAAAGAATTTCAATTTGTTGGTAGTAATGAGTTGAGGGTATTTGGTAGTCATGTTATAAACGCTATAGCGTGCACCGCGATGGTAAATTAATCATTTAGCTGAGGAACCAGCTCCAGCTGGACCTACACACACGCAGAGTATCTTTTCAATGTGTTTGTGCAATTTTCAAGTTGCAAGCTACAAGTAGTAGTAGTTGCATTGGAATCTGTTTGGGAGACGACGAAGACAATGACGACGGCACAAGTTGGTTAAACAAAGCACGAATTTGGCATCATCATTTATCAAGACGCCGCCGCGTGTTGGTGGCACGGCCAATGGTGAAATGCTGCAACATGCGCCGGCCATTATTGAGTAGTAGTGATCATCAACGTGTTGCTGTGGCAACCAACCGAACAATTCACCGTGCCACCAGATATTGGCTATTGTTGTATCTTGAAGCGGTTTGTGAATTGGCATTGGCAATGGATTTGTGGAATTAAGTTTGGGATTGGATTCGTTTGCTGGCTACTGCTGCTGCTGCTGCCCGTCCGTCTGGCCTGGTAATTATAATTAAAGCAAACGGGTTGCCAGCCAGCCAGTGGCCAATTCCAATTCCATTGGCAGTGCCAATCCTATGGCCATTGGCACTGATGCAGCTGTAATTAATACACATTTCTTTATAGCCATGCCATAAGTCAAGTTTATTGTAACGGCCCCGACCAATCCACATTGAAATGCAATTAAAATGGCAGCATCTATTATAAAGCTGCTTTTGACTTTCGTCTTTGGTCTTTTTGTGCCTCCAATTGTTGCAAATTCATTTCTTTGATCGTGCAAAGATTATTAGCACCTTCGTGATCCTATGCCATAGGATAACAAAAAAAACAGCTCCTTCAGAGACCTTGTCCAAGATAACCATAACTTAGTACCTAAATCTTATTCTTCAAATAGTTTTTCCGTCAAAAGGGAACAAGGCAACTGGACAATAAAGTCTAGACTTGTGGTTTGAGAACCGTCCTGTAGATGCTGTGTAACTTAAGACTGAAATGAAACTAAATCTTTGGGCCTCCCAATATTTTATCAAAGGAGGGCACTAGTGCTGGAGAAAACATCAATGATCGAAGTTTAAAATCTCTATATATCGATACTGGCCAACAGAGATGTTTCTGCAGCACTACTAAACACCCATTTGATGAGTGCAGAAGTGCTGGAGAAACATTTCTGTTGGCCAATATCGATATATAGAGATTTTAAACTTCGATCATCGATGTTTTCTCCAGCACTAGAGGGCACCAAAGTATACATATATTTAAAACGGCAAAAGACTGTAAACAAGTCTTAAGGTCTACAGATATAATTTTTGTCCAATGGACTCCAAGGTCTTCAAATAGAGCCTCGATTTGTGGCTGGGAAACTGTCCAGTAGATGCTGTATAACTAAATACTGTGAAGGAGCAAAATATGAAGGCTGAGGCGCAACCCCTTGACTTGTGGGTTGGAAAGCGCTCAGTAGATGCCGAGTAAATAACTTCAGATAGATTTTTGTTCTCCCAGAAGAGGAGAGGTAAATCTCTCTGATTGGTAAAATTACGAAACATAATACTTTTAGAAGAAATTTTGATAATATTGTTCTCAATCTTAGGGTTGTCTATCCCGGCACAATTAAATAGCAAGGTTACCTGTGTGCTAGAGTTGGGTTTAGTTAGTGTCCTATATTAGGTTCCTAGTTGGAGCAAAGGGCCTCTACAAACTTTCTTCAGTTTTCTCTGTTTTTCGCAATCGCTTTTATTTCCCGCCAGCTTTTTCCAGAAGCATTAACTTCCCCTTCCAGCGTCCGGCGCCATGTTGATCTTGGCCGTCCACGCCTTCTGCTGCCTTGCGGATTCCAGTCTAGCGCTTCTTTTGGGAATTCGCCTGCTGGTTTACGTAAGGACTGCTTGGTCAATTTTTCCAGCTCCATAGAGCGTGCGGACATTCCACGTTCCTATTAGGGAGCGATGTTTCATTGATAGAAAAGCGTTGTTGTTTATGTTGCGATTCTGGTCGGTAAGTTGTAAGCTTAAGGACAGGTCTGGCAGGCTCTGCTAAGCCTTTCGGACGGTCAGACACATACAGAGGAAGCCGCTCCTAACATGAAGAACAGATGCTGGTGCAGTCGCTCATTATGAGAGAGTTTAATGTTACTAGTAACAATGAAACAAACAGACGCTTCTAGTGTTGTGGATTGTTGTTAGCTTCGATGCTCACCGTCGACCTTACCGGTTTGGGAGGCCCTACCAGTAGCTTCGCTACCGCCGGCAACGCTCTCAGGATCCTTGCATTTACTGAGCCCCTTCGCCACGACAAGGCCGCAGTCCCCGAAGAGGAGAGTTGGGTCAATCGACCATAAATCTAATCTATGCCTCTCATTGTTAGTTATAAACTAGGATGGTACTTGAGATGATGAATCAGATCATGATGATGATGATGATAATTTATTTGTTTTCTCCTAAGTGGAGCATAGAGTCTCTTGGTTACATTCATCGGGTTGTCATTATAACTTGCCTCTGTGCTAGCTGCCGAAGCAGGGGGATTAGCCGGCTGTTGCTGGGTAACCCTTGGAGAAAAATTTCCGTTGTGGTTTGATTCCATATTGACGGGCCCAACGAACTATATAAGTGCAGGCCGCCCCTGCATCAGGATTTGATTTGTTGTGGATTGATCTTAGCTTCGAGACTTCTCTTCGACCTTACCAGTAGCTTTGCTACCGCCGGCATCGCTCTTAGATTCATTGCCCCTACTGAGCCCCCTCCCCACGTCAAGATGCCAATCCACGAGAGGTTATAGTATACTATAGATCATATATATATATATTTTCCCGTAGTTCCTAGATGGAACAAAGGGCCCCACTATAGATCATAGTTATAGGTATCTTTCACACCGTGATTCGTAATCCGTGAGCAACTTCGTCTGTGAATGTGTTTATAATTGCAAGGCGCAAGAAAATTTAAGGAATACAAACTAAAGTTTACGAAACTTTAATTGATCCGTGATCCCATGCTCCAGGCCCAACGAGAGGGTGGAGGAAAGAGGGGGTTCCCCCCGTGCCCGGAGTTTTCTCAGGGGCCCGGTGTAACTACTGTCGTACTGTCGTCAGTCAAGCTATAGGTGTAATAGAGGCTCCGGTACATTTTTCCCCCGGGCCCGGATTTTCTCTCTACGGCCCTGCCATGCTCTTATTATATTTTTATTTTATTTTTTTTAATGCTCACACAAATTTATTCATCATTCTCTTACAATTATTTTTAACTCTTTTACCAAAGGTATTATCTACTTACGATCTCATCTGAATAAGTATCTATCGGTTGATCAGTTTGGCAACGTGCTGTGCGAAAGTGAGGAACGTGATGCCGGCAGTCGCTTCCAGATCAGCATCAGCGAAGATGGCAGCGGTCGCTGGGCGCTAAAGAACGAGTCACGTGGCTACTTTTTGGGCGGCAATCCGGACAAACTTGATTGCACTGCCAAGACGCCCGGAGCTAGTGAGTTCTGGACAGTGCATTTGGCAGCCAGGCCTCAGGTGAACTTGCGTTCAATTGGACGTAAACGTTTTGCGCACTTGTCCGAATCTCAGGATGAGATACATGTGGATGCAAATATACCCTGGGGCGAGGATACGCTCTTTACTTTGGAATTTCGCGCCGAGGAGGGTGGGCGTTATGCGCTGCACACGTGCAACAACAAGTGAGTACAAGTTTGCATAAACAAAGTTCCTCAAATAAATGCTTGCTGTTTTATTTTTGTAGATATCTAAATGCCAATGGCAAGCTGCAAGTGGTCTGCAACGAGGATTGCCTTTTTAGTGCCGAATACCATGGCGGTCATTTGGCATTGCGCGATCGTCAGGGTCAGTACTTATCGCCCATTGGCTCGAAGGCTGTGCTCAAGTCACGCTCATCGACGGTTACACGCGATGAGCTCTTTTCGCTGGAGGATTCGCTGCCGCAGGCCTCGTTCATAGCTGGCCTCAATTTGCGTTATGTGTCGGTTAAGCAGGGCGTAGATGTTACTGCCAATCAGGATGAGGTTGGTGAAAATGAGACATTCCAGTTGGAGTACGATTGGTCGGCGCATCGTTGGGCACTGCGTACAACGCAGGATCGCTATTGGTGTCTGTCCGCAGGTGGTGGCATTCAGGCTACCGGCAATCGACGCTGTGCCGATGCGCTCTTTGAGCTTATTTGGCATGGCGATGGTTCGCTCTCGTTCCGCGCCAATAATGGCAAGTTTTTGGCTACTAAACGTTCGGGTCATTTGTTTGCTACCTCCGAGTCCATTGAGGAGATAACCAAATTCTATTTCTACTTGATCAATAGGTAAGTCAAGCCAGACTTTACTAAATATATACTCTTATAAAACTTTGCTTACTCAAACCAACAGACCCATCTTGGTACTCAAGTGTGAGCAGGGTTTTGTGGGCTATCGTACGCCTGGAAATTTGAAGCTGGAATGCAACAAGGCCACCTATGAGACCATATTGGTGGAGCGCGCACAGAAGGGCCTGGTGCATTTAAAGGCGCACAGTGGTAAATACTGGCGCATTGACGGCGAAAGTATTTCCGTGGATGCTGATGCGCCCAGCGATGGTTTCTTTTTGGAGCTGCGTGAGCCAACACGAATTTGCATAAGGTAAGCGAAGGTAGAGGGCGGCAAACATAGTGGATGCAACTAACGCTTGGCATTTTGTTTTTTCCAACAGATCACAGGGCGGCAAATATTTGGGAGCCACTAAAAACGGAGCCTTTAAGTTGCTCGATGATGGAACCGATTCAGCCACTCAGTGGGAGTTCTAAGCTTGTCTTCAACCAATGGAATGCTGTATGCTGACTGTGTTGACTGTGTCCAAAAACCAAGAGAATCAACAATGCAACAAAGACAACTATAACAACAACACAACAACAACAACAAAGAAAAAGTCGCACAAATTTATTCCACATACAAAAAATTTGGCGTTTTTAAATATACAATATATATCAAGTTTTATATATACATATATTATATATAGATACATGAACTATATATATATATATAGCTATACTTTAAACAACCTATTTAGCTTTTTATACGTTTTTACAACAAGAAAAACAACAAGCGTAACTGCAACAACACAAAGCAAAACAAAAATCACTTTCGTCGCGAATCCTTCCGCTTTTTGTGTGAGCTATATACATACTATATATCAGCAAGAAAGAAATTTAAAGTACATAAGCAAATTAAAAAAACAAATAATTAATATATAATTATTTATAACTTAATAAAACATGCAACATATACATATACACTTTGTATGTCTATTTTTTAAAGAGCAACCAACAATTTGTAATGCTTTTTTTAAGCTAAAATGAAAATTAAAAAACGAAAGAAAAAAAAAATTATTATAAAACGGCAACAAGCCGCATATTCCTATAAATTTATTTATATATTTATATACATACATATTCATACACATATGAAAAATAAAATAAAACACACACACACACACACTTAAAAACAAATCTATCTGGCAATTTAGTTTTAAGTGCAGCAATTGAAATAATTTAAATATAAAAAAAAAAATTAAAAAGCGCATAAATTTTGCATTAAAAAAAAAAAATGCAAACGAAAATTTGAAGCAATCAAAGCGCCCAATAATTCATTAAACCAACTATTTAACTATATATGCTAAAGCATAAATATAAAAAAAAAAAAAATAAAATGCAAAATATAAGCGAAACTGTCAATTTATTATTTTTTTAACTAATTATTATAATGCATTATTTTTGTTATTTATTTGGCCATGCGTCACTTTTGTCTCCACTTTACATAACTCCAACTTAGTCGCTAATACTTTAAAAAATGTATGAAATTTTGTTTGATTACTAATTATAAAAAAAAAAAGAAATAATTGTAATAAAATAAATATTATACATATATCTATATAAATATAAAAGAAATGGCGTATGCAATTCAGTAGCTTTTCCGTCCCACTTAAAGGCGTATTATTTTTTAGTTTCTTTATTTTATTTTTTCTTTCGAAAAGGTTACTAAATTCCATTTTTTGAGATAAATGATCGGATGTTTATTTCATAATAAAGAGGAAGAAGGTATGCCGTTAAAAATGAAAAACAACATCAGCCAAATGGCCACCACGACCACGCTTAGAGGACCATATCCATTTCATGAAATTTTCCATAACCAAATCGCCCTACCAACCTGCCCTATGTCCTCGATAGCCTCACGAATTCTATCTTTGAGGTCTTGAATCGACGCTGGGCTGTTGGCGTAGTCCCTATCTGTCACGTGGCCCCAAAGGAAGAAGTCGCAAGGTGTTAAATCACTAGATCTCGGTGGCCAATTGTGATCACCTCTTCGAGAGATAACACGGTCCGGAAACTTTTCCCGTAAAAGAGCAATGGTTTCGTTGCTTGTGTGGCACGTAGCGCCGTCTTGTTGAAAGTAAACGTCCAGATCAATACCATCCAACTCCGACCTTAAAAAATCATTAACCATCTCTCGATAGCGCAATCCATTCATCGTAACTGTTGATCTAACCTCATTTTCGAAAAAGTAAGGTCCACTGACCCCGCCGGACCATAAACCGCACCAAACAGTCACGTTGAGGATGGAGAGGCTTCTCAACAATAACTCTTGGGTATTCCGAGCCCCAGATGCGACAATTTTGCTTGTTGACGTAGCCACCGAGGTGGAAATGGGCCTCATCAGTCAAGATGATTTTTCGATGGAATTCCGGATCATTTTCATGGATTTCAAGGACCCAATCAGCAAAGACACGACGTTGTTGATGATCGGCCGGTTTGAGTTCTTGTGTTAAATGAACTTTATAAGCCTTAGGACCCAAGTCTTTATGCAAAATACGGTGTAATGACGTTTGTGGAATGCCCAATTCCAAAGAACGACGAGGAATGGACAAACCTGGGTTTTATTCAACACTTTGGGCTACAGCAGCCATATTCTCAGTTGTTCTTGAGCGGTTTTATTCTTCACATCACTAACTTGTCCCAACAGCTCGAATTTTTCCACCAATTTCACGACGACCCAAAAATGCTTTAGTTTTGCGAACTATGACTGCAAGATTTTCACCATTTTTGTAGTGAATTTGAATAATTTCAATGCGTTGTTGAAGCAGTAAGTAATGGCGTAGTTTGTACTTGTCAAATGTCAAAGAATAAAAGCTTCAAAAGTGACAGCTACCCAAATACCGGGTGATTCAAAATAATACCTCTTGTTGGAAAGCCCTATACTATAAAAGAAAAAAGCACGAGTTACAAGGATTTCAATCCAAACTAGTTATGGAACCTCGAACGCGAAGACTTCGAGACCTAGTATATCTATCTATATATATTACACAAGGCCGTTTTTTGTGACATCAAAGGCTCCTAGACGGATCGCGCGATTTCAACAAATGAGGTATCAATCGAAAGCTATTCACGCGCAGATAGGTCTTGCATTAGAGGCTCTTCGCAGTTGCAATTGTTTGGCGATTCCATTCTAATTCTTGATGCATTTTCTGTATCGTAAAAATATGTATATCAGACAAACTCTAGCAGTTGTGCCACACTCCGGCCGTGCGGTCACTATTGAACATTGCATAAAGAGTTCTCCATTATGGCCTTGCGTCACTTTATTGCATTTGAAAAGAAATATGCGCGTAAATGAAGGTGAGGAAGAGTTTGCCAACTATTTGCTTCAAGTTGGAGGAGATTCGTTAACAAAAGATGATTCTGGGCAGTCTATATTATGCGCACGGCTTTTAGGATGCGGCTCACCTATTGACTTTATATACGACAACTTATCAAATGTTATTTCCACTGGCTTGATTAATGACAAAGCTATACTTGCAACTACAAACGATGTTTTGGACCGAATTCCTGGTGAAGAAGTCTTATATAAAAGCATTGATTCAGTCATCTGCGATGATGAGGATTCACACATAAATTTCCCTACGGAATTTTTAAATAGCATCGAAATAAGCGGGCTGCCAAGAAATCAACTTAAGCTAAAACTAGGTGCTATTGTTATTCTGATGAGAAATTTTAGCACAGCAAAGGGATTAATAAACCGAACGCGCATGCAAGTAATGCATCTACATCAAAATTCTCTGGACTGCAAGACTCTAACAGGCGCAAGCGTTAACGAAAGGATCCTTATACCAAAAATAAAACTTTCGCCATCAGATAGTGTAATTCCTTTTAAAATGCAGAGGTGCCTATATCCTATATCCTTGGAATTTGCAATGACAATAAACAAAAGCCAAGGGCAATCATTGAGCAAAGTAGCAATTTATTTGGAGAATGCGGTATTTGCTCACGGTCAGTCAGCTCTATGTGGCAGCCCGCTCCTTTACTGGAGTAAGGGCCCTGCAGTTTGATCGTTCAGGCCTGAAAATGCAGTCCTGAATTCAGGCATGAAAAGTAAGCGAATGTTCATGGCTTTGTAAGATAAATAAGGACATATGTAAAATTTCTCTTTCTATCTCTTTGTTTTGACAGACAATCAAAGCAAAAAAGAAAAGGCAAAGAGAAATAAGAAAAGTTAATTGAATTTTTTACTTAACTTTATTGGTAGCTATTTCAGACGTTTTCTTTATTACACAAAGAAAATTTGCTGTGAAAATTTTAATTTCTAGGTAAGTATTTATTAAATATTATTATTTAAAGTATTATTTTTCTTTATAAATCTTTATTGCCAATGTGGAGCAAAAAACAACTGCGTAAGTTTGGGCACATGGAAAAATATAACTTTGAAAAATTTTGACGAATTTGTAAACAAGGCATAAAATTAATTGATGCCTTTGGCATAGGCGCCAACAGTGACGACGTGCAATAGAAGGTTGCCTTGAAAGGATTTAAGCAATTTTATGCCTCTTGACTTGGTAGGTCAAAAAATACTGGTGTTGTAATATATAATACAAATTTTTTCATTTTAGAATCAATACCAGTTACAGTGGACTCTGGCCCAGCGGAATCACAGCTGCGTAATGCAATGAAGTTCCACAAGAATCTCAATTTTAGGGCTGCACCCAAGACGCAGTAATTTATAATATTACATTAAAATTTATAATAAAATTTTGTTAAAAATATATGAAGAATATTTGTTCCAGTAATTACTCATCTATGATTTCAGACCTGACTTTTAAAAACGAATCAGCACTAAATTAATCCCCAATTCTTTAAACATTTCACCTATGATTTCAGGCATGACATTTCAAAGTCAATCAGCACTGAATTCATAGCTGATTGTTACGGCTAAGGTTCAAGCCTGAACGCCTAGGACATGCATGTGTTAAATTCAGTGACAAATGAATGCGTCGATTCATGGCTGGGACTGAAAATTCAGGCATGATTTCATGACTAATTCAGGCTTGGACCGAACTGAAGGGTATCTACAAACCAAAGAGTCCTTCCACAGAATGAAGGTTTCACAACTTCAATTATTGTTTATAATGAAATTTATTAATTTTACACTTTTCATTATATTGGCTTTTTTGAATAAAGACAATGTATTATTTTCTGCAAAGCTATTTGTATATTATGCAATGCATTATCTGACGATTTTCGCCGCCAGGTTCACTTGTTTTTTTTTTTTTATATTTATTATAGTGCCTATACAAAAAAAGAGCAAGAAGTTGCCTCAAATAACGAAAAAAAAAACAATTTTTAGTCACTAACGGCCAAACGCGAAATTCAAGATTCTTTGAGATATCCCAAACATAAAAAAAATAATAGAGGTTTAAACTAAGGTCTAGTCACCCTAATGTTTATTAGTTATAGTATTGTTATTGTATTATAATTAATATTTAAATAAATAAATAAAATAATGGAAAATGTTCCATGGAAAATGAACCACGGAAGACGCACCACGCAAAACACATATATAGGTGTCCATGCAACGTCTGCTTATATATATTGTATTAAAAAATAATAAGAACTAAAACAAATCAAAGAAACAAAAGAATACTTATGAAAATATCACAAAACAACGTGCCTTACCATTCAACTGCTGCTTAAATGACTTGTGAATTATAAGCTACAAAATGTCAAAATGACAAAAACTAAGCATTTATTTATTATTTAATTCACCCAAACCTTTTTTCTTAATCTAAATGATGGTACGACTTTTTTAATTTTCCATGTTTTAACTTTGGATGCAACACTGTCACTCTCAAGTACCGTCTCTAAATGGACAACTGCGAAACTTTAAACAAGTTGCGTTATTCAGTTTGTATACCTCGACCTCGAAGACTTTAAGTGCTAGTAATACCATATTTTTATACCCTTCACCGTATGGTACAAAGGGTATATTAAGTTTGTGCAAGCCGCAAATGTATGTAACATACAGAAGGAAACGTCAGAGACCCCCCAAAGAAACCTAAAGTATGATAAGGGTGACTAGAAAAGTCCGTCCGTCTGTCTGTATGAACGCCTAGATCTCAGAAATGCTAAGAGCTAGAGCGACCAAATTTTCAGATTAGATGCGTAATTATGTCAGGGGAGACAAGTTTATTTTATTTTTTCGATATCGGGGTTATATTATATAGCTCCTTTTCGCAGATGACATAATTCTGGGTAGCACGAATATCGTAGCCCTGCAAAATGCTGTATCAACTTGGGATAAGATATTGACGGATCATGGACTGAAAATAAGCGTAAAAAAGACAGAATTGCTCCCCTGTCAATTTTTAGATCCAGAAAGACCAAATCCGGATATCTATATAGGCGGGGAAAAATTGATTATAGGCAGCAAATTGAAGTACCCAGGCTCAGTTGTGAACAGCGAAGCTACATGCGATGATGACATCAAACATCGAACCAGTGTTGGGTGGATGAAGTGGCGAGAAAACTCTAGCGTTTTCTGCGACAAGAAAATGCAACGGAAATTGAAAGGCAAGCTGTACGCCACAGTCGTTAGACCCGCACTCTTGTATGCATCCGAATGTTGGACGATGTACAAAACGTACGAGAGTAAATTATCTGCGACTGAAATGAAAATGCTAAGGATGACGGCGGGTGTGACCAAGCTTGATCACATTAAGAGCAAACACATCCGAGGCAGCCTGTTTGTTAAAAAGCCTATCAGTGAGACGCTCAAAGTAGGTCAGATGCGTTGGTATTGCCATGTTCAAAGGCGACCGCCGGAGAACCCCGCTAAGAAGGCAATACTTACCGTAGTTCCAGGTAACGGCCGTAGGGCAGGCAGACCGAAAAATACGTGGATCGGTCAAATGCAAAAACATCAGCAACGAATGGGTCTCAGCGATGACATGATCCAGGATCAAAATGCCTGCAGACGAATGCTGAGATCGCATACCCACACCTCAGGAGGAGCATAAGCGAGTCCGAAATGGGGAAAACAAGGGTTTGGGAGAAGAAGAGGACCTCGAAAAAAAACAAAAGTTTTAGCTGGACAATTCGTTTGTTTATGAAGATATCATAACCAAATTCGGCACTCGGAAGTTTTTTAGAGTGCCCAAGCAGTGTAGCAAATTTGATCAAAATCGGTACACTATACCATATAGCTCCCATAGGAACAATCGGTCAAAAAACATTTTTGTTCAAAATTCGTCTGTTTTTGGTTTTTTTATGAAGGTATCGTATCCTAATTTGGCTATCAAATGTCTTTTGGTTTTCTTAAGCAATATACCGTATTTTATTGCAAGCAGTGGTACAGGGTATTCCAAAGTCGTCCGCGCCCGACTTTTACGTACTCAATCTTGTTACACTATAAAACAGAGTTGAACACAACTTGTCTCCCGAGGTTTTCTCGTTCGCAGTAGACTTATCGAAATTTTTAAATACAAACTTCAAAATTCTAAGCATTTGTATTGCAATAAAAATATTTATTGTAAACACAAACCTTGTGGAGCAATCATACATAGAATAATGGCTGTTTTAAAAAAAATTTTGGAAAAAATTTTAAAGGTAAGTCACAAGCTAATATACAAAAAAATATTTTGTTATAAATACAAAACCCATAGATAAAGACATCTCAAAAAGGCAATGATCATCCTAATTCAAGCCGTCGGACTCGGACCGATCTAAAGACAAGCCGAGATATTCGAGCGGCAATTTATTCGCAGAGCAATATTTCGAAAAAACTTAATCTACTTTACATAAACTCTTGCTTTGGCGTGTGCAGAATACCATGTCGTCAAGACAAATGTTCCAGATGTTCGTTGGGTCAATTCCGAAATCCTGCAACATTGTTAGTACCAAGACGTGGATCCTTCCAAAGCGCTGTCAAGATGCGTTGCTTAACGAAGAAGTTAAAAGGCTTCAAAAGAAATTTTTTCTAATATTTTAGTCTTCCTAGTCATCTATTATAATTGTTTATTCCACTTAACGTATACATTAATAAATTAAGTTATTGTGCAATAAATGTTTCATTTCTCACAGAATTCGCTTTGTCCTTCAACGGTGAAGAAATACCTTGAAAATGCTTTAGATTGGCCCGTTGTGATACCGCTTAGGATCTCAATTTAAGCCCCCTTCTCCAGGTGAATGTTCTTAAAAGGAATCCCAGCCTGTTGCTGCGATATAGCTTGCAATCCTTCTCGTACAGATGGGACCTAGGTCTTCTAGGTTATTGAGGAAATAATTTCCTAGGTACTTCTTCCAGCGTCTGCATAGAGCTACACAGGAACAGAAGAAGTGCTCTACTGTTTCTACTTCTTCCTCGTCTCTACAGCTTCTGCAGAAGTCGTTGCTCGGAGCATTCATTCTGGTCGCATGTGCTCCGACAAGCCAGTGACCGGTGATCGCTCTAACAACTGCCGAACACTGTGAGCGAATACCATTTGGGACATCCCATTTGGGACTTTTTTTTATATGAAGTTTTGCCATTCCGTGTGAAAATTTTCGAACTTAGTATGGACCTTTACTTAAAAAAATTTCATTTTTTCATAATTCCTTAGACAGAGGTCTAAACTAGCTGGTGCATTTAGTGTGCATTAATATCATAAAGTTTAAGCTCGAATTTCTTTTTTTAGAAATTCTAGACTTTAAAATACTGTACGCTGCTTTTTTAACCAATGAAAATCGTATGATAAACCAAATTTGAAACAAAGCAACTTTTTAAAGAAACTTCAAAAGTCAAAGCTGTTGAATCAAGTAGGTTTTAAAGCTAAATAATTCGGCATTAAAATATTGTGAATTGAACACGGCAACCTCATAAAAAAATTCCGTAAAAATTCGGAAAGTATTTTTCATAAATTCTTTTATACCCCGCGCGAATCGACGTATTTTTTGAATTGGATTCAAGGTCGTTTGAAAATCGAAGCCAAGCCCAAAATGGTAAGTACAGTGGTTCAAGTGGTCACAAGGATACGTTGAGGCGCTAGTGGAGTAGTTTTGAGCTGTGAGCTTTTGTTTTCATAGCTCTCGGGCCACACTTAGCTGCAGCTGATCTGGTACCATGAACCATGTCCAGCCATCCAACGCCTAATGGCTGAGAGTTTAGCTGTTCCCCATCACGACTTCTGTCGTAGCTGCAGAGACGCGTGTGTGACTATCCCTCACTTTGCCCCGACTTTGCCAGCCAAACGTGCTAGCTCTCACGCACCACTCGCTTCCAGCCTTCCACTTCATAGACTGAGCAGCCTAACCCATTGCCTTTTTTTCCCGCATGGGTTCCTCACAAAGAGCTGGGGGACTGCGATCAGAAGATCTTTAGTACCGTACCCTTAAATTAATGCAAAAGATTTTCCGCTTTACGCATGAATAGCAGTAGGTCTTTTGTTGGCATTGGCCTAAGATGGAAAGTGACAGGCTCTGTCGCACACCAGCGCTGGTTTTATCGACTTCGTGACAGAGTCTAAACGATGAACAATCCGATAGGCCCATTTTCTATACATTGTGTCTTATAGTGTGGTGCCCAGATAGGTATGCTACCAGGAGTTTTAAGTCAGCTCAGCCAAGTCCTTCTATCTTGATCATATCCAAGGAGAGCCAGTTTTTCCTATGTTTTTCAGCAGCCCATTTGTTTACCATGGCCTTAATTGTGGACCAAACAATACAGAAAAGCGCAGGAGGCACCCCGGAGATGAGCCATGATGATAGCAGCTTTGCTATCTGAATAAATACAAATGTTTGCTTTCTTAGTTCCCTCATTAAGGATGTCTATGGCATGAATCTCTGCTTTAAAGGCACTGGGCCAAATACCCATTGCAATAAAGATTCTGGTGTTGGGTTCAGCGACTCCAACACCTACACCCTGTTCAGTTTTGGACCTAACCGTGAAGCATTGTTGCCACCGAAGGTTTCAACAGGGGCTGCCTTCAGCCCAATTCTACTGACTTGGAAAAATATATCTAAATAGCCCATTTCCTTACTAATTTTTAATTTTTATTTTACAGGCAAATACCAACCGTGCCAAGCCATCCTTAAATGTCGTACGACCAAGTGTTTTACCAGACCTGGCAAACCCAGACAGTACACAAATTTATTGCATATATTTAAGAAAACATTACTAAACGAAACAAAAAAAAAATCACCTCGTCTTTTCTATACCCGGCTAATCCAGTGGCTTTAAAAAAGTCCATTATTATAAAGGATCAAATGGGCATCAATACGATATAGTATTTCAGAGGCTATCGCTGATTTTTATCTTATGGTTATACCTTAGATAACGCCCAATCAGTGCTTCGGCTTTACTTTTCTTCAGGATAGGACATATTGTACTGAGATTCCATTCTGCAGCCATACATTCCATAAACCATATCCTGCAGATGAGTTGTTGCATGTATTTTGCCCGCACAACGCCAGCCTTAAACAATTCTGCAGGCAGTCCGTCGGTGCCTGGAGTTTTATTGTTCCTAAGTCGCTGGATAGCAACTTTGACTTCATTATGGCTTGGAACTGGTACATCGATGCCATCGTCGTTGATTGGGGCTAGTGCATCATCTACCCCAGGGACGAATTGATGTTCATCTGCCAAAAGACTTGAGAAGTGATACCTCCATAATTTTAGTACGTTTTCCAAGTCCGTGACCAGCTTCCCGATGTCAGCTTTGCAGGCATCAACTTTCTGCCTGTTACTACTGATCTGTAAATCAAAGACTAGAGAGTCTAACAAGTGTTTCGCTTATTGGGATTGAATTTAATTAAGAACTTTTGCGATTAAAAATAAAATAAAAAGGTTGGTTCAGTGCAGTTGCAGAAAAGTTGTCATTTTTGGGAGAACGCCATATTGGTTTTCTATCATCTTTTATTTTTTTTTTTGGTTAGTTAAAAATCTGACATTTTTCACGATGGAGTCATATTCGATGAATACCACTTTATAGTTATTCAAGAGTACTACAAAAATGGCGAAAAATTAAAATAAAAAATACTTCGGGCATTTCGTGAGTATGAAATTGTCGCAACGAGAATCTCTGAGAATATAAATAGAAGCCGATGCAACTTCAGAAAGCGACTATGTGGGCGCCTATTTTTTGGGAACCAACACTATCAATTCGGAACGATAAAATGTATATTAACTTGTTCCTTTTTTTCTCCAATTGGATGGAATTGACTTGTATGGCTTTTATTTCCAATAAGACTGTGCAACTAGCCACACTACACAATTGAAAATCGCTTAATATCCTCAGGTCATGGAAATACCAATTAGCCAGATTATGCGGTTTTTTTGGAAAGCAAAGTGTACGTCAATCGTCCAGCCAGCAAAACGAACATCACCGAAGCCTTACGTGCCGTAGAAATGTTCCTACCAGACGTGCTGAACATTTATCGAACGCCATTTTTATCACATACAAGTTATCGATAAAGTTAGAAAATTAGCAACCCAGCTTGGTTTCGAAATAAATTTATCATGCTTTAATTTGCGCAGGATTTCCATTTAGCTAGTTACATTTTATCAATAGTAAAAAAAATGTATCCATTCCGAAATACGCCTTGCATACCCCCACCAGATGCCAATTCAAACAGTCGTGTTTTTAAAGTTTTTGATGGATTTCATATAGTATGTATATGTAATATATATATATATATCTGTATGTTGTCGTAGTTTTATTTGCATCATTCCATTACATTAACTTAATGTACCTAAATTTCTTTTACTTTAAAATAGTTTTCATTTATCATTTCGTTTTGCAATTTTGTGTTTTGTTTTGCTTTGCTTATACTTATAATATTTTTTTTTTGTTTCAATATGCAACTTTATATATGTGTGGTTTGTTAGTGTCCTTCAAGACAACTTGGGCGTTTCTCTCCTTGCATAATTTTAATTTTTGTTTGCCTTTTAAAAGCTGCACTTAAGTTAAAACTATCGAAGAGACAAAGAACATGACGTCAGTGAGTGACAAATACATACATACATAGTATATTTTTTTTTGTTTATACTGCATACAAATTAAATTTTTTAATTTTATGCAATTGCATTGAATTAAACTAATAATTTTTTTTTTTGTATTATTTTAGTGTTAGTAAGTCGTAGGGGTTCTTGAGTATCATAATGATCATCGCAAAGCCCTAGCAACGTTTTAAGCATAAAATACATAAAACTACAACATCTCGTGTTTATAAAGGTTTGCTCTCTTTCATGTTTCTTCAACTTTGCTTGGGGGTTTTTTTTTTTGCTGGCTTTTCAAGTTACTTTTTACAATTTTTTTTTTTTTTTTTGCTTTCATTTCCTAATCATGTTTTTTGTTTGTTTTTGCATGAATTGTTGCAAAAATTTTTTGTTTTTGCCTAAACGCAGTTAGCTAACTTAATTGCACGTACTGTATTTATATATGTATGTATATTGATGCATATATATATATATATACATAAACTTTATCTAAGTTACATTTTGGGGTTTTTGTTTGTTTGTGTTGTGTTTGTTGCTTTTACTTTTTTGTTTGCTTGCTGCGTTTGCTTTTGGTTCATTGATTGTTTGCAATTTGTGTTTTCTTTTTTCTTTTGTTTTAAACGAAAGTACACAATTCGAAACCTGCTGCACTATGTTTACAAAATAAGTTTTGTTTATTGTTTTGAGCTGTGGTTTGGGGGCACTGTTTGGGTATATGGGTGAGGTAGGACGTATCCGCTTTGCAATTAACACTTTTCATTAGTTGACGTTGACATTCATCTAAAGATAAAATAAAAGTTTTTTCGGTTTTTTCAATTTTTTGAAATTATTAATAATTGTAGTTAAACATAAAATTAGTGAAAACACTTGGCTTTCTAAACTAAAATCAAAAGGTACATTAAAATCCATATACTTGTAGTTTTGTTTGTAGTTATGAAAGTAATGTTCTAAGCATACTTGAATAAAGTGCCTTTTTTCTATTGCTTATTTTGTTTTTTTGGGGATACCAAAGGCCTGATCGGTCGTTCATCCACTTCGTTTGAATAAATTATGCTATGCTAAATGGGCTACATGTGTTCTGTACTTAGCACTTAACAACTATGTGTATACATATACATATACACCATGTATTGTATATTCGTAAATTTATATATATTTATATAGTAATTAATATAATGTATGTATATGTATAAGTTTAAACAAATTTCTGCTAAACAAAAATCGACTACAAGTAAACATAAAAAAAATTTAAAATATTTTATGTTTTTGTTTCCATTGCGAAAAAAAATCATTAAAAACTTATATGGTATTTCAAATATAACATGTATTTATAATTAGACAGCGGTGCAGTTTATTTTTTTTTTGTTTATATAAATGTCTTAGGTGTCTTATTTAAAACAGTTAACAAACTCAAGCCAAATGCCTGGAGCTTCCTTTGCCAGCTGTATTGTATATATTACTATACCTATACAGCTGCATTTCGGATTTCAGCATACATATGCATTTATGTACATCATGAATCGAGAAATTGATCTCCAGAATTCGCATTCGTGGTTTGTTGTAATTGCTGCTGTTCTTTTTTATTTAACTTTTTTTTTGGGCGCTGGTGGGAGTTTCTTCCTGTGTTTATTTGAGTGTTTCTTTCTGTTTTGTATTGCTGCTGATGTGTGTGTGTGTTTGTGTGTTTAGGCGTGTGTCCGTGTGTTTTGTAGGTTGAAATTGTGTTTTTCTTTTTTTAAGGCCCATACGCAGCATGCAAAAATTTAGCACGGAATTATAAAACTTTGCATAAACAAAAAAATCCCAAATATTTTTTTGTTTATGCGAAGTTTTATAACTCCGTGCGAAATTTTTGCATGCTGCGTATTAGCCTTTTGAAGCAAAAATTCAGCCAAGCGCATGTTGAATGGACATTTGCATCTTCTTCCCTTCGTCATATTAAATATCATTTGCATGTTCCATTTGAAATAAGTGTGTCTGCCTGTTTGTTCGACTGTTTCTGTTTTTTTGTTTTGGCAGCATCAGCAGCAAGTCTGGATTCCGAGAATATTTAAATTAAAAGACTTTAGTTCTCATCAGCCATATGTATGGTATGGAAATAAAGAGCGTGGCAATTTCCGCAGCTAGTTTAGTTTATTGTTGTTGCAACATTAACAGCATGTTGTTAGTGTATCAAAGTTGCAAATGTGCATTTAAAAGCGATAGTTCTCATCGGCCATGTGTATAGCCCATAGAAATTTGGTTCTCTGCGTTTTATTAAATATTTTTTCAATCGGTACGCCATGTTTCTTGCACCTGCAATTCAAAAACCATAGTTGATTTAAATATGACACAAACCAGGTCATGCTGAATCTATACTTACCAGGCCACAGATATGCGTGGATCCAAGTAGTTCAATTTTGATGTACCCAAGGCGATTGTTTTATTCTCGTCTCTATCAGTCTCCTGTAATTCAAGTTTCTTCAGCTGTTCCTTGAGGCGCTCCAATTGTTTGCTTTTTTTATCGGCATTTACTTTCTCCTTAACGGAGCCACGCTTGGCAGCTTTCTTCAAATCCTACAACAAAAAAACTAGTTACTCAGTTTAATGCTTTTTGCAGTTTAATAACTTACATGCAATTCGGCCTCGCAATCATCGATAGCATCGCGCTTGGCGCGTATTTTCTCCTTCAAGTTCTCCATGGACTTTTGATGACCCTTGGGCACTGAACGTTGATGGTTACATAATATGGCTACAGCACGATTAGCGCGATTGTAGGCCAGCAACTTTTCCGGCACAGTTGCATTCGCGTCGGTTAATAGATCCAGTTGGTTTTGTAGTGTAATTGAAGCGTTATAGGTACGAAACACTTTTGCAGTGAGTCCTGTAAATCGATTTATGTATATATATAGCAACGCATTCGAAAATAGTAATATAGTCAAACACCTACCATCCATGAGCTCCTTGAGATGCTCGTTTAGCACTTGTGTGTTTAGACGATCAAAGAGATCATCTCCTTCCTTTTTGTTTTCCATAAACAAAACCAAATTCTTAAAGACACGCTTTTCCACTTCAACCTCATTGTAGTAGCGTATGGAATCCTTACCCAAAAAATCAAATACAACCACATTCTCTTTACCGTTGAGTTCTTTGTGCAGTTGTACGTGTTCCACACGCAACGAACAGCAACCCACGGTATCCGCTTGATCCTCATCCTTTTCGTTACCCGCTCTTAGCGCTAGTTTATCGATAAAGTACAGCGCCACGGCACGCTGACGCACACGCATCTCCTTTGATTTCCATTCATTGTGGTAAGTAGAGCGTATCTTATTAATAGATTTATCCAAACGACGCGCAGTCTCGTACTTGATGTGATCTTTCTCGCCCTTCAACTTGGACGATGGATTAAGCATTATATACTTAACCTGACCCTGCACATTCTCAATCCAAGAGGCTAGCCAGGTGACAGTATTGTCGTGACGCACTTCCTTCCAGCGATGGCCCGGCGGCGGTACTGGCACTTTGGAGTTCTTGCCACAGTTAATGGATACATCGCCAGCTAATATGCGTCGCTTGATCATGCCCATTTTTGGATGCTCACCGCGACCACGAAATAAACCTGGTGGTTCCAGGCGAAAGTTACCAATTTTCTCCTTGTGATTATCAATCATACAAAAGCCATACTCTTTAATGAGTGCCTCGTTTTCATTCTTTTTAGCCAGCTTCTCTTCTTTGGTGGCCGCTTTGCGTTTCTCAGATTCAGCCTGAAAGAATTCGTGCATTTCTTGGAAATTACACTTTTTAAAGTCTTTGATTATTTCACGTTCCTTGCTGGTCATCGTTTTGCGAAAATCATTGAAAAAGTTGTTATTAAACACATCCTTTGTACAATAGTCGTGATTCAACATTTTTGCATAAAATGTGGCCGCTTCCTCAGTCTCCTCGCTAAGCTCCAGAGGTTTGCCATCATAGAAGAAACGCACATTGCGCGGCACACGTTCGTATGGGGGTGCAAACACGGGTCCCTTGTGCTCGAGTGAGGACCATTTGACGCCATCTTCGCGCTTTTCCTCCTCCCACCTTAAATTTGAACGCAGAGTAAATTTAATGTTAGCTTTTGCAGTTTTGACTGTGGAACGCCGCTTGGCAGCGGATGTTACATATGTGACACATAAAATGCATGGTTTGAATTTAGTGGCAAGTTCAAACAAAGCACATGCCGCCATCAAAACTTGTTGGAACACTGTAGTTGTTGAATTGCTTCTTTTTTTTTTGTGCCATCACATTACGCAAAGTGATTTTTTTTTTCTTCTACATTAACCTCAAAGAGTGAGCCGTGAACAGCTGACCGGCGCGTATGCGTGCTATTGTGAATGCCAAAAGTTTGCGGCCACTGTGACTTTCAAAATATAGGTCAGTGACATTCAAACTCCAGACTTGTGAACAGACAGATAGACGTACGTACAAAAGCACGCTAAGCCAACAAAACTTGTATGTGAATTAAGTTAAAAACAAAAAAAAAGTTTAGCAACGCAACAACAATTTTGAATTAGGCTTGCGTGGGCAGTAACCGGACATGTCGATAAATGTATCGATAGGTCACCGAATTGAGCAACATCAACTTGCCGCATATCATACAAGTATGTTATTTTTGTATTAAATTGTAATTACCAACGCCAAACTTCTTCCTCCTCCTCGGCCTTTTTATCTTTGCGACCACGTTTTGTGGGTGAAACCGACTCCACTTTGACATCAGCCTCCTGCAAATGAATGAGAAAATAATAAATGTTACAAATTTGATACCGCACATGAAGTGGGTGAGGTGGTGTACGGTCGACTTACCTTCTTAGCCTTTTTCTTTTTAGGCTTTTCACTAATGTACTCATCATCAATTGTTTCCTCTTTTGGGCGTTTCTTTTTAGACTTTTCCTTCGACTCCTTTTTCATCTTCTTGCGTGCCAACAGCGGAATGTCATCATCGTCTTCCTCGCCGTCCATATCATTTATCAAGGGTTGCTTACGCTTGCGCATTGCCAATGGTATATCCTCTTCCCCATCATCATCGTTGTCCGCAAGACTTATATCATTAAAAGTGGTATCATCCTCTGTGTAGGTCATTTCCGCTTTAGACACAAATGGTGGCTCATCGGCTCTAAACTGTGACATCGAATAGTCACAAGAGCTGGCCTGTGACATGTTGAAACTTTGATCTTCTTCTTTTTTGACCTCCATAAGATTCTCCTCGTAACCGTTTTTGTAACCATTGCCATCGACAACAGTATTGTTGCCATTGCAGATAGCCGGAGCTGCCTCAAAATGTTCAGCAGTGATCTGCTGCAAATTCAATGGATCAGGATTGTTTACGATAATGTTACTGAGTTCCGGCTGTGTTAAAGGCTCCGGTTTGATGAATACACCATCATAAATGGGATCTTTTGATGAAGAGCTGCTGCTGTGGTGTTTCGAGCTTGAACTGGAATGTTTGCTTTTAGATGACGAAGACGAGCTTTTGTGGCTACGCTCCTTATCACGCGAGCTTGATGATGACGACGAGGAGGACTTGTGATCGCGATGTTTGTCCCTGTTGGAGGAACTGCTGCTGCTGCTGCGTTCTTTATCGCGGCGGTCTTTATCCTTTGACGAAGACGAAGAGGAGCTGCTTTTGTGATGGCTAGAAGAGGACGAACTTGAAGACTTGTGCTTGCCATCCTTGTCACGATGGCTTGATGATGATGATGAACTGCTACGATGCGAGCTGCTGCCGCCATCGCGTTCCTTATCGCGATGCTTATCCTTGCTGCTTGACGAACTGCTGCTGCTGCTCTTATGCTTATCCTTGTCGCTAAAA
Source organism: Chymomyza costata (assembly GCA_018150985.1). NCBI lineage: Eukaryota > Metazoa > Arthropoda > Insecta > Diptera > Drosophilidae > Chymomyza > Chymomyza costata. The sequence goes on along the minus strand of JAECWU010000127.1, from coordinate 2,307,850 downwards.
AATAAAAACGATAGCAGTATGAATAGAGATAACAGTAGTAGTAGGCAGGCTGTCACAGTTAACTTACCGGCTGCTACTTTTATGGTCCTTAGAGCTGGAACTCTTATGCTCACGTTCCTTATCACGGTGTTTGTCCTTGCTTGAAGACTTGTGTTTATTATTACTACCGCTGCTGCTATTATGGTGGTTGTGGCCGTTGGTGGTTACACCATTGGATTGCAATTCGCAGCCGCCACCATTTTGTGCGTGGATTGTCTGCAATATCAAGGCGTATAGGAATAATTAATAATAACATAGTGGTGGTTTGCTTCAAACGTAAATGTGCGGCGCCACACGCCCCACGTGGTAAAAATAACCCTAACAATATGATGCGAAACTCTCTGCTGAGAAAATTGTTTAGATGCAAAAATCAGCATGGGAAGCACTAGTAAGTAGTGTTAGTACATAAGTATGGACAGGACAGGAAATGTTACTCCTGTTCAACGTCGTCTGGCATTTGGGTAGGTTACGACAACGATGCAAACAATGGCACACATATAGACACACACAACATGCACTAATACAAGCGCGCATAGCTAGAAATACAAATACAGAGGCATATTGGAATACAGAAAAGTTTCTGTGCTCGTTCTGACATCGAACGGAACGTCGTCGTTGTCTACGCTTTGGAGCATAATTTAAACGTGGGCGCTGCAGTAGCACGTAGCAAGGCTTAATGCACAATATGTATGTACATATAAAATTTACATACATACTTATGTACAAGTGAATAGGGTTGATGTTTCGCGGAAACCTGAAGATATTGGGCACACATAGCGACAACATCCAATACATATGAATGCATGTACATATGTATATATGTATGTAGTTAATATGCAGTAGACCACTAAAGGCCACATTCACAGGGTGCTGCATTTTACAATTATCTATGTATGTATATACACATTGCACACACACACACACACATACACATTTATACAACTGAAGCAACAAATATTCGACAGCGGCTGTGCTGTTACCTTTTATCAAATGCCTGCATAGCTTTATAATACATAAATATACATTGCAAAAATACACATATGTATTTATGCAAGTATGTACTAATAAGCATTCACACAAATTAAAGCCATTACATTCGGCATTACACACACACACGCACACACATACACTCGCTCGCACACGCACATGCAACACAAAAAACACATGTGATTTTGGCACCCTGTGTCAAATACACACTGTCCTGTCCTATCACTGTCGTTTATATACTCAGCGTACGAACAATACGAAAACTTGCTTTTAACTTGTTTTTTCTTTTTGTTCAAGCTAGTTACATTATATATGATTAAAAGAACAAATTTGCAATGTTTTAATAAAAGCATTTTCATTTGGCTACTTGGGGTTTATCGATATATCGATACACATCTACATATGTATATGTACCAAAAAGAGCAACATTATTGCTAAACTGCGTTGCGGTATAGGGTAAAGGGACGTGGATGGGGGGCACCACGCTGCGGCTGCTGCTACTCTACTCTCTTGCATTGTCGCCATTTTCGTAAATTACTTAAAGGTCTTTTACGCTTCTTTTTTACAAATGTAAAATATCTATTTTGCATTAATTGCAACAACTGTGGCAAGTAGAAACAGTGAGGCACTTGCACTACCTGCTATATTTTTCACATAATGTAAAAAAAACAAAAAAAAAATAAAACGAATGCATCTTATTGCATTTTTAAATGCAATTTTTATTTAAAAAAAAAAATTACATAAATTGAAGAAAAAGTCTCGAAATTACTTACGTTTTCCGCTACTGCATCCCCGCTCATCATTGCATGAATTTTAACTTAAGCAGTGCGGCTTTACTTTTTCTTCACTTTTTCTTTTTTTTTTTTTTCTTTTTGCTACTATAGACAGAGTAATTTTTTTTCACTTAAAATTTACGTGCGTGCGTGCGTTCTTTTGGTTTTTATTTGAAACGTCAGCAAGGAAAATTGGTTCTTTTTATGCAGTAGCTTTCGTACTGCTCAAGTTAAATATTTTTTTTTTCACAAAACTTTAAATATTACTAAAGAAAAGTCTTTCTCCGATGCTACTACGCGCAGCCACGCGAACACACTTCGTTTTGGATTTTTAGGGTTGTTGAATGATGACGATACTCGATAGCTGCTTTTTTCGACAAGTCATTAATGCTGCCATATTTTCGAAAAATTTAACGACAGCCCTGTGCAATCAAGCCGTTAAGCAGTAAACAGGCAAAGTATTGGTTCGTGAATCCCGTGGCTCCAATATAAAGCTAAACAAAAAATGTATGGAAAGAGAAGACAATTTTTATTTTGCTTATATGTGAGACCAGAAATTAGTCGGATACGAAAAAATTTAAACAAACAGCGAAAAGCTAACATAATGAGCTTTATTTTATTGGCTTAAAATCTCAAATAAAATAGCTTGTTATTTTAATTGTGCCCGAACAACTTCTTGTCTCAATGTTAAGCTTTTTTTAAACCAAATTGTAAAGTTTATGCAAATTTTAAAATAATTTCTCTAATATTGAACCTGCAGCTCATAAACGATATACATTGATTTTAATGTTTTAGTCGACAAAGTGTCTACATGCTGTTTCTGCAGGATAAAGCTTCTTCACAAAGATTTTCGCTAAAGGTCCGTTGGTTAAAGCAGATTTTTATAAATTGCAGTCACAGATGGGTTATGAAAATAGCAAGTCTAAATTTTACGAACTTATACGTATATCTTCCATGATTCTTTTGTTCATACGGGCAGACGAACAAACAGTCGGGCCACGGATATATCGCGGGCGTCTTTGAAATACCATGCAATAAAACTCAGTATATTGCTGAAGTAAAAGCTTATGACCTTTCTTGCTTCACAATATGATACATGTTTATACGCATCTTGCGTAATTAAAGAATGTAATTAAATAAATAACATCAAATTGAACTGAATTCGCCTAGAATATATCGAGTGTCAGAAGTTTTGTTAGTCTGGTAGCGCTAAATGCAGTGCTGCTAAACGCAACCATTACTAGGCACGACTCATCGATACACGTTTAAGCTGAAAATTATCGGTTTGCATCTGCTTCATCGATATTCACATATATATATATATAGCTAACATCCCTATTTTGCGTTACAAAGAAAATTTCGCCTGGTGATAAAAGAGAAACATGAAATTTGTAGGCATCCACTGTTGAGCTGCACCTAATTCTAAGGCACTGCAAGAACCCAAGCACAAAGACTTACTGGGAAGGGGGGTTTCTTGCTCGTTCCGTAGCATTACAAAAAAATGGTAAGTCGCAGCAATCGCCGTGGCGACAATGACAACTGGGCGGGAGGCTGCTGATTCACAACTTCCTTACGCGACGTTACTATACTACGCCCCTATTATTTATTGTCATCTTATCGCTTAGCACGCCGCATCGATGACGTCGGTCGACGTGCTGTTGCACGAATTCTACGAACCGACGACAAGCAATGCGCGCAGACGTGAAATCGAAACGAACTTGTTGGCATTCAAATCACAGCCAGAGGCATGGCAATTGTGTCTACGTGTGGCCAGCACCAGCAATAGCATTGCTGAGAATCAGTTCCTTTGGTTCTTTAGTACGTCGACGTTGGAGCATACGATTACACGCCGCTGGACACAGCTGACATCTGCCGATCGCACACAGCTGCGTGAAACGCTATGGAACACATACGCACAGCTGGACGCAGCAGCGACGGTGAGCGGTGCACGCAGGCATCGAGATACACTGGCACAGCTTATAGCGTTAATGGGCAAACGTGAGTTTCCCGAACAGGATCCCAATTACATGCAACATTGCATGGAACTGACCAAAACACGTTTTCCGTTGGGCATCAACCTGCTGCGTGTGACATCTGAGGAGGTGGTGAGCAATCGCGGCGACTTGACCACCGAATGGAAACAATATTTCTACTCCTGGTACGTTGCAGTTCACTGCTGTCCTGTACTAAAAACCTTAAATTTTCAATGTGTGCTCCTTACCTTTTATGTTCTTCCTTGTGTGCAGCATTTCTATGTGTATACCCGATGTTGTGGACTTAGTCACGAAATATTTACTAATCGCCGTTTGTCATATCAATGGTAAAGACATACACACGACCATACCAAACACTCTCATGGATTTTAGTCTAACCTCAGCGCTGCCAAATGACAATCAATTAAGGTACCACTTACTTCGCTCCTGTTACCAACTCACTATTAATGACTTTTTCGCTTTTAGTTCCTCCGTACTGGAGCTGCTCGGCTGTGTGCAGCATTTAGTCTCCTGGATACGCACCGATCTCATCTCGGAGTACTTCCTCATGAGCATACTCGATCTGTCCCAGTGGCGTCCGGCACACGAGTCCATCTCGTTAAGCGCGCTCTCAGTCTTAAACGAGCTGCTCTATTTGCAAAAGCCGCTACCCTTTACGGGCACCTTTATGACAGGCATCAGCGGTTTGCTGGAGCAGCACAATAGCACCAAGCAGCAGAGTGAAATGTACAGTGATAAATTTCGCGAATTGTTGCGTCTTTATACCACAAAGTATGCAAGCAAGCTACTGCAGGAGCCTGAGCTGCTCGAGGCCTTTCTCGATTCCCTGTACAGATGTACCACCCGAAGTAAGTGCGCGCTGATTTATTGCATAATATTTGGTAATTATTTATTTAATGCTATATCCTTTAGAGTATGGCGCTTTGGATTTTACTGAAAAGCTTGATATATGGACGCCAATTGTCAAGGGTATAGCGCAGCAGGGCGGTAAAACAACGCGCTACCATAATGTGCTGCTGCAATTGGTCTCGGAGATCATGAGTCGCACACAGTTTGCATACAACAAGTCCGAGCTGGAGCTGCTGGACAATGAGCCCACGGAAGACAATGTTGGTTTTAAACACTATTTATTGTTCTGTTTATGTTTTTCAAGTATATGTTTTTATCTTGCAGTCGCCTAGTGATTGGCAGCAGTTCCTTGACCAGTGCTTTGAATGTCTAGCACTTTTGGCAAGCACGCGCTGTGCCCAGTATGTCTTTCCACAAGTCTTCAGTTATTGGTCTCGCCCGCATCTTTTTCTGATGTCCATTGAACATGCCATTGGTAATGAGCGCAGCGCTGAATTGGCTCGCAAACTAAAGTGCTCCAGTTTTGCTGAACACTTGCGTGACTTCGCGACAGTTTGTCAGGCTGTGGTGCGCCTGGCGCCGCTTATGGATGCAGTGGCCACTGGGCCAGAACTGACGAACGCTGCAGACGGCCAGCTGCAAATGTTGACTGACAATTTGTTGCAAACACTGCAGCTGCTGGCAAGCAATAAGATAGCCAACATAGATGTGGACAAAACAAGCTTTCAGACTGACTTAGATAATCTGTGAGTGTGCAGCTGGGCTTTATTTACGAAACAGCTTTATAAATAATTATTCGCTTTCGCTTTCTATAGATACGCTCAAGTACTGCTGGCCATACGCAGCATTTTTCCGCTGTCAAAGACGCTGAACAGTGAGGAACTGTTGCATCGTCTCTTTGCCATGCTTGGCAGCATCTTTGTGTGCAACAATGCACTGGTCGTGGTCTCGCCTATCGTGCAGCAGGCGGCTAGTGAACTGCTGCTATTTATCTCAACTGTGATACGTCCCAAATGTCTGCTGGAAATTCAACAGATTCAAAATCTACTACAGGCGGGCACGCGCCTCATTACACAGCTGCCGCGTCAGGTCAGCATTAATATACAGATCAGTCTGGTTAGCTATATGGTGTTGCCTTGGAAGAACGTGCCAGAGCAGCAGCAGGACTATCAGCGGCGTCTATGGATGCTGCGGGAATATATTGACGGTTTAGCGCAGAATTTTCTAGAGCTAGACTTAGCTTTAGCTGGTGAGAGTAAGGTGGCTGCCACAACGCTTAATTTGCTGGACACATTTACGGCGCTAGTAGAGTATTTTAAGGCATCGAGCGGCAATGCCAAGGATATGCTGGCCAACACGTTCAAGGTATTTAGCATATGTTTGTTTATTACATTGAAGAAGTTATCATTCTTGTTTTCCAGCCTATTTTAACTAAGGCGCTGGTTATCTTTAACACTTACGGTCTCAGCAGCATTGCCATGGCCATAACAGTGGCCGAGTTCAGTTTAAGCATGCTGCGTACGCTGCCTAGCCATCTGGGTGCACAGTTTATCAAGGAAATGATTACACTGTTCATCAATGTGAGCAGCAGGTAAGCTTAAGCTACATATACCAACAAGCTACAGTAACTAGTAGCTTATGTCTTCTGTATTGCCTATACAGGGAACAACTTACGCTGAGTCGTGTGGCCGTCATGGAAAAGGTGCTTCAAATGTTTAAGCTAATTGTGGAGCAGCCAGGCAGCGCCTCTTTGGCGCTGTTACCTTCGATTTTGGACTGCAGCACGCAGCAAATACTGCCGCTGCTGCAACAGCAAAATGCGGCTACAGATAGCAGCGAAATTACAAGTCTGCTCTATGCGCTCTTCGACAGGTGGGTTGTCCGCAGTGGCCTAAAATAAAGCAATGTGAGCAGATTAACCAAGCTATTTTTTACATCCCTGACAGCGTGTTGACCTGCAAGTGGCAGTTTTTCTATAAGAATCAGCTTAGCAATGGAAACAGTGGCACTGGCGCTGGCTCTGGCAATGGCACTGGCACGAATGGTGTTAGCAACTTTAATTGCAGCGATAATTTGCATCCAACGCATTTTATGGCCATTATGAATGCCTATGGACAGATGCTGGTCACCGGCACAGATCCGAGTAATGTGCGCAGCGTTTTGATCTCTATGCAAAATGTAAACGAACGCAATCGTCTTTATCAGCGTGCACTGTTTAAGGAGCAGCTGTTGGCTTCCTTTGAGCGTGCGCTGCTCAATCTTGTGCTTAGCGGCGAGGGCGCTTTACACTTTGATTTAATAGCTCAGGCGCTGTATGCCATGGGTCAGGTGGATCGCTGGCAGCTGCATGAAAGTTTTGCCAATGCGGCGCTTCCAGTGGCACAGTCAGCGCTCGAGGAGATTTGCCAGACTAGTGTAAGTGCTTTTGACTGTGGTAAAGTAAATGTATATATATTTATGCATATATTAAACTCTTACAGGACATTCCAACGTTTACGCAAAAGCTGACGCAGCTGATGCAGGATGCGCATTGTGTGCATCTCACAGAAACAACGTAGATCTATATATTCGTGTGTTTTATGTACATATAAGTAGCAGAGAGAGATAGAGAGTGAGAGTGAGAGAGGGAGAGGTTGACAAACATAGCTTGAGTGAAAAAAGAGAAGGCACATACGTGTGTGTGTGTGTGTATTTAATGTAGCTATATTTATATACTGCTTATAGCACTATGCCATATAAAGAAGCCCCTAACTTCCTAGCTACATATGTGTCATTATATTGCTCAGTTCAGGCTTTGCGTTTATGTTATTTTCGCTGTTCTCTTTAATAATTATGCTATACCTAAGATATACATACATACTTATATAAATTATGCCACGTCCTACAAAAAGCACTGCCCAGGCTCATCTTTTTTGCATAAACATTATCATTTTTTCTTTTTTTTAATCATGTATACTATATTTTGTGTCTTATTTTGCTTATAATTACACTGTGCAACAATTTTGGAACATTTTTTTTTGGTAAATGGATGATACCAATTGTAAATGATAGTATGTATAGTAAATTCGTAAAAGAATTTTGAATTTCTTATGCTTTCCTTAGTTGATATATTACTTTTGTCTATATCTTTTAAGAATTTCATAAGCTAACTCTTGTTTCTAAAAGGTGCAGAGTCAAACTGTTGAGAAATAATTTTTTTGGACAGGGTATCTCAAAGTACGACATTTTTATTTCTTGTAAAACTTATAGTTTGGTAGTTGTAATTACTTACTTTCAAAATTTTGAACTTTTTGTAGTCTTGGTTTTATTATTAGCTATAAGCTGTACATGAAAATGATGCAGTGGTAGAATTTGGCTTATGTTGCTCATCTCTAAAAGAAAGTTATTGTAGAAAGTATAAGCTTAACTAGAAAATGCAAAATGCTTTTACGGATTGACTCGCCGCGTATTATTATTCATAATTGGAAGCATCTATACATCAATTTGTTTTTGAAATTGTGCCACGCAACTGCGCTGTGCTTATAGTTTTTTTTTTTTTTTTTTGTTTTTCGTTGAGCTTTTTGTGAATGTCAACCAAAATTCATTTCAATTGATAAAAGACAATATATAGGTTTGGACTATGATTCCTTTATATATTATTAATTTAATTATACATTAGTTATTTTTATTATATACATCTGTATGTTTCTGTTCATTGCTTTTCTGTTTAAATTCAATTTGTATAACAAAAAAGGCGAAAAAAGTCATTTAACAACATACTTTATATATTCGATACATATATAAACGAGAAGAAAGTTATTTATAAGCTTTTAACTAATGTACACCACATTTTTGAATATCATAAGAAAAAGAGATACTTCATAACAATATTATATTGTTTTACATAAACTTATATACTACATACATACATACATGTGCATGTACTGAAAGTAAATTTCATAAATTTAAAACTAAGCAACAATCAAAAAAGAAACAAAAAAAAAACAAAAAAAGTAACTTAATAAAAATGTAAACAATTTTTACACTTTATATGACAAATGGCAAAATATTTAACACTCGGCATTTTAAATACTAGACACAAACTTATTTATTTAATTAATGGAATTTGATTACAAAAAAAAAAATATTTTTTCTTAGTGATAGTAGGTAGGTAGGTAGGTAGGTAGAAGTGGTTGCCTTACGACACACCTAGGCCTGTAAAAGGCCCATTTTGATGCCACTTGGGAAAATATCTCTACTCTCCTGGATTCTCTGTGAACCAACCTGTCGATTTAATACGCGAATTAATCTTATTTATTCTGATTCCTGCGAATTCAGTAACGTTCCCAATTAGTTCGGAACCCAGTGTGTTCAGTCTTCTTCTGCATAGTGCCATGCATCCACACAGATGATGCTCCACAGTTTCCTCCTCTTCTACTTCCTGACAACTTCTGCAGTAGTCAAAATGAGACACCGCCAATCTGTTAGCGTGTCTACCAATAAGACAGTGTCCAGTAAGAACCCCTATCGTTGCTCTTATGTCCTGTCTGTTGAGTTTTAAAAGCTGCTTAGTTCTATTTAAGCTCCATTGTGGCCAAGTTTTCCTGCTAGTTGGACAGGTTCCAGTTTGTACCCATCTATGGTTCGCTTCATCAGTGATATCTTATCAAGGCCATGTTTGGCTGAAGTGGTACCATTGTACCCCGTCTAGCTAGCTCATCGACTTTGCAATTGCCCACGATGTCTCGGTGCCCCGGTACCCAAAGCAGCTTGATGGTGAAAAAGTCTGAAGCACCTAGTAAAAGCTCATAACATTCCATCACTGTTTTGGATGTGAGCCTTACTGATTGTAGTGGTTTTAAAGCAGCCTGACTGTCAGAACAGATTTGCATTTCTCTTTCGGTTAAAACACGATTCTTAATGATACGAATACTTTCCATTATAGCCATGACTTCTGCTTGGAAGACACTACAGTGATCAGGTAAACGGAAGGATTCGTTAATGCCCAACGATTCCGAATAGACACCCCCTCCCACCTGCCCATCGAGCTTAGATCCGTCCGTAAAAATGGTAATTTTGCTATTGCAGTCTATTATACCATTGTACCAATCTTCACGAGATGGGAAACATACACTGAACGGTTTGTTGTCCTCCAGAACTCATGGCTAGATTCGAAGATTCTCTTAGCCTTAAGGCCGATTTCACCGCTATCTGTTTACTATAAAGCTCTATCGGCAATAGATGCAGCATAACGTTTAATGCTGCTGTGGGGTCGTTCTAAGGGTGCCGCTGATACTCAAGCTTGCCGCCCTCGAATGGAGTTCATACATTTCAGTACACTGTTTTTGTTTACCGCCGGCCACCACACCAGAACTCCGTAGGTTAGGATTGGCCTTGCTATCGCTGTATAAATCCAGTGAACAACGTAGGGTTTCAGGCCCCATCTTGCTCCTACTGCTCTTTTGCATGAGTAAAGGGCTACCGCCGCATCATCGATGTATCGAAGTTTAAAATCTCTATATATCGATGTTGGCCCACAGAGATGTTTTTCCAACGCTACTAAACTCCCATTTAAGGAGAGCCGAAGTGTTGGAGAAACATCTCCGTTGGCTAACATCGATATATAGATATTTTAAGCTTCGATACATCGATGCATCGATATAACATCGATGTTTTCTCCAGCACTTCTTTAGACTATTTATACAGGGTGCATGATAGTCGGTGTATTCCAACTAAAACTGTCTCAAAAGTTTATTTTTACAATTGAAGCAATATGGGTCTTAGAGGGGGCTGATTAGGAAAAACCCGGAACAACATTAATTAGATCCCAAGATTGGTAGTGCTGTTTTCAAGCAGGCTGTTGAGAGTTTGAGGCAGGTGCGGATCCAAGATTTGGTCTTGGGGGTTTCCTCACTTCGAAGTGTATATATATCGGAGCTCACAAAAGACTGTCAACCCATTTTTCGAACTTTTGGGGTGAACGGTCCCGAATCCCCCTGTGTATCCGCCACTGGCTGTAAGAAATTCTCAACATGTTCAAATGTGAACAAACTTTTTGTTAGTTCTAAGGTTTTACTCCTACGAAGTGTCAAACGGACATGGCTTAAACCTTTTGCGAGGTTATGATGATCATTTTGGGTTCAGGCTATAAAAATACGAGGGAAGGTACGTTTGCACTTAGACGGTCGATCGGGCATGGTAAAAGCTTGTCCAAATATGCATATAATGTATGGTCAGTTAAGATGCCTCACAGCCTCGGATGATGCAAAGTCTCAAAGTAACTATGCGAAGGTAACTCAAAAAGTCACTGACGCATTAGACTATTCCCATATGCATGTATATCCTGGTATTGTTCCGCATTTGAGCTCTACTGGATATATGCTGCTCCCCACGCTTACAACACGCTTTTGACGGAACAATAATCCATGAAGTATTCTCTATGAAGAGCAGCTTATACATTTTTTTTTTTTGCTCTAAAAGCGACAGCTTCCTCTTCTTTATGTTCGGTTTTTTTTTTGCTGACATTTGTTCAGGTGTTTGAATCCAGAACAACAAAGGTGTGCGGTATTGAAATAAAAAACAAAAATTTCCAAAATTCAATTAAATAAAAAGCGAAAGCAAAATAAAACGCAAAAAATAAAAGAAAGAGCAGAGAAGAAAGAACATCACCCACTTCCGGCTGAAACAGGTAAACACACGTAGTGCACGACAAGGTTCAGGTAGAGCGCAACTATTTTGCATAGGGAACAGGGCATAAGACTGCGGCATCCTGCGGAAATGAAAACTTTGAAGCAGTTTCACTTTCGGATGACGAGCGCGTGCCGAGCCGGAAACGTTGTCAAAGAGGAGAGTGAGTGCAGAGAGCAAAGTAGAGCCTCCTCCATAGGTACATGCTATTAGTGGTGACTATGACTAAATGTCTCGAGCTGTTGCTAGAGCTGATTGATTATGTGACGAGAGTGCCCCGCGCCCCTTAACCAAATGATTTGATACGGCATGCAAATGTAGGGCGGCATATGCAAAGTAGAGCCTAAACCATATAATGCGATGAGTGAGCTGTTGCTAGCCGTGATTATGTGACTTATTTGGCATGCAAATATATGAACATATACTTGACTCCGATCATGCCATGTTTAGCTGGGCGCAGAGTCCAAGGCGCTGCTAATGCCATAAAATTGTGCGGAGCCGCAGTTTGGGCACACAGTACAGCACTTGCAGCGTTGTGAAACAGTTGCGAGTCAAATAAAGTGCATCCAAGTATAAAAAACAACAAAAAGGATTACTAGACGTAAACAGCTAACGTAGGCTACAACTTAAACCAAAGGAAATCCAAAGATGTCTGTGGAAACGGTGCAGGAGACGTTACAGCAGGCGGCACAGCAAAGCTCAGCCGGCGGCTTTAGCCCCTTGCTGACGGTTGTGGTGGGCACCATTGCCATCTTGGCACTCTATGAGTACTGGCATCGTAATACACGTGAATATCGCATGGTGGCCAATATACCACAGCCGTCTTACTTGCCCATTGTGGGTCAGGCGCATTTGGCCGCTGGTCTGAGCAATGCCGAGATTCTAACCGTTGGTTTGGGCTTCCTCAACAAATATGGCGAGACAATCAAGGTTTGGCTGGGCAATGTGCTCATCGTATTTCTGACCAATCCTAGCGATATTGAGCTGATACTCAGCGGACACCAACATCTGACCAAGGCCGAGGAATATCGTTACTTTAAGCCCTGGTTCGGCGATGGCTTACTTATTAGCAATGGTCATCACTGGCGTCATCATCGCAAAATGATTGCACCCACCTTCCATCAGAGTATTTTGAAAAGCTTTGTGCCAACTTTTGTGGATCACTCCAAGGCTGTGGTAGCGCGTATGGCCAAAGAGGCGGGCAAACCCTTTGATGTGCATGACTACATGTCGCAGACTACCGTAGACATATTGCTGGCCACTGCCATGGGTGTTAAGAAACTGCCCGAGGACAACAAGAGCTTTGAGTATGCACAGGCTGTGGTGGACATGTGCGATATTATACACAAGCGTCAGGTGAAGATTTTGTATCGTCTGGACTCCATTTACAAGATGACTAAGCTGCGCGAAAGGGGCGACAAGATGATGAACATTATACTGGGCATGACTAGAAAGGTGGTCAAGGATCGCAAGGAGAACTATCAAAACGAGTCACGTGCCATTGTCGAAGAAGTCGAGGAGGCGCCCAAGCAGCGCACGGTCATCAAGAAAGAGGGTCTGCGCGATGATTTGGATGACATTGATGAGAACGATGTAGGCGCTAAGCGTCGTTTGGCCTTGCTAGATGCCATGGTTGAAATGGCCAAGAATCCCGATATTGAGTGGAACGAAAAGGACATTATGGATGAGGTGAATACTATTATGTTTGAGGGTCATGACACCACCTCGGCCGGCTCCAGCTTTACACTTTGCCTGCTGGGCATACACAAGGACATACAGGAGAAGGTCTATGCCGAGCAAAAGGCCATCTTTGGTGACAACATGCTGCGTGACTGCACATTTGCGGACACCAATGAAATGAAATATCTGGAGCGCGTTATTTTGGAAACGCTGCGTTTGTATCCACCAGTACCATTGATTGCACGTCGTCTGGATCATGATGTCAAGCTGACCAGCGGTCCCTACACGGTGCCCAAGGGCACTACTGTGGTCTTGCTGCAGTATTGCGTGCATCGCCGTGCCGACATCTATCCCAATCCCTCCAAATTCGATCCGGACAACTTCTTGCCCGAGCGCATGGCCAATCGTCACTACTACAGCTATATACCCTTCAGTGCGGGTCCACGCAGCTGTGTGGGTCGCAAATACGCCATGCTCAAGCTGAAGGTTTTACTCTCCACCATCATACGTAACTACATTGTGCACTCGAATGATACGGAGGCCGATTTTAAGCTACAGGCTGACATCATCTTGAAGCTGGAGAATGGTTTCAATGTTATACTGGAGCCGCGCAAGCATCAGGTGGTAGCATAGTTGGTTGCAACTAAATACTTGAACGACGCTTAGCCAGTGTGATAATATGTCCTTAAGTCTTTGCTATATATATATGCTATGGCTGAGTAGTCCAACACCTGTAGAGAAACACCCTTAATAATGTAGTCCGAGTAATACACTTTCCACTACCCTATGAACTATACCAACTATGAACCATGATAAGATCCCAAGTCAACCAGCCAGCCAGAGAGTCAAACACATGAGTTACACGTACACATCGAACAAAAAATTTTTAGAGGAAGTTCAATTGTTTTATTTTTTCTTCTGGTTTAAGCGGGTGGTGTCCCTATAAATACTCTTTATATATGAATTTTTTTTTTTTTTCAATAGCTTGTATGATTTTTTTTTAATATTTATTAAGTCACACGGTTTGAATGAAACCCAAAAATGAGAAATCTTAAAAATATATGCAAATGCAGTCAAAGAACTGCGAAAAAAATTAAATAAAAATCAAGTTTATTCTTTTTTTCTTAAGGCCCATACGCAGCATGCAAAAATTCCGCACGAAATGTCAAAACTTCATATAAAAAAAAAATTCCCTTTTTTGGGACTCGCTTTCCTATAGAACCTCGATAAATATTAAGAAAATCCGTCTTTAATTTTTTTCAACTTCCCTCTTTAAGGCCCATACGCAGTTCGAAAATTTTCGCATGGAATGAAAAAACTTCATATATAAAAAAAATCCCAAACGGGATATCCCGAATGGGATTTTTTTTTGGCGTATGGGCCTTTAAAAATAAATATTTTTAAAACCATTTGAAATTTAGCTTTAATGCTTTTACACTTAAAAAAATAGAACTTGTAGCACACCTCTAAAACTTTAGGAAATTGGTGAAAAGATTTGTTGTTTTTTTGTAGCTTGGAACCCCTCCACTCCGTAAAATGAAATAAAAAAGATGGCGTAAGTTAAAGTCGGGAGCGGATGACTTTGGGATACCCTGTACCACTGCTTGCAATAAAATCCGGTATATTACTTAAGAACACCAAAAGACATTTGATTGCCAGATAAGGTTACGATACCTTCATAAACAACCAAAAACAGACGAATTTTGAACCACAAATGTTTTTTTGACCGATCGTTCCTATGGGAACTATATGATATAGTCAACCGATTTTGATCAAATCTGGTACAGCGTTTAAGCACTCTAATAATCTTCCAATTGCCGAATTTGGTTACGATATCTTTATAAACAAACGAAACATAACGAATTTTGTGCAAAAAACGTTTTTTGACCGATATGCCCCATGGGAGCTATATGATACAGTCAACCGATTTTGATCAAATTTGGTACAGTGCTTGGGAACTCTTCCGAGTGCCAAATTTGATTATGATATCTTCATAAGCAAACGAATTATCCAACTAAAACTTTTGTTTTTTTTCGAGGTCCTCTGAAACATCCCAATGGGAGCTATATAATAAAACCCCCATATCGAAAAAGTAAAATAAACTTGTCTCCCTTGACATAATTAATCTAATCTGAAAATTTGGTCGCTCTAGCTCTTACCCTCTCTGTGATCTAGGTGGATGGACAGACGGATAGACAGACGGATAGACAGACAGACAGACAAACATGGGTATATCGACTCGTCTAGTCACCCTGATCATACTTAAGGTAACTTTGGGGGGTCTCCGACGTTTCCTTCTGTATGTTACAGACATTCGGCTTGCAAAACTTAATATACTCTTTGTACCATACGGTACAGGGTATAAAAATGTTACAATGGGCTGATTTTGTCGTGGCCATCATTTATTTTGCTTTTTAGTGTTTAGCTATATTAATACTTAATTTTTTGCCGCTAGGTGGCAACTGACAAGCATTGAAGTTGCGCCTGCCCGCGTTTGTCGCTAGATGGCGTGAGCAAGTGTTCGCATATTTGGGCTCACAATAATATTAAGATAATTAAAACAAAATTAAGAGTATGCTCCGACTAGGAGCGATATCGTGTATTAGTATACATAATATCAAGGAAATAAAAAAAAAAGAGTAAAAAAGTTTAAAAAATATACTTATATCACAGCGTTTTAACGCAAGCAAATCACTTTATCTGCTTTTTCTTGGTAGGTACATGTTATTGCGAATTCACTTCTAGTGGCTAGTTTCCATGATTTTATTATAAATTGAATCAATCATCATCATCACTTCCTACTGCAGCTTAGGGCACCAAAATTGGAAGAATGGAATTCGAAAAAATGGGCACACTTGGCTTTGATCAAATGCGGCATATATTTTTGGCATTCTGTGAATGCGTTTGTGAAGTTTATCCTTAAGATACTGCTAGAAATGAGGAAAGCTAGTTGGCCGCAGATCTCTCCCATGGCGGTTGAGCTCATCCCATAGAATCTCTATAGCATTGATGTCAAGCGATAGTGGCGGTTAATCCATGATCTTGCGAAGGCCAGGGTCTTTTTTAATTTTCAAATCTCCGTTACACAATCCCGAAGTCTGTTTTAGATGATTATCTTGTTGGAAAATGAGCCCGTGAGCAATCAAATCATTTTCAGATGGAATAGATTGTTGTTGAAGGATGCTATGAACGACTCTTTTGTCAGTTTTCCATCCATTTTCGCGGTTGACTACACCATAACATATGAATATTAAAAAAAAAATTTTCCGAAATATCTTTTTTTTCTGTCTTTATTATGCAGTTACTACAGAAATTGTGTTAAAGCGCAACAATTATCCACATACACTACTACTTCATGTAGACCCAGACCCCGACTCCGACCCCGAGCCCGACCCTGAGTATAACATACTGTCAAAATATTTATGCCAAAATGTTTGTCCTTGATCGCCATGATATGGCGTTATTTGTTAGCATTAAGCTAAGCTGGTCTTTGCTCTGAACCAGAACCTTTCACTAACTTAAGTTGACACTTCATTTGTACTTAACTTAGTGCGAGCATTTAAATTGTTTGTGTCAATTTGTAACGCGTTTAATCGCCATTGTTGTTACCTTCAGGCCTGGCCAACGGTCAGGGTTGACAAATGCAAATGCCATTGTTGCCAAATCGACAGCAGTTTATTAAGTGTTGCCAGTGCTAAGAGCATAAAGTTAAGCAAAGAGCAGGCGCCTTCACCTTTATACAACTCTCTCTGCGAGTCTACGTCACATGTTCGATATATTGCGCGCGTTTTGCTTGTAGCTAAAGTTTTTTAGCTTAAGGCCTATACGCAGTTCGAAATATTTCGCGCGGAATGACGAAACTTCATATAAAACAAAAGTCCCAAATGGGATATCCCAAATGGGATATTTTTTTTATATGAAGTTTTGTCATTCCGCGCGAAATTTTTCGAACTGCGTATGGGCCTTAAGTAGAAAACCCAAAAAATATTGCATGCCAAAATTACTAGATAACAATATAATAATTTTTTATAATTTTTTTTCTTCAAATATATTTATGTTCCTATTTTAAAAGCTTTATAGTTACTCAAAATGTCTCTCGCCAAATTATGGCGGAATCTGTTCGAGAATCTGAAGTTTCTGATGTGAAAAATGCTGACGTTCCATGGCTTACGCTAATGGAAGACGGAACCATAGACAAAAATAACCGCGAAAACAAAGCTATCGCTATTAGACATGTCAAGGAGGGAAAAGCTCGAGAATCATTACTCAATATTATCACAACTCAGGAGTTGACCGAATGGTATCGATCTGTTACGTCTTCTGAGTCAATGCTATGATGGAGCCAATGTGATGAGTGGTCAAAAAGGCGGTGTTTCTGGTCTCCTAAATCGTAAAATTCCTTACATATACTGCTTCAACATTCGTCTCCATCTCGTCGTTGTGAAAGCAGTCTCTGACAATGATTCGCTGAAGGAATTGTTTGATATGGGTGTGATGCTACATGAATTTTTTCACCATCTCAAAATTTCTTCTTTATATGAAGGACGGACCATTGTTCGATTGCTACCGCAACGATGGATCAACACAGGTTGCTTCGCTGAAATAAATCGAGTGCTGGATCAATTAGTCATCCAGTCAAAATTATTCAACTCAGAAGATAGAGCAAAAAGTATCGGAATTAAAATAGTTATAAAAACAGAAGAATTTGGATTTTGCGTGATTTTCGCTTAAAAGTTTTTGGGGCTCTTACATTCGGCGGATGCTGTAATGCAGTCACGAGCAGCGAGTTTGAAAGACGGACTAAACGTTGTAAAGTCAGTTGTTCAACAACTTCAAGCGATGAGATCAAGCGAGAAGGAATTCGAGTTGATTTTAGAAGATGCAAATAAGCTCATACCTATTGCCAAATCCATGGAAAAAACAATGACCAAACGAACAATCAAAGCAAGTGAGCATCCAAGCTACATAACTGAGACTAGATTACCTACATACTCAATGAATCGCTTCACTCATGGGGATCTACAGGAATCGAAGATGAAGCTGAAACAAATTTACAATGAATGTCTTGATCTCATCGTAAATGAAATTAATCGACGCTTCTCGGATAATAGGGGTTTGTTACTGCTATTTCCAGTATAAACCCATTAGAAGTCGATAATTTGAACATTTTTAAAGAACTAGGTTATTTGAAATGAGTAACAGTCAACATGGAATTACTTAGCCTTTTACTAGCATGCTCGAATTCATATGTTTTAAGGTTTAAAAGTTCCTTGTAAAGAAGAATTGACAGATGTGAAAAACTTCTTGATGAATCGGGATGTGAAGACTGACGATGGGATGAGATTGCAGGTACTTTTCAGATTTCGTGAAGCTTTCCTAGAAACGTTCGAATTGATGGCAGCAACTACAACATTCGAAAACTTGCGAATCAACGTTTTCGACATTGACTGCTATCAATAGGCCACAGCGCCTGTCAATGGCCCATGCTCGCATGGCTGATCTTGTGTACTTGGCTTTCGAAGATCATCGCACAAATACATTGGATATAAACATGATTCTCAGAAAATTTAATGATCGGAAAGATCGTAAACTGCCGTTGTACTAGATTTGGTCAACTACACTCCCCGAAATTCAATTAAGAACACCTGTTTTTATTTCAAAATATTTTTAAGTTTTAAGTTATTTAAAAAGCATTTGTGACTCAAATAATATTTTAAGCGTTAATTTATTCCGAATAAACTAAAAACTTATCCTAAATAATCAAAAAAACGCTTGAAACTTCAAAAAGGATTAAAAAATTCAATTTATACTGCGAAATTCAATTAAGAACACTTTCTAAAAAGGAACAAAAATTAAATGTTTTGTAAAAAAAGAAGGGAAAAATTAATTACTAATTAGTAAGTCCAGGCTCCCGACTTATTTATAACATCGAAAATTCGGGTTGGCATCCAAGGATCCACCTCCTGAATATCTGAAATTGGGATTTGAGCCCATTCTTCGGTAACTGTGCTGCGTAGCTCCAGCACCGCCTGAAATTTGCGTCCGCCAGCCTAGACACGACGCTACAGGTTCCCCCACATGTTCTTAATGAGGTTCAAGTCCGGAGGTCGATGTTTTTGTCTTGAACCCAACCACGACTGGCCGTTCAGAAGTGGATTGGAGCATTATCTTGCAGAGAAATAGCATTTTGGTGCAACTGCAACAAAACTTAAGGCAGATTTGGAGTAACCAGTGTGTGCCCGTTGCGTGCAACAAATTTTGTCTGGCAGTAACCGACTAACTTGGAAGAAAATGAAGTCGTAATCAGCATTGACTCCTTCGCACAAAATGGCCAAGTTAGACTTAGCAAAACACCACATGTTCTGGACTAATGAGCGAAAAAATATGGCGTTTCCGATGAAAAGGAGTTTAGCTTAGATTGTCCGGACGTTTTGAATTATTATTGGCATGACATAAACAGTCCGGAACGCTTTTCCACCAGACGTAACTTTGGTGGTGGTTCTTAGTTGGTTTGGGCGGCTTTTAATTACCAGAATAGGACACACATCTGCAAAACCACCACCCGTATGAACTCGGAAAGCTACATCAACTTATTGGATGACGTTTTTATTGACTTTCTGGAGCACCAAGCTGACGTTACGTTTAACGTATTAACGTTTTTTAAATCATTTGTTGTGAATTTATAATCCTGCCCGTCTTTTGTTGACTACGTTCCTGGCCCGGGGGGAATCCACCATTCCCCCCCCCCTCTCTCGACGTACCTGCTTATACCCGTAGAATAGTTCTGCACCTATTTGCTTTCCAGTTTAATACTTTGATACCGAACTTAGCAGAGCAATCGTGATTATATGAAATATAAATTAACAAAATCAAACAAATAGAACAAAAGTTATAACCAAAAATGTATTAACATTTTTATTTAAATTTTTTTTAATTCTAAAAATGACTGATTCACATCTGATAAATAAAATATATGGAATCTTGTTTTCATATAAAGAGACGAAAACTTGTTAAAGTCCTACGAACAAATTTATACAGGGTGCGCCATTTCTTATGTCGGTATTGTAACATTGAATAACTTAAACATTTGACAACCGATTGACTTGACTTTACATGTTTTGGAAACGTCAGTTCAGTAGAATTTTAACCATGTATCGGTACATACCAAAAGAACGCGCCGAAGTAGTTACTTTGAACATTGAAAAAAGTCGTTCAGTTGTCTTAACTGAACGTGCATATCGTCGAAAATATCAAGGCAAACAGGCACCGCCAGACAACTCTCTGGTGGCGTTTATAAGCAAATTTGCCGTATTTGGGGAACGCAGAATCCACACCAGATCTATGAAACGCCATTACATGACCCAAAAGTTACTGTTTGGGCCGGCGTTTGCGCCAAAACCAGCATTGGGCCTTAATTTTTCAAAGAGAACCAAACGGTCGATGGAAACCGATATCGGTGGGATGTTGGCTCACTAGGCCTGCCCACAAATGCGCGAAAAAGGTCTTGAAGATTGCTGGTTTCAACAAGCTGGTGCGACATGCCACACTGCAAGTCCAACAATCCAGTTTCTGCAACGAAAATTCCCTGGACGTCTGATGCCAAAAAGAGGCGACATTGAATGACCACCCAGATACCCAGATTTGAACCCTCCGGACTTGTTTTTGTGGGGTTATTTGAAAAGCTAAGTGCTTGCCAGCAAGCCGCAGACCATTGAAGAGCTTAACAGAAACATTCTTGCCGAAATCATCGCTATACCACCCGATTTGCTCGAAAAGGTAATGGAAAGCGCAGCAAAAAGGGCATACTTGGCCACTTGATTGATGTTGTGCTAAAAAGCTGGTCCAAATAAATTGCAAAGGACCAAATTAAATGTAAATGCCTCATATACAGAAATCAGTTGTTTTTTTTAAAAGTTATTCAATGCTTACATGCCGACATAAGAAATGGCGCACCCCTTACTAATATGTAATTTCTTGGTCAATTATTTCCATAGGACATGTGACGTCAATCGCTAAAACTCTTCTACGCATACGAATATTGAAGCTGCAAAAGATATCTTCTTTATTTTTTAATTTTTGTCATTCTTTTAATTTTATTTTTCTGCTTTTCTCTTGCTCATATGACGTCACTCAAAATAGACGCCTCCTCTATGCACTATATCATGTCTAGGCTGCAGCTTTAGTGAAAACCACATTTTATTCGTTTTAATTAGCCATGGCTAGAAGACGATATGTCTGTCGGCTTTCACTTTTAAGCCTTGCCATTTTTTACTAGTTTTTATGAGCATCGTATTACGAAACGGATATCCTTTCGGTTTCACGTTCGAATTCCGCACTTGCTCGTAAAGCGGCAAAGAGAAACCTTTTCACAGTTGCTCTAACAAGATTAATGAAGGGGGTGCAGAGCGGCACTAAGGATACACAGTCAGAGCAGGTCCTTCATCCTACACACACACAGACACACTCACGGTTTGCCGCCAAACGTTTTGTTTGGTGATTGTCCTTTTTTGCGCTAGGCAAATAGAGTATCTTAACTACGTTTACGGTTTCGAATTTAATTTATTTTTTACCTTTTTATAGACCCCGTACCCTGCGTCTGTATTATTTGTACCTGTGCATGAAATTCAATGCCATTTAGCGTAAAGAGCGAGAATTGCTGAGAGAGAGAGAGAGAGAGAGAGAGGGAGATGCTGCAAGCCGGAAGTTTGTACATTAGTTTGCTTTTTTATTGCATTTGGCAATGGGTTGGAACCCTTTTCTTTGGCTCTTCCGCATGATAGACAACCAAGAGTCTGGACATGCAGCACCCTAAGCAATGACAAGAAATATCTTCAGAAGATCAGAGCGCGTCACGCTGCCAAAATGCAAAGAATTTCTTTTATTTGTTTCTGAGCCAAGGTATATTGTCAATAGAAATTTTTAAAACCGCAATTTTTATTTTTTTGTATATTGTATTATATATATTTATTATATTTTTTACAATTTATTTCTAAAGGGGTCTACGCAGTTCGAAAAATTTCGCGCGAAATGACAAAACTTCATATATAAAAAAAAAAATCCCATTTGGGATATCCCTTTTGGAATTTTTATTTATATTTTTCGAACTGCGTATTGGCCCTGTAACTTCTAGCAAAATAAATAAATATACATATATATATTGGCCTTAAGTTGAAGTTTGTGCAATTAGCTTTTTCTTCAAATCCGCAGTTGATTCTTTTGATCCAAGTCTTGGTGGAACCATGTCGTCTCCTTGTATGAATTTGCAAATCATAAAGACCATAACTGCTACCAAAAGCTGCCTATAATTTTCTCGAGTTCTAGAATTGATGGGCACTTAACGCCATCTAATGTGTGCCAATGGGGTTGGGCGAGTGGGGTTGGTATTACGAATACATAGCCTATTCCTTCCCAACTGTCAACCTCACCTTCACGCGGTACCCCCTGTTGAAACAAACGAAGCTCTGACGTCCGATAATAGGCGGTATAGCCTTAGGAAATACCTCGCCCCCCTTGCCAGCTTGATGGCAAGGCCGGCAGCCCCGGAGCCAAGCTCGGATGCGAAAGACCAATCACCTACCCATCTTAAAACTCTGATTAACGAAACAAAGGTAAACAAGTAAAAAAAGAATGAGGCTCTTTGTTCCATCTAGGAACCACGGAAAAATATATATATAAGATAGACTTTATACGATTTATTTGATATGATTTTCTTGTAAGTACACCTAATTCTGTTTTTACACGGTAGATTGGTTCCAGAAAAAACCGTGTAAAAAAAAACCGTGTAAAAAAAGTATGTATTGTAAATTGAATGTATGACAAGTTCAGGAACTAGAAACAATTATGTATGTATGTAAAACAGCTATGTTGTTAACAAAAAGAATAGGTTATTCAATTTTTAAGGTAAAAAAAAATTATTTATTTGTCTTGTGTTATTTTGAATCGTGCTAAATGAAATAAAATCGTGTAAAAAAATTAAAAAATTTGTATTTTCAAACCGTGTTAAATCAAAACCGTGTAAAAAAAGACCGTGTAAAAACAGAATTAGGTGTATTATAATATTTACATATTTTGTAAAACTTATATATATATATAAGTTCCTATAAGTCCTACAAGGACTAGAGGGCCGCTAAAACTTATAAACTTAAAAATATGTATATATACAGGGTGGGCCATCTGTAAGTCCATCCAAAGTGGATGGCTGGAAAATTACGATGTTCGCATACGGGCCTGTAGAGCCAGCCGTGTCGACCATTTGGGCGATATTATTTTTCATACATAAGTCAGTAGTTACAAAATTGCATTTGGTATATACATTTATCCAATTTTGTTGAAAAATATGCAAATAAAATGCAATTAACAAACAACGCAACAGTTGGCCCACCCTATAGGTACTATATAATGTTAATAATATAAAGAAAAAGATGGCGTACGTTAAAGTCGGGCGCGGACGACTTTGGGATACCCTGTACCACTGCTTGCAATAAAATCCGGTATATTGCTTAAGAACACCAAAAGACATTTGATTCCCAAATTAGGTTACGATACCTTCATAAGAAACCAAAAACAGACGAATTTTGAACCAAAAATGTTTTTTTGACCGATCGTTCCTATGGGAGCTATATGATATAGTCAACCGATTTTGACCAAATTTGGTGCACTGCTTGGGTGCTGTAAAAAACTTCTTAACGTCAAATTTGGTTATGATATCCTTATAAACAAACGAATTATCCATCTAAAACTTTTGGTTTTTTTCGAGGTCCTCTGAAACTCACCTATCGACAAAGTAAAATAAACTAGTCTCCCCTGACATGATTACGCATCTTATCTGAAAATTTGGTCGCTCTAGCTCTTTCCATCTCTGAGATTAAGGCGTTCATACGGAAAGACGGTCAGACGGACATGGGTATATAGACTTCTCGAGTCGCACTGATCATACTTTAGGTAACTTTGGGGGGTCTCTGACGTCTCCTTCTGTATGTTACATTCATTTTCGGCTTGCACAAACACAATATACCCTTTGTACCATACGGTACAGGGTATAAAAATTATATGCTTGAATGATTTTAGATGCAAATATTTTAATATATTTCCAAAATTTTCTATATTGCGTGGATTTTTATTAACTGAGTTCTCTGATAAAAATTAGTTTCATAATACATTCAGTATCTATGAGTTATTAAAACTACACTGTCGGTCAAAAAAACAGCCGATGATGAAAAAAACAATATTTCGACTTTTTACTACTGTTTCAGATTCAATCGTTCAATTTCCAAGCGAATGTACATAACTGAAGCTTATCTAAACTTTTGAAAATATTTTCCAGCGAAGTGGACCGCCCTCTTTTTGCTCTTGTTTTTCCACAAGTTTTCTCTTCTGTCTTCTCTTTTCTTTCTTTGATATTGATTCACGTTGATTAAAGACAGTTCCAGAGCTCAAATTGAATTGTTGCTCGAAATTTTCTGACTTCTCGATCAAGTTTTTCCCCCAACAATTCTACTACTACTACTATGAATTCTGGACTCCTAAGTGGAGCATAGAACCTCAAAGCGTCTGTTTCACCATATCAGGGGCGGCTTCTAGCTAAAGAATCTTTGTCAGAATAACATGGAACAAAACAATAATGGAAACATGTCTCCAAGGGGTACCCAACAATTATTGGTCAATCCCCCTGCTACGGCAGCCAGCACAGAGGATTTGGAGGTGCTAATTTTACGTTATAACGACAACACGATGAATGCAACCCCCAACAATTCAATCGGGTTCAAATCGCTTAATGGCGTGGGATTAGCCGCAGACAATTTGGGCCCGCTTTTCGACTGACAATTGTTTTTTTGCTTGCCATTACACTCCTATTCTATTCTCTTATTATTCAACTCCCATGTATTAAAAAAACCTAAAATTGTACGAAAACTTAATTTTTGTATCATCGGTCAAGTTTTTTTTGAGCGGCACTATACCTCAGCCCTTGGTGCTTTTTTGTTAAGTTTCGCAAAAAGAAATCTAAATACTTAAGAGTGAGGAATCTCCATGTTATCGTTATTATTGGCGAAATTGAACACGTTCCCGGCTGGTTCCAAAGTAGACAAGATTTGAATATTGCTTATATTATTATCCATCCAACTATTGCTGTTTACAATTATGGTATTGTAGTATTTTGTGCGGTTTAAGTCTTAACCACAGCCGCTAAGAAGAAACTAATCCGATGTACTTAAGCTTAAGCAGTTTTGGCCTGAACTCGTGCTCGAGCTCGAGTGGCAGCACTTCAGGGCAACAATAGAGCACTTAAGTGTTCGTTTTGTCTCTAAGCCCTTAAGAGTTTAAACCGCAACCGTAGCAGGTCAAACCACAAATTTCTTGGCCAGACATTAGAGAGCAGGTTAACACTTTCCAAAAATCAATGCAGAGCAGGTTCCATTCTCACTTTCTTAGCTTAAGCGGTTTTTGGTTGGCTCAATGTGGTTTAACTCTAAGCCAAAGACGCAGTTAATCAATGTGCTGCTGCTGCTGGTGACATACAACGCGTTAGTAGCTGCATCTCTCATTCATGCTTTGCAACCATATTGTGCTCATTTGAATATAATAGAATCCTGCAACAGCATGTCAATATATCTTATGTGCAACATATGTTGCAATATGAGTTGGGGCTCCAAGCGTAGAAGCAGCTTGGACACACATGTCTTGAGTTATTTTTTCTTCTTGCTAACTCCGTCGAGGCTTGGCAACATGACTTTGTCATTTGTGAGACGACATTCTTTACAATTTCCTCAATGCCTGTTTTGATCAGCTCTTCCAGGGTGGCATTCAAAGACGACATCACTCGCTATTGAGTCATCATCGCTGTAAGAACTCTTAAAACTAAATTTTGACAGTTCTTGCCATTTTGTGCAGTGTCTCGGCACCACAATGACCCTGCTTCAGTTGGACTAAACTGAGAATTATTGTGGCCACTTCCTTGTTTTGCATTGATTGAGTTGTCCTTTTGCAAGAACCAGACTAGAGAGCGTGTTCCCTGCAACAATATAAGAGTATGCACACACAAATTGAATTGTCAAAAGTTCTTTGCTATCTCTTCCATGAAGCAACTGCTCAGGCATATTTTTTGTCTATGGCGTCTTGCTGGGAACTTGATTCTGATAATGCACTAGGGAACTGGAACTACTACTACTACAACTATTAACACTTGTGTCCTTTGTTAAAGATGCATAATATGAGCGAATGTTGTGTGCAAAGTGTGGGAGGTCCAGGAGAAAACTCAATGCAACTCAGTGTACGAGGAATTTTAGTCTTGTAGTTTAAAAATGGGAACCTGGGAGTCCATACGGAACCGAAGTTTAGCCTTGGACTTGAAAAAATCATTAAGCAACACAAAAATCGTCGGGAAAAAGCACCAATTAGCCTATAGGGTGTTGGTGGAGATCGCGAATTCCACACGGAAACGGAGTTTTCTAAAGGGCCCCTAGATTTGAAAAAAATCATTAAGCAACTAAAATCTTCAGACAAAAGTAGTGCGAGCGGAATACTTTTCTATTGGCGGCCCTGTCCATCTTTCTATTAGCTTACAGGTTCCGGAATTGAAACACTGGTTGATTAGCCTATGACTTTACAGAGGCGGGGTAAGACAGCTGGATGACTCTTGCAATATCTGGCTGAGCGGAGTCATCCTTAAAGATGACTTTGTGATACCTTGTCCATCTATCTATTAGCTTACAGGTTCCAGAACTGAACCATTGATTGATTAGCCTATGACTTTACTGCGGTCGGGGTAAGTCAACTGGATGTCTCTTGCAATATCTGGCTGAGCATAGTCATCCTTAAAGATGATTTTGTGATACCTTGTCCATGTTTCAATTACCTTACAGGTTCCGGAACTGAACCACTGGTTGATTAGCCTATGATTTTACAGCGGTTGGGGTAAGACATCTATCAAGACAACTGGATGACTCTTGCAATATCTGGCTGAGCATAGTCATCCTTAAAGATGACTTTGTGATACCAAGAAAATCTCCAACTTGGACCAGCATTGCCTTAGGAAACTTACGGGACTGCAGCTTCAGGAAACACCTGAGCATAATGCGCAACGTAGACTCCAACACCTGAACTAATTTATTATTTTCCTTGCCAATTTATAAATATATAGTACATGAATATGGGTAAATACGGAATATCCGAGTCGAAGCAAAGGGCGCTAGGGTTCTGTGAAATTAGGAAGGAATCCTCCCAAAACCTACTTACGGAGTGTGATGCTCTTGCCAAAAGAAGAGCATCCCTCATCGGCGATCACACAATATCGATGCACGATGTCACTAGACAAGAAACATCCCAATTTATTTCCGAAATGGGACTAGATAAGCAGCTCTAGAGCTAGTAGGAAACACATTACATGCCAGGGGTCGCAGTGCAATCTTTCCCTTACAATAATTACCTTTAAGCATATTGTGAGAAGTTGTCTTTTAATGCACGGATTGTTTCGTTGGGTTAAAGTTCTCCTATTAGATTACCCCTTTTTAGCATTAATATTCGGTTTGGTCATTGAAATTGGTGCCTGGCCGGAATTACTGAACAATTTTCGGCGCTTTGGATTATCGTAATGGATTCACTTAAAAAAAACTCCAAGCATCAGCTGTTCACATGATACATGCTACGGAACTCAAAACCATGAAACACAGCCCAAAAAAATTGATTGATAGAACTTTTGCCCAAATAGCATACCAAATTGGCTTATTCCATTAAACTTGGCAATGATAATATTGTTGAGAAAGCTGCACTGCGAGCCCGTCTATTACAAACTCGATGCTATTCTAGCTGAGATGGTGTTAATGCCTTGGACGAAACTGTGCGGAACATATCTAATCACATCGAGCTGTCCCTACATCATGTACCACAAAAAACAAGTTCATCTGCTGATATGTGGTGGCACTAATCGCTCTCACCTGGTTACCTGATCAAGCTGGCATGTCGGTAATGGGGGTAGGGGTCGGACAAGTGTGCTGGGAACGGTTCAGCGCTACCAATGGCTCTTGTCGTTATTGATAAGCAAAGACCGCTCTAAGTTGTTCTGTTCCAAATATCGAAGATAAGCAAAAAGACAATGGACACAACGTCGTGTTTTATATCTCCGCTCCACTCCAGTGCGAACTTTCGAATATCCACGTTTCCACAAGAACAGCAGCAGTTGGACGAAAGAAGTAGTCACAGTGCACAGTATCATAGACCTAATGATCAACGGAATGCGACTTTTCCATCACGACTTTTTTCGTAGCTGTGGACATAAGCAGGGTATAGAAAGCGTCCTGTGTGACTGCCCTGTACGTCTCAAAAAATGCAGCCAATGCTTTGAAGAACTGCTCTGTTCACCATTGGATCCCAATGATCCCCATGATCGAATCCTCAAAATGGTCTATGAAGAAGAGCGACAAAATGGTCGTGTGTTATTTGCTATGTAAGCAGTGTCCACCGTTTATAAACCTACGTGCTGTTCCAAATATCGGAGATATGCAGAAAGACAATGGACACAACGTCGTGTTTTATATCCCCCAAACATTCTAGCCACTCCGCTCCACTCCAAAACGAATTTTCGAATATCCACGTTTCCACAAGAACAGCAACAGTTGGATGAAATAGTAGTCACAGATCTAATGATCAACGGGATGCGACTTTTCCATCACGACTTCTGGCGTAGCTGTAGACATACGCAGGAAAGGACTCTTTGTCTCAGCAAACGCATCCAATGCTTTGAAGAACTGCTCTGTTCACCATTGGATCCCAATGATCCCCATGAACGAATCCTCAAATGGTTTTTGAAGAAGAGTGACAAGATGGTCGTTATTTGCTATGTAAGCAGTGTGCACCGTTTATAAACCCACGTGCTCCTTCTTCCTTATCCCGGTTTGTATTTAGCAGAGCAGCATTTCTGAAATTCTCTGTAAACTTTTTAATCTTTCCAAATTAC
Source organism: Chymomyza costata (assembly GCA_018150985.1). NCBI lineage: Eukaryota > Metazoa > Arthropoda > Insecta > Diptera > Drosophilidae > Chymomyza > Chymomyza costata. The sequence continues at coordinate 2,278,913 of JAECWU010000127.1, read as the reverse complement.
AAGCGACTCTCAGTTATAATCAACATTGTTTTTGCCTCCTAGAACGGGGTAAGGCATGCAGAAGTTAAGATTGCACTTTCTTTGATCTCATTTAGGTCTCTTATAAAGGTTTTCGCCGTCAACCTGTTCATACAAACGTCGCATGTGCATGATCCAAATAGCTTTGTCTCATCTTCCCCATACCAACTTATTTTGACCCAACAGCAGTACTTCTCTCCCACCTAGTACCCAACTAGAATTTTCTCTAACTAATTAACCAGCATGTTCAAACGTTGATCTCCAACATCAATAGCACCTGGTATATGATAATAACTGGGTAATGCAATACCCACATCAAGGCACAACAACAGTTCCTATAGCGGGTGCAAAAGTACAAAACACCAGACACAATACAAAAGGCTCAATTCTAAACCAAAACGATATACAGTCAAAAGCCAGGGGCAGACGCCGCTCGTGAGGCAACTGCGATAATAATGATTTATGAATATTCAAAGGAAAGGGTTGACATGGACACTCAGACGGACACACACACATAACTGTACAGCTTACAGAAATCAAAGAGAGAGGCAGAGCCAAGAGCACCCAGTGTCAGGAGACCTTGCTGTAACCAAATACCACGAGCACGAGCTCGAGCAGGAGTTGGAACAGTAGTTCGGGATCGGGAGCACGATCTCTAGGCGGCCTAACGGCAAATGAAATTGATTTTTGACAATTGAAATTTTTGAAATTCGAGAGACACAAAATCAAAGGAAGGTGTACAGAGAGTGTACACTCTGTGTGTCTGTGTGTGTGTGTGCGTGCGGGGCGTGTCGTATTACTTGGTCCAATATTTAATAAGCATAACGGTGCTGCTCAAATATTTTCACTCATAACGGTGCCAACGGTGCAACCGAACGATCACAGTTATGTTCAATTTTTGAATGTTCCTGAGGCGCCCATAAAAAAAAAAAAATATATTTTACTGCCACGTGAGTGCGCATAAGTATACAGCGTGTGTTTACCTAGACAAACACACCTGGAATCCTGGCTAGCTGCTGGATGATAGGGTGTTGTAGGCGCTGGCGCACTCGTATTACCGAACTGCTTTTGGCCGAAAGAGCTCGTCAAGGATGTTGCAGAAAATGCAGATGCTCAACGCAGAGACAGGCAGAAGAGGCAGGGAGAGAGGTACATAGAACTACCGTTTCTGGCTGGCTGCCAGCCCCTTTGTTCGGCTGCTTATGTGCGTCCCCCTCTCGGCGATCATCATCATAATGCATTGGGTGCATTTTCTTATATTTTCTTTTTTTTTTGGGCTAAAGATTTTCTTTTAATTTTTTTTCTTTCTTTTGGTTTGTGTATGTGTGTGTGGGTAATTTTGCATCATTTTTAATGGCGGGTCTTCCGTTTATTTTTTTGTGTCCTGTGCTCTCAGCATCATTAAATTGGCAGCTGCCTGGACAGGCGGCACAGACCAAGCGGCAGAGACAGGCAATGATAAAGCTACAGAGATATAGTAGCTGGATCAGCGCTGCGTTGGTATAAGTTAGATTGAGAGTTATGCTGGAGATGGGATTGGAATGGGCAGCAAGTTTTTTGTATGATCCTGAACTTAACGCGTTTTCCGAGATCAACGTCGGCTCTCGAAAGCTTTTTTGATGCAAATTTTGGTTATTTTTTTTTTTTTTCCTGTTTTACTCCTCTTGGGAGCTTAGGGCCTCTACAAGAGCTTTCCATCGAGCTCTATTTTGCGCTGTTTGTTTGGCTGTAACCCATGGTATGTTTTGCTGCGCCAGTTCTTGAACGGCAGTTCGCCGCCAGGTTGCTTTTGGTCGTCCTAGTCATCTGCTTCCTTGGGGATTCCAGTCTAGTGCCATCCTAACAAACTCTTGGTTATACTGCAGAAGAATTTGAAACGTGGTTGCTGCCAAGATGAGCAAGAATTTTTTATTCATGATTTCCGCTTGTCCCGAAATTTATGGCCGGTTTCCAAAAGCTAAACATATTTTATTTACATTTTTTTTTTTAAATTTTCAACTTTTTGCATATTTTTTAAGGTATCTCCGAAAGCTGAAGTTGTGACAATGAAACGATAGTTCATGAATACATTTATTATAAAGGGTTTTCCAATGAGAGGTGTTATTTTGGTATTCAAAGAAAAATGCCATTTTTTGAGATAAATGATCGGATGTTTTTTTCATAATAAAGAGGAAGGTATGCCGTTAATAATGAAAAACAACATCAGCCAAATGGCCACCACGACCACGCTAACAGGACCATATCCTTGTCATAAAATTTTCCATAACCTGCCCTATGTCCTCGATAGCCTCACGAATTCTATCTATGAGGTCTTGAATCGACGCTGGGCTGTTGGCGCAGACCTTATCTTTGACGTGGCCCCAAAGGAAGAAGTCACAAGGTGTTAAATCACAAGATTTCGGTGGCCAATTGTGATCACCTCTGCGAGAGATAACACGTTCCGGAAACTTTTCCCCTAAAAGAGCAATGGTTTCGTTGCTTGTGTGGCACGTAGCGCCGTCTTGTTGAAAGTAAACGTTGTCCAGATTAATAGCATCCAACTCCGACCATAAAAAATCATTAATCATCTCTCGATAGCGCAATCCATTCACCGTAACTGTTGATTTTCGAAAAAGTAAGGTCCAATGACCCCGCCGGACCATAAACCGCACCAAACAGTCACACGTTGAGGATGGAGAGGCTTCTCAACAATAACTCTTGGGTTTTCCGAGCCCCAGATGCGACAATTTTGCTTGTTGACGTAGCCACCGAGGTGGAAATGGGCCTCATCAGTCAAGATGATTTTTCGATGGAATTCCGGATCATTTTCATGCATTTCAAGGACCCAATCAGCAAAGACACGACGTTGTTGATGATCGGCCGGCTTGAGTTCTTGTGCTAACTGAACTTTATAAGCCTTAGGACCCAAGTCTTTATGCAAAATACGGTGTAATGACGTTTGTGGAATGCCCAATTCCAAACAACGACGAGGAATGGACAGACCTGGGTTTTCTTCAACACTTTGGGCTACCGCAGCAATGTTCTCAGTTGTTCTTGAGCGACGTGCACGGGTTTTATTCTTTATATCACTTACTTGTCCTAACAGCTCGAATTTTTCCACCCATTTCTGTTTTGCGTTGCGACAAGGTGCTTCACAAAATGTTTTAGTTTTGCGAACTGTCACTGCAAGATTTTCACCATTTTTCTAGTGAATTTTCATAATTCCAATGCGTTGTTGAAGCTTGTATCGTTCCAGTTTTAGTAATGGCGTAGTTTCTTCTTGTCAAATGTCAACGAATAAAAGCTTTAAAAGTAACAGCTACCGAAATACCGGGTGGTTCAAAATAACACCTCTTGTTGGAAACCCTATACAACAGAAGATATAGTCAAAAATGTACAAATGTCATCTCCCCTTGCCAATAAACCGCGAAAATATTTGACTCTATGTAATTATGGCAACAAGTGATCTAGAATCGCAATTTTTGGTAAGCTGATTCATGTGCCTCTAATGAATAAATCCACATCCAAATTCTATCGTTGCAGAAACCCACCCCCCGCAATCGATTAACCGTTTTTTCTCTCACACCCCTCAACATAACAACTTGAAACTTGCCCTATATAGGCGCTTTAAATAGCTTATTTGACATAACTTTCGATTCTCATCGAAATCGCTAGAAATTTATGGAGCTTATAGGTATAAATATAGTTTTGCACCAAAAAAAAATCTTCCAATTGGAAAGTTCTTAGAAGGAATATGCAGGAATAACTTTTTATCGAGAAAAAATGTACACGGTATTACACAGTCGGGCACTGCCTCGACTGCATTAAATTTTTTTTTGTATATATTATTTTTTAAATGTTTCATCAAGTCAGAACTAACAATAATATATAAAATATTTATATAAATAATTATAAACTGTTTTACCAAAAAAATATTTTGCTATGTGACAGGAAGCCAGCACAGGCTTTTGTATAATATAAAAATATTTGTATACAGTTAGTAATAAAAAATAAAAACGTGAAACTAAAAAAATATTTTTTTTTACAGTAACTGATTTATTGATATGAATAAAGTACAAGTATATAGAAAATTATTGTCAAAAAGCTGCATTTTATTGCCCAGCGGCTATAACCAGTTATGAATTATAAGCAAATGAATCAAAAATGAATCAAAAATGAATCAAAAATTCATCACATTCATTTACATTGATAACAATTTAACAAATTACTTCTTGAAGCCTTTTTGAAAAAGTTTTCAAAATATTGTACAACAGGGAATTATAGATTTGTAGCAGGCCGAAAATGGCGGAATAGTTTAACTACATTCGTCAAAGTCTCAACATTTTTATACCCTGTACCTATAGGTACAAAGGGTATACTAGATTTGTGCAATGTATGTAATGGACAGAAGAAGGCGTGGCAGACCCCAAGTGCTTTATACCAAAATGCTTATCATAATCTCGGGTAGTAATTGAGCCATATACGTCTGAACACCAAGATTTCGGAGACTATAAGAGCTAGAGTTACGAAACTTTACCAGCTGGTGCATATTTTCTCAGAAGCTGAAGTTTGTTGAATTATGTCAATATCTTCCCCCATTTCCCCGTAGTAGATTTTCACGGTTTTTAGTTACACCGATTAATAATTTCACAGAGCGTTGCGTCATGTCTAAATCGGCCAAATACAACAGAAGATATAGTCAAAAATATCAAAATTTTACCTCCCCTTGCCAATAAACTGCGACAATATTTGACCCTACGTAATTTTGGTTATAAGTGACCTAGTATCACCAATTTTGGTGAGCTGATTCATGTGGCTCTAATGAACAAATCCAAATCCAAATTCGATTTACCGTGTTTTCTGCCACACCCCTCAATATATGAACTTTTCATATGGTACCCCATAAACTTAAATAACTTACAATTACAATCGGTTAAAATTTACGGAACTAAATCTAGAGATAGATATCGTTCTGCACCTAAAAAAGTAAAAAATTGAATTGGAAAATTCTTCGACGGAATATGCAGGAATAAAATATTTCGAGAAAAAAGGTACAGGGTATTAAACTGTCGCGCACCGCCTCGACTGTATTACATTTTTTTTTAATATTTTATAGAGTAGTCATCAGGCCCGGGGGAAAAATTTGCCGACCCTTCTATTACACCTTTAGCTTGATTCAAGTCAGTATGACAGTAATTACACCGGGCCCCCGAGAAAACTCCAGGCCCGGGGGGGAATCCCCCCCTTCCCCCGCCCCTCTCGTCAGGCCTGGCAGTCATCAATTCTAAGTTATACAAGAATTTTAAATCAGAGCAACATAGGCTGGATGTTATAAACACATTTTGTGGTGTCGAAAAGTATTCAATTAATGCTTAAATTTTTTTTAAGGCCCATACGCAGCATGAAAAAATTCCGCACGAAATGTCAAAGCTTCATATAAAAAACTAAAGCTAATAAGGGATCTAATCTGAAAGTTTGGTTGCCTAGCTCTTACCGTCTCTGAGACCAGACAGACGAACATGGGTATATCGACCTCTCTAGTCACCCTGATCATACTTATGGTATCTATAGGGGTTGTCCGAAGACTCCTTCTGTATGTTACATATATTTTCGGCTTGTACAAACTTAATGTACTCTTTTGAAAAATGTTTTGTCTTGAAAGAAATGGGTTTTTGGGTGAAACCCAAATATCACAAGTTGGGTTGATCGAGTTGTCTAAAAGAAGTCAATTTGGTGGAAAAAAAAGTTTTTAAAAGAATTTTAAGACATTTTTCCTAATATGTACTTACTTTTAAAAATAATGTAATAATTCGAAGCTTCTAGTGCTTTTGAGCCAGATCCAAAAAGTGACTCAAATGTACCACCCATTGTAATAGGTACATAGATGCAGTAGTTAGCGTTGGAATGCGTATAGATAAGTGAGGGTGGAAATGTGGGAATTGTGATTGACGCTGAGTTTGCTAAAAAAAACATGCCTATAACCTGCCCACAAAAGCGCTTTATAAAAAAAAACAAGGAATTTCATATATACAATGATTCACACGGATCATGCTCATCAATATGCAGGCCATCATTAAATTAATTACATCATACAATCATTTTGATTATAAGCACTTGGTTAATTTGAGCCTTTATGCAAAACACTTGCAATAGTTCCCACGTTTCCCGTATCCGCATACGGCCGCGGCAGCGTCCACCCTTGGCCTTGTACATACAGTCTATCTATATCTGTCTTTCCATACGTTTGCCTGCTACTTCAAGAGCACAAAATACCACATATCAGGACTCGGTACAAACTTATTTGAATAATTCCGAGTGACGCGCTCATGCGCAGTGCCTTACTTGCTTATGTATACACGTTATATTTATGTCTGACCCACAGAGACCGATCGATCTATATGCCAGTACCCGTACCCGTACCCTCTAACCGACACACAGTACCATGCTATCCCTCTTATGCAAATGTGCTCTGTGTGTCCTTGCATGCTTCGCCGCTTATGAAAATGAACATGATATGCTGATTTTGGTCCTTTTTGTTTTCTATGATGGGGCCCCGGTTAGGCTCGGCTCGACTTGGTTAGGTTTGGTTTGGTGCGGTCCGGCGCAACTCTAGCCCATAGCGCACCATTGTATGTATGTGCAACATATGCTAATGACTGTGCGTGCATGTTTGACTAACATTAAGAAAGCTGACGTCATAGGAACCAGACAAAGTCCTGCAAAATATAAAAAGTTGCGAACAGCTTTTGTAAGTAGCAACGTAGCGCTGATATGGGTCTGCCTGGGATACCGAGAATATTGTTATTTTGTATGTAAACCTAGTCGCTACTGAAATACCCTGCCAACATCTTTTTAGAAGTACGAAGGACTAAGCGCTGTTATGCATCTACCCTTATAGGTATAAGTTTATCAAGTTTATTCTCATCCATCACATTATAAGTTAGGTTAGGGAGGCGGCCACTTAGGCCTAGACTGGCCCGTTGTGATCATTATAAGGTAACTAAACATAGTTTTTAAGAAAACAAAAATGATTTGCCTTGACTTGGAGTCGAAGTTTAGTCTCTAGATGTCGCGTCCTTAAGTTTTGCGGCCAACACTCTAACAACTCAGCTACTCACTGAGACTACTCCAACTCCCGCCTCTAAAATCTTGGATATTTATGATCCGATAACAATGATCTTTAGTTTTAATGCAAAGGTTTTTTTTTCTTAGGGCCTATACGCAGTTCGAAAAATTTCGCGCGGAATGACAAAACTTCATATAAAAAAAAAAATCCCAAATGGGATATCCCAAATGCAATTTTTTAAACTGCGTAGACTCCTTTATTTGAAATTGAAATTTAGGGCTAAATTAGATGACGTCAAAATGTCAAGCTTGGGTATTCTTCTTATCTCTTAAGATCTTGTTGTACATACAGACTGTCAGAGGCGAACGCACGAACAGATAAGACATATCTATATCCTATATGCTGTTGCCTCTATTGGTGGTAACATCGAGAAGTCTCAGGTACGCTACTTATTAAAAATATTCTTATTTTCGTCCTTCTTTACAATTGTTCTATATTTTATCTTTCGCGTAACGCCTTTAAATTTGCAGCGTTGGCTTTAATACTCTTCACTTTCACTCATTGACCGAGACGCTTCTCGTTTCACAAACTATGCAAGACTCTCGCTTTTCACTCACTCTCTAGATTTGGCTGCCGATCATGAAGCGGACCTGGAATTCTCGCCCAAACCTATACTAAGTTATCCTAAACGGCATTCAGCTTATCTTACTATCTACCCGAATAGAAAAGAAAGAGTCCGCCGAACCTAACGCTATCGCCATCACCTACTCTACACTTACAGCTATGCACTAATACCAAACCATAACTAGCGCGCCAAGCTTAAACAAGGTATACCTTAACTAGTGTTGGTGAGAGTAGGCGCCGAACCTAACACTATCCCTCTCACCTACTCTACACTTACAGCTATGCACTAATACCAAACCATAACTAGCACGCCAAGCTTAAACACTAGTATTGGTGAGAGTGGGCGCGCTTTCACCGCTACTCTCACTAAGCAGTCCAAGCAGTTTTCATACTGCCCTATTGGCAAAATAGGAAAACTGTTGTTATCCTACTCAGCTAAGCTTTTTGCCTCCCCTAGTCTCTGAAATCTTTGTAACCTGATTCCATTCAAGCCGCTGCGGAAATTTGGTAGCGTACAGTATATACCCACACTATGAGAAAAGAATATATTTTTTTTTGGTTTTAAATAATTGCATTTATATATAGGTAGTATATATAATTTTTTGTTTTCACATAACTCAAACCAACATTATACAAAATTACAACTAAAACTATGAAAAAAAAAGTTTGCTTAAAAAAGACGAAAAAAAATGTTGTATATTATATATGGTTATTACTCTTAATGCGCCTGCTTAAGTATTTTGGTGGATCTTTGTTTTGTATGCTCTGAATGGGAAGTTATATAGTATATGTTCATATCACTAGATGACTGACTACAAGGAGTTGTTATGTACACGCTGTTTGTAGAGTGCGCTCACATGAGTACTGCGGCTGCTGTGGGATCGCCAGCATCTGACTTGGGCGTATGCGCCTCCCACCAGTCAATGGCATCGATCATGCTCTCGTCGGAGAGTCCAGCACATGTGCCTGTGGTGGCAGTAGAGCTATCCAAGAGCACATCACTAAATTCCTTTTTGAAGCTGGGCAGGCTTACTACCACATTTTCATCATAGTAGGAAGCCGCTGCTGCCTCCTGCTGCTGCTCGTTGTCATAGTAAACGGGCAGCACGGGTGAGCAGAGCTGCAGTTGTTGTTGCAGTTGCAATTGCAAATGTTGTTGTTGCTGCTGCTGCTGGTGATAACTGGCGGGCGGAGAGCTGGCTTGCTGCACAAAATCGCTCTCACTGTATTCCTGTTTAATCAAACTGGACACTGGCGGCAGGCCAGTGGCACACGTCTGCAATAACAGTTCATTAGCGGCAGCGGCAGCGGCGACAGGTGAAACTGTGTCGTCACCACTTGATGACGATGACGAAGAGCACGACGACGGTGGTTGTAGTTGCATTGATGAACTGCCGCCGCCGTTACTGCAGCGGCTCAATGGGGGAGATGTGTTTGGCGGTGTTGTTGTTGTTGTTGCCGCTGCTGCTTGTGGCACGGGCGATCGTGATAAAGTGCAGCGTGCGGCAGGTGCAGCTGCCGCAATAATTGCGACGGCTGCGGCCGCTGCTGCTGCATGCAGATCAGCTGCTGGGGGACTGCTTAAGCAATTTGTGTCAATTAAGGCTTGAAAATGCTCCTCATCCAGACTTGAGCTTGGCGGTGAGCTGAGCATATTAGGCGTTAGCAGCTGATAGGTATTGGTGCCCGGTATGCGCACATACTGCAGTCCATTGAGCGTGGTAACGCTGGGCAGCAACAATTGTTCCACCAGTGACGACGTAGTTGACTCCTGTGCATCATAGACACTGGGCGCCGGCGACAAAGGCTGTGGCTGCATTTGTGACTGTGGCTGTGGCAGGGACTGCGGCAGTGTTGTGTTGCTGGCAGCGCATTCATCCAGCTCGTAGTTGCTCATCGAGTCATCGAAATGATCGTTTAGATCATCAAACTCATCCTTGATAAACATAAAGCTATCGTCGCCGCTGGACGAGCCCGACAGACAGCCCATGGGTGGAAAGTCAAAGCCTAGCAAACGCTCCAGACTGCGTATATATTCCACAGCCATGCGCAGTGTCTCCACCTTGGATAGCTTCTTGCTAGCACCACGTCCGGCGCCCTGCGCCTCAAAAGCCTCCGACACTTCCTCCGGTATGCGTTCACGCAGCGCCGCAAAGCCATTGTTAACTTGCTTGACACGATTGCGCTCGCGCGCATTGCGTCGTGCCACCGCCTGTGGCAATGGCAAACCCTTGCGTCCCGGTGTGCCCGCTGGCTTGTTGCTAGCAGCAGCCGACTCGGCGGCCAGCTTGACTACGGCTTTTAGTGCTTTGCTGGCTGTCTTCTCCTGGCCAGCCTTCTTGCCCAGCTTCAATGTGTTATCCTTTGCTGTGTTAAGCCGGCACTTTTTGCTGCCCACCAATTTGTTCTGCTCGTTTTGTGCCTTGGACTCCGCCAGCGGACGTTTGCGCGGCAATGTGGCAGTAACCGTGGGCGTCATGCTGGCTGCCGCATTGTTCACCGCACCCAGCATGCCAAAGTCCTTGATCTTGCGTATGATGGTGTTCTGTCCGGCTATGTGCAGCGTATTGGCATTGCTCTCGCTGAGCACATTGTGCACCGTAATTTTGCCAAAAGCTTTGCCATGTCCCAACGTTGTTACGGCCCTGACATTCTCCTTTTGTGGCGCCTTGCTGGGGGCGCTGCTGCTGGAGTTCTGCAGTGTGGGCGGTGTGGGCGCTAGACTATAACTAAGTGCAGCCATTACAGAGAAAGAGAGTGTGTGCGTGTGTGTGGATCGATCACGACGACCAGCGCGTTGGGCGCTGACTGACTGACTGACTGACTGGAGTTAGACTGGGCTTGGGATTGCGCGCTTTGTGTGCGTAGGTCCTTACGGTAGGACAGCTGCTTGCGTTCTGTGTCGCGTGCCCGATATCTGGCAATACAAAATGTCATGGGGCGTCATCGACGTCACCGTCGTCGGCGTCGTTGGCAGCAGCGTCGACGGAAATGACTTCGGTGACTGATGGCGTACACAATGAAAAATATAACGTATCCTTGCTGACTGCGACGGCGGCTGCGACTGCGCTGCTCAGCTCTGCGCAACTCTACTCTGCCGCTTATGTAAAACATAATGAAATGAAAACAACAAACGGAATTTATTTCACACACACATCGCTGACTTTTCATCCCCTAGTTAAGGTATACTGGGTGTCCTTTCCCTCACACCAACACACACATGGGCACACCTCAGTCATGCATTCAGTCAGTCAGTCAGTCAGTCAGTCCTGCCGTCCTTACGTCGTCTGTCAGTTGGCTTTTGGGAAAACTAACATCTGATCTCCAGCGTTTGCGCCTGCGTCCTAGGGGTGGTTTCCCTTTGGATCTGCCTCTGCCTTTGCGCCTGCGTCTGTGTGTATGTGCGTGTGCATGCGCGCCACAAAAAGTTTACCTATATAACATTTCTTGTTTATATACCGCCCATAAATACATAAGTAAATAGAGCGCCTTGCCGCCTTTTTTGTTTTTTTTCTGTTTTTTGAGCTTTGGCAGCCCTGGTTTTATCGCGCACCTTCGTTCCCACATGCGAACATAGATCACCTTATGCCAGAGACCGAACAACTCTCGTCGACTATAACAGCAGGAATTTGCATAAATTTCTGTTTTCAAGGCACTTATTTTTTGTATCTTAAAGATACGCTTCGTTGGACACAAGAGTGGGGGTAGTCGCTCTTGACATACTGTTTCTTTCCACTTAAACTTTATGCTCAAAATAGTTTAGTTTATTGAGATATTGATACCTTGTATATACAGCATATGGTTAATTCTAAAAAATATGGACTCACTGTGAGAATCTTAAATTTTCTTAATCATTCCAGAAATTTCCATACGTTAGACATAAATAATGATAATTCGATGGAAAGAACATACTATATACAAAATATGATTGGTTTCAGGGTTTCGAGTTCCCTTGACCAGATTAAGTACAAATTTATTATTTGTTGACGTATTTAGGCATACTTTCTTTTTGCTTTTGCAGGAAGAATTCCATTTCTATGATACATTTTGGAATTTTTCTCAAAGGAAACTTATATATCTTGACGAACACTTAATTACCCAGCATCATGGAACTACGGCTAAAACTTAGATTGTTTCGAATCGCTGAATTCGAATCCGAAATCAAAGCCCAAATAGGTGACGATATTAAACATATTTTGTGCAACAAAAATTAATTTTTCCAAACTAATAAAAAACAAATTGGCGCCTGTAGAGAGCTACGAGTACATGACATATTTTCGGGTAGGCTTCCATGGCTGCAGCTTTTTGACATCGTCATTGATCTGAAACATAAAATGCAATTTTTCCTCTTAATCTATGGACCAAAACGACCAGAGCTATGGCGGAAAGAGAATGGGACACGGTGTCCGGTTGTCGCATCTCCCGAGCACTCTGGCCTAGGTATAACCCAAAGCGCACACCTGAGCTCCTGCGTTTTCATAAAAGCCGGACCAAGATGTTGGTAGGAGTTGTAACGGGGCACTGCACCATTGGCCACATGGCTGAGAGGCCATCACGACTTCTGCCGTAGCTGCGGAGACGAGGAGCAGACAGAAAGCATCCAACACCTGCTGTGCGACTGCCCGGCGCTTCTAAGAAGACGAACCCAATTTCTGGGCAAACCGTTCTTTGAGGATCTGGGTAGTTTGGCTTATGTGCCCATTGCGGATCTGGTTGCGTTTGTCGAATCCTCAAAATGGTTTTGCAATAGGAGAGTCGTAGGTGATTGGGGATGTCCTACAGTTTTCATCCTCCTCCCCACCCTCCCCTCCCCACTCCCTTCTCCAACTCCAAAAAAAGTATCTTTGAGAAAAACGTGTTTAAAGTTTTAAAACTGAAGCGACCGCGCGGCGGGTTGCCGTGCGCCACACTCCTTTTTTTTTTCAAAATCACTTCGGGACATCATTTCTAACAGAATTGTCTAGCAATTTGAAATCGATTTACTGAAGATGCTACACATGTGCTACCCCACTCAAGCTCTCTCACACTCCCAAAACATTTAAAGTTTCTTGAAATTCTGCGCCACAGGTCACACAGCAAAGGAAACTTTGAGCCCCCTCTCGAAATTATTTTGTTTGCCAGCTACCACTGGTTGTGGCTGTTGTTATTGTTGTTGTTGTTGTAACGAGTCCGGTAGTGAAAAGTTGGTTGGTTGTTGTGCCTGTGCAAGACACTTTTGGTTTTCCACTATCGTACTCGGGGTTTGGCAATTCTTGGTTAGGCATAGTATTCCTGCGTCGACTCCGGGACAAAGACCCGATTGCCGTGGGAGTCGTTGTTGTTGTTGTAGCGACTATCTCGGTGCACCACATATGTGGATTGTCAGATTTATGGAAAGAAAGAATAGGAGAAAAGTTAGAAAGCTTATAGAACATTGGAGAATAACCCTGTCCAGCTCGAGGAAGCGTGCTGCTACGGTCGGATTTGTCCAAAGGGGTGAAGGTGTGAGCCCAGTGCGTTTCGCTGGACACATAAAAAGCTGTTCTGTATTATGGGGGCTGCTGCCGCAGTGTGGACAGACATCAATTACCTCTGGATTGACTCTCGCCAGGTAGCTGTTTAGTAGCTTAGAGTATCCTGAGCGGAGTTGGGACAAGGCAGTTCGTTGCTGCCTTGTTAGTGATTTTTCGGACGGATCTAAAGGAGGAGGCTTGGAGCCTAAGACTGGGTTCGGTCTGGAGTTTGTAATGACTTCCACGGCAGCCGGTTCTCAGTACCGGTCTCCACAAGCTGCCCAAGGGCTGCCAACCCCCGATTATCTCGGATGCCCAAGTATTTGAGAGTCGTTGTTGTTCTTATTGTTGGCAGTGGAGCTATTGCCACCGCATAGTAGTTAACATAAATGAAGGTCCTTGTCTCATGAAATTATGTTTAAATGATATAAATATTAAGGAGAGCTTGCGCCATCTAACGGCCACACTTAAGAGCAAAATAAATGATGACGAGGACGACGACTACATTAAACATTTTTGGTCTATGTAATAGAGCGACGAGACTCTTCATCTGTTTTTGTTGAAAAACATTCGGAATTTGTGGGACTTAAGGCATAGATAATAATTACACTATACTACCGTGTCAAATGTAAAAAGACTCATCTTTTATAAATCTGAGCATAACTTTTACGCAGTAGATTTGCTACACTCAGTTGGGTTTTTGGGAAACGCCCAGAATCAGCTGGCAGAGGGGTGCGTGCCAGGCCATAATTCTTAAGCAGAGGCTTAGCTATTCCTTTATGGCAAATAATTTGCCAATTGTAGCACTAATTGCTAAGAATTCCATAGCGTAGAATGCTTAAGAAAATGCACAGGACTTGTATGTATGTATGTCAATAAATGGCTATAAATCCTAATTAAAATTGACAAGATAACGTTTACCTATGCTGGTGCTGATGAGTTGTGAGTTAAGCTGAGTCTAGATGAGCACTCCAACCGGGTGCAATTAGGGTAGTTGGATGGTGGGAAAATAATTTCCAAGTGCCGAGTACCGAGTGCCTGCCATGAGCTTAAGATGTGGCAAGATCCAAAACAAGTTTGACAAAGGATGGCATAGACAGATCTCTCAAGTCATGCTACAATAATTTTTTTCGGCAGCTACAAGTACACACATGCTATGTATAGTATGTATGTATATGTTTATGTACTTGTAGTAGTATATGACTGTTGCCGTAGAGTCCTTTTGTAGCTCTTTCTCTCTCTCTACGTCATAGCTTGTACTTGCTACAGAAATTATAAACTTGAGTTCACTCGAAAAGTTCAAGGAAACGTTGAGCTCTCTGCTGCTGCTTTTAAGCGTCTTGACTTGTCCCTACTACCGGTTTACCCAACTCTTCAGGCATCCTGCATTGCTTTGTATAGCTAGGTCCTTTATTTATTATTATTTTTTGCTTTTGGCATTTTTGGTTTTCATGTAGCCTACAAAGGAGTCAGCAGTTGTTTGCCACAAGACGCAGCTTTGACTTGGTTGCGTCCCACTTTGCCAGCTATATACACAAGTCATTATGCGCTTATGTACATGCAACGCTTTATATACCTACTACATAGTGTTGCAAAAGTTTTGACCGCACTATATCAAAAATATTATAATTATAAAAAAATAATAAAATAAATCCAGCTTTACGGTGTTATATACTCAGACTGCAACCCTTAGCAACACACACAAACACACATGCACACAAGCTCTTTATATACCTTAAATTAATTTAATAGTTATATATAAGTACAATGGTATATCAAAGCCTATAGCTACTGGGGTTGAAATCCTTTTAATGCCGCGCTCACAAATACGTCAAGTTAGACTATTATAATAATTATTATTTCTTTAAAAAACTCAATCCTCTAATGTATGGGCTGGGTGTTATAAATGCAAAAAGTTTAAAAAAAAAATAACGTTCGGTTGTTGCTGAGTGCGGTACGAAACAGAAAGATCTATATTTACGGAATAGGTTGTACGGCAAGGAGCGGCATAGATAGATCTTAATTTTTATTTAAAGGGGTGTACGCAGTTCGAAAAATTTCGCGCGGCATGACAAAACTTCATATAAAAAAAAAATTCCACTTGGGATATCCCAAGGGATTTTGTTTTTTATATGAAGTTTTGTCATTCCGCGCGAAATTTTTCGAACTGCGTAGACCCCTTAAAAAGAAATCCTTTTAAAATTATATCTTAAAAAAACCAAAAACTGTCAATTCAACAATTAGCAATCCTAAAAAAAATTACGAGGTTGGCAGAAGACCAACATGACGACATTTCTAGGTTTCAGTCGAGTCCTTATGTCCAAAACTATAAGGCCACTTCTACTGAACATCCATCCTCTCACTTTCAGTAGAAGTGGCAGGAGTGCATAAACATTTGTTGACTAAGTTTTGTAGCCCAACACAGTCGGATCCCTGGAAGTAGAATAATATTTAGTTACATTTTTTAATTGCTTAGGGCCTATACGCAGTTCGAAAAATTTGTTTTGTCATTCCGCGCGAAATTTTTCGAACTGCGTATAGGCCTTTTACTTAAATAATTTTTTGTGGTCCCCATCGGATTTGGTGACTCTAAAAGCTTCGGATGGTCAAAAAGGTTCGACGTGTTAGCACTGGTTTTGTATTCTTATTGACATGTTGCCAATTTTTTGTCCGTTGATTTGTCAAAAAAGTTTTTTACGTAAAAAAGTATACTATCGATATATCGGACAAAACCATCGATAGTATCCGTAAAATTCAACTATCGCTATTATCGATAGTGCCATCGATAGAAGCAGCTGAATCCGAAGTCCAAAAAACTCCTTAACACATGGGTTATGAGATAACCACCAAAAAATCGCAAAAAATGAGATAATTTGGATATTATCTCAGAACTCTTGGATCGGGGTTTTTTTGACTTCGGATTCAGCCGCCCAAAGTCCATAGGGGTGCCTCTATCACATGTAAAGCACCAATTGTTTTTGTGAGCCTGTGAGTTAAAAACAAAATGATCTGTTCCAGCCAGAATTGCAGTCTCATAATCTTTAAACTAATTTGAGATCCCTTCATTATGGTTATTAAATAAAATCATGTCAACGTTTTTTGATTTAAGCGAACTTCACTTGTCGCTCACTCGATTGCCAGCCTTGCTTAACTTTAAAAAGTATTACCTTCCAGAAATTCAACGGGCACATGCTTGAATCTAAGTTTTCGACATTAAAATATTGTCGAAGTGCCAAAATTGAGTCAACCCTACTATGTCGGATCTCTTGAGATTTGATTTTTTCCAAAAAAGCGAAAAGTGTCTACGACGTGGATGCTGTTGATTGCCCATAGTCTGTGCGTAATAGGATTTGGACGATAATCGTAAGTCGAAATATCGATGATCGGAAAAAAATAAAAAAAACATCGATGCATCGATATAACATCGATGTTACTTCCAGCACTACTATCTAGCTTAAAGGCAACATGACACGCTACACTTATTTTCACGCATAAAAACACTTTTAAGTTGTTTGGCTTACAATTCGCAAATAGTTCAAGCATTATTGCTATGAATAGCTCAAGAATGAGCTACAATAAATTTCTTTTGTTCTCCTGAACATATTAAAGTTAAACTTTAGCGGCTCGCTGGTGGTAGGAGTCACACACATTCGCATAAATATTAAAATATGTAACTCATATCCTGTTCGGGCATTACTGCAGGTTTTTTTTTTGTTCCCTATGTTTTGCTGCTGGCCGTGACTTTCATCTTCGTTTGCTACGCTCAATGGCAGAATGTATAAGAGGTCTTGAGAAAATTCAACACTATGTGCAAATAAGGGATCTTCTATTTGATTTGACTCAAATCGCAACGCAACGCATCGTATCGATTTCAGTGCAAGTCTTGTGGGAACCATTCTGGAATTATGAATGCATTATGAATATGGGAACTTATGAATATAGATGAAGAGTGAAATTTGTTTTTCTTTCTTTTCTTTTTTTTTTGTCATGTCCCGAAGCTGTAAATCAATCAAGCAAAACATTTTCGGCACTTTCGAATCCATTGTATGCATTTATTTTTGTATGCCTTGGGCATCACTTGGCGCTATAAAATTAGCTTTCATTGTAATCCGAGCGATTTGCCGAGTGACTGATGAAGTGTTCCATGCACAGTAGTTCTGCTAGTGGCATACTTTAAGAGCTCACTGTCTACACTGTGCTGGGGTACTTGGTACTTGTCGTCGACTCAAGTGCTTCACTGTGTTGTTGAAGGAAGTTGCCTCCTGCGTAGTCCTGTTTTCGTCCTGCTTGATTTAGTGGCATCTGTGCGCAGTTGTGCGCACATAAATTTCATTTTTCAGATTTATACTTTTTGGTAATCATATCCAGAAAATACCCAAGAAAACATATGAGCACAGTAAGCAACTAAGAATGGAAAGGAATTATGATTTTATGAGT
This sequence comes from Chymomyza costata, assembly GCA_018150985.1. Taxonomy (NCBI): domain Eukaryota; kingdom Metazoa; phylum Arthropoda; class Insecta; order Diptera; family Drosophilidae; genus Chymomyza; species Chymomyza costata. The sequence continues at coordinate 2,261,297 of JAECWU010000127.1, read as the reverse complement.
GTCCTGTTGTTTGGCATTGTATTGCAGCGTGTAAGGAAATTTCAAAGGGGCTCAAATGCAACGGAAGTTCTTTACACAAGGACCTGAGGGAGTTGAAGTTCAAAATGGATCAGGTTAATCGAAATGAGCTCAGTTTGGGCCGCGCGGAGTTTACAATAATAACAATTATGTTAATCGGAAAGCTAGTGTCCTTGTGCTCTCGTCTAGCACTAGAGCCAGTGTCCGCCTAAGAGAGAAATTCTTCTTCTGGTTAGAGCGTCACACTCAGTAAGTATGTGTTGGGAGGCTGCCTTCTCAAACTCCCTGAAGAACCCCCCTAAGACCAAATCCAGGATCTGCAACCTGCTTACGGGAACACCTATGCAAGATCATCCCCCTCCCCATCTATCCAAGTTTTGGGAGGGGGGTTCGGGCCCGAAACACACTCCCTCTTTCCCGTGGATCCGCGTGGGGGGGTTTGGTCCCGAAACACACTCCCTTTTTCCCGTGGATCCGCCACAGCCCATAAGTAACCCGGGCAGTATTGTAAGCGAAATTTGGACGCTATTCGTCGTTGGGTTGCGGAAGTTACAGATACAGTAAATCGTACAATCCTTGTGCATAGTCTCAAATTGTTGTCCTTTAAACGTTTTTCATGGTCGTCAACATTAGGGGGAACAGCGTCCGCAGCTTTTCTTGCACCTTTCATTAAAGTTACATTTTTTAAATGTGTCAATCTCAAGTCCCACGCCACAATCCAATTAAAGTGTTAGGAACCCGCCGCGCACTTTAGTTTGCCAACAGGTAGAAACCAGAGAGAGCCACGAGGAGGATATGCGTCGGCTTGAGTAGAGTAGGGTCCAGCTGGCATTCGCCAGCTTGAAATGCTATCAGACACTCTGCCTAGTGTACTCTCCCGCAATCTACCCAATGGGACAATAACTCTTGCTACTTTGGGCTCAGCAGGCAAATGAACAGTAGAGCCCTCTCTTGTCAGATAAAACTGACACTCTATAGGACACTTATCCTTCTAGTCCTCTTATATGGACGGTAACACAATCGGACGCAGCTGCTCTTGGGGTGTTCGAGTGAAAGCTTCTTCGCAAGATCTTCGGTTTCGTTTACGCTGGTGATAATTATCGTGCTCGATAGAACGATGAGCTGCGACTTTGCTGGTTGGGTCATGTAGTAGTTCGTATGGATGCGGAAACCCCAGCTCTTAAGATGTTCGATGCGGTAGTTGGCAGTCAGCGGAGAAGGGAAAGACCACGGCTGCGTTGGCAGGATCAAGTGACTGAAGCTCCGTCAACCTGGCGAAGGCGTCTGTAGGGAAATGTTGCACTTGGCTAAGACCCGCTAGGGTTGTATCTGCCAGTTAAGAAGAAGGAACAGTAAATATTATAGTCGGGCTTTGACGACTTTTAAGTTAAATTGATAGCAAAAAATTAAAACTTCCTACGTATCCTACGACGTTGCGCTAATTTGGAGTAGACCTCTACCTCTCTGTAAGTATAAAAAATCCCTAAAAAACAAGTGTCGGAAAAGTTATAGCATAAAGCAACGAGAGCCAATGAAATCCTTTTTTACAATTTTATAACAAGTTCAGAATTTATTATCCATCAAAAATCAGCTGATCAGCTACAAAACTTAGTAGCGCCCCCTAGCGAAAATTTTGGTATTTCAAAGGTTTACCAAGTAAATATACTGAGTTAAAAAAAACTTTGATATAGACTATATCTAGTATTACGACAGAAACAAGTCCAAAAATGCATACCAAAATTATCTAGCGCGGCATGTGCCAAAAGTGTGCGTTCGTCTGGAAACGTCTACTAAGTCAAACAATTGCCTTTGAGCACAACAAAAACAAAAAAATATATATACATATGTACAACTGGAATTTTCCGTAAATTATTTATGCGTCCGATAGTCAGCCAAGCATTAAGCGACAACGATCCTGTCCGACGCGACGCAGGAGCAGCGCACGTGTGCGTACGCCTTGTATGCAAAGAGCCGAGAACAAAGGCCCATGAGTTCTCTACTATCTATGATTTTGGGCGAGAGTCTATACATAGCTTGATAGCGGTACCTGGGCGCTTCATTTTGGGGGTTGACACAAAAACAGTTAGAGCAGAAAAACATGGAACAGAAAAAAAAAATCACCCTCGCTCCATGGTAAATCAACAAAATCTAGGAAGAAAAAAGCAAAAAGAAAGAAATCAAACATTTGGCTTTAGGCGCAAAAAGCGTTGCATTGCTCTGCAGGACAACAGGGTCCTGCAAAATACAAAACGGGACCGGTTTGCGCCACGCCAACAACAACTCTGGTTAGTGGTGCCTGTCCCTATGTCCCTATATGTGCGAGTGTATGTGTGTGTGTGTGTGTGTGCTAATGCCATTGTTGGCATGTCCCGTGCTGAGGTCGTCGGCTTTGGCAGCCAGGAACGAATGTGGCAGTAGCAACAACATTGATCGCCATCACCAATGCCGCGAAAAACATCTGCTCCTGCTGCAATCGCTCAAAGTGCGCTCACTCGTCCTGTAGCCGGCAATCAAACTATCAGCAGTTGTATGGAACATGCAACCCCTATTGGATTTTCTCGAAATGTTGCCACTGCCACAGCCACAGCCATTACCATAGCTATTGCTTTTGGTACACTATAAAAAGCTGAAAGAGTATATTAAGTTGGTGGAGAAGTTAGTGCGTAAGAGCCCACCGGCTTGATAGTTCCAATTATGTGTCAAATTATGGCTCCTTAAAGCCTTTGAGTGTGTTTTTTGTATATATCTATACAATAATCAAGAACAGAAAAAAAATTTAATATTTAAAATATGGTGCTGGGTCATGTTTATACGGCGCTTATAGCTTATGCGTAATAACTTTTTATAGTATTTGAATTTTTTTTAAAGTTAATTTAAATAAACTTTTTGCCATTATTTATACTCCTTACATATTAGTTCAAGGCATGGAACGAGGTTAGTGCGCCTGTCTGAATAAACAGATAGATCTCAGACCCTAACAACTATTTTTTATATAAAAATTTGCACATATAAATATATTTTAAAAACCTTTTACAACAAAAACAGGAAACTGCTTGCCAGACTGCAAACAAGCAGTGCTTCTTAATCTCGCACTGCATAGGTATTTAATTAAGATAAGAATAAAGATATACCAAACTTTAAGAAATCATTAAAAAAAGAGAAGATTGAAGCCAAGGAACCCAAAAACTTGGAGAAGAGTATAAGACAAACAATTATTAAGCCCTAGTTAAGGGTTAACAAACAAATTCACAAACACTTTCATAAAAGATATCATATTTTAGATTTAAATTTTAAATAATAAGTTTGCGTTTATTATACAATAATACAATAAAAATACTATACCTAATAAAACAGTAGGCCAACGAGTAACTAGACCTTAGATATTATAAATAAAATATAGTAGTTTAAGTGGATTTTAATTACTATTTTTTTTTCTTTTTTGTATACATAGTTTAGTTTCCAACTAATTTACCTATCTTTTAATCAATAGATACAGAGACCCTACGTAACCACTCTGATAAACCACAATTGTTTCCCCTATTTTTTTTTGTGTCGTAGAATCCGAATGCAGAATTCAAAAAATTTCAGCAAAAAAAAAATGTATAAAACGCGTTATTTCAAAGGTTATATCAGAAGCATGACAAGTTGAAGTTTTTTCGCCCTCGGATTCGAACTCCACAACCATGATATAAAAGATGGTGTACGTTAAAGTCGGGCGCGGACGACTTTGTACCACTGCTTGCAATAAAATCCGGTATATTGCTTAAGAACACCAAAATACATTTGATTGCCAAATTGGGTTACGATACATTCATAAACAACAAAAAACAGACGAATTTTGAACTAAAAGTGTTTTTTTTTTGACCGATCGTTCCTATGGGAGCTATATGATATTGTCAACCGATTTTGGTAAAATTTGGTATAGTGCTTAAGCGCTCTTAACTGACATAATTACGCATCTAATCTGAAAATTTGGTCTCTGTAGCTCTCTGAGATCTAGGCGTTAATACAGACAGACGTACATGGGTATATCGACTTCTCTAGTCACCCTGATCATACTTTAGGCAACTTTGGGGGGTCTCCGACATTTTCTTCTGTATGTTACATACCTTTTCGGCTTGAACAAACTTTATATACCCTTTGTACCATACGGTACAGGGTATAAAAACATCGCCGGCCAATCCGTCTCGGAAATATTCGTTTCAGTGACTTTGCAAATATGTATAAGCAAAAATTGTCTGACCTCTAGATACGAAAGTAAGACAAAATATCTTATTTTGCAGCAAGTATCCCAAAAATTTGTAGTCATAAAAATTTTACTTTCTTCAGTTTTTTAACTTTTTTCTATACCAAATATTATTCAAATATAAATTTTCAATGTACAGGAGGCCTTTTTGCATTGCACTTATTTAAAATTAATTCAAAATTACAATTATATAATAAATAAATAAAGAAATTTAAATAATATGAAAAATAAAAGCTTTAAAATTTAAATTTAAAACCCTACAAATAATTTTTGCTTAATTAAATATTCAAAATTTCCATTTTAACTTTGCAGGGTATGTAAAAGTTGGCATGAAGCGCGTGTAAACGCCAGTAAGATCCTACTGTTGTTGTTGTTATTATTATTTTTATTGTATTTTTATTATTGTTGTTGTTGTAGCTGTTGCTGCTGCGGTGCTCTGGCATTTTGTCAACAATGTCCACCAGGCTCTTGTTGCTCTTTCGCTCTCTTCTTCACTCTCTCTCTTGAAGTGTGCGAGCGCGAGCACGCGCTCAATGTTCTCAATTGTTCTGCCTACGCTTCACATTAAGTTCCATCAGGATTAGTTCCTGTGTGTGTGTGTGTGCCTGGTTGCGTACGTAAAGGGGCGCCTTATATCTCAGTAACCCTTGGGTCTTGCTCGAAGTGCATAATTATGACTATAGGAGCCCACTGTTGAATTCAATCTCTTTGGAGAGTCAATAGTCGTATTGTCAATTTATCATAAAATGATTATATAGGTAGAAATAAAAAATTATGATATTACAAACTTAATAAACTTTGTATTCCCTACATTTAATAGCAAGTTACTCTTGCTTAAAATATATTTAAATGTTTTGCAGCATTTATAGTCCAACCCAAAAATTTCTTGGATTGGGAGCAATATTATTATTAATTTATTTTCTGGTCATTATTATTAAAATATATTATAATAATAATAATTTGATCGAAATTTTAAAGCAAATTTATTAATTAAACTAATCTTATAGTAATTTAGCTAGGGAATTTCGCTTTCTGATATGTTTTCCTAGCAGCTTAAGGATTTTTTAATTCATGTATTATTTTAGACTTTTTTTTCTGGAACGTATCTACCGCGTAAAAGCAGAAGTAGAAATATTTTTATTTGTAACTTGTTTAACAAAGATTATTAACGTTTCAAATTTCAACTAATGTTATATTACATAATTAATAATTGTATTATTTTTCTTGATTTTCTAAGTAGTTTATAAATAATAATTTTCATATTAATATTCTTCAGCGGCCCTCTAGTCCTTGTAGGACTTATAGGAACTTATATATATTAATATTCTTTTGCATTTTCATATACATTTTCTATCGCTCTCATAACCCCCTCAGATGGGTAGCAACTAGAATTAAAGTAAACTTTAAAAATTAAGTCATAAAAAAAACATTCTTCTACTAGATATACAAATTTTACAAACTTAATTAAAAGTTCGCTGTACTCTCAACGTGTTAATATAATTGCAAAAATATTATTTGTCTAAATTAATTTCAAAGATTTTGTAAAAAAAAGTCTCAAGAAGAAAATTAAACTGAAACTCTATAATTTATTTCTTGGGCTATTCTCAATGATATATTTTTTGTCAAATCTTGACTCTTTCTTATTCAATGTGTTAATAATTTCAATTGTTTTCGAGCTTGCACTGCTGCAATTATAAAGGGATGATCTTTAGTCTCCGCTTTTCACTTTGAAATTAAGCAAAATAAACGTACATACATATATGTTCTATATATAGAAAAGTGGCAATAATCATTTACATTTTGCATTTATTATAATTATTAAATAAGAATATTATTGCTTAAGGCTATCGATGATAATCGATATTCAAATAATTAATTTCATTGTAAATACGTTCAAAAGTATTTATAAGAAAAACTTTTGAAATTACTTTCAATAAGGATAACTTAACATTTACTAGACAAAAATACTGTCACTGCCAGTAGGCTCTCTTTTTTTTTAGAGAGACAACAAAATGAACCTGCGCAATGCGCGACCTTCTAACGATGGATCACGCTTGCTGAGTAAAGAAATGTAAAACAAAAGAGAATAAAAAATCAGTAAATCACGCCTTGGACACGGTCGGTCACGCGCTGCAGTTTAATTTAAAATTAATTAGTTTACGCGTTCCAAAAAAGGGTTAAACTATGTTTAAATAGTTAGTGAAATAATTCGCAATAGTTGGAAATAATTAGCTACAACGCGCAATTGTTTTAAACAATGAAATAAAGAAAATTTATAAAATGCGCAAAAAAGTTGGCTGTGAAAAGTGTAAAAAGGAAGGCAAATTGAAATTTCGTAAAATGAGCGTGGGTGTAAAAGAGTGCGCGCTAATATAGGCCAGCTTTGTTTTTTTTTGTTATTTTTTTGAGTGCAGTGAATGTAATAAGTGCAAGCGTGTGTGTGGGTGTGCAGAGAGCAAAAATTGATCTCTTTGATGCAGTGAAGTCAATAAGTGTAAGCGGTATGTCTATTGTGTGTTTAATTAAAAGCAGCTTGCTCTGCTTTAGTGTGTGTGTTTTTTTAAGTGTGTGTAAGCAGTGTTTTTTTTTTGTAATGCCCTGTAGCCAAATTGGTTAAAGGTTATTTGTGGAGTGTAAAGTGTGTTTTGCTGATTTTTTATTATTTTGCTTTGTGAGCAAGTAAATGATAATTTAAAAAATAATATCGAACTTTATATGAACTACTTTAGAAGACGGAATGCAGGTAAGTCGGCATGATTTTGTATTTTTTTTAAATAAATAAAAGCATGTATACATGTACATAGAGCTAGTTCACTTTAAATTTTAAGCAGGGATCGCAAATAAGAGTTTTGGAGTTGAAAGAAATTAAAGCGAAAAAAGTGTTTTGGATGAAAAAGCCAGCCCCAGCGTATCATATTTTGAAAAGGACTATCCGGATTTAGGATAAACTTTTATTTTTTTGATAAAACTATGAACATAGTTTTGGAAAAAACTATTATTTGCTATGGTAAATGGTCAATTTTGTAAAGCCAAAAATTTTCTGAAGTGTGCAAAAGTGCCCACCTCAAAATGTGAGCAATTATGCGTGAGAGCCAGACTACGAGTGTCATTTGGCGTGCTATGTATATTTACTAAGCAAATTAATCAGCCGTACTGCGGAAAACGAAAAAACCAAGTATATGGGGTAATCAAGTTGGTATATTGAGGGGTGTGGAAGAAAACACAGTAAATCGAGTGCAGGAGGTGAATCAGCTTACCAAAAATTGTGATTCTAGGTCACTTGTTACCATAATTACGTAGAGTCAAATGTTGACGCAGTTAATTGGCAAGGGGAAGTTAAATTAGTACATTTCAGACTATAACTTTTGTTGTAATTGTCCGATTTTGTTTCTTTTTGACACACAGATGCATGTTACCACAACGCTCTGTTAAGTTTCAGATAAAAATATTAACAGTTTACCGCGAAACTCTCCTACGGGGGAACGGGGAAAGATATTGACATGATTCCACAAACTTTATCTTCTGAAGAAATACGCGCATCAGCTGGTAAAGTTTCGTAACTCTAGCTCTTATAGTGTCCGAAATCTAGGTGTTCATATAGACGGACAGACATGTCTCAATCGCTACCTAAAGTTATGATAAGCATTTTGGTGTAAAGGACTTGGGGTCTGCCACGCCTTCTTCTATCCGTTACATACATTGCACAAATCTAGTATACCCTTTGTACCTTTAGGTATAGGGTATAGTAAGATTTTCTTGGTTTTTGGAATTTTTAGTTTTAGTAGCGCTGCTTTAGACCTTAGTTAATGCCTGCTAACGACATCTAATACTTTACATCACTTTTTTTCTAGGCTTGAATCTCCTATTGCTCCACGGCTAATGCTGTCTAAAATGCTTTTTTGAGTATTATTTGAAATACAATCTCGAAGGCTGGTGTAAAGTTTAAATAAGTAGTGCTAGAAGTAAAGCCTTTAAACGATTTTTTATTCTTGGGGAAAACATTCATTAGTTTGTGTCCTCTTTAGCGATTTTCTCAGCTGGTTGTATTTTTTTTTTTGCCAACTATCCGATAATCAAGATGAGAAAGTCTTGCAAACTTAAACATTTTTATTTGGAAAATAAATTTATTTTAATTTATAGACTTTTGTTACTTACTTTTACTATGATTACGCTGTATCCGTTGGGTAAAGGAGTTTAGTAGGTTTGTGCAATGTATGTCACAGGTCGCTGGAGGCGTTGAACGTTACTACAGTAAAAAGGGTATCGCACTGTCAGAAAACGCCTCAAACATTAATAGGAAAAGCATATGAGAGTTCATCGTATCTATAGTAATTCATTTCGCTTGGAAATCCAGCTTTCTGGGAAGCATTTTTGGGGAATTAAAATTGTTACGAAAAATTGAGTTTGAACCATTTTTCACTTTGTTACTTTATGTAACTTTATAAAACTTTGCAGAACTTTGCTTATACAAAACCGTCAAAATTCATTCTTTTGTACGCTAGATAATGGATATAAACAATTAATTTTACCCAAACTAGTTTAATTCTAATACCCTGTACTTTATACATATTTTTTGTAAAATAGTTTCCCCGAACAACAAAACACTTATCGTCTCGAAATCCGGCACATGTCTGTATAGTTCATACCATTTTCAGGTTGGACGAATCTGATGCACTAGAGTTATTTATGTTACTTCCTACCCCTGTGCACCGAACGAGGGTGAGTGAGAACAGCAAATCAACGATAGCAATGGTATTAAGGACAACAAAGGAATTCGCGAAACACAATCGAAAAAAATAAAGTGAAATCTATTTGAATAACTGATTACATTAAAGCTCATGTGCAAACTTGTTGCCAGCGCAAGAGTGTGAGAGGGGGGAGCAAAAAGGGTGAACGTGTAAGTGCAGCGGGGTGCGTCACTCGTCTGACCGGTAAATCAGGCGCACGCGCGAAGGGTCCTTGATAAAGGATTTAATCAGCGGCAATAAGGGCAACGAAAATTATGCATGCTTCCGAAAAATGAAATAAAATTAAAATGTGAATAAGTCGGGGCGTTGCCCGACAGCGGCATACCCTGCAAAAGAAATTATTATGCAATCCTAGTAATTTGCAGTATAGCTGTAGCTGTGCCAAATTTCCACTGGGTTGTTTTTCTATGCTTTTCTCAAATCGAAGTGGCTCATTCCTTGTTACTCTGAGCATTTTGATATAAAAAAGCGCCACCTACTGCTTGTAACATACCTTGTAGCATAAATCTATATTATTCTTGATGCTCTGCTTAAAGGGTATCAAAAACAAAAAGGTCGCAATCAACTGTTTGAACAAAAATTTGAAATTAAATAAAAATTGTTAAGTACAAAAAATAAACACGAACAACCGCGAAAAGCAACCACTTTAATTTGTAGAGCTAAATGACCTTGCTCGCTGACTCCATGGCTAGCTGGCTTCCATATTAATGAGCTGTGTGGCATGCACCATAGACAAATGGACGGACGGTCATACAAATGCAATCAATGGCTTTGTTGTCTCATTGCCGCTTGCTGTGCCCAAAGCTCGCACGGGAGCCGCGTCTGCAGGTGTTGAATGAACTGGTTCCGCAACGCCTTGTATGCCATCTAGCAGGAACTCGCCGCTACAGGACATATAGCGCTGTAAGGATCGACTACTGTTTGTTTAGTTTGCACTCATTTTTATATGATTCCTATTTATTTTATAGAGTGTAGGATTAAAAAGTGGAAGCACTTAGTTTTTTTTTACATTTTTTTTTTTTTTGGAGTATTAATCGATACAAAGTTTTAGTAGTACTCGAAATAGCAGCCTTGTGCTCAGATCCAACGTTTACAAAGCGATTCCGGGATACCCTTTAAAGATGCGGTAACATCCTCTTGGGCCCGAGGGAAGAGAGGACGGAAGGCTTAGCCAGAAAATCCCTTAAACGAACTTTGGCCTGAAAACTCTTTTTCGACCTTTTGTACCTTGGGATCTAAATCAAAAGTTTTCTGAATCTAGCTCCTAAAATCTGTGATAGCGTTGAGAGTATATCAAAAGATGTCCTGCGTTTTGTTACTGGATGTGACAGGTAGGTCAGGAATTTCAGCTTGCCTCACGTTCTGAAACAAGGTGGCAACTTAAACGCTATACTAGTCGTTACAACGAAAGAGGGATATCTTCTCCGCCCAATTCCATACAAGTTTTTTTTTTCCTTTATTCATGGTCTCCCTACATATAGCAGACGAAGAGTTCTGATAAAGAGATTTGTTCGTTGGAACGCTTATTTTCTTATTTTCAGTGCTAAATATGCTCTAATCGGACTGCTATATAGAATATAATAAAGGGTTTTCCAATAAGAGGTGTTATTTTGGTATTCAAAGAAAAATGCCATTTTTTAAGATAAATGATCGGATGTTTATTTCATAATAAAGAGGAAGAAGGTATGCAGTTAATAATGAAAAACAACATCAGCCAAATGGCCACGACGACCACGCATACAGGACCATATCCTTTTCATGAAATTTTCCATAGCCAAATCGCAAAGTGGCTGCCCTATGTCCTCGATAGCCTCACGAATTCTTTCTTTGAGGTCTTGAATCGACGCTGGGCTGTCCCAGGTTTGTCCATTCCTCGTCGTTCTTTGGAATTGGGCATTCCACAAACGTCATTACACCGTATTTTGCATAAAGACTTGGGTCTTAAGGCTTATAAAGTTCAGTTAACACAAGAACTCAAGCCGGCCGATCATCAACAAGGTCGTGCCTTTGCTGATTGAGTCCTTGAAACGCATGAAAATGATCCGGAATTCCATCGAAAAATCATCTTGACTGATGAAGTCCATTTCCACCTCGGTGGCTACGTCAACAAGAAAAATTGTCGCATCTGGGGCTCGGAAAACCCAAGAGTTATTGTTGAGAAGCCTCTCCATCCTCAACGTGTGACTGTTTGGTGCGGTTTATGGTCCGGCGGGCTCATTGGACCTTACTTTTCGAAAATGAGGTTGGATCAACAGTTACGGTGAATGGATTGCGCTTTCGAGAGATGGTTAATGATTTTTTATGGTCGGAGTTGGATGGTATTGATCTGGACAACGTTTACTTTCAACAAGGCGGCGCTACGTGCCACACAAGCTCTTTTACGGGAAAAGTTTCCAGACCGTGTTATCTCTCGAAGAGGTGATCACAACTGGTCACCGAGATCTTGTGATTTAACACTTTACGACTTCTTTCTTTGGGATCACGTGAAAGATAGGGACTACGCCAACAGCCCAGCGTCGATTCAAGACCTCACAGATAGAATTCGTGAGGCTATCGAGGACATAGGGCAGCCACTTTGCGATTTGGTTATGGAAAATTTCATGAAAAGGATATGTTCTTGTAGGCGTGGTCGTGGTGGCCATTTGCGGATGTTGTTTTTCATTATTAACGGCTTACCTTCCTCTTTGTTATGAAATAAACATCCGATCTTTTGTCTCAAAAAATAACATTTTTCTTTGAATACCAAAATAACACCTCTTATTGGAAAACCCTTTACAATTATTCATCTTGGGTATCTTTGTTAAGTTGAAACGATCGAGAGCTTTTAACTTCTTGGATATCTAATATATCTTACATACAAAAAACAGTATTCAGATATTTCTTAAAAACATTCACAACTTAGCTGAAAATGCTAGCGAGTTGGCTGGCGGCTTAGCGCATGCACAAACAGCAGCGCCAGCTTAGCGAAGACCGCAACCAAGGCTAGTGAGTGTCTGAGCTATTGTGAATGGCTAAAGCATTGCCGCTGCGCAGGCGCAGGCGCAGCGCTACGATAAGCAATAGCAGCGATATGAAATAAAGTATATATAAAATACATATGTATAGGTATATATAGTATATAATGATCTATTATCTGTGGGTTTGGCTATTGATTCGCATTGAGTGTGTCAAGCGTTGGTTTCCTGCCACAGAGAGAGAGAGATTCTGCTTTGTATTTGGCCTAATTAGCGCAACTCTTTTTTTGATTTTTTGCACAGGCTTTAGTCAAAATTCAATTGATCGATCAAAAGATCGATGCTTCACTTGGGTAAGGGAGGATGAAAATGCATGAATTTACGCATCGTTGGGTTTACTGTCTGGGTTAAGAACTCATACTCCTGAGCAGTAAGTACTTACTGTAAATGCACTTGAATGAGCCTTAAGTAGGAGCAGCGCTGCGTTTAGAGAATGCGTCAAAAGTGAATTGTAGCTCAAGGATTAGATGCTTCACAGAACTATGCCGCATACTTGCTGACGCCACGGGAACACGTTTTTATGTATCTGGTATTAGTTTATTTAAAAATATTTGTAGCTGGGACACTTGTGATTAAAACATTTTGCCAGGACTACAGGACTACTGCTTGGCGGCAATTAACCTATAATTACTGATGTGGCACTTGGCATGTGGCTTGCTTTAAGATAAGATACCAGTCGGAATGGACTACTGCTGGGAGTCTGTTGCCGACAGTCGTCGGCTGTTTGTCGTAGGACAAATTATGGCTTTATTGATAAGATATCTAGAACATTTGGGTCATATATAGTCATCCGTATAGAGTATAGCAGCTGCTGCTGTTTTATGATTAATCACAAAATTTTTATTTGTTGCTGACTTTGGCAATTTCATGGAATTTGTACAACAATAATAAAATCCAAATTATTTAGAGCATTATGAAAGTGGTCGTCTGCCGTCTGCTGTCTATGTTGACTTAGAGTCAGTCGTCAACTTGCTTCATTCATGGAGCAACAACTTTTTGTCTGGATTTCTATAGACAGTAGCAAAAGATTTCAATTGTTGTGTTTTTTTTGGTTTTTATTTGATTAAATGATTTGTGCATTTGTCCAGCCTCTAAGTTACGAGATCCGAGATCCGTGTTGCGTTGTCCTTGCGTAGACAATTGTTGACCAGCACAAGCCCCCAGCTCACTCCCAGGACAATGCGCAATGTACAATGTACTCTGTCCTAGCAAAGGTAAACATATTGCAATGTTTACACAAACATGCCTTATAGCGAACAATGCAAACGCCCCGTACTTATTGTCTACAGAAATCCTTGGAATATACTTTTTTTTTTCTTGCTTTTTTGCACTTGTTTGTATTTTTGCTCAATTAAAATTGTTTTCCATGTTTGTTTTGGCTGCTGCTCCTTTATATTCCCTTTACATAGTAGATCGTGATATTTGAGTTTCCTTTGACTTTTCCAATCTCTCTTGCTAGCTCTCTCGTACAATGTGCCCACATGCTGTGCGTTTGTTAAAAATTGAGAAATATTGTGAAAAATTGTGAAAAATTGCATTGTTGTACGATTTTTCTTGGTTTTCATTTTTGCCTTTATGCAAGTTTCACGGAAATTACGAAAAACGTTTAAAAAATCAACTGGCTACTATTGTACAAGTTGTTAGATTATTTATGTCTTTAACACAATGATGGAAATGAAAATAAAAGTTATACTCTGTACGGCTTGGGAACCTGAACCTGTGGTACCTACGAGCTGTAATCTTTTATAGGGTTAAGAGTCTTGAAAATTTTTGCAATTTGGTAGAAGAAATGTCGGAATCGTGAGATTGGGGAAAGTTTCATTTATATGCATTTTTAGACATTGGTTTATTGCGGAACACATTGAAAAAAACCAAAAGTTTTAGATGCATAATTTTTTGTAACTCAATTCGGCCATAAAAAGTTTTTTAGAGCATCCAAGCACTTTTCCTAATTGAATCTGAATCGCTTCAAATATTTATTTGTTTGCTGTGATATTTCAGGGTATCCCTCAATCGTTCGCCCCCGACTTTAACGTCCGCCATTCTTTATATCCTTTACCCACTAGCACATATCAAGTGCCATAAAATACATAGACCCTTCAATCTTTATACCGAAATGATCAGGACGATAAAATAAATCGATCTGGTTGTTGCTAAATTGTATCCGTATTGCCTGCTTCTCAAAGACTAGAAGAGCTTGGACTATGAAAATTTGCTACAAGGTGAGTCTTTACTTGCATTCAGTATTTTGCACTCATCAAATGGGTGCTTAGTAGTGCTGGTGAAACATCTCTCTTAGCCAACATCGAAATATTGAGATTTTAAACTTCGATCATCGATGTTTTCTCCAGCACTAGCTTATGGAAAACAATCCCCAAGTAATTTCTTAAGTTACAGTCTTGATAAGACCAGACAAAAAATTCATCATAAGTTATCTTAATAGGATCGAGGTCTCTAAAATGTTTCGTGGAGCTTTTGACCAAATTAGTTAGAAGTCCAAGTCTCTTCTCATGCAAATCGGTATACCTATCAAATACTACGAAGCTACTCCTGAGCATTTGATTTAAGATTTTGAAGATCTTTTTAGAGCAATCTTAGTTTTTGAATAATTCAAATGCATTTAAACGGGGCTCTAATTCGCAATACTCATATTTTGTTTGTGTTTTAAAATTATTTGGGGAGCAAGAGGCGTGGCAACAGAAAAAACTGATCAAACTTGATCTGGTTGAGCACATAGCCGTCCAAATGCTATGTTTGGTTCTCCTAGTTTTTAGAGTCTCCCAGATTTGGACTTTCATACAGACAGACAGACGGACGGACGGAGGTCCTCTTGACCATATTAGTGACAACTTTGGAGGTCCCCGATGACTTATGTAACAACATTTGTACAATAATAGTGTAGCCTTTGTCTTTGGGTCTCCAACATCTCCTTCTCTGCATTACATGTACGATTTCGAGGTTTGACAATTTTGAATCTGGGGGTTATATAGAACAACTCTATAAACCGTTTTCCGAGGGTCAAGTCCAAAAAACCTAACGCTCCTTGAGGAGGGATGTGTACTTTTTGAGGGTATGATCAAATTGAGCTATAAATTTTTAAGTGACTGTCGGGCACAGCTTTGAGTGAAGTCGAAAAATAATTATTTAGGCAGATGCATCTTTTATCCTAAATTGAAGCCCCCAATAACAAAATCCGCTTCCCAAAATGTTCATTCAAAAACAATCTCTCGTTGGAAATTGAACGTAAATGTTTTAAGAGCATCTTAAGTTAAGAACTAACCGTCGCAATATATGCCGAAAAAAAAAACTAAAGGAACTCAAAATTTCTTGGCCCAAAAACTATATACATATAAGACCATTTATGGTCTGCCGCTTAGCTTTTAACAAGACAAGGACTTGTCTTGAGCCACAAAAATAAAATAAAATTTTGGAATTTTCTTAAAAACTCGCAATCTATTTGTTCTTCAGCTGGCACTCGCTTTATTTACTAACTCTAAAAAACCTCCATGTTTGTTTAGTTCAATTGTTGTAGTACCTACTATTTGGATCCTGTATAATCCTTTTTGTGCAAGAGCAGCCAAGTTGGAAAAACATTTTCTTAGCTGCTTGGGAAACGGCTCAAGAAAATTGCGCAAATATGCTGTGTGCCTGTGTCAATAAGATGCTCTCTACTATATATCACTGCCAGGACACTTTTCCATTGAGCGAATTGGGTTTTGTTTTTTTGCCCATTTAAGGAAACCACAAAAAAAGAAACAATATACTGCCAAACACTTCTGGGAATGTACTGTCTCGCTCTGCTGTGCTGACCTGACAATCAGTGCAAGCGAATCTCACGTTTAGCTCAGCTCTGGGAAATATGGTCGAGTCCTGTGTCATGTGTCCTGTGTGCGTGATATTTACGAGTTGTTGCGATTTGTTTGCTCAGAGCAATATTTCACAAAGGGTTTCTGTTTTTTATGCGAACTTTTCTACATTTTGCTTGTCTAGATCGCATGTTGTGTAATACTTTGAGCAGCTTAAGGATCGTGTCGCGAGCTCATACGCTTCTAGAGAATTCCAGGAAAACGGCTTAACCATGTTGATATTTACGGCTGGCTCTATATGATTTTTTGTGCAATTTTTTGCAAAGGGTTGTTGCAGATCAACTCTTTTTTTTTATTTCTTTCACCTTTTACATATTTCTATTTATGACTGTTTTGGTATTGTGGGATTTTCAAGGGACGCTTCATTCAGGCGTTGGCTGAAGATTGATTTGTTTTAATTGAGTCCATCTAAAGATCTATGCGTCTAGTTGTTATAAGTCTATAGTAGGTTCGTGACAATGGTTAAAACAGTCTAGACAGAAGAAATGACAGACTCTATGCCGAGTCGATGTAGCCAGACAGACGTCTCTTCGTGGGTCCGCATGAACAAAAGGAGCTCAGTGATCGCATAAGCTAGAGAACTCGAACTTTTATCAAAACATGCTCATTATCTGTAGGCTGATTAAGTCTGTCGGTTCTGTCTATATCCCAGCCTGCTCCCCCATAGGGGTGTTAGAGTGCCGATGACGAGTTGCAGACTCCACTGCTATTGCGACGAAGGTACACTCTCCTAAGCCGGTATGTAGGCTGATAGGGCCTAAAGAATAAAAGTAATTTTGTGGGGATACCATATACAATAAGATGAGCTTTTTCCCCTGGGAGCTTTAATGGTAGCTCCAACACCAAGGGATGCCACGCCTAGTTGTCGTTAGATGGCAGCCTCACCACTGGGAGAAGTCACATCTGGCGCAAGAAAACTAATAAAGGGGGAAAAAAGAAAACCATGCATAATCAGGAGCACATTCCTCTTGGGAGCTTAGGGCCTCTACAAGACTCTTTTTTTGGCGAGAGGCGAAATGTGTTGCAGAAGAGTTTTTTAGAGTCAGGCAGGCAAGGCTGTAGCATTCCCGAATTCTCAAAAATCAAGAAAAGTGCATGGGATATTATAGTCGGTATGGGGATGTCTTGCCAATAGGTGTTACTTTGGGCTCAGTAAGCAAATGTGTAGCAGAGCCCACTCTCGACCGACAAAACTTACACTCTACAAGACACTCATCTTACCCGTGCTACTTAACGGCGCAGAAGCTTGGGTTGTGTCGCAGACGGATGCAGCAGCGCTTGGAGTGTTCGAGAGAAAAATTCTTCGCAAAATCTTCGGTCCCGTCCGTATTGGGAGCGACTATCGTCGTTCATTCTTATGCGAACCACGGACTGTATGAGCTCTACGGCGACATCGATGTCGTCCAGCGCATAACAATACAACGTTGACGCTGGCTCGGACATGTCGTTCGTATGGACGAAGAAGCTCCAGCGAAAAAGGTGTTTGAAACGAGGGTCAACGACGACGAAGAGGGAGATCGCGTCTCCGATGGAAGGACCAAGTGGAGGAGAACCTGTCTACACTTGGTGTTATAAATTGGAGAAGACGCGCTAGAAGCAGAGGGTCCTGGCGAGAGCTCTTGAGGTCGGCTGTAACCCGGTAACGGGTTGTGAAGGCCACCTAAGTACGTAAGCAGACACAAGGGTCGAATACCCTCGTTTTAATATGATAAAGTAACACAAAATAGATCTGCCAGGAATCCTTCGTCCTGAAGGAAGCTGCTGCATGCGTCATGTGTGGCAAATCAATGTAGTGCAGTTTGGATTACATCCGCAGCACTTGGTAACACTTGACTTAAGATGGAGAGTGCTTGCGACGGCTACTTCCGATGTATCAAAAGATTCCACTGGTCAGCTGTAGGCTGCTGGTTGCGGCTTGGTCTTGTGTCGCTTTCTTTTGATTGTAGTTGTCGCGTGTTGTAACATATTACTACAGAGAGGCAGGCAGGCAGCTCTTATCAGTGGCGGCTTGTACATTGTTTGCCTCAGATGCTGCCGCCGACGCCGTCGTCAAAGTCGCCGTTGTCAAGTGACCCGTGTCCAGGCTTGCATGTTTGTTTATTTAAGTGTGCACAAATTAGACGAGCCCAAGGCTTAAGCAATCCTTGAGAGCTGTTTTTGACAGTTTGCAATCTCTAGGCACTTGACCATTTGTTTTTTTTTTTTTTTTTTGGGACGCGCCTATTTAGATAACTGACTCGGCGGGGATGATCTTGTTCAGACTAGACCAGTGTGTGCGCAGCACGATCTTAATTATTTATGTTGAGTGAAATTTTGTGTCATGGCATGGGGCACTCACTCGATCGAGTCCAATCAAATTGCCATAAACATTTAGCTTGAAATCAGGTTTGGAGCTGTGCAGCTAATTAAGTCATTTGTAGAGTAGAGCTCTCCATGCGCCCACTGCAGCTCCTAGCTGCTCTCTGATCACATTAAGCAGCCATAAATAGCACCACACATACCAGAGTTATAATGAAGCGCTTGCAGAGTTCGCTGCCACAGTCTTGCTATGCCACAGTCGGAAGCATCACTATATATCCCTTTTCCCTTCACTGACTGTGTCCCAACGTTTGATGCTGTGCGCTATCTGTCGCACTTACTTTCTCAAAATGCCAAATTGACGAGATAAAGTTGCTACTTCCGCGCGGTTCCCTCGACACATCCCATGCGGACAGTTAATGAAGCTGCCAGTGGCTGAGCGTAAAGTGCCTGGATGGGCATAGACCACACAGCGTTGCTGACATTTTACTTTGTGGAAATTAATTTGATAGAGCGCGTCCAGCAACACTCACTAACTACGACTACCTGGTTTGCTGGCTTGCTGGTTTGGTGGTTTGGTTCTTCTTAGTCTTAGTCGGTTTTAGTGACTGCGGTTTTGGGCCATTTAGACAGTAGCTCCTTTTGGCTGTCCAACTTGTTTACTTGACTCTTGTCTTGTTAGGCTAATTGACTCTCGCTGTTGTCCGATTTGCAGACGGCGGCAAGGCACTTGTTACTCTGCTGCTGTCGGAGTTGGCATTGAACCCCGAACAGCACCGCACATACCGCAATATCAGCCTTTGGTCTTAAGCCAAAGATTGGCGGCATTCTCAGTTTGGGACCACCTTGAGCGTGTTTATAATTTGTTTGTTCCGATGATGACAAGCAACGTCCTAAGCAGCAAATGGCAAAGTATCGTCATTTTAGCAGCTCAATTAATCAGTTTTAAAGAGTGTTTACTGTATTTAGCTACAGGTGTTCCCAACTGTGGGAATTTTCTAAGGTCTCTGGTATAACTATCTTTTAATGCACATAGAGTGGTAGCTTTTTATGACCTGTGTGTAACATAACATAGCGAAGGCAATGCCGGAGACTCGCCTTAGGTTAACTCTTATATGGTCAGATGGACAAAATAAATAAATTCAGTCATGTTAGCCCATGTCCACACGTCTGCTTGTATGAGCGTCTAGACGTTGAGGGGAGCATTAAGTTTCTTTTGCCACCCCCAAATAGCTGACAGGTTCTTAAAGATTGAGATGAAGTTTCTTTAATTGAGTTCATTTGCGATCCATGCTGTATTTTCATGGTCATATTTTGGTCTCCAAATGCGCTCTTTGACAGCTTCTCTCAGTAAAAGCAGCCTCACACCCACAAATTAACCCTAATTATTTTTTTATTTTTTACATACAAAATACAATACGGGGCACTAAGTACCCGAAGGACGGGTAAGACGAGGGACAGGTCTACGGTTAAAGAAGTCGAGTTCAAAGTTCTTAATTTTGATGTGATGTCATAAACACCTCAATTTTGTTGCTAGTTGACTTTTAAGTCTAACAATTTCAGCATAACCCCCTGAAGGCGCCATCTGTTGCCGATATAGATAGAAAATTAAAATACATTGGTTTCCTTTGAAATATTAAGTTTAACCCCAAAGTTTTGTTGCTCTAGTTCATATCGTCTCTGAAATCTAGGCGTTCATATAGACAGACAGACGGGCGAACATGAACCACATGACCTTTGTTCTCCTGATAACTTAAGGAGGTCTCCGGCGTATGTTTTCCAAAGTTACATGCATTTGCTCAAACTTGACCCAACCCTTCCGAACTTAAGGTACAGGGTAAAAACATATTTTCTAGATGGCTCCTTTTTAAGCAAATTTTCTACCGTTTTTGAACTAGTTCGTTAGTCTACCTGGTCTGAGAATCGAATATGAAAAATTTGTTGCTCTTGTAGCTGCGATACATTTCACAAACATAGAGCACGCCCTTGCCATAATATTAACAACGTTAGATATTATGTCTTTAATCTTAAACTTATTGCCACTGTTCCAGTTCTAGTTTAAACAACTAAATGTTTTTTTTTTCCACGAGCTAAACGCCTACCAAACATCGTCATCAAAAAAAAAAAAAAAAACAAAACATCACAGAACTATTTATATATCGATGTCAACATATCAATTTCCAATTCATAGGAAATTCTTAGTACTACAATAAACGCAAACGAAAACGAAAACAAAATCATACAAAAGTGAAATCGAAACTGTCTCGTCTAGAGTTTAGATTTGGATCTGCTGCTGATTGCATAATAAAACGCCCCTATATACTACTGCTATACATAAAGCTGACATAATAGTAGTAGTCACAAACTTGGATCGTCTGCAGGTATAAATCAAAAGAGAGAAAAAAAGGAGCAAGTTGTCCCACAACTCCCTCTGCTACACATATATGGAGCGTTAGAGGCGCGTGCGTTGCCACCTACGGCTGTCCAGGCCATTAAAGGAACCCTTAAACCCTAAACAGTAGTCGCTGTTGTTGTACCTGAGCCACTTGATATCTCTGGCAGGCAACAAATTTGTATCGTTGTCTCAAGATCTTACGAAATCTTTTGGGTTAATTAGAGAGCCAGCGACATAATATGCGTGCAACCGTGTGTGCAAGGATTCTGGTCATAAATTTGTGTGCTCGTCCAGTTTATAGCACTACACTCTCTATGTGTAATGAAAATATTTTTATATCTTATACGAACATAAATTATAAATTTTCATCACAAAAAAAAAAGGTTAATAAAAACGACAACGTCGTTGACAATCGCAGCACAACAACAAATAATGCTGGCCTAAGAATGAAATGTTGCAACGCATTGTGGCCCAAGAGACCCATCCCATACGGGGCTCCAAAAGTCAGAGTGTGCAGCTCTGCTTGTTGTTTAGCCAGCGGCAGCACCAAACGGTAAATGTTGCACCTGCAACAGAACAACAACAACAACAACATGGGCTAAGAAGCAGCGCACAGGCAACGGCCAATAACAACCTAAGCTCACCTGGGCAGGTCCTTTTGGCATCCTTGACTTACGCGCATCCTGACTGGCAGCTGCGCGCATGCGTCTCTCTCTCTCTCTGCACAAGACAAAAAAAAAACAGGTGCGCCAAAACGTTGCTCAATGGCCGAAAGTTGCTCATAACCTTATCATGATCTGCATAATCCATATTGACCCTCGCGTGTGCGTGTGACGTCATTGCAGTTATTACGAAATTTCCTGTTGAAAGTCTGAGTGTGTGTGTGTGTTTGTAAATTACCAGCGGAAATCACAAAAATAAGTTTAATACGCTTTCCGGTGCCATAATATACAACACGTACAAAAACTAAGTGCAAGTACTAACTTCAGGTTAACATTTATTGTGCAAAAGAAAGGGGCGAACCACCTTTCAAATTGAAATCCAATAAAATTTACACTTGCAACAACAATTACGAACACTTGGACATGGGACTAGGGCCTGCATTTATGTTAACTACTATGTGGCGGCAATAGCCCCACCACCAACAACAACAATAATAACAACAGCAACAACCAGTGGCAGCTCCCCAGAAAATAATTTGAAGAGGGGGTATAAAATTTCATTTGCTGTTTGAGAGAATCTTAAGTGTTCCCTTAAGCCTCTCCCTAGCTCCGACTCTGGTAACTGACTCTAACTGCAAGCTTGTAAGTCGCTTACAAGCGAATTTTTAAGCGTTTATAAAGTACTTCGGGAGTTTCTTGGATATGTATTAGTCTAACAGTCGATTAAGGCTTGGTGATCGCTACGAACCCAAAACACCCAACGAACTTTAGACGCTTCGTTATGCCTAGTTTTTGGACCTTGGTTTTTATTGATGGGTTTTTCTAACTGCTATGTGCTTTTTCTAAGACACCAAACACACCACACAGTAAGTTTTGGATGCTTTTTATAGATGGGAACGGGAAAGAATTGCCAAACTTTTGCATATTATTGGGTATTGCTCTGAATGCTGCAGTTCGGACTTCTAATCTACAACTTCTGAAAACATTTTGGAGTAGAGAAAGCTATGCAGCCGTGCTCCGAAAACAGAATACGACAAAAAAAAATTCGGCTTACAAGTCCGAGTAAATTTGTTCGGTTTGGATTTCTCGGTTTCCGGAAGACGGCTGATTACCTCAGTATTGAGAAATCTGGTAATCCCTAAGCAAAGGTAGTTTACACTTGTAGAAAAAATTAATTATCAGATTGCCAGTGAGGGGGTATTTTCTAGGATTGAAATTTTGGGAAAGTTTTTTTTTTGAACAAATATGTTACAATCTGTAGACATCCAACATATCAAAGATGATAAAAATCGGTCTAGCCGTTCTTAAGTTATAAATGAAGTACCATACACAACTATGTTTTACATATGCAGGAACATATAGATTTTTTTGAATGTAGAATTTTTTTTTCTTTTTGACAAATTTGATTAAAATTTGATGTGAGCTTAATAAACAAAAATGATGATGTCCTCAGTGAAAAAAATATCCAAACACTTGCAACCTTCCTACATCACACTCAACTTATCTGCTTTTTTTTTGGATAACGAGTGCAAGGTATCAATCTGTGGGGTATCTCCCCATCTATTTCAAATTTTCTTTTCGTATTTGCTACTGTTGGGTTGGTATTGTACTGTTTGTGCTTCGAGAGCAAAGAAATACTACAACTTGAAGATACGACGCTACGTTTTCCGTAAACATCAATCTTAAGGAGAGAGAAAGACCCATGGTATTAATGTGTATGTGTGTGTGTGGCCAGTACTCGTATATAAACTTCAAGTCTAACGAAATGACCTGAGGACTATTGTGATATTTCATTGTATTAAATCGCATCCGACACACGACGACGACGACGACGATGTTGATGACGGCGACGTTTGGGAACCCTGGGCCGGGGGATAGAGTGGTAGAAGCCATGAGAGTTCGCTTGGCCAGAGGGTGACTGACTGGCGGCGGGCTGGAGACTGGCACAGGAAGCTGCATTCAACTTGGGCCAATCTTTAAGCGTGTTATTAGTGTTTCGGCATATTTATTTATTATCATTTGGCCTACGCCAAGCCAAGCCGACGCGTGGGTAAGATCCCAGTTTGTAGATGGTGCAAAAAAAAAAAAAACAGAAATAAAAACAGAGCAAGAGAGAGGGAGAGTTACAAAAAGTAAGAGTTCCTCTTTTTGTTTTCTTTTTTAGTTAGTGCAATCAGCCTTTGATTACTTAACTTGGCCGACACGCCGAACAAAAATTGATGACATAACTGAGAACCAAAAACGAGGAAAAATTTCGAAAATAATTTCTACATTTAAAGTGCAAGTGCTGAACTTGAATTGGACACAAGGGAATTGGAGCGCATAACTTGGCCAGCGTCAATCATTAGAGGCCAATTGGACAGGACATTGGAGGACAAGTCAAGTCAAGTCAAGAAGTTAACAATTTATATAGTCAGTTTTGGACACTATGCCTTAGACAGACAGACGGGACGGGACGGGACAGCACGATCAGCGTCTAAAGGCTATTGACCGCAAATGAAGATCAAACAAGAGGCGGCCTAAATGCTACAATTAGTATAATTATGCTGAGAACAGGAGCGGCAACAATTTGGGTGCAGCTTGTGGCATGAGGTGACAACGTTGACAACAACAAATATAACAACAACGACTGAGCACGGGGAAGCACTGTAGAAGCAGCGGCGTTGACATGATAAAGAGCTCAGTTGCGGCGTTCGTTGTCAGTCTGTCAGTCAGGTTATCAGTCTGTCCAAGAGTCGTCCACATTTCATCAATCAGGTAATTTAAGCTACTATTTATCATACACTGTAGTTAGTTACGAGTATGATGGGCTTGTCAGTTGGTACGTAACGGGCGGCTGAGGAACCCATAAGGCAATCAGGATGCCACTGCAGCCAAGCACGGCAAGAGACATATAACGTGACAGTTGTTTCGAAAGCTTAAGCAGCTGATCCAAGGATTTAGTAGCGTGACTTCTTCTATAAGCGTGAACTGAGTTGCTTTAAGCAAGCCTCTAAAGTAGTATTCTGTGTTTATGGACTAAGAGGTATAATAGATTCAGAGTGATCTCGCAACCGCATATTGCTTACTCCCCTTGGTTTGTCATTCTTCTTCTTCTTCTCTCCGTATCATCCGGCTAAAAAGATTTTGGAGATCGGATGGAAACGTCAAATATTTAGGCAAATATTTATTAATTTCAGACCTTCTTCCCACTTTACTTATTAAATATAGAAGATAGAGCTCCTAATCTAGCATGAAAACTCATGTGAGCCAAATAAATATGGAAACGTTGCATTTTCTCAAAAGGACCCCCATGTACTCTCTCGTCTCTATACTTCTTAACAAAAATTGTTTGGGATGACTTCGTTTTATTGGGAAAGAGCATGCTGGGTATCCTGGTTCACTTTTTTTTCACTATTTACACCTGAACCTTTCCACGAAGAATGCTAGAACCAAATAAAACGTGTGGCAATGGAGATCACAGAGTATACAGAATTGGAATATCTCGACTGCGAAAATATTTTTATTAGGCTAGCGTAATGTCAGTTTTTGGGTTAAGCATGCGGCAAGCGACTCTCCACCAGGACAAAGGCAACTTGTTAACAGAGGGGCAGCACACCCGCCGCCCGCGTCTTCGAAGCTGGATTTTTTTTTTTTTATTTTGTTTTAATAAGCATGCGCAACGCGCGACATCCCACGGGCTGACAACACTTGGGTATGGAGGCGAATGGCGCGGCCCGCATGCCGGCAATCAGCTGCCAAGCAGCCAAGCACTCACTAGTTATTGAACCTTCCTTCCAGCTATGAAGGCAGCCAACCAGCCAGCCAGCCACTCAGTTCGTCCATCGCCAAGTCAAACCTGCATTTGGGGCCGCCGCAGTGCGTAGTCCATATCATTAGTTGTAATTGATCCTGTGTGATCTTTTGATTTTGCGTCAACGCTTGACGTTGACGTTGATGACGTCGGCGTTGTCGCTGCGTTGCTGCTGCTGCTACGTTGCTGCTTTGCATATGCCAAACACCAGCAGCGTTAGGGCAATGTCAGGATCTTCTGGAACTACTTGGCAGTACCCTACTGCTCTGCCCCTTATTAACATGATCATCAACGCTGTCGTATTTACTCGACTGCAGTCAAATTAAAAAAAAAAAAAAAGAAGAGAAGAATCGCCTTTTGCATGCGGCCCACGTCCTGCGTCATTGCGTGCGCCTGAGCCCCCATGGCTGGCTCTGGGTTTTGGGTTTGGTCTGGGTCTGCCAAGTTTGCCGCCCCGTTGCGCATTTATGCTGGTTATACAGACTGTCAGTTTACTCACGCGTGAGTGCGCGCGCTGCTCCAACTGCAAAGCTCAAACTCCCTTACAGAGTTCTGTGTAATTGGTTGGCCTGGTCGTCATAATTTAAATAGTTACTGCAGGCAAATATTTGACTAAGTGGCTCCAAAAAAAAAAAAAAAACTACTTAACAAAACAGGTTGACAACAAGAAGAGTTGCAATTTGCATTTGTTGTAAATATTTATACAAAATGGATTTACAGGGCATCTGCAGCAAGTGCTGAGATTTCGGGCGGATTGGTAAAGCTTCCACTTCACAAGACAAGTTGCTTTGCTGAGTAAGTTATAGAGACGGTTTTGCAAGGGATCTCACGTGTGTGTGGGTCCGGATTCCTAGAATTTTATTACTCCGCGACTCTGTATAGAGAGAAACTGTTCCATAACGATGCATTGAACTCGCTGAAATTTCAAATCCCTAATATAAGTTATGTGGAAAAGCTAGCTTGTCTTTGAAGAAAGGCTTTCTCAGGTCAGTCACATAGCAGTTGTTGGATGCTGGCTGGTTTAACTCGACTTATTTTCTAAGGAGTTGGAAAGCCTGTGTTATGGTTTGTCAAATGACTG
This sequence comes from Chymomyza costata, assembly GCA_018150985.1. Taxonomy (NCBI): domain Eukaryota; kingdom Metazoa; phylum Arthropoda; class Insecta; order Diptera; family Drosophilidae; genus Chymomyza; species Chymomyza costata. The sequence goes on along the minus strand of JAECWU010000127.1, from coordinate 2,235,176 downwards.
GGTCTTCACATGTTCACTGTTCTAACTGCAACAATCAGACCGGACAGACAGCATGCAACTTAATGGCCCCATTCGCTGGAAAGGCGCAACCAATATTGATGGCATATCTAAAGCGCCGTTAGTACGCCCTGTCCTGTACCAATTTGGTTTGAGCTCTCGTGGCAATTGTCGAGGGCGTAACAAAGTCAAATAAAACAAACGGTACCCGGGTCTGTAGTGTAGGGGCTATCAATGGCAGCATCAACAAATTTGTGAATTTTTACGCGTTGCACCAACACATGCGGCTTAATACAAATAATCGACTTGGTTGCAGCTTTTGTGGCCTGGTGAGAGATGCGATACGTACCGAACCCAAACGAACAAGTGGCAATGTGATGAGTTGCAGCAGTAGCAGTAGCCTCTTTGCCTTCTCGTTCTTGATGAGGATGAGGACGACGACGATGATGATGAGGATGACGACGACGTTGATGGTGTTGATTGTGCGCCAGTCAAGTGTAAGCTGCACATTAGTCAAAAAATAAGTTGCGCAGAGAACTTAAGCGGCTTATGCACCAAGTATCCAGCCAAGTCCAGACCGGAGCTCAACCAGAGAGCCACCAGAACTCACACTCCATCCCATGAATGAAAACGGCTGCGACTACTACAACATATAACCAAAAAAAAACAACAAAAATCGCATAAGCAACTTGTTAAGCTACAACGAAGCTGGGATACACTGACAAGTCATAAATGGGATCTTACAACTAAGAACAATTTGTAGATAGGGTAGGGTAGGAACTAGCTCCGCATCATTTAGTTTGGTGCTGCGGTAAGATTTCCAGTCGCAGCTCCAACGTTTTTAGGGCTACTCTCATTCACATCTTTTGGTAACATATTGTATTTTTATTTCATGGGCTCCTTGAGATTTTGAAGTTCAGTCGAACGAGGCTCGATATCTAGCTTAGTTGTTGGTGTTCATTTTGACCCGGACCCCTACTTTAACTATTATACCGGGTCTGGAGACAACCTTTTTCAAATGCAAAAACATCAGCAACGAATGGATCTCAGCGATGACATGATCCAGGATCGGAATGCCTCCACACGAATGCTGAGATCGCATACCCACACCTCAGGAGGAGCATAAGCGAGTCTGAAAAGAGGTAAACAAGGGTTTGGGAGAAGAAAAAGTACTGAAAATAAAAAGTAGCTTGACTTTTGAAAGCTGTTGTCTTTTTAAGAGAATCGCGGAATTTTAAACTTTTTAAAAACTTTTGACCTCTTTTCAAATCTACTCCAATCGTCTTCTTTATTGAGAATCTAAGAAATTATGAATAAGTCGGAATACCACTCGACTGTGGAATACGCTGTAATTACATTTTACTTTGAGGATTTAGTACGCCACTAGGGGTATAGGGCAATAGGAAGCTTAATGCAAACAAAATTTGGTGGCTCTATTCTCTATATTAATAAAAGAGAGCAAATTCTGGAATCCGGGAATAAGGGAACCAAATATCAATATGAATCAATAAACTTGATCTGCGTGCGAATAATGCCCACTTCTTGCGAAGAAATTTGTAGTCTTTAGATCTCACATGTCTTCCAGTTCTAGGTCCGACAAAGGGAATGCTCTGCATGAGGTGTAAGGTCGTCCGAACGAAATCCCAACAAACAAGATAAACCCTTTTAAAGCGTATAAGAAAAAGCTAAGTTTATACGGGGGAAGAGGGGGAAATAAAAATAATGGGAAAGAACAAACGCCAGTCGTTTGACCGGCCAGGTCGGTCATTTAGTTTTATAATACACTACATTTATATGGGAAGTTCTCATAACTCATGCAGCGATCTTGACTTTGTTGCCGCTAGTCATACATACTCCTCAATATATATGTACACTATGCTATTGGGCACGTACATACATATGTGTGTATGGCACCGAAGTGAACTGGAATGGAATGCGATCTTTTTGCTGTCCCGCTTGCACGGTCAGACAGTGGGTCGGTCAGTCGGTCGTTGTGTCGGTTCTGTCGTTGGATAGCATTTTAATTATAACCATATCGTTGGGTCTGTGCAACTTGGCTTGCGCTTAATCCACTTGTTCAAATGCTGATGATATTCATATGCTTTGTCAGTTGATTCGCTAATATGACGTCTGGTGCGGCTGAAGCTTGCTCCTGGTACCTGGGACGGGGACGCACACTGAGGACTGATGGCTTAACGGCTGCTGGTTTGAACCATTCTCTGATGCTGCGAAAATTTGCACTTTTGGCTTGGACGCACAAAACTTTTAATTTTCGTCAGTCAACGTCAGAATTGGAGTAAGAGTGCAGGAGGGCTGCTGGTGGAGTGGGGAGACAACGGCTGCGCCAGGGCTAAATAAATAAAGATTGAATAATGGCTAAGCTACCTCAGCAGCAGCCAAAGAAGTTGAGTTTGTGGCACTTCCTTCGCGTTAAAGTCACTCATTAAACACAATTTCGACTGGAAGTTAAGAACTGGAGAACTCTGAGCTGTGAGCTGAACCCAACTGCTGGCTGGCTGGCTGGTTGGCTGCCGGTTGGCAATTTGTGGATTTCTTATTTGATTTGTATGCGATTTGATTTTTATTTTCTGCACGTGAAAAGGAAGTGATGCCTGCGCTGCTCTGTTCTGAATCTGTTCTGATCTGCTGGTGTTGGCCACTCATCAGCGATAATGATGGGCAATTATATAGCACTGCACAAGTAACTGAGTTTGCAGTTCTGGCCGGACCTGTAGCTGGGCCAGCTCCTACAGTAAATGCGTGCACACGCCCTACACAAAAACCAAATCACTCGAAAAACCGCAAAAAACAACAAAAACATATGTAACACTTGCTTGAGCTGAAGCTTGAGTTAAAGCTGAAGCTGGAACTGACAATGCATGCGCGTGGCACTGCCGCCAGCTCTTTGCCACAAGTGGCAGTTGTCATTGCGACTGATATATAGTAGTACATAGTTTAGCTAGTCACAGCGGAGCTGTCTGGGCACATTGATCTAGTCGATCTGGAAACCAGTTGTTGTCCTGCTGCTGTCATCTAATGCCGTGCGCATGAATTGGCCATTACTTCATTAGTGGCACAACTTTGCCTTGATTTTAATTATGCTCTCTACGGCGAAGAATTTTAATTTGAGTTCGTATGTATAGCAGTCGGGACTCCATACGCATATGGACTCAACCAAAGACTCCAAAGCGCAGGCGCAATTCATTGTCAGCAAACAAATGCGAGTGCAGGTGATGAATGCTCAGGCGGCACGCAAGTCGGCAAAGTGCCCAGGATGTGATGTCTTTGGCTCAAAAGGATTCTAAGGCGCATTATGTACACAAATTAATTTATGTGCAACTGGGAGTCAGCCGAGAAGACGAAGTTAGCCATCGCAATCTCTTCACACCCAGCAAAAGAAACTGACTTCGTTCAGTGTTTGTTTTCTTGCTCCACGAATGAGCTGCGCAATTACGCGTTGTACTTTTTTGATTCACTTTTTTATACACTGCAGCCATTAAGGATTAGGGGTATTCCAGGTTTGTGTAAAGTATGTAACAGGCAGAAAAAGGCAGTAACAGGCATGGCAAAAGTCCTTGCCATTATCTCAGGCAGCGTTCGAGCCATGTCCAATCCAAGTAATACAGAGATTTCGTAGAATCGCTGTTCAGTTCAAGTTTGTTGAATTATGTCCTTATCTTGAGAAGCATTAAGAACCAAGGGGATGTATGTCGTAAACTCCATGTGTACAAAAAGAAGGGAAAGCTGAGCGGGGCAATCGGTGCTACTAATTTTTAAGATAATTCAAACACAATGAAGTCAGAATTATGGATGTAAAAAATTGAATGGCGAAACGGATCCCAAATATGAGTTAGGGGCACCCGAAATCCTAAATTGGGGCAACATGAAAATTGTTCAGATTTTACGGCATGGTAATCTTAGTCGAGTAAAGATAGACAATTTTCTTTAGAATATAAGAAAGTGTCTGGAAGCGTAGCTGGCAGGTGTCGGAGCCCCCTACAAAATAAAATATAAATCTAACTTTTAGCTCTTATGGCATAAGTTGCTACTGTTGTGGAAGATCTCAAATTATAAGCTCCGATGGAGGATTACCCAGCTAATATGCATGTGTATCTACGATTTAGAGTATTTGACAGTCGTTAGCAGCTGCGGGTTTTTTCTTCGTTTTTTCTCAATGCAAAATGTTCGTGTTTAAGCGCTATTAAGTGGCAAAAATCGCGCGCGCATCAACATGGTTTTGAGCTTTAGTTCTGGAACTGGGTACAGAGCCACGCGTATGACCATGATCGGCTCTGGAGCATCGAATTGGGCCTGCTGCCGCCGCCTGCGTGTTGCTTATAATTAAAAAAACATGGCAATGCAGCAAAGTGCAGGCAGAAGCTGCTGCCACAGCAACAACGACTCCAACAACAACAGCAACATCTAAAGCAACTTATTTGCCTTTCCATTGAAATAATTAGTTCAAAGTTAAATATGGAGTCGAGAAGAACTTATCGCGTTTAGGTGCGGAATTAATCGATTTGCGTACTGGGTGCGAAAACATTGGTGCGGCTTTAATTGATGCGTTGTTTGGTGTACGCCTGCCAGGGCGCACTGTAGCAGTGTGGGTGCTGCTAATTCGGTGAGCTAGCAAAAAGTATCTGACAGATACTTAACTAGGCCATCAAGCATTATTATTATTGCACCAAATTTTATAGATGTGCTACTAATGAAAAGTATCTTAAAGATACTAAGGAAAGGACATGAAAGATACTATTGAAAAGTATCTGAAAGATACTAGGTAGTGTCGTCATGTTTAGTTACTAAACAGCATAGACTGAGATATGCTCTTGCAACAAGCTACTTAGATCTGCTACGAGTGCTTGCTTGTACAAAGTATCTCACTGATACTTGACTGAGTGTAAGTAACTAAGAGTGAGCAACAATTGTTTTTGCATACAATATAGCACAGTTTGTCACCAGCCTGATAGAGCAACTATTATACTTAACAAGGCCATCAAGTATTAAGTGGGATCACCAAATTTTATAGATGTTCTACTAAGGAAAAGTTTTTGAAAGATACTATTGAAAAGTATCTGACTGATACTTAACTGGGCCAGCATATGAACGATCACCCCTGTAAAACTTGGAAACAAAGCAGCATAGAGTGAGATCAGCTGAGCATTTAGAGTCGGTGGGTGCTGCAGTTACTGCAGCTTTACGTAAGAGCTACTAATACGGTGACTGAGTGAAAAGTATCTGACATTTACTTGACTAGAACATCAGGTTTGTTTGCAGAACAGGATTAAGTGGCATCAGTTATTGCACCAAATTCAAAGATGTGCTACTAAGGAAAAGTATCTTAAAGATACTTTTGAAAACTATCTGACAGATACTTGACATTGTCCTCATGTTTAGTTACTAAACAGCATAGAGTGAGATAAACAACAAACTTCTTATATCTGCTTGCTTGTAAAAAGTATCTCACAGATACTTGACTGAACGTAAGTAAGTACGAGTGAGCAACAATTTTTTTGCACACAATACAGCACAGATTGTCACTACTATCAGGCTAGAGCAACTAAATATTACGGCTAGTTATTGAAAAGTATCTGACACATACTTAACTGGGCCAGTATAAGAATGACCACCCCTGCAAGACTTGGATACAAAGCAGCACAGAGTGAGATCAGCCAAGCATTTAGAGCCGGTTATTGAGAGACACAGCAGGCTGACCGCCTATATAAAGTGTGTGGTCTGCAGCAGGATATACATTTATGTATATATAGGTAGTATGCAGTATATATGTATCTGTCAGTACAATGGCTGGCCATGAATTGCATAAAAGTAATGAACCCAAAAAGTACAGACAACTCAATTAAGCAGCGCATAGAAATGCATAAGTAGACTCAGACTGAATGCAGGACTAAGCGAACCCAATCTCAGACTGCAGTTCGCAGACAGATCCAAGGAAGTGAGCCTCATCCCAGCGTCTCAATGTGTGCGCTGCCACAGTTTCCGGTCAATGGCCAAAACCAAAATTGAATTGTCAAAATGAGCTGAAAAGGACGTTGGGATGCGAACCCACACACAGTGTACGTCCAGGGTAAATGAACTTGGATAAAGCGGCCAAAAGATGCTACCCTAAATATAAAATAATACATAATAATAATAATAATAATGAGGAGTACCCAGTATTGTGTACGAGAAACTTAATTACGCCAGCATTGGCGGATGTCCGGCCAAGAGGCAAACGCTTACGTGTGTACTCATACCTCCAAGTACGCGTACTCATGGCATATACACTGAGAAAAAATTTTTTGAATAAAGGCCTATACGCAGCTTGAAATATTTTGCGTGGAATGACAAAACTTTATATAAAGAAAAAATCCCAAATGAAATATCCCAAATGGGATTTTTTTTAATATGAAGTTTTGTCATTTCGCGCGAAATTTTTCGAACTGCGTATAACCCTTTAGTCGGAAACGGTTGCCGAAAAATATTTCATCTGCGTCTAGCTTTGAATACAATGAGGATTTTAGGCGAGTTCCAAGGAATTGCACTGCATGGATCGTTTTTTAGGTATGGTAATTTTTTTTATAAAATATTTGCATCGGGAAATTGTTGTGTAAGGTACCCATGTGACTGAGAAAAACAAGTTTTTAAAACAGTCTGAAACAGTTTTCGAAAAATATAGGAAATGGACTGCGCGGATCGTTTGTTAGTTGGTCATGGTAGCTCATTTTTCTCGAATTTTTATGGGATACATGGGATTTTTTAATAAAATATTTGCTTCAGGAAAATTTTGTGTTAGTATATATTATCTCCCTAATGAACTGTTGAAAGCATTCTGTTCTTCATAAAACTTGGGGTAAAACAGGATTTTTCCACAATTTGGCTATTAAGTTTTTATAGCAATTATCTTTCGATCTAAACCCATAAGGAAAAATAAAAACATTTCCACTCTAACTTTTTTAAACCCTTAAAATTTCAAAGTTCAGAGGAATATATACTATCTCAATAGTATTTGGTACCAGTGTTCCCGAGCTACAGCAAATATTGCTCTAATTTATGATGACCCACAATTCCTTCATGTGACACGAGTTGTAATCATTTTTTTTTTTTTTTAGTTTCTATGAAGAAGAACAATGAATATATCCATTCTACGATTTTCCCCGCTTTTCCACGCACCATTGTCTTATGCGTGTGAAAAATGCCCACACAGCTATCCAAAACAATAAGTTCTCGTTCCCGAATCCCATACGTTTTCCATTTACAATTAGAAGTTTACGATGTTGTCTTATTGTTGTTTGTCGCAGGCTCTTTGTTTGATTTTGCGCCCATTGTTTGTTTTGTCCACTCTTCTGCGAGGTCCCCCGGTCAGGATCATACAATTGCCATTTGGTCATTTGGCCAGAATAGCAAAGCGTGCTGTTTAACGAATCCATTTGGTCTTCGGCCCGTGTCCTCAATTAGATTGGCTCGCCAAATGTCAAAAGTGATTTTTATGAAGTACGTTTTTTTTTTTTCGTTTATAGAATAGTTTGTGTGACTACCCTTACGAAGGTAACCAAAGAAGTTCGGTAGAAGTTGTATCTTATAATGACTAGTTTATCTAACTATCTATGTATCTATTTATAGCAAATATCTAAATATGTTTGTTTGCCACTGAACAGCTTTTAAAAGGCATAACGATTTTGATGATTTTTTTGGGCATATTTTAGCAAGTTTCAAAAGAGAATGTTTCTTTTGGAATTGACATTACTTATATATTCTGGTATTTCTGCAAAAACAATTTAAGTCTCATGACGATTTAAGAAGGTATATTTATATTGCCAAACTTCAATCAAAAAAGGTTTTCTTTTAAGATGATCTAGTAACAACTATTAAAATCGAGAGAAAGCTTTAGAAATAGGGTTTACGAACAAATTTTGACCCTATTTTGTGTGAAAAAAATAAAAATATAGGGTTTTCCAATAAGAGTTGTTATTTTGGTATTTAAAGAAAAATGCCATTTTTGAGATAAACGATCGGATGTTTATTTCATAATAGCCCAATGGCCACCACGACCACGCTTACAGGACCATATCCTTTTCATGATATTTTCCATAACCAAATCGCCCTATGTCCTCGATAGCCCCACGAATTCTATCTGTGAGGTCTTGAATCGACGCTGGGCTGTTGGCGCAGACCTTATCTTTCACGTGGCCCCAAAGGAAGAAGTCGCAAGCTGTTAAAACACAAGATCTCGGTGGCCAATTGTGATCACCTCTTTGAGAGACAACACGGTCTGGAAACTTTTTCCGTAAAAGAGCAATGGTTTCGTTGCTTGTGTGGCACGTAGCGCCGTCTTGTTGAGAGTTAATGTTGTCCAGATCAATACCATCCAACTCCGACCATAAAAAATCATTAATCATCGATAGCGCAATCCATTCACCGTAACTGTGGATCCAACCTCATTTTCGAAAAACTAAGGTCCAATGACCCCGCCGGACCATAAACAGCACCAAACAGTCACACGTTGAGGATGGAGAGGCTTCTCAACAATAACCCTTGGGTTTTCCGAGCCCCAGATGCGATAATTTTGCTTGTGGACGTAGCCACCGAGGTGGAAATGGGCCTCATCAGTCAAGATGATTTTTCGATGCAATTCCGGATCATTTTCATGCATTTCAAGGACCCAATCAGCAAAGACACGACGTTGTTGATAATCGGCCGGCTTGAGTGTGAACTGAACTTTATAAGCCTTAAGACCCAAGTCTTTATGCAAAATACGGTGTAATGACGTTTGTGGAATGTCCAATTCCAAAGAACGACGAGGATTGGACAAACCTGGGTTTTCTTCAACACTTTGGGCTACAGCAGCAATATTCTCAGTTGTGCTTGAGCGACGCACGGGTTTTATTCTTCACATCACCAACTTGTCCCAACAGCTCGAATTTTTCCACCAATTTCTGTATTGCGGTCCGACAAGGTGCTTCACGACGAACCAAAAATGCTTTAGTTTTGCGAACTGTGACTGCAAGATTTTCACCATTTTTGTGGTGAATTTTAATAATTTCAATGCGTTGTTGAAGCGTGTATCGTTCCATTTTTAGTAATAGCGTAGTTTCTACTTGTCAAATGTCAAAGAATAAAAGCTTCAAAAGTGACAGCTACCGAAATACTGGGTGATTCAAAATAACACCTCTTGTTGGAAAACCCTTATTTGTTTGGTGAACGAAGCGCGCATGGGGGCGAACACCCTTGCTTTTTTATTTTCATTATGTTGCTGATATTTAAGAAGCTTTTTTTAAGCCTTTTGAGCCAAATTTATAAAAAAAAATGATTAGTTTTTCCAGGGATCAGCAAGGGTATATCCACTTCGTTGCTATCCAGAACTTTAATTTATACCTTTTCTTGTTCTCTCTCTCTCTGTGTGAGTCTCTACTTTAAAAGCTCGTTGCGTTTTTGCTCGTCTCTCGCATAAAAATTAATATGCATTTTTAATCGTTGGTCCAAGCAATGTGGGCTGCTGAGAACTGGAAGCCCGCAGCTTCGATTTACTTGGACACTTGGTTACGCGAACGATCATCAACTGGAAGTGGCGCTGATTTAAACGCTGCGACTGCTGCAATCCCATTCAAGAGATTCAGCGGGTCTATAAAAATTTGTCAATTTAATTGAATTAACAATTTTTCGAATTTTTTTTACAGCAAAAAAGTTGTTTTTATTTTTATTTTTATATTTTCCGTTTACATTGTTAGCATTTCATGGGGTTTTCATTATGATGAAGGAATTGCTTAATTGCATTTGATAAATAGTTTTCGTAATTTATGCAAGTTAAAAAAATAAAATAAAAAAATATAAACGGATTAGGTTGAGTCTGGTATGAAAAACTTTATTAATATAAAAATAAGGCTGGCTAGTTTCAATTTGTTTTGCAAAATTTATAAATTGTAGCTATTAAATAAAATTTTTTAATTTATATACATATATGTAAAATGTATTACCAACTGGGTTGAATAATAAACATGAAATTTATAATTTGCATTGAGTACGAAATTAATTTTCGAAAAATATTTTTACCTCTTACGTAATACTTAAATTTCTCATTACTCAGTTAAAAATAAAAAAAAATGTGGGACATCTCAAAAAACCAAAAAGGAAATCGCTTCATAACCATATAACAAACAGGCATATTCATACACATATCATCATCATTGTTGGCTCTGCGATCCGTATCGAGTCTTGGCCTCCTGAAGAACACGCTTCCATCTAGATCTGTGTCTTGATACAGTCCTCCAATTTCTGATTGAAATTTCGTTTGCTGTTTTTTCGACGTTTCCAATCCATTTTTTATTTGGTCTTCCAATTTTCGTTTTAGATGCCTGTTCACCCATATACACTGTCTTTGAAGGGTTTTCTTCCGACATTCTTATTATATGTCCAGCATATTCTAATTGTCTTAATTTTACCAGTTTGCTGATCACTGGTCCTCCTAGCTCACTTGCACACTCCTCATTGTACCTTAATCTAAAGGTGCCATCGTCCTCTCTCACGGGACCAAGTATGCGTCGTAGTACCTTGAGCTCAAATATGTCGATTTTATTTTCATTGGCTTTCTTAAACGTCCATGTTTCAGCTCCGTACAGAAAGACTGGTGCTATCATAGTTTTATAGACACGTATTTTTGTTTTTTTGCTTAATATTACTTAATATACACATATACACCCTAGAAATCTGACATTACCTCAAAAAAACTCAAGCGTAACATTTTTTTTTGATTTGTGGTTTTCAATGTGGGAAGCATCCGTGGTACAAAAAATATCATCCCTTCAAGTTTCTGAGATAACCTCCAAAATGCCTCGTCCAAAGCTATTTTTTGACGTTTTGTCAAAACCCTCGAATGTTTGCAGTTTTTCGGACCTCGGATTCGGATTCAGCATGTCACATGAAGAGTTCACATCATTTTTTATTGTGGGTCAAACTTTTTCAAAATATATTTGAAACCACAAGAAGACTTTATTTTGTTCTTATAATAAAAGAAATTCTTAATGAGTGCGGCATACAGTTCGATCACAAAAGTTCAAGAGAGATGCAGACCTAGGCCCTAAAAATTTTCAATTTTCATGAAGGAATTTTTTTTGGGGAAAAATAGGCACTTATTATCCAATCTATTCAAGCTTGTTAGACTGCCCGTACGTTTCTCCAGGAGGATCGTTTCGTGAATACTTAAAAATTAAAAGATGGCGTACGTTAAAGTCGGGCGCGGACGACTTTGGGATACCCTGTACCACAGCTTGCAATAAAATCCGGTATATTACTTAAGAACACCAAAAGACATTTGATTGCCAGATTAGGTTACGATACCTTCATAAACAACCAAAAACAGACGAATTTTGAACCACAAATGTTTTTTTGACCGATTGGTCCTATGGGAGCAACATGATATAGTCAACCGATTTGGATCAAATTTTGGTACAGTGCTTGGGTACTCTAAGAAACTTCTTAATGCCAAATTTGGTTACAATATCTGTACAAACAAACGAATTTTGTACACAAAACATTTTTTTGACCGATTGGTCCCAAAGGAGCTATATGATATAGTCAACCGATTTCGGTCAAATTTGCTACAGTGCTTAAGCACTCTAATAAACTTCCAATCGACGAATGTGGTAACGAAGCTTCATAAAAAAACGAAACACAACGAATTTTGTGCAAAAAACGTTTTTTGGCCGATCTGCCCTATGGGAGCTATATGATATAGTCGACCGATTCGGATCAAATTTTGGTACAGTGCTTGGGTACTCTAAAAAACTTCCGAGTGCCAAATTTGGTTATGATATCTTCATAAACATACGAATTATCCATCTAAAACTTTTGTTTTTTTTCGAGGTCCTCTGAAACACCCTATGGGAGCTATATATTATAATATAACCCCGATATCGAAAAAGTAAAATAAACTTGTCTCCCCTGACATAATTACGCATCTAATCTGAATTGGTCGCTCTAGCTCTTATCATCTCTGAGATCTAGGCGGACGGATAGACAGACAGACAGACAGATATGGGTGTATCGACTTCTCTAGTCACCCTGATCATACTTTAGGTAACTTTGGGGGGTCTCCGACGTTTCCTTCTGTATGTTACATACATTTTCGGCTTGCACAAACTTAATATACCATACGGTACAGGGTATAAAAATCTTAGACTTTTTTTCGGCTTAGCCCGTAAGTAAAAATTATTTTTTTGCAGAAAGGTTGAAATATGTTTCGAAAAAGGTATTAAGTTTTTGTAAGCTCCATTTCTATATAGTTCTAGTCAACCAATTTTACTGCATTTTTTGAAATAACTGAATCACCAAGCTTTTCCTAGGTCTAGGAAGAGGAAACAATTTTTTAATTCTAGCGCTTTAAATTCCAAATTAGTCCCAGACGAACTGCACATTTTATCTTTATACTGTGAAAAACAAATTTTGACCTTGATTAATTTTATTTCAAAAATTTATTTCGAAAATTCTTCAACTAAAAACGTAATTTTTAAAACAACCAAATAGTCTTCAAAATAGGTTAAAATTCTCGACTTAAGCACAAAAATTATAGTAACTCCAAAAAATACAAGAATTTTTTGATGGCATGACCACAAAAAACTCAAGAGTGATTTTTAAACGTTTTTGGGGTCGCTGAAACCCAGCCCAAAGTCCAAATATCCTCTGCTTCGCATAAGTAATGTCTGAACCCTGACGTGCTGGGGTATTTTGGACATCGAAACTTATACTTAGACAAGGTCTGATAGACAAACCCGAAAATCCATAAAGAATCTATTAAAAATTCGATTTTATTAAATAGCTCAAAATGCTAAACTTATGCCCCTTTTTAGATAATCCTAAAAGAATTATAGTGTATCTCCAGAAAAAAACCAAGAATTTGGATGGCATGACCACAAATTTCTCTAGAGTGAGTTTTAAGGCTTTTTCCATATACTTTTAAGGAAAAATGTTTGGGATAGTACTATACGTCATTGGGGTCGCTGAATTCCAACCCAAAATCCCGAAATCCTATGCTCGCCAGTTTTTGAAGTTTTTTAAGGTAATGTTAGAACCCTGACGTGCTGGGGTATTTTGAACATTGAATTCGTATTTCACGAGCTCCAGAAATTTATGCTATACAAGGTCTGGTATACGAACCCGTATATTCATTGATTTTATTAAATAACTCAAAATCCTTCTTTTTGGATAATCCTTTAAAAAATATGCTGGTTATCACATTTAACCCTATAACCCTTCATTCAAGAATATACTACTGCTGACTTGGCAGAGTGGAACTTTCTGAGGCCATTCCATTCGATTCTAGGCAAGATGTTGACTCACTTTTCTTTTCTATACCGATACTTTCGAAGACATTCTGCTTAGATTTTTACAATACATGCTTTAGAGCCAAAATTTATGAGCAGATACAGATACTAGTAGTTGTCATGCATCTTTTAACGAGCATAACTAATTTTTTTCCATTTTCATTTCCATTTGCTTGCCCTCGTCCTAAGTCCTTTTCTTTAAAAAGATTTTTACGACTTTCACCTACCGCAAAGCAGCCGTATGTAGTAGCTGTAGTTAACCCTTGCAGGATCAATTAGTAGACATATCTGTAGGGTCTTGGGCTTGGGTTGGGCTGTTGTGACCAATGGATGAATGTGGTCGCTGATGGCTATCAGCGTCAGCTACTAATTAAGAACAGGACCCACCGCATGCGTCATAAGGACCTAAGATCTAGCAAGTAGCCAGAATCTTAGCCTTTGGCTGACTTTCTTTTTAACCCCCAGGACAGCTTCTGCGTAGTAATTAAATTTCTTTCTTTTTTCTTTGTTTTTTCGTTTCCAAACCTAATGAAATGTTTGATGGCCAGACGCCCCAAAGTCCGCAGCTCATTTGTTTGTTTTTTTTTTGCTGCTACAGATGTGCGCTGATCGCGCCAACACACGAACTGGGTCAAGCGGAGTGCAGTCCAATGTTTTTTTGGGGTCATTTGGCTCGGCTGCGGCTAATACCAGTGCTGATAGTTACTAATTGTTTGTTATTAGCGCGGCGTTCTGTAACTGTGTATCTGCAAGTTGCTCATCCTGGATTACCAGCAACAGCAGCAGTGCATCCATTTGGTGCTCTTGTGGCTTACGTGCAGTATCTGCTGTTACGCTTTATTGATTGTAATCTGGCCCTTTTTGGGCTGTGCATGTGCACGTCCTGAGCGAACCCAACTTGATCGATAGCCATCATTCACTTGTATTCCAGCATTTCATTCATGCTCCGCGAACTTGTTTCGTTTTTAGGTTTCGTTTTTTTTTTTTTTTTTTGGGCTTTTTGTTTTTGCATAAAACGCGCCTCATTTGGTTTACATGTGAGGCTCGGACTTGGACTTGGACTCTGACTTTGACTTTGACTCCGACTCTGAGGCTAAGACGCTTCACAAGCTGATTTTGTTTTAAAAAGCATTCACTTGGTAGACATCGTCGTTGATGTTGTTGTTGTTGTTGGACCACCCAGGAGAATCATATTTGCCACCAAGGTTGCAGAGGCCCATTTGGTTGGCTCTTGCCGCGGCTTTTGCCTTGGTATTTTTTTTTTTTTTTGCATTACTCTTGCGTGCTGTAAATTAGAAAAAACAAAAATATGTTGTCCGCAGCACAATAAAAATATATATAGTAGTTATTATGAATATATAATGTACTGGACATACAAGATCTTGCATATAAGTGTAGTCCATTTAATTAGTTTATGGAGCACAAGTTGCAGGCAGAAGGCTTTTTCTGTTGAATGAAAGATATTCGGCAGTGCTCCGGAAAACGAATCTGAACATTTTATGCAGATTAGCTTTGAACCCGAATGTTTGGTACTTACGAATTTTTTATGTGATTTGAAACCGAATGTTTTGTTGCAAGAGGAATTAAAACGAATTGGCCAACTAGGTTCAAGAAATCACGAATTTTATACTGAGATAATTTTTAAAATATTTTTTGATATTCTTAGATTATATTTATGCCAACTTAATGTTAGATATTGACAGACAAATATTTTAAATTAGTTTTTTTCTGCAATAATCATACACGGCACATGACTGAAATCGAAGAAGCCTACCAAAAAATGTGGCCTGCTTCACAAATTTTCGCCCATATACATATTTATCAAGCCACCCACTCCTTTCTGCTTTATCAGCATGCGGAAATCTATTTTTTCCTTTCTGGTTAATATATTTAAGATTGTCTAATTGCTTTAAATTTTACAAAAGATGGTACTTAATAGCAGACTTAAAAAATGTATTAAAAAAAAATGGCGTACGTTAAAGTCGGGCGCAGACGACTTTGGGATACCCTGTACCACCACATTGCAATTAAGTCCGACACATTGCTTAAAACCTCCAAAAGATATTTTATTCGGCAAATTAAAAAAAAAGAAATCAGTCGAATTTTGCACCAAACAATTTTTTTGACCGATCGGTCCTATGGGGACTATATGATATAGTCAACCGATTTTGATCAAATTTAGTACACTGATTGGGAACTATAAAAAACTTCCGACTGCCAAATTTGGTTCCGATATCTTCAAAACCAAACGAAACGCAATGAATTTTGTAAAAAAAAGCGTTTTTTTGACCGACTGTTCCTATGGGAGCTATATAATATAGTCAACCGATTTTGATCAAATTTGCTACAGTGCTTGGGTACACTAAAAGACTTCTTAATGCCAAATTTGCCAACAATATCTTTACAAACAAACGAAACGCAACGAATTTTGTACAAAAAACGATTTTTTGACCGATTGGTCCTATGGGAGCTATATGATATAGTCAACCGATTTTCATCAAATTTGGAACAGTGCTTGGGAGCTCTAAAAAACTTCTTAATGCCAAATTTGGTTACGGTATCTTCACAAACAAACGAATCACAACGAATTTTGCACAAAACACGTTTTTTTGACCGATTGGTCCTATGGGAGCTATATGATATAGTCATCCGATTTTGATCAAATTTGCTGCAGTGCTTGGGAACTCTAAAAAAATTCTAAACGCCAAATTTGGTTACGATATCTTCACAAACAAACGAAACACAACGAATTTTGTACAAAAAAACATTTTTTCGACCGATCGATCCTATGGGAGCTATATGATATAGTCAACCGATTTTGATAAAATTTGGTACAGTGCTGGGGGTCTCTAAAAAACTTCCGGTTGCCAAATTTGGTTATGATATCTTCATAAACAAACGAATTATCCATCTAAAACTTTTGCTTTTTTTCGAGGTCCTCTGAAACACCCCTATGGGAGCTATATAATGTAACCCCGATATCAAAAAAATAAAATAAACTTGTCTCCTATGGATTAATAAGGGATCTTATCTGAAAGTTTGGTTGCTCTAGCTCTTACCATCTCTGAGATCTAGGCGTTCATACGGACAGACGGACAGACGGACAGACGGACAGACGGACATGGGTATATCGACTTCTCGAGTCACACTGATCATACTTTAGGTAACTTTGGGGGGTCTCCGACGTCTCCTTCTGTACGTTACATACATTTTCGGCTTGCACAAACACAATATACCCTTTGTACCATACGGTACAGGGTATAAATATGGACCACATTATCATCTAGCGTCCAAAGAAACAATCGCTTTAAAAATTAATATTAGATAGAGTGAATACTCGACCTATTTATCTCACAGTTTTAAAATATGAAGGAAAAAAAAAATAAGAATAATCCGTCCTATCGATGAAAAGATGCAAGTGACTAATATGTTTCTTTTATTATTATACTATATAGACTTTAAAAATGTGAAGCAACGTGAAAGCGCTTCGGTCCATGAAAGTTCAAAAAATTTTACACATTTAATATTTTTTTTATAGCTTAAGTGCTTTTTATTATTTGTGCCATTATTAAAGCGCAAAAAACAGACAATTTTTATTTTTAGAATATCAAATGAATTTGTGTGAATTTTGCAACAAGGCGCTAGAATAATTTTTATCTCAGGCTTCATCACGGCGTCGGTGGTGTAATGGTTAGCATAGTTGCCTTCCAAGCAGTTGACCCGGGTTCGATTCCCGGCCGACGCACGACGAAATTTTTGCATTATTTTTATTTTAAAATTTTTTATTTTTATTTTTAATTTTTATTTTAAAATTGTTTATGTTTAATTTTTATTTTAAAATTTTTTATTTTTAATTTTTAATTCAAAATTTTTTATTTTTTATTTTTATTTAATTTTTTTTTATTTTTTAATATGTAATGCTAACGCTGCGTTGTATACTCTATAACTTTTTTTTATGGAATAATATTTGGTATCAAAAATTTCATACATACGTGTAGATTAGGGTGGCCGCCGCTGGTATGGAGGATTTTTAATCCGTCGATATCAATAACGCCACCCCCTAAAAAGTTTCCCTTTTACCTGCATGTAAAATTTAAAGGTGATCCGAATGTATTTGATGGTGCCTAAAATAGGTCTAATGTCATAAAAAACGTTTATAAGAATGCATACATAGTGACCAAACCGTAAGTTTGACAAAAACATGTACCATATATAATCAGAGGGTAATTCAATTATCTACAGTCAAGTAAAAAAATTATCGAAATCAGCTTAGTATAACCAGAGATATTTGATGTTAAGTAGAGGCACTTTTTTTTTCTAATTTCGAAAAATGTTTTTTTCAAAATATCTCGAACCCCTTTTCACGAAAAAATTCTTGGACTTTATTTTCGGATTTAGCGTGCCATTTTACTACAGGAACGACTAAAACATGTTAAGGATACCAAATTTTTTTTTATTTGTAAACTGGGGTAATTAGTCAATTTAATAAATTTTAGAGCTTACCAAATTTATTCAGGCCGACTTTATATTTTTCAAAATTATGTTTTGATAGATATGAGAAAATCGTGAGATGTTGCAAAAATGGCCACCCTAGTGTAGATCTATTTATACATTTTTATACCCTGTATCTAATGGTACAAAAGGTATATTAAGTTTGTGCAAGCCGAAAATGTATGTTACATACAGAAGGAGACGTCGGAGACCCCCCAAAGTTACCAAAAGTATGATCAGGGTGACTAGAGAAGTCGAGATTCCCCTGTCCGACTGACCATCTGTCTGTCTGTCTGTCTGCCTGTCTGTCCATCTGTCTTTCCGTCTGTTTGAGCGTCTATATCTCAGAGATGGTAAGAGCTAGAGCAACCAAATTTTTATTATTCTAAGGGAGAAAAGTTAATTTTATTTTTCTGAGATCGGGGTTATATTATATAGCTCCCATAGGGGGGTTTCAGAGGACTTCGACAAAAAACAAAAAGTTTTAGATGGATAATTCGTTTGTTTATGAAGATATAGTAACCAAATTTGGCAGTCGGAAGGTCCCAAGCACTGTACAAAATTTGATCAACATCGGTTGTCTATATCATATAGCCCCCATACGACGGATCGGTCAAAAAAAGTTATTTGTGTTGAATTTCGTTTGTTTGTAAAGATATTGTAACCATATTTGGCAGTCGATAGTTTTTTATAAGTCCCAAGTATTGTACCAAATTTTATCAAAATCGGTTGACTATATCATATAGCTTCCATAGGACCGATCGGTTAAAAAAATGTGTTTAGTGCAAAATTCGTTTTGCTTCGTGTGCTTATAAAGATATCGTAACCAAATTTGGCAAATAAATATCTTTTAGAGTTCTGAAGCAATATACCGGATTTGATTGCAATGTGGTGGCAAAGGATATCCCAAAGTCGTCCGTTTTTTTCTGACTCAACCAAAAAAATAGCATGCACAGCCAAAACGAATTTATTTTTGTGTTCGTATATGTACAAAGGGTGGGTCAATTTGTATGGAGCCAAAAAGTCGATTCGCGGCGCCCCCTAGTATTATTCTACGGACAATTCTAAGCAACTTTGCCGAAGAAACCATAGCTCTATCTCGAATTTTGAGCCTGCAGATTTTTAAAAATAGGTTTTTTCCCCTATAACGACAAAAACATAACATTTTTTTCGCTTTTTCGAGAAAAATTACGAATTTCTTGAAAAAATTGAGTACGCAAAAACGAATCCGAATAAAATTACTCGTTTTGTGTTTTTTTTTACTTTTCCGCAGCAAGTCTGATTATACTCGTTTTCTTCTAGATATTCTAATATTACGCATAATATTATTTTGCACCACCATAATATACCACTTACCCCTTGCTTTGGTGCAGTGCGGTGCAACTTGCGGCTCGTGTCCGTGTGAAAGAAACTCAGAGAGCCATTGGGTGTTTAGCTCCAACAACAAGCTCGCTGTAACTTTCTTTAACGCATTTCCTGTATAACAACAAGTTGCAACGTGTTGGTGCAACATGGTGCAAGTTGCTCCATTAGCCAGCATGCCTTGAGTCTGTGCGCGCGCGCGCGCTTACTCCAACTCATTGCACAAAGCAAATAAAATTATCTCATTACAAATTATGCCCCCACTGGCGGCAACATATTCGGGTTGCAAAACTGGACGCATCTTGGCCGGGGCTGGGCCATGTTGCCATATTCGAACGGTTGGAACTTGCCATGCGGGCAACGCTAAATAGATTATGTCAAATGATCGAAATCACATCATAAATTCAAAGCGCATGCAACGAAATCCAGAAGAAGAGTAGTGGCCTCCAGGCCGGACAGAAAGCCAGCCAACCCAACAATGAATGCATCTAAAATCAAATAAGCCAAGGCGGCACAGTGTAGGCGTGTTGCCTGTGCCATGGCACAAGAGACAGTGGCGGGGGTTGGTCAGCAGGCATGCGCTGCCTCTTTAACACGTTTTTAATGGAATGAGCTTGGGATGCTTGGACTGGGTCGGTTCGGGTCGGCTGGGGGTATTATTGTTTTGCATGTGGCAATGCCAAAAATGAATCTCGAAACTGAAACCGATACTCAGATACTTGCAAAGATACCAGCTCGGTAGCCAACGGCGCTTTTGAAGGTGTAGCTTGCCTGCGCTCTGATAAGGCACACGACGGCACAGCACAGCGGTTAGCCAAATCCCTGCCTGCTGCATCAAGGTGCAGAAGTTTGCTTGTTTGCCAGCACAACAATAAAATATAATCCAAAGGAAAAGGAATAAAATTATGCCGCTTGTGTTAAATACGCAGACGGAGCACGGCAGGGGCCAAAGCACACTATAAATTCAATGGCTAAGTACGCGGTTTGGCTACGAATTCAGGGTTTTGGGTCTGAGCTGCGAGTTTGGCGTTTGGAACTCTTGCAACACCCTCACACTTTGCGTGCGCAAAATCGATCAGCGCGAAATGAAATTGAAGTTAAAATGCTGCGCCTGTGGCGCTTTAAGACGATTTAGGGCCTCCGCCAACGTCGCCGCCTGCTTCGCCGCCGCCATATACCAACTCCAGATACTATATCATTTTTGGAAAAAAAATTTATTTGGCCAAGTTTGTGGCAAGTTCGTTGAGCTTTGACAAAAGAGCGCGGCTTTTGCGTGTGAAACTTCTTTGAAATTAGATGCCTTGTGTGCGTGTGGGTGTGTGTGTGTGTGTGTGATAGAGTATTGAGGATCGTGTGCGGGTGCGGGTACGAGCTGCACCAGCTGTGCGAACTCATCATTGCCTGTGTGACATTTTTGCAGCCAAAAAATCAATTTGCAAATGCTTCAATGCACTTTTTTCACACCTCCCGCGCTCCAGCTCCAGCTATGGTTGTCACTGTTAGGCGGCAGCGTTTAGAAGATATTCCTTTCCAGAAGTGTAAAAAATTCAATTTGCTTTGGCCGTAAGCGCGCACAAAAAGTCATCATCGTTCTTTCAAATAGTTTTCTTCATTTTCATCGATTTTCCATGGGTGATAAATTTTCAATTTGTTTGACTTGAGCGTAAGCTGAGTGTTGGTGTGGGTGTATCTCTGTGCGTGTGTGTGAGTATCTGTATATCTGTATCTGCAACTGTGTTGCTGGTAGCGCAACGAATGCAAGTTGACACTGCCGCACGGGCGACAAAAAAAACAAAAACCACCTCACCTCACTGATCATCTGGCCCATTGTGTTTGGTGCAACATTAGGTCATGCCACATCATGGAACAGTTGAAACACCAACAAGAGCGCAGTGCAAGCTAAAAATGAGCGCAATCGGTGTCTCTCTCTTTGCTTCTCTGCATATATTAAAAACAATAACTCTTTGTTATTGCTCTCGCCCAGACTTCATTCATCGAAGCCAACATAATGTCCACTTGGTGGGTCTCCGAACTAAAATTCTCACACACTGTGAGCGCAAGAGAAAGGGCAAAAAATAGTTAGACCCCGAATATTGTGCCTAACAAGTCTATTAGTAATGGACAGCAAGTTAATTAACATTTTTGTTTCTATTTGCTATATGCCATATGAACGCAACCTTTAGGGTTATCTCGGCGTTGTGACGTAGATAGTTACCTTTAATATATGAGAAAAACTATAATAATAATAAGTGAAATATTAAAGACAATGCTTTAGTCTAGGATATACTAGATAAGCTCAATATATGTGCCAAGCTCTTGTGGCGGTTGACCTGAATCTCAGAGGCCAAATATATTTCGATTTACAAAATGTATGAGAAACTAGTTTTTCCAAAAAGTTATTAACGATACAATGGGAACTTTGAATGATATAACGCAAAATGCATAAGTACCCCACATCCTAACGCCCTGAATCATACTATTTCATTTATAAACAAGTTAGACGAACTTTGATGTGTAGACTTCCACAATGAAACGTTGACGTAATTCCAAAACGTATCCTTATACCCCTTACCCTGTTTTATGCAAATTTGGGGCAAAATTCGAGTGTTTTTTTTTTTGTTTATGAAAATATCATCACCAAATTTGGCAACTAAATAACATTTTTGCAATGTAGTGGTAGAGGGTATCCCAAAGTCATCCGCGGCCGACTTAAACGCACGCCATTTTTTATTGTAAGCATCGTATATAAAACATCTTCATAATGATTTTGCATCATCCATGCCATCTGAAGATGAGAGCGACGCAGTTTTCCTGACGGATAAGCCGGATGAAACAGTTTAAACAAGGTCTCAAAATTGTGCCCCGAACATAATTTGTGAAGTGAAACTTTTTAGGCGGCATTGTGCATTTTTGGGCACAACTTTGAAATTTTGTTAAACGAAAAAAACGTTAGCTGCTTTTGATATTCTCTTTCGCATTGACGAATTGCGACGCTGACGTTGTGTTGGTGGTCATGACTTCGGCTCTTGTTGAGAGAGCGAACCGTGGTCATGGTATAGAGAGGAGAGTAAAGCGGCCGCGGCTGGTCAGCTAAAGCACGCAGCACATGTGTATGTGTGTAAACGAATACCATAGAATGTTATTTACGAAATTTTAATTTCTTCTTGGCATAGATGATATCAACTTTAGGTAACTTTCTACAGCGGCATTGTACCAAACATTTTTAATATTTTCTTATAACTACGTTGTGCTTTGGCGAATCGTTTCAAAGATGTTTAGCTTTATTCAAAAAGTTCTCATTATCTTCGTATGGACAATTAACTACATGACGCCATTTTCAAGCTTTCTTAATGTACCTGTAGATAAAAGACTCTCAACTTTTGACTGTCAGTCACTGATGAGATTAGTACCCTCAAACCCGTCTGCATGAATTTTTCTTAGTTTTTAATTTAGGATACTATCCCACTAATATGACAAACAAATATATTTTTCTCAGCACTGTAGTAAAGTTTAGCATCGTTCAAATATTTTCTTTTAGATTCCTTTCAATCTTACATTCTGCAAATAAATAATTTTCTAAATTTGTTAATCAGTTTCAACAGTTGCCTCACTTTTTAATTTTTAACTCAAATTGAAGATTGCGTAAATAAAAAAACCGTAACATTTACCAAAAAGTAGTCTTCTCTTCCTGAAGTTTTCCCATTTCATTTCGAAAATGTGCTATATTTCTCATTGTCTGTCTATATCTACATGCCTCGTAATCTTTCTATATCTCTAATTATCCCCTTTTATTGTCTTTTCTTATCTTACCATATCTCTCGATATATCACTTTATTTCTTTATATTTACCTGTATCTCTTATGTTTCTTAAAGAAACTTTCCTTATATCTTGCTGTATACTCAAACTCTCGTTTTCTTGCAAAATTCTGCCGCAGCGCAGTCGGCACACGTGACGTTTCTCTCGTTTGTGCTTGATTTTCGTTGCACCGCTCTTGCTTACTGCGCTGCTCACTTACACAAAGATAGTTTTGGCTACTACTGATCCAGATCTTTCTATGTCTCTCTTTTTATCTCTCTACATCTGTACATATCTCCTTATACATATCCTATGGTTCTCCTCCTGGATATGATCAAGACAAAAGGTCTTGGCAGAGCGGACTTAAAACTCCTGGTAGCATACCTATCTGGCCACCACACTGTTACATACCATCTAACATCGGCCCATCGGACTCTTCAGAGTGGAGACTCTGTCTCGAGGACGATGAAACCACCAGACATATTCTCTGTGACTGCCCAGCGCTTGTATGGGACAGAGCCGGTCACTTGGGAAAGGAACGGATTAGTCTCTTCCATCTTAGGTCAATACCAACAAAACACCTACTTTTATTCATGCGGAAAGCGGAAAGTCTTTTGCTTTCATTTATGGGTATGGTACAAAAGATCTTCTGGTCGCAGTGCCCCACCTCTTTGTGAGGAACCCATACGAGGGGAGGAAAAAAAAAATATATATATCCCACTTTATCTCTTCATATCTATTTATATCTTTCTACATATCTCTTTATATCTTTATGTCACTTTTTGTCTATTTATGTCTCCCTATATATTCCTATAGCTGTCTTTATCTATATATATTTTAATACTTTTCTAGATCTCCCCATGTTTTTCAATATTTTATTATATCTCGCTACATCTCTATATATCTTTCTATATATCTTTATATTTCTGTCTATGTCTCTCATTATAATTCTGTATCTCACTTTATCTCTTTATATCTTTTTACATATCTCTTTATTTTTATATATCAAACTACATCCCTTTATATCTCTTTTTGTCTCTCTATATTATATAATGTCTCTGTATATTTCTCTATATCGGTCTTCATCTATATACCTTTCTATAACTCGCAATGTCTCTCGATATCTCTATATGTCTTTCCATAATCTCTCCATAATTCTCTGTATCTCTCTATATCCCCATTTCTATTGTCGCTTACTCTCTTCGGATGTCTGTTAGTAGATATTCAGCGCCAACAACTTAAACACTCAAGTACTTTTGATACCTTAAACTATGCCACATATTCGTCACGTTAGTAAGTGTATCTTTTAGTCGTTGCTTTGTCAATTTAATGTCTTACTCATTATAAATTATGAATATTTGTCAGTCGGGTAAGTGCAGCATTGAGTGGGAGTTAGATTAGGGCCGCACGTCGCAGACTTATTGATGATCTATAATTGAACGAGTTTCAATTGGCGATCAACTTAGAGGACAGCTTAACCATATACGAGGTACACAGTACTAACTTGTTGTTCTTTTTGCTGAGGTGGCTCTTAATTGGAACGCTGCTCATGCGAAAAAGGGATCGGGATTTCTTTTTTGTTGGTACTTTTTCAGCCGGGTTTGGGTGCTATATGTGCGGTCGCAATTTTGTCGGGTGATTTATTGTAAAAACAAAGAAACAAAAACAACAACAAGAACAACAACTAATAATAACAACAATAATCAGAAACGCGAAAAACCAACACACGCATTATTTATGATGTTATTTTTTATGCTTACCGGGATTAGGATTTATATGCGAAGGGAGCACTCACTGCGCCCCCACACGCAGGTAGCAAATGCAGTGCCTGGGTACGACCATGAGCCATCATCGATCAAGCAATTGGAAGATCTTTAATGAGCGCACACGGCTAATAAGTGCAATTGGGATGGATTGTTGAACCAACTACGGTTTGGCAAAGAAATTTATTGACCCAGCAATTGCACATCTCAACGCTCATCAAATACCAATAAAATATCATTTGTTGTAATTGAGTCGGACCACCAGCATTTGACCTCCAGACTCTGGACCTGGGCACAACAAAAAAAACAACAGCAAGAGAGTTCCAGGTTCAGCAACAGTTCCAACAAGTGCTGCTGGTACCAAATCCTTTGTGCACAACACAGCCGCAGCAATCTGTCTCATTAGCTGCAAAAGCTCTTGATTTATTGTTGATTTGTGGATCTTGTTGAACATGTGACCGCTCCAACAGATAAATCACATTAAAATATTTCAGAACAAATACCAAAAACAAAAAAACCAAAAGCCCCAACGACAAGAAGTTTCGCTCTTTGGTTCTGACAAATCTCTAAACGAAATCAGTTAACAACTTAACTAATGATTATCAATGTGTATTTAAGCAACAACAAAAACAAACACGACAACAACAACATAACGATAAGCCAGAAGAGCAAGCATCCATACAAACTAAGCAGCAGTTAGCTCTCTAAGTGTGCGAGTATCTGCGGCAATCAAAGATACAGATACATACTCTCGTAAGCACCGTAGAACATAAAAATCTTTGATAAGAGCTTTGTCGCATGCGCAACATCTGCAAAACTTTTTCGTCCCTGCTGCACAGTCAAGTAAAAATGTTGGTTATGTTCATACCCAGTATACACCCAAAGCCTTAAAACAAAATGATGAGAACAAAGACCCGAAGAGCATATAATTTCCACCAGTTGCGTCTTTGGGTTTATATTTTCACTTGCAATTTTTAGTTATGGCCAACAATTTCCGACTTTACCCAACATTTTTGTCGTAAAATATTACAGCTCGACACAATACTTATGGCGTGCATAAGCAATTCATTGGTGCAAATTTTATTAAAATCGTTGAAAAACTTTTGAAGTTATAGCCAAAAATTATAAAGTTTGCAACCCTTTTTGCTAAAAAGATCCACTATAGTTGACTTCGAAAATGGGCCAACCTTGACAACAAGTAGATCTAACAACTGTGTAACAGCGTAGACTTTCTGTATTTGTCTTCTCCGAAATTAGTATTTTTGAAAATTCTACCCGTTTAGAGTCCAATTTCTGATACCATAACAAGTACTACTTGAATGGCGTCACGATCATATGGAAAATCTTCAAAAAAATTTCGTCACTGTGTCACAAGGTGGAGGGGGGAGTCTATTTTGATGAAAATCAGCTTCACGTAGCTTATGGATGATCTCCAAGTACTTTGACTTTTAAATTTCGCAAAATTCAAAAAGTGGAGTTAATCAATTCGGCAGTTGAGCCATTCACTTATCATCTGGAATATTTTTTCAGCATTACCTTTTCAAAATGTGCTTAAGACTGTCTTCATAAGGCTTAAAGAGTTTTCTCTAACCGATGGCTGGCTGACCTTCTAAAAATTGCAAATGTTTCTGTATAAGAACATTTTTATTATCATCTAAATACAAATTTTTATCTTCACTAAATTTACAAAATTTGAAATCTTTTGAAAAAGATGTCTCGGAAATCCTTTAATGATCGATTTCTGAAAGATTGGTTGGAAAAGCGGGATTTCGCTGTGGGAAAAAAATGCAAATAACTGCTTTATGTTGTATATTATTTACTATTTAGATAAGGCCTTGCTACTGGGGCTTTCGAATCGTATTTTTGAGCCATCTTCCACAAATACATGTCATACATCTTGTCCCTTTCGGTAAGAATCGATATTTCCATAAAGCTGGATGCTTTTACTTCTCATGAGGTCTGACATTCCCAGAAGGTAGCTTTAATGCTATTGAGATATAGACATAGACCGGTTAAGAGCTGTTCATGTATGTATTCATTTGAGATTAGAAGGCAGAACGTTTTTGAAGCACCTTGGATTTCATTTCGTCGTACCGCAGTAGGATTTGATTTTTAATGTCTTTGGAGGTGATGGAAGCATGCTAAAGACATCATATAATGAGCAGCACTCTTGGGACTGTTAGATGGAAGTCCAAAGAATGCTCGTTTGAGCTTCCTCTTGAGCTCAACAGCTATAATATATGTAGGGATCGATCAGCGATAACAGTGAGAAATAGTGTTGGAGAACCATCGATGCTATATCGAAGCATCGATGTATCGAAGTTTAAAATATCTATGTATCGATGTTGGCCAACAGAGATGTTTCTCCAGCACTACTAAACACCCTTTTGATGAGTGCAGAAGTGCTGGAGAAACATCTCTGTTGGCCAACATCCATATTCTTCTCCCAAACCCTTGTTTACCTCTTTTCGGACTCGCTTATGCTTCTCCTGAGGTGTGGGTATGCGATCCCAGCATTCGTCTGCAGGCATTCCGATCCTGGATCATGTCATCGCTGAGACCTATTCGTTGCTGATGTTTTTGCATTTGAAAAAGGTGAGGTTTTTGGCACTTGTGTATGGATATTCGTTAGTTTTGGACTTTCCAACATCCATACATAGATATTTTAAACTTCGATACATCGATGCATCGATATAACATCGAGGTTTTCTCCAGCACTAGTGAGAAAGCAAGATATAATATAAAAACTCCATTTCTAACATCAATTGCCAACTTGTGCGTACAAACATTTTTCAACTGGTGTGCAAATTACTTTTGACTTGAACTATAGTTTGATGCAACTTCGATATAAGGGTATTCCTTTTATTGGCAGCTAAATGTGGCACACCAGGCCATATAGTGGTATGTATGTATATATGTATCTCGAAATATGCAAATTAAATGTAAATAAGCTTGCAACTATGCCCCAAAGCTTTTGGTATAACGTATAACCCATAGCAGGAGGAGCAGCCGGCTAGCCAGAGTTTGTACGATCGTTCGTCTTCGTCATTTCGATGCCAGGCGGTTGATAATGGCTTTTTGTTTTTTGTTTGCATTTTGTTTTAAAGATTTTCGCATATTTTCTGTTAAATTTAACAGTTTTCAATGCACAGATAAACACATTGAACTGTACATGTGTCGATATGCCAATATGCCGATGTATCGATATGTCGTTGTATCGATACAATGTGTTGCTTTAAATGGTTTTTTTTTTTTTTTGGGGGATATTATTACAGTTTACAGCAAAACTGTGAAAAATTGCAAAATTAATTTAAGAAACAAAAACAACAGCAACACGAAGAAAATGAGAGGAAGCCGTAAAGCCGCGTGATCCTAATAAGCAACACGTCAGATCTGATAGCGTAGAGAAGAAGTTTGCGAATAAAACGCGTTTAAAGAGCAACTCTTGTTATTGTAAAATTGTTTATTATAAACGCAATTAGTATGGGCCGTGATATGCCAAGTAAGTGAGAGATAAATCAAGGGGATAACACAGATAAACGCGTTCCACAGCGAAAGGTGCCGTCGCCGTCGCAGCCACTCACGAACTAGTCCCATACAGTAGCTTGTGGGTAGGGGTCTACAAAATTGACGGGTAGCCGGGTATACGAGTAGCTGCTACTAAGTGATTACAGTTTATGAGTTATTGTGTGGCAGCCAGCCAAGAGTGCAACAGCCAACTAGTTATTGTTTTTATCGTTATTGATATTATTTACTTTAATCTGGATACATCGGCAACTTAATTGCAAAAGGAAAAGTTTTTGTTTTTTGGTGGAGCTGTCACGCATTCGCTGCGTCAACTTTACGGCACACTTTTGCGCCCCAAAAAGTGTAATTTGTGGCAATTTCGATTTAAAGCCATGCCACAAGCCCACAAAACTAGGTCAGACATATCTTTATGGTGGCTTGCACGTTATGGCGCGAAGCTTCAAAAAGCTCCGACACATGCTATCCCAATAAAAGTTTGCTTTAATAAAAGTCTTGCGTATACACTAACCAAATTGAGCAAGTATCTACTATGTTGGGTGTTTCAGAAATACTTGAATTTTCAAGATTTACAAACAATTTTTATTTTTCATGCAGAGTTTTTGAAGCACTTTTATGGATTTGGGTTTTCAAGATTTCTAGTTAAGAGATTATTAACATCTGGAATGGAGTTTTTTTTGGAGTGGCCTGAGCTAACGTAAAGTGATGGGTGGGTCGCCATTACAGTATCCTCTCGGCAATGAATAATTGTTCGCAGAGGAGTCTATCATTAAAATCGTGTTAATGAAATCATGACAAACCCCATATCAAGAAATAGAGACAACTCTGGGAATTTTTATTTTTCATTTTTGTAAGCCTGTTTTATTTATTTGATTAGCCGTAATAATCTATTGAAATAGTTTTTAATAGCCCTATACGCAGCAGACAAAAACGTTTCGAAACAAAACTGCAACTTAAGTATTGAAGTTTGGGTCCAAACGTTTGACTGCCTTTTGTCTAATATTAAGTTTTCTTTTGTTTGGAAGCGATTTTGGCTGCTGCGTACCGGCCTGATGATATACTTTAAATGTGCTATAAATTAAATTAATTCTCTGCTTTAAAAATATTTACTAATAAAGTTTATTAGATGTTTTAAAAGTGACAAAAATCGTTTTTCTAAAAATAAACTTTACCTATGCTTCAAAAAAATTTTACAAAATAAAAAAAGGTGTATTGCAATTAAATCTTGCACAAACTCGGTTTGCTATAAATTTCTCGAAATGGAGTTTGAAAAATTTGGACCAAGTATATACTCTCAATTTCTGCACTGTATATCCGGGTTTTTTATTTTTTATGTACTCAACCATCGAAAGATAAGATTATTACCCAACAAATAGATTGAGATACATGTATATTAGGGCGGGTCAATTTGTATGGGGCCGAAAAATTCTTCTGGGGCTCACAGCGATTTTGATTCTTTGGGTCATTCTTAGCAACTTTGCCCAAGAAACTATGGGTCTAAAATGAATTTCGAGCCCACTTTTTCAAAATAGGTTTTTTTTCGAATGACCCAAAGAATCAAAATCGCTGTGAGCCTTTATACCGAAAAAAATTGACCCGCCCTAATGTATATGTATGTACTTATTTGAAGCCATTTCTGATCATCTTTAAATAGTTGTTGTTGTCAGCTTTACTTTCTAAGTGCTTAGTTCTTAGGTAGTCACAAAAACTCTCAATTTGATTTCTGTAATATCAAAACGACTTCCGATGCTTATACAAGCTCGAAATTTCGAAGTTAGGCTTTTGTATTAGAAAATAAATATTAGTTTAATAAAATTTTTTATTCTGAATTTTTAACCAAGCTGTATTGACCCGAACCTATCCTAACAACTGCCGTCCCCTGGCTTCACCAGATACCAGATCTTTCAATGCTGTAACTTGGGACTATAATTAAGAGAGCATGCTTCCACAAAAAGATTCCTAAAATACTGTTCATGTTTGGGGCACCTTAAATTGCATATCGGGCTAATTGTGTCCGATTTATCGATCGTCAAATGGAGTAAAAATGTCATTATAGAAATTATAAGAAGGAAAATGTTTTTTTTTTTCGCTACACATCTTGCTGTCGGTACACAACTCGGGTAGTGCTTCAATTGGAGCCAATTACTCAAAATTGTAGAATTTTCCAGTATAACTTTTTCGTCATGTATTTTATCTAGCTTCTTCTAGCATTAAACTTTGACCTGGGGCACACATATCGGCACAACAAATACTTTTTTCATGCATTCGAGGTTGACCCATCGTATAGAGTATACTCTACTGCAGTCTTCCAAAATCAGCTTGTATGCCGAAATATACCAACACAGCATAGAGTACGCTACATAGCATAAATAGTTGGTTTTTGTTTTTTTTTCTTTTTAAGACTTGATGGCCTGATGACCTGATGACTTGATGGCTTGATTGCAGGACTTGATTTAAATGCTTACAGACATAGATTGTTTCTTTAGGGTACTATATCGAGGATTATTATGATCGCTTGAAGCGCGTTGAAAGTGCAGTTGATTTAGTTAAATCTTCTGACTTCCACTTTTATTTTCACCTTGGCATTTATGGGCATAATTTTGCATCATTATTGCCAATTTAAACTTTGTATATAACGTCGTCGTCGTATGAGCTACCTAACTAGGGCGCGTAATCTCTGGATTGGTGGTGGATTGTAAATAAGCATTATCTGAACCGGCTGAGCAACCAAACGACCAAGTGACTTAATTAGCATGCCAAAAAGTGAATCCATCAAAAAAATTGTGGAACAAAACAAAAACTTTCTTCTTACTACACAAGCGATAATGAAAGTTGGCAATATGATTGTGGCCCATGGCCCATGGCCCAAAAGGGAGCAACTGCTATAACCACCAGCACGGCTAATTGAAATATATTTAATCAGATTTTGTTTGGGCGAGTACTTGGTACTGGTCTTAGTACGAGTAACTCAAATCGACTCATTTAATCCGCAATTACTAGCCATCAGTCTGTTTTGGGGGCATGGGGCATGCTGTGGGGCATGGCGCATGGTCTGGCTCAGCTTTTGTGGCTATGGTTTAATTTAGCTTATGCCGCCGCATTTAAGCGCGACTAAAAATAAAGCCTCTGGAATCTTGAGCTTGAGTGCTTCCATCATAGTGTACTCATTTTTGTTTTTGTGTTCACTCTGAGTTGATATCTTGTTAAGAGAAGCAGGTTGCTGTTGTTGTTGTTGCTGGTGGCGTGTGTTCCAACGATCGATTGGCGGCGGCACGCACGCGCAACTGGACTGGATCACGGATCGACCCATCGACCAGTTTGCCAGTGCAGTGCAGTCTTTAACGCTTAACAAGGTAGGCGCGACGTAGTTATGCGAACCATTTCATTTCATTTTCCCAGTGCCCAGTTGCCAGTGCCTAGTAGCGGCCAGTGCCCAGTTGTTTGTACTGTCGTCCAAATGTTGGCACGATCGTTACAAAGAAAGTGCTGCCTTGGCCATGTTGCAAAATGCAAGTTGCGCCCACTAAAGAGGCTTTCTTATTTCTGGTACCATATCAGCGCTACTTGTTCGTCAAGTCGTTGAGATTAAAGAGCTACCGTTTAGTGGCTACTTAACGAAACAAGATCGCAGCGTTTTAACGTGGCTTATTTTTATTTTTAAGCTGTAGCTGTGTTGGGTCAAGGATATACCAGATTGTTGCAATTATTTTAGCAAGCCAGGAAGATGTAACTAGTTTCATTTTTTTCACGCTACAAGGGAAGAGTGCGCCCGTGAGAGTCTCCTATCGCTTCGTCTGCGGGGAAAAGGGCAAAAGATCTCTAAAGGAACTCTTCTTTATCCTAGTAGTAGGATAACAATTTTGCGTAATGGAACCTTATCTCTTCATAATACAAGTAGATTGAAGTTGGATCAAACATTCATGGCGAGCCAGGAAGATATTAGGTTAGGTTAGGGCGGCAGTTGGCGCTTGGCGGTGATACCGCTGGTTGGACCTTACACCACCCTTCCCCCACTCAGGAAGTTTCCTATATGACCTGAAATTCATATCCATTCAGCGGCCGGAATAAACCTCGAGAGGCTTCTTGGACTCTTTTCTGAGAGCTCAGATAAGTCAGTAAAGAAATATGACTTGAGAAAGCGGTGCCTTGTCCTGCACAGTCCAGAGCAGTGGCAGAAAAGGTGCTACACTGTCTCTAGCTCCTCGTCATCGCCGCAGCTTCTACAGAAATCGTGATAAGGAGCGTTAAGCCCGGATGCATGGATTCCCACCAGCCAATGTCCGGTAATTGCTCGGATATTAGTAGTTCCACTTTTTTCACGTTATACGGGAAGAGTTTGCCCGGAAGAGTGCCCTATCGTTACGTCTGCATAGGAAAGGGCAAAAGTTATAGAACCTTCTCTCTTCATCATACAAGTAGATTTAAACTGGTTCAAAGTACCCGAAAAAAGCTTTTGCAGACAAAAGACCTCAAATCGTAAAGTACAGTGTTCTGTACTGAATTTTTGGTTCCGAAAAGTGGGTCAAGGGTACTCCACATTCTGTTAATTAACCATAAAGACGTGCCAACTCAAAGTCCATGCCAAAGTGCTTTACATGGGAAAGCTTGGTGCGTTCCCAGACTTCTAGGATCGTTTAACTAGCTTGTAACTTGAAATGGATTTTTAAATAGTTGTTGTTGTCCTATGTGTTTTTTGGATATTACGAGTTCGAGTAAAAGACAGCCAAGTTAATCATAGGAAAGCAATTACAAGTAGCTGTCTTGACCACTTGGTCTTGGTCGCTCTGGCTGCCAATAGATGAGAATTTGTAGATTGAAACTGACAACAGATAAAACCAAGCGATGCAAGTATGTACTGCATGATTGTCGGGGGTTGGGATGTGCTGGATGACAACACAACGTACTACTACCAAGCTAGGTAATTTTTATTGACGTGTGCGACGGGTAGTAGCTAGACTCGGATGGATGGTTGGAAGGAGGGTTGGCTGCAACAAGTACAACAGCTAATGCTATTAAGCCTTCATGATCATCAGCAACAGGCAGCAGATACATCACTCATTCATACAGTCAGTCGGGCGGGCGGGCAGTCAGTCTGTGTGCTCAGCCAGCATATAAGAAGCCACATCCAATGTGGAGCCGAGTGCCAACAATCTGTCCAAAAGCGATAAAGTTATAATGGCGCAAATGTCGGACACAGTTTTTGAAATGGAACCAACGTCTGAGTTCGCGTCCGCGTCCACGTCTACGTCACAGACAAGCGCTCTGATCTAAGTCAAGTTAAACTGGGCCTTATCGTGATGCCAGAGTGATGTGTGTGTGTGTGTGTGTGTGTCTGGTTTCTGGTCCTTTGAAAACTGTTTACAAACTGTCTGACAGAGTTTTGACTGCTGTTTGCGGTTGATGTCGCCGCCACCGCTCCGGTACGCATCCGTTGATAGACTGATGTATACTGGGATACATACATATTTGGAGCCGTCTGGTAGTTGCCACAACTTGGCTGCAGGCGACGACATGCTGTGTGTTAAATTGTGTGCCGTATGTGGCACACAGTGGGCGCAAATCCCAGAGAGTTCATCAACGTTTGCCGCGCATGTGGCTTCATGTGGCAACCGCCATCATTTCAATTACCAGATAAGCTCGCTGAGCCACTCCAAAACACTGGCGAAGAAAATTAGATAGAGGCATGCGATCGATCAAACAATAAGAGCAAATCTTCTAGAACACTGGAAGCGTTTGCATCTAAACACCTTCTCGGAAGTTTGATCAGCAATTGTAATTGTCTGGTCGGGTCGGTGCTGGACAGCTCTGCACTGTTTGGTTGCCCCCAAGCTGCTGACGGCTATTTGCACAGCAAATCTTCTTTAAGACTTTATCTTCTTGCTTTTTTAGCCATTATTTAGGCGCGTCAGTTCTGGCACTGCATCTTGTGATATATGGGGCTCACTCTCCGGGCCTAATGATGATGACTTGCCGGCTTGCACTGCCGCCAGCTTATCGCTTAATCTGTTTTTCATATTTTTATACTATTTATTGATTTACATTTTTTGGATCTGGAGCTGTATCCAGCTCTGTTTTTTTTTCTTTTAATTTATTACATATTTGCTTTTTTTTTTATTGATTGACGCGCGTTTGACACACTCGGCAAATGTTGACAAGGGGTCGTAGTCGGAGTCGGAGTTATATTGACTTAGCGACAACTACGGCATACCTCGAAGTATCAGCAGGCACTAGAAGAAGTACAATTGACACAGTTATGCAAGTTCACAACACCCACGCAGATTGACAGTGGACGGACTGTGGTGCAGTGGACTGACGACATGGGGCAACGGGCAACGGGCAACGGGCACCGGCACATGCCAGCAACTGACTTCGATATTGGGCTTAACCGTTTCATATTTACATAATCAAAGAGTCCAACGACGAGGAACAACAAATTTGTATGCAAACAATTCTACTTAAACGCGGAGGAGGCATCGAGGCACCAAGTTGATCGGGTGACCGACATGCCACGCGCTATCAGCAACATTCCCGAGAGTGTTTCGCGCCGATACGTTGTCAATTAAAGAAATAATACCACTCTAAAAAATAACAGATAGCGTCGTATAAGTCTGGGCTAAAACGAAGTTTTTATACACTATGAGCAGAGCTAAGATGCACTACTTGGACAAGGCATCCAATCTTTAAAAGTTTTGAATTTTATGATAGCCTCCTAGTATGTTTTCCTTTTGCGAATTTCACGTCGTTGACTAGTTATGTCAGCAGCAGGCAGATTTTACAAGATACCCATATACGAACTGATGTTTCAGCGAACTAATGTCCAATTGATGACTGCCAGCTTAACGAAAAGTCCAATTCTGATAACAACCGATCGGTTTCTTGGATGTTGCATCTTGCTAGTTCACTCTTTGATATCTTTGGCCCCAGCAGACAAGTCAAAATGGTTCGAGTGAGAAAAATTAAAGAGGTACAAATAATTCCGAAGCCGAGGTCCAAAAAATTGAAGCTCCCTCGAGTTTTGAGATAAACGCATACAATTCCGCTAAATATTTTTTCGAATTAGACCCAAGTTCCAAAAAACTTTAGCTCATTAGGGTTCTGGGATATCCTCCAAAATACTTCGATTAATGACAGTTTTCAGGGTTTCCTCGGATTCGAGTTGAGCAACCTCAAAAAGATATTGTTAACATAGTTTAACTTCTGTATCCGAAAAACAATTTCTGTCAAATCCGAAAAACCCTAAAAACAGTTTTTTATATGTTTTTTGGGTTGCTGATTTCGAAACCGAGGTCAAAAAAACTCCAGCAATTCAGGTTTCTAAGATAACCTTCAAAACCCTCGTATTATGGTCTCTTTTTGAGTTATATTAGAAACCTTGGGTGTCGGGGTTGTGTTTCAGAATAAGATGGCATTTGAATATCTCCATCATTATTTAATCCACAAAGTGCAAAAAGAAGGAATTCCTACTTCTTCTTCTTCTCCCAAACCCTTGTTTGCTCCTTTTCGGACTCGTTTATGCTCCCCCTGAGGTGTGGGTAAAGGAATTCCTACTGTACCGATACTATTTTCTTCCGATCAGTTTCGTGTTCCCAACTTAACTGAATAAGAGATGTTAGGAATACTCTTTTTTGAGTACGTCAATTATTTTCGCTAAATACGAAAATACTTCTTGATCTTAAAATTTTTGCTTGTATTTCATATATAATAGATATTCATAAAATTGAATTTAGTCTAACTACTTAAGAGGATTACAAGACACTTCCGATAATCGAAATACCTAATCTTGGGTAGTGTATAAAAATGCGCGCCAAATCTTCTTTAAATATAAAATTTTTTATATTTCTATCTTGTTGGCTGTTGTTCAAGTGAATTTTGTGAGTTTTAGTGTATTTGGTTTTTTTTTTTTTTGTAATTTTTTATCTGTCAATATGATATCTGCTTTTGTGCGCTTGTGTATGTTTGTGTGTAGGTGTGATTATCTATCTATAAGAAGATATTGCTGCAACTCAACAAACGTCTATGACTATATCTATATCTGTCCAACTATATCTCAATATTTGCATAACCAAGTGATTTACTTTCTTATGTTGGGGTCTTAGCGTTGCAGAGCGAGAAAAAAAAGGGCTGCTTCTTCTACCTCTTTGAGGCGGCGGACCTTAGAGCTGCGACAATTTACGATGCGCTCCGCACAATTCCATTTCTAACAAACTGTACATCATATCAGTGACAGTTTTTTGCTGTGGCTTGGTTTGATTTGCTTTGGTTTGGGATTGTTACCCTTTTTGACTGTTGCGGCTCATTATGCACACAGGATCATGCATATATCCTGCCTTAAGGAGCTGCGGTTTATCATATGGTGCACATCAAACGCTCATAAACTATTTTGTCTGCTGTCACAGAATCACGAGAAACAAAAATCCTACGAAAAAAAAAACGAATTGCTTGGGTTCTGGGTTTTGAGCCGTTTACATTTTTGATTGATCGCTTTATATGTTAAATACAGTATATAGTATAATACATACTATATACATACGTACATATGTACTGTCAGACAGCAAAAAAATGTAAATCCGTACATTGACATCGATCATCATTTAGTGGTTTGACGATCAGATCAGCACCGTTGATGATGCGAGAGACCATTGATAATCTCTTCACAACAACAACAAGAACATCACCATCATCAAAAATTTGGGCTCCGAAATAAAGTTCCAACCATCATAATTTCACCTGTGACTGCGTAGAAAGCCGTCTGCATTTTTGTCAACATTTTAGGGTACTGCGTGGATGGATGGAGGAGTTCTTGACATGAGAGTAGTACGCATAATTAAATTTATACAAATCAAATTGTAGCCGTGTAGCTGGGCTCAAACGACGCAAAGGAAACAGAAATCAAGTTGTACACAAGGACCACCTGAGTGATTCTACTCTGCTGCGTAAGTGAAACAATTTTCTTGCCAGCGACATCAGACGATCTCTCAGCGATCAAGCTACCTACTCACATAAGTACGATCGATGCATTGGATTGATCACTGGCACTATGGGCCATTTGTTTAAACACGACTCCAACTTAGTCTTCGATGAGGAAATAAGAAGTGTAAATGGAAGTATACTAAAAACTCTCTCACTCTCTCAAAAGGACGCTAAATGCTTAGGCTGATCACCAACTCAAGTCTCTGGTTTAGATGACGTCTTGAGCTATAAGGCAGCTACCCAGGGGCTACGATTGGGGCTATCAAGCATTTCCAGCAGTTTTTACTTTAACTTTACTGAGAGCTATGAACATTTGTTGTTTGGATGTCTAGAACTTTAGAATGAACGCAGGAATTCAACGACTGTCATTAGCAGCAACGGTAGCCCTCATGCGCTGGCTAAGATTACGAAGTATTATCTTTAGACTTGCCTTTTTTGGTTCCACGGCTTCAAATGGATCACAGCTATAGTAAAAAAGCGGAATTCCTTGAGTCGAGATTGTCAGGGTACGAGAGTTTGGTCGACGACACCTCCAATACGATTCGCAAATACTCTCCTTATTATCTGATCTTTTCAAGGACTGAATCCTTTATGGCTTAGATAGTTACAACTTCGAAGTTGTTAAGGATTTCGTCTACTTGGGAACAAACATCAATGATACAAAAAACGACGTCAGCAAGGATATACGCCGCCGGATAACTCTTGCAATCTGGTGTTACTTAAGGCTCAGTGAGGAGTTCAAGAGTAGAGTTTTCTCTCGACATACAAAAATAAACCTATACAGATCCCTTATCATACCCGTGCTCTTTTATGGCGCTGAGGCATGGACATTGTCGACATGTGATCTTTTTCCTTCCATCCTTCGATGATTCTTTGGATCGACAAATGTGGATGGTATTTTCCGTATTCGAATGAACCACGAGCTGTATGAGCTTTACAGTGACACTGATCTAGGCAGACGCATACAATTACACGTCATTCGCATGGATAAGAATGCTCCAGCCAAAAAAAAGTTTTTGGGCGAAAGGCACTGGAAGGACGCCCGCTCTTGCGATGGAAAGAGCAGCCAATGGAGAATCTTCGAAGCCTTGGGATCACCAATTCGCGCCGGCAGGCACAAGATAGGAACCGCTGGCGAAGGATAGCTTCCGCGGCCAAGACCGACTACCGGTTGTAATCGCCAAATAGATAGATAGAATCCATTATGGTCGCTTAACCATGTTTCCTCTACTGAGTTATAACTTTACAAGACTAGTAGCTAAGGATCTCCATGTTGGCACCTCCAAATTAACTGCCCGACTTCTATGTCACCAGAACATCTTGACGAGGGGTCTAAAAGGGGAATAAGAAACAAGATACTCGTACATTCTCAGCCTATTTTGTAGCTTAAAAAAAGAGCTCATAAATATGTATATGTATTTTTGATAGTCTGTCCCATAGTGCATGGGGATCGATCAGCGCAAAGTTGTTGCAAGTAGTCGGACATGGACTGTCTGTCTCCGCTGATCGTTTAATCTAGCGCTTAAGATCAAGCGCTGGCAGCTCTTAAGCGGCATTTATGCAACATGTTACTTACCCCACCCCACTGCACCGCACAAGAGCCTAAAGACGTAGCAGGTTTCTGCTGTTGCTGTGCGAATTGATTGAATTGTGTCGCGTCAGTGCGTCACTGCGTCAGTCAGTCAGTCAGTTGGACATTGGGACTGTTGGACTGCTGTTTGCTGGCTTTGACAACATTGTTTTACGGCTGCAGATCGTCTGCCTTGATATTGTGTACTGTACTGGACGGCGGACGACTGACTGACTGCCATCAAAGTCTGGACAGTCTCTCTCCAAAGTTTTTTTGTGTATGCAAAGTAAACTGCAGTTGGAGTTTTTGCATAATGTTCATGCAAATCTGTGGCAAGTCCTATTCCGCCGTCAACTGCTTTGAGTCCTGTTTCCTTTGCGCACGCGCAAACCCTGTTGACGGTGTCTGCACTTTTGGGAAACTTTTACAGTTTTTAAACAAATTTGATTGAATTGGTTGTATGGTATTGAAGTGGAGCTTGGAACCTGGAGTAGCACAGTGGTGGTCCGCTGTGTGTCTGCAAATGATTATGAATTGATTTTTGATTGCGTTTTGTTTATGGCTTTGACAAAATTTGTATAAACGAGTACGCGTTTGCATATGAGTGTCAGCGTACATAAAAAATAGCTTCAGGAAAAAAGTGGAGAAGGAATGAATATATTGCTTATATCTTTAGAAGTTTTTATCCGTTCCGAATCATTCTTTTGCTTGAAGCAGCAAGATATTCTTAGAAACATTGCCAAATTTCGGGCAGGTAATGTTTGTGGAATTGCTCAACGGTGTAATTCAGCAAGATATCGACAAGAATCGACTTACTTCACTCTGAGCTCATTTATTTAAACAAACTGGAGATTCCCTAACGATTACGTTATCCCCTTGCGGGTACTGGCTTATTTCAGAATAATTTAATCTGCAACATGATAATGCATCATGTCACAAAAACTGGGTGATAATTCAGTTTTTGAAAAAAGCTAGCATTAAAGACAAAAATTGAAACCACTTCCATGGTTACGCCAAATTGAAGTGGCGAGCAATGGGCGATGTATTGGAAAATTCGAGGATGCCCAAAAGTGTGCTTTCAGAAAAACATACTGGATGGACTTTTTTCCGCGAAAATCTCTTAATACGATGAAGCATCGATAAATAGTGCGCATGATCTCTCTGTGGTCTGTGTGCTCATACGAGACAAACTGATGTTATTTTGGGACAATTCTTGGAGTGCTGTGCGACGCCAGGTTGACTTTTGTCGGCCTACTCGCCTGCTTTCTTGGGGGTTCCATTCCAAAGCCATTCTGACTATGCTGTGTTGTTATCCACATCCATTTTCGTCTTCTAATTTGTAGGTGGATTGGGACTTCATTTGTACAAAGCCAGAGGTCTGCGTTTGATATTTTATTTCGCCAGAATATCCTCAGGCATTTGTTTATGAAGGACGGAAGCTTTTGAGTCATTCTCTGTGAGGTCAGCCATGTCTCACTGCCGTACAGTAGTTTGGATTTGACGTACGTATTGAAGATCCTCAGCTTAGTTTTTCTGCTTACTTGCCGGTTTCTCCAAATGCGGTATAGTGTATCAAGTGCAGATCGTGCCTTGATGAGTCGAGTCTCTACATTCTTATCCACATCATCACTGGTGGAAATTATGTTGCCTAGGTATAAGAAGTTATCGACAAGTCAATAGTGTTCCCATAGATGGTAATGTTACCTTGGCTGTTGTGGACTTGGATGCATTTATAGTGAGTCCGACTTTGCTGGCTAGCCGTTCGAGGTTGTTTGCTTTGGTTTGGATATCACTGAGTTTATGAGACATGAGGCATATGTCGTCCACATAGCCCACGTCTTCAAGGTGTTTGGTGCAGCCACGCTTGGTTAAGCTTAACTTTCTCATAATCTCGTCCACTACTAGAATGAATAGTAGTGGTGATAGGGGGCAGCCTTGCTTGATCGGCCTTGCACTTAATCGGCAGTATTATACACAGCTTTTATTATAGCTATGATATTGACTGGCGCTATTTTTCTTGTAAGAGCCCAGCATATCATTGCTCTGTCCACAGATGAACAGCAGATACAGCGGTGAACGCCATTCCACAGCTTGCTCGGTTATTGCACGTAGTGTGTTTGCCCACGCAGCATCTGTGTGTTCTAAATCCTGCCTGTTTATACCGCATTGTTGGTTCTAGCTTTTCTTGAAGACACTCGTTCAGTAGAGTATCTAGAATTTGGTAGCTAGTGTTGAAAAGCTTTTTTGCTCGCCAATTGTTGCAGTCACTAAGATCTTCCTTATTTGGTAATTTGATGATGAGTCCATTTTTCCAGGATGCTGAAACACACTCATTCTCCCATAAGCTAGAGAAATGGAGTAGTTCGACGAGTATGCCGACCATATCTTGCAAAAATCTAGTATATTCTTGACCCACTGGCTACATGGTCGAAGAAAACACTGATGGCACTAAAAGATTGCCGCATAATTAGCGCACACGTGTGTCGTAATCCCCAGTGGTTCCGGCTAGTCTTTAGACAATCTCTGCCAAACAATCACCAAGATTGAGTCATATCATCAATCATATGCATCAAACATGCATAATCTTTTTTGTTCTAGCTGAAGATACAGCAGATACGTCTCATGTGTGCAGTTTTAGGTAGTAGCAAAAGTATCTTTTAATGAACTGCAGCACATGGTGCAATACAATGCTTGCCAATGTGTATGCAAAAACAATCTCTAGGGACTCTAGTAAGCAGGAGATTAGGCACAATCACAGGTACACACACGCACACGCCTAATAACTACAAAAGGTTGATGAGCTTTCTTGTCCATTCGCGGCAAAGTACTGTCAAGCGATATTAAACTCAGCCAATATCTTAATCATTTCAATAGATATCAAGTGTTGATATCATCTAGATAAACATATACACATAAATCGATTTCTCATGTAAAGCCACTTAATGCGCCAGCATCATCATCAGCATCCATACCCCAGTAACTCGAGTTGTAATCGTTATCGCAGCCATAAGATGATGTAAGATATATAATGCGATAAATAATTGCAACAGATCGATGGGTACACATCACACATGCAACTTTATTAGAGTAGCCCTATATCGAGAGCAAAGGAGATAGAACGAGTTTTGCATTAACACGATCTTAATTGATAGCAACGTTTGCTGCCAAAAGACATTAAAATACGGCAGATCAGAGTGCAATTAAAATGTTATCGTCGATTGTTTATACACTGCAAACATTGGATGAAGTGTAGACTAAGCTTTGGAGCAATGTATGTAACAGGCAAAAGAAGGCGTCTAGTTCCGGAAATCCATAAGAGCGGAAGAGAAATTAAATTTTAACAAAAGATACGCAATTTAAGCTCAGTTACCCCAATGGAGAATTATCATTAAGTTCGAATCAAAAGAAGTTCTATAGATATGAGGATAGTTGTTTAGTGTAGACTAAGGTTTGGAGCAGAAGGAGGCGCAACGGATCATAAGTTACTTTTAGTCTCCGTCTGTATGAACATCTATAACTGGAAAACTATAAGAGCTGGAGAAATTTAATTATATTGAAAGATACGAAATTTTGCGATTTGCAGTAAGAAATTAAAGCTTAGATACGCCTTTGGAGAATTATCATTAAATTCGGATCAAAGAACTTTTATAGATATGAGAACCGTTGTTAAGGCCGCTGACTTTTTTCGACAAAAATATTTTATTTTTTAACATACTACTATGTACGAAAGGTGGAAAGGAAATTTTGAATTTAAACTTTTAGGGTTTTTCAAATCGATAATTTTTTTCTTTCTGTAACTTGGTTGCACTGTTAGTGACAGCTGTGCGAAATTTCACGTCCAAATATTCATTACGCTTCGTTTTGTGAGGTGCTACGATAATGCGCCATCTCACACGGCACTGGTTCTTCGTGAGCAGTTCGCCAAAAATTCAACGAATATAGTTCCGCAAGCTGGCTATTCAGCAAACTCAAGAGACCGCTCCGGGGACAACGTTTTGACTCGATTGAGATAATAAAAGCTGAATCGCAAAAGGCTCTGAAGGCCATTCCTAAGGAGGACTTCCCAAGTGCTATGATAACTAGAAAATTCGTTGGCATAAGTGTATTGCAGCGAAAGGGGATCACTTTGAAGGGGATGCAATAGATTTAGATAAATAAATAAAGATTTTAAAAATATAAGAAAATACAATTTTCAAGTTGATCACAGTAGTCTTCATTCAAAAATTTGTATGTTTCAGCTCTTTCCGAAAATTAGTCATGTTCTCGTAGCTGTCTTTGTCATATTTTTGTGGCTCAAAATATGTATAGTATTAGGATTTTGAATATAAAATAATATTTCGTTGAAAAAAAATATCGAAAAATTACGTTGTGAAATCTAAACACAGGTGTTACCCCTTAATTTTTCCTTAAAATAATAACTTCTGTCAAGACCCATCAGAACAGACGTTATTCCAGGCATGACCTTTTAAGTTGATCGAAATCTCTTACCGTGCAGCCATTTCTTCAGGTTTGTATGCAGAAAATAGGACCTGATCTGAAGAGTATTGCGAATGGAATGGAAATCCAAAGCCCACTTTATGAATGTAGCCATGGTGACTATGGTTGCGCCCATGGTTGAGTTCCAGCAATCGCGGATAGTTTCTTATAATATGCGATACCTGCATGCATAGTTAGTTGAGGTGCCTACAGCATCACAAACTTTCCTTCCGTAAACGTTTAGTACCTTTTCATGCATTGTAAAAACGTTCTCTTTTAGGTGACCAGCGTCGTACCAGAACTCAGAATCCCACTTCTTAAGTGAGTCCTCATAGTACTTACAAGACTTTGCTTCAATTGCGCGAATCACTTTTTTCGATTCTCTTTTTATTATTCCTGAGGTTGTCTACTTTTGATGACTGTCAAACAAGGCTAAAGTATACAGCTTGCTTACAACTTCACAGGAGTCTGTTAAGAGTTATTTGCTGGGGCAGTATCGCATTCAAAGTTACTGCAATGCCCTCATATAAAAGTCATCCGGTCTAAATTTGGCTTAGCTTTACATCGTGCATTAAGATCGGTTGAAAACTACTAAAGATATATGCATAAGCTTTTAGACTTCCTTCCTTACAAGCTGCACTTATATTTCACTTAATTTCTTGGCTCATGTGGGCTTAATAAACAAGCAAGCGTTGACATTTGAGGGTATCCCACTGTCGGGCGCCACCTCAACTGATTCACGTTTTTGTTGTTATCGTTGTGGCCCTTGTTGCTGTGTTTATATGTTTGACGAGAGATCCTCGGATGGCCAACTTCCTGTGCGTTGCTTTCTCGGTTTGTTGGTTTATTTGACGTGGTTTGTGTCGATTCCGTAGCGTTTGCTTGACGCCTTTGGCATTTCGCTGAAAACTTAATTTAATTAATTGCCAAACACACACATTTGCCATAAAAAAAAAGAAAATGTTCAAACAACAAGCTAGACCGCTTGGCCCTTGGTC
This sequence comes from Chymomyza costata, assembly GCA_018150985.1. NCBI lineage: Eukaryota > Metazoa > Arthropoda > Insecta > Diptera > Drosophilidae > Chymomyza > Chymomyza costata. The sequence goes on along the minus strand of JAECWU010000127.1, from coordinate 2,190,915 downwards.
CATTACAATAACGTAGTACAAACAAGCAATCCAGCAATCCATGCCCAGTTCCAGTTCGAGTTCGAGTTCCAGACTCTCCACTCGAGGCGCAAACTTGAATAATTGCAGTGCGGGCATTTAAAACTGATTTCATTTTACGAGCACATTGCACTCGAAAAACGTTCGAGCGTGCGCGTTTATGATTGGCAATTAATTAGGCCAAAAGCCCAACCATAGTAAACTATACTACTATACCATGCCACATATCACTGTAACCAGCTTTTAGGTTCCAGGTTCCATCGGGTTGTTACAATTTTTGCATTCATCGCAGAAATCGATACACATCGATCCATACAACAACTTTAGGACCGACCTCGCCCTGAGGTTATTTGTTTTTACAGCTACCGTATTTATGATGATCATTACATTTGGTTTCGATTACAATTTCAGTTTCAGTATCAATATTGGTTTCGATTTTTGTTGTTTATCGTTAAATTTGTTTGCTTAATTAATCGCAGCTGTTATGTTAACAAACTGCTCTCTTTATGGCCATTGCCAATTGTATGAAACGTGGACATGCACATGCGCCTCCTGCTGCAGTGGATCTCTTCAGAAAGTATTCGCGACTGCTTCGACTGCTTGGTAGCACGAAAGCACCAAGCAAGGTGTTATGTAATAAAAGTACAAGTTAGTTAAGAACGATCCACCTTCTTTAATTAAAACAAAAGCTTTTGATAAAAGTGAATCTTCTAAGGAAGTACTCCGTAAGTTTGAAAATCACATGTGCTTAAAACTTGGAGTTGAAAAACGTGACTAGAATTCCTTGAGTTTTTACTCACAATGAGCCAGTGTCGTGAGGAGCTGCTTTTAACGGGGCTAGTGTTGCGCCTTGACAAAGTTAGGTATGAGGTCCCATATCCAATCATGAAGAGTCTGCCTATGTCGACATTTCGATTGCCATACTCTCTCTCAATAGATCCAGCAAATTGGCTAACCTTCACAAGGCCTTTCACCGATAATGGTAAGAGTGATCCTGCTTAAACTTTATGGGTGCAGTAAAGTCTCTCCCGATCTTTGCTTGGACTTGGGAACCCATCAGAGCATATTCCTTCAAGATCCAAATGCCTAGGAGTTTACAATTTTCTTACTAGCTGATATTAATATTGATCGATCCACTAGGAGCTCTAGTAAGTCCTGTAAATCTTTGTGTATAAAAGCTGCATTCACCAATATCGCTATGTAGTGTCTTTCTAGCCCCGTAACAGTTTTTTGTAACCACGAGAATTCACGTGAAAAGCTTAAGTCGGGCCCTTATTTTAACTTCCAACGTATAAATGAGGGATGCGACAGAAACGACTTTTAAATTGTGTCAACTGTGGAGTAACCAGACAGCACAGTGACCAGAAGTGAAGAAATTTGAGCATGAGCTCACTACTCTTCTTCTCCCAAACCCTTGTTTACCTCTTTTCGGACACGCTTATGCTCCTCCTGAGGTGTGGGTATACTCCATTCGTTTACACCTATCTGGAGAAAAGGTGAGGTTTTTGGCACTTTTGTATGGATATTCGTTAGTTATGGACTTTCCTTTTAAACCGGCGGCTGTTTCCGGACCCGGTAACCAATCGCATACACTGATCTTTGGAAGATCTTTAAGATGTTAAAAATGTGCCTCAGCTCACTACTCATATGGACTTTAAGCTAACTAGGCAGACATTGGTAACACAACTGCCTTTGGGGGTAGTATCAAAGAAAACCCAGAAATGTTGATGCGGTGTCGATCAGCTGAGTTGGACATCACAGTAGAGTTAACCCGGCTTATTTTGTAGCTGGATTTGGGCTGACGATCGCTAACTATCGACAATGCCGTGGGTTGGGTAATTGGATGCTGGAAATAAGTGGCAGATCTATCAGGGGTTTTTACACCACCAAACAGCTGCTAAAAGAAGATGAGAAACAGACTGGATCGGCATGTCTGGGCTACCGCCAGCCAAGTAACTTCTCGTTTTTTTTAATTTAAATAGGTTCAAGAAAGTATCCTGATTGGCCCGAAATTCGCTTAGGATAATGACTGGGTTGAGTGACAGTGAGCAACTGAGGGGGAAACCTCCGAGCACATATATGCAGTGTGGTATGCTCTAGCCAGAAGAAGAATGTTTCTCTACGTCACGCATAGAATATCAAGGGGCGGAGTGATCCGACTAGACCCATATTGCTTTGTATATTGAGCTAGCTGAAGAGCTCTAGAGCTAGAAGGAAGCACGATAGATCCTTAGGAAAGCCTGAATCTCCCATCGTTGTTGTTATCTAGTCACGCTAAACAGAGGTAACATAATTTAAAATTTCGAATATACTCGATTGTTACCTGTAAGTATATCTTAACATGGAACAACAACATTTAAGCTTCACGATGAAGCGTGAAATTAGTTTCGGGATCGGAGTGAGAGTATGGTATCTACTTCAGCGGGGAAAACTAACAAAGTGATTAGAGCTATCAAATCGATTAGCACGCGCAATTGCATTCGAATGGCAAATGTGGCGCATTCTTCAATTGTTTGGTAGCGTCGACCCTTACACTTGGCCATTGTTTGATCCTTGTTGGCCATTGTTAGCCATTGTTTTGGCCATTCGCTACAGCAATAATATTTTGAATGCCTTTGGCCCTTGAACAAAGGGAGGCGCGTAAGCGCCTCGGAGTCTGCTGCCATCCTTTGGCAGCATGCTAATCCTTTTGGGAAGCGCACAGTAGACTGACTGCTCTGGACAGAGAAACGTGTGTGGGCTGCATTGACGCGGGATTAGGGCATTTGCTGCATTTTGCCATAAAATGAGTTTTTTAAATCATGGAGCAGTCAAGCAAGAACTAGACCAACAACAAGCGAGCACAACAAAAAAAAAAAAAAATGTGTTTTTTATTGTAATTTTCCTTTGTTTTTCCATACGAAATGTTGAGCTATTTTTTTTTGGGCTCAGACAATACTTGGGAAGAATGCCTTGCCCCTAAGCTGTTGCTGCAGCCGCGAGTTAAGACGAACGTGCCACAAGAAGTACCAGTTTGGGTCTACGGTCTAAGGACCACCCTAATGGCATAGAGAGTGTCCCAGTGAAAATTTATTGCTCGCCGCATTTGTGTCCGTGTGTGTGCCGTGGTCACAGAAAGGACCTTCAGCTTGAACGCTGCTTCGCATGCCTGACACTTCATTTCAATTTTAATTAGAGCAAACCTTGCATTTCGGTTACAAAAATTCTTAGTTCCCGATTTCCAAGTCCCGAATTCCCAATTTAATGTCCAATTTCTAATATCAATTTTTTTATTTAAGTTGCTTGCCGGCTCATTTTCTTTGATATTTTTTTGATCATAATTAGATGGCGAATGCGGCTGGAACAGGTTGCTCCATGCCCACTTGCTGCAAGACGAAAATTGATTGTTAAATCATTTTCTTATATCGTTGTTTTGTTGCAGACACGAAATATGCGAGGGTAGGCCACAAAGTTTGAGTGCAAGCAAATAAACTTGTTGCATTAAGTAAAGCTTAAAACCAAAGTTTTCAGATTCTCTTAGATTCAAGCGATCAAGAGCTAATTTTTTCCGTATTTTTGATTTATTTTGCTACTCTTACGCAAGATACAGTCGAACTTTCTTATAAGGAACTTCTCTAAAAATAAATTTTCCATATTGTGTGATTTTTTTCAAGCACACTGCTTTTTTGATCATCTTATAACAATTTTATAACGATTTTTAACGAACCAATATTCAGCTCCCGTCTGAATTCTCTATAGCGAGGCTTGACTGTATAATGGTATAGCGATAGATAGAGGATACACGATTGTCATCGATTTCCCTTGGCACTCATTAATAGATTACAATAGATTTGGAATATCGAAAAAATATTGTAGTGTGTAGAAATAGGCTTCCTAGACTATCCAATTATCTGTTATCATCTAAGGTTGGTCTCCACAAACAATAGAGTTTGCTCTGGATCTGGTGGAATATAAACAAAGCCACTGGTTTCATACATATGATAAAGGAAAGTAATATTTTAAGATCTATGTATTTATATCAATATTAAAAGTTTGAAAAAAAAAATTATTTTTATTTTTTGGATCTTAAAAAATAAAAGAAGTTTGACACCGGCAATGGATCCTTTAAGGGGAGGTTCTTTCAAATTTTGTTGAAAAAATCGATTTTTTTTTTTACAAAAAATGAAAGCTACATATTCGTAGAATATACATATTATAGAAATATAGCGTCTTGAACGCACCTAAGTCGCGCGCGTTGAGGGACGTTCAGGTGCTATTTCACCGCGAGGTCCTAGATGGCTTTCTATGTACGATAGCCAGCGGTGGGCACGCCTTGGCTCTTTTTACAAGCAGCAACATTTTTTGTTGATCATATTTCATGAAGTTTAGTTTTTGGTCAATCTGAATTTAGCTGTCGGTGATTCTTCTGTATTGAAAATAAAACAATCCTGTTGCATGAACTCTCTACTTTATTCAAAGTTTAAGTGTTTCAGGAGAAATGGTTTTCAAATTTTCGCGGACTCTCGATACGTTTTAACAAATATGAACAAAGTCTGGACAGAAGAAGCACAAATTTTTATAACTCAATTCATAAACAAACATAAAGAGCGTTCACAACTTAGCCAGTTGAGTTTTGCGCAACTTTACAACTACACAACTCAAAAGCAAGCGTGAATACCCTAAATATGAAATGGTAGCCAAGGGTCTAGCTGGATAAGGTATTGGAAACTGCCCCCCAGCGATTTTTGAAAAGTAATGATGCATAAGAAGAAACTAAATGAAATCTGTTTTGGAATCCTCTTGCCTAGGTTCTGTTTTACTGCCCTTTCCTGAAATTCGCACAAACTGACCTCGTTTTTCGCAGATTGTCGGTATGCACCTACATGCAAATAAATGCAAAATATGTGAACACAAATCAAAACTAAAATCGCCAGCCAACTAACGAGCCGCCGAATCCTGACAATACCAAAAAAAAAAGGTCCCTTTGTCTGCGCATGCGCGGAAGCTCCAGCTACAACAACAACAAAAAACCCAAAATTAGGCGCAAATTTTTATTGGCGACAGTTGGACGCTTTTTGGTGGGTTCTAACCAGGCACTGTGGCAACAGCTTGTGTTTTTTTTGTTTGTTGTCTTTTAGTGAAATACAATACTAAACCACTTAAGTGGGCACAGCCCAGCCAAACACTTGGATGCAGTTCGTCGAAAAGATAATAGCCTTTGGGATAGGGTCAAACAGTAGCTGAGACAAAAGTGTGACCACAAAATGTCAAAATATTTCGCTAGAAAACGGAAGAGTCAAGGGGTTAACAGTTGAGTTCCGCGTAGTAGTAGTGGCAGGAAGTGCAGCAAAGGATTAGAAATCAGTACCAAGAATTGCAGAGTTCCAAGTAATACCAGCATAAAGAGCATACTTTGGCTGGCGTCTGGCGTGTGGCATGAGTGGAAAAAAAAAGATGCTGGTACTTGGAGATTTTGCTATGGAAAACCGCAAGCGGCAACAAGTCCCTGAAGATAAATTACAAAACTGGTGCTGGGACTGCGAGGAGTGAGCGGAGTGCGTTTTAACCAGGTGTGCAAATAGCGCTGTACAGCTGGCTGTCATAGGGGATTGTATGCTGCGCGACGGGACTCATAACTCTCGGGACGCAGAGCCGAAATACTCTCGTGCCATTTTCGCTAATTGTGTATAAATATTTGGCCAGCATAGGGTAAACAACAAGCCAGTATAATATAAGCGTATACAAAAAAAAAAAAATGAGCAGTCAACTAAGCCTTGGCCAGGCCAAGATGGGCTCACAGCAGTGCACTACGCAGTAATAGATTTGTTTTGCCAAAAAGGACATGCATACAATGCCAAATGCTGCGACAATTAGAAAATGTTTAGCTTTGTCTGCCACAACTCTACATAGCCATAGCCTGGAGTAGTCCTCAGTTCTTAGTCCTTATTCAGGGACAAAAAGCAGCATGCTAATAACAGTTAAGAACCCAAATTGTTTGCTCATTTCAAGGTATTTTGAATGTGCCTCGTGTTGTGCGGTCCCGGTACCAGCATTGTTCTCATAGACAATGTTTTGACCGCATTGCCAAACCAAAATATATATATGGCCTGGCGCAGAGAGAGCGCCCAACACAATGTGCTCATTCCAAGAGCGCAGCGCGCAAAAAAACAGGCCGTCTCTCTCTTGTTCTCTGTGTTGTCGCTTGGTGGTCCCGCTGGTCACAGTTGTCAGAGCAAAACGCGAGTTTTATACTCCACATAGATGTGCGTGACATCTCAATTGTTTGTGCTGTTCCTAGTTCCCAGTGCCCTGGTAGCTCTATTATGTAGCCCTGCACTAGCACGAGTGTGAAAAACACAAACGACATTACGAGGCTTTCCCTGCTACAACAATTTTGGTGGGCGTTTGTCAATTGTTTTCCAATTTCATTGTCCTTTGATTTCGTATGAGATAAGATCTGCTGCTTTGCTACATCTGCTAGATGTTGCCTCCTCTGCCTCTTCCACATTTTGCCACTGGCCACAAATTGCATTAACTTTGCGGTATTTTATGTTGCAAGATTCCCGAAACAATTGAGGCGTGATTGAGGCGTTGTGTGCGGTGGCAAATTTCTGTCAGAGAAACGCAAAAATTTGTTTTGTTCGTTGCGATTCAATGGAGTTCATGATAAATGCCCGTCCAGTACCAGGGAAATACAGAAGTACCTATGTATATATATAAAAAAGAGAAACAAAACAAACAAAAACTCGAGAAAAAGAAAGAAATCTACAAATTGCAATAGTTTGGGAAAAATATTTATTCTTAATTTGTGGTAGTAGTAGTTTTAGAGACTAAACAAATATGGCGCCTGTGGGAATTTTTGGGCTGTTAATCTAGGGATCTGAGTATTACTACAAATTGAGCAAATTTTTTGAATTCCAACTATTTTGGTCGCTCTAAAAGGTGAATAAAAAAAATACAGTCAAGCATAGTGGAATAAACTGCAGTTGTTTTGTTCAAAAAATGCGACAAGTTTTCTATTCGTTTATAGTGAGAGAATATGTAGGTCGTGGAGATTTCCTTCAGGAAGAATTTCTATCTGTTTAATGTTATTAATAGGGGACTCCAAAGCACAGATCAATCTTTTTTCAAATATCGGTGAAAATTGTCCAATATTTCATATTTTAGGAGAAAAGTTTATTGTAAAGGGTTTTCCAATAAGAGGTATTATTTTGGCATTCAAAGAAAAATTCCATTTTTTGAGATAAATGATCGGATGTTTATTTCATAATAAAGAGGAAGGTATGCCGTTAATAATGGAAAACAACATCAGCCAAATGGCCAACACGACCACGCTTACAGGACCATATCCTTTTCATGAAATTTTTCATAACCAAATCGCAAAGTCGCTGCCCTAAGTCCTCGATAGCCTCACGAATTCTATCTTTGAGGTCTTGAATCGACGCTGGGCTGTTGGCGTAGACCTTATCTTTCACGTGGCCCCAAATGAAGAAGTCGCAAGGTGTTAAATCACAAGATCTCGGTGGCCAATTGTGATCACCTCTGCGAGAGATAACACGTTCCGGAAACTTTTCCCGTAAAAGAGCAATGGTTTCGTTGCTTGTGTGGCACGTAGCGCCTTGTCTTGTTGAAAGTAAACGTTGTCCAGATCAATACCATCCAACTCCGACCATAAAAATCCATTCACCGTAACTGTTGATCCAACCTCATTTTCGAAAAAGTAAGGTTCAATAACCCCGCCGGACCATAAACCGCACCAAACAGTCACACGTTGAGGGTACAACAATAACTCTTGGGTTTTCCGAGCCCCAGATGCGACAATTTTGCTTATTGGCGTAGCCACCGAGGCGGAAATGGGTCTCATCAGTCAAGATGATTTCTCGATGGGATTCCGGATAATTTTCATGCATTTCAAGGACCCAATCAGCCGGCTTGAATTCTTGTGTTAACTGAACTTTATAAGCCTTAAGACCCAGGTCTTTATGCAAAATACGGTGTAATGACGTTTGTGGAATGCCCAATTCCAAAGAACGACGAGGAATGGACAAACCTGGGTTTTCTTCAACACTTTGGGCTACAGCAGCAATATTCTCAGTTGTTCTTGAGCGACGTGCACGGGTTTTATTCTTCACATCACTAACTTGTCCCAACAGCTCGAAGTTTTCCACCAATTCCTGTATTGCGGTTCGACAAGGTGCTTCACGACGAACCAAAAAACTGTGAACTGGAAGATTTTCACGGTGTACTGCCATAACCGCGCCTGCTATAACCGCGAACTATTTTTGTCATAAGCGCGAAACTGAGTTTTGTATGGGATTCGCGGTTATGACAAAAAAATATGACAATACCGCGAACGTCTTTTATTTTTGTCATAACCGCGAATTCGCGTTTGTGGCAGAACATTTCCTTAGCCCATTCGCTATTATAACAAACAAAAATGACATTACCGCGACAGCTGAAAAAATTATTTTTTGGTGTCGCGGTTATGACAATTTTTTTTGTTATAAGGGCGAACATTACAAATCACGTTTTCAAGTGTCGCGCTTATGGCAAAACAAATTGCCATTACCGCGTCACCAAAAAAAATTGATTTTTATTTGTCGCGGTAATGTCATTTTTATTTGTTATAATAGCGAAACTTTAAAACAGTCAGAAAAATCGTGTTTGTGCATGTTTTTGCTTCTTCTCATTTGTTTATACTGCTCTCGACAATTTTGGCTGCTGCGACACTGGCCTTTTCACTCTAATGTATGAGTGTGAGTGACGCGCTGATATCTTCCCGAAGAAATAAAATTGAGAATCGAGAGCAGCTACAACAAAGAAAATTTCAGCGCGTCACTCATACATTAGAGTTTAAATGGGGCGTGCGACACATTGCATTCATTAATTACAATAATGATAATAATAATAATAATTATGATAATAAGAAATGACCAATTCACATCGAATATTGTGATTTTCCTTCATTGAAGTAGTAATAATAATAATAATTATAATAAAAAAAAAATGGCGTACGTTAAAGTCGGGCGCAGACGACTTTGGGATACCCTGTACCACCACATTGCAATTAAGTCCGACACATTGCTTAAAACCTTCAAAAAATTTTATTCGGCAAATTAAAAAAAAAGAAATCAGTCGAATTTTGCACCAAACAATTTTTTTGACCGATCGGTCCTATGGGGACTATATGATATAGTCAACCGATTTTGATCAAATTTAGTACACTGATTGGGAACTATAAAAAACTTCCGGTTGCCAAATTCGGTTATGATATCTTCATAAACAAACGAATTATCCATCTAAAACTTTTGCTTTTTTTCGAGGTCCTCTGAAACACCCCTATGGGAGCTATATAATGTAACCCCGATATCAAAAAAATAAAATAAACTTGTCTCCTATGGATTAATATGGGATCTTATCTGAAAGTTTGGTTGCTCTAGCTCTTACCATCTCTGAGATCTAGGCGTTCATACGGACAGACGGACATGGGTATATCGACTTCTCGAGTCACACTGATCATACTTTAGGTAACTTTGGGGGGTCTCCGACGTCTCCTTCTGTACGTTACATACATTTTCGGCTTGCACAAACACAATATACCCTTTGTACCATACGGTACAGGGTATAATGACCAATGTCCAATACACATCGAATATTGTGATTTTCCTTCATTGAACTACCAATTTAAATTTTGATTTTGTTGTGGCTTTCCATTCACACGCTTGTCACCACTATAGAACATCATATGTTCCGTCATCATACTGTAGAAGTAATACTTTCGACGAATCTCGTGGTAGCTTGGGTCACACACGTCATAAGCCTAGTTCAACCAAACAAATAGATTTTCGAATTTCCCCAATTTCGATTTCCATTCTCGGGCTCTGTAATTCACGTTGTAATACTTTATCATGTTACACGCCAAGCTCGCGTTTCCGAAGTTGTTGCCGTGCAGGAACGTCGCCAATGTAAGACGGTCGTGATAATTGAACCCCGAACACAATAGAATGGTTACAGCAAATGCTGCCCATTCGCTTATTGGCCAGAAGAACTCATCGATGCAGTTTTTCATTGTGTTGCGCGATCTTCGTTCTTGTCGGTTGGCGATTTCCAATGCTTTTCCATGAATAAACCAAATTCTAAGTTGGCTTTTTCCTTTTTTTCGGCATTGTCACAGCATTCCACCAATTTCGTCTCGTCGATTTCGGCAAAAAGGTGATAATTTGTCGGTTTTGGGCGTAATGGTTCGGTAATTATAGGCTTTGTTATCAAATTATTTATTTGCGATGGCGTTCTAACACGCACAACATTATCATCGTCGCGTATTAAGTTTGCCATACAATCTTCCCAACTTGTATATCCCAAAAATTTAATTGATTGGCGTGACATTTTCAACAACTCAACTTTTTCTCGCGTAATCAAAGAGCAGACTAAATTGCCATATTGCGAAACGCCATTTTTATGAATCACATGTCGCGCTTATAACGAATTTTTTCGACACTATCGCGAATCGAAATTTTTATAAATTTAGCTGTCGCGCTAATAACAAAATAAATTGTCATAAGCGCGACACCGCATTTTTAAAAAAATAGCAGTCGCGGTAATGTCAAAAAATTTCGTTATAAGCGCGAACGCAAATTTTTCAATTTTTGGACGTCGCGCTTATAACAAAAATTTTTGACATTACCGCGACTGCTATTTTTTCAAAAATTCGGTGTCGCGCTTACGACAAAATTAAAATTAAGAGAGTCGCGCTTATTTCACTAATATTTCATAAGTCGCGCTTATGACAAAAATAGTTCGCGGTTATGGCAGGCGCGGTTATGACAGGTAGCCGATTTTCACCATTTTTGTAGCGCATTTTAATAATTTCAATGCGTTGTTGAAGCGTGTATCGTTCCATTTTTAGTAATGGCGTAGTTTCTACTTGTCAAATGTCAAAGAATAAAAGCTTCAAGAGTGACAGCTACCGAAATACCGGGTGATTCAAAATAACACCTTTTGTTGGAAAACCCTGTATATATTACCAATTATTTCGTTAAAACACTTACGCATACCGTATGTGGGTTCGAACCTGGGAAGGAAGGGAATCGGCGTGGACGCCTAATTTTGTCCCAAATACGGTTGCTGGAAAACTATTGAGCGTAGAAAAGTGATGGAGGACTCATTTTGTAGATAATTTAAATTTTTTTTTAACAAAATATATGTGTAAAATTTCCGAAAAAACCTACCTGTGTTGAGATATTTGCAAATTATTCGAAAAACACCGAACACCATTTCCAACTTTCAACTTTAACCTACAACCTTGATTTAAGTCTTTTTTAATGGATAATTTTATTTGCAACATTATCGATCTTGGAATCATGACTCTAAGTTTCATAGAAAAAAAGTTATCATGCCAAAAACCGTACCAATATTTATTGTCAGGGGGCGATGTCACGCCCTTTACCCACAAATACGAAAACTCGCTTTTAGACTTCGAACAAGTTCCCTAACGATTCCTGAAAGTTTCATCCATTAAGTAATTATTTCCAGATGAAACTATAGATTTACTGTACCGTATTGCTGCCAGCGATATATTTCATAAATATTTAATAAATTATTATTTATTTATTTAATTATAAAGTTAACTAATTAAATCTAACATTGATTATTCATTATAAAAACTTTTCCAATCTTTTTTAGAACTTCCCTGCATTTTTATGTATAATCCATTTATGATCTGCCACGACTTCTTCTACCTCTTAAATGGATCGCACATATATAATAATCGCGTGAGTACAAATTTATAAATTCAATTCTATGAAAAAATATAATTTAATAGCTATAGCCACAAAGATTGGTATTCAGTCTGGAAAACTTTTATACGTCCTTGTTTTTACTTTTGAGCTGAAGGCAATGATTTGGTGTAAACTAGGTTTGTTGGAACTGAGTACAGCTCAGGACATAAAAATGGTAAAAGTCGCATTACAAACGCATGGAACCGTCTTTATAAGTAGGACCACCGATTGACTCAGGTTACCGATCATTACAGCTCATTTGAACTGCTAATCCAAGCGTCAAGCATGTCCAGTTCCAATCAAGTGAGCAGTTACTAAGCCATCGAAAATTTGAGCGCATTAGACGCGCATGCCGTCCAAATCCTAGGGAAATTAATTAAAAACCAGAAGAAATGCCATATCTATACCCAAAAAAAAAATACGAAAAAAAAAGGTGTTGGAAATCTCTGATTACGTTGGTAATTTTAAACGCGCTTACTGTAATGTGAGTGTTGAGCATTTGACACATTTAGGGGCTGCCCCCTTTGGAAGCAATAGCAATTATCTACGTCATTTTCGTGCATTTTCACAAATTTTCCTTATCATAATCATATTTGCCACGGCAATGCGTGAGTGTGCAATTTGAAGAGCACGGCCACAGGAAACAACTCAATTTGTCGGTATATCCTGTGCAAGAGAGGTGTCAGGATTAGGGCGTCTTTTTTTTACTTTTTTTTGGTAATTTTTTCGTTTTATTTTTTTGTGGTTTTAACACCAAAAAAAAAAAGTAACTACGTTTTTAATGCCTAGAGCTGCTTTGTAGGCGTGCTACCAAACAGCATACTGATAGATACAAATGTATCTTATTTATGCACACCTTACTTCCGACTGGCTTAAAGTTACAGCAGCTGCTCTACTAAATTTTAAAACTCCAAACTTGATGCGGTCCAGCAGCTTGACAGCTACTTGTGGCATGTATCTTAATCTCTCGTTGCCGGCTAGCCACAAATCACATGGAAATTGGAAAACGCGTTGACAGCTCCCGTCAAGTGTTTGCCCCCTTGAGGAGATAAACACGTGTTGCCTGTCAATTAGACGTCACGAACTGCTCACGTACGACCAGACTCAGACTCAGACCCAGACTTAGACCGAAACCCCGTCCCAGTCGCAGACACAAGATTCAAACTCTTTCTAAGCAACACCAACTCTGAGCTGCGCGCACGCGTCAACGAGTTTCTCACAAGTGCGCTGTCAGTCTTTCAGAGTCATTCAATCATTCATTCATTCAAAGCGTCTATCTTTATCATATGCTAAGTGCTTGATAGCTCTGCTGTTGATGTAAATGTGAGAGCTGTGATATGTGACTCTGGACAGACTAGCAGTTCCAACGTTTCTATACCCATGGGGTCTAGAGGAGGCGTTGCACACCAAATGATTTCTTAACACCGTCTGTACGAGCACGTAGTTCCCAGAGATCACAAGAGCTGGAGTCATGAAATTTTGCCAAAAGATGCGCAAATGAGAATCCTTCCTATAAACTTTCTGATTAGGTATCTATGAGTTGGTTTACTTATTTCATTTCTATATAAGCCACATTGATGGGTTTGTATTATATGTATACCCACGAGCAGCTGCAATATTTCTTAGAGCTATCGATTAGTATCTTTGGAGGATTACAATACCGACTATGCTTGCCAGCTAACAGCACTGCCTTGAGGAGCCGTACTTTATTATCAAAGCTGAGTCCGGAACGCGAACTTTTTTTTTATTTTTAATACGAGCTGGTTTTGGAAGACCCAAATTCCAAGTGAATATCCTGCACTTGTGACTATGACTACTGTGATATAATGATTGGTATCTGAATAAACTTCTGTGTCCTTATTTCACTCTTCAATATCTTAAAAAGTATATAATATAAAGCAGGAATTTTCAAAATTGTATCAGTCATATAGTATATATGATACGAAAGTATAGTCATGTATAAGTTAAAGAGTTTTAATTTTGTGTTCTCGTTTGTTTAATGAACAAAGAAAGAACTAATTACAAATTCTCTAAAATATCAGCTTCTAAAAACAGTTCAGGGGTGCTGCCAACTTGTTTTCCCAACCTGTCAGACCGACCAATGTGTTGACTTCTGTGCAAAAAGTATTTCTGTTACTTTTAATTAATGTATTCTTATGCGTGTATCAGATTTCTTTTAATTCATTAGATATTTTAACCCTGTAACAAAAATTATTATTTGGCTTTAACGACCCTACTGGGTCACTGCCTGATGCACAATTTGCCTCCAAACGTTGCTGCTCTGTGCGCGCCTCTTCCAATTGGTAACTCCAAGTGATGTTAAGGCTTCAGTCACTTGGTCTCGCCAACGTATCCAAGGCCGTCCTCTCCTCGTTGTCCGCCAACTACCGCGTCGAGTACCTATACGAGCTGGTGTTTCCTCTTCCATACGTGCGACGTGACCCAGCCAGCGAAGTCGCATGCCACTCATTTGCCTTATCACGTCAATGTCGCCGTACAGCTCATATAGCTCATCATTCCATCGAATGCGGAAGGTACCGTCAACACAAACAGGTTCGAAGATTTTGCGAAGAACTTTTCTCTCAAACACCCCAAGAGCAGCTGCATCTGATTGAGTCGTTGTCCAGGCTTCACCACCTTATAGAAGCACTGGAAGAATGAGTTAACTTCGTCTGTCGAGAGAGAGCCCTGCTATTCATTTGCCTTATAAGCCCAAAGTAGCACCTGTTAGCGAGAGTTTTCCGTCGCTTAATCTCCAGGCTGACATTATTGTTGTTGGCAAGTGCAGTGCCAAGGTATATAAACTTCTTGACCGTTTCAAAGCTATAGCTTCCTACTGTCAGCTGAGATTCAAGACGTCGGGACTCCCTGCTGGAACACACCATAAACTTTGTCTTGCTCATATTTACCGCGAGACCGACTTTCGCCGATTCCTTTTCAATTGCTCCAAAAGCGCCAGTAACATCACGCTTGGTTCGACCAATGATATTAATATCATCGGCGTAGCCAAGAAGCTGGACACATCTACTCGTAAGTATTGTGCCCGTCCGATATACTCCGGCATTCCTTACAAGAGGTTGAAGAGCATACAAGAAAGCGAGTCACCTTGTCTAAGACCCCGCTTGGTATTAAAGGTTTCGGAGAGGTTAGTTCCCACCTTGACGGAGCTGCTGGTATTGCTCAACGTCATTCTGCAGAGCCGAATTAGCTTTGCAGGGATACCATGATTAGACATGGCAGCGTACAAGCAATCTCGCCTTGGGCTATCGAAGGCAGCCTTGTAGTCGACAAAGAGGTGGTATGTGTCAATCTGGTTTTCGTAGGTCTTTTCCAGAATTTGGCGCAGTGTGAAGATCTGGTCAATGGTTGATTTACTGGGTCGGAAGCCGCACTGGTAAGGTCCAATCAGTGCTCTGGCATGTGGCTTCAATCTTTCACACATAACGCTCGAAAGAACATTATATGCGATTGGAAGGAGACTAATACCACGATAGTTCTCGCGTAGTGTGGCATCACCTTTCTTCATAATAGGGCAGATTCGGCTGAGATTCCAATCTTCGGGCATGCTTTCCTTTTGCCATATTTCGCAGATGAGTTGATGCATGAACCTTACCAACTCATCGCCACCAGCCTTGAACAGTTCAGCAAGCAGGCCGTCAGCACCTGGGGCTTTATTGTTCTTAAGTCGCTGGATTGCGACCTTGACTTCTATTTTGGCTCGGGGCCGTTACCTCATTGTCATCATCGATTGGGGTTAGTGGATCCTCTTCTCCGCCGTCGGTACTCGGACCAAACAACAATACCAAAGTATAATATTTAAAGTCAGAATAGATAATGCTGCAAAGATTAGGCATATATAGGTTTTTAGTTTTTCCACAAAAACTTGAAAATCTTTACGAACTGCAAGATCGCGAACAGAGCCGGCCTAGATTATTTATATGATTCGATGACGCCGCCGTGTCGGGGGAAACCTTGCGTCTTCCATTCACGCCCTTGCCTTTGCTCACAACACTAGTGAATGAAATCCGCCGCACACTTGTTGCTATTAAAAACAGAAAGGCTGAGAGGTAGCGAGTACGAGGGCTAGATTGATCCATTGTTGTTTGGTATCAATTAAAATGGTAACCTGCTGTTCCGACGGCGTCTGCTCTCAATTCAAACGACGGAATTGGCGCAAAAAGCGAGCATAGAGGTGTCGCCCGTATTGACCCAAAATGTTTTAGCTTAGTAAATTGTTCACGCCTTGAGCTGGACAACGCCTAATAGATACATACCTAGGCTATATAGCGCCAGAGTGCTTTGATGGTGCGGCACATAAATTTTGAAATATTTAATTATTGGTTGCACATCCGTTAGATGGCATCGGCATTATGCAAAGTGCACGGTACAACCTCGAGCTCGACCTGAGCGTGTGCCGGCTTTGGCTTGATTCTTGTGTAGCTGAGCGGAGCATTTTTCCTGGGAAAAACCCTTAGCCAAGGCAGTACCTGCTGCGCAGGCAGCCCGCTGTTTAGCGTAATTGCAATCTACAAAATTGCTGTATCTTTTAGTTAGTGCGAACCTAGTAGATATGATGCTAAAGATATATTTGGTACTTGGATAGAAGCATGCTGGGTTTGATTTTGTTGCGATTGCGATTAGTTGCAGTGTCACCAGCATGCTTAGATAGTAAAGTATCTGTCAGATACATAGCATGTTTTGTTTTTTAAGTCTATAGGCATGCACGTGTGCAGCGTTAGTTCAGCTCATAAACTAATGAAGTGCTGCAGGCGCCTTTCCATATGCAAGTGACGTCCCAAGTTCGAAATTTTTTAGTATTCGAGATAGCCGTCTGACGTTATACTGCCATATACTTTATATTTCGCCAACTAAATAAAATATTTTTTGAATTTAGGTCTAAAACTTGGTAACAAAGAGCGCGCGCGCAAAAATTTCCATCTTGTGACGTCACGCGCATGTTCTGCTTCTGCATCTGCGCCTCCTTCTTTTTAGTTTACTGCCTGAGTTGAGACAAAAAGTGTAAAAATCTACACCACCGGTAAACGCCTCTAAAGTGACGCCCAGTTTTGGACTCGTCTCCGGACTTGGACAGCACAAGTGGGTGTAGCTACGAATTGCATAGCATTGCTCTATGAACACTATGGTCCATTGAAAAGTTACATAAACGAAAGAATTCCGTCGTCTTCCTTTTATGACCGACTTTTAATGCTGTCAACACGCAGTAACTTGGACCTGGACCGACTGCTGTGCAGTGCTGTGCTCTGTCAGGATTGCTCTTTTTTTCTTTTTGTTTCTTCTTTCGTTGTTGCAGTAGTCCTTAGTAAATGTGGGCCGCCAACTCTGAACAATGCAACTAACAATGGTGACAATTTCACGTCTTAATGCACATCAATGCGCGTACAAAACTGCCGCCTCCTTTGACCGAGAGCACTCTCACCAAGATCGGTCGAACACTGCGAACGGGCTAGGCTCTGGCGGCGGCGGCGGCTTTGGTTTTTGCCAAAATGTATTTTACTTTTTTGATAAATCGATTATCGCGTTGTAGGAGGCAGTCAGATCCATGCAAAAAAAAAAAAAAATGAAAAAAGTAGAAGCAGGAAAAATCTGAAAACCTAAAAAACTCAAAGGAAAGGTTCAAAAATCAATGCCAGAACCCATTGTATGCTAGATGGCAATCATTTCTTTGCGGCTATGGCCAGAGACTCTTTGTGGTCGCTGAATGTAGATCATGCATCGATCGTCATACGCTGCCACATCATTGATGCCACAGTTTTGTGGTTGACATTTTTTTTTTTGTTACGGTCGGTGACTTTGCTTTGATTTTTTTTGTTTTTTTTTTTTTTGTAGAAACCGCAGCGTACTGAGCGCATTGATCCTGGAACGCGGACTTGTGACTGATTTTTAGATGCGATTTTAACTAAATCTGCTTTTTGTCCAAGGACTTTAGCTCTTCGTCGTTTTAGTGATCTGAGCGCATGATTTGAGCAGATTTTGGCAGTAGTCCAAAAGGAGTTCCCACAAAACGCACAACTAAGCTAAGGACTTAGCTCCTTAAAAAAAAGAAAATTCGATTTTTTGCAAAGCATATCATCAATAGAAACCTGCATGCCTTTGTTGGCTGGACGGGATTAGTGTAGAATCAATTTCAATCAAGTTTAGCTTAAAAGTATTATAGCCACAAATAAAATTAAGGGGGGCAAAAATGCAGAATAGTCCAGCTTACACACAAAAAACTTGCATTTTGTGCCCAACCCAGACACTAGTGCTGGAGAAAACATCGATGATCGATGTTTAAAATCTCTATATATCGATGTTGGCCAACAAAGATGTTTCTCCTTCGCTACTAAACACCCATTTGATGAGAGCAGAAGTGCTGGAGAAACATCTCTGTTGGCCAACATCGATATATAGAGATTTTAAACTTCGATCATCGATGTTTTCTCCAGCACTAAGTACGAAAAGTGCTCAAAAATGTCTTGTATATAAGCTCCAGTATCTACCAGTGTATATATATATTTTTTAACTATTTTTATACCCTGTACCTTATGGTACAAAGGGTATATTAAGTTTGTGCAAGCCGAAAATTTATGTAACATACAGAAGGAGAAATCGGAGACCCCCCAAAGCTGCCTAAAGTATGATAAGGGTGACTAGAAAAGTCCGTCTGTCTGTCTATATGAACGCCTAGATCTCAGAGAACCAAACTTTTAGACAAGTTCCCTTATTATCCAAGTTTATCTTATTTTTTCGATATCGGGGTTATATTATATCATATAGATCCTATAGGGGTGTTTCAGAGGAGCTCGAAAAAATCAAAAAGTTTTAAATGGCTTATTCGTTTGTTTATGAAGATCATATCATAGTTGGCATTCTGCAAATTTTTAGAGTACCCAAGCACTGTACCAAATTAGATCAAATTCGGTTGACTGTATCATATAGCTCCCATAGGACGGATCGGTCAAAAAAACGTTTTTGGTGCTTCTTTATAAAAATATCGCAACCAAATTTGACAAATAAATATCTTTTTGCAATGTGGTGCTACAGAGGCATCCCAAAGTCGTCCGCGCCTGACTTTAACGCACGCTATCTTTTTTTTTTTGAACTCGGGTTCGGATTCAGTGGCATCAAATCCATATCCTCATACGTTTTGTTTCTATTCTCTATTACTTCTTTTCAAGCAGCCATTACTAACTAGATTTTGTCTAACAAATTACAGGGTCTAGATATTGTTTTCATGGTAAAGGTTGCTTTTAGAAAGTTGGAAGGTTTGTTTGTAATAAAAAAGTAGAGTCTGATCCTCGCTAAATCTGAGATGCTGTTTATGATAAGTTTGATTGAGAAAAGAGCACCTTGGGAACAGTGGGCCAAAAAGTCTCCTGAGGTCCAGTGTTTAATCGCGAATGACCCACTTGGAGTCCTAAAAATAGGCTGTATGGATAGCCCCATAGCCATCCTTGTGGTGTAAAGTTGTTTTGTCGTCTATACTTTTTTGTTTCAAGATGTGTTTTACATAACGCATCAAATCTTCATCTTCCTGAGGATTCAGAGTTATGATAGGAGCCATCCACGAATTCTTATCCCGTTCTGCTCTGATGGCTGTGGATCCAAAACAATTTCTTTAGGCTTAATACTCAGAGATTATGGTTCTAAGCTTTGATATTGTTGTATTTTGGGTTTTCTATAGTAAGAAGGCTGTCCGTATGGATGATAGGGTACTGCTCGGTGTTGTTATCAGCCAGGTACAGGCTTTAATATCAACGAATTCCTCAGTAGTGTATCAAATCGTACTTTCTTGTGATGTCATTGACGTCAGTAACAAATAACAATTTATATACCTTTAATTTGAATTGCATTTTTGTGGAAACCCAATTCAGAATCTAGTCTACTGACAATGTTCCTGACATAGGGTTCATGTACCCAATCTATTGCAGAATATGGCTAAAGCAGAGCATGTTAAACATTGTGATCTTATACCATATATCTTGGTATCACTCTTGCTGCTTTCCTAAGCAAGTTCTTATTCTAAAGATATTAACACAGGCAATGATCAGTCAAGTTCACCATTGACACATTACGTCAATCCTAGAAAATACCCACAAGCACCAATTAGATACCTACCAACCTTTGTGCCGCTTACAAAGCAGCTCTGCGCTTAATATTTCTGCAAATTCGGAATAATTGATCAGGATGCGCAGCTTTGTCAAGATACAAGGGAAGCAGTATCGATACTCCGGCGTGCATCAAAAGGTGAACTTTTTTTTTCAAAAGGGTGCAGTTTTTTGCCTCTGCAGCTAATGATGGTAATCGTTGGTCTCTCCAAGCGGGACACTTGTGACATAGTGTCTGCCAGCAAATTATCTGTATAATCATTTTTCCAGCTTAGTGAAACCTTGATCAGACTTTTAAATTTGGATTAAAAAATGTATTTTTTGAAAATCCAGCGGCTCCTTCGATCTCTTATTCTTTTTTCGTGAGTAGGGAGCCCAACTCCTGCCCAATGAAGCGCTTATCACTCTCGCTTATCTTTAGAACTAGAGAGTATAGGTGACGTAGGTTTCTAATGTTTATAACTAGATAGTGTTTAAAAGAAAATAGGTCGTAAGATCTTAAGCATAAATTCTTAGATGGCCGGGATTAATATTCAGCGATTCGCCTGGCAGCATCAACTAATGTGACGAAGCCCAGCAATAGATTCTTTTAGCTTTGTCTCCCAGAGAAAGTCTAAGTTTTTTATTGAAAGCTGGGGTAGGCAGCAGTAACGGGAGGCTCCCCCGAGCCCGAAATTCTCTTAATTCTACGGAAAAACAGAAGTACGCATAAGGATTGTCTATAGTCACCAACGGGCTTCTGCTTTCCCCTGAGCTGATGAGCTCAAGTTTCATTACAAGCTGCCTTCGAACTTCCTGATCAGGCAATCTTTTAATAAGGACCAAGTTTCATCACAACAGAGCTATTGACCCATCTTTAAGACATGGTATGAAGACTTAATTCAATTTCCGAACATGTTATGCGCAACTTTTCCAACCAAATCTGTAAAAAGGATACCATTTAGTATAGGAACCAAGTTTCATTACAACTGCGTAAGCAAAACCAAGTAACTTATGGATCTTTTCGATTACCCATTGACCAATCTTCAAGACATGAAGACACACATGCATGGGCAACTTTTTTACCCGACACAGTTGTGAGTATTCAGTTTGCTTTAGGGACTACTGTGCATTGTTAAGATTCAAGTTCTATAGTTGGGAGCACGCTACATTTAGCACAGTGTGAACACGAGCACTGACAGTAGTTAAATGACTAAAGATATCAAAGATCCAAGCTGAAAACCATTAATAAAAGTGAAAGAGCAGGAGCAAAGGAGAGAGCATGAGTTCTAACAAAGCAGGGAAGAGTGCGAGAGAAAGAGATCGCGAGTAGAGGATCCTTTTCAATAGAGTAACTTTGACTTGATTGTTGACATGATGAAAACTAACCGCAGAATCACAAAAACCCGCACATTTCACAAAACAAAAGGTATATGCTGAATAAAACGAGACGAAGTAGAAGAAGAAGAAATCTATAAAACAGACTTGCATTCACGAGTCCTTACACACACACACAGATGCACATACATAGAGGACTCGTACTCACAGCTCCAATAAACTATCATAGGCAATCAATGTCAGAGCGTTTTTAGAGCAAGTTAAAGCGGCCGAGTCGAGTCACGGGCTCTGTTCTTAGTGAGACAAAGGACTTGGCATCCATTCAGCAGTTTTCACTGGAATAGATCCTGCCATTGTTAGGCAGTGATTTTATATTATTTGAGTTTTTGCTTTTGATTTCACGACATTCTTCCCTGGAGCGCGTTTCACTTTACAACATACGAAGTTGCTTTATTGAAACATGTGCGGAATCATCTCTCTGATCAACAAAAATTGATTTCTATGTAAGACGCGGCTTGCATTTTATTTGATTTTTTTTTTCATCAAAGGTCAATGCTAAGGTCACTAACTGCGTGCAAGCAGCGGCGGCTTGAAAAAAAAGGGATACACGGTAATCCCAAAAACTATATTGCACTCCCAAAGAGCCTAGCAAATTGCGCAGCACTTGCTTACTTGCCAGGCACAAGTGCGCGATCCTGCGTCCTTTCTTATAAATAGGTTTCATTTTTTTTGCGCCTCAGTTCTAAGGGCGCGACTATTAGCATTACAAAGTCGTAACTGCGACGTAGATTCGTCACAGAACGCGAAACAGGCATAGCCAATGCGTAGGTGTGGCATGCAACAAATCCCATGCTGCGTTTGTTACTAGGCTCTACCTGTGTCTCTAGCTTCGGGAAACTTTGTAGCAGTGGTTGGGTTTTTTCTGTCTGTCTTGCTGCGCTAAACGGAAATTACAAATTTGCAAATCGAATTGAAAGTGTTGGAAAGTGCATCGTAGATTTAATATAATAAAATTATGCGTAACTATCAATGAAATAATAATGCTTAAGACTTTGATGAATATGTGTTCCTATCGCTCTCGAAACAAGTAGCATTTGTTTTGGTTCACATGAGTCTCGAGGTTATATGCGTAACTATTAGTGAACCCGGCAGGCAAGGTTTTTGATTTTATATTGATTGAGATATAATGGTTGTTGGGTTAGCTTCTTAGACGCGCAGCCGATTCTGCTTTACCAATTTGAATGCAAGCCAAAGGGGAAATGTTGACCAACCGGGGGTTCTTTGAACTATTGTCTGAGACTCCTTTCAGCCAATGTTTCATTTCATAGAGAGTTCATATCATGATGCAATACATTTTACAAGGTGTCGCGAACAAGTGAGTTCGGCTGCGCAGAAAACTGGTTCAATTTTTGTATGGTAGCTATATGAAATAGTGAACCAATTTTTATGAAACTTTACACAAATGTTAAGTCTAAAACAAAATACAACTGGCAAAAATTTTGTCGCTATATATAAAAGAAACTCTCTCATCATCACTGGCTTTACAGTCTTGAGAAGACCATAGCATCCGCAACTTTTCCTCTGCATGTTCTTCGTTCGACCGCTGCATTCCTCCAGTTCACGACACCAAGAGAACGAAAATCATTTTCCACTACGTCTAGCCACGTCAGGCAGCACTCTGCCACTCTCTTTTTGCGAAAAGTGCGAATGTCAAGGTGTGGGTGGCCTTTCCAACGATGGTCCAGGAAAATCGCAATGAGCTCTATTTGAAACTTGACTATAGATCTTTTAAAACTTAGATTTTCAGAGTTAGCTGATATGTTGCAACACTTGTGCTCCTCTGGCTGACTGCTGCCACTCATTGTCGCCTCATTAACGAGCTACCAGGAACATGATGTACTTGGACCTGTACTAAGGTCCACTTAACGCCTGGTTAAGTGCGAAATTTGACAGCCCTTACAAGGTAGTATGTAAAGATAGATAGTCAAATGGAACTTGTTACTACTACGGATAGTAGGTACTTGCAACAAATGCGCTCGTATTTTGACAGATGCATCATAAATCTTAGGCACTGACGCGCAGACGCCGCGTCATAAACTCACATAATTCAAATGTCGTATGCCAAGTGTACAAGTGTACAAGGAAGCAGGGGTCCTTTGGGTGCGCCCAGTTTTCCCTGAATTGCGACATGATGATAAAATAACATTAGGCTCGTATTTCCAAATTTTCTCAAATTTATTTTGGGCTTTGGACCAAAGACAAGACAATCGTTGTACGAAAAAAAAAAACAAAAATAATAAACACACATATGTAAGAAGAGAGGCAGCACTTCAGTTCAAAAATGGCATGACCTGGCATGGAGCTGCTTTTGAATGTCCTGGCTGGCTGGCTGGCTGGCTGGCTGGCTGACTGACAATTCATGTACTATGAAGAGGAAGATGAAGATGCAAAACAAATACGCACTTCCTGGGATGGATGCGGCGCGAGCGTAGCGGACATGTCTCGGCTAAAGTGGCGCACAAAAGAAGTTACTTCCTGCAGTCCTTTGCCAAGCAGCAAGGATCAGAGCATTAAGTGTCCGTATGTGTGTGTGTGTGTGTGTGTATAGAACTCAAATGAATTTATTGCAATTGCTTGGGTTATAGAGAAGGTAGCAGCTAGAAGAGAGTTATCTGAGCGGACCTTAGCTAAAATTGCATAAAATTCTAGCGAGAGCCTATTAAAGGACATTGGCTTAGCCCAGTATTTTGACACCTCTATATGCTCAATGCCTGGATCTGGATCAGACGACGACTATGCTGTCCTTCCCTTTTGTTGTGCCTTGGAAGCTTAGCTGCTTGTGATATCCGGTAACAATGCTTGCTGTTTTCACTCTCGTCTCGATCTCATCTGAACTCAACTCATCTCATTTCATTTCATTTCGTCTTGTTTTTCATTTCGTTTTCTTTTTTGCTTTTGCTTTTGCCGTTTCCTGGTCCTCGTTTATCCTCGCATCTTAAGCTGACATACAATCAACGGGCATTGTCTTACAGCTACCGTTGTTGATAATCAGGTCCTGTTTGCTTGCTACCTTCCGCTTTTGAGGAAAAATATTGCAAATTCAGTCACCCTGCCTGCTTCCTGTCGAGCACACTAGCTAGCCGTGTCACGCCCGTCAACCGGCCGAGCAGGCAACACCCCAACGATCCTTGATCGCCGTTCCTTGCACGTGTCCAGCGTTTCTAACTATTTGCATAATTGTAGGCGTGGCACTTGAAGAGCAGCACATTCCTGCATTTCTAATGAGCTCAATAAACTAAACTAAATATTCCTGCAACTCATTTGCAATATCCTTTCTGGGTGTGTGCCTTTGTCTCTGTCTTGGCACACGCTCAAGCTAAGGTGTTTAAGGCATGCTCGTTCCTAGGGTGCGCGCTTTAGGGATAGCCGCGAGGCGCGACTTTCTACCCAAGCAGCGGAAGTGCATTTTATATGCTCAACCTAGCCAGGCATATGATTACGTCCAGCTTTTGGTACCGGGGTGTGCGCTATGACGCCAGTCAGCCACGTGGGCTGCCAGACAGCCGCTGGTCCTTCTAAACTTCTCAGGCGTGACTGCCTATTTCCGTTGCCAGGCCATTTAAAATGCTAGCCAAAATCCAAAAATTGTTTCAAATTGTACAAGTTTTGAAATTGTAGTTGTTGCTATTTCCGGTGTTCCGAAGTCTTGGGTGGGTTGCCATGGGTTGCATTCTAGCGCAGGGGCAGAGCTGTTTGGTGAGTCATGTTCCTTTAGGGATGTTAAAACTTGAAAAGAGTTTCAGAAACTATTTTGATTGTACATTCAAGTGTCAACGAGGATGTTTTAGCATGAAATTTTAATAGATCCTTATATAGAGGGTGTACTGAAAAGTTTATCCAAATAAGTAGTTTACAAAAAAAAAAAAACAATTTAGTACCTACTTTTGATTTTAAAAATGTAATTGGTTAGTAATGAAAAAGTATAATCTCTACTAGTGCTGGAGAAACATCTCTGTTGGCCAACATCGATATATAGATATTTTAAACTTCGATACATCGATGCATCTATATAACATCGATGTTTTCTCCAGCACTAATCTCTACATATCCAACTTTGTGTTAATTAGACCATTTATAACTCAAGATCGGCTGGACCGAATTTAATGATCTTTGATGTATCGAATTTGTTTTCGCCATAAATATTAGAATAACTTATTAAATCATCAAAAAATTCGCAAACAAAATACTAAGATAATTTATATTCTCATAGGTATATTGGAAACGTCTTTTGGGTTATCTCGAGAAAATATTTACATTTTATAAAGAATTGAGTGTTTATAAAAAATACATTTTAATCATATTTTCTGTGAGGTCTTGAATGGGTTTTTGAAAAGTAAAACAATACCAAAATTTTTCATCGAATTTCAAGCCATCTCTCAGTGTGCCAAGAACGGTTAACAAAAATTTTTTGCATTTTTGCTAACGCTAATATTTGCTTTCCATATCTTAATATGGATGGTTTTCAATTTTTAATTTTTGATGCAGACCTGCCCCAAAGTGCATAACTCTTCACCTGGTAAAATTTTGTAAGCAAAATCATGATCTTCTTTCTTAGCATAACAGTCCTGGGTGGACCAGTGCTTCCTCGTGGTTCCATTACAATGTGGGTTTTTTGAGGTTGTTTGAGGTTGGGTTGTAAACCCTACGCTCAACCCCCTTCTAGGAGGGCCAGCCATGAATACATGCTTTGTCAGTAACCCACTTCTGGGGCTGCGAGCGCTGCCGTTGATCTTCTGTAGAGTTTCTTCCGCCACCGTCTCTAGACATAGTAATCTGACTTATTACCATGTAAGCCTACTGACCTTAACTTCAAATATGTTAAAGCAGCTCATGTAGGTCTCCTTGTTTCATTTGCTGTATCAAATGGCTAATACATATCGCTTCCCGACTCTTCGCCAAATACGGTATCGTTCACCCTTTGACACATTGCCCAAGCCACGCCACATGGAGGCTGAAACTAGGAATTTGCATCGAGAGGTTATATATTCACATCGATACACATTTGTGGCCAAATCATCATAGTGACGTAGATATTTGAAGCTCAGTGATAGCCCTTTTTAAGGTTAAAAAAAGGAAATATATTTCAGGAACTCCAATTTTTTGCTTGGTCTCTTTTTAAATTGTAACTCAAAGAGATCAGTATGGTTAAGAAGTTAAAGATTTACTTCTTAGCGAGCACTGCTCTCACTCTAAACCGGAATAGTCTGAAGACACTCTCTGGAGGACTAACAGGCCACTTCGCCTGCAAAAAACACCTACACAGAATAGGTATATCAGATTCGAACACATGCAGATTCTGCTGTGATGAGGAAGAATCCATGGAACACCTGATCACAAATTGTGAGGCACTAGGCCACTGGAGTTACAAAATTTTAGGTGCACACCTACTAGAAGATGAAGACCTACAAAAGCTCCCTGTGAAAGAGTTGGTGAGAAGTGAGAAGGAGACGTGTTGGAAGAACTAAAATGTATTGCAGTTCACTATAGACTTTTTCTCTTGGTCTTGCTGTAAATTGGAACTTAAAGGGAACTTTTAGGGAAGGTTTATTTTCTCTATATAAAGTTCTTATAACAAGCAGTCAAGGAATCGTCTCAGATACCAAAACTCCGCTCATCTGTTGATATACATAGTTATAGCAGCAACCTGTAATTTCAACTAGTTCGAAAATAATCTTTGGAATAAAAAATTTGTTTAAATTATGTTTTGATAGTTGTTTTTTTTTTATTTGCTTTGCTTAAGTCTAGTAGTTTAGTGTCTTCCATGTTGCTTATAAAAAACTTAACACTATTAAAAAAAATTGTTTGTTTTAAATCATTGTCTTCCATTGTCTTAAAGTAGGCAAAAAAAAAAAAAGTAACTTATAGATAGTTCTGGGACTTGGGTGTTTTCTCACTTGGGCGCACTAAGGCACATCATCATCAACAAACTATTTACACTTTATACAATATTTTTGTTTTTGGTTTGCGACATCTTACTGTTCTTGCCAGGATGAGATGTAGTCTAGCAGCTCCTCATCATCGGGCTGCTCATCGCTATAGCTGTCAAAGGACTCGAACTTGAATTGCGTGTGTGTTGCATGTGTCTCGTGTTCGCTGGCCTCCACTTTGACATAGTTACTGCTGGATATGTCTGAATCACTGTAGGAGGGTGTGGGTGAAGCCGAGTGATAGGAGTGCGCCAGCTGTGTATGTGTTTGCGGCTGTGGACTGCACATGGAGCTGTAGTCATAGCTGCCATCATTGCTGGACTCATCGTTGGAGCTGCTATATAGCGGCTGTGCGCGCGTGCGTGTCTGTCCGGGCTGTGCATCGTCCAGTAGATCCTGCAGTCCGCGTATGTACTCGACAGCAATGCGCAGTGTATCGACCTTGGAGAGCTTTTTGCTAGCGCCACGTCCACCATTGGAGAGTGTATTGATGACGGACTGCGGCAAATGCTGACGCAGATTGACAAAGCCATTGTTCACCTGCTTGACACGATTGCGCTCACGTGCATTACGACGCGCCACGGAGGGCATCTGCTCGCCATAAGGCATATTGGTGTAGGTGTACTTCTTCTTGTTAAGAATGGGTGCCACTGCCGGTGCAGCGTGCTGCAGATTCTGCAACTGACTATTGCCCAGTGGCATTTTGGGTGCCAGCAATTGTTGTGGTTTGTTGTAGGCGACAGCGGCGGCGGCTTGTTGTTGCTGCTGATGGTGTTGTTGGAGCAGCATGATGCTGTTGTTGCTCAACTGGAAGTGCTGATAGCTGTTGGCTGACTGTGCTGGCATGCAGATGCTAGTCATGGTTGGCGTAGTAGTAGTAGTGGTAATCCGTTCCAGAAAAAAAAAAATATCCACAAAGTAAAGCGTATAAGAACTTGTACTTTAATATTGAGTTTCAGCTGCGTTGTTGACTGTTTGGAATCAAATTCCGCAATGATAACCTTCGTCCTCCGCCAGGCCCTTAAGTACTCTGTCGACGTCACGTCACACAGTTGTCGTCAGCTGAGCGCTGCTAACATTGCTCTTTGTTGGTGGTGGTGACTGCGCTGTCCTGCGCAGCGCTACCTGCGCCTGTGACTCTCTTGCTTGCGTGCAAAGGGTATGCAGCAAGTGATCGTGCTCTCCCTTTGCTGTCTTAGGGGTTGCTGTTATGCTGTTAATGTTAAACCGCGGCAGAGAGAGCGAGAGATTGAGCTTGCTGTTGTGGGTGCATACCAAGTGATTTATATGCACTCTCTGGATTTTCCCATTCTACTTGTTTTCGTCATTGTGCATCTTAGCGCCTTTGTCTCTTGCTTGTTTGCTTTCCATATTTTCCTTGTGCCAGCCAAATCTTTGCACACAAGTAGATTCTTTTTTTTTTTTTCTTTACTTTACTTGTTTTTCATTTCTTTTCTTTTGAGACATACATACGTGTGTGTGTGTGTGTTACTTGTCGTTGTCTCACAATGATCCTGCTGATCCTTGTCAAAAAGGGATCTTTGCATTCGCTTTTCAATACACTTCTACTTTTCTTGTGTGTGTGAGTGTGTGTGGAACCTTGCTCCAGGCTGTATACACACCCCGAATCGGGGCGCAATGTGATCCATCATCTGGGCAGGGCGTTGCTTGCATTTCTTTTCGGTTGCCGTCCAGCGTCTTAGGTTGCACTTTCACTGTGTCGCGCGCAGTTCAACTGACGCGCTCCATTCATTGTTGCAACTTGTCCTTGGGCCAGCAGCAGCAGCAACGTCGTTTACTCAATCAACTTTTCCTTATGCCTGTCCCCGCATTTGACACGTGCTTCCGATCATGATTAACATAAGTCGCAACAACAATGCCAGACAAATCCCACAAGTGTGTGCCGCCTCATGCATTTCAACGAGCAGCGACTGTGACGTTGACGTCAACGTCAACGTCTCTGTGCACCAAGTGCAGAGCTCATTTGCGTAAACCTGGTGCCCCCAACTACCGCCCGCCCGCCTGGCTTGGCGATCACTTGACCATCGTCTGTCACGACAGAGCCATGTGCCACAGCTTGTTGACTTGGCGCTACTACTACTACTTGGCGTCGTCATGGCTGAGAGTGCGTCATCTGAGACAGCTGCGCCCGCGCGCGCCAAAACCCACAAGTGCAGGCAGCTATTTTTAACCCGATTGAGCAAACTTGGTGCCTGATTACAGCGTCCATAAAGCGCTATAAATGCAGACGCAGCCGCAACTTGCAGCAACTTTGTTGCAAGGTCTAACTACCGTTAAGCAAGATTGCCCTCATAAAATCATAAAAAAAACAGAAACCTTGATTAACATGGGGCAGCTGCGTTATTAGGGGCTGTGCCTGCAACATTTTCAAATAATCGATTTTTAAAAGCTGCCAATGACCAGTCCACATTTAATGCATTTCTAATACGCAGGTTAGACCCTTTGCGTCATCAGCTACACGCCCCCAACTTCGTAGCACTCTACCCTTTATGTTTTTTCGATATTCATTCATTGATGGAAACTCTCGTTTAACTCTTTTTTTTCCCCATTTTTGGAAAATGAATTTCATTTTATATGCTGCAACTGAAAATCACACCCCCTTTCAAAATGCTGCATACTTAGTAGCATTTTAATTAGCTGCAGATACTTTGATTAATCAAAGTGAATGAAATGTGGAAAAAAAATACTTCGTATCCCAGGTAAATTGTGCTGCGCAATAGTGAGGGTGAGTTTTCTAACAGGGTTGTCAGCGTGCTCAAGGTTGCCAGCGCACACAAGTGGCGCCATCTGTAACGTTAGTTGCATCCAATTGGATTTAACGAAAGCGACATCTATGGTTGATTATAATCTAAGCAGACATCTTGTATGAGTGTGAGCAGGTAGGAAGGAAGGTCCTGTGTATTTTTAGTTTCGGCTGGAAAGTAAATGAGAACTGAACTAAATGCAGAAGAAGAAATAAATAATAGAAACATAAGGTGCGCGAAGTAAGGTAATAAATAATTTATGTGCGGAATAATTTTTTATTTGAACTTTATGACAAAATAAATAAAAAATAAAAAAAAATCAAAATTCAAAATTACACTAGCTTACACAAAAAATGAACCTTTGTAAAAAAGTATTTTAAGGGTAATGTTGGGTCGAGAAACACGAAAATGGCATTAATTTTTTTTTCTTAAGAACCGTTCTCGAGATTTTTTCGAAAAACATGTTTTTGGGCACTATTTTCAGTTATAGCATTTCATAGCATCTAAAGTTCAGATCAGAGATCTTAGGGTCGAAATGTTCGTGAAAAAATTCCCTTTTAATTTTGAAAAATTGTCGAAAATAAAACTTTTTTTCGACTTCGGTTGCTTGTAACTTCAATAACACTAGTTGACAGCAAAATGTATCCTCAACATGTTTTACTCGTTTCCGTAGTAAAATGACACGCTAAATCCGAAAATGAAGTCAAAAAATTTTTTCATGGAACGGATTTCGAGATATTTTTTTACCAAAGTGTTGATAATTGAACTATCTGTCGATTATACTTGGAACATATTTTTGTCAAATTTACGGTTTGGTCGTTATTAGTCCATTCGTATAAAATTGTTCCTCATTTTTAGGAAATTTTTAAAAAAATTCTATTTCGAACGTAAATTTAAAAATTTAAAAAAATTTTTTCATACAGTTTTTTTCATGGCTCGGAAAGTTTGATCGATTATGAAGAAAATGAGTGGTTGTTTATCAAAATCGGAGTAAAATGATGGAATTACCGGGAATTTTTGTAAAAAGTACAAAAGCTAAATTTTTCTGGAAACCTTAAGTTTTAGATGGATAATTCGTTTGTTTATAAAGATATCGTAACCAAATTTGGTACTCAAGAGTTTAGAGTTCTTAAGTTCTGTACTAAATTTGATCAAAATCGGTTGACTTTTTCATATAGCACCCATAGGACCGATCGGCCAAAATAACGCGTTTGATGCAAAATTCGTTGTGTTTCCTTTGTTTATGGAGATATCGTAACCAAATTTTGTGTTTGGCAGTTTTTGATCAAAATCGGTTGACTATATCATATAGCCCCCATAGGGCAGATAGGTCAAAAAAAAAAAAGATTTTTTTTTGAAGATATCGTGACCAAATTTGGTGTTCCGAAGTTTTTTATAGCTTTCAAGCACTGATTCAAATTAGATTAAAATCGGTTGTATATATCATATACCGCCCATAGGAACGATCGGTCAAAATATATTTTTTTGTTTTGATTCGTTTGTTTCTGAAAATATCGTAACTATATTTGGCAAATATATATGTATCCTTAGAAGTTTTTGAGCAGTATACCGGATTTTGCACCATACACGTTTTTTTGAACGATCGATCCTATGGGTGCTATGATTTTGATAAAATTTGGTACAGAGCTTGAGAACTCTAAAAAACTTTCGAATGCCAATTTGGTAACGATATCTTTATAAATAAATGAATTATTCATCTAAAACTTTTGGTTTTTCAAACAAATTTACACTTTTCACTTTTTACAATAATACTTGATATTTCCACATTTTTTCTCCGATTTTGATAAATAACCACTAATTTTTTTCGTAATCGATCAAACTTTACGAGCCATGAAAAAAACAATATGAACATTTTTTGTAAAATTTTTAAATTTACGTTCGAAATAGAATTGTTTTAAAAATTTGCTAAAAATTACGAAAAATTTTATATGAATGCATAAATAGCGTTCAAGCCGTAAGTTTGAGATAAATATGTTCCAAGTAAAATAGATAGATAATTCAAAATTGTCAAAATCGGTTTGGTAGAACCAGAGATATTTGCTTTTAAGTAAAGAACTTTTTTTTTTTTAATTTCGAAAAATGGATTTTAAAATTTGTAAGCTAGTGTAATTTTTACTTAAACCGTGCACATCACATAAAGAGCTTATCAATACCTTTCGATCTAACATTTTTTGTCGATACAAAATTTTGTTCACAATATATTGACGAATAACAGAAAAAAGTGCCCAAAAACGTGTTTTTCGAAAAAATCTCGAAAACGGTTCTCAATTAAAAAAAATTGAATGTAGTTTTCGTGTTTCTCGACCCAAAATTACCCTAAAAAATACTTTTATACGAAGGCTCACTCGTTGACTCTTAAATTTGTAAGCTAGTGTTATTTAATAGGTATTTATGAATATTAAATAAAAGTTCTTCAGAGCGAAATAAGTTCAGCGTTTTTTACTTTTTATTTCAAAAACTTAATTTTGGTGTTACAAAAAGGACTAAATTCGACCTCCAAGATTGTTTAAAAAACATAAAGTTTCGTAAATATTGAATGTCGGATTCATCTATTTTGGCGTATTTAGCCACTGTAGTGTCCTTTATGTTCATTGGGGTATGGAATGGCTTCCAATTTCTGTAAAACTTATGTGCTAGCATACCCCAAAGATTTTCAATTGGATTTAGATGCGCTTTCTTTTCTGGCCACGAAATTCTCGCTGTTTATTATGCCCCAACAAATAGTTTTGTCGCACGGTAGACATGGATGGCATCCTGTTGAAAAACACTCAATCATCAAAATTGTACTTTACAAATTTAAAAGGAACATCGGAAATCGTAATTAATAATCTCTAGATTTCGTATTATACATATCATTAACGAGCTTACTTGAAAGTTTTGAAACTTTTTTATTTAATCTTCGGTCCTGATGTCAGGACTGTAATACAAATAACACTAGTTTACAGCAAAATGTATCCTCAACATGTTTTATTCATTTCCTTGTCATAAGGCTGCAGGTA
This sequence comes from Chymomyza costata, assembly GCA_018150985.1. Taxonomy (NCBI): domain Eukaryota; kingdom Metazoa; phylum Arthropoda; class Insecta; order Diptera; family Drosophilidae; genus Chymomyza; species Chymomyza costata. Next base: position 2,157,944 of record JAECWU010000127.1, on the reverse strand, counting down.
TGCATTTTGCAGAAATGCAAAAATATTGGGACTTAGTGTGGCGAAATATTATTTTTTGTGATAAAAAAATATAATAGCGATGATCCAGATAATTACACTAGCCTACAAATTTTAAAAAATTTTGGTATCCTCAACATGTTTTATTCATTTCCGTAGTAAAATGGCAAGCTTAATCCGAAAATGAAGTCGGGATATTTCGAAAAAAACACTTTTTGAAACTAAAAAAAAGTGTGTCTACTTAAAAGGAAATATCTCTGGTTGTATAAGGGGCCGTACCCAATTTACGTGACCCGATTTTTAGTTTTTTTTTAATTTCGAAAAATGGTTTTTTCGAAATATTTCGAAATCCGTTCCATGAAAAAATTTTTTGACTTTATTTTCGGATTAAGCGTGCCATTTTACTACGGAAATGACTAAAACATGTTGAGGATACCAAAATTATTTAAATTTGTAGGCTAGTGTAATTATCTGGATCATCGCTATTATATTTTTTTATCACAAAAAATAATATTTCGCCACACTAAGTCCCAAAATTTTTGCATTTCTGCAAAATGCATACCTGCAGCCTTATGACAAGGAAGAGCTCTCAGGAATACGAACTCTCTGGAATACAAAATTTGTTGAAAACGCTTCTTTGACATTGGAAGACTCCATTCCGAGCGAATTTCCTCTGCACTTTTGTTTTCTTTGGCCAACATATTTTTTATTCGTCTCACATTACGATTTTCTACCAAGGGTGGATGCATGATGTTCGGGATCGAACATGTATGCTTTTTCGTATTTTAAGTTCAATTTTACGTGTATGTACATGCCCACTTCATTATATGTTGAATTTATAATCCGCTTCTTGTTGGTCAGATAGGGACTTCGAGGCATTTCCAAAATACTACCCTCTACAAAATAAATTTGTTGGCAAGATATTGCACACAATTCATTTCTTATAACTAATTACACAAAAAAATTCAAATTGCATAAGCTAACTCTTCGAAGCTTGTTTATTGTCCCAAAAACTGTTCTGTACCACTGTACCACTTATTTCGCTCTAAAATCCTTTACCATCAATTAAAAAAAAAGCCAAGCCAAGCTTCAAAAAATAAGTCAAAGATGAACATTGTAGGATATATAGCAGAGTTAAGCTTTAGTAGGCCCTGAATATAGTGTACCCAGGGCCGTAGAGAGAAAATCCGGGCCCGGGGGGGCAAATTTTCCGGCCTCTCGATTACACCTTTAGCTTGAATCACGACAGTACGACAGTTATTACACGGGGCCCCTGAGATAACTACGGGCCTGGGGGGAATCCCCCCTTTCCCATCGCCCTCTCGTCAGGCCTGAGTGTACCACTTAATTATTTCGCGCACCTTATTCATCATTGTCAGAAATTGGTAACATGCCTTAAAAACACCCAAGAATAAGTTTGAACTATAAATAAAAATTTATTATAGTTGTATACATTTTTATCAAATTTTTATTTATTTTTTGATTACCCCAAAACCTTTGAATGTTGAATGCACAAAAAACAAGTAATACGAGGGAAGAACTTTTTAGTTTAAAGTTCTCGGCTCACAGAAGGTTCTTGAAAGCTATTTTCTAAGCATTCATACCATAAATTTATTTATTTACATCACATTTTTTCATTCAGAAATATTTTTCATTGTTAATAGGCAAACAGTTAAAAATTACTCTCGGGACCCGTGAAAGTTTCGGAAAATCCAGGCCATCCCATAAACTTTAAAATTGATTTTGAGCGCGAATAATGACGCAGGTTTTTGTGCCAACTTTTGGAATTTCTAACCCACATAGCCCCACATCGTAAATTTTGACTTATTCGTATTCCAATCAAAAATTGGTATACACATAATATATAATATCCTATACATTATATACAAATTTTTGATTTTTCTACTAAAGCTTAGCAAATTCTGAATTAGAAATGCTTTGATTTCCGCACGTTAGATCTTGGTAACCATTCATTACCTATGGCGCATCAATTGCCAGCATCTCTTCAGCGAATTCTGTGCCTTCTAGGAACTTCAACCAACTGCCCGACCTTTAACAAAACGGAAGCACTACTACTGGATACAGCTCACGCACAATTTGTAACAATTTGACCATTAATTATATAGTTTATGGACTTGCATTATACATTAAGGCCAATTAGAATTCCGAGCAGAGAGTGCTACCAACAAAAAAGTGTCAACATTTGAGCCCCTCACGTAATCTGCGCCATGGAAACAAGTGTAAAACGTGATGTACTAGGTCACACTCACTTGTTGTTGCTATCGTAACCATGAAATCTGGTAACAGGTTGATGCTATCCAAAACCGGGTGACCGGGTGACCACACATCAATTTGACTTTTTATGGGAGTTCCTAGCGTTGAGTGCGGATGCCTTTGACAGCAACTCTGTCAGAGATTCGAGAAGGAAAGTGAAGTGAAAACCTGACAGCCAACTGTGAAGAGTAGCTGAGCCTTACCAAAAATACTTATATACTTTGTTAGTACATATGTGGTATATGTATATACGCATGTATATGTATGTACAATGACTGGTATATATGTATATTGGAAATTCGCACGATCACACCTAATAACGGTAATTTACACGCACGCTCTCTCAATAATTGCGCCCAAATGTGATGATAGAAGCGTTCACGGACAGCAGCAGCAGGCGTACAGTGGGACAAATGCAACATGGGGATAGCCAAAAATTGATTAGGTTTACAACTTTGCGTACGCCGTTTTTTCCCAATGTTTGAGGCAATACATATATTTATTATTGAATGTACTAACCGTCGTTAGCGACTACTTTTGCCCATTATTCGGGTTGTTTTCGGATACCATCTCGATAAAACTATACATCGTTCGAAGCGATCCACGAATCGATCTAATTCTGGTCAGCTATACTGTGTGCCATGGATTGAAAGAAATGGTAATCAGAAGCAGCAATGTCTGTTGGGTACGGTGGGTGAGGTGGGACATGCCATTTAAGCGCGTCTAGGTATGTCCTGAACGTCGTGTCTCTCTTGACATCGTGGCCGTTTTTCCTGCAAAGCTCGGCTCAAACGCATCAATTGCGTGCGGTAACGATCCCCTGTGTGGTTTCACCTGGTTTCAGAAGCACATAGTATACTACACCGAGGTGATCCCCGCAAATACAGTTGATCATGACCTTAGCGCTGTGAATATTCAGTCCGGCCGTCGACGTGGTGGCATATCCAGGTATTCTCCATGATTTTTTTCGCTTGAGGTTATCGTAGTGGACGATTCCATATAAAAACCCCTTTCGATTCTGTTTTTGAAGCAGCTGCTCAGCAGTGAAAAAACGCCGCTCAACATCTCTCTCAAACCCAATTTCCTTATTTCAGAATCATTCTCATCATTCAACATTTTAAGGCGTTTCGAAAGCGCTTGTTGAGTCACGCATTTTGCTATGAGGAACTTAGAGCCGGCCTGGCCTCCTTCTTCTGCCTATTATGTATATTCTACAAAGCTTGAATACACCCCAATCATTTTACATGCTGTAGCCAAAGAACAAAAGGGTAAATTAGGTTAGTTAAGGAGACGAATGAGACAATTTTTTTTTGAAGATCGAAGAAGCTCAAGAAGCATATAAACGGACTACATTGCCTTCAGTTGCGGCTTAGCCTTAGTCTTGTTATACTAAGTTTATAAATATATACTCCAAAAAGCTAAACCCCTTGAACACGTTTCTATACAACTGACGGAGCGATCAGAAAGTATGCGTGAAGTGTTTGAGGCTGTGGACATCTAAACTGATCGAGTACAGAAATACTTGGATTTGGGTGTCACGATATTTTCGAATAAATTTGATATTGCATTGGAGTTTCTACAGTAATAGAACTCTAGAAATGAGGCAAATGTATACTTTCACAAAATTTTGGTGAAAATGAAAACCAAAATCACAACGAAATATGTCTGCACTTGGAAAGCTAAATGAAAAATTAAACAAATACTGGCAAAAAACGTGAGTTTTATTTTATTTTTCAAAACAAATAAGGAAAACGTATATTCACCCAATTTTAGTGAAAGTGAAAAACGAAACCAGAGCTGTGCGTATATTAAAAAAAAAATGCAATACAAATTTTCAGAGTATAGACTTTCTCAGGTTTCCAATCATAATCATCGATCGCCATTTGCGCACTTTTCTCCCACTGTGATAGGCGGCAGGATATGGCCAATGTCGGTGCTCAATTTGCAGCTCAAAAGGGAGCCGCAACCGCAACCAAATCATGACCATGGCGTCGGCGATGCATTGAGTGAGATAACAGCAGCCGGGTTTCAGTAGTTATTAAAAAAGCGGCGATATCCGCTCACCCGCCCGACTCTCCCCACCACCACCAGCACTGCCCTCAACGCGGTGGCGGCGGCGGCAGCATTCAAAATGATTGCTGCAGTAACCGAATACGCCGCGAAGTGCGAAAAAATGTTGTCGAGGTGTGAAAAATAACTGCAAAGCATTCAAGCAACCTTTGGACGTCGCCTCGTCGTCGCAACGTCGTGACGGTCCCTGAAGACCCAGCAGCACGCACCGAAGGTGTTGAAAGCTTTGCGCTTCTAAGAAACGCTTGTTGTTCCTGTTGCTGTTGTTGTTGCTGCTGGAACTGCTGCAATGTGATTTCAACATGTTGATACGAAAGGTTGGACCCACCATATGAGCAACTACTACTACTTCTGGAGTACGCCGATGCCGCTGCCGCTGCTGCTGCCGCTGCTGCTGCCACTGGTGCTGCTGATATTTGTCGATGATGTCGAGGTGTTAAAATTACCCCAAAGGTACATAATAATTACCTTAAATTGCAAAAACAGCGAAATAAATTTCAAAGTGGCAGCGCCCAAATCAGCCGACCGACCGACCGACCGATTCACCGATCCAGCGATCGACTGACTCCACACCCGGTACCACAACATTTGAACCTTTAACTGCGGCGGCTGCGTTTGATACTACTAAGCAATGGCGTTGCCAGATTGCCTAACTGCCGCACTCTTGCAACCCATGCAAATTGGCCCAAAGTGGGGCGTGTGTCGTTGTTGCAGTGTACCACACTACTCCTTGTAGTTGTTGTTGGCCATTAAACTGAATATGCTGGGTAATTAAGCGGCAAGCACGGCGACATTGTGGTCACAACTACAAACTAAGTGGGCTGCCGCTTGCTATCGAAGTATACCGGCTATGATATACACTGCATCCTGCGATTTGGTCCCGACTGCAAAAGTTTGAGCCTTATGTTCAAAGCTTAAACAATTTACATGGAAATATTGCAGACTGGGTTGTTGTGAACAGAATCTTAGGAACAATATTTTAGAAAGTTTTTGCTCGCAGCGCTTTTAGTCTTCGAGAACTGCTGTCGGGTCAGATTTATGTCATTGTTCTGAAGATCTTTGTAAAAGCTTTGTGGGGATCTTAGCTCATAGCATCAAGGTTATTCTGAAAGGCCGGGTAGCCTATAGGCTCCAAGACCATGGCGATTGATTCATGTCCTTATGTCCGTAGACTCTTGTAAACTCTAGGGAGAAAAATTTCACCGAATTTCACATTGCAACATCTTAACCCCATTCTGCCGTAGGAGAATTTAGAGCGTAATACCCAGTTTGATGCAGAAATTATCAAAATCGGATGGAAATTTCTAGATATATTGAAAAAATTCATCAATTTTGCCCTGATTCACCACCAAATTCATGTGAGCCTAGTAAAAAAGAAAACGTTGACTTTTTTACAAAACATAGCACACTCTAACTAGACGCCTCAACAGCTCCCCTAACTACGACCACAATCCGCAATTTTTGGAAATTTTGGCAAAGTGGATGCACCGTTCCGACTAACTTACCATGCATACCCCTTTAGCCTTCTGTACAGGGCATAAAAACCGCTCCAAGGCGGCAAATTGTTGTTCTGTTCAGGTTGGAACGATCTATTTAATTAATTGCTAACAAGTCGAAAATGTTTAAATGGTTTATGGCATGCGTCGTTGGCAACACTTTGGGTCTTTGGTTAGGCCCCAAGGCCCTAAAGACAAATTGACAAATTGTTAACGTTGCCATAAAGCAAAGCTGTCAAGTTATGTGTCTGCTGAATCTTTGCATGTTATAAGAGTTACATCTTAGAGTGAAAGCCCCACATAGATGGTTTACACTTTTTTTTCGCTTTCTGACAACACAACGTGGTACATGTCGCGCTCCATATAAAACCAGTCCCGGCGACATCCCCAACGCATTGCTGTCTCTCGTGTGAATAATATTTATCAATGTGAAAAATGAGTTGTGATCGGCAATTATCATTAAAAGTAACATGACTGTCATGATGTTCACGACTGCACGCAGGCGCAATAAAGATTATTCAAAACCTAATGTATATACACTGGAAAACAAAAATGAAGTGCTAAAAGTGCGCTGAAAACTTAAGCATAAGCTGTGTGGAAGGCGTATTGTCGGAAATGGAAAATCTATAGTATATAAACTGAAAGTGTAGTGTGGGGCTGCTTTAGTAAATGCTGTCTACAGCCTTACTTAACCTCAACAAAATTGGTGTATTGGAATATCACAAAAGATTTGTCAGTAAATAAACATTTTTCGTGGTATCCAGACTTTTGCTCTCATATCCACTATAAAACGAATATGTACCATGGCCTGAGAGAGCCGGCCGGGTGCTGACCATGAATGCCTGTAGACGCAGTTATAAAGACATCCCTGGTCAGCTCTCGAACAGCGTTACCTGTGGCATCACAAAGGGCCTCATTGTGGCTACGTGCGTCTGGGCTGTTCCAAGACAGGCAACCACTTTAACCTAACTTAACCAAATGGCCTGAGAAGCATACAGCGTCCTGAAGGAGCGGACCCCATTCAAGCTATTACAGAAGCTTTTACAATAAGCAGCAAGTCATTAAAATGAATTTCTATATATATTTTCTGTTTATCTGTGCTGACAACTCCTTTATTGGAAAAAATTTTTTGCTTCATGAAAAAAATATAAGGAACACCCCTGAGCATACGAAATTTAAGAAAGTCTCTCTGTGGCTTCCTGGCATAACCAGTAAAGTACATATTAGGACAAATAACTGATCTACTCGAAGGTATCTACGATTCCAAAACCAAATTAAATAAGTTGAAATTCAAACGTATTGAGTAAATAAAAACCCATTGTACAAGCCAGTTCAATCCATCTTCCCCGCACAACCATTAAAATTCCTTAATATCAATATCACAATGTTACAAGAAAATTCTCGGAGGAGCAGTGGAGAAGACATACTTCAGAACAATCTTATAGATGCGATGGTAGTGTACAAGTTTAGCCCAAAAGTCCATCCATGTTGTACATTTTTAAGCATCAACGAACTGTATGACAGGAAGTCTTTTTTTTGCGTACAGTTTCAGTATAATAGCTAAAATATTATAATAGAGCGTAATTGCTCGCGACCCCAATATTTCCTACCAGACGTTACTTACAGATTTTTCCCAATGTGTTGAGGCTCTACCTTGAACTCAAACAGACCCCAGCACGTCAGGTTCCTGCGATATCCTTCAAATACCTCGCTTTGAGGTTACGTTAGAAGCCTGAAATGCTTGCGTTTTTTGGACCACGCTTTCCTACTTAGCAACCCCAAAAAACATGAAAAAGACATAAGTATGCCACGATTCCCTTTAATTTATGTGACTTTTTCGCAGCCATTATCTAAAGAACCTCATTGGGATCAACCCCCAAGTCCCAATAAAATGCACTAGGTCTTTCGTCGCCCATCGCGTTCTGTATGTAGTTTTAGATTCTCTTCATTGTCGAAATGATCTCTCGACTCTCGCAGTTGTAACTGGCAAAGTCGCCAAATAGTTAAAAGATACTTGATTGTCGGTAATCTGCTTGAGTCACAAAAGTCCAAATCCTCCAAGACCTCAGTCTCTTTCTTCACTTCTGACAATATTCGAACCTATAATCTTTAGCCAGCTTTTACAGCGGATTCTGACACTTGAAATATGTTGCAAGATGCTTTAAATCTTCTACTTTTTCAATTGTGGCAAATTTAGGCAGAACTTTTTACAAGCTCGGAAGAATTTTTGCATTTTCATTGAGAAATTTGTTTGACAAGAAAATAGCACAACGATAGTACTCTTCACAATAGTTAGCTTAGATGTGAGTCTTGGAACTTTGATTTTCATATCAAATAAATCTCCTGCAAGTTTTTTAGCTGCTCAGAAGAGTTCGCTGAATGGAAAATCTCGTGAGTTTTGTTCGAGTTGAATAGACAGTGGGACTGTAAAACTGAATAATCTGTCAGAAACCAAGAGGCAGGAAGAAATTTCTTCTAAGCCGATGTAAATATATCTCGAATATATCAACGAGGGGCCCAGGCCCATCGGGCTCGCTACGTATGTGTGGCTGCGTAATTGTAAGTATCTTAAGGTACAGAAGTTATATTAAGTTTGCGCAATTCGTAAAGGTATATAACATAGAGAAAGAGACGTAGAGGGCCACTAAAGTTACTTACTTACTTACTTAGGTGGCCTTCACAACCCGTTACCGGGTTACAGCCGACCTCAAAAGCTCTCGCCAGGAGCCTCTGCTTCTAGCGCGTCTTCTCCAATTTATAACACCAAGTGTAGACAGGTTCTCCTCCACTTGGTCCTTCTATCGGAGACGCGGTCTCCCTCTTCGGCGTCCGTCGTTGACCCTCGTTTCAAACACCTTTTTCGCTGGAGCTTCTTCGTCCGTACGAACGACATGCTCGAGCCAGCGCAAACGTTGTATTGTTATGCGCTGGACGACATCGATGTCGCCGTAGAGCTCATACAGTTCGTGGTACGGACGGGACCGAAGATTTTGCGAAGAATTTTTCTCTCGAACACTCCAAGCGCTACTGCATTCGTCTGCGACACAATCCAAGCTTCTGCGCCGTAAATTAGCACGGGTAAGATGAGTGTCTTGTAGAGTGTAAGTTTTGTCTGTCGAGAGAGGGAGGGTAGAGTAATATCCGTAACTCTGTATCTATGCCTAGATCTCAGAGATGACGTACTCAATCTGAAAAGAGGTAACGTTTTGTCGGTTTTTTATTATTAGAGACTCACTGTCTGCCATAGTCAAAGCTCTAAATAACTTGAGAAGATTTCATGCGAGTTTTGCTAAGCTTGACAACACTGTTGCTAACTGAAAAGAAGAAACTAATAGCTGGGTTTGTTGGGGCAACACTTGTCAAATGAAGAGTAGCTTAAGCTTAAGCTTTGGGATTAAGCCGAGCACGAAGCAACAACATAAGTAATTGCCATTAACTCCCAGTTGAACCAGTTCCAGTTCCAATGCAATATGAGTGCAAGTTTGGCCTGGCACTCGATCTCGACAAACAAATGCACGCGCCCCCGAGCATTTATGGGATAATATTGTTCAACACCAATTTAGACACTTCATGGATCTTGTTAGCCGCCTGAAACTGCAGCTCAAAAAAAAAAAAAACAATGCAACAATGAGCAGCACCCAACGCACCCAGAACCCAGTATCCAGCACCACCAAGAAGTAATGTGATACGTTGCCCCTGGGGGCAACTGTTGCACCGCAGCCGACGTCATGTGGCAAGAGGAAGTTGCTGCCACACCAGAGCCAAAAACAAAAGGCTGTTAAGCGTATTGATTTCAATATAAATCGGCAATATCACCGTATAGCACCATTTCTGAACACGCGATCTGCTTTTGAAGCGCTTGGCTTTTTTTTGTTTTGTGGTGGTTCGTGGTTCCTTTGTGTAATGGCCTGCGTCCTTTGTGTTATAATTGGATTTAGATTAATTGCAGCAGTGTTCTTGAAATCGAAAACGCGCATGAAAAATTACATAGTTATACAAAACGCTTTCCACTGAAATCGAAATTGAAATTGTAACAAAATGCAACATTAGTGCTGAGAGGGGAGCGGAGAAGAGCAAGTGTATTTGTTGGGTTGGTTTCTGCGAAAACGCGGCGTGTGCTACTCGTCTTAAGGAACAAGACCTGCTGGGTTTTTGGCTTGTATGATGTCCTTTTTTTTCTACTCTGTTTTGTTCTGTAACACTGCAACCGCAAATTCATTAGCCATTGATCATATAGGTAGGAATGCACGAGACGATATGTGTTTGCCACAAAACATGTCAGTAGCCAGGTCCCAAGATACATGTGTAATCATAAACAAAGTCATTTGTTTATTTTGCATAATTTGGCGGCGCTTGTCCTTGACCTTTAAAGCCGCAGGAGTTTGCTAAGGTCATTAATTAAGGTTATCTATCTATTAGCATCTATCTAGATTCTAGTAGATGCAACCATTTATCACATAACCAGGGACTGTATTAAGAGAAAGCTCTCAAGCAGTCAAGGCATCTAAAGTCCCACTGTTCCTTTGTTCCAGTTAAGAGGGCTTGAGATTCGCAAGAAGCTCATATATATCGAGGGGTTCTGTTGCCTCGACATGCCCAAAGTTCTGTAGTCCCAGCAGCCACTTTCATGGTGTTACTCTTAAGGAAAAACACAATGTTTTCGCGTATCTAAAAATCTAGCTTCAATTCTTCGAAGACTAGAGCTGAATTTTCTTTAAGGAATCCCAACAGGGCATTGTCCGAGTTTTCTACTTACAATTTTTATTGCTCCGTCAAGAAATTTTTACAAAGACTGTAAGAGATTATACAACGATGTCAGCCAAGCTCTCAGTATGAGTATTTCAATAGCTTTAAGATGTCATTGGATTGTATTCCTTCGGTACGGTACATTCGGAGAGTATTAAACTTGCTTCCATTAAACAAACTATGTCCTACTTACTATTTGCTCGGAGTTCTCTGACTCTAAAGTAACAACTTAGTACCTGAACACAATTAAGCCGATTAGTTCACAATTACCTCGTTTTTTTTTGGGAATAATCTTTGCGGGTGGGTGACACTTGGAGTCACCTTTGTACGACCCTTAGACCACACAACACTCGCAGTGCGTAGTACTATGATAAGTATCTCGTGAGCTGAAACAAGTCAATTAGATTTATGTGACTTGAATCCCTCGAAGGTGACAATTAAACTGGTATCAACTATCCATACTTTGATAAGTCATATGCCCCGCATAATTCTCAACTTGAGTAATACGAAAGGATTAGGTTATTTGGTACAAGTACGACTTGAAAACTTCATGAACTACAACAATGGTGTTAAATATGAAAAATTGATAGCCTTCAAGGATAAAGTCAATGATATTTATGACTTATTTAATGCGGCACGGTCTTAAGCCTTGCAGCATGACAAAGCATTTTTATTTTTTTCTTTCTTATTTTTTGTGTGCATCCTGCGGTCGGTCATTAATAGCGTATTTATTTCTCAAGAATGTGCCTCGTTTCTTTCAATTTATATTATTTCTCGTATTTTTCTTTATCTCAAAGGACTTGGAACGCAGCAGCTACACACATACACATACAGATATATAGTAAATTGTCCTGGCTGTGTGCTGCGTTTGTGTGTGTGTATCGTTTTAATAATTTCATATTTCTACATTTTTGTTTTTGTGTTTGGTCATCCCAGTTTGTGGAAATTTACACCGACTATCTGAATTGAGATCTCTCTCTCTTTTGGTTTTGTTATTGTTGTTCAGCCCAAGCGACCATATTATCATCATATTGGTCCAAAGTGCCAGAACGTGTCGCTATAGTAATAGTTAATAGCCATTTATGCGACTTAATGAGCTAAGAGGGGACTAGCGGACCAGGGAACCAAGTGTGGTGATAAGAGTCTAGACGAGGAACAGCTTGTTAAATTCACAAACGAAGCTGGCTTTGAATTGATTTGACGGTTTTCAGTGGAGCTTCAACTGTTGAAGACCTTGTAAGAGCAAAAGTTTTTGTTAGCAGAAAGTTTTAGAAACTAAACCGACTAAAGAAACTTGATCAAGATAAGCGAAACTTGTTAAGACGGTTTTAGGCGGATTCACTTTTACAACCGGTTGTCGATCTTGGCTGGGGAAATTATCCCTCGCCAGCGGTTCCTGTCTTGAGCCTGCCGGCGTCTGGTCTTCCCATCGCTGAGGCGGACGTCCCTGTAGCGGATTCATATGATGATGATATAAATGTACCAAAAATTACCAAAAGCGCTAGTGACATGGTGAATCTCAAGGTCCTTGACATAGTTTCGTCAATAGAATTTTATCGTCCACCCGACACAGACTGGGCAAAAGATTAATGTAAACGGCACGCGACATTACGAAACTTGAACTCATTTTTAAGAGTAGCTCCACTAAAAGCAACCAACTTATAACTTTAAATAAAATCATCATCAAAGCTTAAGTCATCAAAAAATTCAAATCTAAAACGGATGCAAGTTGTTAAATTTATTTAAGACTAGTGGGTTTCACCCTCGTACGGTTTTCATTGTTCAATTGAGATCATCCAGACCATTATCTTTTTCTCCCAACCACTTGTTTACCTCTTTTCGGACTCGCTTATGCTCGTCCTGAGGTGTGGGTATGCAATCTCAGCATTCGTCTGTAGGCATTCCGATCGTGGATCATGTCATCGCTGAGAACCATTCGTTGCTGATGTTTTTGCATTTGAAAAAGGTGAGGATATTCGTTAGTTATCTTGGACTTTCCTTTTACACCGGCGGTTGTCTGCAGACCCGGTAACCAATCGCATACACTGATCTTTGGAAGATTTTTGTTTCTATAATGTTGTATGCCTTATTATAGCCAGAACTTTCTTCTTCTCGGCTTCCCAATGCGCAGGAGAAGAACGTATGTGTTGTTTCTTATATTGATCAATTCCAATTTTCTATAATTGAAAAAACTATGTATCTACTCTATATTCTCTTCTATCAAAGTTTCTTAACTCTGACTTAACTATTTTTGTGTAGCTCACCGCACACAAGATATCTTTCTTGATTACTTCTTTTATTGTGATTTTTTTCCGATACTTTAATAGTTATTCTGTTTACCAGGACGAAGACGAGTCCAACAAGTCATAGATCATCAAAATCTGTCCAGCCGTTCTTGAGTTATAAATGGTGTAACTAACACAACTTTGTTGTACCCTGTACCAAAGGTATAATTAGTTCGTGCAAGGGTATTGAACGGGCAGAAGGAGGCGTGGCAGACACCATAGGGTATATATATTAATGTTCAGCTTTAGCAGCCCAGGCGATATAGCCATGTCTGTCTGTCCGTCTGTCTTTATGAGTAAAAGGATCTCAGAGACAATAAGCACTATGAAGCTGAAATTTTACCAAAAGATTTTCGATTTATCATCAAAATGAGTTATAAGTTATAACTATAACTAAACAGTTGCAATATTTATTTTAGTAGTTCAAGTTGACTTCATCGATTAGATCGAGCTCAAAACCAACAGTTACCTGACTGTTTCAGTAGATAGAAATAGATACCAGGCAGTCTAGAGTCTGGCCAGAACAAGTAAATGCATAGCAAGCGTTCTCTTATCTTACAGTTGCTCTCTTCTGAAGGGTCTTTGAAGGATCGCCTTTTGGCCATCTTATGTGAAATCTACTAAGTCTGTTAATTCGTTGTTCAACATTCTCCCTCCTCTAATCGTGATTTAAGGTACATCTATTTACGTACCAATCGCAACCATCGCAAGGTCTCATTTTGCAGAACTTGTATATGATAGGTCAACCCCATCCCAGTTAAGGGGGCTAGGTTAGAATTAGGGATTGACGTGGAGTTTCAGTCTTTTTACTACTTCACTTTGATAAGGTTAAGCTAGAAATTAAGAATGGACAAGGAGTTTCAGTTTTTGTCACTTAAGGCCCATACGCAGTTCGAAAATTTTCGCACGGAATGACAAAACTTCATATAAAAAAAATATCCCATTTGGGATTTTGCGATTCCTTGCGAAATATTTCGAACTGCGCATGGGCCTTTATATGGAAATTGATGGGAAACAGCGTGTAGTCTACGCAAATCAATAAGGCTCCCATCATACGGTACCGCTAGTCACTAGGCAGCTCGCCTGAGAGGAATAAAAAGGTCTTTGAAGAATCCTGAGTGTACCTGCTTTTTTGTTCTTCTACGCCTTCCAGCCCCAGATCGTCATGCAAGGCTGATCGACTCGATCGAGCAACCGTAACCCCAGATTTGATTTTGACGTACCCCTGAGTAAATCTTTGCTTTTCTGGAGTTTTGTGAGTAAGTTGCTATTAAATTTCAGTCTCTAGTGATGTTGTCAAGACTTGAAACATTTTCTTGTAGGTCTGAGGACGATATCCGTTAAAGAGTAACTTGGTAAATTTAAGGAAAAAATAATTTTCTATCGGCTAAACAGTTTTTGCGAGCTCAATGAACTCTTTCGAAAAGAAAAGAGTTGCGTACCCAGATTATCGATGTTTTTAACAGTTCCAACCCAATTTAGTGATAAATAAAATCTTCAGCAATAGTAACTATCTGATTAGTGCTGGAGAAAACATCGATGATCGAAGTTTAAAATCTCTATATATCGATGTTGGCAAGAAGAGATGTTTTTCCAGCACTTCTGCGCTCATCAAATTGGTGTTTAGTAGTGCTGGAGAAACATCTCTGTTGGCCAACATCGATATATAGAGATTTTGAACTTCGATCATCGATGTTTTCTCCAGCACTATATCTGACAAAGCATTCTATTTTTACAATATTTTATCAAGCTAGCACTGAAAAATCTGTTTCCAGAACAAAACTATATTTCGAACGAGCAGTTCGTTAAAAAAAAATAAAATCTGTAATGTAGGGTCTAGTAATTTACCATACTAGTTGCTAGACACTTCTTATCAGCTGTATTAGGTACATATAAGTAACCGATATGGAGAGTGTTGCTCCTATACCACAAAAATACATTGACGCCATAGAGAAGCTTATGAAAAAGAGTCCAAACTCCAAATGTAAGCACTACATAAGAGAAGGCGTTGCCAGGACCAATTGGCTGAACAATGAGAACTTGGCACTGGACGAGACGCTGCGCCGTAGAATCCTCTGCGGCAGTCATTTAAAGACTTTAAATATGTTGGATGAGCAGCGTTATATAGATAAATATATAAAGCTTCGCACACAGCAACAGCTTATCTAGGAAATTACTAATCCTATCATGTTTGAGAAAGCTCTAAAGCAAATAAAAATATATTTTTGATATAATTTTGTTTAAGCTGTAGTCAGCGGGTTAAAGAAGGATCTGTCTGTTCCTATTAATAGCAAGATCTGGAACTAGATCCAAGTGACCAACAGTTGCACATTATTCGTGCGCATGTCATCTCGATTGAACTATGTTCCTTGGTTCACCACTAACACCTATAAGTAATCAAGCTCATGAGAACCTTGTTACCAAGAATTGAATGCCTTAAATTTTAAGTATCGTTACCCAACTATTTTTTTTTGTCGCCTGTGTATACATTATGTATAGTGTCCACCTCGAAAAGAAAGAACTCTATTTTAGAGAGATTAATTTGAGTCAGCGAATAAAGACATCTTAAGATACGTCGTGGCAAGATTTCCGTGACTCACGACTTTCCACATTTCGTGCTCTATCTCAGCATTGTTGAGCTGAGAAAATCGATCCATACAACGTACTTTGGGCGTCACCTTGTAATAGCGGGACCATGGATCATCCTCACGCTCCCTTTTTTTTTTTGGATACTCTCTTGTTTTCACTTTAAGCAGCTTTGGCTTGCTCTACTCAGAGTTTCCGTGATTTGCATGTCGCTGCTGGATGATGGAGAAATACACAAAAGTGTTGATAACTTTATTTCGCTCTAAGGCCTGGAACATGGACCCCACACAGCAAATGCGCTAAACTCATTTTAATTATGGCCAATAGACTGGGTTCGTCATTAAAGATTAAAATGCAATTTGCTGTTTGGCACAGGATATCAATTGGCTCACATTGTTGCAGCATTTGGAGGCACACGCAATCTTGGCAACAGGGGCAGCTCGAATCAAGCTTGCAACAGCAAATAAAGTCATTAAGTGGCAGCTTCGGCAGCTCAAGTCAGGCTGCCCTTTGGCTCTGTCGCTGGGACCACAGTGCTGCATGAAACGCATTAAATTCAAATCAATATTATGTTGCAATTACGTTTTTGGGTGGCCAGTGGACCAGTGCAGCAGTGGTCAAGACTTCCAGTGCCTTGTCGTTGATTTCAATTACTTTTGAACACAACACTGCTATTAAATTACAATAAAAATTGGCAACAAAAATAATTTCAAGTAATAAATAACGAAACAATTTTTGCAGGCACTGTAACTCAATAGTTCGGCGCGTAATCCGAAACATGGCATGTGCGCTCTGTTCCAAATGTTACGTCTATTGTTTGAGCATAGTCCAAAATATTGCTGCCAATTAGCCATGGGCCAAGGTACAGTAGCTACACGGACGCGGTTGACTACTGTGCAACGAATGCCGCAGCTGGCACTGCGCACAGATGCTGCAGTTGACCATGTGGCGGCAAGGACAACAAGGACATACAATGCTAAAAACTTGACCTTGTTACCAGAACAAACTTGCTTGTCCGTGAATTTCATGCCAAATCAAAATATTTACACATTCCCAATGTAAATGTGAAATTAATTTGACTACAGTTTGTGGACCGAATAGTAAATCCGTATGTCCGAATATGTGGCAAGGTTGTCCTTGTGCACATCAGTCTCACAGTCACGTTGGTGACCTTAAAGCAGCGTGAGTTTTTCTTTCTGTTTTTGCCATAATAGTCAGGCTATTTGTTGCACTTTGAACCAGGTTTATACAAAACTCATTTGGGTTAAACCGAGGTGAGCGAGTGATCAGAAGATTTGGCAATTGTGCTAAACTCTTAGCTTGGAGCTTTGATAAGGTTTCCGTTCTTTAGAACCCTTTGTCATAGTTTGGGTGCTTAGAGTCAAGGTATATCCTTGGTATCTGCCTTACGCCGAATAGGTAGTAATAGTAGGCGTAAAGACCTTCAGAGTACTACCCATGGTATTTTGTGCTATAGGTAGGGCCACTCCATAGGATGTTCTGCAGAGCTTGGTTTGCAACCAATAACCAAGATCTCGAAGGAGGGTTTCCGCCCATAAGTGGATAATCTTGCAAAGAGTCCAAGGCTCAAAGTATTTCCATCTGGTCCGATTGTTAGCTTAGTCTTGCCTTGCGGTTTCCGAACAAGGGCTTGTCGACAAACTTCCGCAGCTTCTTTTTGCAGTGTGTGAGAGTCCTACTACCCGGTCTGAGCCCGATATACAATGGGCAGCCCATTGAAGCAACAGACTCAGCCAGGTGCGGATCTAGGATATGGTTTATATATATCAGAGCTCGCAAAAGACTTTTAACCCATTTTTCCTACTTTTGGGGGAAGGGGGGGTCCAGACCGAAAACCCGGTGGATCCGCCACTGGACTCAGCACTCCATTTAGCGTAACGTTTTCCTTAATTAATTTAATTGAAACTATGAAAACCCCGACAGAAAATTAACCACAGGCAATAATTTCATTACAATAAATATCCATAGTTTAAGCGATCTTTATTAGATGGACTGAGATCAGTTTCCAGGAACTGTCGCACATTTAAAGTTGCATGCTTGTCATAATATTTACGCCAGAGTTTCAAGTGGCGCACTGTGGTCCAAACAATAGATCTCAGAGTGCACGAAAAGGCTTGAAACCCACGTATGCCTATATGTATCGTTGGATCGTTCTCAAGTGTCGGCATAGTGAAAGGATTCAGAATGCAACAAATGTTGCATGCATATCAAAACAAATAAAGCCAGCGTAGATACTTTACTTAACCCTTGAGTGTGCAACATTACCAGGGACGTGGTACTATACAAAGGACAACATGAGAGTGCAAACAAAAATTTGTTTGGTCATCAGCTGTCGATAACATGGTTAGATTGGACTTTGTGGTACACTCGATAAACTCTTGAACTCTTGAGCGCATCCTGACGTCGAGTCAGAGCAAGAGTGCGCCAACGGGTAATTACTGCGTATGATTTATGGCAGCCAAAACGAGCGAGTTCCAAGTCTGGAAACAGAGCGGAGCTCATATCGAACTGCAGTACAATCGATCGATCGATCAGTTTACTTCTGTCCGCCCATTTTGGCCCCTTTGGCAACGACAATAACAACAATAGCCACAGAGCTTGCTGGTGAGCTGGTAACAGCAGCGGGTAGCGGGGGGGCCACATAGTGCTGCTGCCCCCCCTGCGATCATGGACCATGGTAGGACTTTTATGCAAATATGCCGCAAAGCGTGTGCCAGGGCTGCGACAACGCCACCGCAGATTGATGACTCAGCTACAACAGCAAAGTAGCTACAAGCAAAAAGTATCTATGTATCTGCTGTTCCAGTCGGCTTTCTTTGATATTAATTTAGTTGCGTTTATGTGCAAAATCCATATAATCCATCAAATAATATCTCAGACACTTTGTACGTGTTTGTGAATTTCAATGCGAGATCTGCATTGGAATCCAGAGACGTTGTATTTGTATCTGTTGCACACATATACGCACTCTAAGCCACACAGATACATTTGTGAACCTACTTGCGTTTGTATGGATACCTCTCTGAAGTTCCACAAAGTCAGCTGCATGTTCTTCAAATTTCTCTGTTTGTGTATAGTGTTTTTTTCCTTTGATAGGGAACGTGTCCCTGTTTATGATTCATAGTAATATTGGAAGGTAACAATTATTTGGCGCCTACAAATAGTCAGTCACTTCGGTACATTATTTCTAAAAAATGGTCTTAAAAAAAATAGATTTTCTGAAGATTCTACACAGGTGTTACGCCATCCAAAATGTACAATTCCATAACGATTCTGAGCAACTGGATATGGTTACTTGATGGTAAGTCCAAGTGAACCATTTGCAGAAGTTTGTCAAAATAAAAGCACAATTTTCTAAAATACAATACAATAAAATACATTTTTGAAATTTATGCACTCTCTGGATTTTAGCAAAAGCGATTGAAAAAAATAATTTTATGATTGAATTTTCAAATTCTATCAAAAAGTCAAGATACGTTCCAAGGAATAGAGCATGTAGTTGGGTATCTGATAATGGCCCACTTGAAATGCTGCAAAAAAACACAAAAAACCGGGTGGCTACCGTTTTAACCTTGTTTATGTTGACTTTAAGGATTAGAGCCACATTTAGTTTTTCCTAGATGTGCTGGCATAAACAAAAATAACTAAAGCACTTAATTAGTGCAGTCCTGGTGGCCATTCCCAGAAGTATTTAGCTAAAAATTGTTGCACTGTTTGAGAGACTTTCGCCTATTGAGTATGTTTCGGTACCTGTATGACGTCAGGTAGCTAAACTTGCAGCAGGTGTAATCCTGAGCCGCCCTAAACACCCCTTACAAAGGTCGGGAAAAAACGATAAAGAGGCAACTTTTGAGCGAGGTATTTCCCAAATGCCATAAAAATATTTTGAATGATATGCGAGCGGGGTTTTTGCCGCTGCTTACCTAAGTACGTGAGACAAGCTGGAAACGCAGCTCATCATCAGCATCATCATAATCATCATTGTCGTCATTATGACGATCGTTGTCAGCAAAAGTATTATTATGGTACTTTGAGGCTTATAAATAAGTAGAGCTCGAAGCTACTACCTAAGCGCCAGCAGAGTCTCGGACAGAACGACAGACAGCTGGACCGCTGGACCGCTGGAGAGTCCGAGAGTACGCGAATCCGTGGGACAGACAGAGCGCGCGGTTCGCTGCCCGAGTACCAAAGCTATGTAACTACATTTATCACAACTTAATATGACAACTCAAATAACTTTTGCTGCTTTGGAAACTCTGCTCCTCATCCTTGAAATGGTGCTGCTCCGGCGGCTGCTGCTCCGCCTTGTCTGTTGCTTGACTTGAGCTGTCGCATTTACTTCGCTAATTGGAACATATATTGTGTGCATTCGCAACTGCGACGCTGGCAGTGACTGCGACGCCAGCAGCGAGTCTATATGATGTACGTGTAGCTTGGATGCGATTTATGCATCCCGTTTGTAGAACTCCAGCTCAAATGAAGATATCAGCTAAATGCAATTGAAAATACTTGCAACAAAATATGGATTGCTATATTGATACTACGTACAGTGCTGTTTAAAAGTTTCCAACGAGTTTTCACTTTCACTTAAATTTTGTGAAAAGCAATTTCAGACGAATTCAGAATCTTTGGTCATCAAAACTGACATATAATTGTGATTTGCATCCAAAATTGTTTTTTGATAAAAAGTCGTTTATATACTTTTTTGCATTTCCGGAAACCTTTCACCGGCAGAATGTGTGTGTGTGTGCGCGTATGTTAACCCTTAACTGCCCCACGGGCTGAGGGTGGGCACTGACTACGAAACTACGTTCGGGGCATCAATAATTCATAAACTTAATTAATAACGCCTCTTTTGGGTATCTTTTGTGGTTTTTGTTTCAAATGTGGTCTTAAAGATGAAAGCCCGAAATGCCGCGCTATGTATACACATAACAGGATAATGAACTGGCCAAGTCCAATAGGGACTGACTGAGAAGCTGGTTAATGTGGCAGCTTGGTGCCTTATTGAAATTCAAATAAAAACCAAGGATCGCGAAGCGGCTGCGTTTTGATTACCTTGCAACAAGCGTGTGTTTTTTGGATACCCTTAAATGGCAGCATAACGAGTATATTAAGTTGGAGTAGAAACATAACAAGTACAATAAAGGAAACTGATTTGGATATGTGCGTTTGTTCGTCTATGACCCGATTTCCGAAGCTTTGTTTTTACTTGAGTCTTGAATTAATTACCCCTGAATACTACTAAATTCATATGGGAGCAGAAAACTGGGCGTTGTATGGAAAGCTCTTTATACAGAAATTCGAAAAATTCGCTGTAGACAAAAAGTTCGACTGAATATGCATAAATGTGCGAGGGGTCTGGTCCCAACGATTTGAGATCTAATTCTATAATATAATATATCATAGTGATAATTGTAAGAGGAAAATTTACTGCGACGCTTGGGATCTATTGTGCTCCCTACTAGCTCTAGAGCTCCCTACTAGCTCTAGAGCTCCTAGCTAGTTCGATTAGGTTAGGTTAGGTTAAGTAGGCAGCTCAGTTTACTGAGATCACCCAGAGACCATGAGGTCCATTGTGTTGCCTAATTTGAGAGAAGGAAGAAAGGAGTTGGAGAAGGGTGGGGAAGGGAAGGGAGGAGGATCAGAACTGTAGGACATCCCTAATCACCTAAGACTCTTTTTATTACAAAACCATTTTGAGGATTCGACAAACGCAGCCAGGTCCGCAATGGGCACATAAGCCAAACTACCCAGATCCTCAAAGAACGGTTTGCCCAGAAACTGGATTCGTCTTCTTAGAAGCGCCGGGCAGTCGCACAGCAGGTGTTGGATGTTTTCTGTCTCCTCCTCGTCTCCGCAGCTTCGGCAGAAGTCGTGTTGCCACCATCCTAGTCCTGTTTTTATGAAAACGCAGGAGTTTAGATGTGCGCTTTGGGTTATACATAGGCCAGAGTGCTCGAGTGATGCGAGAACCGGACACCGTGTCCCATTCTCTTCCCGCCAGAGCTCTGGCCGTCTCCCTGATTTGCAATACAACGTCCTGTAATGGTCTTTCTATGTCCGTAACCGCAAGGTTAGCTGCCAGCTATCAGGGACGCCTGAGTGTCCCGGTACCCAGCAGAGAGTCCGATTACAGAGACAAATTTAATTATTTGGAATGGTTCTAGTCTAATGACATTGTGCTTCAAGATTTTGTGATTGAGCTTCACACTCCGTAAGTATGTGTTGGGAGCATTCCTACCTAATTTCACAAAACCTACAGTAGTCTATCATGTCCATCATGCTCAGGTGTTTCTTTAGCCTACAGTGTAAGGGAATTCTCGTCCAAGTGGGAAATTTCCTGGAATCATCGAAGCCGAGGTGCTGCTGTCGTACGTGATCTCTCCTCTTCTCGTATTAGCTGCTTAGTGGTGTGTCCGCCAATACCACAAAGGGGTTCAGTCCCTATTAATGGTTTCGCAGCATCGTCTCCCGGAATGCTTTTATTTCCTGGGATCCATCTAAGGGATGCTAGTTTCCTGAACCAATTTTTACTTTATTTTCGAGCCAGTTCTGACTGTCTGATAGAATAGCGATTTCTCTGTCTTTATACCTCCTTGTTTATGTCCACACACCTACCTATTGCACATACTTCTGCCTGAAATATGCTGGTGTGCTTTCCTAGTGATTCAGACAGTCCCGCGACGCCCAGGCCGGTGCCTTCATTCGTTAAAGACCCGACCTTTGGTGTGTCTTTTCATATGTAAAAGTTCTTAAGATCCATTTAAAAACGGATTTTGGTATTGGTAGCAACCAAGTTAGTATATAGAGTATATGCTAGTCGGATTGTTCTGACTGTAACCGGATCACTGCGTTATATTTTTTTATTATTTTTTGGTATATCGCTGTGGCGGCATCACGCCTTAGGTGTAAAAATAAATGTTTAAAGTAACAACTTCTTAAACATGAAATATGCGCGCTCTTGGACTTGGGTGCGGGTGTGCGGCTAAGAGCCTGGCTTAGGCCCCTCATGCCACGTAACCCCGCTAAACGACTACGAGTGCCATCAATCTGCGCATCCTTAGCATAAGGGTTCCTTTCAAACAAATAGGCGCTGGCCCTATAATTTGAACAAATTTTGTGGCTTGATTAATGTGACGGCAATTGCGATGCGTCTGCAACACTTTTATGGCACTATGCAGCACTGTGTTTTGGTAAACTGTTAAGCTGTGCGCTAAATCTATTAAACAACATGTATTTTTTTTCGATTTTTATTTTTTTTTTATTAAGAAATCGAAAGCAGCTGCCGCTAAACTGCTTTGTTCGAGAACTCTTTCTTTTTAGTTCTAGTTTGGGTTATTGTGGCAACAACAAAGGTGAAAGTTCTTCCGGCGCTCTGTGACATTTTCATTTTGTATCTGTGTATCTTCTCACCGACTGTCCTTAATCCTTGCCTACTATTATGAGACAAGGTGCAGTAGCGTGCACTACATTAAATTCTCATCTCAAAAAAATAGAGAGACAAACACAAACAAACACACAGATCCAACAAACAAATGAACAAAACTCAGCAAAAGACAGCACAACAATTGCATTGAGTTGTAAAGTGTCATCCTTGACATTGAAAGAATGGCCCGAACCCGTACCCAGACGCAGACCCAGACCTAGACCCAATGCCAACCCTATAAGCAGCAGTCACCAACACAGACCCTTGACAAATGTTTTCAAGGTGAATTTTGGAGCACTCTAGCCAAGTTCTATTGTTTCCATGCGCTTTAATGTGTCAAAATATGGAACGAGTTTTTGTCATGCTAAGTGATTTATTATACCCTATTGAGCGTGGGAGCTGACAATCACCTTACTTGTCTGTCTGCCTCTAGGGCCAAGGGCTAAAGCCAGTGAAATTTTTTGATAAGAAACTACTTTGGTAAATACATATATATTTATATTTTATATATATTTAAATTGTTTCACACTTTGTAAGTGCTTGTTATTTTGGAGGAGGGGGTTGGGGGGCGAAAATTATTTCCTGCTCTTTTAAAGCGCGTGTCCATGAGAACTAAAACCAACATCCTGAATCGAGTCGTGGAATCTCTCATATATGTACATACTCTAATATATTGTATATTTTTAAAAACAGATTTAATGAACGAAAAAATGACCCTATACAAAATATCGTATCGATTGGTTTAAGGTTAGGATGACCAGGCTGTTCGGTACAAACTGGAATCACCTTTACCTCTCATTCTGATGTCTAATGGAGGATCTCAGTGAACTATGAAAGATGGCTGATTCCATAAAAATCCGACGAATATAACGAATATGTTCAATTTTCTTGTATATTTTTGATACGAAAGATCCATTGAGGCCAAATTGCGAGATAGCCCAGTTTCCAGGCTTTCGGTATATTTTCTGAGAGTTGGGCGGTGGCATAAAATGTTCCAGATGCTTTTGGTTTTCTATCCCTATTAAAACCGATTCAAAAATATCATATCGATTGGTTTTGGTTAGGTCGTCTAGTCTTTTCGGTACAAACCACATAGGCTTAACCTCACATTCTGATATCTAATGGTTATAAGGAATAAGCGGCAGAATCTTTATGAACGATGAAAAGAGTCTGATCCCATAAAAATCCCACGAATTCTTTAACCCAATGTTTATTGGGTAATGGTAATGGGTAAAATATTTCGAGAATTGGATAAAATGCCACATTGCGAGATTGCCCAGCTCCCAAAGTTTGGATGCGTTTTCTGAGAGATGGGTGGTCACATAGAAGGTGTTAGATGCTTTTTATCTAAGATAATAGAAGTCGCGGCTGGAAACTTGTATTCTATTAGCCATTCAGCCTGTTAGTGCCCTGCTGCAACTCCCAGTAACCAAACAAAAAACAGACGAATTCTGCCCAAAAACGTTTTTTTGATTGATCGGTCCAATGGGGGCTATATGATATAGTCAACCGAGCTTGTACAAATTTGGGATACTGCTGGAGAACTCTAAAAAACTTTCGAACAACAAATTTGGCTACGATGTCATCAACAAACGAAAAATAACGTATTTTGAACCAAACACTTTTTTTTGACCAATCGGTCCTATAGGGACTATATGATAAAACGATTTTGATCAAATTTGGAACAGTGCTGGGGAACTCTAAGAAACTTCAAATTTGGCTACGACATCTCCTTAAACAAAGCAATTATCCATATTAAAGTTTTGTTTTTTTTTTCGAGATGCTCTGAAAAACCCCTATGGGAGCTATATAATATAGCCCCGATATCGAAAAAAATAAAATAAACTTTTTTTCTCTGACATAATATCGCATCTAATACCAAAGATTTTAATGGCCTTCGGCAGCGTAGTGGTAGCGTACTCGCTTTACAAACCGAAGGTCGGTGGTTCGAATCCTCGAAGTAGCTCTGGCATCGCTTGCCCAAAGACGCTATTTGCCCAAGAAAATCTCCATTAATTCAAGACACCGCCGATCGGATTCGGCTATAAACTGTAGGTCCCTGTTCTCTTCGAACAGTTATTAATAGAGATCCCCATGCCCCGCCCAGGTGCGACTGACAAAAATTATTAGTCAGGGAATTATTATTAATACCAAAGTTTGGTTGCTCTAGCTCATACCAACTCTAAGATCCAAACGTTCATCCGCGCAGACAGACAGCCATGGGTGTATTGAATTCTCTGGTCACCCTGATCATACTTTACGTACCTTTGGGGGATCTCCGACGACTCCTTCTGATACATATTATCGGCTTGCACAAAGCAGGTGCAGGGCTTAAAAATTTTAATATTGTGTACTAATCGTATGCTTTAAGTGATCTTTGGGGTCAGCGTAATATAGGGTTGTCTGTCGATGTAAGCACCAGAAAATCTCCTAAGTTTCTGAGTACGAATATATAGTATATACGTTAAGGTTGATATCTAGACTTATATTAGAAAAATAACAAATAACATTAGTTTACAAATTTTAAGGGTCATCGTAAAAAAGTGTTTTTAGGGTAACTTTTTTCAGTTATTGGTAAATTTCTCGTGAACAAAATAATTTTTACTTAAGCTGTACATATCGTATGTAACCGTAAAGAGCACATCAATATCTTTCGATCTAATTGTCTTTCATGCCGATATAATTTTGTATACGAGCATTTGACGAATAACTGAAAAAAGTGCCCAAAAACATGTTTTTCGAAAAAATCTCGAAAATGGTTCTTAAGAAAACAAAATAACGTCTCGACCCAAATTTACCCAAAACACACATTTTTATGAAGGTTAATTTTTTTTCATTTAAGCTAGTGTAATCCGTATAACATTTGTAGTACCAAAAATGCCAAAATAATAGATTTAGTATACCTTAAAGGCCCATACGCAGCATGCGAAAATTCCGCACGAAATATCAAAACTTCATATAAAAAAAAAAAAATGGCCTTTTTTGGGATTTTTTTATATGAAGTTTTGACAAAACTTCACTTTTTTGGGATTTTTTTGTGCAGCATAGTTTTTATATTTTTTCCCCCTTTTTTGGGAATTTCCCTTTTTTGGGATTTTTTTATATGAAGTTTTGACAAAACTTCCCTTTTTTGGTATTTTTTTTTTTTATATGAAGTTTTGACATTTCGTGCGGAATTTTTGCATGCTGCGTACGGGCCTTAAGTTGGCAAGATTCTTAACTATTATAAAAATTGGTTTCCAATTCATCTAAATTTCTGTTTGCCAAATATTGATCTATATAACTTTTCTAAGCCAAATTATGGTTGATCTGTTCAAAGCATGATAATGGCATCTTTCACTAAAATGGTTCCATTATGTTCCTAAAGCTGGTCACGCTTTAAAGCTTTTTTAAAAGTAGCTCATTTATTTCTAAAGAACTCCTTCACTTCAGGGTACACCATCTTCAGATTCTAGTGAATTCCGCCAAAGATTAAGTTCAAGTTCAAAATGTCTCTTTACTGAATTTCTAGAACATAATAAATATATTTTTTTTTTTGACTGCTATGACTCAGATAAGACTTCCGGCTTGCAAATTGTGCCCCTAACTATTGACACTGTTCGATTAATAGCGCGATAAGCTTTAGATTTTTTTTTTGTACTATGTGCGGTGCTTTCAGAGGGTACCATGGCGCCAAGTAGCACGTGCTGCTATTATTCCCAGATTTCCCTAAATATGAAATTTTTACCTGCGGTAGCT
This sequence comes from Chymomyza costata, assembly GCA_018150985.1. Taxonomy (NCBI): domain Eukaryota; kingdom Metazoa; phylum Arthropoda; class Insecta; order Diptera; family Drosophilidae; genus Chymomyza; species Chymomyza costata. The sequence goes on along the minus strand of JAECWU010000127.1, from coordinate 2,131,302 downwards.
TCCAGAGAGAGAGCTGGATGTTAGCTGCTACCTGTTGTACTTACTAGTTGCAAGAATATTTATGTTGGGCGCAAAGTCAAAAAGGTGAGAAAGGGTTGGTGGTGGGTTGCTGTTTTGGTACGGTGTGGCGGAGAGCTGCTTTTACAGCCTGTGCGCCGCTTGTGATCCCAACTATGGTACTAATCCGCTAAGACGCGTATGCGGACGCGACGCTTGCTTCTATTTGAGATTAGTATTAACGGTTTATGATTGCTGCACATAAAAATTATGCACTACAATCTGTATTGGCGGCCATAAACACGCGCCGCACATCCTCTGCAGCTGCAGCAGTGGAATACGCTCGGGTGATGAGATGTGTTTTCCGGCGTCCTCGGCGGCGGCGGCGGCTAATTTGAAAACTAACTAATAACTCAAGGCAGCGCTGCTGAAGCTGGCCAAGATGCAGTCAGTCGCTGCGTAATCAATATTTATTTTTGGTTTGTGCATAATACATCATGTTGCAAGTGCAATTAATTTGTGGCAGGGACAGCAGCCAAGCGGCGGAGCGCAGCAGCGTGCAGCGCAACATAATTATGGCTGGCAGATTAGGGTCCAGTTTGTGGCAGCATTTTGTCTTAATTATGTACAAGTAATTATGCAAAAAAAAAAAAAATTTAACGATATTGGTTGCCTCTCTCTCTTCAAGTAAAAACAGCAAATATTTTGTATTTTATATTTTTTTATTATTATTATTATGGAATACTTTTAAATCCAGAGATTTTTTGTGCTTTACATAAACTAATCAACATTGCTGACGTCATATTGTTAAATAAAAAAAAATATATAAACCTAGCTGTACTAAATATAACTAATTATATTAGCTTAAAAAAAAAATAAGCTTGTCTAACTTTAAATATATGCTTATAAAGTATTTGCAAAAAAAAAATATTAATTTAAAAAAAAAATATTAAAAAAAAATGAACTTATGTACAATTTGAGGCACTTGGTTGTTTGTTGTTGGTGACGACAGAAGAAGTTAACTAACTGCTACACTTGACATTACTTTGACTAGAACAAAAGTTGTTGTTGTTGTTGTTGGGGGGTTAAGAAGCAGCTACTGCTCCTGCCACAGCGATATATAGTCGAGTATCTCCTCATCATCGGGCGTGCAATCCTCCTCGTCCAGCTGAAAATGCTCATAGGGCTCAAACTTTAGCTGCAAATGCGTATCCAGCTGTGTCGTCGTCGTTGTCGTTGTCGTCATCTGTGCCGGCTGCACTTGAACATTGTTGGGTGAGAGCTGCTGTGGCGCCGCGTCATAGGTGCCCGAGTCAAAGGACATGCTGGAGTTGAACGAGCTAGTGGGCGAGTGGCAGCTGACAGCGTTCTCAGCCAAAGCCAGTGTGGCGCTTAGGCAGGCTGGAGCTGAGCTATAGACGGCATTCAGCGAGATGGGCGTAAGCGGCTGATTGGGATACTGCTGGCGTTGTAGCTGTTGTTGCTGCTGCAGCGTTGTGGTAGCAGCATAGTAAAGCTGCGGCTGTGGCTGCGCTGGCGTTGACAATTGTTGTGCAGCAGCTGCCACAGCTAGGTAGGAACTGGCGCTGAGACTGCTGGCAGTGCTGTGGCTGCTTTGGCTGCTCTGGCTGTTGTCGTCGTCGTCATCGTCGTCGTCGTCGTCAGCATGACAAAGGCTGCTGACACTAAGTGGCACTATATTGTTGCCACTGCCGGCGCCACCACCATTGAGATCGTCCACCAAGTCCTGCAGCCGGCGTATATACTCGACGGCAATGCGCAGCGTATCCACTTTGGATATTTTCTTATGTGGTCCACGTCCACCGCCCTTGGTCAAATCAGCTATGATGGATTGCGGTATGTGTTGACGCAGTCGCGCAAAGCTATTGTTCACCTGCTTGACGCGATTCCGCTCGCGTGCATTGCGACGCTGCACAGATTGCGATTGATCCACGCTATAGGGTGCGCCGCCGCCGTTGTTGCCGCTGCAGACATTTGCAACAGCCAAGCTGTTGGGTGAGCCAACGCTGCTGCGCGGTATATATTTGCGTGTCTTGATGGAGTCGGCTGCTTGTGGCGCCGGCATTATATGCTGATAGCGATACATTTTTGTGGCCGAACCAATGGTGGTGGGAAACAGCTCGTTGCCGGCGGCAGCGTTTGTTTTGGCAACACTGCTGCTGCTGTTGTTGTTGTACACTACACTTGACATTGCGTTTACACAAAATTCAAAAAAAAAACTATGCTGCACAACGTCGCAATGTATAAAAAAATAATAAAAATAAAAGACGTTTAACGCGTTGAGTGTGTTTTGCGCTGCTTGAACTTGATCGTTTGACACCTTGCACAAGAATGAGTCCCTTCGTCCTAAGCCTGCATGTTTTGTACCTTTTGAATGTTGTAAGTAACTCACGCTTGCGCTCACTCAAATGCTCTCTAGCGCGTGCGCGCACTCTCACTCACTCACTCACTCACTCACGCTCTCTTGCGCAGGTAAATCAACCAATGCAGAGCGCGCGCCTGTGAGCGAGTTACAGCGCCAGGTAGCAGTGAGTGGAGTGCGTGAGCAGCAGCAGTGGGACAGGTAACAGCTTTGAGTGTAGTGCGCTGCTGCGGCCGCCGCTTATCAGTGCGCACTCTCAGCGCTCGCTCAGTGAGCGTTGTCCTCAAACAAAAACTGTTCCCAGGTAGACGCACTTTGAGCGCATTCCTATGCATTTGTGCTCAATCTCCCTTCTGATTGAGTGCCTTGCTTGTGACTTACAGGATCAAGCAACATTTCAGCTGTTGGGACATGTTTGCCAGAACTGTTTTATGACAGGGTCTACACTCTGCACTCTCTGTCTGCACTTGGCATGCCAACAATTTGATTTCCGTGTTAATTAACTTAGCAAAACCTTTGGGGCCTCAAACATTTCATGTGCAGCTCACGCACATGCGCTACTCTATTCATTAGCGCCACAATGACGATGACGTTGGGTGCTACCCACAAGCTCTTGAGCATGTAGATGCTTTGGCATGCGGCATGCGCGCATTGTAGGTGCCGCACTTTTGGGGCACACACACGCTTATTAGCTATGCAGGGCAAGCGCTCTAAAGAGGTGTTCGAACAATTTCACATATTCCTCTAATTAAACGATCAACAAGATCACAAGTTTTTTTAAACAGCATCCCATCCCTAAATGTTACTATAGCGTGCATAAGCCTCAACATGTTCATCATCTTGTAGTTGTTGTTGTTGCAAAAACGCAACTTCCGTCGTCACTATTGACAATGGGCAAAACTTGGAGTTTTGGTTTAAAATTGCCAACATTGTGAATGGCTTTAAAACAAGTCTAAATATCTAGAGATCTAGAATCAGATTCGTAAACTCAAACTTGGGGTATGCCAAGTTATTAGACTAAATTGAGTACAGTCGAGTATAACTTTAGCATTTTCTAAGTCTAAGCTACTAGATCAATAAGAGAGTCAGACAGTTCTCTTATGCCTTTCCCAGTTTTTTTTTTTTTTTGTGTTGACAAAAATCAAACCGCCTGCATTTGTCACTGACTTACTCCATCAATGATCAAACGTATTTCGCTGTCCAGGTGTAAGTTGGCATATGTACCAACTTATTGTTTCCACTTTTCCGCATTTCAACTCTTTTCCTTTGTCAAATATCATCATCATCATCAGCATCATATGGAAAGAAGCATATTTTGCTGAAACCTCATCGAGATTTGTGTATGCATACGGTAGTCGGTCGTCTCAAATTCCGCACACCTTTTCACTCGATATGTCAAGCATGACCAGCGGCGCTCCCTTCTGTAGTTTGCATCCTTTTTATTTCGGCTTTGCTTTGGAATTTCCATTTTAGATATTTTTGCATTGTAATGCCTGCCAGAGGACGAGACCGCAATGCAACTATCTATCGGCTAAACTGCATTATTTTGGCATCATTAACACGTTTATTGTTCGAACCGCATATTTTTGGCAAGCATTTTTTTTGGGATATTTTTGGCAATACCTATAGAGAGAGAGTGCTATCCCCCCCCCAGCAGTTTGTGAGTTCACGTCTATTCAAATTTGTGCTTATTGTTTAAGAGTAACATTGACATTTGACAAATGAAATGCATTTGTTTTTCTTTTTTTGGTGTTTGGCGAAAGGGTGTTGAGTATCTGGGTTTTATGTGCCTGATGTTCTGATGACGTGGTGTATTGTATCTTTGAGATACAGCAGCTCCTGGGGTTGTTTGTGCAAAAGTGACAATGCTTGGTTATTGCATAAGCGAGTTGGTAGGATTTTAGGCAAAAGCTGGTTTGGTTGATACTAGAAAAAAAAAGTAGTTGCTTTTTGTGACAGAAAATTTTTTGAAAAGGCATAACTCCAAAAATTTTCATTTGTTAGAGCATGGGATTTTTAAATAAAACGATTATGCACAATGAATGTGTTTCGTTAGTCCTGGCTGAAAGCTAAAGAAAAATCGGTCAAAATGGATACGAGTACTAGCAACAATGGCTTCCAACTTACCGATTAACATTTTGAATTTCGTTGAAATTGTGTGAATTCAATTCGATAAGTCGAAATGAGTTACCGAGGATATAGGCATAGTACAGCGCTAATAAAAGTTAGGACTAGATCTTTAAGAAGATGAAGAGTATTAGAATTCTCATCGTTTTTTTTTGAAAAAATATATTCAACATAATTATTCCTTTTAATATAGCAAAGCAAGCAATGCGCTGGAATCCCTTTCAGCCAGCAGAGCGCAGAGTTGGAAGACCACATACCACCTGGAGATCTGGGGTTAAGCTGGAACGAATTAAGAAAGATAGGCCTAAATCGAGTTCTGTGGAAGATGGCAATTGAAGACGCCCTATGCTCCAATAGAAGACAAAGGAAATCGTATATATGTATATACATATATAGGGCTTACCAACAAGAGGTGTTATTTTGGATCACCCGGTATTTCGGTAGCTGTCACTTTTGACATTTGACAAGTAGAAACTACGCCATTACTAAAAATTGAACGATACACGCTTCAACAACGCATTGAAATTATTAAAATTCACTACAAAAATGGTGAAAATCTTCCATCGAAAAATCATCTTGACTGATGAGGCCCATTTCCACCTCGGTGGCTACGGCAACAAGCAAATTTGTCGCATCTGGGGCTCGGAAAACCCAAGAGTTATTGTTGAGAAGCCTCTCCATCCTCAACGTGTGACTGTTTGGTGCGGTTTATGGTCCGGCGGGGTCATTGGACCTATCGAGGGCACAGGGCAGCCACTGGTCCTGTAGGCGTGGTCGTGGCGGCCATTTGGCTACGAATGCGACTGCGCTGCATAAAATAGACAACTTTAAAAACATTGAAAAAATTATAGATAAAGGTGCTGTTCTCGATAAAAATGAATCGTCTGCAGGCATTACGATCCTGGATCATGTCATCGCCGAGACCCTTTCGTTGCTGATGTTGTTGCATTTGAAAAAGGTGAGGTTTTTGGCACTTGTGTATGGATATTCGTTAGTTATGGACTTTCCTTTTACACCGGCGGACTTTGCTTTAAACGAATAAAAAAAAACTAATATAATGTTTCGCACTCTTTACCCCTTCATAAATATGAATTCCAGATTTGATATGAAAACAAAATCAACCTATCTAGATGTATTTTTCTAGTGGTTATATTTTATGGGACTGCAATAAGGGTCGGCGTCACTTCCATTTCAAGATAAGATCGCTTACTACATAGTTCTTGTCCAACACTCCTAAAATTAAGTTCATATCATATCATATGCAATTTTGGCGAATAAATGAATAACAAATTTTTAAATATGTTATAGATATTTTTTCCCAGAAACCTTGACTCTATAGTAAAAACCCCAACATCTTCAATAGTGTGTCAGAAAACTCTTTCAATCGAATTTTAAATTTTTAATTAACATTTAGTTCCACGAGCTAATTTGAACCAAACACAGTCCATTAATGTGCCTAAAATATGCCACACATCAGTGTCATTGTCGTATTTTGATAGTCGAAACTTTTTTTTAGGAGTAATAAAAACAGACGAGATATTTTTCACATTCCCAGTATAATATTTTCAGCGTTAAAATATTCCCATCGCCAAACTTGCGCCTTAAAGGCTGAAAGTTTTAAAAATTTGTCTGCTAATTACCCTAAGGACATTTAACCCCTAACTTATAGATTTATTATTTGTCTGCAGTATTTCTCATTGTTGCCCTGGCAATCCTCAAACAAGTTGCCTTTGTAGCCCCTGACGCAGAAAAAACACCCATTTTCGTAGCGCTTGAAAGATTTAAATGCATAATTATTTTGATATGAAGCATAGTTCCGGGCTGTAGCAGCGATCCTGTACCTGGTCCCTGGTTTTGGGGCGCGTGCGTTAATTGCGTGCGAGCGAGATGGCTGGCAGCATATCCTGCTGCTCAGATCTAAAACAGAGTCGGGGTTTTTGGGTCGAAACTTGTTCGCAGTAGAGACTACGACTAAATGAAAATACGTAAACTGAAATGCAAAAATTAATGTTAATTGAAACAAGTTTGGTTAAGGACTCTCTGCTGTGTGAGTTGGTGTGAGTAGTAGGTTGCCAGGCAACATTATGAGCCAAGGGTCTCAGTGTTGTTATACACCGTACTGAAAAAAAAGGTATCTCAAGTACATGGAAATGTACGACACGTTCTTATAAAGTATACATATTTTTTAATGAGCTTTTAAGCGCCTTTTAGGGATAGACTGAAAGTTTCCAAACATTATCCTTACGCAGAAGGACGCAGTGGGGAGTTTGCTCAAACGGGCACGAAATAGTTCTCAGAAGGAATTGCTTTTCAAGCTTCTTATGGATGTGATGTTGATGAGATCCCTAGCCAAACTATTCTGTTGAGGTACAGTCGACTGATATACCTTTCAATTTGGACTTCAATGGACTTCCGCATGCATCAGTTACTAGTCCGAGTGTACTTCCGTCTATTCACTTAAGAACTAGACAGCCCAAATTTAACAAAGAATGCGGATTATCGGCAGACATATAAAGTTTATTGATTCATTTCGATATCGAATCGAACTTCGTGGGTTACACCCACCCAGTAGCTACTTTGCCACACCTTGTCAGAAGTATGGTCGCATTGAAATCGAAAGAAAACTTAAACAAATATAGCGTAAAACGTATTAATTTTGGTTACTTGGAATGCCCATCAGCTTTTGATCCACGAAATAATGGTCTTGTACCCCTTACCCCATTCCTTCCTCTTTCAAACTTATTTTTTCCCTTACACTCTGGGTGATCTCAATTATTGATTGATATTTTAGACCACCTCCCTCCTATAAGTAGGCCAAAGGTACTTGTTTATAGGGACACCAACCCCGAGCCCATCCGCTGGAAAGTAGGCAAAGTGTAGGGTATAAGAAGTCGAGCGTCAAATTCGATATAAAGAATCATGAGGTTACCGAGCACGAGTTCCTCCAAAGTACAGAGTATATTATAGTCGGGATGTGCTGACTCCGAAGCGTCCCACTAGTTGTTCTTGTTGTTTTTTTTTTCCTCCAGTCATTTTCGTAGTTAATATTTTAATTAAATGCAGCGTGCGAGCAGTAAAGCCTTAGTGAGCAAGCAGGATATCATATAGGATACCAATATGCATGCGGCAGGACTCGTTCCAAGTTGTATCTCTCGATGACGCGTGGCAGGTGTATTTACGAGACGGATGCATTATGCAGGGGCCAAGTACGTGGCAGGGGCACGAGCACGGGCATGGGCACGGGCTTAGACAACAACAGTTTTATAATGGTGTTGCACTATCTATGTGTGTGCGTGTGTGTGTGTGTGTTCAGGGCAAGCTGAAAATGGAAAAAAAAGAAAAACAACAAAATACCGAAATAAAACCAAAAACCAGCAGCGCATTTTGCTAGGGGTTGTTGGATGTCGTCAGGATGCATTTTAAATGCGACGCTTGCCAGCAGCAACGGCACACAGATACATTTGTATCTTATGCGCGCTCCACCACATACATATATATGGTATATAGCGGGAGCGGGCGGAGACAACGCTGCAGAGAGATGGCGGCACGCGAGCAGCGCATTGAACTTTGCACAGACGAAAAGTTCAAGAGTCCAGCGCCTTCGAAAGTGTCTTCAAGTTGAACCGTTGAATAGTATCTGTATCTGTAGTTCTCTTTGTTTGCGTCGTTTCCGAAAGCGCTACCCTCCTAAACTTGCTGCTTGTGATTTTGGTGGGGTTTGCTTTATGAGTAGACATCGCGAGAGAGACTGCCAGACAGTCGGGACGTCGTCGGACAGCTACAGATACAGCTGATAACTATCATTACCCGCAGCGGTTGATTTTGGTCTTGCGGTTGTAGCTCATCATGATGATGATGATGATGATGATCATGGGCCAACCAACAAACAGAGCGCACAGTCAGTAGCACGCACCATTAGATGCGGTCAACATGAAGAAACATCTGCTCTTCTGTGTATTCGCATACTAATACAACAATAACAGAGCAATACCTATGCACAACTTGGGGTCAACAACTAACAACAACAAGACAAGAACAAAAACAACAATATCTAGATCGACCCTGCAACATGATCGACACTGCTTCTGGACAATAATGTCGTGCGCCATTTTTTCCAAATTGAAATGTAAAGCTGGGTTTGGGATTGGAAAGGAAAGTTGATCTCGAAACGCGGTTGTTAGGGATAGTTGCGTTTCCAAGTGAACAAAAAGACGGTTCAAAGTTGGGGCTTGGCGTGCTAACTCACTTAGAGCAAGAAAAGGCCCACCACCCTTCCCCCACTCAGGATGTTTCCTATATGATCTTAAAGTCACATCCATACGGTGGCCTGAACAAACCTCGAGAGGCTTTTTGAGCGGTTCAAAGTTAGGATAGGAAGGAATTTTTTTGTGGGATTGAAGACAAGACTTTTCAGTCTTTCCTTTCGTCCGTCTGTAGGAACAACTTGATTTGAAAAGTTTACCAGCGGAAGCGTCCCTCTTCAGATCAAGTTTTTCCAATTAGCTTGTACTGCTTGCTTCTTGGAAGCAGTTTGGACTTATGCAGGGTATCTCAGTGTCGGTTTCAATCAGAATGCTACATAGGAACAGCCAAGTCGTTGTCACTTTCCATGCTAAAGGGTATCAAAAATGTAGCAGGAACCCCGTGACCCTCTTAAAGGTATACTGGCATGCAAATAAAGCCATTTGTTAGCATATTTACGGCTTAGAGCAGTGCTACGATGAAGACGATAAAATGTTAATCAATTTTTAGCAGGTTGATCCTGCTGCAGTCCTGGATGGCAACTGCAGCAGCCGTAAATCGCAGTTTAGCCTGGGATTAGTGCTTAAAACGTTTAATTTTAAAAACGCATAAAATTTTGTAACAATGTCTGAAGCGAGACGACGGCCTAGAAATGTAGCACTAGCCCTGGCCCTGATCTTGATGCTGTCGCTGGCGTTCAACATTTTGCGCCTTTCGATGGTATATGATGGCACGGCGATGCGAACTTGTCGTTGAACTTGTTTTTGCAACATTTTTTCGGATTTCGATTATGATTTGGTCGATACGACTTGGACTTGGCTGCCGTTTATTGATTTTTAATGAAGCGGCGTAGACATGGCGCGGCTGGCGGCTTTTGAAGTTGCGCCCCCCCACACAGTCCATATGCTACATAGTAGCTATATACATGCTAGCCAGCAAAAAACGTATCATTCATCAAACTGACTACGCGCCTAATTTGTTCTAATTTCGAGTGTGTCTACAATGTGGCAACGCCCCGTCTCCGAGGGTCAACAGCTTTCTTCACACCTTTTTTTTTTTGGTTCGAGACAGTTCGAGGTGTGAACAGCGTAGAGTGCGCACGGGACAACAAACTGTGCCTATTAGTGGCACATTTAAGCTGATTTAGGCTGCAGCATGTTCCAATTAAAGTTCGCCTAAAATGCCAAGTGAGCCTCTTAAAAAGTCATTAATCACTCGCTTAACTTGGCTCTGTCGCTGGGTATTGGTGTCAGATCGATCTCAAATATGGCCAAAGCCGTACAAAATTGGCAAAAAAAAAAAAAAAGGTGCGAACCAATTTACACCTTGTTGTGTATAAGGACGGAGCAGCTCTGAGCGCAGTTTTAGTCTGCAGTCTGTGTTGGCGATCCTCTGGATTTCTATGAACTTCACGCCTACCAAAATTTAAATTGCCTGCAATTGAGCACAGGCTGCATTTTTATCCATAGCGCTCGGCGCCAACTTAATGGATTTGCCTGCCACAAAGTGCAGAAGGGGTTGGTTGCTTGGCTAGGCCTAGTTTGTGGGCACAAGTCCAGCAAGCCTAAACAGCAGCTGATGCTGATTGCTACCCAACCAATTAACCAATTAAATCTAGACATGCACCAATTTAGGTGCTTCAAAAATTATTCAACGACCACACATTATAAATTTTAAGGCTGCCCCAAAAACATAAAATTCCAGCAAAAACACGACAAACTTTTCTGACAAAATGTCAAAGCCCGGTGATTTACTTCGTTGTCTGTGTCTCCAGAGCAACCAAAGCAACAAAAAAACGACTGTCTGGCTACTTTATGAGAGTCAAGGAGCAGCCAAGGAGACGCGAGGCAGTGTCTTTTTATGGATGTTTCAAGTTCTTGTGCCATTTGATTGCCGAGAAATTAAAACGTTACGCTTTCGTGCGCAATGCCCAAAACGATCACGACATGGCGGTGACTTTTGTATCAATCAGCAAGTCATCAATCAATTGCTCAACGCGCAGCAGCCAAAAGACGGGGAGACGAGGTTCGAGCGATCGACAGCTCCGGCTAGTTAGCTTTTCACTAATAAAATTGCATAAAATATATGCAAAGCATTACTCAACACAGTCCTGTCCCCCCCGCAGTCTATTCCACCCAATGCCATGGCATCCCTCTAACAATCACAGTTCCAGATTCCTTTCACAAAACATATTGGTTAGGCCCGCGGGTTGTTTTCGTTTTGTAATATAAAACTTTCAACACCTTCGCACCCAAAATGTTTATGGCTTCTCAGCTCCAGACCCAACTCCCTTCCTCCCTACCTCTCGTTAACCAACTTAAGCTACGTTTGACTTCAAATTGTATTTCTGTTTCGGAGATGGACACAGAGACGCAGACTCGTAGCCAATGCCATATCCAAGCCAGCTTTGGGAGTTGGCTGGTTGATTTTCTGCGTGTTTTTTTTTTTTTTTTTTGTATGCTCTGGACTGTGATATATCTGGGATTGCATTTAGGCACGTACGCTCTTGCGGTTCTTGCATATATAATTAAGCGTTTGCGTCGGGTTCCCAGTTGGAAACGCAGGAAGACACTGCGCTTAGCTCAGAAACAGAGATACTATAGTGTTGCTCTGAAATGGATTCCTTAGAATTAGTGAATCGCGTCTTTTGACTGTATTTACTATAATTTCCGACAGTTCACATGATGGAAACTATTTTTTTTATTATTCCAACTTTCTAAGTGAAAGAATCTACAACCCAGTTTTAAAATCTCGCAATATTCTTTAATTTTCCACAATTATCTACCAAGTCAAGTTTTGACTCTACAATTAAGTCTTGGTGGAGCTACAACTCCAAAATTTCGCTGCAGATTTCTTCCATAGATGGGCACAGACGTAAACAACAAAAATCGGTATAAACAATAAAAACAGTTCAGACGCCCTTAAAAAAAAAACACCCTTTAATAAACGCCAATTTTACCGATTGTCTTCTATTATCAACTTTTGTATATAAATTAGACATTTTTTTGAAACGATTTTAGGAGAAACACAAGAATTCTATAAAAAGTCCCAATCTTGTCGATCCGATATACTAATGGATAATTAAGGGGTAAACCCAATGTAGAATCTTCAGAAAATAGAGTTTCTTTTTAAGGAGTATACGCAGCTCGAAAAATTTCGCGCGGAATGACAAAAATTCATATAATAAAAAAAGTCCCAAATGGGATTTCCCTTCATATAAAAAAGTCCCAAATGGGATTGCCCTAATAGGATCTTTTTTTTATATGAAGTTTTGTCATTCCGCGCGAAATTTTTCGAGCTGCGTATAGGCCTTTAAGCTTAATTGGTAGAAAATTATTTTAGAAATGATGTCCCGAAGTGATTTAAAAAGAAAAAAATTTCCCCCACATATAAGCATCGCGCGCATGGCTCCTCGCCCAACGGTCGGGCCAATTTTAAAGCCTTAAACGCGTTTCTCTCGAAACCCCTTTTTTCACGAATAACTCTGTCAGTTTTTATCCGATCGATTTGAAATTTTAACACAATTTTCTAGTAAGCCACTCAAAAATTTTTCAAAATAATAAAAACTTTTTATCTTCCAACTTTTTTTTCATGATTTTTTTAAAAGTTGATATTTTGGAAAACCCCTACGTGATTCAGATTAAGATGAAAAAAGTTTCTTCATGTTTCAGATCAATGGCGACGTCAAAAAGCTGGAAGCCTTTCCGAAAATTAGTCATGTACTCGTTGCTTTCTACAGGCGCCATTTTGTTTTTTATTACTTTGTAAAAATTAGTTTTTGTAGCTCAAAATATGTATAATATCGTCACCTATTTGGGTTTCGAATATAAAATATAGTTTCTTGGAAAAAAATCAATCTAAAAATCACCTTAAAAAACTATGCTACACAAAGGTGTGACCCCTTAAAAAACACCCTTTAGAAAAATCCCATTTTATCGTTTGTCTTGCATTACCAACTTTTATAAAAAATGTGTAATAGAAAACAGGGCATCCAAAACTATGGACTACCAATACTGTTCCTTGGAATTCATTGGATCTATTCAAAATCCCTGAATCGAACTTTTTTTCCCGAAACACACGTGTTCCGTCGTTTCCTTGGCAGCATGTTGGTACCCAGCCTACCCAAGACTATAACAAGTTAATTTAACTCTGGTCTCTGGCCAGCCTCTATTGACACGCACTGTCCCGGCAGCAGTCACAAAAGGCAGCTCGCCCGCGCTTTTTTGTTGTTTTTATATGCTCTCCAAGATTGTCATCACTAAGGCAAAGTGGGAGCTTTCTTCAATCTGTGTGTGTGTGTGTGTGTAGAGTGCTGTGTAGCCAGTTAAAGATTTGTTTTTATTTTTATTATGGTTATACCCTTAAAGCATAGAGTCCAGGGTATTGTGGATGCTTTGATGTATAAGTAACAGGCAGAAAAAGGCTTGACGGACATTAATGGTGATTTATTTCGTTTCTCTCAGAGCCTCGGATCTTAACGATCAGCACACGTCAGTTCGATCTACAGCCATAATCCAAAGCCATCATCCGATCAGAAAGAATCTATATAGGAGAAGGTGTCTAGATCTCGAAAAACGTTCCTTATTAAAGGTCAAAATATTATCCGTGGTGGCTTTCTTAATATCTTTATCCTTCTAACGTAACGAAAAACTCCAAAGACTTGGCGCACCCTCTGCGCAGTGTATCCCTCAATCGGGATGGAATTTTTTGTATTACTCTGACTCTCTGAATGCAGGATACGTTTGGTTTGGGGTTTGGGGGCTACATTGCCTAATGCAATAACAAATATTTATACTTTTTGCGATAAATGTTTGCGTTGGTTAATAAAGCGATTTGTTATTCATATTCGTGCTCATAATTTATATGCTTAAATTGGATTAAGTTCCCGATGTATGTTTGCAGCGCGCTTGGATCACGCATGCTGCAACGATGTGGAGGAGATGTGCGCAATGTGGAGGCGTGCTGCATGACTCGGTAGCGCCTCGGGCTGCTGCAATTCAAGCAACCAGTGTACCGGGAGGCGTGAGTGTGAAGGTGTGAAAAAGTTTATGAGACGACGCGACGGTTGAGCTGATCAGTCTGATCAGTTGGGCATTTTTTATTTTTTTTTTTCATTTTTGGACGCTCCGGCGGAAAAGCTAATGGTTAGTTTTTGAATACGACACGGCAAATTACTTAGCTGCGTCCAATGACAACACCTACAAACACAACTTGGGCTGCAAGTAGCCCAGCTAGAGTTGCAAGTTGTGGCAACAATTTCTGCAGCAGGACGGAACCAAGTGATCATTTACAGGCAACGATCATTTATTTAAAAATTATTGCAACATCGATCACTCTACACACACAAAGATACAGACACTGGGACACACGATCCCAGCCAGCGCACAGACTTTAGCACTGCGCCCGTGTGCCATTTCATTATTATAGGGCACGCATTCGTTGCACAGTGGGACGAATTGGCTTATCGGGCGGCAATAAATGTAAATTGTTTTTACGATTGCGGATTGTTAAAAGTTAACAATATTATTTTTTAACAACTTAGGAATGGATCCTTGAATATGTTTTTGAGACGCAATGCTAATATGCTTTGCGCAGTAAATGGGAAAATTTTTGTCAGAAAATTAATAAAGATGAGGGTAGAAAAGTAAATTTTTCTAAGTTTCTAAGAAGCTGCAATTAGAAATTATAAGCATTATGATTATGGTTTTGTGCTGGTACGTTTCGGTGCTCACGTTTTTTGAAACTAATCCAAAGGGTCTAGATGAATAGGGTCATGAAAACTGTCCCAAGCGATTTCACTAGTTTACAAATTTAAAAAAATTTTGGTATCCTCAACATGATTTAGTCATTTCCGTAGTAAAATGGCACGCTAAAACCGAAAATAAAGTCCAAACATTTTTTCATGAAACGGATTTCGAGATATTTCGATAAAAACATATTTCGAAATTAAAAAAAAGTGTCTACCAAACCGATTTTGACAATTTTTTTTAATAAACTAATATATAATTGAATTACCTATCCATTATACTTGGAACATATTTTTGTCAAATTTACGGCTTGGACGCTATTTATGCATTCATATGAAATTTTTCGTAATTTTTAGCAAATTTTTGAAACATTTTTATTTCAAACGTTAATTTAAAAATTAAAGAAAAAAATGTCATACAGTTTTTTTCATGGCTCGTAAAGTTTGATCAATTACGATTTCTTATATTGCGAATAGTTCATTCGGTTTAATTTTTTGTGCTGAATGTAACCCCATACATTTTTATTGTTATTGTTTGTTTTTTTTTTATTTATTATCAAAAAATAAGAAATATAAATTGTAAGATCTAATATGCGGAAAATAAAGATTTCAGGCTTCTAGGCCTTTTCTACTTACATATTATTAGCATTTTTAACAAATTATGTGAACAAAAATTGTTAAAATATTTTTAGAGGCCAAAAAATTAATTAATTAAAAAAAATTATTTTTATATTAAAAAAAAAAACATGAAATGTTTGTTTATTTTTATTTAACATTGTTCCAGCAAATCGATCTGATTCATGCTTACACCTAATGAAGAACGTATAAAACACGTATTTAAAAAAGGGCGATTGACATATTTAAGCAATACACTTAAAAAAATAAAAAAAATTTCATATTTTTTTTTTTAAGAAAATGTGTTGGTTAAAAAAAAAAAATTATTTTTTTTTAAAGAGCCCTATTACCAACTTAGATTAAAAAAAAATGGTTCAAAAATATTCAGTAGCTTAGTCACAATTAAATAAAAACGAAAAACACGTTTTTTTTTTTAATTAAGCCCTAACGCGTTAAGTTTGAAAACTGAAATTGTGCGAAACATTTTTTTTTTGCTGGGGGTAGTTTTTAGTACCATATCCAGCTAGACCCTTTGAAGGAATTTTGCTTCCCATTAAGCTGGTTAAGAAATGTTCTTTGATAAATTGTTTATTTCATTAAAAAATCTACAGATTTCGTGCGAAGTTTTTGAAAATAAAATGTTAAAGAATTTTTCAATTTGATAAAGTGAAAAATTCGATTGAGCAACATTAATTTTCACTAAATTTTGGCGAATTGGAACCTTCGCCAATATTTAGTGAAAATTACGTTAAATGCTATATAAAATAAATGTTAGCTGCAGTTTAAAGTTGTACAACTTTGCCAATAACAATATTTTACAAAATTGAAAACAATTCGCACCCAATATGTGTATTATGGAAGTTAAAATGATTATTTTTTATGTAATGATTTATTTTGAATTTTTTAATAAGCTAAATTTGTTAACCTTCGTCGAATCGACGACGAACATTTTTCAAAGCAATTTTTTTTCCTTTTTGTTCTTTATCTCAATTTTTGCTCATTTTCGGTACAGCTATAGTCGTGGCTAATCTGTTAAAGAGTGCACACTCGCATCGTCGTCGATTTGACGAAGAACAATTTGTGTGTGATTTTTAATTTTTTAACTCACTCTTTAAGACCGCAATAAGCATAAAATTTTTGCATGATGAAAAATTCCCTGCATTAAGTGAAAAAAATTATGAATTTTGTGAAATTTAAAAGAATGTACAAGCTGATGCAGACATGAAATATGCCCACAGGACAAAAACCCTTTGTGGAATGCTGTACTGCGACCCGTAGTATCTATTCTGCTCGCACACAACCCTTTAATCGGGTTAGTTTTATAATAAATATATGTACATGCCGCACAACTGAAAAATAGGCTTGGAATAGTAAACTTAAAATCAGCTACAAGTCAAAACAATTTTGATTTATAATATTAAGAACAGCAACAGCAATATAGCCCAATATCTTCCTGAAGGATTTTTTTTGCTTTCAAAGCGCAGAATAAAGAAGTCAGCTTTGACCATTGTGCATCTGGCGCAGTTTTTTTTTAATTAATTCTATGCACTTACATATTAAGTTTTTAATTTTGCTTTGACAAATTGCGCATTTAGCCCACTGTGCGGCGTCAAGCGTTGAGAGCCGATCGCTGGGAAGCCTGCCTGCGGACCCTAGTGAGATTTGCTTCTCTTCGTTTTTTTTTTTTTGCGCACATTTGATGAAACAGTCGATCGTAGCTGTGGCTGGACCGGATATGCAGCCACATCGACAAAATGCTCTACATTTATTTATGGATCCGCCTCCTCCTCAGCTGGCAGTCTCTCAATCACCCCCTCTCGCTCTCTTTAGTTGGTGAAAATCAATTGTAACTTTTGATTTTGATGAATTGATTTTAGATTGCTAAGATTTTGATAATCCTGATGCCGAGGCTGTCATTAGAACTGCTGTAATCTGTGTTGATGGCACCGCAATTAGGCAACATTTTTCATCCCACTACATGCAACTGTGAAGTGTGGCAACAGTGGCTCACACACACACACACACTTGGTCACATTGTGGCGATAAGGATAGATATTATAGGCAATTTGTTGTAATTGAAAATTAAAGTGTCAGCCTGTGGCATTCATTAAAAATAATAAAAACAAACCATGGTCCGTCGTCGTCCATAATGCCAGAGTCTTGTTGCTTTGGCCCAAGAGAGCGGGCCAGTTTTGTTTTTTTTGTCGTCGACATGATCTGCGATAAGACGCGCTTTACAAACTGCAGATCCTGAGCTTACATTAAGCTGATATGCAAATTATGCACTGTGCATATTTTAGCCAACATTGTGGCCCATTGCGGCATATTCCAGGGAATCGTCGCCAGCGTCGATATCATCGTGGTCGATATCGTTGTTTAAATTAGCGTTAGCAAAAGTATGCCAGGGTCAGTGCAGCAGGGACGGCAGGGCGGCGGCGGCAACTGGATCAGCTAGTGAGAAAATTGTTGCATTCAAGTGCTACGACTAAGCGGTTACCCTTAAGTTGAGCTGGACAAGCGATGAGAGATCTCAAGAAAGCGTTAAGCAACGATTGAGCTACAAATACATGACAAAATTTTTGGTTAGGCCTCGTTTTTGACGTCGCCATTGTTCTGAACATAAACAAAAAATTCTTCTTAATCTATGGAACAGAAGCAAGTGAAACGCGCAGAGGTTTTCCAAAAATTTCAATTCAAAAAGAAATGGTATAAGTAAGATCATGAAAAATGAGTTGTAATATAAAACGTTTTTATTATTTTGACAAAACCCTACGTGGCTCACTAGAAAATTATGTAATAAATATTGTATCCAGATTTCACATCGATCGGATAAAATTTGAGAAGGCCTATACGCAGTTCGAAAAATTTCGCGCGGAATGACAAAACTTCATATACAAAAAAAAATCCCATTTGGGACTTTTTTTTTCTATATGAAGTTTTGTCATTCCGCGCGAAATTTTTCGAACTGCGTATAGGCCTTGTCAAGAATTGTGCAACAGCTGCAGGCTTTCAGCAACAAGTGCCTGCGAATTATTTGCGGGGTATTCTGGCCAAACAGAATATCAAATGCAGAAATGTGGCGCATCACTTATGAGTCCCCTATCCACATCCAAAACGTAAATGGACATGGATGGGTCATGCTCTCAGAAAAGAGCCAAGCAGCTTTTGTTAGGATGGCACTAGACTGGAATCCCCAAGGAAGCAGACGAGTAGGACGACCAAAAGCAACCTGGCGGCGGACTGCCCTTCAAGAACTGGCGCAGCAAAACATACCATGGGTTACAGCTAAACAAACAGCGCAAAATAGAGTTCGATGGAAAGCTCTTGTAGAGGCCCTAACTCCCAAGAGGAGTAAAACAGGAAAAAAAAAAAATAAAATTTGTTTGTTTATGAAGATATCGCAACCGAATTTGGCATTCGGAAGTTTTTCAAAGATATTCAACACTATACCAAATCTAATGAAGATCGGTCGACTTATCATATAGCTCCCATAGGACCAACCGGACAAAACATTTTTTTTCTTAGGTATCATAATCAAAGTTGGCATTCAGCAGTTTTTTAGAGTACCCAAGCACTGTACCAAGTTCCATCAAAATCGGTTGACTAGTATATCATATCATATATATTATATAGCCCCCATAGCCATAGACCATTCGTTGTATTTCGTTTGTTTGTTAAGATATCCTAGTCAAACCTCAGATTCGAAAGTTTCTTATAGTTCCCAAGCACTGTACCAAATTTGATCAAAATCGGTTGACTGTAACATATGATCCCATTAGGACCGATCGGTCAAAAAAACTTAATTAGTGCAAAATTCGTTTTGCTGTAACCAAATTTGGCAAATAAGTATCTTTAAGAGCTCAGAAGCAATATACCGGACTTGATTACAATATGGTGGTACAGGGTATTCCAAAGTCGTTGCGCCCGACTTTAACGTACGCCATCTTTTTTGTTTGTATTTCAGCGAAAAAAACTCTTTAAGCTCAAAAAATATTTCTCTTTCTCTTGGAATATCAAATATTGGTATCACGTAACTCTATTCGTTGCACACGCCAACATTCGAACCGCTAAGAAATCCCCTAGTAAGCTTCCCGATTTCTATTTCATGGTCCAACTCGAACTTTTGTGCTTACCAAAAATCAAGTACATAGTTAATAGACTTTTCATCCATTTTAGCTTGAAGTGTATTCGTCTGAGGAACACAAAAAAAAAAAAAACAACCGTCTCCAGCCATGCCAGAGATTATCGTCGCCGTCGCCGTCGTCGTCGGTGTCGTCAACATGGGAGCGCGCGATCCGCACTCTGCGTATTTGTATTTAAAATTTACAACTTTTTTGCAACGTTTTAATAATGTTTTGATGAATTTTATATGCGTCGCTTGTCGTCAGGATGAGTTGAGTGCTGGGCGCTGGGAACGGCCGCGACGCTGATCATGGCTTTGATCATAGCTTTCGGCACTTGGGCGCTTGGACTGCTTGGACTGCTTTTGCATTTTGCGAGTGTCAGTTTATGTGTTTCATTATATTTTAGTCTTTTTAATAGTGGCTGATCAGTCTGGCAAGATAGTCGATCGAATCGATCGTAGCTTTGCGATTATGTTGTTGCAATTTTTTATACATATGTGCAGGGGCATTTGACAATATCAATGAGTGCACACTAATTTACGAAACACCGAGTAATCGAGTAAGAGTAGACATTTTAATCGATTATACAACATCTTTTGTCTTTTGAAAAGAACGTGATATACTACACGCGTCTTTGCGTCTTTGCAACTCCAAAGATCTGCGTATCTTTGCATCTGTAAGTGTACTGCTGCAGTTGGTGGCCGTTTAAGGAGTAGCGTGTAGACTTAAGCAACTTAATTTCAATCGTGGAGCTTATTGTTATAGCCATCCCTGGATAGTTGTAGTGAAACAATGGGGGCAGCAGCCGGAACATGTTGAGCAGTTCTCCCAGTTCCCAGTTAACTGCAACTGTGTGGCACACCAACGAAGCTGCCACAGTAGGAATATAATAAAATTTAAGGATCTACCCGCTGATCCGCTCGATCGGTCGCGTTTTTCGGGGCCAATTATTGTGTGCGTTGTTGCAATAAATTCGTTTATCGCCGCTGTTGTTGCCGCTCCAGCAGCCAAAATCATTTAAAAGCGATCATTTTTGGTAGATTAAGTGATTGGCAAAGTTTTATGGCCGCCACCGAGTGCTCAGCTCAGAGATCGCAGAGATCGCAAAGATCACCCCAATGGTTTCGTCTTTCTTTGCTGCGGTATCTGTTGTGCGTTCAGCGATTTAGACTTACAAATTGATTGAGTTATGTAATTGTTTCAAGTTATTTTTTACTCCTTTCCAGGTTTCCCTTTTTTTTGCGCATTTTACAAGACTACGCTTTACATTTTAATTAAAAAAAAACAACTACAATCTGTAACTGCGTTATGACAATCGATATATGTCAAAATAATGTTAATAGGTTTTGGAATGAGTTCTCTCTGCCTCTGATAAAAAAAGCTTCAAAACTGTATCTTCTGTGCTGGTGACGTAATATGTGGTTCAATAATCTTGAAGATGACGCTATTTGCTGCGAAATACACATTAATTGAGGGTTTTGACTTGCCTGATGCCTGCTTTTGGCTCAATCGATACCAATGCGCTTGTTTTGGTTCATTTAATCTAGTTCTGAAGTTGTTCCGCCACGGCATATGCTTGACTGAGTGACTGACTGACTGAAAACTTGACCAAATCAATGCCATTTCACTTGAGAAAGCAACTGACTTACTAAGCAAAGAGCGGAGTAGAGTAGGAATGGAGACAACGTCTGGAGCACATCATAAATCACCCAACTGAGTTGCAGCTGAGCTGCAGTGGCAGTGGCATGCAATCGTTGCAACAACTTGCGACTTCTTAGCATTTTGTTTGTGTGCGCTGCACTTGTTGTAAATTTCATTGGAAAACATTCAGGAACAAGTGTTTGTTGGCACTGTTGGCCACTGCTGCTAGCTGGAGCTTTAGCTGTAGCTGTATGACTGCCATGACGTGAGCACAATGCGTGCGCATAATTCAGACGCACCATGGTTGCATGCAACCAACAACACCAGCAGGCAACACCGCCCGCCCCATGACGTTGTTGCTGCTGCTACTGCATGAGATCCTGATGAAGCTGCAACTGAAGCTCATTCATTCATTCATTCATGCAACGCTGTCGTCACCCATTGATTCATGTCCATGTCCATGTCCATGCCATGGCACACATTCCTTTTGCTTGCCACTTGTCAACACTTCATTTTGTCGCTGTTGTTGTTGTTGTTGGTGTTGTTGGTGTTGTCCAGTCAGCAAAGATGCTGAGCTACTCCTTTGATAAGTCAATCATGCCACAAGTTCGAGTATTGCCGACAGCTTTGTTTTTGTTGTATTTGTTGTCCATAAAGTCCCACTTGTTGGCATTGTTGCCAGAGTTGTTGTCTCTGTTGGTTTCGGGATTTTTTACTTCTTATTTTTTTTTTTTTGGCACTTTTGGTTGTTGTTGTTGTTGCCGTTTTCTTATTACAGCCACAAATCCCAACAAGTGGGTCGATAGCAGTCGTGGCAACCCGACTTGCACATATCCTTTAAACACTCGACAACACTGCAAGACCATGAACAAGATGTAGCAAGGATGAAATCGTCGTTAACAGTGAAAAGCTGTGGAGTCCCAAAAAAGTAAAAAGGGTCTCATGAGTCTACAAACCAATTTTGGTAGAAAATATGAAGAAAGATGCTGGCTTACAATTTAAAATATTTCCATACTATATCTTCCGAAGTGCTGCTCACTTCCCTCCACTTTTATTTTGTCTATTACATTTTTTCTCCGCTTTTTACCTTCTTTTCTTCTCTTCTCTATGCTCATAAATGTTGCTGGGCGGATGAAAAAGGAAGATCTGCGACAAGTTAAAATATTGTACATGCTAGAGTTAACAGCAAAAATTTTATTGCAGGAATTTGAATCATTGATCTATGATCTGTGTCAAGTTTTAGTTGGTTGGATTGTCATTGGCATGGAGGACATGTTTTAAGAATGTTTCCAAAAAGTCATCGTTTCGTTGCTTATTAGGCTCTCAGGCAGGGTCCTAGAAAGAAAAGTACGCGGCCGCTGCTGACTAACGTCCGGCCCTAAGCGCACTCGTTTTTCCCGAAGCGTCTAAATGTTTAATGATTTTTTCAAATCTATGGGCCCGGAAGGAGCATCTGGTATCGCTCTCTATCGAAAGGCATTTTGTTAAGAGAACGTGGAACATTCGGCTGTGCTGCGGAAAACGAATTTTCGGTGTTCCCAATTTCACCAAACCGAATTTTTCATGTGATTTGAAATCGAATGTTTTGTTGCAAAAGAAACTAAAACGAATCGAATTTTATACTGAATTAATTTTTGAAACATTCTTAGATTATATTTATGGCAACTTAAAGTTATATATTTTTTGACAATTATTTTGTTTTTCACTCAACCCAAAAAATTGCATACAGAGCCGCAAAGATTTTTTTTTTGTTCGTGCACATATAATACACGAACACATAACGATAGGTGCGACAGGGTTATAAGAGAAGTTATCGACAAAAATTCGTTTTCCAAAGCACGCAAAACCGAATCCGAATAAAATTATTCGATTTGGTTTTTCCGTTTTCTGGTGCACAGAGGATTTGATCAGTTTACTAGATAAACCATAAAAGTTCTGGTATTTTGATCAAGTTGTTTTGCACCAACCCAAAATGCTCCTTATGCTGTAAGGGTATCCTACACTGAAGTGACCGAACAAAGTTGTCTTCGAGTGCAACTCGAACTTCTTTGCCTTTGTTGCATCTTATTGTTTGATCAAGTGTTTTGGCTGGACTTTTTGATTTGCATCAAAACACTAGCCTTTCAACAAAAAAAAAAAAAAAACAACCAGTCAAAATATAAGAATGTATTTCTTTCAATTATATATCAATCAAATCCACTTGATTAGTGGTGCGCAGACATTCGAACTTGTTGGAAATTGCAATTGAAGATATTGCCAGTAATGCCTCGAAGCAGTATAAGAATGTAGAAAGAAATGTTCGGAATTCGATGTGCAGGTTAGTTGTAAAGCCAAAAAAAGAATATATATCTCGAGAGTAAAAACGGAGCCTTTTAAGAAACTACTACCTACGCCCATAGGTATATTCCAATAGCGAAAATGGAGCGTGGTGCTGCTATACCACAGAAGTACATAGATATAATTGGAAACCTCATGTGCACTGGAGCACAATTCAAAAATAAGCACTTCAACAGAGAGAAAGAAGCCAGAGCTCATTGGCTGAAGGCTGACAACCTGCCAAATAGTGAGAAACAACGCCGTGAGAATCTTAGCAAGTGGTATTTGGAAAACATTAATCGTATTGACGAGCAGTATTATATGGACAAATATATAAAGTTGCGTACCCAGGGATTGGTTCTGCAAGAAACCAATGATTTTGAAGAGAAATTACAATTGTATATATGAATATGGTGCATAGGCATCTCTATATTGAATAAATGATTATTTTGTATAAAATGTTGCCACACGTAAGGGTCTTGAATCTGAAATTCGCCAGTCTGTTCGATAGATATGCGCTATGTATGAAAGTCATGTATTGCCTTTAAAAACTATTTGTCTGTCTGTATAAAAACTAAAATCTCAAGCCAGCTAAGACTAGACGCAACAAAATTTACTAAAATTATGAAGTTTCCCCAATCATATTTAAATCTGACCCTATTGATTTGATGTGTTATACAGCTACAAGTCGATCGAAAATTGGCACAGAACGATATATTAAAATATTATGCTCTTCGTCTGTTAGTCTTAGTCTGTTGAAAAGACGCATCATTTACGGAGTGGGAAGTGTTCCTTATCATTTTATATATTTATACCAGGTGTGGATCCAGTACTTGGTCGAATTGTATGTACATATATCAGAGCTCGCAAAAAACTGTCAATGAATTTTTCAACTTTTGGGAGGGGTCCGGACCCTCAACCCACTATGGATCCGCCACTGATTTATACCCTGTATCTGTAAGGTACAAAGTAGTGCTGGAGAAAACATCAATGTTATATCGATACATCGATGTATCAGAGTTTAAAATATCTATATATCGATGTTAGCCAACAGAGATGTTTCTCCAGCACTACTAAACACCTATTTGATGAGTGCAGAAGTGCTGCAGAAACATCTTTGTTGGCCAACATCGATATATAGATATTTTAAGCTTCGATACATCGATGCATCGATATAACATCGATGTTTTCTCTAGCACTAGTACAAAGTGATTGGTGTGTCGGATATTTCGCAAAGTTAATCAGAGTAACTAGCGAAGCCGATATAGACATGTCCGTTCAGCTGTCTATCTACAGAGCTCTCAAGCACTGTATCTAATTTTATCAAAATTTATTTTCTATAACATATAACAACAATAGGACCAATGGATTGAAAGAATGTCCCCAACGTCCTTGGGTTCTTAGTAGGTAACTGGTAAAAGAGATGGCTTCTAGATGATCGATCTATCTATCTATTTGACCATTACAAGCGGTTATTGGTCTTGGTTGCGGACATTATCCCTCGCCAGCAGTTTCTATCTCGAGGCTGCCACGCCAATTGGTGATCCCAAGGCTACGAAGATCCTCCATTACCTGTTCTTCCCATCGTAGAGGCGGGCGTTCCTGTGGTCGACGTCCGTCCAGCAAACTTTCGCTTGAATGCCCTTTTAGCTGGAGCATTCTCATCCATGCGAATGACGTGCCCAAAACAGCGCAGACGTTGTAATTGTATGCATCTGACTAGGTCAGTGTCACCGTAAAGCTCATACAGCTTGTGGTTCATCCGAATACGGAAATCACCATCCACATTTGTCGGTCCGAAGATTCGTCTAAGGACTTTTCTTTTGCAGGCTCCTAATGTTGCCTTATCGGATTTTGACAATGTCCATAAGGGATCTGTACAGGGTTATTTGTGTATGTCGAGAGAGTGCTCTACTCTTGAACTCCTTACTCAACCCAAAGTAACACCGGTTTGCAAGAGTTAACCGGCGACGTATCTCCTTGCTGACGTCGTTTTTTGAATCCTTCATGTTTGTTCCCAAATAGACGAAAGCAACTTCGCAGTTGTAACTTTCTAAGATAGGAAGTATGTTGTATTGCCCATATTTACCACCAAGCCCATGTTTTTCGACTCTTTTTCAATATTCGAGAGAGCTCCGCTTACTGCTCAGGATGTCAAGGTTATCAGCTTACGCTAGTAGCATGATACTCTTATAAAAGATGACCTATAAATGAAGTTAATACTCTGCAAGACGCTCATCCGTCTCGTTGCTTCTAATGTTGGTGAGGAAAGTACTTTGTTAGATCTTTGGCTCTCTTCGGGCTAGGAACTCTACGACGGTATCAGCGTTTTCGCAGAGAAAGGTTGAAGGAAGAAGGCATAGAAACTGATCGTAGCTTCATTTTAAGAACCTTGTAGTGGACGGAGAAGATGGAGAAGATTTAAGGGGCGACCATCTTGCAGGCGAACTCTAAGCCGCCTAAGAGAAGAAAAGAAGAAAATATTCAAACAAAAATATAATTAAAATAGAGTTTGTTTTGACGCCCAATGAAGCCAATGCTTCAAATACAAATATGTATTGTCTATCCATGCAACTTCTTGTTATTAACAACATTTACAGCGCGAAAACGGCTGGACCAATATTTGGGATTCTTGTTTTGTTAGACGCGTCTCCACAAAGATTACCAAAATAAGTGAAAAAATCAAGAAAAGGAATATTTTGCCCACATGTGAAACTGCTTTCTTTGATGATAGCTCAAAATTTGCTTGATATTCTCCGAATTCCCTATAAAACGTTTATAAGCGATTTTGCCGATTGCTCTGTATTTGCTTATAAGCAATTTTTTTACTTTGTAGGTAAAAGTTTATTGATTTTTTGAGCGACCCCCATAATTAGCTATGCATAGCAATAACTTTTAGGCGCTGTGTGCCACGGAATACGGAATACGGAATGCGGAATGTGGAATGCGGAATGTTGCCTTAGTGCAGTCCCAGTCTCAGTTTGAAACAGCTTGACCTTGTTGGCCAAGCAGTTGATTAATATTTTATTGAAAAGTTTACTTGCTGGCTGTTTTAATATTGAAAATTGATAACGTTCATTAAAATCAATAAATTTATAATTGAGTATTTATAGTTGAACGTTGATGTCGATGCTGTTGATGATGCACTGGTGGACTCCAGTGTTCTGCCATCGGTAACACGCTAATCAAACAAGCTTGACAACAATTGCCATTGTAGAGAGGTGGTGAGCTGCTGAGCTGGTGGAGCAGTGGAAGACAGCCCTGAGGCTTTGCACTAGTTAGTATGTGGGTCTTTTGTTCAGGGTACATCGCATAATTGCAGTCAGAGTCAGAGAGTCACAGCGTCCCTGTCTGCGTCTGCGTCCTTGCGCTTGACAAATTCCGCAGACGGTCCATGGTCACAGTCCAATTTGCAATTGTTGCAAATAGCAAAATAGTTGCAAGCCCACAGTGGAAAATGCTTTTGTTGTGAGCCGCTGTGGGGTTTCCAAGCGCTACTGGATGCACTTGCGCGCACATTGACAAGTGTTTAATCGTTGCTAATTATGTACGAGAGCAAGGAGCAATCCCGAGCAGCGATTACGACTGTCGTCTGCGCGTGTCAATGTCAACCGGCTGGGTTCTGGACTCTGTTTAGCCGTTCTGCGGTCGGTCGGAGGACTACTACTGGACTACTAACTGGGGCCCCCAATGGAATGCTAAGCGTCAATTTAATTATGCGAACAATACAAATTGCGGCGCACAAAAGAAATGATTATGTCCGCTGGCCAACATTACAACAAATTGCTGGCTCAGTTAAACGATAAGCGGTGGCGGAGTGGAGGAGCATGCGGCCAATTGTGGCACAGGTTGCCATTGCTGCCACAAGACGCTACTGATAATTACTAAGAGCGAGCCAAATAAATCACAACTTGGAGAGACAAATTAACACATACATAAATTCTATAGCAATTATTTGAGAGTGGGGATTATGTGACGTAGTCAACGTGCAACCCAGAGAGCAATGTATCCAATTAATAATATGCGAGTGCAGGACTAACTGACACGATGACAACGAGAGATACACGTAATGCATGGCGCATTACACGCCGCTTATGTCGCCGTCGTCCTCGTCTTCCCCTCAGCTTGCTGCCACATAATCAAGATCACTTGCCCCCTTAGCGTGCGTCCCATTGCTGGCTAAAGATCATTGATCATCGTCAGCAATGAGGCAATAAGGCAATGGGGACGCGTTGGCTCACTGCGGCATAGCTGGCTGGGGCTATCAAGACAGCTTTGTCGGCGGCGTTGCAACTTGCCGTAATCACGATCAACTTGTTGTTGTTTGTGTCTGTGAGAGATCAGTTAAACCTGCGCCCGTATGCTACTCCCCCTCCGCCCCAAGTTGTAAGCACAAGTGCGAATGTGATTCGAAAATTTCATTTTAATTAAATTGTTGAATGCCCCAGCTCGACTTGACTCGACTCGAGACTAAGTGGGTTTTGCGCCTGGATTTGGGTTTTGGGATTGTTATTCAGGTGTTACTTTAAGAGGCGATAATATCAATGCAACGGTTTATTACTACCACGTACAAAACATTTCGCTCTTCAAATTACAATTTAATGAGCTGTGAAAATATTTGGAGCAAGGCTGACGATAACCTTAGCTGATTGAACCCTATCCAGACGATTTGTTCAAGCACAAGTATGATTAAAATTTCAGCAGCTAAGTGGTTGCAAATTAAGCTGCATCCTTAAAGCACTCATAAGTACAGCTGCATACAATTCCGCTTGTAATATACAGGGTGAACTTAAAGGCAGATCTAATGAGTTGCTCTACTTAACTCTATAAGTGAAATTAAACGCCATTCAATCAATATTCAAATGCCTTCAATATTTGGGGTTTACTCAAGAAATAAAAAACACCAAACAAATGTCAAACTAAAAGCTGTGCAAATAGCGTCGCTGTTTTCCACTTGGCTAGGGACTTTATGACGACAGCGTGGTTGAGAGACTCGCCAAGGATGTGCAAACAAATGCATAAATATTTATTTATTTATTTATTTGAGGGGTACAACTACGAACAGTTGACATTAGATTATAAAAAGTACATATAATTTATTTAGAAAAAAAAGTAGAGCGAGGAAATTGATGTGAACTAATCCGCGTCTCTAGCCCGATGGGTGAACTTTTTAATGATATGCACCTACTCACATCAAGAACTGGCCAGAAACTTGGATTTACAATATTAAAGTTGAAAAAAGGAAGCAAGATAAAAATTAAACATTATATCGCAAAAAGAGCCAATGGGTCACCATTGACCAAGTGGGTGACTCATAATATAGGATTGGTCAAGGATGCTCGAAGTGGCAAGTCAAGGTGACTTAAGATAGAAGAAGTGATAGATTGAATAGACCGTTCGAAAGAGAGGAAATTGTAAAAGTTATTATAGTTAGAGCATAAGACACGGAAAGGGTCGTGCAAAGCATAATTAGATCTACAAAATTGTAAGGCTAAGGGTCGAAAATTACGAGTTACTCTGGATGGTATGACCAAAGTAACTTTGCTAAGGAGTACATTGGAATCGATAAGACCGAGTAACAGTTTATGCAAGAATAACACGCCGTGGCATGTTCTGCGATGGTTTAAGGAAGGCAATTTTATAAGGCGAAGTCTATCAGAATATGGCGGCAGTCGGATATTTGGGTCCCAGTTTAAGCCACGAAGTGCAAAAAGGAGAAATTGCTTTTGTACGGACTCAATCATGTCCTGATAAAGGTGGTATTGAGGGCTCCAAACGCAGGAACAATATTCCAAAATTGGACGGACGAGAGAAATATAAAGAAGTTTGGTTGTGTAAGGGTCGTTAAACTCTTTAGACCAACGCTTAATAAAAGCAAGAACACCTCTAGCCTTATTCACGATGTTGCAAATATGGTTATTAAATTTAAGGTTATGATCAAACAAAACACCAAGGTCAGACACACTCTTGATGCGTTCTAAGGTAGAAGATTCTAAAGAGTAAGTAGCCAAATAAGGAGCAGAACGATAAAATGTCATAACGTTACATTTTGTCTTGTTGAGAAAGAGTTGGTTGATATTGCACCAAGATTGCATGCTATCAAAATCTTGCTGAAGAAGTAAGTAATTATTATTATCGGAGTAGGACATACAGAGTTTAACATCATCCGCATACATAAGAATGTGAGAAGATGAGATTACCTGAGGGAGATCATTTAAAAATAAGTTAAAAAGAAGAGGGCCTAGATGGCTACCTTGAGGTACCCCTGACGTGACCATAATTTCTGTAGATTCGCAGCCTTTAAAAACTACCTTCTGGACTCGGTTGGATAAATAGGACGATATCCAATTTAAAAGACAAGACGGAAACCCCAGACGAGACAGTTTAACAAGTAGAAGATTATGGTTTACCGAGTCAAATGCTTTGCTAAAGTCAGTATAAATGACATCAGTTTGTTTTTTTTCCGTAAAACCAAGATTAATAAGAGACGAAAGTTCTAAAAGGTTAGTAGAAGTAGACCGACGTTTTACAAACCCATGTTGGGAATCCGACATTAAAGAACGACAGTAGTGTTGCAATTGTGAAGTTACAATCCTTTCAAAAACTTTTGGAATTGATGAAAGCTTGGCAATACCGCGGTAGTTCTCAATGTTGGACTTGGAACCTTTTTTGTGAATAGGGATAATAAAGGATTCATTCCAGATGGCCGGAAGATAAGAATATTTTAATGAAGTGCGGAAAAGAACAGATAATGGTGTAAAAAGAGAGTGAGCACAATGCTTTAAGACGCAACTAGGTATGGCATCGGGGCCAGGGGAGAAGGATGATTTAATGGACAGTAGGGATTGTAAAACGTCGGTTTCAAAGATTTCTGGATAAGGAATAAGATTTGAATGTGGTAGGTTATAGGGATAGTTAAGGTCAATGCAATTAGGGTTGACAGAATATGTAGTTTGAAAAAATTTCGCAAACAGGTCGGCGATTTCAGAATTGTTAGTAGAGCTTTCATTTTTGAAATATAGCGATGAAGGAAATAAGGAAGATTTACGTTTAGAATTAACAAAAGAAAAAAATTTTTTAGGATCACTACAGAAGTTTAGCCGACAGCGGGAAAGATAATTATTGTAGCAAATTCTGTTAAGAAGGACGAACTTGCTGCGTAAAATAGAAAACTTATAATAGTCGACAGGCGATCCAGATTTCTTAAATTTTTTGTAACAGGAAGACTTGCGATTTTTTAAAGAGGACAGACTAGTAGTAAACCAAGGCGGCTTTAAAGAAGGAGCCGGGACAGAATAAGGGACAAAGAGATCAAAAGCAGCGTATAAAACCCGATAGAAATTGGAAATGGATAAGTCAAGGTCATTAGTGGTCAACAAAGGCAACCAGTTAACTTCTGACAAAAATTTATTAAGACCGGCAAAATTAGACTTGCGAAAGCAGCGATACCGAGGAGCGTGAGCATGTGGCTGATTTCGGTACAGACCATTAAATTTTAAAGAGATTTGTAATGTCGGATGGTACGGATCCTCGGGTACAGAGAGCGGACAGATCCTAGAAATTTCAAAATCAGAATTATCATTGACAAAAACGAGGTCAAGCATTCTATTTGAGCAATTATGTATAAAATTTATTTGGCTGAGAGATATATCAATCAGTCCTGTAACAAACTCATGATTACCAGATGGAAAAGGAAAACTAGAATTGACTGAACTAAGCCAAGATAATGTAGGCAGATTAAAGTCGCCTAAGACAACAATTTGATCCCGAGTACCAACAGAATCAGCCACCATACGAATGGCAGTGAGATGATTCTGATATACACTCAAGTCGGAGCAAGGAGGTATATAGGAACAAGTAAAATAGATATAGGAATTATTGAAAAACACTTTTACCGCAATGAACTCAATGCCTATTGGAAAATTTAGAGATAGTAAATGAGATTCTAAGGCTACATTAACAGCAATGAGTACACCACCACCACGACCGGGAGACCGGTCAAGCCTGTAGGTTACATAGGAGCTAACAAAGATCTCAAAATCATAGACAGACGCATTAAGCCAGGTTTCAGAGAAAGCAATAATATCAGAATCGAAATTTACGCTATTGGTGAAAAGTCTACTAAGTTTAGAGAGGAGACCACGAACATTCTGATATTGAATGGTAAGAACAGAATTTAGTTTTTTGAAGCTGTGTTAACTACACTTATAGAGGAAGCTACATTAGATGCTAAAGTCTTTTTAGGTTTTCTAATAAACTCATGCACTAAAGTATGAGTAGGCCAGAATGAAGGATTAAGTATAGCAGAAAAGAGAGAATCAGGGACACTAATCTTAAACGAAGAGATATCGCGCTTATACTTAAAATTGAACTTAAATACTTCAATTTCATTTGGAGAAATATTAAGCTTCTGGCAAACGAATTGATTAATGCAATTTACAGTTGCCGATGGCATTAGCCTGGAGACGAAGATTGTCTTTTTAGGAGCCACTCCTACCAATGAGTCCGAGGGGTCAGCAGTTGACGGGGCGGAAGGTATAGGGACTCCACTCAAAATGATGACAGAGGACGGCGCATCAGTCACGCTGTTAGTGGCGCAGTTCATAGTGGCAGACTCGACGGTAGGAGCTGTAGAAGCTACAGTCAAACTAGCGCTAGTGTCAACAGCAACAGCACTAGCCGTGTCACTAGCAGCGGCTGAAGGAACTGGTATAGGTGTAGCAAACGAAATAAGCTGCGACGGACGGGGAGTTATCGGCGAGTCCAGCACTGTAGGGTTAGAATTAATTAAAGTTGGTTCAATGGCTGGTAGATTTGCCTTTTTGCGCTTAGGTGAAACTCTCATAAGCTGCAAATTGCCAAACATACTTGAAATTGAAGAAAACTTATCTTGAAGAGAACGAAAATCCTTATAAAGGTCATCGAATCCCAGTTTTGTCTGACGCATAAAGGCTTTCATCTCAACTTCAGCGGAACGACAAGTTGGGCAGGTCCAGTTTAGGCCTTTGCCCTCACGTATAAAGTCGAAGACACGGCCGGTCAGACCGGCACATTTTAAATGAGCCATGTTGTCGCACATCCAGCATGCAACACAGGCTTCGGTTTGTATACCACTCCATTGACAAGATGGGTAACAACAAATCTTTAGGTCACTCATGGCGATGATTGTTTACAAAAGATGCAGCAGACAGACAGTGTATATGAGTCTGACGGTGTATAAGCGACCCAAAGCTTATAAACACAGCAGTTATTCAGCAACAACAAATACGTATGCTCAAAGCAACGAAGAGATGCACGCAACAACAAGAAAGCGTTGGTGAGCGCAGCACAAAGAAGAATACGCAAAGCGCCGCACGAAATAAAAGCTCGCACTGAGGAACAAGCAACAACAACAAAAACTAAGCTGAGCGGCTAGGCTGAGCTTAAAATGCAAACAAAAATTGAGCAGCAACAACAAATTGCACTGTTTAGAATTTAAGCAAAATGTTTTAGCAATTAAATTAACACTGTTGCAGTTATTTTAAGTTTGTCACTTTAATTAAATGGACCACCACTAAGTTATAAGTCGCTTGCGAACAAAGATCGGTTAAAATTCGTAGGTTTTTTTATAAAAAATAAAAAGTAACCGGAGCGCGGTAGAAACACGACCAACAGAACAAAAGAGCAAAAGCTTTTTTAGGAAGCACAAGACGTACAGGACACATACAAACACAAACACACACACACACGTGATCATAAAATAGACAAGCTGCAAAAGAGTGTAGAGTATAGGGCAAGGGTGTAGGGTATACCAAAGGTATAGCAGTAGTATCAGGGCAGGCAGGAAGGTAAAATAAATGTGCAAACGCGTGCGCCTACTCAGCTGATAAGAGCACACACACACAGAAAGATACAAGAGAAAAATATTAATTTACACGACTTCAGCTTGCTTCCTTGGCAGGCCTAAGACTGGGGCAGAGCAGGGCATGGCAGGGCTAGGCTGGGCAATATCAGCTGCCAGGGTGCTAGGCATTAAAGGGCTAGCAATCAAAGTGCATCTGCACACAGACCTAGGTTATTATTGTTGTTGTTGTTGACACAGGACACAGACATTGAAGCACGCACGCACGCACATTGCAACACCTTGAGTTACATGCTTGTCTGTCTACGTCAACAGTTGTATGTCTTTAGCATGTGGCAAGCAAATATTGTAGCATGAAAGAAAGGCTTAGATGTAGCAGGCGCCGAAATCACAGCCAAAATGGTGCAAGTTGTTGTTGTTGTTGTTGTTGCTGTTGTTGTCGTGCTCGTGCGCAACGCCCACGACATGTGTACAATCGGGTAAAGGAGCCACCTCTGATATGTTGCACCTTTACCTTAGCCTGCTGCTTGCAATAATTTGAATGCAGCTTCCTTCAACCAAGGGCGTAGCCCATCGTTGGCAGGTGGGAGAAAGAAGTTGGGGTTTTCTGTCTTACGGCATGTTAAGTAAGGTCCTTCCCCTCGCGAAGCATTTGTCAATGGTGACACTAAGTGGGTTATACGAGCGGACCTTGAAGCAAACTTGAGAACTGTTTATTTGGCTTAGAACCAGAACGGCAAAGGGAGGTCAACTAGAGGAATATCGCTGCCTAAGACAAATACTGAGCATATGGTGGTCAAGGACTATCTCGAACCCAGAGCTTTTGAGCAGGTGCGTTGAGGATTCGCTGTCGATACAGCTTCGGCGTCGCAAATGAAAATGGTTTGGTCACACCTTACGCAAACCAGCAGGCGGCATCCCAAAAAGAAGCGTTGAACTGGAATCCGCAAGATAGCAGAAGGCAGGCAAGAACAACAGCAATTGCGAGAACAGAGAGAGAAAGCTGGAGAAAGCTCCTGCAATATTTGGGGAACACCAAGATCTCAGTGGCTTCTTGTCGATATGTGATCATTCTAATATTTGATCTTTACAGATCAACTTACTTTCCAGCGTTAGTCTCACATATTTCATCATCGGGGTTGCCTGAAGCTGCTAGTCAGCTTGATGACTTGATTTGAATATTCCATCTGCCTGTTAAGTAAGATGCTTGCATTCTAGGTGGTACTTGGCATTATCCCAACTGGATATAACAGATTTCTGAGTCGACCTGGTCACGTTCAATGTAGAATTTTCTTAGGATGGGGATTTATAGGTGTCTCGTCCCCCTCACTGGTAGGTCAAGATGGCTACGCCCATATCTTTCAAGGTCTTAATCATTTGTCTGCGCTTTTTATAACCCAAGCAGGTCAGGCATGCATGCAACATTGTTGCTGCTGGTACCAATGTGCCACTGGCCACTGGCCAGTTGTGGCTCCGCCACTTGCCACTGCTCCTTGCCACAACTTGAACTCGTTATAAAGACATAAAAAAAAAACTAAACGAGATGTATGAAAATTAAGTCAGGCACAAAACGTTGACAAGGTTTATAGCTTTATGTCAAACAGTAGGTGGCTTCAAGTTGCCATAGATAGTTGCAGTTGTCATAATTGTATGGCACACTGTGCCACCAACTTGCACGCCAGGTGCGGGTGGTCGTCGGTAGCGACGGTTGCGGCGGCGGCGTCGGCGGCGGCACAAATGAGATCTATGCAAATGATGCAAATTTTGCGATAAGATTGATAATTTTGTTGAAGCGTAATGCCGAGTGCGTCCAGGAGGCTTAGCAGCAACTAAATGCGGCTTAAGGACACGCTGAGCCGATGAACTTAGGCGTGAGATTTGCTTGCGGTTTGCTTGGAAACGCTTTGGCGGCAAAATTTCAAAAACGACGTTTCCAAAGAAATCTTGCTCTACTACCAACCAGCTCTTAGATGTTTAAAACAATAGCTGCACCGCATGTCCGTCCTAGTGAACGGACAGCCGCTCAGCCGGCTGCAGGATATGTGAGAGTGTGCGATATATATATTTTTATTTTTTCTTGTTTACATGCAAACAACAAGCGTTCTCGTAATCGTGTGTAACTTTTGGTAACCTGAGACTCTGCTGTTTTATTTTTTCCCAAACTGATATTTATCGCGCAAAATCACAAAACAAAAACCAAAAAGTCAAAAAAAAAAAGGGAAGAAAAATTAAATTGTATTTTCGCCAATATATGACAGTAAGATCGGGCATGCTAGAATTAAGGGTTCGCTGTATGATGGTATTGCCGCTCATGATTAGAAATATAGTCGGTATGCAGAAAACTCGATCGTGACAAAGGTCAAAATCTATAATTTATTAATTTATACTTTGAAACTCTTTTTTCCCAGCACGTCGGGCTTCTAACAGCCTCAGAAAACTCCACAAAAGAAACTTTTTTCATAATAACACCAAGTGCTAAGGTATTTTTGACTTTGGATTCGAATTCAGCGACTCCAAAAAATATACAAAACTTTTTTGGAAAACAAAATTTTGTGTGGGGTTTTTGAGGTAAAGGCAACCCACTCGTCGAATCAATTCTGTTTGCGGATTCGAATTAGGATTTTAAGACCCGACTTTTATACACTGTACCTTATGGTACAAAGGGTATACTAAGTTTGTGCAAGTCGAAAATGTGTGTACTATAACATACAGAAGGAGACGTCACAGATCTTCCAAAGTTATCTAAAGTATGATCAGGGTGACTAGGGAAGTCGATATACGTATATTCGTGTGTCTGTCTGTTTAGATCTTTAAGATGGTAAGATGCAGAGCAAGCAAACTTCCCGGTTATATGCCTTATTTTTTCAGGGAAGACAAGTTTATTTTATGTTTTTGATATCGGGGTTATATTATATAGCTCCCATAGGGTGTTACAGAGGACCTCGAAAAAAAAAACGTTTTAGATGAATAATTCGTTTATTTACGAGGATATCGTAACCAACTTTGGCATTAGGAAGCCTTTGATCGATATCGTGTGACTAAATCATATAGCCCCTATAGGGCCGATTGGCACAAAGATTTTTCTCCAATACCCATTGTGTGACTGCCCTGGGAAAACCTTTCTTTGAAGACTCTTTTTCTCAAATCCTAAATATGGTTTAGCAAACCGGTAGATTAGGCGAAACTAAGGGCTATTTTAACCTCCCCAACACTTATAGTCTCCTCCTCCCTACCATTCCATTCTCTATACTTCTCTGTTGAATAGGCATCAAAGTTTGAACATAAGGTCTCCGGGTGCAGGCTTTTTGTAATTATTTGGAGTTGGAAAGGGGCGTGGTTGAAGAAGAAGCAAAAACAAACTTGAATAAATCTTTAGTTTGGCTATTGTAGCTCTTCTAATCTTCAAGATCTCCGTGTTCCAGCAGACGAATGGATGCACAGAAAACGGAAGTTTCACACACCATTGCCAACAAATATTACCCCATCCGATTTGCATTTGTTCCGCTTGTTGGCATCTGGTCTGTCTAGGTGTGCCTAAAAACGGGCGAATAGACATCTCTCTTTTGTCCCTTAGACCACAATGGAGTAAACTTTGTGGTGTCTATGGTGTATGCCAGATTTGTCCGAATAAGCGTCATTTGCGGCAACTATTGGCTTACTTCCGAGATTTGGAAGATCCACCTAACATCTGCAACAGAAATTGCTCCATCGGATTCACACATGTTCCGATCTGTCTAGGTGTCCATACAGACGGGCGGCAGAACTATATCAATTTCTTTTGTCCTTCAGATCATACTAGAGTTAACTTTATGGGATCTCGGGCGAATGCTTCTCTATTTTACAATGTATCTCTAGATACAGCATATAAAAATATAATTTCTTTGTTTATGGGATGCAAGTGGTCATGCAGACTGACGATGTTCATCATTTGGCATAAAAATACGTATACCCTTATCCTTTGAAATTTTCCAAAAACTTTAAGCCGCAAGCTGGGCGGCCGGTCGCCTGCAGTTCGCCCTCAGGTCCTTATAGCTTGGTGGTAGTAGTTACTTGCCGGCCAGTGGGCTGCCAAAATAATTAAGTCGTTTGTGGCAACAATTAAATATAAAATAACTTACACTGTGTGGCCGACAAGATTGTGCAACGTGCCATAGCCTTGAAGGTGAAGCTTGCAGAGATTGCAATTTGTTTAATTGCATTTTGGCTGCAAGCGACAGTTTAACAGACGATCGTGAGAAAAATCCAAGGCGGCACAAAGCTGGAGCTGTAATTCGTCAAAGTTGGATGCTTTCTCTGGCTTGGGCTACTGTGTGTGCCACTGTGGGCTGACACGCCCATTTTGAGCAAGGCTGCATAATTACATTTTGAGTTTTGCGAATTCCAGGAGCTGGGCACAGCTGTAACAGCCTCGGGCGTGAGTTGTCCAATACGTCTGTCCCAACGGTCAGTCGCTCAATCTCATTGTCCTGCTGCATTGTCCTTGTCATTGTCACATGGCTTTTGTTTTGGTGTCCATTGTGCGTGCGGACACTTAAGTCTTTTCGCGTCCCTTGTCTTGTCTCGTCTGGTCTGTAGGCGTTGTTTATGGGGCGGTTCGTGCAAATCGTCTTAGTCTGTGCCGTGTGCCCGACTTTCTGGCTCTGTCATCTGTGAGTTTTGTCAATAGCTAATTAAGTTTGTATGTGTAGCGTGTGTTTGTTAGTTAAAGGTCAGTCCTGGTAGGTGTGAGGCGTGCACCCAAAGCGGTTTACGCCTGGTCACTAAATAATGCAATTGCCATAATTTAGTTGCCTGGGCCGTTGTTAAGCCGGGGTTTGACTTTGCCAGTGTTCACTCTCACTCTTACGCACTGTCACAGTGTTGACTAATCTAAAGTCGGCTTTGCAACACTAGTTGATCAGCTTAGAGCCTCTGTGTTGGACTTATGTAAATCAAAAACAACAACAAGCTTGTGTGCAAAGTCTTTTGTTTTTGCTGCTTTTTGTACTGACTGTTGTCTGCCTCAAATCAATCAAACTGCTGCGCTTTGGAGGCACAGACATACCAACAACTACTATAACGAAGCTCCAAAATATTAAACTAACAAAGTTAAACTTGGAAACTTGAAGCGGCTACATCAACTGTTTAACATAAAGTCAATCATAATCCGCACACACAGCTTTGACAAAAACTTGTCAATTAAGCGCATCATGTGGACAGTCGGTCAGTCAGTCATCAGTCCATCAGTGCATCAACCGGTTCTCTTGCAACTAGAGCTATACTGCACTCAAATAGTCAGTTCTAGTTGCTTCATTTGTTGTTGCAAGTACCACCCAGACGCTGCTTTATTATTGTTGCAATTTGGGCAAAAGCTCTTACTCCAGATTATGCATTTATGGTTGTTGGTTTTGTGGACTACGTTCATTTATTTTATTATGCCATTTCCCGCCGAGCTCTTACTTAAAAAAGACATCAGATGAGAGCGTATATAGGGTGATTTTTTTCGCCTGCGTCAGACTAAAAAGTAATTCCCAAAGTGCCCTAACAGGGTGTCATTAGATAGCATTTTTGCGAACCTATCATTTCTCGCTGGTATTACAAGAGACAAGCTTCAACTTAAACTTGAATCTGGTCAGGATTAAGTGCACTCCTTAAAAGACCTTTAACATGATAACAGTGATATTCCTTTTATAATCTACAAGAAATACAAAGTGGAGCAACGATGTTCGCATTCGCTTTAGAAAAAATATGCTAGATGAGATCGACAGCTCTAAGACAAAAGTCTCAAGCGAAATTCGAGTATGGCAACTTTGGCTCTTTTTTTAAGGAAAATGGTTCAGAAAAATAAATAAACATCTTAAAAAAAGGGATATTCCAAATGAGATTTTTTTTTTATATGATGATTTATCATTCCGTACAAACTGCGTAGGGGCCTTAAGCTGGATCCATTTGTAGAAAGTCAAGATAATCAAAACAAAGAAATTTTCGCACAGCTGTTGCGTAAACAAATTTCAAAATTACACCCAAAAAAACACCCTTTAAATGACTTTAATAGGGCACGTTGTTGCTGCTTGCTCCAATAGCTGCGCTTAACTATTCCCATTGCCTCTCAGTTTGGTTGGCGCACTTACTCTGGCTATTATTGCTCTTGTTATTGTTGTTGTTGTTGTTAATAACGATGTTAAGTTGTTGTTTTTTTTTTTCGCTGAAATACACTGTGAGAAAGGTAGAAGGACCCCCCTGTGCCACACCGTTTAATGTCTTCATTACGCAGCTATCGAATCCAACTTTGTGGCACAGTCAGTAACAACCTGTGGCTCAGCTTCAGTCTCCAAGCTCCAAGTTCCAAGTTCGTTGTCGTCTGTTGTCGTTGTTGTTGCTGTCGTTGTGGTTGTTGCCATATATTGTTTATTTATGAATGTCATTCAATTTATTATATCATTGTATATTCGAGACTTGAGAGGGAAATGAACGCGTTTTGTCTGCTGGCTAACAATCGCGCAAAGAAACCCTGCGCCAGTTGCAAAAAAAAAAAAAAGAACAAGCAGACGCGAGGACTTCTCTGACTCTGGCAGAGTCTCAGAACGCACTAACGGGCTTTTGTAGGAGTCACAGAGGCTTCAGCTACAAGCTGGTTCTTGTCGTTGTCCTCTGCAGCATTTGCATCATTGCCATGCCAAGTTGGCTTAATAAGAATGATGACAACCAGCAGCAGTGGCGTATCCAGCGGGTATTCCAGCCACTACAGCACTCTAGTGCTGTAAGGAGCAACCCACGAGGTTTTTTCATTTGGCTGCATACAGCCCTGACATGGTCTCTGCTTTCGATTATTATTGTATATCATACCTGCGCCTAACAAGTTGGAGCTTGCAGTGTGTGTTCCTGCAACTTGCATAAGATAATTGGTGATTTTCATATCGATTTATGCATCCGCCAGAGCACGTAGCCAGAATTTGTCGCTGATATTTTGTCAAAGAGCTAGACTGATAAATCCTAGCATGTTCCGCCTATTAGTCGCATTTAGTCTTAGCTGCAGGGGTTAAGCCACTAATTTCTCTTCTCTAATTTCTTTACCCAAAACAATAATTAAATCATAAATTAAATAATATTTATTGCTCTATTCAAAGTCGTAGGCGCTGTCACAAGCCCCCCGCCCTAAACCGCCTAAGAGTTTTTTTTTTTCGATTTTTTGGCAGCGATAGTCGTCGTCAATATTATTAACCTTTACCTGACCAAGGTTTTGTAAACATTTTACGCCGACGCCACAAACTGTCCCGCCCGCTGTGCCGCCAACCTAACCAACTAACTACTTTCTCTCTTCCCAAAAAAAAAAACAACGAAAAACCGAAAGGGTGCAGGATCGTAAGGATCGTTGTTGGCTGCTTCCTGGAAGCGGCGGCTGCTACGCGGCTTGTTAATGGCATTTATGAGCGCCATAATCAGCGCAATTATATTGCATTTTAAAAATTCCCAGAGCTGGCATACTAAGACGATATGCCAACAAGTGTAGTGCAACCTTTGTGGCATGCCGCCTCCTGCTGCTGCTGCTGCAGCCACATTTGTAATCCTTGTTGCCCCTAACCGCAAACGTGCTAACGAATGCCGACGTCTTTGCAGCGTGCTGTTCAAACATGGCTCAATTAACGCGAAAATGTGGCAAGTTGTTGCCGAGTTCAAGCATCCGAGCTGCTTCCAGGAGGCGTCCATTGCGCAAGAGATTTTAAACATTCTCACACCTAGGCGCTGAGTCGGCAAAAAAAACTGCGATACTCTTGCTATGCCAAGCATTAGAAGGCACTAATGCAGCTAGGAGTAAGTGCTTAGGAACTCGAGGAGAAATAAATAATCTTTGTAGGAAGCCCCGACAGTCAAATACACTGCACTTTTGATACGCTCGGGAGGGATGCATGGGGAGAGGGTTTAAGCGGTAGGGATAAAGAGGGTACACGTTCCACTTTTTTATAGACAAGCGTTCCGAAATTTCGTTAAAATTGTGTTTATTGTGTGGGCGAATATGAATCAATAGTTATGGCATCCTTAGGATCTAGCTACGCAGGGACATGCCTTAAACGCTCCCCGTGATTATGATAAGCATTTTGGTATATTCTGCATCCATTTTGCTCCAAGTGGGAGAGAGGTCAGCGAAAAAAGTCTTCGAAACAATGCCTTGATAATTTATACTGGCGTCAGTACGCGCAAAACAGAAGCGTCTGGTGAAGGCTTCTGGATGCGGCCAAGACCGACACACGATTGTAATGACCAATTGATGATGATGATGATAGGAGAGAGGTCAGACGTTTATACTGGCGTCAGTACGCGCAAAGCAGAAGCGTCTGGCGCAGGCTTCTGGATGCGACCAAGACCGACCCACGATTGTAATGACCAATTGGTGATGAGATGATGATGGGAGAGAGGTCTGACGTAAACACCAAGCGACCAACAAATTTGGTTATCTTTAGCTCCAGTGGTCTAGAAGATCGTACGAAGAGACCAGCGATTGTCAGCCGAGCACAATCGGTTGCTCACACAGACACACCCGAACGCATACCGTGGTCGCGTCTAACTAATTACTGAGAGAGAAAGCATAAACTCAGCAAGCTCCTCGCAGACAAACCTTGGCGTATACGAACATAGTTCATTAGAAATCCGAGATTTTGTGAGTCGTCGACAGCCATCTGTTACATACAAAGCCCTAGCCTTAAATCATATATTCTAACTATACATTCGTAGTATAATCACATCTTTATTTGCGACTTTTTCATTACAAACTTTGGTTTTTTGTTTTCCTTCATTAGCGGTCCCTGTGTGCGAATCTTGATATATTTGTCAAAGTAACGCTGCTCATCCAATTTATTTATATTGTCCAAGTGACCACCGCTAATAATCTCACGGCGAATTTTCTCGCTCTGCGAAAAGTTCTCCGCCTTTAGCCAATTGGATCTGGCATCGTCCTCCCTGATGTAGTGTTTGCTCTTGGTTGCTGTTCTCTCACGCATTTGGTCCTCAATAGAGTCAATGTACTGCTGTGGTATATTATTTACCCGCTGCATTTTGAATGTTGCTATATACCTATGAGGTACATACAACTGGTTAAGAGTGTCTAACAATGCAAATTATTGGATACTACCTTGCAGATGTTTGCTTTTAAATTTTTATTTTTTCATAGTTTTACTTACAGTTGATTCAAAATAAATAATATTTTCTTGCGGATCAGATAAAAAAGAAAATGCTTTGACAGTTAAATACTTGGGATATTGTTTGCAAGAAAAACAAAAACTTCTATGGTAGAATTTTTTTCGAGTGCAGACCTCAGAAGCTCACTATATTGTGAATAAGTCCAAGGAAGCTTGCATATTGTGGCATTTTACTTCCGAGCAGTTCGTCGGAGAAAAGTAGGACCTGGTGGTGACTATTGACGGACCCTAAGCATCTATGTATATGTAAGCCTTAGAAGTTCGTTGTTACTTTCATATATCGATAAATTTCAAAAAGATATTTTTTATGGAAACCTTCAGGACAGCTAAACAAATTCTGCGTATTCTAAGATTGGGCTGTGCTTCTTCGCGAACCAGCGGTCAAAACCAGCTATCGTCAATGGAGAGCATTGTCAAACTATGATTACCGATATGGAACTTCTGGTTTCAACATTCCTTAAAGTCTGTCATCTCCCAGTAGTTTAATATCCATAAATTGTGATTTTGACTGGCCACCGTGGCTGCTCGATTCAAGTCCACCGAACTTTTTTTTTGAAGTCCAAAAGACTTTGTTACTCATAGGCAGATGCTGAGCCAGAATTTGGATCAGAGCTCGCAAAGGACTGTTAACCTATTTTTCCAACTTTTGGGGAGGGGTCCGGACCCGTAAGCATCACCCGTGAATCCGACACTGCTCATAGAAATTTGTTAGGGACTAACTGGAAAGTAATTTACTTTTTATTGATAGACTTTACGACGATGTTCAGTTGACCTTAAAGTGTAAAGAACATCTAAGAACTATACCGAGTCCCTAGGCCGCTGGGCGAACTTTTTTATGAGATGCACTGGTTCACATCATAAGAGGGTCCAGAGATTTCTATAAAATATATATATAAAAACTGAGTTGGAATAAGCAATAATATGACAAAGGAAGCAACATCGCCCTACTGGTTAACTTTATATTTCGAATTGGCCAAGAATGCTCAAAATATCCATATACGAAGATATAAAATAGAAGAATGGATAGAAGTCAGAGACGGCTTGGAAGAGAGGAATATGAGACACGGTGAGAAACAACTAAAGAATCAAAACAAAGTCATGGTTAGAATATGGAAAGCAAAGGAAAGGAGCATGATACATTTTTTTCCCCCATTGTTACTTCACTTGGTAGCTTAGGGCTACTAGAAGAGCCTTCTATCTGACTCTATTTAGTGCAGTTTATTTTTTATCGGATGGGATACTGTGATGTTATTTTGGGACAATTCTTGTCCAGGTGGATTTTGCTAGGCCTACTAGCCTGCTTCCTTGGGGGTTCCATTCCAAAGCCATTCTGACTATGCTGTGTTGTTCTTTCCTTAGTGCAAGGCCAATCCACATCTGCGATTGATATCCTGTTTGCCCTTGACTGAAGTTTTTGCATCATTCAAGTCAGCCATGTCTCGCTGCCATACAGCAGTATGGATTTGACGCACGCATTGAAGATCCTCAGCTATAGTCTACCAAATGCAGGTCGTGCCTTGACGAGTCGCCTCTCTAGATGATAGCCAAATGTGGGGGTCGTCAAAAGATCCCGTAGACTAGTAGAGAAGTTTTTAGCATAAGCTGGAACACTTTTGCTTTAGCTAGGAAGTACGCAATGACCAAACTTAAAGCTGATGGGCCATGTGGCGGCAGCTGGGTGGTGCTGCTTTTGATGTTGCTGTTTGGCTACAGTTTAAAGCCAGAAATACTAGTATAGCACTAGCACAAAATAGCAAACTGGTGGGTCCAACTGCCACTTGGTCGTTTAAGTGCAACTTGAGCGACACTAAGCTGCCACAGAGCCGATTATGTGCCATGAGCTGGAGCTGGACACAGCGGAGAAATTGGCTGCAAGCTGTTGAAAGCCTTACGATAGTGGAGCAACCTGTTGTGGACAGGGGGCGCTGCCACTTGAGCTGCTCAACTGACTGCTCGCTTGGTCAACATCATCCCTAATAAAGTCATTTTTTTCATTCTCTTTGTTGAGCTGAAATTATTTTCAAAGCAGATTTTTCTTTGTGCCGCCATAAGGCACAATCAATAATAAGCGCTGTGTTTTCTTTTTGTATTTTTTTTCTTTAACAATTATAATACTGGGCCAAGTCTATTATAATGATTTTTATGGCTATAAATCGCTTTCTAAACGGCCAGCAACGTGGCGGCTATGCAGCGGCCAACCTGTCATTGTGATCTCATTAGTACGCCCCATTTAACACCTTTCAGCTGTTATGTCCAAGCGGCGCTGCTTTGATCCTTTGATCCTTTGCTCTGGTCCTGCGCACTGACTGCACTTGTTCGCCGCAATGTCCTTGTTAGATCATCAGCTCTGGCATTGTGCTGCGGCTTTACGCTAATGATGCTGCCGGATCATTCACAATAAATTTCTTTATTCCCACGCGGAGCTAAAGCGATCTGGTTACGCTGCTATCATAGAGCCATTAATTATGGGCTTTATTGTTGCTGCAGCTTGGAACTGGATAAATATGCGTATTGTTTAGTATATTGATTTAACTGTTGCTTGCTCAGGCATTTGGTCTGGCCAAATATTAGCATAATCCTTTGCGGAAACGGAAATCAAACCGCTAGGCCGAAAACTGCAAAAATTCCCAGAGAGCAATGAGCAGCGGTTTGTACAGCTAAACAAATACGCAGATGCTGTACATTGTCGGAGCTCAAAATC
Source organism: Chymomyza costata (assembly GCA_018150985.1). Classification (NCBI taxonomy): domain Eukaryota; kingdom Metazoa; phylum Arthropoda; class Insecta; order Diptera; family Drosophilidae; genus Chymomyza; species Chymomyza costata. The sequence continues at coordinate 2,086,396 of JAECWU010000127.1, read as the reverse complement.
AATAAAAACGCAACAGATTCTGGATCGATAGCAAAGTGACTGCTGGAATTGATTTTTACGCCCAACCCGCTTAGAAAATGCAGCTCATAAGCATAACAATCAATATGAACGAAACGAAACGAACGCTTTACCTGTTCGAGATCCCTAAAACTAAAACTGAACCCTTTTGGCACTTCCTTAAGTGATTGTGTTTTTGCTGCTGCTGCGTCAATCAGCTGAAAATATTCATTTCAACCTTTTGGTGATTATATTTTCACACTTTGTTGGCAGGACCCACAGGTGCCTGGCATACCGATACGCAGGACGACGGACTGCATTTCGTAGAAAACGCTAAAATCAATTCGTTCGAACCATTTGATTTGCTTAATTGAATTTTTTTTTGGGGGTAGCTACAGATCCGGCTTTGAGTATTTAATCAAATTCACACGCACGAGGGCGTGAGTAGCATTCAGAGTTTTAGGAGCATAACAAAAAAAAAGTTTATAGACTTGGTTATCGATCATCACCTGCCTTTTGTTGTTCATCAGCGAGCAGCAGTGACGGCCCGCGACTTTCTCAGTTTAGCAGAAGCTGTTATATGAGAAGAGCTACTTTGAAACATCCTCTTAACCCAAATCAGCGGAAATTTCGCAGTTATTACCACTCTAAGATTAGCTCCCAGACTATCGGAGTTGACTTTTCTGGAACAAGAATTGCGACAAAGTATAAATTGCCAGCGTTTTTCAACTTGTTTAAGAAAATTTGGTTTCGTTAATCAGAGTTTTAAGATGGGTAGGTGATTGGCCTTCCGCATACGAGCTTGGCTCCGGGGCTGCCGGCCATGCCTCCAAGCTAGCAGGGGGCGGGCGAGTTATTTCCTCCTCGCCGATGATAAGGTTATACCGCCTATATTCGGACGTCAGAGCCTCATTTGTTTGAACAGGGGGTACCGCGTGAAGGTGAGGTTGACAGTTGGGAAGGGATGGGCTATGTATTCGCATCACCAACCCCATTTGCCCACAATAAATGGTGATTATTGGGCCCCCCCCCCCCACTCTTTGAGGCCCTTTGTTTCATTTAGGAACTACGGGAAAATATATAAATATATATTAAGAAAATTTTAGTGGCTCATCTGCAGCATCACTGTAGAGGTCGTACAGTTTTTTGAAAAAATTATTCTACCACGACTAACCTTTTTTTGATTATATCCTTGGTATTGAAGGTATTTTTAAAGTAACTCCAAATAGATGATATATAGGTCTACTGGCATAAGTTTTAATTTTCAAGCTTGGGTCTTTAGATTTTCCGAACAATTTTCTCCAACTGCTTGCTGAGAGAACTCAGAGAGCCAATGTTTCCAAAGTAGTTCATGTCACCAAAGTTATCTTTATCTAAAACTTTTTATAAATGATCTGCCAAATGTTATTCATCATGCTCGTGTTCTTTGTATTTTATTAAAACTATTCTCATAACTGATGTACTTTCTTTCATTTGAAGTTGAATCTGTCTTGGTGCATATCTGTGACGTCATCATAAGCTTTGTTCTGTTATGGTAATTACTCTTTTAACTCTTGACCCCTCTTTCCTTTATATTTGACCATTAACCCAGATGTGCTCTTGGTTAAGTTCGACGTTGTCCGAAGGAATTCAACGATCTCTCCCCCACAAAAGTAGTTTATACTGCCCTCTTCTGTACAGTACTTGAGTACTATATTGTACCCAACCTCCGAACTCCTGCGATTCCACAAGAGCAAGACTAGGAGGGTGACAGAAGTTGTAACGGGGCACTGCGACATGGGCCTTCAGGCTGAGAGGATGCATGTCCCCCATAACGACTTCTGTCGGAGCTGCGGAGATGAGGAGGAGATAGAAAGCATCTAACACCTGCTGTGTGACTGCTCTGCACTTCTTAGGAAACGCACCCAGTACCTTAGCAAACCCTTCTTTGAAAAAACAAACTTTCCCCTAGCGGACCGGGCTCTTTTTATCGAATCAGAAACAGATAAAGCACGTATAGAACTTACTCTTCCCCCCTTCTCACTCACTCACTTAGTTATAACCTTCTCTCTTTATCGTAATTAGGTATCACAATGGGCCGCAAGGCCTCCGGGTGATCTCGGCCTTGTGCCGAGCAGCCTACACAACCTAACCTAACCTAACCTATATTTTACCCAATGTCAGCTCGCCTCCATTTACTATAGAATTCTCCTTTTTAATCTCTCTTCATCTAAAAATCGTTGCTTGGAGTCCCAATTTTCACTCCGTCAACTCGGTTTAAAGTTCTTTAAACTTGCTTTATCTTCTAGGAGATGCGCTAACAACTAAACTTTACATGCCCCATTTGGCCTTTTATGTTATGTTCGACCTATAACGATTTGAGCTAGTTACTTGAACCTTCTTCTTCTGGTAAGGTGCAGCTGCTATGAGCCACCTTAGATCAACCTAACACCTTTGACCTCTCCGGCTGTGGCTAAGGCCTTCGTGAAATAAAATTCCTACAACGCGGAAATAAATTGCGAATATTTGTTCACCAACGAAAACCTTTTTAAGATAAAGTTAAAACATTCCATAAAAATGTTAAAAGAGTATGACATGAGGACAGAGATATCAAGATTTGGAGACTTGGTACCCATTAATGGTTCCATGTTCTAATGTCAATAATAAAGAACATAAAAAAATTGTTCGAAGAAGCAGAATAACGACTCTGGTCGCAATAGCAGTTAAGGAGTGATTATGGAGTTTCTTCTATAGCTCCATAGTTGAATCATATGTACATTTTACTTATTAGGCTCACACGACCACATGAGTCTGTACAACAAATTTTTATCTACAGAAGGTGAAATTTTGTTGCATTTATAGTACGATTAGCAGGGCTCTAAAATTTATATGTTCAAAGTTATTACCCAAATTCATAAAAGTTTGTGTAAATGTTCCAAGTTAGAGCTTGAAAGTCTTCTGTCGCGTCCCCTTTTAAATTTTGGTGCCCCTGTCTTTCATATTCTGGAGTTGTTTTTAAAAACTGTTGGAACGAATGAACTGTTTTGTAAGCAACATTTTCACCACTTTCGCCAGCCAAATGAGTTTTGTATAAACTTCAAACGAATTCTGCTCTCCCACTGGGTTTCTGGCTAAGAATTGCGCCAAACTTAAAAGAATTATGGCTCCTGCCGTGTGTCCTGTATGCTGTGTGCTGTATGTGTCTCATGCCAGGCAATTAGAAATGCATTTTGGGCGCAACCTCTGAAGAGGCTTACAAACGCCTTACAATTAGCTACTGACCATACAATCCGTAAAAGAAACTGGACTGATCCTTATGCAATTTACGCCGACTACTTTTCATTATCATTGTGCTGCCGTACAATTGTTTCCCATTGTCAAGCATTGTCAAAGAGCCACGTGTAGCGTGTGTCTCTCTACAAAAACAACCCAGCCAGTTTGGTTTCATTTTGCTGACCAAAAAGGATATAAAGGATAAATAAAGCCTGTATTTGTTTTGTTTTGGCGAATCGGTTTCTCGCCTGTTTTGTCGCATCTCGGACCTGGGACGACACCACACGCTGCGTTCTGCTCATGTTTAGAGTTTGAAAAATTACATGCATGTAAATGTCCTAGGGAACGGCAAATCACAGCTGTGCGCATCCGTTGTGTCCTGATGTTCTTCAATGTTCAATGTCTTTGCTGGTACTTCAGGGGAAGCCCAGCGTTTGCAGCAGTTCAAAGCATTTGCCGCTATGGTCGCTCATATGACCTTGACAATTGCATCAACAAGCTCCAAAAAAAAAAACAAAGCCGACTGTCACCGATGCCATCATAACATTTCATTGCCATAATTTCTTATGCAAATATCCTGTGGCAGTGTTGCGAATTTATTAATTACTCATCTTGCCTCAGAGTAGTCACTAACCAAGTACGCAGAGTTCCAAAATCGGTTTACAGCGGCAGCCCTGTTGTGCCCTGGAAACCTGTCGCCCGTCGTCCAATGGCAGACGCTGCAAGTAACTATTGAACAGTGGATGAAAATTCAAATTTTAAGCTCAAAATTTGACAACCCTCAGCAGGCGAGAGATTTTTGAGATTACCAGGAATTGGTTAACTTTTATATAGTATGTATGTATCCTTGATCCCTTATCATACCCGTGCTTCTTGCGAGAAAAAAATCCATCGACGTATTGATTTCCGTATTCGCATGAGCAACGAGCTGTATGAGGTTTATGGTGCTACGACCTAGTCAGACGCATAAAATTACAAAGTCTGCGCTGGCTTGGGCACGTCATTCGCATGGATAAGAGTGCTCCAGCTAAAAAGCTTTTCGAGCGAAAGTCACTGGAAGGACGTCGACCATAGGGACGTCCGCCTCTGCGATGGCAAGAACAGGCAATGGAGGATCTTTGTAGTTTTGGGATCTCCAATTGCCGCCAGCAGGCACAAGATAGGAACCACTGACGAGGGATAGTTTTGTTTTGTCTGTTTTAGTTCGCGAATGGTATTTTATTTCCCACTTACCCTACGTAGTGCCGAGCATTCCCCGATCCGCCGCCTGGGGACGTGTCCGATTGAAGACAGACAACTCCATACGGAATAAAAATCTATTTTCATATATGTTATAATATTCAAGGTTTTTTGAGAAACTCCTTTCTTCTTCTTCGTCTCTCTCATTATCGGAAATGGACGATCCTCTGAATGCAAGTCCATTTTAATCCAAAATCTCCCCTTTTTCTAGATTCGCTATTGCATTTCATAGAAAATATAAATGTTACAAGTTGAAGCTGCAGTTATTGGGCTGGCGAGTAAGTTGTCTAAGTGCCTCCTCCTTAAGTCCCTGATGGCTATTACGTCTATTAAAATTAAAGATGAAATCCTAACGACAATTTCGCGGCTCTCCCGTCAGTCCCAGCGGTCTCGAATGTAGTATGTTTGGGATAAGCTCTCCCGAATCCTGCTGTAATTTGCGATATGCAATCCATAAAAATGTATCCTACTGATGATTTTATTTTTGTCAGTTATTTTTGAAATGGAGCCCATGGTGCTCTACCGGTTCGTTGGTGCTGGTGGTGGTGGCAGCTCGCTTGGCGTATCTTGAAAATAAAATCTCGTACAGCTCAAAAATGCAATTTTAGGCGCGCGCGTTCCTCTTTATTTCGGGTGTGTAATTAAAATGTTAAAAAAAGCGACAGTGTTCATTTTTTCATCATAAATTTCATAAAAATGGGCATTTTGGTGAGGAGCGTGCGTCGCTCTGTATTTGAAGTACACCGCATGGAAATGACACTGTGAGACACTGGTAGCCCAGGGAGCAGGACTTGGTTGGTTGCTGCCGCGTAGACTAAATTAAATTGGCAGCGGACCAGTTTCAACTTGTCGTCTTCTGTGAGTGAGTGTGTGTGCGAGTGTGTGGAGTAATTTTCAAATCAAACCAAGGTCTTGTGGCGTCCGCCTGGCGGACTTGGAAGACTACTCAGTTTCAGGGCTTTTAATATGCGCGTGTGCAGCGGCAATTTGATGAAATGCATATGAAATCAAAAGTGAATTACGAGATTGGGAACCTGACAGCAGTAGTAGTCGTGAACGCATGCTCCTAATTGGCCAAGTCACGCATCAGAATGCACTACATTAAAGCTTAGGCCTAGTGCCTAGTCCCAGCTCCTAGAGTGCTTCTTTTAAACATTTTGACTATCGTAGACTAACAACGCACCAAAAACTTATTTTTATAGCATTTTCATTAATTTTATCAAGCTTAGTGAAATAAAACTAAACTGCCGTCTCCAGTAACAGGCTTTTTTATAGGCCAACTAAGCTTCTGGCATCAAAACCATATAAGATGTTTTTCTTATACCCCTGTACTCTTGTAAAGAGCATAAGGGGAGTGTTAAGTTGCACAAGTGTGTGCAACACCTTGAAGGCAATGCGTAAGAGCCCATAAATAACAAATTAGAGCTAGGAGTGGGATGGTATTGCCAGGATGAGCGCGACGTGCGGAATTTGATGAGATGGACAGAGCTGCAACATGATTTAGAAATTCGAGTGGTTCACTAGCTGATGACTAAGTGGAAAAAATACTTAAGGGTCACAAAATTTTACTGTGGTCTAGCAATTTTAGGAAAGCCGATTTTGAATAAAGGAACTCTAAAGAACTTCCTAATACCAAATTATTCGCATAGTGGTTGGTAGCTCTGAAAAGTTTTTTTTTAGGTGCTACATAGTAAAGCTGCTTTGGGAGCTATATAATAAAATATGAAATCACATAGACTTGCTTCCGTGGCATAATAAAGAGAGTAAGTCCAAAGTTTGGTTATGAAGAGAGTAATAAAGAGAGAAAGTCCAAAGCTAGGTTTTGGCTGATCTCTGAGATCTAGGCGTTCATACGTACGGACGGATTTCTCTAGTCACCCTGATTATGCTTTAAATTTCGATACTTTTCGACGTCACCTTTTATTGTACAAGTTTTGTATAACGTTTGTAATGTAAGATGCAGGCTGTAAAAGGGTAAGGTGTAGTGTATAAATGGTAACGCGCTGAAGAAAGAAAATGTTGCGACAGTATTATGTAGAAATCTACGCATAGGTATACCAGAATACAGAACAGACTAGTAAGAGCCTGTTTCGAGATGGGTTTGAATTTTCTTTCAGAATAAGAAAAATATTGGATTAAGCCATAGTTGCCTCTCTGCTCTTTCGGACCACTAGGTGGATTTAAATTTTGATATAATTTTTGGTATCTTTTTTTTAAGGCATACCTCCCCCAATGTTTACATCCAAGTTTCTTCAGTTTCTTTCCATTTTGAAAAAAATTATGCAATATACAGGGTATACGATAGTCGTGCTATTCCGACTATAATCGGTCCACTTGTTTTTAACAGTGTGAAAGTTGCCGTTAAGTGCGGTCGTTTTCTTTATTTGCACTGCAATTAAACAACTTTGGGTTGATCTATAATTATTTACTCCGCTCGGGAGCTTGACTAATTGCCGAGCCACACTGCTCGTTGAGTAATTAAATGAAATAATTTCCCACTGCATTGGAGCTAAAGTTTTATAAGAGTTTAAACAAAAACCCACATTGGGTTGAGAGTGAAAGCCTGAAGGCTTATTGAGACATTAGGCCAAGACCTTTAAGCAACTTTTAATTGGTCTGAGTGACAGTGCACTGTAGCAATTAATTTGTACAGTAGAGCCTGATATAATGCGCTAATTGCTTGAAGCGGTTTAGTGTGTTAAGTTTTATGCAGATAGCTATGTCTAGTAGATAAGCAGATAAGAACTTGAATGAGCACATCATATAGGCATATTATATCTAGGAGCAGAAAAAGGTTATGTCTGCTTCAGAATCTGTGACGTAGATAGACAGGATGGCGGTATGTTGTAACCTCTACAAATACAGAATTTTTTGAAAAAGAGAAATACTTCATGTCTATGAAATGACATGGTTTAGTGTGGATGAAAAATATTTCAGCAATAGATGGGATCGAAGATGGGAGATCGAAAACAAAATTTTCGGCATATTTTACTGTTTTACTATCAAAAGGGTAAAAATGCAGTTCATGCAAGGCGAAAATTATGTGATGTGTACGGAGAAGATGTGTTGACCAAACGCCAATGCCAAAATTGGTTTGCAAAATTTCGTTCCGGCAATTTCAATCTTGAGGATGCACCACGTCCTGGAAGGCCTCTTGAAGCCGATGTGGATAAAATTAAGTCGTTGGTCGATGCAAATCGTCGAATAACAACTCGAGAGATTGCTGAAAGATTAAATTTGTCTAACGCAACCGTTCACAAGCACATGAAACGTCTAGGATTAATTTCTAAGCTTGGCTTTTTTTTTGCTTCGTCGCATTAACGACTGTGATTTGCTTATCAAACGTTACAGAAGTGATCCATTTTTGAAGCGCATTGTTACTGGCGACGAAAAGTGGGTTGCTTACAAGAATGTAAAGCGCAAGAGATCATGGTCTAAAAAGGATGAAACAGCTCAAACCACTTCGAAGGCCGATAGTCACCAAAAAAAGGTTATGTTGTCTGTTTGGTGGGATTTCAAAGGGATCGTTTATTTTGAGCTTTTGCCCGACAATACCACGATTAATTCTGAAGTGTATTGTGATCAGCTGGACAAATTGAGTGATGCACTCAAACAGAAGAGGCCAGAATTGATCAATAGAAAAGGTGTAGTGTTCCACCAGGATAATGCGAGACCTCATACAAGTTTGATGACTCGCCAAAAGCTTTTGCAGCTTGAATGGGATGTGCTACCACACCCACCATATTCTCCAGACTTGGCACCTTCGGACTATTACTTGTTCCGGTCTCTGCAAAATTTTTTGGATGGGAGAACCTTCACCTCAAATCAGGATGTCAAAAACCTCTTGGACCAGTTTTGTGCCTGCAAGGATCAAAAATTTTATGAGCGTGGAATCAATCTCTTGCCCGAAAGATGGCAAAAAGTATTGGATCAAAATGGAGAATATATAATTTCATAAAATGTTGTACACAATAAAAAAAATCGTGTTTACATTGCACTAAAAAACCGAAATTACTTAGTGAACGACCCAATAGAATGCAGCTCGGAAAGCTAGTTAGTAAAGTTGTTTACCAAGCCTAAAATTGTAATCGCCAGCCGAAAATATTCTCAAAATTTAATTTTATTTTCAAATTTTAGCTTTGTGGCTTTCAAAAGACTTAATAATTACGAAAAATTTTGAGACTCTTTCGTGAAATATCTTTATCACTACAACGATATGGTTTATAATAAGTACGGGGCCATACCCAAATTACGTGACCCGATTTTTACTATTTCTTAACCCCTCCCCTTTGATCTTAAAGTGTCTTGTCAAGTTTGAACTTTTTATTTTTCGACTCCGAGAAGTTCTGCTTATTTGTAATTTTTCTTGGTAATTTTTACTATGGTGAACATAATTTTCAATATAATTTTTTCAGGTTCATTGCTGGGTTCGTGACGGATTTCGAAATCCATGATATTGTAAATTGTTAGCTTCAGAACTTACGCCTAAGTCTATCAAAATTTTATTGATTTTATTTTGTTAACTGTTTCCACAGCCTTCAAAGTATTCATATTGCTACTGCTGTTATTTATCCTATTTCTCTTATTGCAATTATTTGCATAAAACCGATTAGAATAGTAAAAGTAATTTTTGCTGGCGAACGATTTTAGAAACAATTTTATAATTGCTGAAAAATAACAGCTTTGGCTTTTTTAGAGGAGTATCAATAATAGTTTATGTCAGTCTACAGGATTAGCGTAGAAAATTCGTTAACAAAAAAATTGAAATCAATTGCCTATTATCATGATCATGTGACCCACCATACTCCAGCTTACAAATAGTTAAAGGTTATTGAGTTCGAATGACACTTGAACGAAAACTATAAAATTCTATAATCTGCTTAGCTGAAATGGAACAGAAAATCGAGCTAAAATAAAAAAAACGATCCCCATACACACACACACGCAATTGTCCTTTTTCATCGTATGATGCTCTGCACGTAACTCGGGGGCGTTTATAATTGCCCTTTAATATAGAGAGCGAACCCAAAAAAGTGATATCGCATGGGAAACAATTGGAACAAACGTTAAGCGCTTAATTTACGAGCAGGTCAAGCGACACAATACCTGCCAGGGATCAACTATTGAGTGAGTGGTGGAAAACCGCTTATAAGGGAACCCGGGAACGAGGGAACCAGTGCACTGAAGAGCTCGTGCAACTTGCACTTTGCACTTGTCGAAATAATTCGCAAGAAACTAATTGTGCACGCGATCATAAAACTGAAGCAAAGTGGATGCGTCGTAATTGTCATTGTCAGGATTCGCGTGTGCACTTGTCACAGGGTCACGCCCCGGCCTGTTGCAGGTGCAACGACGCCTACGCCGCTTTGTGGCACATACGAAGTGCCGACATTGCGTAATTGTCAGCTAGTTTTTTTTTTTGTAGAAGCCGATAGATTCGTTTACTAGTTTAAGTGTTCCGCTTGTGGAGATGCTTGGCTACAGGGTCTTATCCGTGCGAATATCTTTGATTGTAATGCGGTCAGTTGTGGCACTTGGTATACACTAGTCGGATCATGTTAACTTTGCTGGGATACTTGTAACGCTGTAAAGGAATCTGTGGGTATCATATGTGCTTTGTGGATGGAGACCTGTGACTGAGAGGATAGTACGCGCCTGGTAGTGTTTTCTCGAAGAATTCAAATGTTTAGAATTTTTTTTTCAAGTTTTCGTTGGAAACCTCTGGTCTAGATTGAAAGTTCCTATTAAAGCCATTTCTTACTTTTAAGTTTCTATCGGAAAATGGTCAAAATTCGAATTTTTTTCTAAATCATGTAGAACTAGAACTTGGTCAAGGAAAGTATAAATAGTTTTCTGCTCATATAGTTGGAGATCATTTTAGTATGTAAATTTAAAAGTAGTTAGATGCAGGCCGAAATTCAGGTAGCGATCGGATATTTGCGACTTCTTACTTTCTGTTTTGGCAAATATAACGTCACGCCAAAATTAAAATTAAATATATAATGTATGGGGTACAGGGTATTCCACTGTCGGCAACTGGCTCAATTTTGATCAAATTTGGTTCAGTGCTTGGGAACTCTAAAAAACTTCCGAGTGCCAAATTTGGTTATGATATCCATCTAAAACTTTTGGTTTTTTTCGAGGTCCTCTGAAACACCCCTATGGGAGCTATATAATATAACGCCGATATCGAAAAAGTAAAATAAACTTGTCATAGTTACGCATCTAATCTGAAAATTTGGTCGCTCTAGCTCTTACCATCTCTAAGATCTAGGCGTTCATACAGACAGACGGACATGGGTATATCGACTTCTCGAGTCACTCTGATCACACTTTAAGTAACTTTGGGGGGGTCTCCGACATCTCCTTCTGTATGTTACTATACCCTTTGTACCATACGATAAAGGGTATAAAAACGTACTCATTGCGACAAATTCGATCATTTTAGTGTAGTAGCCTAGCAAAGATAGTGTATGCCGACTTTGGCATAACTAGTTTCAACGATCATAAATTTTTTGTGTTTGTATTTTTGAGTTGAGTAAAAATTTTGTCATAAGATATATTACATTATTCTTTGTCACATTTGTAAGTCAAAAATGCGGTAGCTGGAACAAATAATTCACTTGTTGTGGTTGTTGTTTATGCGAATGTTATTTACGAGACACGTTCGCATCAGTCAGGCCTGGCATGGAGTGTTGTAATCAGAGCATCCTTAATAAATCATACATTTATTCCTGCCCCAAAATGAGGAGCAGGCTGGCTCTGGCTCTGCTCGTTCCAATAACAACGTTGCTGTGAAGCAGAATTGTGTTGCATTGCATGTAAAACGATATCACATGTGGATTTGTTGCCCCCACTGCTCTCTGATACATATTTCTGCATATATTGGGGCGCCCCAGTGTCCAATGTCTCCAGTGGTAGCTATGGCTATGTGTATGGGTAGAGCATGGACCCATCATTGCCCGCCGACCTGAACCTTGGTCGCGTTCGTCATGTCAAACGTATTATTAACTTCACACAAAAAGCGTTCGATTTTGCACCGTTTGCTGTCCGACATTGTCGTACTATGTCCCAGCCAAGGACCGCACATTGGACACCAAGACACTGATGATGACGTTGCAACGGTTTTGCACCCAGCAACGTGCAACCTGCTGCTGTTGCCTGCCCCAAAAGATCAAGCGAAATCTTTTGCACATTGTAGTTATGTTTTTTATACACTGCACACAAAGGTGGTTTGGGGTATATTAAGTTGCATCTTGAAGGTATTTTTGACCATCTTATACCCAACTTTGGAATTTCCCGAAATCCTTTCTTGTTGCTCACCTTAATCAAAATTATTATGGCGCACACGAATGGGAAATTGAATTTGTTTAGAATACAAATTTCCTTTGAGAATTACCTATGATTTTGTCTAAGTGAAATTCGGGAGTAGTTGGTTAATGGGTGGGTCCTTGTTAGTCACCTTATGGGTGGCTTTCCGCCAGACTACCAGAGTACCAGAACCGTTCTCAGGAACCCTAATGCAATCAAATGGGAATAAGTCGCGCTGCCATTAGGACACGAAAGGGAAATTGCGTTTTTTTTAGACTACAAATTTACTTTGGGACTTACCCATGAGCTTGTCTGAATGGGGAACTTTCCGCCAGACTGCCAGATTACCAGAATCTGTCTGACCTGAGTATTACTACAGATCGTTCTCAGGAATAAAAATTCTTGAATAAATTTTGATTTTTGGTATACCAAGCAGCTATTGGAAGGTGTGCAGAGTTCAATCTGCAAAATAGCTATCACGACAAGGACATCTCCATCCTGTCTGACAGTCAAGCAGCGATAAAGGCATTAAGTAGAGCCAAGATTACATCCAAGGCTGGTCAAAGAAGTGAGAACTGCACTAGACAAATTAGGTGCTAGGAATAAACTCACGATTAGATGGGTTTCAGGACATAACAATATTCCTGGAAATGAGCTGGCAGATAGACTAGCAAGGACCGGTGCAGCAACACCGCTAATCGGACCCGAACCATACTGTGGGATTGGAAACCACGTGGTACGGGACCTGCTGAGAATGGAGGAGGAAAATAAACGGCTGCTTCACTGGGCACAGACATCAGGACTTAAGCAGGCAAAAGCCCTTCTCTCTAACTACAACCGCAAGAGGTTCAAACTCATGATAGCTCACGGGGAAAATACCGTGAGGATCCTGACGGGCCTCTTGACGGGACACCTACAGTGTCTGGCTCCGCAGCCACTTAAATAAAATTGGCATAGCGGATAGTGGACTATGTCGCTTCTGTAGCATGGAGGAAGAAACTTCAGTACATTTACTATGTGAATGCATGGCCCTTATCAGCAAAAGAAACAAGTTTCTGGGCATGTACGTTCTCCCAACGGAGATCGTTGTTACCCTAAGTCCAATCAAAATACTGGAATATATGCAGGCCATTGGACTGTTGGGTGAGCTCTGAGCCGTGAAGGGGGTACAATAGATCCATTTGGGTCGCAGTACATCTTTATACCCATTAATAATAATAATAATACCAAGCAGCCTGTCGCACGCTAAAGTTTTCAGAAGAAAGTCAAAACGCAGTAGTGTATATCATAGTCGGTACATACAACTGTGACCGGATCACTTGTTTTTTGAGTTTTTTTTTTTGTTTTGGTGTTTTGGGCGCACTCTCGTGCTGATTTGCTGTGTTGACGGTGCATACATTAAGTTCAGTTGTTGCTGCTGCAGCTATACACGCATAGCATCGCGGGATCAGCTCCAAAGCCTTTGCCTTTGCTTGTGCCTGTGCCCTGACTTGGTTGGTCATACAAAGCCGGAAATAATAATTCGATAAATACGCCATGAAGACGCGCTCGCAGAGAACCGTTCGATTTGCTACGTTGCGAATCGATTCAAGAGCTGCCCCTGCAACAAAAACAACAACAACGGCGGCAACAATTTAAAATTGGCATAAGAAACAACTCGGGGGCTGCATCTTGACCATTTACTCTTGAAGTGACGGAAATGCGTATCCAATTCATTTATCTATTAATGAGGTTTCACTGAAGTACAAGGCAGTTGCTAGAGTCTTGCTCTTGACTAGGCGGAAGTGCGCGTGGGAGTATTTAGGCAGCGGATGTAACCTAGTCCCCTTCTACAGCACATAGCACTCAAAGACTATTAACCGATGCGTATAAAATACTACATGCTCCGTACTTTGCCCCTACTTGCACTGCTTTGTGACTGCTGCAGTGCTGCATTCTATCGCTTATCGATTGTGCTGATCATACAGACTTGGCCAATGACTTGGAGTCAATGCGTGCGTGGCTTCCGTTGGGGGCGCACTGTAAACTGCCGCCTTCAGTTTTGTCGCCTTTTGATTTTTATTTTTTTTGCATACAATCCGCGCATATTTTAAAATTAGTGCAGAAGTAAGAAAGATTGGTTTGCATTATGTTTATCGATTGGTTTCTGGTTCGGCTCGATTGGCATTGGAATTGGCGGTATTCAATGTGTAAACTGCGATTGATTAATTTGTTCGAGAGGATCAACCACAAAATGCAACAAGTAAATTATCTCAGTTGTTGTAAGCCCAAAATACTTGAAGTATTTTTGCCGTTATCGTAATCGTCAGAAATGTCGCAGCTGTATGTGTGTGTAACGGTATAAAAATAAAAAAAAAGCCACTACATATGTAAATATGTATCTACTATTTATCGCTCTGCAGTTGTTGTTTCGTTGTACCATCGGGGGGACCTTTTTTTCCCTTCTTAATATTCTTTTAGTTTTTGGAAAACTTTTCTACAGGAACTTTGGAACACTGGCATCGCTAGCTCAAAGACGCTATTTGCCAAAGAAAGTCTCTATTAATTCAAGACACCGCCGTTCGGATTCGGCTATAAACTGTAGGTCCCTGTTCTCTTTGAGCAGTTATTAATAGAGATCCCCATGCCCCCCAGGGGCGACTGACACAATTGTCAGTCAGAGAAATTATTATTATTAAAGTTTGCCCCAAATCGAGAGCAGAATTGCGAATTCCGACACAGCCTGTTGAATCGAATCTGTCGAGAGAAGCGTAAAACCCGGTTGGTGACTACCGTGGGTTACTAAGTTCATGATTCATGAACCGGGAGGCCTGTATAAAATGCCAATTTCTATTCTACCTTTGGCCCGGAGATCCATATTTCAGACAAAATAGTCTTTATCGTGTGAAGTTTTAAGACCATTCCGTTGTTTTTTCGATTAAGGTAAAGAATTATACTTTTATTTTAATCTCAAAGGCATATAAAGCAGAGTCCTCGAAGCTCCGCTAATCACTCTCTGGCAAACACTAGCTTAGAAATTATACATACAAATATGACAGCTTCTTTGGGGTTGTAGTATATTATGTTGGAAAAAGAAAACCCTGAAACTTTTATTTTATGTGACCGTACAGATATCCGACATTCCATAAATTATTACAGAACGAAGATAGAAAGGAACTCATTGGCATTGTAAGATCTAGTCAAGCAATCATTGTGACATGATCACACATCGTATTACATAGCTCGTATTTGTCTTAAAACCTCCCCATCCTTCCCGTTTAATTCAACGTTTGCAAGTAATTTTTTATAAATTTTAGTTTAATGTCCTCCAAAAAAAAAGTTCTTTCTATAGCTAATTGTCTTCCATTATAGAGTAACTTAAGCTCAAAACTTAGAGCTAAAAACAGGCACAGTAGTTGATTTTTTCTTAAAAACTAATTTGTACAAATCTTGCCAAAAAAAAAATATAATAAAAATAAATATTTTAGTTGAGGTAATACTTTGTCGATCAATGGTCGAGTGCGTTTTTTGGGGGCAGGGCTTGCTGACTAGTTGCTCTTGCTGGAATATGAGTGAATTGCTCACAGATCGTCCTGCCACAGCGAGATATAGTCGAGTATATCCTCATCCTCGCCGCCCGAGCTGCACGAGTTGTTGGGATAGTCCTCATAGCTGCTGGACTCCAGCTTCAGGCCATGAAAAGCGCCACCTATGGAGCTGCTATAAGCTTGCGTTGTAGCTGTTGTGGTGCTGCTTTGCTGTGCATAGTACATTTGTGCATCATTGCTGCTGCTGCTGGAGCAGCTACTGGAGCTGTTGGAGCAGCCGCTGGGTGAACTAAGCTGAAGCTGCTGTTGCAAAGCATAGAGCTGTTGCTGCTGTTGTTGTTGCTGATAGAGCAGCTGTTGGCCCTGTTGTGCCTGCCCAGCTGTTGAACCATCACTAGCAACGATGAGCTGCTGCAGACGGCGTATATACTCCACCGCCATGCGCAAAGTATTGACCTTGCTAAGCTTCTTGTTGGCACCAGGACCAATGCCGCGTCTGCCATTGCTTAGATCTGCAATGACAGCGACGGGTATGTGCTGGCGCAGATTGGTAAAGCCATTGTTGACCTGCTTCACACGATTGCGTTCACGTGCATTGCGACGCACCACGGAGTGTCCACCATTGGCCAAAGTCTGTGGCTGATAAGCTGCAGCGGGCTTGCTATAAGGCAAGGGTGCAATATGACGTGGTCTTTGCTGGTAGAGATTTTCTTGCTCGCTGCCCAGTGCCATGATATTACGATTTTCGTTAGACTTGTGGAATAATTTAGAATGCGACGACGTTGTAGACGACAGCAACTGACGACGGCTTGCGCTCTTCTGATGCCCTTCCCTGCGCAGACGCGCTATTTATAGCTGCTCCGGCAGCACCATCAAGCAGCGCAGCGGGGCTCACCTGCCGGTTTGTATCGGTTTTACCTGCGCGTGCAGCACACAAAAGGTGCAAATCGGCAGAGGTAGCGGCGGCAGCAGCAGCAGCATCATCATCAATGGCACTCGCTCAAGGATCGATGCGATCTCTCTCTTTGAGTGTTTTTAGTTTTCTTTGCTGTTGTCGTTTAGTGTAGGGCTCTGGCTCTGTCTCAAACTCTGTATCTACTCCAGGTGCATTTTGAGTGGTTTCGAGTTTTGGGAAGAGTTTCGTTGCGTCGCGTCGTTACAGCTGCACGACTGAGAGCAGCAACCAGCGACGATTATAGCTGATGATGTGCCCCATTGTGGCAGCTTCGTGACGTAGCGTCGTCTTGGCGCTCGGTCGGGTGTCGCGTGCCGGCTGCAATCCGGTTTGCTACGCGTCGTGCGTCGTGCGCCGTGTGGCTGCAGCAAACAATTTGAGCTTTTGCTAATGAAAGTCTTCGCGAATACACATACGCCATGTGTATGTATATAGAAGTATACTACTCTCTATATAGAGCAGGTATATAAGGCGTGCAGCTAGTTATAGGACAGCAGCAGGACCCTATGACACCAAGTGTGCTCTGAACAATTATATAGCGACTCAATAACGGCAACACTTTAAATGCGATCTCTCAAGGTCTCAAGGCTGCTCCCGGCTGGAGTTGCTGCCACCTGAAGTCAACACCTCGGTTGGCAGCAATTTTCTATTAACACTTCGTTCAATGCCGCCTATCACCCGTTGCGTCCCGAAAACCTTGAACCGTCCCAATCCCAGTACCAAACCCAATACTTGTGACGACACAAACAGAATTTGAAAGCATTTAAGTTGCATTTAGCCAAAGGTCAACTGACAAACGGCCAAACTGCTAAACTGCTCATCTGTTCATATTGTCATTCAAAAAATGTCGCGGCACGAACCTGGACAACACGCTGTTTTACAATGCCCAATCCCAACATGGATTGCACTGTGCCGTGACATTGACAGTGGTTTCACGCTAGGCGAACCGTGCAACCAGCCTGCTGTGAGCTATTTAGCACTTCTTTTCGGCACTTGGCATAAATTTAGGTAGACTTCTTGGCAGTATTACGAAACCGTCGAGCTGCATCGGTTGGCTGCAAGAGATCGGACACAATACGCAGCCTGAACACCCGTTGCATCCGAGTTTTGGAATATCAATTGGCAAATGTCGGTCCTGATTGATTTTGATATGAAAATTAAGTAGAAAATCTAAATAGAGCGCATGTTTGGGGTTTTGTGTCTTCAAATGAGCTGCATCATGTCGAAGTGGTGCAAAAGGTGACGCAATCGGTAACGCTACCTGGTTTGGTTGATGGTTTGTGGTTGACTCTAATATACAAAAAAAAAAAAGAAATTTGAAAAAAGTGGTGTGTTGAATGGATTAAGATTTCGGCTACCTATTACTTTTCATTCGCTTTTCGCTCAAGTGGCTATCGTTGGGAGGGACAACTTGATGTGGGACAAACCATAAATGTCGCAGCTTAATTGGGTTTGAGGTATGGCTTTGGCTAACTCTATAAAGGGCTTTTGTGATTTGTACCCAGTACATATGTGCCTCTTCATGTCCCCTCAGTAGCTATTGTGAATAAAAATTTACTTGTCCATCTCGTCATAGTCGCCTGTCGTCGGTTCTTTGCGTCGGGTGCTAATATCTCTCAGATCACGACCTTATTTTCCAAAACGCTAAACAGTTCTATTATGGATTTCTACGCCCATCTACGAACCGCTTGGACAGTATATTCCTACAATTTTAGACTTAAAGATTTAAAACTGGACGTGAACAATCATAAATCAATTTTAGGTCGGTGCCCGACAGTAAGATACCTCACTCTTCCGAATAAATGCATTTTAAAAGAATTGAATTTTTAAGAGAATAGGTAAACCACATGTGGATAAGTGGGGTCGTGTCTATCCACTCCGTAATACCAAAGGTAGCTACTAAGCCCGCTGCTTGGCTCTTCTAACGAAGACAGTAATCACTCGCCATCCACCTAGTGCAAGTTCCATACGCACAACCAGAGAAAGATAGCGAAGCCGCTGCATGTTTATCTGGTGACTATGTCCATGCTGCCGTAGAGCTCATATGGGATCCTACAACATCCGTATTGTGAACCTTACTAGCTGGAGCTTCTTTCAAATGCACAACATGACAAAGCTCTCTCTCTCTTCTTCTTCTTTGTTCCATTAACTCCTAGTGGAGCATAGGGCCTCAACAATTCCTCTGAGCCGTATCCTATTGGGAGCTGCTGTACAGATGTCGTTCCATGAGTAGCGCGCAGATGTAAGTTCGGCAACAATAGTCCTTCTCCATGTTCTTGAGGGAGCGCCCGGCCGGCGGCTGCCTTGTAGATTCCATCCTTTCTCTCAAGCATTGCTAAAATATTTGTGATGATGGTGAGCCCTATCTATAGCCCACTGAGGTCAAAGTAGCATCGATTGGCAAGAGTTATTCTTTGCTTGATCTCCAGCAAGTGGTTTATTGGAGAAGTTTATGAGATGGGGGGGAGGGTCTAAAAAGTATGCAGTTATGCCTGTATCTATTAAAGATTTCAACAAAAACTTCGACTTCAAGGTGTCGGAAAATGAATAAAAATGTCCTCAGCTTTTATGGTCCGTTTAGTCCCCTTCTACCAATGGTTACAATGGCTTTGTGTGTCAGCAAATAGAAGTTTCCAATCCCTTAAGCCTATTCCTACCACAGGGTAATGCTTGGCCATACTAGCCACAATAGAAAGAGTGAAAAGATCTTTCTCAGTGGTTATAATCATTGTTGTTGTTGTGGCTTTCCACTTGCACTTTTTAAAACAACGTGGCAAAAAAAAAAAAAAAAACACCACAACAACAACAACTCCGACCTCTGACGACAACGTCAGCCAGGCATGCGACCAGCCAATGCTCCATTATTATAAATTGTAAATTATTTAACGTTATACGTTTTAATTTTGCTCGAAATGAACAACTTGCCGATACACGGATCGTGGCACCGGGTGGGGGGGCAGAGTTGTCGTACCCACCAAACCCGACCTGAACACCTCTCCACTCTCTTAATTCTCAGTGTTCCGTCCCAAAAGCAGCGCAGCGATTAAACCTTTGTAAAGTGAGACGCCGACTGAAGCACAACATGCAGATATTGTCTCGATCTGCCGCGCTCGCTCGCTCGATCTCTTTTCCACTGCTCCCTCGCTGCCATGTTCCTAGTATGTTCATCTCGCTCTGTTCAGTGGCAGGCGCTATCATTATCTGACACAAAAATTTAATATAAATTATGTTGACATGTTGGCTTAAATATGTACGCATATTGGAGTAGCTTATGCAGACTGCATTTTAGCTCCCGAGCTCAGGAATCGTATATATATATATTTTTTTTTCACTTTTTTGGAGCGGCCTCAAAGCGACCGCGACTTGGTCTTGGTCTGGGACTGTTGACTGTCATAATTGCTGCTGCTGTTGCTGCTGCCGCTGCCACTGCAGTCCATTCAGTGTTGGGAAGTTTTTATTATTATTTTGTATTTTTTTTTGGCCCTAACTAGTTCAATAATTGCTAGTAAGACACAACCAAATTTACGGGAGTGAACGAGAATGAAGTCGTCATTAATATCGACTTGGCCTGTCAATGACTTGACATCGCATCATTTTTTCCACACTTCTTGGTCCATTGCGTTGGATATTTTCAACTTTCGGACACTTTGCGGTACGACTGTTGACGCGCCCCAAGCCAAGGTCGCTGTGCTTGTTGTCCTGTTCTTGTCCTGTCGTTGTTGTTATTATTATTACTGTAGCATTTTGCATAAACTGATATTAATCATCTCTTGCGCAAAAAGAATTGTCCCATGTGGGATATTTTTGAACGCTACTAGTACTACCTACTTGTTAAGACTTAAAAATTTGTAGGGGAATATCTGTGGTGCTGTTCGAAATCAGTGAATTATAGTCCGAGATTTCTTGAAGCAGTCATCGAATCCTACTACGAACTAACGCCAAGTGTAAGATAGGGTCATGTCTCTCCCAGCACTTGCACATGCCTGTATGCTCTTACTCTGGTTATAAATTTTGGGAAGATCGAAACCTCTGGAGTGTTTTAAGCCAGAACTGCAATCTTTCAGTGTTAAGATATTAGGGTCTGGCACATATTTTGGGTAGTGGCTGCTCGATCTAATCGATAAAGTCTACGGATGCGGCAAAAAAGGACCTTACGATAAACTCGAAATTGTATTTACAAATTCTAGTCGTCTATACCAATAGACCCTGTAGAGGGTGTTCGTCGGCATCACTATCATAGTAAGGTCAAAAAGGAGATGCTTCAGATACTTTCTCTCTCATCGCCTGACTCGGAGATTTTGATGATGATGATGATTCATTTCTTTTCTCCTAAGTAAAGCATAGAGATTCTTGGTTGCATTCATCGAGTTGTCACTATTAGCACCTCCAAATCCTCTGTGCTGGCTGCCGAAGCTTGGGGACTAGCCGTCTGTTGCTGGGTACCCCTTGAAGTAAAATTTCCATTGTGGTTTGATGCCATGTTAATCCGACATCTTCAGAGAGTTCAATGAGTGATGGGCCCAAGGATCTATATAAGTGTAGTTCGCCCCCGACTTGGAGAACAGGCGCCAACGCGGTAGTAATTTGGCTCCCCCAAAGGCACCAGGATTTCAAGGTGCCAATCCCCGAGAGGGGTTTTATATGACAGAAACTATAAACTTTTTTGTTACCTGTTGTTGGTAGGCTATATTATGCAATCAATCTATTCTCTTCTGGGTAAAGAAGTTTATTTTATCAATTTTTTTTAGTTCACAATCAATAAAAACAAAAATAGTATTTATACAGATTTTTTATCCCCTAAAAAGGGTCTATTAAGTCCCAACGAAGAAAATGTCTTATGTGATGTATTGTGTTGGAAGGTGCATCGTTCTTCTCCAGTTAAAATGTCAAGATACTTGGAATTTGAGATAAAAGTTATTGAAAGTACATTTGTATCATCGGTACAAAAATGATCAGCTAACAGAGACGAAAATCCAAGTTAAGGCTAAAATTTTACCAAAATGTTTTAATTGAAGAAACAAGTTTATGGTGATGATTGATTATTGTTTAGCTTAAATCTTGAGATATATTGTGCTTATTATGATTTGATTCTCTGAAGTTCTATTTACCGAATATTAAATTATATTAAAATTCGAATTATTTGTTTCTTATCTGTATTTTTTAATTTTTCTATATTTCTTTACTTAACTTAATTCTAAAAGTAAAATTTTATTTTACAGGCGGAAACAGGGAAAAATCTTGGAACTTAAAACTGAAGATGGACACTTAGTATAGTACCAGGTAAGTTTCTGTATTGCGTAATCATCTAGTTTGTTAGGACTATAAACTCTATGAATATGGGATATTGTATTGGGATTCCGCGGGTTCCATTAAAATTTACCAGAATGTGTTATTTGAACGCCGATCTTGAAATCTATGCCGTGTAGGAACATTTTTTGTTTTATTATAAGCTCTGAAACAATCCACAGATGTCTTTTATTTTTTTTGAAAATCGCTCTGAATGCTGGATTTCAGTCATCTCCAAATTCGCACTCAAAATTGCTCTTTTAATCATTTTGTAAAGTTTGGCTTTCGAAAACGAATACGAATTAACAATATGAGGTAGGTATATTAAATGAGTGGAACGTTAGCCTTCAAACAGATCCCTGGGGGATGCTGAGGCACATTGGAAGGCTTCATTGCTGACTTATGTGTTGATACTCGGTTTCTAGGTTTTCAAAAAAAAGCAAGTGATCCACGTAGGGGCTTTCAAAAATAACCCAAGTTTGAAAAACATTTTTTTTTTTTCGTCAAACAAAAAATAATGAAAAATGAGTGGTAAACTAAAAAGTTTTTATTATTTTGACAAAATCCTGATGATGTTATAAAGATTGATTTCAAATCGATTGGATAAAAATAGACTGAGTTATTCGTGAAGCCATTGGAAAAAAAGTGGTTTCGAGAAAAACGGCGGAATGACATGCGCCCGACCTGCCGTAAGAGGCCCCTAAAAGAGAACTAGTCAGATGTAGACATACTTACCATCACATAGAGCCTGAGGCACATTTTTAACATCTTAAAGATCTTCCAAAGATCAGTGTATGCGATTGATTACCGGGTCTGGAGACAATCGCCGGTGTAAAAGGAAAGTCCATAGCTAACGAATATCCATACACAAGTGCCAAAAACCTCACCTTTTTCAAATGCAAAAACATCAGCAACGAATAGGTCTCAGCGATGACATGATCCAGGATCGGAATGCCTGCAGACGTATGCTGAGATTGCATACCCACACCCCAGGAGGAGCATAAGCGAGTCCGAAAAGAGGTAAACAAGGGTTTGGGAGAAGAAGAAGAAATTTTATTTTTTTTCAAATCACTTCGGGACACCATTTCAAAAAGAATTGTCTACCAATTTAGCTAAAAAAAAATGGATTTTCAAAAGATTCTACATATGTAGGTGTTAGCCCTTAATAAAAACTCTTCATACAAAGCTCTGGGCTTCCTTCTCCCCAAGTATAAATTTTGTCTACGAAACGTTTTTAATTAAATCAGCTGAGAATTTTTTTATTTATGATTATTCTCTCATTGAAAATCGAATCGAAAATCGAATGAAACCCAATATTGTCCCACTGCGCATTGGTTCGGTTTGTCTTGGTCATCCAGAGTGGCTGTCAACGCTTCATGGACATCAAATTGGCGTTGACAGATGAAAGTGCGAAAGCCGCTACTTCAGCTGAACCAACCAACAGCATCTGTATGACACCCACTCCTGATTTATGTGGCAATGTCAACGCTGACTGGTAGCCTGTATGTCGCTAGTGCTCCTGTCCACTGTGCTGTCTTCTGTTTCCTGTCGCAGCGTACATCTTGGTTTAAAGTTGTGCTGTTTTGACGCCGTCAATTCTATTGGCCATATTTGTACGATATTTATGGCATTTGGAGCACGAAGGTGCGCACTGATTTTTGATTAATTGTAATGCGAAAACTTTGATTAATTGCAAAAGTGTTTGGGGACGGACACGAAGCAATCCTACGGCTGGCGAGCATAACAATGTGTTTTGTCCGTGTGATTGTATTGTATGTCCAACACCTCGGACATTAGACACCTTTGCCAAACTCAGCTGCCAAATGACGATTTGACGATATATAGTATCGTATATATCGTATATATTGTATACCTATAGATGGTAGCGGTTATATTTATGAGTTGTTAAAAATTTATGAATCCCTGGCAAGCAGCGACCTTCGTGACTTCTGTATCGTTTGCGGCGGCTGCTGTGGATGCGCTGCTCCTGGGCATTTCCATTTAATGAGCAGATTCAGCAATTGGAGTAGCTGTGTGTACTGTCAGAGTGACCGACCGTCTGACCGACCGAACGTCTGTAATTATGCAAAAAGTTGTCAAATCCTGTGGAAATCGGGCAGCGGGGCGTGTCAGCGTGACTATCAACAACAAATCAACGTAGCTGGAACCCATGACGAAAATTGCCAAAATGATGAAATGTGCAGCACAATTGAACGAGTTTTTACACTGAGGCGAAAATGTCAAAAGAAATTCAACTTGGAGCCCCAAGCGACAATTTACATGTCGCACAAGCCGAACCCTTTGACCGATGATGGCCATCAGAGACGACCGCCGCGATCCGCTGCGTCCACGTTCCACGTTCCCTTGATTGCAAAGCAAAAGCAATCAACGCGCGGTTGCCAAACCGCTCTTGGGGCATGGATCGTTGGATGGTTGTTGTTGTTCCAGTTGTTGTTTTATCGGTAGCAGCAGCAGCTTCTGCTTCTGGCACTCACGCGTCGTGGTCAGCGGTGGTGGTAGTACACGTAGTGCACAGTGACGTCAGTCAAGTCGTGCTCGTTCGTCCTGTCACAATTACAACAACCAGAGTGCATGGAGAACGCGCCCAGACTAATGACAACAACAATAAGAGCCACCGGAGCCCAAGTTGACATGGAAACTTGATATTGCACGCGCTTCTACGATAACAAGAAGAGTGGGGCAGTCGGGTCGAGGTCTCATCTTGGTCAGGTCGTTCTTCCGTCCCACTGTCCATCTGTGCGTCGTGCGCGTGCAGCGCAATTAACTTTGTAAAGTTGTTACAACAACAACGTATTAAGGTATAAGCAAAGAGAGGTGGCAACACTTGACATTGAGCGGCACACGCACAATGCAGCAACAGATAAGCCAAAGAGAGTGACAGAGTGGAGGTACTCGAGAGAGAGAGAGAGAGCGAGAGCGAGACCCAGAGAGCGCCAAAGTTGACGTTGACAATTTCACCTGTTCCATGCACTACGACTGACACAGTAACTTACTACTATCGACAATTTGCATGCCACAACGGAATAGGTTAGAGATGTGCGCGTGACACGATGTATGTAAATACATTTTATTTTGGAGAATAAGCCAATTTACTAATTTTATCGAGGCACTGTAATCGGTATTATTTATTTTATTTATTAAGAAGAAGGTTAAACAAATATATTCTTAACCTTCTACAAATTTAGGAGCACTAGCTGCAAGGCTTTCAGCTCGCTTTGAGGATTAACAGTTTTCTATATCATGTTAGTATTTGCTGTATTTTTGATGAAGTTTCTTATGGTGGTAATATTAGCTGTCGTCGGGTTTGACAGTGTTTCCACAGGCCAGGGTAACAAGGCAGTTCTCCAAGAGTTGAGATTGGGGCAGTCGGTGACTATATGGCTTATTGATAATGAAGGTGTGTTGCATTTCGCACAGGCTGGAGCGAGTTTCCTTTTGAGTAGTTGGCTGTGGGTGACACCAGTGTGTCCGATACGGAGTCTGGTAAAGGCATCCAACGGATATTTTGGGGCTTTGTCAGACTGATTAAATTGTTTGTAGTGGTGGGCTATATCAATACACTCATTGAGATGTTTTTTGTTGACGAAGTTGGAGATCAGCCGAAGAAGGTCTTCCTATTCTACTATGTTTTCTAATTGCAGTTGCTGCTAGTTTTGCAATTTTGTCTGCCGCTTCATTGCCCTTTATTCCAACGTGTCCAGGAATCCACACTATTTTGATGCTTTTGTTTTCGATTATAAGATCGCGGATTCGGGAGACTTTGATTTGGGTTTTGTTAGGGGTTTTTAAGGTCGAGATAGTAGACTTGCTGTCGGTACAGACAAATCTGTATTAAAAACGCAGTCGCATACCAATCCAGTTGGGTGCTTACCATTTCGTAACTCTAGATTTTGCGGTGTCTGAGCCCTTAACCTGTCCTGTGTTACTCCTGTCGGAGGCAAGGGATAATACCCATATTTTAAAAGTTCATAAATACTTTCTTCACCAAGTTGTATACATTTTGAACGAAATTAATACACATATTACTTATAATTATAAAGTTGATCCAAGTATAAAAACGCATTTCCAAAAACTCGTAATATTTTATAATTGTCATCTTAACTTTATAATTAGTCAGCTTTGTATCAAAAATCTTGTAGAAAAGAAAAAACTATTTTTTTCGGATTCGTTTTTGCGTTCTTCGGAAAACGGTTTTTGCGATAGTTTTATTTATTTCACCTAAAATAAAACAGGAACATGAAAATTTGTACTTTTTTTTAAATCCCCAATTTATGTGTTGTATCGTGAAACATTGAAATTTGACATACTCACGTGTCATCTCTAATTGGGAGCATGGTCTATATAGCTGATTTCATTGGGCTTGCCTACAACTGGTTTAGAGCCTAGATTCAAGCATTCCTTAAGCTACTAATTAAGGGCAGCTAGCCAGCCACAAGGAGCAGCGAGGAACCACGCGTCAAGCTGCTATAAACGTGGGTCAGGAGCAGAAGCAGACGCAGGAGCAGCGGCAGCAGGGTCAGGGTCAATTGTCGTACATCATTTTGGCTCGTTAACAAGCAAATGAATGGCAACAAGTGCAAAAATGTGACCACACGCTGTGTGCCAAATCGTGTCCGAGCCAACAAATAAAAAAAAAGTGAGCTGAACCCAAATGCAGCTGAATGAGAGCTGGCCAAGGAGCAAGACGAGGGCGTTGAAATAAGTGCGGCAATTACATTTGGATTTGGATCAGTCCAAGTGCAATTATGGCTAATAGAGGCAGGCAGGCAGGCGCAGGCGTAGGCAGGGATGCAGTGTATTACAATTGTAGTATGTATATGCTTGCAACTTCAACACATCATTAGTTGCTGCTGTCAATGGGAGGATTGCGTGTACAGCAGTTAGAACCAAAGCAAATGCGCTGGCTTCGCTGCAGAATGAGGTTTATTGATTAATTGCCATCATTAGCATAGTGGGTTCGAGAGGGGGGGTGGGTTGTGTGGGGACAGAGTTGGGCTTAGTGGCATGATTGATAGGCAGCATTTTGAGTGGACCACCAACGTTGTGGCGGCTGGAATGCAGCGCGTCCTTAAAAGGTAGCAACAACTTTAGGCCATATAGTCAACTGTTGTAAGTTGTAAGTTTTATGCCAACAACAACAACCACAAAGTCATCACGCAAATTGCATGCCACTTGAGCAGGCAAGCAGCGAAATGGAGACTACGCTCAGTTGGTTGGGGTAACCAGAGCAAGCAGTGCACTGCGCTAATTGTTAACAAATTGTGTCTCTGGCCAACTTCAAGTAATGGCCATAAAGACAACACGCAGTACCAGTTGCAGATACAGTTTCAGTTGCAGCCCATGGACATGGATCTGGGTCTGGGTCTTGGTCTGTCCATTACATTGGTAGCACACGCAAGCCTAAACAGTAAATGAAAATCCATTATGCCGCGGAAACTCAGACACGATATGCTGACGGGTTACGATATGACTGTCGGCATGTACCGTTTATTAGACGTTTGCAATTGCAGGGACAACAAAAAAAACGGAAAAAAAAGTGCTCAGCTGCACTACGGTATCTGACAGCCATGTCAGATCTCTCAGATCTCTCGGATAGTTGCCTTTGGCTTTGCATCAAAAGCACTAAATGCGCTCATAACTTTCCTTTATCGGTTTCAATTTCAATATACTACAGTGAAGCTTGGCTATAGCGAACAATGTCAAACGTGCAGTACTTCAGTATGGGTTGCTCTTGCTTTTTGGCAGCTAAGCAGGCTTCACTTTTATAAATGCGGCTTTAAATGCCATACAGCGGCAATTGTTGGCTTTGTGTATTGAGTGCACTGGTAAAAGTAACTAACTACCAGTTTCAATATTGGCCCTTGGGGCAATGGGCCAATTTCGTTTTCACTCTGGGGCACAGCCGCAGGGGCTGGGCAGGACTTCAATTGCTAAGATCGAGCGCAAGACGACCGCAGGCAAAAGTGTGCCCCAGTTTAATTGAAAGCGGTTTTTGAGCTTGGGCTCGAGCCAGACAACGG
This sequence comes from Chymomyza costata, assembly GCA_018150985.1. NCBI lineage: Eukaryota > Metazoa > Arthropoda > Insecta > Diptera > Drosophilidae > Chymomyza > Chymomyza costata. The sequence continues at coordinate 2,058,788 of JAECWU010000127.1, read as the reverse complement.
CCTTGGCGGTCGTCAGGTTGGTCAACCTGGTCAAAAGCTGGTCTGGCATGCGACGAGGTGTCGCTATATCACTGTACACGCTTTTTTTTGTTGCTTTGTTATTGATTGAATTGACGAAATGAAAATTTGTCAATTCTCACCTGGCTGGTGGCGCACCTGTGCAGCAATTGATATTATTGTGGTAATGAAAACAAGCTTTGTTGTTGTTGTTCTGTTGTGGTCGTCATATGGGGCAAAACTTTCAGTTTTCAATGTTTTGACGCCTGCCCTAAGGCAAGGTCACACGTATACACACACACGCACACGCATACGCACACGCACACTATTGCTACACACAAATGCACTTATACAGCCGCAAAAGTCTTTAAGATAAAACGTCGGACAGCTCAATCAAATGCAACCCAAGGCATATCCGCATCCGTATCGCATTCTACAAGAATAACCTTTTAATTAAACCATGCCAAGTAGCGATAAAAACGTTTGACAGTTTTTCCCATATCCTGAAACTTTGGGTACTTTGGGTTTGCGCGCTCTCTGCTTATCGGCAGAAACCGGCACTGCGGTCAAATATATAGATAGTCGCACGCAGCGCTCTCTCGCTCACATTTCGTTTTTTCTGGTTTTTTTTTTATCAATTGTTGGCCAGGACTCTGTCTGCCGCAAGAGGACCACTTTCTGACGTTCGTTGACATTTGGCAAATGACGATTAGATTGTTTTTTTATTATGCGCTGGATTTATCTAAGTGCATTAGTAACGCGCACACACAACAGTCCAGCCTACCGGGTGTGTGTACCCAAGTTGGTGCTCGATCAACGGCTGCCACAGGATCTAACCAGTTTTCGCTGTGCAACACTTGTTTTATCAGTTTTAACGACCATGCCACCAACGACTTGCACGGAGCTCGACGCAGAGCCCTCTTAAAACTTGCCACCTAGCGTTACCTAGAGCAGAGTTCATCATTGTTTGGCTGTTTTGTTGCAATTGAACAGCTGATTGCCACGGCCTCAGCTGACTGACTGCATCCTCTCGGACATTTCATTTAAAGCACATAAAATGTCAATCAAGATAATTTCGCTCGTTCCTGTTTATGGCATTTAAATTGCGCTCCTTGCAGCCGCCGCACAGTGGTTAATTACTTGTTTATTTTGAAACAATGTATAAGCTTAGTGCTAACCAGCTATTGCAACTCTTGTAATTTGTTGATTCTAAGTCGTCAAATAATTATTATTTTTTGGGTTGTGAATGTTGGAAAAGGCTTATGGTGAATCTGTTTTGTCGAAAACCCAAGCCTACGACTGGTACAAAGTCTTTGAGGATGGACGAGAGACCGTCAAAGACATGCCTTGTTCCGGACGTCCGTCGACGTTTACCGCTGGCGATAACTTCAAAAAAGTGAAAGAAATCGTTTTCAAAAATCGTCATACGAGTGTTATAGAGATAGCACGTGAGCTAAACATCAGTCGGGAAGTAGTTTTGGTGGATTATTGGACCAACAACTCATGGATTTTGCATGACGAAAAGGCGCCATCGCACCGAGCTGTGATTGTGAATAATTATAAGGCCAAAAACTCATTCAATATCATAGATCAACCATCGTATTCGCCGGATTTGGCCTCAAGTGACTTTTTTTTGTTTTCAAAACTAAAGTTGCCACTCCGTTGAACCCCGTTTGGACACAATTGAGGCCATAACACAAAATTCGCCGAGGGTGCTGAAGGACATCACGGCCGACGCCTACAAAGCATGTTTTAATGATTGGGAAAAGAGTTGGCATAAGTGTATCACCTCAAAAGGGGGCATATTTTGAAGGAGACAAAATGAATATCGATGAAGATTAAAAAGTTTGCGTTTAAATTACAATTTCCGGAAACTACAATGTCTTAGTGTAACGTGGCTTGCACTTTCATCCAAAGCACTTTTTCGCTCTGATTTTTTTCAACCCCATAACTCTTATTTGCGATCCCTGGTGCTAACCCTTCATTTGGATTTTTTCAGTAAATTCGTTGCGTTACAAATCTTATAAATATTTTTGCTCTGGTTTTAGGCGGTAGTAGTCTGACGCTCTTGCCAGAAGAAGGACATGCTTCTTCGGCGGGCATGGAGAACCGATACATGACATTACCAGACTAGACTTACCTCAAATAATTAAGTTTGTTGCAGCTATAGGGCTAGTTGAGGAGCTCCGGATCCTGCTGTACCATTTGATTAACATCATCTATAAATGTAACCGCTAGATGGCGCAAGCAAGTTGTTACTAGATGGCGCGAGCAGGTTATTAACTATGGATGAAGCAAGCTAAAGGCTAAGCCTCACTACATTATCGACCCATAAACCAGAGCTTCACGTTTAAGTTTATATAAGTTCCTATAAGTCCTACAAGGACTAGAAGGCCGTTACAAATCTCCTCCACTGTTGGCGATCGCCAGACATTTGTTTAATTCGGTGCCAGTTCATTCCTAGATCTTCCAATTCCAGGTCAACTTGTCTGCGCCATGTGTGAGCTGGCCTGCCTTTGCGTCTCCTTTGTCCTTGGGGATTCCAAGCGATTGCAGTTCGAGTTACGTCCGACTCAGGCTTTCTCAGTGTGTGGCCTATCCATGCCCATTTGCGATTTTTGATTGCATCATATACTGGGATGTGTTTTGCTCGCGCTCGAAGCTCGTCATTTGTTGTTGTTTGAGGCCAGAAGATGCTGAGTATTTTCCGAAGACATCGTTTGATGAAGGCTTGGAGTGGTTGTAAGAGGCGAGGGTTAGCATTCCATGTTTCGCATCCATATAAAATAATCGACATTATGTTCGAGTCAAAAATTTTTAATTTTGTTCGAATCGAAAGCTGATTCGACTTCCATATGGACTGGAAGGATCCAAACGCTTGCTTTCCTTTTTTTATGCGGTTGTCAATGTCTGATGAGGAACCACCGTCCTTGGTTATGACGCACCCTAGGTAACAGAAGTGGTCCAAGTCTTCTAGGACCTCAGAGTTTACCATAAACGGGCTACCATTATTTGCCAGTGAACATATAACCTTGGATTTACCAACATTGATTTTCAACCCAGCCAGTGCTGCTCGCTCAACCACTGCCTGTAGCTTTCCTGACATGTCGTTGTAACTATGTGAAAGGAGGCATATATCATCTGCATAGTCGAGATCCTCTAGGTAATCGAGAAGGCCCCATGATATGCCCGTGTTAGAGCGCAAAGCAGATCTCAATACAACATCCAGCACTATGTTGAAGACGCAGCCTTGTCTTACGCCTTTCCCAACTCCCATCCTTTGGCCCAGGTTTAGGCCGTGCAACACTCGACAGGATATATGTAGTATAACGCATCCCAAATAGCTGCATGGTGGAGATTGTCAAATGCCTTTTCAAAATCGTTGAATATCATATATAGTGGAGAGCGCCATTCCACAGACTGTTCAACAATTATACGCAGGCAGTTTACATGGTCGACGCAGGATTAACCGGTGCGAAAACCGGCTTGTTCCCGTCTAAGCTGGGGAGTAAGTACAGCGTAAAACCTACTGTTTAGGATATGCGCTATAGTCTTGTTAACCATGCTCAAGAGTGTAATGCCTCGCCAGTTATTGCACTTCGTTAAGTCGCCCTTTTTTGGGATCTTGACGATTACGCCTTCTTGTAGATCTTCAGGTAGTGTTCCTGTATTCCAAAATGCTAAAATAATAGGGTGAATGAGGCGCGCGCTGGTTTGCGCGTCAGCTCGGAGTAAGGATTGAAGCGGGTCCATATTTGAAGTTGTTCTTCATCGGTTGTAACGAGGTGCCCGTTGGTATCCCTAAGCGGTTTATTTGAGAAAGAGAGTAGTTTAAGTATTTACTAGGAATACAGCATTTTTTTTCCTCATTTTCTTTCATATAACCGCCTAGCCAAATTTTATAACAAACTCTTTTTTTAGCACTATTTTCGACAGCTTGCTCCACTGTGCGTGCCGTCTACGTTTTTGCTTATAGTAGCTGCGGATCGCATACAAGTGTTGCAGGCTGACAACTTTTTCCAACTTAATTTCATTTTCAAATATTTGCTAAAACTAAAATTTTGGATCTTACGAATTAAGCGATTACAATGCTATGTGGTTACTTTCTTTGCGTTGGACCGCGCTGTGGCAGACGCTCGTCAAGGGCAATTAAAAGTCATTGGCAGCGACAACATTAAGCATGCCGCGAAGGTTTGAGTTAAGAGCAGTTTTGTTGGGGAACCCGGTTAGTTGTTGGTTTGTGGGGGGGAATGGTGCAGTTTCAGTTGCAGCCTGATTAGCCCTGCTGTGTTTTAAACAGATTTCATTGCTTGGTGTTGACGTTGAGTGCCTATTTCACGCATCTCAAGATTTAGTCAACTCCCCGATCCCTTGACCAGTTGCTGCGTCTCTTCTGCATTTCACTGCATGTGAATTGTGCTGAAATCAATTAAGGATTTGATTAATTTACGTAAAACTTGGCTTAAAGCGTGCCGCATATGCGTTTATAAGGTGTTTTTTTTTCCCAATCTTAGGATTGCTTTTAATTGAAATTTTGCTCGGCATGCAATTATGTTTATGTGTCAGTAAAACAAACTACAGTAGATATTCGGGTAATAATGACTACGCCTTTGGGAAAACTTTGTTGCAAACCTGGACTGCTATGGTGGAAAATTATGGCTGACTCTAGAGCTGACTACATATCGAAGAGCTTTCGAGATCTAACCAGTACGAGATGATATTTTAGACTATTGTGGCGCCTATGTAGCATCTTGGCGGTAAGCCTGATCCTCTGGAAATCAAAGCAAGGTCTGAATCCCAGGTTTGGCAACTCTAACTCTCATAGTTCCCTAGTTCTGGGCGTTCATACCAACGAATGGATGGAGATGTTTGTATGAATTTTTTTTGTCATATTGGCTGTAGCTTCGACGGATCTCAGTTGTCTCACATTGTTTTATCTTAGAAAGCATAGGCATCTATCGGTTAATGTAACCTTGTTCCCAAAGAAAAAATTATATTCCTGCATACTACGATATTCCTGAAGACTAATCCGAAAAAGGAAATGGTCATAGATTGGCCACACTCTAAGACGGCCACCCCAAGACATTGCAAGAGCAGCACTCGAGTGGAGTCCGCAGGGCCATCGACGCCCCGGAAGACCATGAATCACCTGGATAAGAATGGTCCGAAATGAAGGAGCTGGTCAACATATGACATGGAACAAGCTCAAACTATTGGCAACTATTCATATAGCATAATCAAGTTTTTATATTGTATGAATAAAGGAATATATATATATATACTAAGATATTTAGATATCGAGAGTATTCAACGAGCATGTGCTGGTAAAATTTTGTGTCTCTAGCTCTTGTGATCACCCATAGTGTTCAACGCGACAGACAAACATATCTCTATGGCTACCCGAGGCTCTGATAAGCAGGACATTTAGTCTACCACGCCTTCTTCTGACCCTGAGGGTACAGTGCAAAAGCCCATACAATGTTACTTACTTATTTCCATTGTTGCTCTTAATCGATGTTCACTGTACTGTATTTCTACTTATATATGCAAAACGAAAGACTTAAGCAACAAACTTGATTGCTGTGCAACATTTTGGGGCAACATGCAGTTACAGCCAATTAAAAGCGTTACTTTCAACTGTTTATTAATGAAGTAGTCGCTGGCAACTTTGGCCTCCGAATCCTTGCCTACAAACACAACCCCCTTGCCACCTCCCGCACAGCAGCGTGTAATTATGTTGCACACACGCTGCTTTCTTAATGCCACTTAAGCTGCACAATGCGCAGCCGTTTGACGCGCTTACAGGGTTAACCAGGTCCAAGCAGATGCACTCTCAAGCGCCCCACAGGGTGCCACATTTGGACAGCAACAACGACTAACTTAATTCATCATATAGGATGTAGTATGCCCCAAAAGAGACATGCGAAACGGAAGCCATAAATGGCAGCATGAAATTAACGCTTCTAACCCAGAATTAGCTACTTTTTAGGAACTTCTACCAGGAACTGCTTTGCTAAGCAAACAAGAGCAACAAGCCGGTCCAATCCAAAATGGATTTATTGCATTTGAAAAACCAAATTAGGGCTGGTCTCTAATGACAGGATCGGCTAACTGGGACTTGGCTGCTCGCGCTGGGGTTAAGTTTGCATTTTACACTTGGTCAATATTTGCACAAGTTGCCAGAGCTACGCAAATTTCTATAATTTGCATGTGTGGTTTTTTTTTAGGATATGTGTAGAGCTCTATGTAAATCATTTTGGCCGTCTGAAACCGCTCGAAACCGCAAATTAACAACACGTACTGATGTGAGTGTGTGTGTGTGTGTGGCAGCTTACCACCGCAGCACAGTGGTCAAAATGATCAATCAAGTTGAAATCAGCGGTCGTGCTCCGGAAAACGAATACAAACATTTTATTCGGTTACGTTTTAAACCGAATTTTTGGTGCTCCACATTTCACCAAAACGAAATTTTGATGTGGTTTAAACCCCCTGTTTTGTTGTAAAAGGAATTAAAAAGAATTGGCAAAATTTTAAAGTTCAGGACTGGGTCCTGATAAGCCTTAAAAGTAAAAGCTAGTCATCAAGGGGAATTTGGCAGCAGCTGATTGACGCAGCTCCTCTTCAGCCCTGTTATAAGCAAACTTCCCAAAATTTTATTTTCTGCATAGCGATAATAATGAGCTCTCAGCCTACTATCGGGTCTACACGGTACTCATATAGAAGTCACGAAGAAGTGTTAAACTACTGACTTAAGGTGACGTTCTTGCGTTTTGGCTTTCGAATGGGTTATAAGCAAAGAAAAGTTATTTTTGTAAATGCAATATGAAAAATGTGAAAGCTTAGCACAGAATTCTATTTGGGGAAGAGGCTACAAAATTTTTTGTTTCTGCTTCTTTCCTTAATACCCCAAGCTAGAGTGCACTCTAGCTAATCAGTCTAAGCTCTAGTAAAAATTTCTATTATCCAGCTGTTCAGCTCTCGAAATCTTCACAGCAGCCGCATTTTGTATAACCGCCCATTAGCATTTGAAATAGATGCAGCCCTTTGGCCCACTGTGCGCCACATCTCGTTAAGGTCGCTGCGCCACTGCAGCAACGTCCTTAATGTTTTTCAATAAATTTTTCAACTGCCACAACTCTGTGGCAGCCACGGTGGCGTTAATAGAGCAAGTGTTGTTTTGCTCACTTCTGGCGTTAAGTGTTTCGCGCAGCGTGCAGCCTTCATCAGTCTGTGGCAGCATCACGTTGAATAATCGAAAAAATTGAATATGGAAAAAAAAATACAGCAAAATAATATATGAATAAATACTACAAAATGCTGCTTTCGCCTTTGTTTGTTTTTCGAAAGTCGATCTCTTGCCACGCCCACAACACGCCCGCTTGTCCAGCCGCATAAATCATGCGGCAACTGTGGGGTTGGCTTGTTGCAAGTTTCCTGTTGCCTTGGCCCTGGCTTCTTGTATTGTAATTATGTGTGAATTTTGACTCAATGTCTTTCGTGTCCTACCGTCCAAGTCATGCAATTCCGTCCCAGCTGCCCCACAACGACAGCGGGTGTTGTTGCATGCAAATGATGCCAAAACAAGTTTTGTTGTTGGAATAAAAAATTAAGCAGCACCTAAAAATATGCTTTAAAAAGCGGCGTCTGCCGTATGCCTGCTCAACTGCTTGACAACAAGCAGTGCGGCTGCAAAAAGTACTAGTTACATACTACTGTTCAACTACGACTAAAATAAAAAGTCGTTAAAGGGTTCTAGTGTGTCTGCTCAACTGCTTGATAACAAGCAGTGCGGCTGCAAAACTAGTCCAATACCTAAGGCTAAAAACTACTAGCGGAATGATTTCAATAAAAAGCACATACCTAAAAGGATTTTGGTTACAGAGGCAAGATCTTTATGGTCTCTTTGGTGCTTTCCTTGTGGAGTCTTAAATTTTTATGCATTCCCTTAAACACTAAGGAAGGTGAATTCAATAATCGATGTTGCGTCTAATAAATTGTATAGAAATTTGTTTTTTGATTTGTTTTAATTGTGAAGAACAATGAACAATCAAGTCAAGGTTTCAACGATGATCAGGCTCACATAAGTCTTCAAACGAATTTTGATGGCTCTTTCTTATCAACTAATTAAAACTGAGTATTGCGCCAGTTTATAGGATTAGGTGTCTGATATAGAAAAGTTTTTGTCTATAGTTTTTGAAAACTTGCATCTGATCTTAATGTGGTACCTTTACAGGGTATACGAAGTCTGAAGGTATATCAAGTCTCTCCTTCCTAGGTCTATAAGATATAGATGTTCATACGCATCGCCTTCTACTGCCTATAGCAGTTAACCTTCAACGCCCTTGATGCCATAAAAACAAAGATAGGTTTGAAAAAAAAAACCAAGTTTGAAATATTTTCATAATTTACATACTAATTTCCATTAAAAGATCTCTACAGTTCCAAACACAAATTGTACATTCAAAAATATAAAATATTTTTCGAAAATCTTACACATAATGAAAAAAAAAATACATACATGAGTTTACCATTATTATGTGTTTGAGTGTGTGCGTTTGGGTGACTGTGTGCGTGTGTGTGTATGGGTGAGTCAATGTCCGTCCTTTGCGCATGGTCTTTGACAAATTATAGAAACTACTCAACAATTGTATTTTAGCTAATATAGTAGAGTAGATGTAGTATGGAGTTGTCTTCGCTTAGCCGCGATGATGATGATGATGCCACCAGCCCGATTGACGTGCATTTACATAGTTCTTGAGGCCATCAGCCTGTCCATGTTGCGGGAAGAGATGTGGCCCACTGGTCTCATAGGTCAAGCCATTGTGCTGATTGAAGACATAGGCCTTGGGCACATCTGCACCCGTGGAGCCTACAGTGTTGGAAGAAACGCTTACGCTGGACACTGGACCTGGTCCGCTAGCTGGCGTGCTGACACCGGCTGGCAAATATGTGCGACTAGGTGGCACCCAAGGTGTGCTTGGCAGCAGCTGCTGTGGCTTCTGTGGCAGCGGCAAAGCTGGACGGTAGGGCTTGGTGTAGAGTGGTGGCGCCGGAGCCAAGGCGGTGGGTTTGGGTATGGAGACAGCGTTGGGTGGGCCATAGGCATTGTTGCGAAGATCACAAACTGTGTTCTCTATAAGTGTGGCCAGCGGCGCTGTATAGATACGGAAGTTGACATCAGTATAGTCCAGATCGGAGAGCAAAAACACAGGCATGCGATCGGATAGCACCCAGACATCCTTGTTCTCATCAATCTTGACATCGGCAGGAAAAACAAGGCCCACATCATCACGATCCACAATGCCGTGGAATTGCGGTGAGTAGGGCATAGATGAGTGCCAGCAGCCCACAGCATTCTGATCCACCAAAGCGAAAAGCTCAATGCCATCATCGCTCATGACGCGCGCAGTGGTATGAGCATTAGGACCGCGTTCATCCAGTGCCACAAAGTCATGATAACTGTCCTCGGTACGGGATTCATCACGCAAAATGCGCGTGGAGACGGCAAACTGACGATGACTGGCCAAGGGACTGAAGTAAAGCGTGCGATAACCATCGGAACGTATGGGTGATAGGGCAATGCCAAAGATGCCCTCCTCACCCCACTGGAAGTTCAAGCCGGCAATGTTGTAATCACCGCGCAGTGGATCTGGAAAGAAATAGGAGTGCGCCGAGAAACGCCAAGATTTGTTTTGCTCCCAGCTATAGACAATCAGGCCATAGCCCAGCTCATCCGAGAAGTAGGCATAAGCATCATCACAATTCTTGCCAATGTCCACAGCAATATTGGCCACAAAAGTGTTGGGATTTGTGTCCTCGGGACGCAGCTCATAGCGACGTATACGTGTATTGGTGGTCAGATCAAAGACATTAACAGCATAGGGACAAGGATTGGTGGTGGTATTACCAATGCCCACAGTGCCCGTATCCAAGACCCATAGACGACCGCACTCATCTACCTTGATGCGATAAGCGGTGGTAATACTATTGGCACAATCTCCAGCCGTATTACTGCGCCAATCCGGATATGGTATAAGCTCGGGTGAGCCCGTCACACTGTGATCCATATTGATGTAGGTCAGCGTGGCGGGTATGCCTGCAATGAAATGGCGAGGAAGAGAGAAGTTTCGTTAAGATATTGTTCAATCAGTTGCATGTATGCATGTTTGGCATGTGGCAAGTGCCACAAGTTGCGTGTAATTTCCGTTGGCGTCATTACCAATACATTAGCTGGCAGCGGTTGCGATTTCCGCTCTAATTAACGTCCCACAAATGCTGTCACCTGCACCAACAACAGTTGCTATTGTGTCTGGTTAATTTGGCAACCAGTTGACTTCCCACTGAGCAGCTCAAGCATTACTGCCACAACAACATCTCTCGTTAAGATTAGTAGCATTTTAACAGCTTGCCAACGCCTCTCAGTTTATATTCATTTAATTTTTGCGTCTCCTTGGTAAGCTGTTTGACGAGGGCAGCTTGAAGAGTATGTACTTGGATAAGTTTGGAATGCCAAAATACAGATCTAAACACCAGCTGATCTATTAAATTTCAGCGGAAATAAATATTTTTGTTGGGTAACTCCCAGACCGACCTGTCCAGCAAAGTCTCTTCGTCAGAAATCGTAATCATTAGTTTCACGGAATGATCTTAGCTGTGGCCTAGCTCGTAAGGAAAATATCTAATATATACTATAAGCAGGGTCGGACTGTGTTATGTGGCGGCCCAAGGGCCCGTGAAAATATGGCGACCCTCTTAAAATTATCTACGTAGAGATAGAGAGAGGTTAGGTTAGGTTAAGGCGGCAGTTAGGACGTAACGTCCCAACTCACTTAGGCCAGATAAAAATTGGCCCGTTGTGATACCGCAGGTGGGCTTTACTGCACCCTCCCCACTCAAGATACTCTATTTTACAGCCATCCGGTGGCCTCAATCGAAAGGCATTTCGGACTCTTTCCTGAGAGCTGGGATAAGTCATTTAGGAAGTGTGACTTGAGGAAGCGAAACCTTGTTCTGCATAGTCCGGGGCAGTGACAAAAGAGGTGCCTCACCGTCTCCAGCTCTTCCTCATCATCACAACTTCTTCAGAAATCATGATGAGGTGCGTTAAGCCTTAATGCATGAGCTCCCTCCAGCTAGTGTCCGGTGATTGCTCGGATTACTTTCGAGCACTGGGCTCTGCTTAAGCAGCAAAGTTCCTTGTTTCTTTTCCTGTAGTACACCGGTCAAGTTTGCCGTGAGATCCTGCACGTGTTGGAAATTCGATTCCACGTTTCGTTTGCAGAACGAGTGAAATGGGTCTTTATGCTTAAATTGCAGCTGGCCATAGGAATACGCAGACGCTCCTTATCCTGAAGGAGGATGCGAGAGAGTGTATAGAAAACTAAATAAGTTTTCATCATGTGTCCCCTACGGAATACTCTTACACAAACAATGAAACACCCCTCGAATTAGTTTTTAGCCTCTTCAGCGTCCATGTGGGGGTCTCTACTGTATCTACTGCATGGCTCTATGTGTTGCCATTATTCACGCCTCTTTAGCGCTACCTGTCATATCCATTACTTAAACATGTCAAAACGCAACGCGTTAATTGATTCTCCTTGCTCCACGTTGATGTCATCATGGCTGCGCACCATGGCTCCAATGGCTTTATAGTAAATATAAATTGCTATTAAAGTATTGTTAACCCGCTCCAGCCAGTTTTCCAAACTAGCTCCTAGCTTAGTTTTTTGCATAAACTTGGGGCTTGGCGGGTCTCCATCTACAATGTCTACTATGTGGTATATAAGGCGGACCAATCATGTTGTACCCGTTTAAGCAAACAAATGCACATGTGTGTATCATTATTAGCTATTAGCAATTAGGAGATGATTGCTTTGACATGACAATGGCGGCCATTTGCTATGCATTTTAAATTGCTATGGACACAGTCCGCGGGGGCTGTCGCTAATCTTAAGAGATTAGAGATTTCGATTTGACATGCTGCTAATAACTAATTGTTGTAAGTAGCTTTCAATATTGACTTGATAATTGACTAGGTATGATGAATTGTGGAACTTTGTTACAAATATCTACAGTACAGTCATACAGTGTTTCAGATAGTTCAATGTCTTGAGGGGCTCTAGATAAAGTAGGGCGCACAATAGATCCCAGGGGTTTCAGTGCAGTCAAAAAAATCGTTACTTTGTATAGCAGATTCTATACCCTCTACCTTATCTAACAGCCGAAGAGAGAAGGAGTCGTTGGAGCCCCCCTCCAAAGATACCTACAGCATGTTCAGGTGGCTAGAGTAATTGATATGGGCGAAAATAAGTGAAGCGGGCCAATTTTTGGTCGATCTCTTCGATTTTAATGATTTGTATTGCAAAATTCCGATTATGTATCGAGTTTTCGATAACTGAATATTGGATTTTCCATTTTTAGACTTTTTCTTGACAAGCCATATCTACTAAGCGAATAAAGATATTGTTGCAAATTTTTTTCCCTGATGGATTAAAAAATAAATTTTTTTTTTCCTTTTTTTCAACAGTGTTGTTTTTGAGTGAGAGAGATGATGAGAAAGCAAATTTTTTTTTTTTTTTTATATCGGGGCTACCCATATCCATAGCGGTACTACATAGTAGCCCGAGAAAAAAGTTTTAGCTGCATAATTGGTTTGTTCATGAAGATATCAAAAGTTTTTTAGTTTCCAAGAACTGAACCAAATTTTATCAAAAACGGTTGACTAGAAGTTTCTACGCCATAATGCGTTTATTACCGAAGATATTGTAACCAAATTCGGGAATCAAAAAGTTTTTTGGATTATGCCAAATGGAATCGGTTCATTTATTGGTTCTGTTGGCACAGAGTATCTCAAAGTCGTTAAGGTTCGTCTTTAACGTAAGCCATTTTCATTTTTTTTGAAATTAGCATTCGATAGAAATCAAGTTTTTTTTTTTTTTAAATTATGATAGTTTGAGCTATTATGAGATTTAATCATATAGATTATGTCTATATTAAAGAGCATTTAAAAACTACCAAGGAATTATAAGAAAAGGCATTTATAGTTCTTTAGTTAAACATTTTTGGAAAAAGGTGTACATAAAAAAAGTTGCTACAAACAAAGATATTTTGCGTTAAGGCCCATACGCAGCATGCAAAAATTTGGCACGAAATGTCAAAACTTCATAAAAAAAAAATGTAATACAGTCGAGGCGGTGCCCGACAGTGTAATACCCTGTACCTTTTTTTCTCGAAAAAAGTTTTATTCCTGCATATTCCTTCTATGAACTTTCCAATTGGAATATTTTATTTGTTGGTGCAAAACGATATTTATACCTATAAGTTCCGCAAATTTTAACCGATTTTGATGAAAATCGAAATTTACTTTAAAGAAGTTATTTAAAGTATATGGGGTAAGTTTCAAGGGGATATGTTGAGGGGTGTGGGAGAAAACACGGTAAATCGATTGCGGGGGGTGGGGGGCCTGCATTGATAAAATTTTGATGTAGATTGGTTCATTAGAGCCACATGAATCAGCTTACCAAAAATTGTGATTCTAGTCCATTTATTACTATAATTACGTAGAGTCAAATATTGACGCAATTTATAGGGAAGGGGTAGTGAAATTTGTACATTTTAGGCTATAACTTTTGTTGTATTTGTCCGATTTTGTTTATTTTTGACATACAGATGCATGCAACCACAATGCATCGCTCTGTTAAATTTCAGACTAAAATATTAAACGGTGTAGTCAAAAACCGCGAAACTCTGCTACGGGGAAACGGGGAAAGATATGGACATGATTCAACAAACTTGATCTTCTCAGGAAATATGCGCATCAGCTGGTAAAGTTTCGTATCTCTAGCTCTTATAGTCTCCGAGATCTAGGTGTTCATACAGACAGCCAGACGGACAGACGGACAGACGGACATGGCTCAATCGCTACCCGAGGTTATGATAAGCATTTTGGTATAAAGGACTTGGGGTCTGCCACGCCTCCTTCTTGCCGTTACATACATTGCACAAATCTAGTATACCCTTTGTACCTATAGGTACAGGGTATAAAAATCCCAAAAAAGGGATTTTTTTTTTTATATCCCAAAAAAGTATATTTTTTTTTTATATGACGTTTTGACATTTCGTGCGGAATTTTAGCATGCTGCGTATGGGCCTTTAAGTATAACTGACATTTGAAATCCAGAACAGACCTGATTGTTTTCCGGACACAGGGTGCAGTGTATCCCAATGTCCTGTGGCGCCTCGACTGTATCAAATTTGTATTCTATTTTTTTGCTGTTTTGATTTGGTTAAGAGAAATATTTGGCACACAACTGACAGTGCCTCGTTGCAGTGACTTGCGAATTGCGTAATTGAAAATTTAAATTAATTCCATGTTTTAGGATTGCAACAAATCTGTGGCATACACAGACACACACACGCATACATACATACACATAGAGACATCGTGCACTCGACTGTGGCCTTTTAATTATGTGCGAACCGAGGCACGCTGATAAATCTAAGTACGTATACGCACCGTGGTTTCTGCACAAATTTAACTATTTCAAAATTTAAAGAAATGTGGGCATGTTAAAGACGTGCCACATCGACTATTATATGCCCTGTACTTTGCTTAATTTTTACGATTTATTTTTAAAAAGAAAATGTTTTTGCTAAAGGCCTATACGCAGTTCGAAAATTTTCGCGCGGAATGGGATATCCCTAATGGGATTTTTTTTTTTTATATGAAGTTTTGTCATTCCGCGCGAAATTTTTCGAACTGCGTAGACCCCTTAAACAGTGAAAAACTTAAAAAGTTAAAGATTTCTGATATTTAAGCATACAAACCTTCTTGACTGTAGAGCTGCTTGACAAAAAGGGCTCAAATTTTGTTATTTTCGGCAATTAAGTTTGAAGTACCCAAAAGATTTTTTACTTCAAAGAATGCATAGTGCATAGAACAAAGTGAGTTCCAATATCGTAACTACAAAAATTTGGAGTAAAGGCCTTTACGCAGTTCGATAAATTTCCACGGAATGACAAAACTTCAGATAAAAAAAAAAATCGCAAATGGGATATTCCAAATGGGATTTTTTTTTTATATGAAGGGATATCCCAAATGGGATTTTTTTTATATGAAGTTTTGTCATCCCGCGTGAAATTTTTCGAACTGCGTATACCCCTTAAGTCGTATGATTTTGTTGCAGCAAAAGTGGAGTTTAATAGCATAAGAACTTGAACGTAAGACGTAAGACTGACCGAAAAACCGATTCGATTTCTTTTCTTCTGCTGCCCACTTTTGGTACAAAGTTTTTTTGGGGTCTTAACTTTTTGCAACCACATATTACAAAGCTACTGACCATAGCGTAGTACTCAAAATGCAGGGTATCGAAACAACGTGGGTAATAGCATGAACGTAGGCAACCGCAGTGACAGGCAACATTTATAGGTGATTATTAATTCGTTTTGGTTTGTTGTTTGTTTTGTTGTTGTTGTTTGTTTTGTCGTTGTTGTTGTTTGTTTACTTATTTACTTTTTATTACGGTTAGCTGATTGTGGTCACAAATAGTTGTTGGTTCGTTACAAGTATCCAACAATTTGCGCTCACTGTAAGCACTTACAGCGCTTTAAGAGATTAAGTTCACGATGTCATGGTGACGTCACTGATTCAATTTCAATTGCTAATTTGTATGATAAAATGCATAGATTATGTTCAAACTGACACAAATCTTTCGACTTGTAAACAACTGCACTCGAAACGAGTTATGCATTATAAATAATAAATAAAAATGCAAATATGTATTTATAATAATCTGTGGTTTTAAGAAATCAACATCTGGGTCGCATTCGGGCTAGGTTCTTGCAGCTGCGAAGGCAAAAGCTCTTTTAATTTTTTGGTAAAAATTTTAAGGCAGTCAATTATAAAATACTCTAAAATTATAAAGCATTACATCGTTCGAAAATTTGATGTCGCTAGCTTTTATGGTCTCCGAGTTCTAGGTATTCGTACAGACGGATACGGCTTATGGACTGTCATTCTTTCTTCTAGATTTTGAAGATTTTTACACATCTATTCCTTTTTTCAGTTTCAAGTGATTTAAAAATCTTCTGTACAGTTTCTTTGAAGCATCTGATTAACTTACAAATTTTGAGCATATTCAATAAAAGTCGGAAATTTGATACCACCCTGAAATTCGCAACTATGATTGTTGCATTATTTTTTTCGAAGAGTTTGACTAAAATACTAAAACCACCTTGTTCTAGTGATATCGAAGCGCCAAATAAAATATTAAACCAATATTGGCTACACATATAAAACTGAGCAACAAAAATATACAAAATTTAGAAATATTCGGCCGTGCTCCGAAAAACGATTCCGAACATTTTATTCGCTTTGAAACCGAACGTTTGGAGCTCACAATTTCACCAAAACGAATTTTTTTACTTTGAAGCCGAATGTTTTGTTGTAAGAGGAATTAAAACGAATTGACAAAATAGGTTGAAAAGTTTACGCATTTGAAACTGAAATAATTTTTGAAATATACTTTGATGTTCTTAGTTTATATGTATGCCAACCTAAAGTTATATATTTATTGACAATTATTTTAAATTATTTTTTTTTTTTGCTGAATCAACTCAAAAAATAGTATGCATAACTCAAACCGAATTTTTATATGTCTATGTTTTACATAAAAAAATTTTCCTTGTAATAGGCTAGTCATAAAGTCATAGTTTCCCTCGAAAGGTGCTGTGCTAACAATGAGTAAGGGACATATGAGTAGATGGCGATAGCAAAAAATTCGGATTTGTGAGCACGCAAAAACGAATCCGAATAAAGTTGGTTTTTGGTTTTTTTTCGTTTACCGATTAAGTGGAAGTACTAACTGTAACCTATTTAATTGATCGTTCCGATAATTTTCATTCACTAATATTGTTACGAAAGTGAAAAAGTACGTGAAATCTCGTTTTTACTCTCTCTTTAGGCGTCTGGTTCATGAAAGACAAAGGAACATGGTTAAGTAGATCTCTTTTGTCGTGCTGATGGAATGTACGAAGTTAGAATAAGTTCGAGCAAATTTTGGAGCGGATATAGTCATGCAATTACAACCCGCTTAAAAGGCCCATACGCAGCATGCAAAAATTCCGCACGAAATGTCAAAATTTCATATAAAAAAAATTCTCTTTTTTGGGATGTTTTAATGTTTCATCATATAAAAAAAAAATTTCCTTTTTTGCAAAAATTCCGCACAAAATGTCAAAACTTCATATACAAAAAAAATTTCCTTTTTGGGATTTTTTTTTATTTGAAGTTTTGACATTTCGTGCGGAATTTTTGCATGCTGCGTATGGGCCTTTAGATAAAACATTTTTTGCTACTTTGCTGCTTGACCTTTGGTTATAGGGTACGGGACATTGGTGTTTCTCATAGGTTCATATCCTGAACCCATATGAGCCTAGTTGACTATGCGTTTAATCAAGGGAAACTGAGTTCCACATTTTTTTATTTTTTTTGTTTATAAAGGCCCTTACGCAATATGCAGGAATTTCGCGCGAAATGTCAAAACTGCAAATACAAAAAAAAGTCCCAAATGGTGGGATATTATTTTTTATATGAAGTTTTGACATTTCGTGCGGAATTTTTACATGCATCGTATGGGCCTTTAGGCTAATAAGTTCACTTTTAAATTTTTTGTAAAGCTTGCAACACCTAAGTAAGTTAGTAGCCATACGTTACGGCTACTCGAAGAAAGCTTGGCCTTTGAGAAATTCGGTTGCACTAAAAAAGTTAAGTCCGAAATCGATTAAAAAACATATTATCTGGCTAATTAAGTTACCGAAAAACTGCTATTGATTTATAAAGCGGTTAAAGCAGAGAGAAGAGAAATATTTCAATAAAAAGTCTGATGTTGAACTTACCAAGAACAAGCATCCACAAAATTTTAAGTAGTATAAACTGTATTAGATTTATGATGGATTGAGTTATTTTATACTTTTCACTTTTCAAACTATTTAGCAAAAATGAGCCACCTTGTATATCATAGACCACCAAGCGCGATCTAAGGTATTTCCCATAGTTATGAGAGCAGCTCTAAGCAACAGAATCTTTGAAGGAGAGTTAAGTAAACCCTCTTCAAGCTTGCTTTAAGCCTGAAGCACGCCTGGAAGCTTCTATACTTCAACACTTCTAGAAAATCAAAAAGGCTTACAAATAGTTGCTCTTTATGTCTCTTGCCGTCCAACTAATGCAGCTAAAAAGCTTTTAAATAAAGTGCCAAATATTGTTTGTGGTTTTATGGTTGACTGTAATATTCGAAACCTGTATTTACCAGACGAGTACTATCAAATCAGGTAACATTCATTTGCCTAACTGTGGAGACTTTTAGAGTTTTTTTTTTTGCAGATGTGGAAACTTAAAATTAGAGCTCACCCATAAAATCATAAAAAAAAAAGCTCCGCTGATTGGTTGTACACCATGCAATGGCTCAGTTTCGTTTTTCAAACGAGAAGTGTAAACACGCACCTGAGTGACGTGGGCATGTGGCAAACCCAAATGGTCTTTACAATATGGCCTAATTGCATCAAAATCTGAAGCATTGTATCTTAAAGTTATCGTTGGAAAATACTGAGTGGTTTATTTTGCTAGAAAATTGCACAAAAAATATGCATGTTTATCTAAATGATTTTTTAGGAAATATTTCGCAAAATAGTGCAGTTGCAAGAAGTCTTAAAAATATTTTATAATGCACTGAAAGATGCTAACTAAGTACCCAGTTTTATTGTAAACTAATCATAATACATTTAACTCGTGTTTTACACGGTAGATACGTTACAGAAAAAATGCAAATAAACTATAATAGAATATAAATAAGAATTCCCAAACTAAATTTCTAAAAGATTAGGTAAGTAAAAAAATATTTTTTTACTTTGTGGAAAACAATTTTTTTCTAGACCGTGTTTAAGGCCCATACACAGCATGCAAAAATTTTTTCAAGAAATGTCAAAACTTCATATAAAAAAAATTATCCCACCATTTGGGATTTCAAAAAACAGAGATGTATTATGATAAGTTTTCAATAATACTGGGAAATTTAAAACTAAATAAATTATTTATGTTTGGAAACTTTTTCTTCCAGTTTGTAAAAAAATTGGAGTTATCTAAAAAAGTATAATAAGTAAACTTTATTATAGTCAAAAAAAAGAAAACTTTATGTATCTGGAATAACTTGCCCTACATTTTAAGGAAACTGAGTTCCACATTTTGTTTGTTTTTTTATTAAGGCCCATACGCAGCAAGCAAAAATTCCGCACGAAATGTCAAAACTTTATATAAAAAAAAATTCCCTTTTTTGGGATACGTCAAAACTTCATATAAAAAAAAATTCCCTTTTTTGGGATATTTTTTACGAAGTTTTGACATTTCGTGCGGGACTTTCGCATGCTGCGTATAGGCCTTTATAAGAAATATATTTTTGGAAAAATCCGTCAGTTGCAAATTTGCGTTCTTCTCCAATTTTTAGATGCATCAAAATTTTTTTACTTTCCCAAAGCGTGTAATTGGGTGAGCTACTGGAAACTGCTCCCAGCGATTTTTTAAAACTAATGATGCATAGAGCAAAAAAAAGTTTTTTCGCAAAATTTCAGTTTTCAAACTTAAAGCGCATAATTTAAAAAAACAGATTTTCGTTTTTATTCAATTGCGACTTAAGACCCATACGCAGCATGCGAAAATTCCGCACGAAATGTTAAATATTCATATAAAAAAATTCCCTTTTTTGGGATTTTTTTTTATATGAAGTTTTGACATTTCGTGCGGAATTTTTGCATGCTGCGTATGGGCCCTAAGCTATTGAATATTTTTGAACCAATTTTTTTTTAGCTAACTTGGCAACAGGGTTATTAAAAAAAATATATTTCTTTTTTTTAAGCCAACGCATTTTCTTAAAAAAAAAAAAAAACACATTTTTTTTAATTTTTGTTTAAGTATGTTGCTTAAATATGTCAATCATTATTTTTTTTTCTTAGCACGTGTTTTTTACGTTCGTCAAATCTATTTGGCGGAACAATGTTAAAAAAAAATAAAGGGAAATTTTTGAATTTTTTTTTTTTAATGTATGAAAATTTTTCTTTTTGTCAAAAGGTGTCAAAAATTATAATACATTTTTTTGATAAATAATAAAATAAATGCTTACTGTTTATATGAAGAAAAAAAATTGATCTATTTTGTAGCTGTATGTAACAATATAAACTTTGCTCAATAAAGTAGCCTATAGGCAACTGTGGGCCTGAAAGGGTTAAATTTTGAAATTCCCACTATTATTGAGAACTTACTATTACTATTACATTACAGTCCAGTAAGAAATACTTTAACTTTATTTTCGTAATTTTTTGCACTTTTTCTTAATATAGTTGAAATTTTTCTATTAATGATCATATTTTATATAGTTAAGACCCATACGCAGTTCGAAATATTTCGCACGGAATCGCAAAACTTCATTTAAAAAAAATATCCCATTTGGTATTGTAAACTTAATCTTCTAAAACTTGTTTCGTCAAGGTAATTGAAAGATTGCTTTTTGTTGGTTTGAGATGCAGTGAAAAATGATTACTCTCCTTTAACGACTTCAACGATACAATTTTATTTTTTGAATTTTTGCCTATTATAAAAAAATAGCTTTGACTTTGTCATCGTGCCCGTCATCAAATATTTCACACTTTAATGCGGCCGCAAGATGGCGCAAGCAAATTAAATGTTTGGGGCTGCTAAAAAAGAATTTTTTCTTGAATTTCTTACTAAAAAAAAATAACTCGTTGCCTTTTCATCATCTATTTTACTGTTTAGTATGATCGCTAGATGGCGCAAGCAAGCTATTGTTACGAATTTCCTAAAATATGAAGAATACAGTTTTTTTGTTTTTCAATCTGTAGCAGACACCTCGCACCTGAAATATATCCCAAAATTAACGCATGCAGAAAAAACAAAGCCCCCTAGCAGAGAATTTTGATGCCTCATCATTATTATGCATTTGTTTATTAGAACCGCTAGATGGCGCAAGCAAGTTGTTTGTTTTGAACGAAGGCTTATAATTTTTAATTTCCCGATATGTTTGGCAGACTAATCTTTTTTTTCCCATCTGTAGCAGACCCGTCGCACTTGAAATATATTCCAGCAAAAACAGCTCCCATTAGTGCTTGCGTATATGGTTGCTCCAAAGACATGGCTGTCACTTGTTAAAAGCCGTTCAAGCCTATACAACTTTATTTCCTAGTGTCAACGTTTTGTTGTCATTATAACAAGTCTATTATGGATTCCATTTTTTGCTGCAAGTTGTTTTTGATTTTTTCTCTTTCGTTATTGATTGATTACATTTCACTTACAATGAAATCGAATGTCACTTAAAAACTTAATTGGTAACACTTTTTTTTTGGTCATTTTAAGCTGTTTTTTGTTGCCCCGTTTGTTAGGGCTCATTGTAATGCAAAATGTGCGCAAGATTTGAACTGATTTGTGAATGTTATGCTTTTTGGATGATTGACCTTCAAAATGAATTCCGGCTACAGTTCATTTGGATGTGATGTGATATGATATCAAGATGTCATAAGATGCAGCGCTGTAGATGCGCTGCATTTATAGAGTCTATTGGTTAAGAAATATTTTAGGGCTGGGCAGCAGTCACTTTTGGCGACCTTCCAGCTATAGGGCCAGAGTTTTGAAAGTATTGTGCACAAAGCGCAAATGTTTTTCCTGCTACATTCTAAATTATTATTAATTAAGTTGAACTTTTTAAGAGTTCTTAAATGTTAGTCAGCTGAATGTTTGGATTTGGAGCAGCCAGCCAGCGCTTGGCCAAACTGCTTTAGTTGTTGAGTTTTGAGTTAAACTATTTGCATAATCCAATTGCCATTCCAAGCAGAACAATGCAGCAGAGTTTACAATAATATGCACAATAAGCCAACCAACTCTCACTTGGCCTTGGCGGCGAAGAAGCCTTCACTTGGGTTAGCTTAGTTTCTTTTGCTACCTACCATCACGCCAGCGCGGCACTGTGACAAACAGCCGATTTCCAAAGTGTTCCATGCCCACGGGCAGCGCGTTCTGTGGCATATAGTCGCCGCTGGCCAGTGCCTGCTCCTTCAGACGTTGACTGGGAAAAGCAAAGTCCAGCTGTGTCCAGCTATAGCGCTCCTGCAGCTTATAGGCAGCCTGTGTGAGCGTCGGCAGCGTGCAAAGCAGCAGCACTGCAGCAGGCAGGATACGTTTTATGGCATTAGAGTACATGGCGTATGCGTTATATATATATATATAGTTTGTTGCTAGGATATATCACTACACACGCGTGGGCAACGTGCAGCCAACTTGTTGCAAGCAAAAAAAAAAAAAAACTTATAAGAATTCAATTGTGGTAACTTCTTTCCGAGGAGCAGCACAAATGGTCAAATGATCAGCGCGTTTGCGACTGTTGTCCATAATTTGTCTTACGCGTTTTATATAAACTTTTTTTTTTTCTGTTGCCGCTGCCGACGTCACTGTCGACGCTCATATCCGCTTCTTCGGCTGCGTGACTCCTCGTGTCTTTGGCTTCGGCTGCGGCTGTCGGCAGCTTTAGCGACTGCGCTGCTGCTACTGCAGTGGCGGCAGCAGGTGCTGCAGGCGCCCCCTTGTATTTTCCATGATTGATTTTCACGCTTTTTAGACGCAGTCGAATTTGGTTCGGTTTTAGTTCCGTTTAATGAATTTGCTTTTCGAATCTCATATCAAATTGGCTGCTAAACGTTTCTTGCCATTTTGTCGTTTACCAATTGCGCCCCGCAAACCGAGACAGTGCCTACCACTTCCCCCCCACAGTCGCACAGTGGCGCTTGGACGTTGTCTATGAGCTCATTAACGGCTTGGCGTTTGCCTTTCGCTGCTTTTGGCTTGGCTTGGTTTGGGCCTTACTATTTTTTAATTGGCTTGAGATTTGGGCTTAGTTTGAGGAATTCAACGCATATTGATGATTCATTGCTAAAAAAAAAATATAACGCCTAGCCTCTGGGCGAGGGTCACGCTTGGGCCTAAGTTCGCGCTGTTGCTAACCTGCAAATAATCAAATTATTATTATTACTATAGCTTGAAAATGGGCTGAAAACAGCGGCATCGGCTGCGGATTGCTCAATTAGCATGTAAAATGTGTGCAGAAAACTGGTTTCAGTCCAGCAGTCCAGACGTACTCCCATGTTGTCCATTTTGTTGGCCATGGGAGATTTATTTGAAAACATTTTTATTAAGCCATTTTGAAAAGATATGGCATAGACATACGTGGGTTATTGGCACCCAATAAGTCTTTATGGTATGTCAACATTAATTTTTAGTAACTAGAGATGAAATGTGGATTCCCGTCAAATGTGCGAGATGTGTTTATTATGATTGACATAAGTCAAAAAGATTTCAAAAATTTTTTAGCAGATATATCTGTGGTTATCTATACGCGAATCTCATTTTATGGTAAAACTGGGCAGTTTGGCAGGATTAGGTATAGGTCCCACGCCCAAGTGAAGAAAATGTGGAGAATTTTTGTTCATCAAATCGTCTTACAACTTGCAACTTTTTTAATTATCACGATTTTGGATAACTTGAAGAGTATGTGTGGGATTTGAAGAGATAAAATTTTGTTGCTATTAGGGTGGCCACTTTTGTCAGGTCGCTCGCCCTACAGCCCAACAGCTATATGTGGCCTTTTTGCGCAGTTCTATGAAATGGATGCAACCAGCTAGTTCCGCAGTAGCATTTTTAAGACCCAGATCCCAATCTGTTGGGTCGCCAGTACTAGAAGGTCGGGCAGCTCTAAGCAAAAGATGCAACGAGCTAGTTCCCCAACCTGTTGGGTCGCCAGTACCAGAAGGTCGGGTAGTTCTAAGCAATGGATGCAACGAGCTAGTTCCGCAATATCATTCTTAAGATGAAGATCCCAGTCTGTTGGGTCGCAAGTACCAGAAGTTTGGGCAGTTCTAAGCAATGGATGCAACGAGCTAGTTCCGCAATATCATTCTTAAGACCCAGATCCCAATCTGTTGGGTCGCCAGTACCAGAAGGTCGGGCAGTTCTAAGCAATGGATGCAACGAGCTAGTTCCGCAATATCATTCTTAAGATGAAGATCCCAGTCCGTTGGGTCGCAAGTACCAGAAGTTTGGGCAGTTCTAAGCAATGGATGCAACGAGCTAGTTCCGCAATATCATTCTTAAGACCCAGATCGCAATCTGTTGGGTCGCCAGTACCAGAAGGTCGGGCAGTTCTAAAAAATGGATGCAACGAGCTTGTTCCGCAATATCATTCTTAAGACCCAGTTCCCAATCTGTTGGGCCGCTGCCAGTACCAGAAGGTCGGACAGTTCTAAGCAATGGATGCAACGAGCTAGTTCCGCAATATCGTTCTTAAGATGAAGATCCCAGTCTGTTGGATCGCAATTACCAGAAGGTCGGGCAGCTCTAAGCAATGGATGCAACGAGCAAGTTCTGCAATATCATTCTTAAGACCCAGATCCCAATCTGTTGGGTCGCCAATACCAGAAGGTCGGGCAGTTCTCAGCAATGGATGCAACGAGCTAGTTCCGCAATATCATTCTTAAGACCCAGATCGCAATCTGTTGGGTCGCCAGTACCAGAAGGTCGGGCAGTTCTAAAAAATGGATGCGACGAGCTAGTTCCGCAACATCATTCTTAAGACCCAGATCCCAATCTGTTGGGTCGCCGCCAGTACCAGAAGGTCGTGCAGTTCTAAGCAATGGATGCAACGAGCTAGTTCCGCAATATCGTTCTTAAGATGAAGATCCCAGTCTGTTGGATCGCAATTACCAGAAGGTCGGGCAGCTCTAAGCAATGGATGCAACGAGCAAGTTCCGCAATATCATTCTTAAGAACCAGATCCCAATCTGTTGGCTCGCCAGTACCAGAAGGTCGGGCAGCTCTAAGCAATGGATGCAACGAGCTAGTTCCGCAATATCATTCTTAAGAACCAGATCCCAATCTGTTGGGTCGCCTGTACCAGAAGGTCGGGCAGTTCTAAGCAATGGATGCAACGAGCTAATTCCGCAATATCATTCTTAAGACCCAGATCCCATTCTGTTGCGTCGCAAGTACCAGTAGGTCGGACAGTTCTAAGCAATGGATGCAACGAGCTAGTTCCGCAATATCATTCTTAAGAACCAGATCCCAATCTGTTGGGTCGCCTGTACCAGAAGGTCGGGCAGTTCTAAGCAATGGATGCAACGAGCTAGTTCAGCAATATCATTCTTGAGATGAAGATCCCAGTCTGTAGGGTCGCAAGTACCAGAAGGTCGGGCAGCTCTATTAAATGGATGCAACGAGCTAGTTCCGCAATATCATTCTTAAGACCCAGATCCCAATCTGTTTGGTCGCAAGTACCAGAAAGGCAAAGCCTCTATTTCGGATTCGTTTTCCGGAGCGCGGCCGTATGTATAAATTAATTGTTACTTCTGTATTTTTTTTTATCAGTTGGCAACTCTGGAAGTCAAAAGCTTTTGCAATCCCAATTTAAAAATATTATTTATCTCTTGTATATAAATTTAAAGCTATTGTAAAACAATTAGATGCGTTTATAACACAAGACTCAACATTAGTGTTGTAAAGCGCCAATGCAAATTATATTCAAATAAATACAATTTATTGTATCTAGTACATTGTTAACAGCGATAAATCCAAAATATATTTGTGCAGGGGATCCTTTTTTTCTGCAGCTTCGCTGAGAGAGCACGAGGAAGTCAGGACTCTGTATTTTGAGCTTTGGAATTTAAGCGCCTGTTTGTTATAAACAGATGTTTGATTTATACGTTTTGGGCATTCGATGTTTAGGCATTCCTTCGAACACTTTTGGCCAACAATTGGTGTTTAACAAACTGTAAAGAGTTTGTTGTGACATGGGACCAGTATTTCCAAAAAAAGAAAAACAGGCGACCATTTGTTTTCAAATGTTTCGTAGGCGAACAACTTTTGTTCAGCTATTCAATAATTTGTTCGCGTGTATTGTAAATTAAAGTTGTTTTTTTTTTGTATTTTGTTTGTGTGTATTATTTTGGAGCATTTAAATTAAGCTCCTTTCGAATTGGATACCAAGTAAAACCAAATGCATCTCATGGCTAAATGATGTTGAAATATTTTATGTACGCCGGAACATAAAACTTGCTTAAGTTTAAGTCAATTTCGCAATTCGCTGAACTGCATTAAAGTTGTCCTTAAGCGAAGGACTTTTGTGATTAGTGACAAAGGATGCAGCTTCATCGGCATCGATACTTTATGCCAAAAATCATTGAGCTAGTTCCAATTTTTTCCGAGTTCAACAGCCATTTTTGCAAATCGTAGAAAACAGACTGCATACAGAAAGAAACACAAATAACGCCTGCAATAAAAAAAAATCCCACTAAACCATACCTTCGTCGTTTTGACGAACTTCAAGCCCTAAAAAAGAGGGAAGTGAAAAAAAAACCATTTACTACAACAAATTTGAAGAACGAGAGTACATAAGCAAAAAAAAATAATGGCAAAAAGAAAGTGCGCTATTCGTCGATTTGACGAACATTGCGGAAATAGGGTTAAAAAGATTTATGCAGAACTTTATGCACAAGCAGTTATTGCATCCTATCAAAATAGTTTACCTCATGGTTCACTTCAAATTAAAGTTCATTTATTTAAGAAATTAAAGCGCTTGAAATCAAAAGTTTATATTTTCTCTAACGAATTTCTATGGCACTTATATATAGTAATGGCTTCCTGGTAGGGTATCATTTGCCCATATAAACAGTCACGGATAAAAACCAAATTTGCCACAAATACTTAATTGACTTAAGTTAAACCTTGGTTAAGGTATCCATAGCAAGTAGCAGAACTTAACCATAATTAAGTTAATAAATATTTTCACACTGAGTGGAATTTTCCAAAAAGTTTTAGCGTTCAAGTTTCAGCGTCTTTATGATTTAATTTCCAAGTAGTCAATAAAGTGCAAAAAACTTAAGCAAAAATGCAAAATGTGTGTAGCACCTATTACTAAGCTACCTAATAATAACTAAAAAAAACTACAACATTCAATGTACAAGGTTTAGCTTTTATATTTCGGAAACAGACAACTTGAATTTTATATATCTTGCATCGAACAATAAGAAGTTTTGGTCTTTGGCTGACAATCTGATCAGGGTGACTAAAGATGGTCTCAAAGACCAAAAAAGTAAGAAACAGAAAGTTTAAGCCTAGAAATATAACGATACGTCTGACAAGACATTCGGGAGGCAAAAATAATATCACAAAGATTTATCTAAAAGAGTTGGATAAAGAGTGAGAGTAGATTTTTGCGGTCGCCACATACAGTTTTGAGGGAAATTTTTGTTGACAAAGGACGATTCGGAGTATCTTTAGAATTGGTGTTCATATTACTTTGAATGGTGCTGCCTCCACTAGAGTTAGTGTCTTTTTCAGGTGAGGTACTTTAAATGTTATAAAGAAAAGTTTTGGTATTAACTAGCTAGTCATCCAGAGACTTGATGAAAAAGTAATTTTGTGTAATCTCCGCGATTTAAAGGCTTTTTGTTCGAAGACTTTATGCTGCCATATTATGCCATTATGCTAGGGTCCATCTGTTTGTATCTTGAGCACGACATCAAGAAGCATCGAATGTTTCCACTGCAGCTTCATGTCATGAAGGTCTTCATGGCTCACATATATACTCAAAAGTTCATCTTCTATGGTACCATGTCTTCATCAAGAGATTTCTCTTTCGGAATCCGATAATAGGTATAGTTGCCTCTACTACACCTGCAATCTCTGTGTCCTCTGAACTTGGCTTTTTATTTATTATTTTTAACTTAAAAGTAGTAAATTACCATCGCACTAAAAAGTTACACAAAATATAACGATACGTCTCTGCGATGTACAATTTGTGCATTACTAAAAATTAAGACCACTAATATTGGAAACGTGCTAATACCAAGTACTGAGTAAAGTAGAAAAGAGAAGTTCGTATTTTAAAGTTTTTGAGAGAGAGTTAAAGAAGTTCCCTATCTTAGTAGGGTTAATAGGGTTTATAATAATTGTTCATACCGAAATGCTTTTCATAGCCAGGGGTAACAATTGGGTGATGTACGTTCTACGTTCGCGCCCGCTTTAAAAAAAAGCCATTTATTTGATTATACTATTCACAAGACTTGACTTATTATAATTGTGGCTTAGTATGTTAATATTAATGCAAATGCCAGCAAATTTGTGGCATGCGAATGTTAAAGTCTGGCACAGCCAATTTTGAGATGCCCTGCATCATCAGATTAAAAAGATACCCTACATCATCAGCTTCTACATACGTATTAAGTAGAAAGATGCTACTCATATTCAATGTACTCAAATTTACTGTGCAGTAACCACTCAATCATCCTCTGCTGGGTACAGGGACACTCAGGCGTCCCTGGTAACGAGGAGGCTGATGAGTGCGCCAGGAACGGATCAGCGCTGGCAGCTAACCTTGCGGTTACGGACATAGAAAGACCATTACAGGACGTTGTATTGCAAATCAGGGAGACGGCCAGAGCTCTGGCGGGAAGAGAATGGGACACGGTGTCCGGTTGTCGCATCTCCCGAGCACTCTGGCCTAGGTATAACCAGGATGGTGGTAGGAGCTGTAACGGGGCCCTGCACCATTGGCCTTATGGCTGAGAGGCTGCATGTTCCCCATCACGACTTCTGCCGAAGCTGCGTAGACGAGGAGGAGACAGAAAGCATCCAACACCTGCTGTGCGACTGCCCGGCGCTTCTAAGAAGACGAACCCAGTTTCTGGGCAAACCGTTCTTTGAGGATCTGGGTAGTTTGGCTTATGTGCCCATTGCGAATCTGGCTGCGTTTGTCGAGTCCTCAAAATGGTTTTATAATAGGAGAGTCATAGGTGATTAGGGTTGTCCTACAGTTCTGATCCTCCTCCCTTCCCTTCCCCACCCTTCTCCAACTCCTTTCTTCATTCTCTCAAATTAGGCAACACAATGGACCTCATGGTCTCTGGGTGATCTCAGTTAACTGAGCTACTGTGCAGTGAGAGAGAGAGAGACCAAATGTGGTGGGTAGTCTCTCAATTTTCATAACACGCGTGGATAGGGCACAAAATTCTGCCGCAGCGCAGCCGGCTCACGCGCGTTTGCAAGCGTGTCAAATCTCTCTCTAGTTCTTGCTTGATTGCGGTTTTCGCTCTCTCGTGCGCTTTTGTTTGTTTGTATGTGTTTTGCCCACCACTGGCATACACAAATGATGCAACAATTAGAAGGTGACGCAATACGCAGGTGCGTTATTTGCGTCTCTTTGAAAATGAGAGTACAGGTTCAGTTTTTGTTTGGTAGCTAAATTAAATGCTTAAAAAATATATTTATCTTTGAGAATATGGTGACTAAAATGGTGTAAGTTATAGTGCTGGAGAAAACATCGATGATCGAAGTTTAAAATCTCTATGTATCGAGAGGTTTCTCCAGCACTACTAAGTTGTATTTTGTTTAAGACTAAACATTTTTTGTTCAGTTTAATCAGAATTGGTGCATTTTTTTATATAACTACCATACAAAAATAGAAACAGTTTCCGAAGCAGCGCACTTATTTGCGTCATGCCATGTTCAAGATCAGACATGTCCGATATACTCCTCTGCTTAAGGTACAGGGTATTAACCATGCTTACACGTTTCATCAGAACAAACTACTGCTGCGTCCAAATCACTACTAGACACATGTCTAGAGATTGTGGACATGCCTCTTCGTACAAGCTATTAATAAAAAAACACAAAATGAGAGGAAAAAACTTGATTCGAAGATTTGCTTTGATTTGTTGGCAACAATGTTGCTGGAAGAACAATTAAGTTGCATAAATGCGGTGCAGTTATGTACAGTGATGCAATTAATTTAAAATATATATAGTTAAAACTAGATTCATGGTTTTTTTTTTTGTTTTAAGCCATTAGACGTTAATGAGAAGCCATTAACTTGGAGGCGCTATTATTGAGCTCGATCTAGTTCAGCGCACAACTTGTGCCATTTAGAAGCAACTCCAGTAGGCGTGCTTTTCAATTATGGCCAAGTGAGGCAAGGTGGCACACACCTGCACTGACACTAAAAATGAAAGTATAAGCATTATCTGGTGACAAACAATAACAACTATGTACCTCGTTGTTAACGTGGCCAATTTGTTGTCACTGGTTTTCACGCACTTTGAATTTTGGGCACAATATTCATTATATCTTGTTACTATGGCAACTTTTGACGCCGGTCCATTTGCTCGATTTGCATGCGTCAGGTGTACAGTGATAAATTGCAGCTCATTAGCTAGGGGAGAAGGGAGATCTATGGCATGGTAGTTAGAAATAACCACATTGATAGCTATATCCATAACTATGCCGACCAATATGTCTTACATTATTATATACTATTAGTGTTTTATCAACCAGGCCAAGTTGTTAATGCACTGGAACGTAGCAATGATCGGGACAGGGGCGTCACAAAGGGGTTTCACTTTCTCAGAGGCGTTAAAGTCGAGCTGTAATTAAAAATGATGAAATTTGTTTCATCGTCATCATTTATTGTGCAGTTTTTTGCCGCCAGATGGTGCATTGCATCAAGTGAAGACAAGCTACAAATTGGCGCTAGATGGCGCGACAATAATGACAGCTAAAAAATTAAATATAAAATATATATGACATCCATATAAAAAATTGATCAACCACCAAAATTTGGGAGCACGCAAAAACGACTCCGAATAAAATTGTTCGTTTTGTTTTTTTCGTTTTTCGGAGCACGGCTTTGATAAAAATTTACTGTCGCGATGCAAAGTTTCCACTTTACAATTTGCAGAATTCTACAAATCTCTTAAAGTCAGCCAAGCTGCCTTCTTACCTGACTGCTCTCGTTAAACGGTTTTTTTCGATGCAGTTTTAGACACTTTTTCGGAACCCCTTCGTCTGTTTCACACAACTTGGCGTCGCCAAACAAGTGACATGTGATATGTACATTAACATTTTAAGACCACATACTTAAAATATGTTTATGTAGCATGACGGCATTCTTTGCATTAAAAAAAATACTTATGAACTCTTGCATAAGTTTTTCATTAATTTAATTTTCAACGATTGCATAATTTTGAACGACT
The DNA here is from genome assembly GCA_018150985.1 of Chymomyza costata. NCBI lineage: Eukaryota > Metazoa > Arthropoda > Insecta > Diptera > Drosophilidae > Chymomyza > Chymomyza costata. Next base: position 2,027,663 of record JAECWU010000127.1, on the reverse strand, counting down.
TGAAAACCAGCACTTACAATAAATTACAAATTTAAAAATTGACAGTTTGTGCGGCAAAAACAACAGCTTCTGACATGACGAATCCCATATACTCTATGGTGTACATATAATAAATAGAACAAATTTCAAAGCTTTCAAAATAAATGGAAATTTTCGGAAAGTTTCGTCATAATGATTTGATGATCTGAGTAATTGCCTTTTTAACGTAGATGAAACAAGCAACTCAATAGATTTTTGCGTTAAGGCAACTTTTCGAATTTTATCAGCTCAGATCTTTACATGCTTAATTTTTATACTTTGTGCATTTAATAGGCTATCAAACCACTGCAGTGTCTTTCAGGCAAAAGTTCTCGCCATCTTTTACGCGGCGAAATCACTACAGGAGGGTGAAAGTCTTGCAACAGACATTACCATCTTCTCGGATAGTCAAGCTGCAATAAAATCCCTCACTGGTTTCAACGCCAACTCTAAGCTTGTGCATGCTTGCCAACTCGTCCTAAACCAGCTATCCCTGCTCTCTAGGGTACACCTCGTTTGGGTACCCGGACATAGGGACATACCTGGGAACTGTGTGGCGGACGCACTGGCCAAACAGGGCACCCTTCTATCCGTCGTCTACAACTGTATAGACATCGGTACCACCCTGGCCACAGTCAAACTAAACAAAAATATCTGGCTATCGCCCGCAATGCTTGGGCCAATGAGGATTCTTGTCGCATTTCAAGACTTACCTGGCCAAATTTTGACGGCAACAAGACTCGGAAGCTGCTCAAACTGAATCGCAAATCCCTATCGACCACTGTGTCTATTCTTACGGGACCATTGTCTTATGGGTAGGCATGCCGAAAGAATGCGCGCCTCTTTCAACGATTTCTGCCGCGGCTGCGGATCTGCTAAGGAGGAGGAAACCGTTTTCCTATCCAGAAGGAGACTTAGGACACTTGGGTCCCCATTTCTGACCAGCCTAACAAACCTTTCCAGCCTCTGTCCCAGAGAAATTGCTAGGTTCCTTGAACTCTCAGGTTGGTTCAGCAACAATACGGTTACAATTGGATAGTCGTGCCTATCTTTTTCAGAGCTATATACGCAGATATAAAGGAATCTCTGGTCAGCTCTCGGCCAGCGTTACCTGTGGCATCACAAAGGGTCCCCTTGTGCCTAAGTGCATCTGGGCTGTTTCAGGACAGGCAACCACTACAACCTAACCTCACCTAACCATTTTATACAAAATGTGTATTAGTTGAGCTTACTTCGAATTAAAAAACTGCTTCAGAGTTTCCTTTAAACCGTATTTTTAGAGCAGTCCAAGCCGCCAAAGAAGAAAAAATCTTAAATTTGCAAATTGCTAAAGTCTTCCTCTTTGTAGTGTTTAGGAAAAACCATTTGTGTCCTGCTTTTGTTCTTATATGTACAACTGGAATGAGGTTTCTGGTTGCCCCGTATGTATGCACTGCTTGTTGAAATCGTTTCGTTTTCGGGTTTCCCCCGTCTAATATCTGCATCATCTGCATTAGGGAGTCATCATCAATTCCTATGCCTCCCACTGGAGCTTAGGGCCTCAATAATGCATTTCCATCTGGTGCGGTTGTTAGCTAGCATCTTTATTTCATTCCTCGATTTACCACATTAGTTGATTTCTTTTTCCAAGCTTCCAAGTTCGCTTATAACTTTTTTTGAGTGCAATGCAATTTGTTATATAGGTAGGTAGGTAGGGGCGGCTGCTGGCTTGATAAACCAGCACACTTAGGCCTGGACCGGCCCGTTGTGACACCGCGAATCTCTCTTTAATTCTTCTCCTTAGATAGTAATGCTAAAGTGATTCCCATCCCGTTGCTGCAATGTTACTTGCGATCCTCCTCGGATATATATGTGCTAGCTCCGCTAGGTTATGAAGGAAGTAATTTCCCAGATGTTCATTCCTACGTCTACTGAGAGCCTCCAAGGAACAGAAGAAGTGCTCAACTGATTCAACTTCTTCTTCGTCTTTGCAGCTTCTGCAAAAGTCAAGACTCGGAACATTCATTCTGGTCGCATGTGTTCACAGAGCCTTATGGATCGCTTTGGGTCGACTTGAGGCCATATTTGGCGACGGATTGTGCAATGGGGTGTATTATGCCACAGCCTTTGTGCGTGAGAGCTAAATTTTTTCTTTATTTGTAGCTTAAAAGTGGCCATTAGCATACGAATATCCTCCTTGTCCGGTAGGAGGGTAGAGGTCCTGCCCTGTCTGGCCAATTCATCTGCTATTTCATTGCCTGTTATATTTTGGTGTCCTGGCACCCAAATGAGGCTAATAACAAACTGCTGTGCCATCTCTTGAAAAGATTTGCGGCAGTTGTTGACTGTCATCGAGTTGGAAGATTGTGCTCGAAGTTACTTAATGGCTGCCTGGCTATCCGAGAATATATTTATCGCACCGGTTTCCAGGCCGGTATTGCGAAAGCAGACCAAAGCCTCTTTAATGGCAAGAATCTCTGCTTGAAAAACGCTACAGTGGTCCGGAAGTCGGAAAGACTGCCGAATATTTAATTCCTCAGAGATATTTAATTCCTCACTTTGAAAAAGATTTTGTGTGTCAAAAGTATACAGGATGAGAAGACAAAAGAAAAACTTCCAGGCTACTTTTTTCCTTTGTAGAAGTCTTAAATATAAAGTCGTTAGCCTTACATTCTCAACCGACTCAGTTTCCGTTTCTTGCAAAGTCCTGATTAGTCGGTTTCATTATTTTTCTTATCGTATTAGTTCTTAAAATATTTGGCTGCCTTTAGGCGAAAGAAATAAATGTGCACTCTCATATTGAAGTGCCAGCAATCTGTTGTGACACTGCGTATGTTGCATAACACACGAACGCCTCATGTCATTAGGATCGACTTTGTGGCAAAGCCGTTGAACCGCTGTTGAAAACAACGCTCGTGAATTGTCCGGCAGAAGCGGGTCGGGGGTTTTGTTTTTGACACATCGAGTTAGCCGGCTACGAGCTTAAGCCTCCAAAGCTAATGTTGGTGACTCCTTCGACGACTGGCTTAGCCAGCTTTCTGAATATTTGGCCATTTAGGTTTTATTTATGATTTATTTCAATTTGTGTGCTGCCCACTGCTCGGACCCCTGGCACCCCTTTGGCAACCACTAGTTACTATTTACTATCGCATTAAATTACGGCGACTATTTGCAATTGGCAACGAATTGAAGCAAGCAATTATAACCATAATTAAAACCAGTTGGTTGCTACTTGATTGCGGCAAATGCAACAAAACAAGATCCCGCATAATTAGGTAGTGTTCGCCAGGTGGGAGGGGTTTGGGTTTCGTTTTAGCAGAGGCAAGGAAGTGTGTGTTTAACTTTGAGACAGATGAAGCACTGCTTGCTTCATTGACATAATTGCAACCCCGCGACTTATGCAACAAAATGTGCTCAAGATGCGTTCCGGTAATGTAATGACTCAAACGAAGAGAAGTACGACAATGGGATACACTGCAACGTGTTCGTGTTTATATTGCGCACATGAGCCCACATAACGCGTCAAATGGCTCTAGCTTGTTACACTGTATAGGGGGAGGGGATCTAAAATAGATACATTTTTAAGATTTTACCGCGACCCGTAGGATCTATTGTGCTCCCTTCTAGCTCTTGAGCTCCTCAACTAGCCTGACGTCCTTACGTCTTATAGCGATACTCTATGCGCACCGAGGAAGGATGTTCTTCTTCTGATAAGGTCGTCACACTCTGCAAGTATATGAAGGAAGGTTCCCTCCTCAATTTCGACAAAACCTGCATGTATTCGAGTTCACGATACCAATAGTACTCAGGTATTTCCAGAGTCGGTCATCTCCCATCAGTAACCCAGTTCGTATCCTAAGGGAATTCTTGCCCAGTTATAGGAGCCAAGGAGTTGCTTGGCTTGCCGTAAGCCAGCCGCGTCGGTACAGTCCATTTCATGTCAGGACCTTTCCTCTTCTCTAAGCAGCTATCTGGTGGTGTGTCTGCAGTACCATTCCCGGAAATATTCTTTTGTTCCGGGATCCATCTAAGGGAGACTCTTTTCTATTCTGCTAGATGGTTGAACTTTGAATTAATCTTCAAGCCAGTCACCGCATTGATCGCGATTGTTTGTCAGACAGTATGGCAATGCCTCTGTCTCTATATTTCCTATCTAGGTTGATGTCTAGACATCGACCTATGGCGCATACTTCTGCCTGAAATATGCTGGAGGAACGAGCCAAGACTTGGACATACAACAAACTTTTTCGATCTCCGTCTCCATCTGTGCCACTTGCTCGCAGGCGACTGAAAAAAATATTGGTATCTTTGAAAGAGGTCCAGCTATCACACCAAGGTTGTGAATTTTACGATTTTTTTAATCCTACCCTCTATTATCGTTCATTTTCATATTATGTGCCAGTTGTTGATGTTAGATCCTTCCCATTTCCATACCTTTCGCAAATCTAGTATCCCCTTGACCGGATGGATACAGAGTATATAAACAAACAAATAACAAAACCAAATAGACTGTGTGCCATGTTTGTGCGTATCCATGCATGAGAGTATGTGTGGCAATGTGATTATGGTCAGGTGCATTCATAGGCATGTCGATTTTCTTTTTCAATCTCCGCGCTGCGATTCATTCCAAGTTCAAAGTCATTGGCCGTAGCTGCGGCTCTCTTAGTGTCATTTGTTTATATATTTTTTTTGTCGCATTGTGGCAACTCTGGTCGTGGCAGCCTCTTTCAACAATTTATGTTTTTTTTTATTTTTATTTTTCCTGCTTTGACAGCCATGTTAAGAGGAGACTGGCTAAGTGGCAGTCTGCCACTGATAATTGGCAAAGACGCTTATATTTTATATATGGTATGTACATATGTACAAGTACTGCTATGTAAATAAACAGACAATTCTGTGTCCAAGCCCGTTGGCTTTAACTTATGTGGCCCCAAACATGCCACAAGACGAGCAGAGTTTCCTGCCACAAACTTAATGCAAATACGATGTACAGTAGATATCAGTTCAGAGACGACACTGCTTGAAACCAAATTCACTTCCGGCTTAAATCACCTGTTTTTCGTGATAAGCCGCTTTTGTAATATGTTAATGCGAATTATATTCGAGAGTCACGAGCTTTTGGAATGCACGAGTCGTTGCCGACCATTATGTTGTTTCAGGTAACCCTGAAAAATTTCTTCCAACTGACACCTGCTCGAATTCTGTGCAAAATTTCGGTAAGGTCTAACTGAATTTTAAAAGTAAATCTATATTTCGTATGTTTTCAGTAAAACAAGTTAGAAGTTGAGTCCATTCCCCGAAACAAAAAGCGGACAGTTTGTTAAAGCTAATCAGGAAGTTTTTGAGGACGATGTACGCAAAATATACGAGCTGAATAGTAGATGCTTCCGAGACGCAAGATTTAAACCAGGAAAAACATTTATTGAGGCAACATAGAAAGTTTATTTTTGTTAAACTAGAAAAATTGTGGCATCCCAACGACTGCTGCTTAGGAGGTACCTGCTCAACCTCGATTGTGACGCTTTTGTTGTTTGATAACTTTAACCACGATGTATACTGCATGGTAGATTTTGTAAAAAGTTTCTATGAAATAAATTAAAATTAAATAAACATAATGCAAGTAATAATTCATAGTTCTTACTAATAATTAGCATAAAAACAAAGATAGCTATTAAGAAGCTTAACAAATCCATATAAAGTGCAGCTTTTATAGATAACACTGCCAACAAACACGATAAACCAAGAAGGGTTCCATTGAAAAGTAGCCACGGATAGAGGAACCCGCTTATGTTCTGCACGAATTCAAGAACTTACATATAATTACAAAAAAAAAAAGAATCAACTACGCTTACCATGGCTACACCAATGAGCAGCAGCACGGAGACACCAGTGTTAAGAAGCGACAAACCATAAACGGTATGACTTAAGTTGGTCAACACTGTAAGATGCAAGTAATCAAAGCACTTCCGAAAATAATACTCCTTGGTTTAATACTCACAATTCGAAAGATGCTGTTGTTTTTTCTTGTTAAGTGCCACAAGTAGATCAGTCCTCAGCCACTTTTCGATGTCGGGCTGCACATAGACCATTATGGTAGAGCAGCCCTTCATCACACCGGATAGAATAATCCCTAGCCAGCCCAGCACTAAAGCCTTAAACTTTCGATTGCGACATTCTTGTTTTGGAATATATTCGACTGCGGGGGGCATCTTTAAATTGTCGAATAAACTTATTGAATACTCTTATTTTTTTTATGAGCTGTGTCTGTAACGAAGTACTATACGATAATGCCAGTTAAAAATTAAATTGGAAATGACAATGAAAGTCAAAGCTTACTAGATGCCCTAACATGATATGGAGTAACTTGTTAATCAAAGTTTCTTTAAGATATTATTGGGACATAGTATGTGTTCAATAGCGATTTGTTCCAAAGCTTTGTCGACCTTTTCTGTTGGTACTAATAAACCGCCATAACGAAAATATTTTCTCTTTGGGACATCCTTCATAAATGCCCCCTTTGCGGAACAGATGAGGTCTGGGTACTACCGTTGAGAATGCCACGGCTCACTATGAGGCCTTAATCCCTATGGATGGGTTGTTTTTCAAGCTTTGGGTCACTTGAAGTAAGCTGCTATTTTTTAGTAAATCGGGAACTAGGCTAAGCCAGGTGCCCGCAACAATTGTTTCTGTTCAGACCATTACTTGGAATGTGATGTATGTCGTGTCTGTGGTTAAACACCTTCGTCTCTCTATTAAGTTGATTATTGTTATATGCCCGAGTCAATCAACTCTACCCGAGAAAGAACTGCTAGTAGTACTAAACGATTCGGCAGGAAATTAACTCCGAGTCTTGGCCATAGAAGTAAAAAAGTTAGCATAAGATGGACATATTTTTGTGTATATGGACAGGGTTGCCAGGAGCACAAACTGACTTAGCTAATCTTTTAATCGGCGGATTACACTCACACCTTGGATATCCAGCACCAACTTCGCCACTCTTAAACACCTCATTCATAATTGGATACTATGCCGATGATTATGCAACGATGTTCTTACGCGGATGCAGTCATAGCCCATCGCCAATCCCATTGCGTTAGGAAAATCTTAAGCAATTGCTATTTGTAATGTTCACCCAAAGTGCTGCGAAACATAATCTTAAATTTTAACCTGATCAATGGTAGACATCACTCTGAGTTCCAAGCTAAATTGAATGTACGATTTTGTTGCATTACATTTTGTAACCGAAGTAACCGAGAGTCGAATTTTCAAAATTGCGCCAAGTGACGAGTTTTTATCGCTCGGATGAGACTGGGTGCCACATATGCCCTGAAAATACTGCGATTGGGTAACCTAAATTAGCTGCCTAGTCAATGAGCTCTAACTGGCATATTAGTTTGCCATAAGATTCATAATATTTTACCAATTACGAGTTCTTTAATAAATAAAAGAAAATATATATATGTTGCCAATTGTGTCATTTATTGTGTATCCGGGAACATGAAACTTTAACTAAAATCTTGAGTAGTCTTAAAACAGATTTTTTATCCAATTGTAGATCATAAAAAAAAATGTTTTTTTTTCCTGCGGCTTCGGCACTATGACCTCCGGCATCCAATAATGTGTTACAGTGTAATAGGTCGCAGCCGCCAATCCAGTGACCAAGAATGCACAGACTAGTGACTTTTTTGGGATAGCCCACTTGTCCTCCTTCACTTCCTGGCCGCCATGTGCGTGGGCTGCGTCCATTGTGTTAACTCTTATACTCAAACAAACGTAAAAAATTTTGAAAATATGAACAAAAAACTAAATAAAATTTTGATACAAAATAAAATGTATTTAAATAAATTTAGTTTTATAGTATTATAGACCGTTTTTCCTTATTGTTTAACTTGACTTTACGAAAGTCTGATGAAGACTGAAACTAATTCAAATTTCAGTTAAGCATGTGTAACTGACAGTCTCAAAAGCAGCCAACTTGGATTTACTTTACTATACATTCGGCAAGTATTGCTACGATTTGTTGTCGTCGAGGCTCTACTGTTCTTATTAAATATAATAAGTGTGTGTTGGACTTCGATTCAAAGTGCAGTCACAAGGATGTGTTCGTTATTTATTATATATAGGCTGGAACATTTGTTTTATTTGTATATTTTCCATAAAAATGAGCTAAATGTACAACACAACCCGCTACCGGGTTACAGCCGACCTCAACAGCTCTCGCCAGGAGCCTCTGCTTCTAGCTCGACTTCTCCAATTTATTACACCAAGTGTAGACAGGTTCTCCTCCACTTGGTCCTTCCATCGGTCTCCCTTTTCGTCGTCCGTCGTTGACTCTCGTTCCGAACACCTTTTTCGCTGGAGCTTCTTCGTCCATACGAACGACATGTCCGAGCCCGCGCAAGCCTAAACTATTCACTTATGTATGAAAAATAATATCGCCCTAATGGCCGCTGCGCTCTTTTTTTGACGAAAACTCATCTGGCTGTTCACCAATTCATTGTAAGAAAAGGCGAAAAGATTCCGTGCGCTTTGAATCTTGTAAGCGTGTAAATGCAGATCCGCATGCAAAAGTTGACGCAAAGTGGTCCTAGCAAGGTGTCTTGCGAAAGATGGTGCGACGATGTTGACGGCGACTCGTCGACACTGGCCTCAACTATATTTTTTTCACAGAATGACCATTTGGTTGTTAAACGGTCCATCACTAAAATTGAGTAGTTTTGAACTTGCCATATATCGTAGAGCATCCTCTTTGGACGTGTATGTTCCGGATAATGAGTGTTTAACAAGCAAACCAACAGATGGCCCAGGCTATACTTGTTGACGGCATTGTACTCGTCTCACAAAGCAAAAAGCTTGAATCAATGACATCTGTTGAAGCAATGAGCTTTTTCGTTGGCTGTAAATGAAATTAAGCGATGCAGTTCGAAAAATTTTGCGCGGAATGACAAAACTTCGTGGCTGTGCCACGCCCCTTACCCACAAATAAGAAAACTCGTTTCTAGACTTAGAACAAGGTACCCAACGATTCCTGAAAGTTTTCCAATAGACGTCTTTTTTGAGCCTTCGTTTACTGTTGATTTTTATACCCTGCATCTGTAATAGGAAAGGAGACGTCGGAGATCCCCAAAGCTACCTAAAGAAGTCGATAAAGACATGTCTGTCCCATTGATGGCTTAGCTCTCAGACATGGTAAGACCTAGAGTAACCAAACTAGCAGATTTGATACCTTACTCAAACAATATATCGAATTTGATTTTGCAGGATATCTCAATCTTTTTTACGTAAGCCATCTTTCAACATAGTTTTGCTTTTAGCCAATTTATTTAATGCTTAAAAATTAAAGATTTTGTCAAGGCTCTAAAAATGTGCGCTTCTTTGGAGATGACTAATTCATCTCTTACAGTCTAGGTACGGAATATTATCTTAAAATTCGCTTTTACTCTGAATTTTTTCCACATTTCTTGGATAAACGATATCCACTGTAAACTCAATAGTGCGCCTCAATGCGGCAATATTTCAAAAGACCACGTCTAGGCCTGTCTATAAAGACCCGATCGTACCATTAACTACATTGCAGACACCTTAATGTTGTTGCCAACAACAACATGCACAAAAAATAACAAACTGTGCCGATTTTAATGTCAGATAAAAACAAACTTTACATCATATTAGCTGAAATATAATTTATTACACGCAATGTTGCATGGAGATCGAGCGGGATTGTGGGAACTGGCAAGTTGTTGTTGTTTATTTTGTTGCCCACTCAGAACCACCAGGGCGGTGGTGCACGTGTATAGTCCTTCACATCGGGATAGTCATTGGGTGGAGCTTCATCATTGTATTCCGGCTGTGGCTCATAGTAGTAATCCGCGGGTATGGCCAACGACAGCGACAACGACACCAATAATAATAGCCATAAATAGCTAAAAGCTTGAATTATGTGACAACAACTGGACAACATCTTGACTTTCAATTCAATTCCAAGACTCAATGCCAACTCCAACTATGAAGTAATGACTTTCGCTTTCTATCCAACTGCGCCTTATATATAGTCGTAGCATCAGCTGGGCATCTTGAAGTTTGAATTTTATTATTAACAATATACTAATTAGAAATGGGCTCTAATATGTTACCAAGACCAAGAGTATCGTATAAATATTTGATGGCTTCATTTCACTTTTCTTTTTCTCACTTTAAAAGCGCTAAACACTCGAAAAAATCAATTTGAACATTTTTATTTTGAGTATTCAAAAAAAAAAAAATTAAAAATAAGCGATACCTTTTTGGATAACCCTTAGTCCGCAAGTAATCTCTTTTTTTATCATCAGCTCCAAAATTATTCAAAATAGCATTTTTTTTAGCCCCAGGAAAAACGAGTAGGTTTGCACTGAGACAGTTCTGAGAATTGATAAAAATTTAAAAGTTAAAAGTTTTTTCGCCTTAAAAGTCAAGACGCCATCTAGCGGCCACACTTATCAAAATGACGACGACGACGCGTCGTTGCAAAAAAAAAAAGTTGCCATAATGAAGGAAAATGAAGAAGCTCTCATTCCGTCTTCCCGATTGATACCGTGGACAAAACTGCAAGGAACGTTGTAATTCTGGTCGATAGTCAGGCTGCAATCAAGGCTCTGTCATCGCATACCATAAAGAGCAAACTGATCCGTAAGACGGCGCCTGCGCTCAACCGTATCCACTACCACTCAATCACCCTCTGCTGGGTACCGGGACACTCAGGCGTCGCTGGTAACGAGGAGGCTGATGAGTGCGCCAGGAACGGATCAGCGCTGGCAGCTAACCTTGCGGTTACGGACATACAGGACGTCGTATCGCAAATCAGGGAGACGGCCAGAGCTCTGGAGGAAAGACAATGGGACACGGTGTCCGGTTGTCGCATCTCTCGAGCACTCTGGCCTAGGTATAACCCAAAGCGCACATCTGAACTCCTGCGTTTTTATAAAAACAGGACCAAGATGGTGGTAGGAGCTGAAACGGGGCACTGCACCATTGGCCATATGGCTGAGGGACTGCATGTTCCCCATCACGACATCTGCCGAAGCTGCGGAGACGAGGGGACAGAAAGCATCCAGCACCAGCTAAGCGACTGACCGGCGCTTCTAGTTTCTTTAAAAACCCTTCTTTGAGGTTCTGGGTAGTCTGGCTTATGTGCCCATTGCGGATCTGGCTGCGTTTGTCGAATCCTCAAAATGGTTTTGTAATGGGAGAGTCTTAGGTGATTAGGGATGTCCTACAGTTTTGATCCCCCCCTTCACCAACTCCTTTCTTCCTTCTCTCAAATTTGGCAACACAATGAACCTCATGGTCTCTGGTTGATCTCAGTTAACTGAGCTGCCTACTTAACCTAACCTAATGAAGCAAAATGAAAGACTTAATTTCTACGCTAGTCTTTTCTTGCAGTGTAGAGTATTTAATTGAACGAAACCGAAACTCACGTGCGCAAATGTGGGCTGGAATACTTTTTGGAATATCTGTATCTATCTAGCCTACAAATGCTGGTGTAGGTCGTGTTTGGTCCGGTTAGTGTTTTAAGCGATGCTGTTGTCGTTATTAGTGTTGTTGACTGTCAATTTTTTAAAAATGTGGAAAATCTTGCGTTATCAAATTCCAACAAGACGCTGCTCCTGGCCATGGCTAATAAATTAGCGTAAAAAGAAAGCGTGTAAAGTTGAGAGTGGCATATGGCGAAAAAAAAAATTGTTGTATGCAAATGAGTGTTGATTAATGCATATAGAAAACTCGAAGACAGTCGAGTTCAAGTAGCCAATGTACAGTCTCGTTAAGCGTGTCTGTGCGTTGTCGCTGTAGCTTGAAGCTTGGACATTTTATTTTGGTTTTTCTTTTGTTTAGTTAAGTATTTGGTTTCCTGGTGAAAAGTTGCTATACAACTAACACGGACGAGCTGAACACAGTGTTGTGTTTTTTGTTCATTATTATTTTCTGTTGTTTTTGTCAGACAATTAACTGGCTAAATAGTTATACCAAGTTATACTTGGCTTATAACAAGGCGAGAGCGTAAGGTGCGCAGCTGTCATCTGGTTTTGGCAAGACTTTGTGTGCAATTAGTTTTCAATTAAACAACTATTTGAATCTAGACTGTTTACACGCATCCAAAATGTAAGCTCCTGTCAATGGCCAATTAGTAGTTACAAAAAAGCACAAAAAACTGCAACAACCCGAACAACAACAACAGCTTTAACAATTCGATCAGCTACAGCAACTGCAACAATGTAGCCGCCTATTCGATTTCCTTCACGCCATTAAGAAATTCTTCGTATGTTGAAGAGATTTCAAGGAAATGCAATCCATGCAATGATGCCATATGTTGCAGGAAACGACAATCATATCTATCAAATTATAAACCAATGGACTGAACGATCTAAATAGCTGCCAGAAGCCTCTTTGGCAGCAAATCTTTGCAAAAAGTGTTGGTAGCAGCTGTCGTTTACCAACACTGCAGCGTATAAGTCACATATTTCACACTTTTCAATTCAAGTGCTTAGAAATCTTTTCAAATGTAGCTCTTGAGTCTTGAGCGCTACATCAAAGACAGCAGAATCTTTTACGTAACCGCCGACATTTATCGGTCGGGGGTCGTCGATCCGTTTCGTCTGATATTCATTCAAATTTACTTGTAGTTATAATGCTGTTGAAATTGGTTTAATTACTTTGAATTTTTTTTGTTTTATTGTTTTTTTTTTTTACTCTACTATTTTTATTTCTATTTGATTATTGTGCGCAATGTGAAGGACAACAGAAAACAAGTACAAACAAAATACCGTTTCAACATTTCAAACATCTAATTATGCATAAAACTGTTGATTTTGTTGTTTCTTATTTTTTGGTATACTCTTATAGAGAGTCATTTGAGTTGCTGCAATACAAAATCGGAAATCTACATCATTTGTTCTTCCAAACGATATTCCCCATTTAATAGCTCGAAAGATCCTAAAAGGAATTCAATTTCAGAATCTACAGCTAAAGATGCGCGGTTGCCCATTTCTTGGGGCCACATATCTTTTACCATAAAATATTAATTTTTATTTGCTCTAAAACAAGAATTTTTCTTATGTGAGCCTAACCAACAAAACGAAACGTTTATTTCTGCCAAAAACTTTTACTCACGTAAAGCACTTGCCAGGAACAGGCACGTCGGGAGAAAAGTAGCGCCCGTTGGTGTCTATCACCGAACTTGTACTCCGCACTGCTTTTTTCGTAGAATTTGAATGTTCATGGAATATGGTTGAGAGAGGGAATCGAATAATAGGCATATTTTGAATCGATGTACATTTTTTGTTGTGTTTTGTTTTCTTAAGTTTTCTTGAGTGCGCGGATTTAAAGTTCCCAAATTTTTATACCCTGTAAGTTTGTGCAAGCCGAAAATGTATGTTACATACAGAAGGAGACGTCGGAGACCCCCCAAGGTAACCTAAAGTATGATCAGGATGACTAGAGAAGTCGATATACCCATGTCCGTCTGTCTGTCTGTATGAACGCCTAGATCTCACAGATGCTAAGAGTTACAGCAACCAAACTTTCCGATAAGATGCCTTATTATCCTATGGGAGACAAGTTTATTTTATTTTTTTGATATGGGGTTTATATTATATATAGGGTTTTCCAACAAGAGGTGTTATTTTGAATAGCCCGGTATTTCGGTAGCTGTCACTTTTGAAGCTTTTATTCTTTGACATTTGACAAGTAGAAACTACGCCATTACTAAAAATGGAACTTTACACGCTTCAACAACGCATTGAAATTATTAAAATTCACTAGAAAAATGGTGAAAATCTTGCAGTCACAGTTCGCAAAACTAAAGCATTTTTGGGTCGTTGTGAAGCACCTTGTCGGACCGCAATACAGAAATTGGTGGAAAAATTCGAGCTGTTGCGACAAGTTAGTGATATGAAGAATAAAGCCCGTGCACGTCGCTCAAGAACAACTTAGAATATTACTGCTGTAGCCCAAAGTGTTGAAGAAAACCCAGGTTTGTCCATTCCTCGTCGTTCTTTGGAATTGGGCATTCCACAAACGTCATTACACCGTATTTTGCATAAAGACTTGGGTCTTAAGGCTTATAAAGTTCAGTTAACACAAGAACTCAAGCCGGCTGATCATCAACAACGTCGTGTCTTTGCTGATTGGGTCCTTGAAATGCATGAAAATGATCCGGAATTCCATCGAAAAATCATTTTGACTGATGAGGCCCATTTCCACCTCGGTGGCTATGTCAACAAGCCAAATTTGTCGCATCTGGGGCTCGGAAAACCCAAGAGTTATTGTTGAGAAGCCTCTCCATCCTCAACGTGTGACTGTTTGGTGCGGTTTATGGTCCGACGGGGTTATTGGACCTTACTTTATCGAAAATGACGTTGGGTCAACAGTTACGGTGAATGGATTGCGCTATCGAGAGATTATTAATGATTTTTTATGGTCGGAGTTGGATGGTAATGATCTGGAGAACGTTTACTTTCAACAAGACGGCGTTACGTGCCACACAAGCAACGAAACCATTGCTCTTTTACGGGAAAAGTTTCCGGACCGTGTTATCTCTCGAAGAGGTGATCACAATTGGCTACCGAGATCTTGTGATTTAACACCTTGCGACTTCTTCCTTTGGGGCCACGTGAAAGATAAGGACTACGCCAACAGCCCAGCGTCAATTCAAGACCTCAAAGATAGAATTCGTGAGGCTATCGAGGACATAGGGCAGCCACTTTGCGATTTGGTTATGGAAAATTTCATGAAAACGATATAGTCCTGTAAGCGTGGTCGTGGTGGCTGTTTGGCTGATGTTGTTTTTGATTATTAACGGCATACCTTCATCTTTATTATGAAATAAACATCCGATCATTTATCTCAAAAAATGGTATTTTTCTTTGAATACCAAAATAACACCTCTTATTGGAAAACCCTTTAGCTCCCTTAGGGGTGTTTCAGAGGACCTCGAAAAAATCAAATAGTTTTAGATTCGTTTCTTTATGAAGATATCGTAATCAAATTTGGCACTCGGAAGTTTTTTAGAGTTCCCAAGCAATGTACCAAATTTTATCAAAATTGGATGTCTATATCATATAGCCCCCAAAGGACGGTTTGGTCAAAAAAACGTCTTTTGTACAAAATTCGTTAAATTTCGTTTGTTGTTGAAGATATCGTAATCAAACCTCACATTCGAAAGTTTTTTATAGTGTCAAAACAATCGGTAGACTGTACCATGTAGCCCCCATATTTCAGATCGATCGAAAAAACGTTTTTGGTGCAAAATTCGTCTGTTTTTCTATCTTTTTGCAATGTGGTGGTACAGGGTATCGCAAAAGTCGTCCGCGCCCGACTTTAACGTATGCCATCTTTAAACTTGAATATTCGGCCGTGCACCGCAAAACGAGTTCGAACAATTTATTCGGATTCGTTTTGAAACCGAATATTTGTTGTTCCCTGTTTCAACGAAATGAATTTCTGATGTGGTTTGAAATCAAATGTTTTGTTGCAAGAGGAATTGAAATGAATTTTCAAAATAGTTTGAAAAGTGTACGCAATGTAAGCTGAACATTTTTTTTAAGTTCTCTTTGATATTTTTACATTCTATTTATCAGAATTTCAAACTAAATAGTTATTGATAAATATTTTTATTATTATTTTTACTCTGAATCCATCCAAAAAATGGCATGCATACCTAGAAACGAATTTTTATATGTGCCATGTGACATAAAAAAGTATTCCTGTCTAAAATAAATGGTCAATGTCTTGCATAAAAAAAATTTCCCTCGCAAAAAGTGTAAAGCTTTGCTAAAAATGAGCAAGGGAAATATAAGTAGATTTTTTTTTTTCCCCTTAGTACTCCTCCAGGGAGCTTAGGGCTTCTACAAGAACTTTCCACCGGACTCTGTTTGGCGCAGTTTGCTTTGCTGTGTCCCAGCTGATGTTGTGAAGGGACAATTCTTTAAGTATTGTACGTTGCCAGGTTGCCTTTGGCCTTCCCACTCGTCTGCTTCCTTGAGGGTTCCATTCCAGGGACATCCTGACAATGCTGCTTCGATGTTTCCTGGGAGCATGGCCAATCCTACGCCACTTGCGTGTTCTTATCTGGATGCCGATAGGAACTTCACTTGTACAGTGCCATAGTTCCGCGTTTGATATCCGATTGGGCCAGAAAATCCCGCACAAAATCCTTAGGCACTTGTTGACACATGACTGCAGTTTCGACATCATTTTTGGCGGGGTCAGCCACGTCTCGCTGCCGTACAATAGGATGGATTTGACGTACGCATTGAAGACACGCAGCTTTGTTCTTCTGCTTATTTGCTGGATTCTCCATATGCGGAACAAGCGTCCAAATGCTGATCGCGCTTTGTTGAGACGATTCTCTATATCCTCATCCACCCCACCACTGGTGGATATTGTGGTACCAAGGTATGAAAAGCTATCGACAAAGTAGTAGATGGCGACAGCAAAAAATTCGGATTTCGAAGCACGCAAAAACGAATTCGAATAAAATTCTCAGTTTTCTCGGGAATATGCTGGGAATATCGATGCCACACGTACAAAAAGGTATGCAGCCAACTAATATTTTTCTTGAAAACAACTTAGCTGCAATTAGCTGAGTTTAAGCCAAAAAAAAAGAGTATATAAACTTGGTACATCTGAAACAGTTTCTATTGGTATATAACTGTTTCGATTACGATTTCAAAAAAAAAAACGTTAGTTATTAATTAGCAAGTGCTTACTAACACACATACATATATGCGCCAACATGCAAGCACATGCACATATGCATGTATACAAGTACATAAATATATAGTATACACATACATATATTGAGCTCTGCCAATGTGCGCCTATTATTAATATAAACATTAAAAGCGAATTGGTAAAAACAAATAAAATCGTTAAGTGAAGTTCTGGCAGCTAACTCGACCTTGCCACAGTTCCGCTCTGGTTCCGAAAACCAAAAACCAAAAAACAAAAAAAAACACAAGGTGCAATAAAAAAAAAACAAACAACAAGAACCAAACAAAAAGGCTTGGAAATGACAGTAAGTAAGCCAAATTTTTATAAAATGCAATAAATAGCTATCTATGTGGTAAGTTGGTACTACCATAAAAACATGCGAGGGCAGGCTGAAAAGTAATTGAAATTTAGCGCACTGAAGTTATGTTTTGCAATAGTGTGAAAAAGGCTGTCGTTGAGTACAGATAAAAATAAAATCCCGAAAATCTGAGCCTGCGACTTTTTTGATTTCGAATGTTGGTGATACTTCAAAGTTTTATTTCGTAACATGAGCATTTACGGCCGGATAGGGAGTTCCACATACAAATGTTTGTCCAACCAACTTTTGGAACTACCCTCCTGCCATTAGCACAATACAAAGTGAGACCTGCTACAAACTTTCCTAATATGTCCATTCATATGACTTTTCAGCCTAATCTCTTGTATAAAATGCTTTGGCTCCAACTTGGCTTCCCCAACTTGGATTAGAGTTTAGATCGACGGCTGCTTAAAAACGCTTAGCTGCGCTCAAACTTTTTGCCCTTGCAACAATTTCTAGCAAACAAATCAAAATCAAACAAAACTTCATTTAAGTTCCGCACTTTTTTTCGATTACGTATACGCCCCGCCTGCCTCAAGGTCTTCGGCGAGCGGCTGCTGCCGCTTGAATGAATAAGCCCAAAACAAAAAAACACACAAAACCAAAACCAAACAACAAGAAGTGTCTTAGGTACAAGCTCATACAATATAGCTACATATACTTATGTACTATAGTTAATGAATTTTTGATCATTATTATTATTATGGCGCTTTGGGCCGCACTTTCAATAGTACTTACTTACAATTATTTATCTGCGAAATGGCAAAGAAAAGTCAAATGCAAATTGACCGCAAAAAAATTATTGTGTGTACATGAAGCTGTACATACAAATAAATAGTTCATATACAATATGTACAATATGTATAATAAAAAACTTATGAACTTATTCACCTACAAATTGCACGGCATTAAATCATACAAAGTGCTGGGCCTGCCCCAAGGCTGTACTTTGTCCCACCCATCC
Organism: Chymomyza costata; assembly: GCA_018150985.1. NCBI lineage: Eukaryota > Metazoa > Arthropoda > Insecta > Diptera > Drosophilidae > Chymomyza > Chymomyza costata. Next base: position 2,009,598 of record JAECWU010000127.1, on the reverse strand, counting down.
CCCAGGTGGTCTTTCAGACCAAGCTTCGATCAATTAATCAAAAATTTACAGCTCACTTTGTTAAGTGGCGGTAGCTACAAAAAAAATAAAATACGTATACGCAATAGGTATAGGAATAGATATTCATTGTATTCAAATTTAAACTGTAGCTGCTGTTTTGCTTCCAACTGACAAAAGCTGCTTGCTATAATATATATCTTTCAAAACTTGCATTTAAATTTAAAGCGTTTACAAACAGTTAACTGACGTGACGTCATTGCGGACAAAAGCTAGTTGCTATGTGATGCGGTTTGTGTCTTGACTAATTATTCTTTATAGGTAGTTACGTTTCAGAAAAAAAACTTTTAAAACAGACAAAAAGAAAATACTTAAGCTGCTATGAATATAAATTAGAAAGGAAAATTCGCTAAATGAAAAATAGAAGACAAATTCAAGGACATGCAAGCCATCGACTGAAATGCTCCTTGGTTCAAAAGATATTAAAATTCCAAGTCAAAAGAAATCGTATTACACTTTTTTATTTTCTAGACCGTGTTATTTTAAAACCGTGTAAAAAAATACCGTGTGTAACGTATTGCACATAGCTGACAAAAGCTATTTGCTGTGTAGAGTGGTTTGTGCCTCGGCTAAGACGTTGCCTTAAGTTACCCAATACAAATAACTAAAAACAGCTTCAATTAAATTTATTTTTTTGTAAGAAAGCGTAATTTGTTAATGTTATGTAATATTTGTTTTAGTTATAAGTAAAATTTTGTATTTACATTCCCTAATACATACTATAGTATTTCCATTGAATTAATAGACAAATTTTAGGCTGCGGGGTATTAAGTCCAACAGAATTTTATGGGGTGGAAAAGTGATTTTTGGGGTGAATTCACTTCAAGATCACTTTTTAGGTCTTCTTAATAGTCAAACTTCGTTATGATAACAAAAATGTTTATAAATGGCATCTCTGAGATATTCTCAGCCAGATTTAGGTCGGAGTACGTCGTCGGCCACTCCATAAAGGCAATATGTTGTCACCTAAAGTAAAACTTTAAAGCTTCTGCTATGTGGCTTAAAGATTTAGCGGACTCAAATATCCTGTTGCGGCAGTTAGATCTTTCGTATATGGTACCGAATCGTCGCTTATATTGTTTAATATATTCCTGTGCATATATGAATGGCTCAACTGCCAAATCGATTAACTCCACTTTTTGAATTTTGCGAAATTTAAAGGCAAAGTACTTAGACCCCCCACAGTGACTGAATATTTTTGAAGACTTTCCATATGATCGTGACGTTTCGCCAGACCCTTGCAAGATGCCAAATTTTCATTATAATAATCTCCAAAAATAAAAATTTACACCACTTAAAGACGAAATGACAAATAAAAGACAAAAGAAAAAAGAAGATTTCTCTCAACAGTTTATTTTATGGCGTTAACCGATTTGGCTTATGAACTTTTCATATGTGTCCCCAGATAAAAAGCATGTAGAATCCTTGTAGACTATATTATGATTGTTTTTTGGAAACCTCTTCGTTCTCAACAAATGTTAAAATTATACCTCTCGATTCATCCAAATTAGACTTTTTCTCTGACCCCTTTTTATAAGTAGTTTGAGCTATTCCACAATGTAGTACATTGAAATAAAAGATTTTTCGGCCTATGGAACCGTAAATTTTGATTCGGTCTAGCTCACTTCTTTACACTATATGCAGTTTAATAACAATTTGGATTGATTCCAAAAGTCATCATGTAATAAGTATCCAACTGCCGGATGAACTATTTGAATCATCCGCCAATTTAGGGGTTGCACCCCTGACCTTGTTAATTGAGCAGTTTTCTGGATTTTTTTAAAAGTTTGCGGTGTCTAATTGAAATAACAAACATTTTGAACAGATTAAAGGATCCCTTTAACCTTGCATGCTCTTCGCACCACTTTTCAGCATCTGCAAGCCTTTATTGACTATTGTGATATCTTGCTCAAAAAATAGTTGTCCTTTTTATACCCTGTACCTTTAAAACATCTGCATACAAAGTTGGACTAAAAATAAATGAAAACAAAACCAAATATTTGAGCAACTCCAGACTGGCATTAAGGCAAAATCTAACGCTAGGAGACCATAACATCGAATCTGTCGAAAGGTTCAAATACTTGGGTTCAACTATAAATAGAACGAATGATTGCAGACAGGAGATACATGAGCGAATTAAATCGGCAGATAAAACGTATGGTAGATTCTATAAGGCTTTAGGATCAAACCTTTTAAGCAACAACAAAACAAAAACACGTCTCTATAAAACTATGATAGCACCAGTTTTTCTGTACGGAGCTGAAATATGGACGATTAAGAAAGCCGATGAAAATAAAATGGACATATTTGAGCGCAAGGTACTACGACGCATACTTGGTCCCGTGAGAGAGGACGATGGCACCTTTAGATTAAGGTACAATGAGGAGTGTGCAAGTGAGCTAGGAGGACCAGTGATCAGCAAACTGATGAAATTAAAACAGTTAGAAAATATGCTGGTTATATCATAAGAATGCCGGAAGAAAATCCTATAAAGGAAGTGTTTATGGGGGAACCAGCATCAAAAAGGAAAATTGGAAGACCAAATACAAAATGGTTTGCAAACGTCGAAAACACAGCAAACGAAAATTCAATCAGAAATTGGAGGACTGTATCAAGAGATAGACCTAGATGGAAGGGTGTTCTACAGGAGGCCAAGATTCGTTACGGATCGCAGAGCCAACAATGAATCATCATCACCTATAGACCTATACGCACAAAGGGCATACTAGCTTTGTGCAATGTATATAACGATCAGAAGGAGGAGTGGCAGACCCCAATTCCTATATACCAAAATGCTTATCATAACCTCGGTTAGCGATTGAGCCATTTCTGTCTGCCCGTCCGTCTGTATGAAAACCTAGTTCTCGGAGACTATAAGAGCTAGAGATACGAAACCTTACCAGCTGATGCGCATATTTCCTGAGCAGATAAAGTTTTTTAAATCACTTCGATATCTTCCCCCGTTTTCCCGTAGCAGAGTTTCGCTTCGACTGTATCACATACTTTAATTTTAAATAATTTCTATTGTATTTATTAACAACTCTTAAAACTTTTCTGGCGACGTTGTAAACCTAGTAGGACTCGATGAGCTATGAAAATTAAAAGTTGAATTCCGGATTTAATCTAAGTGTATCCAAATTGGCAAAAACCTGACAGGTTGTTTTGTGAAAAACGGACACAAAGGATGTTTCCAAAAATCTGCATACACAAAACTAACGTTTCGCTACTCATAAGTGATATATAATAACAAAATTTTTGCACATATAATTATTTGTCTTGGGTAGTATTGTTAATAACAATTTGTTATTCATTATTCAGCTGTAATAAGTTAAAACATATTTATAAATTTGTATTACTATTTGAAGGGCAGCAATCATTTATCAGCTGCAAGCTGACTAAAGCTCATTGCTGGCACTTATAATACAAACAATAAAAAAGCTGCTTGCTGCACGTTGTGGTTTATGTCTTGACTAAACCACTTTGTCAAATTTTAAGATTCACTTAAGCAAGTTTGTTTTAACAAAATAAAAGATGCGTCTTTAATGACTAGTTCAAACTAGTTCTTAGACAGCGCTTTTTTTTTAAGCTACTATTTAATTATTTTTATGTTACACGACTTTTATATCAGTTTAGTTTTATATACATATATTTATTTACCATATATATTAGGATGGGTCAATTTTTTCGGAGTAAAAGCCGCTTCGCGATTTTGATTCTTTGAGTCATTCTAAGAAACGTGGACCAAGAAACTATAAGTCTAAAACGAATTTCGAGAAGCGCAAATTTTCAAAATAGGCTTTTTGTTTTTTTAAAATTGGAATTAGACATTGCATTCATAAGAAAAAAACACGTTATTTGTATATACGGGGAGGTATATGACATACCATATAAATTTAATTTTGAGCGCCACCAGAGGGCGCTTTTGCGTATTTTTTTGATTTGCTTTCAGTTTTTTTTTGGTTTTTTTTTGCCAATTGACAAAATTCGACGATATTTCACTTTTTTGATAATTCAGCGTTAAAAAATAAGGATCATAAAAATCAAAAAGTTTGGGAAGTGCCTGTTGGCTAATCTGCGGTAAGAACATTGGCAAGTGGCGGATAGTATACCACCAAGATAGAAGTTTTATCTATCATATTGGTTTAAATATAAATATTTAATTATATTATCATATTTAACAAGAACAGTAGAGCCTCAACGACATTGATTCAAGCTCTTAGCTTTATCAGACGAGATCAATGCCGTCAACAAGTATAGCCTGGGTCATCTGTTGGTTTGTTTGTTAAACCCTCATTATTCGGAACATACACGTCCAAAGAGGATGCTCTACGACAGATGACAAGTTCAAAACTACTCAATTTTAACAACCAAATGGTCATTCTGTGATGAGGTGAGGCCAGTGTCGTCGAGTCGCCGTAAACATCGTCGCACCAACTTTCGCAAGACTAACACCTTGCTAGGACCACTTTGCGTCGACTTTTGCATGCGGATCTGCATTTACACGCTTACAAGATTCGAAGCGCACGGATCATTATCAGCGTCGCTTTTTCTTTCAATGAATTGGTGAACAGCCAGATGAGTTTTCGTCAAAAAAAGAGACATCGAAAATAACGATGTTCGCAGACGGACCTTTAGAGCAAGCCGGCGGCCATTAGGGCGATAATATTTTTCATACATAAGTGAATAGTTTAGGTTTGCGCTGGCTCGGACATGTCGTTCGTATGGACGAAGAAGCTCCAGCGAAAATTGTATTCGAAACGAGAGTCAACGACGGACGACGAAGAGTGGGACCGCGTCTCCGATGGAAGGACCAAGTGGAGGAGAACCTGTCTACACTTGGTGTAATAAATTTGAGAAGGCGCGCTAGAAGCAGAGGCTCCTGGCGAGAGCTCTTGAGGTCGGCTGTAACCCGGTAACGAGTTGTGAAGGCCACCTAAGTAAGCAAGTGTGTGAATAGTTTAGGTTTAGCTAATTTTTATGGAAATTATTCAAATAACTGCAATTAACAAAAGCACCAACAAATGTCCCACCCTATATATAATAAATATAAAACACATCCTTGTGACTGCACTTTGAATCCAAGTTCAACACACACTTATTATATTTAATAAGAACAGTAGAGCCTCGACGACAACAAATCGTAGCAATACTTGCCGAATGTATAGTAAAGTAAATCCAAGTTGGCTGCTTTTGAGACTGTCAGTTTCACATGCTTAACTGAAATTTGAATTAGTTTCAGTCTTCATCAGACTTTCGTAAAGTCAAGTTAAACAATAAGGAAAAACGGTCTATAATACTATAAAACTAAATTTATTTAAATACTTTTTATTTTGTATCAAAATTTTATTTATTTTTTGTTCATATTTTCAAAATTTTTTACGTTTGTTTGAGTATAAGAGTTAACACAATGGACGCAGCCCACGCACATGGCGGCCAGGAAGTGAAGGAGGACAAGTGGGCTATCCCAAAAAAGTCACTAGTCTGTGCATTCTTGGTCACTGGATTGGCGGCTGCGACCTATTACACTGTAACACATTATTGGATGCCGGAGGTCATAGTGCCGAAGCCGCAGGAAAAAAAAACATTTTTTTTTATGGTCTACAATTGGTTTAAAAAACTGTTTTAAGACTACTGAAGATTTTAGTTCTAGTTTCATATTTCCGGATACACAATAAATGACACAATTGGCAACATACATACATATGTTTTCTTTTATTTATTAAAGAGGTCGTGATTGGGAAAAATTATGAATCTTATGGCAAACTACTATGCCAGTTAGAGCTCATTGACTAGGCAGCTAATTTAGGTTACCCAATCGCAGTTTTTTCAGGGCATATGTGGCACCCAGTCTCATCCGAGCGACAATAACTCGTCACTTGGCGCAATTTTGAAAATTCGACTCTCGGTTACTTCGGTTACAAAATGTAATGCAACAAAATCTTAAATTCAATTTAGCTTGGAAATCAGAGGGACGTCTATCATTGACCAGGTTAAAATGTAAGATTATGTTTCGTGGCATTTTGGATGAACATTACAAAGAGCAATTGCTTAAGATTTTCCTAACGCAATGGGATTGGCGATGGGCTATGACTGCCGAGTGTAATCCGCCGATTAAAAGCTTAGCTTAGTCAGTCTGTGCTTCTGGCAACCCTGTCCATATACACACAAATATTTCATCCTTATGCAAACTTTTTTACTTCTTTGGCCAAGATTCGGAGTTAATTTCCTGCCGAATTGTTTAGTACTACTAGCAGTTCTTTCTTGGGTAGAGTTGATTGACTCGGGCATATAACAGTAATAAACTTAATAGAGAGACGAATGTGTTTAACCACAGACACGACATACATCACATCCCAAGTAATGGTCTGAACAGAAACAATTGTTGCGGGCATCTGGCTTACCCTAGCTCTCGATTTACTAAGAAATAGCAGCTTACTTCAAGTGACCCAAAGCTTGAAAAACAACCCATCTATAGGGATTAAGGCCTCATAGTGTGCCGTGGCATTCTCAACGGTAGTACCCAGACCTCATCTGTTCCACAAAGGGGGCATTTATAAAGGATGTCCCAAAGAGAAAATATTTTCGTTATGGCGGTTTATTAGTACCAACAGAAAAGGTCGACAAAGCTTTGGAACAAATCGCTATTGAACACATACTATGTCCCAATAAAATCTTAAAGAAACTTGTTAGGGGGCATCTAGTAAGCTTTGACTTTCATTGTCATTTCCAATTTAATTTTTAGCTGGTATTATCGTTTAGTACTTCGTTACAGACACAGCTCATAAAAAAAATAAGAGTATTCAATAAGTTTATTCGACAATTTAAAGATGCCCCCCGCAGTCGAATATATTCCAAAACAAGAATGTCGCAATCGAAAGTTTAAGGCTTTAGTGCTGGGCTGGCTAGGGATTATTCTATCCGGTGTGATGAAGGGCTGCTCTACCATAATGGTCTATTTGCAGCCCCACATCGAAAAGTGGCTGAGGACTGATCTACTTGTGGCACTTAACAAGAAAAAACAACAGCATCTTTCGAATTGTGAGTATTAAACCAAGGAGTATTATTTTCGGAGGTGCTTTGATTACTTGGATCTTACAGTGTTGACCAACTTAAGTCATACCGTTTATGGTTTGTCGCTTCTCAACACTGGTGTGTCCGTGCTGCTGCTCATTGGTGTAGCCATGGTAAGCGTAGTTGATTCTTTTTTTTTTGTAATTATATGTAAGTTCTTGGATTCGTGCAGAACATAAGCGGGTTCCTCTATCCGTGGCTACTTTTCAATGGAACCCTTCTTGGTTTATCGTGTTTGTTGGCAGTGTTATCTATAAAAGCTGCACTTTATATGGATTTGTTAAGCTTCTTAATAGCTATCTTTGTTTTTATGCTAATTATTAGTAAGACCTATGAATTATTACTTGCATTATGTTTATTTAATTTTAATTTATTTCATAGAAACTTTTTACAAAATCTACCATGCAGTATACATCGTGGTTAAAGTTATCAAACAACAAAAGCGTCACAATCGAGGTTGAGCAAGTGCCTCCTAAGCAGCAGTCGTTGGGATGCAACAATTTTTCTAGTTTAACATTAAGAAACTTTGCAGTTCGTCTCAAGAAGGTAAAAGTTCGAAACGAACTTAAACTTTTTTTATTTCCTAATCATCATTAATAAAAATTATTAATGTTAATGTACTGCTGTGAAACTTTTTTTGGGTTATTTCTTGCAGATATTTAATTTAAAAAATCACGATAAACCAAGTCTTATAATTGTAAAACCTCTTTAAAAATAGGCTGCAATCCTTCTGCACCGAGCTGGAAACGAACAAATGCCAAACTGGGTAAAAATCATTTTGTTCTATTTTCGCTCTCCTCATAATTCCATTTAAGACGTTTGCTATTCGGTCGTTGTTTTTGCCTCTTGGTGTTCTCCCAGCTGGGAGTTGCCACATCATGCTCCTCCAGCGCTGCCACTTGGATTCGCTTTTGCTCCACTTCATTAATCGCCTGTATTGCATCTGTCAAATTGCGTTTTAAAGGATCATTTCCTAATGTTCTCGCTGTCCTGCTGCTGCCAGCGACAGAGGCTGACAGACAGACCACCACCCACATAATTATCAAATGGCAGTGCATCTTTAGAGTTGTCGCAGCAATAGTCTTAGTCGTAATAGTAGTAGTAGCAGTGTTGCCAACCCGCGCTAAACAAACAATGAGTGAGGGTCCTAGTCAATCTTGTTGGACTTAAGAGCTGTCGACGGGTCGTCAAGTCGCTGGCAAATGGCGTCTGGCTTACCCTGGGGTGTTGCTGCTTTTTTTTATAGCCGGGCCGCGAGCAAACAAAATATTGTAATGCGAGTGCACTATGTTTTTTGGTTTTGTTTTTTTTTTATTATACACTTTAGCTTAGGGATAAGGAGCATATTGAGTTGCTAGCAAAAGTTACTGAAATCGATTTAGCCTTATCCATTTGAACGAGGCGATGATTTCTCGGCAAAAAAGAAATAATTTTGATTCTAAAGGCCTATACGCAGTTCAAAAAATTTCGCGCGGAATGATAAAACTTCATATAAGAAAAAGTCCCGTTTGGGATTTTTTTTGGGAAATTTTTCGAACTGCGTATAGGTCTTTAGAATCAAAGAAAAACCCAAATGGGACTTTTTTTTATATGATGTTTTGTCATTCCGCGCGAAATTTTTCGAACTGCGTATACCCCATAAGACTCGATCTCAACCATTTATGGTTCCAAAAAGCTGGTCGCCGAAAAAAGTTTTTAGCTTCATCTGGATAGTAAATTTATTTAAATTTTTTTGGAAAAACCATTGCTAAATTTTTTTTTATTGAAGTTCTTCTTATTTTTAACTTTACAGACTTTGAATAGCTTCCGCAAAAATTTCTCTCAATTTGTACCTCTCTACAACGACATCTCTCCAGTGTCGGACTAGAACTACAATCGTCAGAAACCATTTGTAGGCTCAATCTTGAAACTCAAAACAGTTGCATCTTTTGTTAATTATCTACGGTTTGAATCTGAATCAGCTGAGAACTTGTGCAATTTCCTTTGAAGAGGTAGAAATGAGAGAATGTTTATACTCAATTTTTCAATCTGTAGTCTCGATGCAGGTGACTAAAAAACCGATTATTTCTAATAATGTTTTTTTTTTGTTTTTTAAAGTACAGTCAGCTCAAATTGTTTGTATGCTTACTCTTTCAATCTTTCGCTGCTATTTGAATCTGCTGAGAACTTCTGGGGCGAAAAGCTATATTTCTAACTCAATCTTCCAATCTGGAAGATTCTTCTCTTTTTATTACCTTATTATGTTTCGAATTTGTTAAAATCGGTTAAGATCTGCAAGCGACTAAAATTCGACCATTTTCTTAAAATTTAAAAAAAGTACAGTCAGCTCAAAGCGTTTGCAGTGAGATTTCAATCTTTAAACAATATACAGTCGCTTCTTTTAAGATCCTCTGAAAACTTCCTTATAAAAAATCTAGAGTGGACTCAATCTCCTACTCTTAAAACGCATTTGTTTACATCGTTTAATATCTTTGGGATATTTTTTCAGAAAAAATACCCATACTTCAGTACCCCATATTGAAAACTGCATGGATTTCTCTAAATTTGTTGTAAAGCTACAGTGGCCAACAGTTTGTAGACACTCTTGGACGTTAAAAATACAATGTTGTAAATTTTTTGGGAAAAAGTTGTCAATAGATGCTGAAACAATATTTGTGAATTTCTCAACAGCGATTGAAAGCCTTGGCGCTTCAATCTAATAAAGTGCTCTAAGTCGTATAGCTTTTAGAGTATATTATAGTCGTTGTATTGTTTCCTTTAATCTATTTCATACTCTTTTCATATTTTGTTTTTCAATGTTAAGCAAGTCTTGACATCGTTTTGTTCTATTTAATGAGCGTCAAGCTGTCAAGTCGTACAAGGCGTTTGTTTATCTTTGTCTCTAGTATTCTCTTCTTCTTATTATATTGCATATAGTTTGTTGTATTAAGTAGCGCGTACGTATATACATAGTATATCTCTCGCTACTCAAACCTCCCCATCCTCCGTCACTATTTTTTAAGCATTCTCTTTTCATTGACTCGTTGTTACAGTTATGTAACGCTTGTCTGCTTAACAGTTACCATTTATCATTAGAACTCTTTATAAACTGCTATGATAACGGCTTACTACAATAAATACACTGTCTTAGCTCTCGTTCATAACAGCTGTGCTCTTGACACACTGTGCCAAAAAATACTGGTACCCGTCAGCTGTTCTTATAAGTACTACACCCCCTCCCACTCCCCCAGCCCTTGTGAATTTTTAACGGTACATTTGCTCACCAAAAACAGAGAGAACAATGTGCACAATCGCTCATTGGCCAACACTTGAGCATGACTCAAAATTGAGTGAGTTTTTGAGTGATTCAGTAGTGAGTGAGTGTTTGAGATGAGACCATAATAGTGGGAAATATTCAAAGAAGAAGTACAGTGAATTTAGTAGTTGAATTTGCATTATTTTCGAAAATAATTAAACAACTTTTAATACATGAAGTACTTAATTTTTATTAAGTTTGGTTATTAGATGATTTTCAGATCTTAACTAGGCCGAAAAGTGTGAGTTTATCGAGTATACATACCGGGACACACCATAAACGAGCAACAGGTTGAGCTTTTGGCCGGAAAAGAGCGTCTATCATAGGTAAGTAGGTTGGGGCGGCAGTTGGGACTAAGTGTCCGAGCTCACTTAGGCCAAGAATAGGCTCGTTGTGATACCGTTAATGGGAGTCAGCTTATGGAACAGATAGGAAAAATTAGGTGAATAGGAATAGTGAAAATGCAGGACCATGCTTTACGTGGGATTCGAACCCATAATCTCTGGGATGCGTCTATCGTAACTAATAAATATGTTAAACGAGGTGTTTCATTTGTGAAGCTCTATTTTAATGATTATACAATTTTTTTGGAGCATAAATGATGCCAATTGTAGATAATAGTACTGGCTAGTGCTGGAGAAAACATAGATGTTATATCGATGCATCGATGTATCGAAGTTTAAAATATCGCTGCTCGCTGAATCCATGCGAAAGACGTGCCCCAGCCAGCGCAGACGTTGTAATTGCATGCGTCTGACTAGGTGGGTGTCACCGTAAAGCATACGGAAATCACCTTTTACACTTGTCGACCCGAAGATTCGCCGCAGGATTGTTTTCTCGAAAGCTCCTAATGTTGCCTTATCGGATGTTGGCAATGTCCATGCATCAGCGCCATAAAGAAGCACGGGTATGATAAGGGATCTGTACAGCGGTACTGTTTATGTGTCTAGAGAGGACTCTACTCTTGAAATCCTTACTGAGCTCAGTGTTTGCAACACTTATCCGGCGACGTATCTCCTTGCTGACGTCGTCATGACTGCTGCCCAGAATTCCTGACAGCGTCGTTTTATCGACATTCACTTAAGTACTTACATTGGACATAGGCAATAATGTTTCGAGTTGTGTCTTCCGGGTCTCTCGCCTCCTTGACTTCATGTATGAAGTCGGTGAATAACTGTCGCTCGTCTCTGGAGGAGATGGCAGAACAGTTTTTTATTCACCTCATATGGGTCCCGGGACACAGAGATATTGAGGGAAATAGTATTGCGCACGAACTGGCAAGACAAGGAACTACCAGCTTCCTCCTTCAGGATAAGGAGCGTCTGGGTATTCCAATGGCCAGCTGCAAACTAAGCATAAAGACCCATTTCACTCGCTCTGCAAACGAAACGTGGAATCGAATTTCCAACACGTGCAGAATCTCACGGCAAACTTGGCCGGTGTACTGCAGGAAAAGAATCAAGGAACTTTGCTGCTTAAGCAGAGCCCAGTGCTCGAAAGTAATCCGAGCAATCACCGGACACTGGCTGGTGGGAGCACATGCATTAAGGCTTAACGCACCTCATCATGATTTCTGTATAAGTTGTGGTGATGAGGAAGAGCTGGAGACGGTAGAGCACCTCTTTTGTCACTGCCTGGGACTATGCAGAACAAGGTTCCGCTTCCTCAAGTCACACTTCCTAAATGTCTTATCCCAGCTCTCAGGAAAGAGTCCGAAATGCCTTTCGAGGTTTATTGAGGCCACCGGATGGCTGTAAAGTAGAGTATCTTGAGGACCTCTTTAGTGGGGTAGGGTGGAGTAAAACCCACCCTTGGGACGTCACGTCCTAACTGCCGCCGTAACCTAACCTGGGTCTTCCGAAACTTACCTCTGTGTAAGCAAAAGCCAACAACTCTGCGTTTCTAGTCTACTTCTAAATATATTAGGTACTTATTGATTATGGGTTGAGCCGTCACGTGAAAGAGCTTAAAGACTTTTAAAGCGGAAGTTTCTATAAAACCAAGAGCTTTCAACATCTGAAAGCTTGCAACAGGTTCCATTGACTACTTAGGTTCAGGCTCAAGAACCAGATCCAGAAATTATGAGTTCTTTTTTGAAAAAATTAAGTTTTCTTCAACAAACTTGTGAGCTATAGTTGTTTAAAGTTCTTTTAAGGCCGTGTTAAAGCCCTGACTATTATTGAGAATAGTTCAACCCCGTGACTTTTCGGTGACTTTCTTTTCATGGCTGCTCTATGTCATGGGCGCATTTAAATAAAGACGTTTCATTTGTTTAATATATTTTTACTTCTTTTTGTTTTGTTTTAATTATAATAAAAGTCGCTTGTATTATATAAAAAAAAATTATAATAATAAAAGATACGTACGTATCGGTATCTTCTATTTGATAGTACATATATAGTATCTGTATAGTCAAAAGATTGTCAAACACTCGATATCGGTTTGTGGCTTATCCAAAAAAAAATTATTTTGCTTTTTTTGAGTGTTTGAGTTTTTCCATTCTTTTTCTTTATCTTTTTCAAGTAGTTTCAGTTTCATCAGCTTATCTGTCTACAAGTTGCTTCATTCTTTCATTCATTTTGGTGACTTCTGAACGCTTAAATATTATTTTAATATTTTAATATTTTAATTATTGTAGGTAGAAAGCTAATTACGCTTAAAAACAGTAGAAATCATAATAAGTATTAATCAAAACTTAAGATCGAAACATATTACAAGTAAAAGTTGTGAAAATAGAAGCATAGAAGAAGAGGATTTTTGTTGTCCTTTTATGGTTTGCTTATTGTAAAGAAAGAGAGCGGCCAAAAGGAGAGAGAGTGAGTGAGTTTGCATCAATTGCTACGCCTTTGTGCAGATTCAGATTTCCGCCTTGAGTGTTTTACGTCGGAACACGGCCAGAGTTGGGATTTGTCTTAACTGGGCTTATGGCAGTGTTTTGGAGGTATTTTGGATGGTGCAAGTGGTGCTGCTGCTGGTGTTGCTGTTGGTGCAATGGCGTAGCAAGTTGGACGATGCTGTTTACAGTATGGTGCCAGGTTTTCTCAGCGGCAGGCGTCTGCGCTGTCCCAGCAGTCCTAGACCACGCGCTTGCTTGGTCGTGGTCTCTGGTATTTCTGTTGAATCCTGTTCCTTATCAGCTCCCTCGCTAGAGCCAGCGGCAATTTCGTCCTTGGCTGGCTGTTCTCCGGATGCAGCTCCAGCGGCACCCTCCTCATCAGTGTTAGACTCTGCAAAGTATCAACGCTTGCTAAGTACCCCCAACTCCACGCTACACATACTAAACTAAGCCTAACTTACCTGTAGTAGAGGTAGACGCCGCTGCGGCACCGCCCAATGGCAGGCGACGCTTGGCCAGCAGCGGGTTGATCTTGCGCGGCGTCGCAACAGCCGCTGGCGTTGACGCTGGAGCGGCAGCAGCACGGGACTTGGCCGCATCAGTCTTGTGCAGAGCGTTCAGGCGTGGACGGGTCTTGAGGCGATTGAAACCGGAAACCGGTCCGGCATGGTTTGCAGCGCTGCCGGCAGCGGCATCGCCTTCAGTCTTCTCAGCGGCCTCGCCGCCGTTCTCGCCAGCCTCACCCTTAACATCATTGTGATGGCTGCTATCTGCCGCTGAATCCTCAGCATCCTTGGGCGCTTCAGTGCTGACGCCAGCGCGTCCTAACTTGCCGCGTGGCAACAACCTATTGCCACCAGGGCGATGCAGGTTGAAGCGCGAGGGACGTGTTGCATCGCTGTGTGCTGCAGGCGCTTGTTCTTTTGGCTTGTTCTCATCCGCATTGCCGGACTCTTCGTTACCTTCTGCGGCAGGCGCCTTGGTTGTGGTAGTGCGACTGCGTCCACGTAGATTCAAGCCTGGACGACCACGTAAGCTGCGAGCGGTGGTGCTGGATACGGCAGCTTCCTCTTGAGCTGCCTCATCGCCAGACTCCTCGGCAGGCTTTTCAGTGGTAGTGGAACCGCGTAGATTGAAGCGATTGCGTGCTATATATTAAGGAGTAGCTCGTTTAGCTCGTTCAAGTTGCAAGTGACTCCCTTAATGCTGTTATGTACTTACGTCTGCCACGTCCAAAGCCAGAGCTTACGGGTTTCACCTCCTTGGCGGCTACCACCTCCTCTTCGGCTGGTGCTGCGGCTGCTTCGGGGCTGGCAGTGGTGCGTGCGCCAGGGCGTGAGCGACCGCCAATCGAGGGACGGGAGAAGCGATCTAAAGATAGGAGCACAACTTATAGTACCAACTGATCTCTTTAAATGCCCGCATGTATACTTACTTCTGGCCGTCTTGGTGGGCTCTGAGGGCGCCTCTGTTGTGGTGCTAGTAGTGGTGCTGCCGCCATGTGCTCCATCGCGCAGTTTAAAGCGATTGCGTCCAGCCAGACTATTCAGACCAGCACGTCGGCCACCGAAGAGCGAAGGCGCCGCAGTTGTTGTGGTAGTGGTGGTCGTGGTAGGTGCTTCCGTGGTGGTGGTGGTTGTTGTTGTGGTCGTAGACGCTGTGGATGATTCCTCTAGCAGTAGCGTGGTCAAGCCGGCATCATCACTGTCAGTGCTGGCTGTATCGGGCGTTAAGGTGGTGACCTCATCTCCTTCACCAGGCACTAACGTGGTCTGCTCATTGTTAAGATTCTCATTGGTCAGTATGGCGTACAGGTCGAGTGCAGCCTTCTCCATAGAAGGTGTAGTCTGTTCCGCATCATCGTCAATATCAGCTGTTATATCCTTATCGTCCACTTTGGGCACAGCAGAAGTCTTGGCTGCTGCAGCTGCGGCAGCAGCAGCTGCCTGCTCCTGCTCAATAGCAATGGCTGGCTTGAGGTCGTTGTCGCCGCTGCGCGTGCCCTTGGCCTGTTTCTCATCGGTATTAAAAGTCTGGCTGTCAACCAGCTCCAGACTGGGTCGCTTAACGCTAATCTTCTTGCGCTCAGCGGCATTCTCTAGCGAGTCCAGAGCAGGTGTGGGTTGTACATCAATGTTCTTGCCGCGGCTGGGGAAACGCGTGTTGGTAGGCAGACGCTCGGCTTCAATATCTTCACCGGCATCACTGACGCTAGAGGCACGTCCCTTGGCCTTGCCGCTCTGTAGGCTGTTCTCGCTGGGTGTGGCTGGCGTGCTGCGATCTATGTTGGTGTAACGCGTCTTGCCGCGTGTATCCGGTTCGGCGGGCGATTCCACAGCTGTGGGCGAAGCTATGGCGGGCTTGGCCTTGCTGTCACCATCATCTTCATCCTCGTAGTAATAGACATACTCGTATTCGTAGTCCTGGCCATTTGGTCCCTTTTTAATTTCAATGCGCGATTTTTTGTTGTTCTCCGAGCCAGCTTCATCTAGATTGATGGTTTGGTCCACAAAACCCACATTAATGTCGTCGTCCAGATCAATTTTTTTGCTAGCCGTAGGCAGTGTGGTCAGCTGTGGTGCGGGCGCTTCAGTGGTGGCCTTTTGTTCCAGTTCTGCGGCATCTGCAGCCTCAACCTCGCGGCGCACAGCCTCTAGCTCCTCAATTTCAATGGCGCGCTTGGCCTCTATGCTTTTCATAACATCTTCATTGATGAGCGCGCTTAGTATGGGATTCAGTTCGGGTCGTTCTTTGGTCGGGAGCAGATTCATAGAGTAGTCTGCCGCATCCGTGGCACGCACGCTGATCTTGTGTGCTGTTTGGAAGCCAGACTCGCTAAAAGCAGCCTCAGGATGCTTGTGCGATGTCTCAAAGGGCACTTCGTCCACCAAAGGCGCAGTTGCAGCATCACTGGAGGAACTTGCGCCTTGGGGCAGCTCCTCAGCGGCAACCAACACGGCCAAGCAACCCAGTAGACAACTGTTGAGGGTAGGAGAGAAAGAGCAAAAGTTAATAAGGTTATGCATAATAGGCTTAGTTATTGTACAATTGTGCTGTATCATTTTGGGATAAAGTTTTCAAACCTTTCACAATGCAAACAGCTTTATGAGTAAGCCAGGTTCAGGCCAGCGGCAGCAGGCGAACTGAGCCAAGGCGTGGCCTGACCATGGGCGTCTCATGTTTGTCGATTGCGCATGCTCACTCCACATGCAAGTTTGGCGATAGTTCATTGGGCTTTTGAGATACATTTTCAAATGCATAAATACTAGATACAGCATGTTGCGAATCCGCATTGCAATGCAGCCAGCAGCAAGGCGAAAGCTTATGGCATGTGGAGGAAAGCGACTTGAAACGCGTACAACTCAAGGCAAACTGCACGCTCTAAATTTGTATGCCGGGCTGGACCGGCTTCGCTCCGCTCGGAGCCAGATCGGGAAATTGTATATGAGCGCTATATGAGCTGCAGGAATCATATTGTTCAACCGGTTTGCAACAAAAGGTGTTAACCCATTTCGATTTCGAATGCTATTTCAAAATCAACATGAAACCCACCAGACCAGACCGGCCCGTCACCAACGCCTGCTCCCTCCAGCCTCATCGCCAACATCATCATCATCATCATTATGATCATTAAGAGCTGCAGCTGAGCTTAGTAGTTGCTTGACAAGCCGGCTAGTCTCTCCTATGCCCCCACCATCCCACGCCAGGGGGATACTACACATACCACGTTTGATTGCGCTCTTGACGATAACTTTTAACATTTTGAATTATATGAAGTTATCGTCGTTACAGTCGCCGCCGATACATTCGCTTTTTATTTCAGTTTTTCTTGTGTTTTTCTTTTGTAGTTTTTGGTTGATTCCAACAAGTTTCGCCTACCCAACAACTTGTTGTAGACAATTTCAACTTATTTTAATTGCAACAGTCAGACAATCGGACAATCAGCCAGGCTACATACACACATACATATGAGAAAAGTTATAATCGTGCAAGATTGTGCAGACCCTGGCCAACTCTTCAACTGATTTGTTATTGTTTTTCAAGGCATTCTTCTCGGAGATGCGTTTTTCCATTGTCGTGCTGCATAGACGGATGGACGTATGGACGGACTGACAGACAGCGTGCAAGTCAAATCATGTGCACACACATTCACATTTCGCGATTTTTGCCAAACAACGGTACATTCACAGAAACCAACACAAACTCATCCAAACTCTTGCGCTATTGCGCTACAATCTCCTAACTCGGGGTAGTAGTTGTAGTTAAACAGTGTAACTCACACTGCAGCACAGTGGTGCAAAAAGCATTTTTAGTGCTGCAAAAAATGTTGGGCTTGATAGTTGTTTCGTGGATAGAGAGAGTGGTGTCACCTGAAGTATTTGAAGTCAGATCGAGTTCTATATTTTGTCATATTCGTAAAACTTGAATAAATCAAGTCTGTCTTATACCTAGAAATTATTAGTAACGAAATCGGTTTTTACAAATAAAGGGAAATCAATGGGATTTTTTTTTTATATGAAGTTTTGTCATTCCGCGCGAAATTTTTCGAACTGGGGTATGCGCAAAGCCAAAATTATTCAATTCATATGGATAGCCCTAAGCAAAGCTGATTTTCAAAACAATCTAAAAAATTTGGATACCACTTTTAAAATATAAATATATGTACTAATGTATTTCGTGTTATATTTCGTGTTAGGAGCTTCTCTCAGCTTTTACGCGTCTGAATTTTTATGATTTTATTGGCTTGCGCCATCTAGCGGCCAAGCGAAACAGAATAATTTTAGATGACGAAAAAGGATATACAATAACTTTAGAATAGTAAGATTAACAAAAAAGGAAATTATTATTAAAAATGGAAAATATTAGAATATGGTACTTTCAGTCCAAGAAAATATATTTTCCTCACTCTAACTAACCTTTATATTTCTTTTGGGTTCTGCTAATGATATATGGGTGTAAAAAGTTCAGGTTATTTATTATTTCTGTACCATACACAGCATGCAAAATTCCGCACGAAATGTCAAAACTTCAAATTAAAAAAAAAATCCCAAATGGTGGGATATTTTTCGTGCGGAATTTTTGCATGCTGCGTATGGGCCTTTATAAAAAACAATTTATTTCCTTATCTACAGTGTATAAGGGCTTTGATTACGTTTCAAGTCCCAGTTATTATCTGAATTTCATTCTTATGCGATTAAGAGAATTTTCAAAGAATTTTCTAAAATTGTTAAGGGTCTCGAATTATCACTTTTGAGCATTACTTTTTTTGTCTGATTTTCGTATTCGCAAAATTAAGACCGAACCGACTGACAACTTGGACCTCACCCGCTAAAACGCTAATTTTTATTAGGGAGGTACCGACGCCGAATATTTACCATTTTAAAAATGGAAACGTAAGCGTCTTTCAAAAAGTGGCCAACGAAATAAACGTATGTAGGTTAACATTGCCATGTGTTTTTTATTCAGTTTTCACTGCCATTTCATCATTAAGTCCGAACAACGTTTACAAATCGATTATATTACGAAAATTCGCGTTCTGTAAAGAATGTTTTTCGCGCGCTTAGGCCTTTTAATGGAACCAATTCGTAGAACAATTAATTTCACGCTCCGGACCGGGTAATTGGCCACCAAGATCGTGTGACTTTTTCCTTTGGGGCTACGTGAAGTCTAAAGTGTTTGTGGATAAGCCAGTTACGATTGAAGCATTAGAAGCCAACATTACCCAAGTTATCCGATTATGCTCGTCACCGAAAATTGGAACCTCCGCATGGACGACGGATTATCTTTGAAAAGTGAATGGCAAGAATGGTTTTTTCTATTGATAATAACGATTTTCCGATTTATTTGAAATTTTTGTGTTTTTTTGCATTAAAAAAAAAAAAAACCTCAAGATTGATGACCCTTTACTTTTTTGAAACTGTATAGAGACAAATATAAGGATTTTTATATAAAAACATTGGGTCGCTTAAAAAAAAGTCGTATGCCAAAACACTTGGACAATTTACAGAAATTTTAAATTTGAACCCGAAACCCATGTTTCCAAGTGTACAATAGGGTGGCCATTTTTGCAACATCTCACGATTTTACTAACGCCACCCCCTAAAAAGTTTCCTTTTTACCTGCATATAGCGCCTGTAAAATTTAAAAACGATCCGAATGTATTTGATGGTCGCGGGAATAGGTCAAAGGTCCAGCGGCGGCCACCCTAGTGTACAAATTTTCCTTACATCCTTTAAATCCATATGAGCGATTTTTATGTTTATTTACTTAATATAAGAGCAATATATTTTTTATTTAAATTTAGCATTTTCCTTTTATTTTGTTATTCATGATAAAAATTAAAAAGTCAAAATTAACAGCTGTGTTAACAATAATAAAATATATAAGATTTCGTTTTGCAGTACACAGCCGATTGCTTAAAATCAGAGCTGGGCAGCCCATAACCCAAACGGGCAGTTTTACACGAGACCGAAGTATGTCGAAGTCGTCAATTTGCAGTTCATTCCGACTTAAAAGAAATCTTAAAAAACCTTAAAAACATTTCAAGCCTAGGATCTTCGAAATTGGATAGGATATATTATGGAACCTCATGTCGATACAAAATTTTGTTCAAGAGATATTGGCATGTTTTTCCAAAAAATTACCCTAAAAAAACATTTTTTTACGAAGCTTCATTTTTCGTGTAAACAAGTGGTTTTAGAATAATTTTTTTTAATGAGCTTTGACTTAAACGATAAATGGGGATGGATTGGGCATACTTTGCGAAAGACACCACATAAAGTTTGTCGTCAGGCCCTTGATTGGAACCCACAGGGCAACCGAAGAAGAGGGAGACCCAGAACAACATGTCGCCGAACCGTTTTGAAAGAAGCTGAAGAATTAGGACGTTCCTGGAGGGAAGTGTAGCAATTGGCACAAAACCGGATACGATTTAGATGTTTTACAGATGCCCTATGCTCCTCAAGGAGTTAAAGGAATAAAAGAGAAAAGAGAGACTTAAACGATGAAAAAAATTTGAAGGATTTTCTTTTTTGATTTTTATTTTTTATATTTTTCACTATATAGATTGGATTCAAATGCAAGTCAATATTCTTTTAATTTACGAAATACGCATAAATTTCGACGCATGCCTTTTATAGATTTTAAGAATCTCCAGTAGACAGGTTACCATTATGCGGTGCACATACTGGACACTACCCATGTAGATACCACATGGCCAAGCTAGGTCTATCGGATACTGTAACATGCAGATATTCCAATGGAGAGGAGGAAACCATGGAGCACCTTTTAGCCAACTACCCAGCGCTAACCAGACGCAGAGCTAAATTCTTAAACAGCTATACATTGGATGAAGAGGACTATAAAGCCCTATCACTAAAGGGAATAACTGCCTTCGCCAAATTAATCAACGGCGATTAGTCATATACTGGTGCACAAAAGATCTACATGCTGGTCGCAGCGCAGAAGGAAGTCAATACCTTTTACCCTATTCACATCATATCATATCATCAGTTCAAAAAAAAACCCACAGCTGGATGTTGCGATTTTCATAAGTATTGTCCCACTGTGCGCTGAGGCAATGTCAGTGAGTGTGTGTGTGTGTGTGTGTGTGCGAGCGAATGATTGACTAACTGACTGAGTTGTTGTGGTTAAGTGAGCGAATGTTGGACTCTGACTGACTGAATGACTGAATGAGTGAATGAGCGAGTGACGTAGTAGTATGCCGGCTTGTATTTTGCATTGCTTTGGTTGGTAAGACCAGACTTGGCCAGATTGGGCCACTGTATGTGCGTATGTATGTGTATATACATAGTTTCAGTAGCTAACTGCATTTTATGCAATACATATATATAAAAGGGAGTGTTGGTTAGCATATGCAACAACTTAATCGTTGCTTTTGCTTGCCACCAACATTTCCAAGCTGAGTTGAGACGCCGCCGCCAAAGGGTGTTGCAAAGGGGCTTAGAAACGCAAGGGAAGGGGGTGGGGCGGTCTTGTGTCATGCAATTTGTATTATAAATTGGCAATTAATTTGCCAAAAATGGCAGCGCGTGCTTTAAGCCATTGCCATTAGATTCGGCATCATTCAATATGTGGCTATTATGCCATGCATGCAGCAGTATCTATGTGAGTATCTGTGTGTGTGTGTGTGTGTATGTGTGTGCGGCCATTGACGCCACAGCGCAGTGAAGCAGCAAAAAATAAAAAACAAAAACAAAACAACAAGACGCAAAGTGGCAGCAACAATGAAACTATTAAGTACATAATATTATTCAAGTGTTTGCAAAAATTATTTTTTCGCCGTTTTCTTTAAAAATTTTCACATTACAATACAAAAATAAATACAAAACAAAAATAAACTACAAAGCATGACCTTTTTGAATATCTGCATGCATAATGATGGCATTCTGCTATACTTTGCTTATTAACCAACACTGGAGTTCAGTGCTGATTTATGGCTAGAAATTTATAAACCGTAAAATTGTAAAGTAATTTAGCTTCTTTTTCATATTAGCCAACACTCGTAGGCAGGCTTAATAAATATGTACTTTTTCGTCACCTTTTTGTACAGTATTCGCAAAATTACTATGCAGCCATAATTTGCTCATTTACCAACACTTGAGTTAAGTGCTGATTAATTTTTATAAATTTATTATGCGTTAAGGACTACAATTAGCTATTTAGCTCGTTTTTTACATTAACCAACACTTGTAGTCAAAGAAAAATGCTTATGTGGCACATTAACCAACACATTCACAAGCATTTAAAATATATATCTAATATCTAACATTTGCATTACCTTTTTAAAATCAGCATTTACTGTTTTTGTTGCGCATTTACCAACACTTGGCAAATACTTTTAAGTTTCATTCTGCTGTTTTGCTATATTTTGCTAATTTACCAACACTTGAGCAAAGTACAGATTTATGGCTAGAAATTCCAGCTTGTCTACAATTTCTAAAGTAAGTAAAGAATTCCACATTACCCAACACTTGCAGGCAGTGTTTATATATTTGTTCTTTTTCATTATCTTCACAAAGTTCTTATAAGCTAGTCTCGCGCAGCATAAATTTTGAAGCTATTTAGCTCGTTTTTAACATTAACCAACACTTGTTAATCAAAAAGAGAACCCAACACATGATCTTTCAAATATCAGCACATATAATGCCTCTACACTATTATACTCCGCGCGTTTCACAACACTTTATTAAATTGCTGATTAATTGCTAGAATTTTTATATGCATCAGCTATTTAGCAACATAAACCAGCACTTGTAATCAGTGCTGACTTAGCTTGCATTCCCTTTAAAAAAAAAAGCACCCTTTAAATACCAGCTTGCATTTACCAACACTTGCAGTCATTTTTAGTTTGACAACTTCCAAGGTCTAGACTTTTCCGAAATTCAGCCTACGTTCGGAAAAAGTTTGTTAAGCTATAAATTTCAACCAATTTAAAATACCAACGAAAATGGCGTTAATTAAATTCAAAATTTTTTTTAATTGTTATATTATATTTCAATGAAAATCCTGTAGAAGGCAAATTTCGCGTTCAGGCGTTCAGGAGCAGTTGCTTTATATAACAACAGCCCGTTTTCGTTCTGGTTACTGCTCTGCTCTTAAATTTCATATTAATTTATGCGTTTATTAACACTTAAACTTAATTTTATATTCAAGCGGCTCATATCTGAACTTGCCCAGCAACAATCAGCCACAAACTTTGCATATTTAATAACCCCAAAAACTAGTGTTGATCAGCAGCTTTCGTTTGCTTTTGGTCACTTGCCCACACTTGTGCAGTCGCTGGCTGACCTCTAGCATTTGGTTTTTATGCTACGACCTTTTACTAAGCGCCGCCTACATTGCCACGCCTAGCTGGCTTTATATGCAAACTAAGTGAACAACCGACTGGCTGATTGACTGATTGACCGTCTGATTGACTGACCGATTAACTGCATAAATGGCCAACTGATTGACGGCTTAAAGCGGCTTCAGTTATTATAACTAAAGACCAAGAGTCACAGCGTTGATTTTCGATGTTATTAACATTAAAAAACAGAAACTAGCCAAGGCCAAAATCTGGTCACACTGACACACACACACACACACAGTGTGCACGCACGCACAGTGTGACCATTTTGAAACAAATTATTGCATGATTAAGTTAAAAAATGTTATTTTGCGATCAAAGCAATTAAAGCAACAATTTTAAGCAACTTTTGCAACTTGTTGTTCTTGTGCTGGTTCGTAACCGATGTCTCGGAAGAGCTGCAAGCTCCAAGCTCCATTGTCAAGTGTTCAAGGAACAAATGGAACAGCAGTCTCGCAGTCGACTTTGTGTAACTTGAGTGAAGACGAACCTTGGGCTTAGTCTGTAGTTGTTGATAAAGCTGGACATAGGCGCAGCCTATTTGACTCTTTCTGGCAATGCTGTTAATTGGGTGCTTTTTCTGGTTGGAGTTATGTAGGCACATGTTCTCACATACACTTCTATGTATATTCAGATGCAGACTACTCCACTGTTAGCAGTCGAGAGTGGGTGGCATATGGCAATCGAGCTGATGAGACATAGTCTAGGCAGTGGAATAGCCAACCCTTCGACCTCGGTTGCCCATATTTGTATCTTTCCTCTCATTTATGATACTTTTTAAACACATTTTAAACAAACATGACAACTTACAGCTGTTGTTGTTGTTTTTTATCATAGATGTTAACTTATCTGCTTTTGCTATGGACACTTCACCTGCTAGGAAAGGCAAAGTATAAACAAATCCAGGCATGCCGACTAGCATATACCCTGTAGCAGGGACTACTATGAAACAGGTCCACTTTTAAGGGAACGTACTATGGGAACTAATTTTTTTAATTTTTACCTCCCCTACCAAGATGCCCACCATTCGTTATAATAATTCCCTGACTGAATTTTTGTCAGTCGCCCCTGGGCGGGGAATGGGGATCTCTATTAATAACCGTTCAAAGAGAACAGGAACCTACAGTTTATAGCCGAATCCGAACGGCGGTGTCTGGATTTAATAGAGATTTCTTGTGCAAATAGCGTCTTTAAGCTAGCGATGACAGTGCTAGGCAAATGTACCAGTGCTACTGCGGGGACTCGAACCACCGACCTTGGGTTTGTAAAGCGAGTACGCTACCACTACGCTTCCAAAGGCCATGCGTAAGTATGATTTTCAATAATTCTTTGCAACCTCATAGTATCCTAGAGTATATTGACTACATGACGAAAACCTAAACCTAAAAGTCCTATTCTTTTGCATTTTGTGCCGCTAAATACGAATCCAAAAATCCCAGCACCCCAGAGCTCTGACATAACCTCAAAAAACCCATAAAACAAGATATGGTCGCTTATTTCAAATCCGATGTCGTAGAAACCATTGAGCGTGTTGGTTCTAACATAGCCATAAAACCTCTCAATAAACGAGCTATTTTAAAGGTCATCTCAGAACCTCTAACTAAGATTCAAAAAAAAAAATATAGTATTGTGTGGTTTTAGAAGCTATTAAATAACCTGGGCACAGCAATGGGATGGGAACCATATGGGATAGCTTTTATCAGATAAGTGTATTGGAAGAAATTCCAACTGCATTGTGGTATAATGCAGTCCCCCGAGGAAGTTTTCCACTGTTTATGACCAAATTCTTCCAATACACTAATCTGATGAAAGCTTAATATGAAACCAAGTTTTTATACTGTAGCTTTCCACAAATATTTCTATTCCTTTTGTTGTGCCGGAATCGATATTTTATTCGTCCGAACTCGTTGTTACATACATCATTTTTTTGCACTATTTCAATATACCCCTTATAGAGTATAGTAAGCAAAAGCATTTAAGCAAACAAGGCAAAAAAGGATATACAGCTCCTTGCAGTTGATTTAAAGCTTTAGTTTGGCGTACACTATAAACGTTGGCATTTATGTACATACATATATACCCTGACAGAAGCTTTTTCAACTTTGGCAAGTAAAACACGAGCTAATTATTTATAATGAAGGTATTATGGTTGGTTTTTTTTTTCAATAACCCAAAAAGCCAAGAATATAAAAATTAAATTTTAATAAAAAATACAAACATTTTTAAGCACTTATTTATAAAGCACTCAAAAATTTATTGTGTAGATTCAGTAAAAAATAATTTTTCTAGCCGGTTGCAAAATATTCGGTATGCCGCCTTTGTTTTCACCTTTCTCATCCGATTTTGATTTGTCTTAAAGGCCCATGCGCAGCATGCAAAAATTCCGCACGAAATGTCAAAACTTCATATAAAAAAAAAATGCCAAAAACTTCATATAAAAAAAAATCCCAAAAAGGGGAAAAATCCCAAAAAAGGGAACTTTTTTTATATGAAGTTTTGACTTTCGTGTGGAATTTTTTCATGCTGCGTATGGGCCTTAAAGCGTAAAATTTTTGTATTATTCGTTTAGTGACTGAAAGAGTTGTCCACTAAGGGTAACAAAATTGTTCACCTAAAATTTCATATGTCTGCCGAAGTTCTCAACACTATCTTATAATAATAATGTACCAATGGATGGATGATATAAAAAAATGAAAGATCTTTCTTGAATTTCAATTTTGCAGTTTATTTTATTTTTTATTTACTTGTCGTCGTGCTCGTCGTCATTATTTATTTTTTATTTAGTTTTTAGAACGAAGCGGTAGTCTTAGTAAAGTAAATATAGACATTTGTATCTATGAACCTATACGCTGTTCGAAAAATTTCGCGCGGAATGACAAAACTTCATATAAAAAAAAAATCCCAAAAGGGATATCCTAAATGGGATTTTTTTTTATATGAAGTTTTGTCATTTCGCGCGAAATTTTTCGAAATGCGTATACCCCTTATTTTTTTAGAAAAAATAAACCCAAAAAAACATATAGTTGCTCAACAAGGGAGTGCATACTAAAAACTAGATAGTATAGATCTCCTTTTCCAGTTGTTACGTTCTTTAGAAATACATTTTAAAAAACCAAAACGAACAATTTTATTCGGATTCGGTTTTGCGTGCTCCGAAAACGAATTTCTGTTATTGTCGCTTTTGCACCCTTTTTTTACTATATGTTGTTTACATTTAATATTCATTTAAA
The DNA here is from genome assembly GCA_018150985.1 of Chymomyza costata. Classification (NCBI taxonomy): domain Eukaryota; kingdom Metazoa; phylum Arthropoda; class Insecta; order Diptera; family Drosophilidae; genus Chymomyza; species Chymomyza costata. Next base: position 1,983,241 of record JAECWU010000127.1, on the reverse strand, counting down.
TATTGCTAGATCTGTATAAGTCTATGTTTTAAATAAAATTACACAAAAATATTACTTAAGCAACAATATTTATTGAAATTAAAATTGACTTAGCTGTTTTTGTTACAAGGGAAATTTTCAACGTGTAACGCGGCAACCCTGTCTTGTCAATAAATATATAACTCTAAGTTGGCATAAAGATAGACTAGCAAGGACCGGCGCAGCAACACCGCCAATCGGACCTGAACCATACCTGAATCGGACCTGAACCATATTAATATATATAAGCTGACATAAATATGATCTAAGAATATGAAGGAAAATTTATAAAATTATTTCAGTACAAAATTTGTGCGCTTTTAAACCTATTTTGCCGATTCGTTTAAATTCCTCTTGCAACAAAACATTCGGTTTCAAAACACATGAAAAATTCCGAAGCTAAGGGTCATTTCCGAAGTAATTTGCTGCGTAGAATCCGAATCCGGGGCCAGAATTGGCTCATCACGTCAGGATGTTGAGATGCTTGAGGCTATGTACCCGAAAAACTGCGTTTTTTTAAATATCTCAAAATCCTGACGTGATGGGCAAATTCTGACCTCGGATTCTGTTGGTCTGTGTTACTAATAAACGTTTCACGATAACAAAAGATTCTCAAGATTTTTAGCAGTTTTGAAAAGTTTTGGAAAATTCTATTCCAAATTGTGAGACAAAAATCTACTCAAAAATTGCCGAAAGAATTTTCAACAGAATCGCTGTATCACATTGAATGTTTTTCTCTTAAGGCCTATACGCAGTTCGAAAAATTTCGCGCGGAATAACAAAACTTCAAATATTCATTATATGAATTTTGACATTCCGCGCGAAATTTTTCAAGCTACGTATACCCCTTTAGATATTAAGGCATTAACCAATACTGCTGTGAAATAAGCAATCAATATGTGAGTGTAAGCAAAAGTTGGCTGAATCTTGGTGCAACTTTTTTTCCGAGGTTGTTTGGCAACAAGGTCTCAACAAACAGCTAATCCTGTGGTTCTCAATGAGGGTAGCGGGTGGCGGTGATGTAAAAAGCAAGACTGACTCAGTGACTTGGTCTGGTCCTAAAAAAAGAAGAGCACACACATGTCTGCATGTGTGTGTGTGGCTGTGAGCGCCAGAGGGAGCCGGAACCAATTTGAGTGCATGTTCGTTCATAGAACCGTGCGCAGTGCGGAACTTTAGACCCCATCGAGGACAGACGGACAGACGGATATAATGCCAAGGTGCAAACAGCCGTTAACGAACTGTGCGTGATTTTTTTTTTTCAAGTTTGCATAAATTAAACAATAAAAAAATGAAAAAAAAAAAACTTAATGACACTTGGACTGCGCTGAACTAACAGCAGCAGTTAGCATATCTTTGTTTTCATATGTATCTACAAGATACATGAATATCTACGAGCTGATATTTCTATGCAGATATGTGTTTTACTTTTTTTTTTTAACGAGCTTAGATATTATTTTATTTTTTTTTCAAATATACTTACATTTTGAACAGCATTTTTGCTGTATCTTCGGAAGCTGCGGTGCGGGGGAATGTGCTGCTACGCGCTTGCTTTTTTGCTTGTTGTTGTTGTAGGCTTTTGGCCTTTAAAATTTTTGTCACTTGTTGGAATTTTAAATAAATTTTTTTGTAATTTCAAATTGCACTTTTTGTTTAGTTTTGTTTGTAAGTCAAAAAGCTTGAACACAAACTATTAAATAAAAAAAAAATATGTTTAAAAAAAATAAAAGAAAAAAAATGTTGATTGGTATTTGCAGTTACATTTAATTTTACGCTTATTAAATGCCTATAAATTTTTTGCTATTATTATTATAGTTTTATAATTTTTTATGCTTGCATCTTTATTTTTATATTTATTTATAAATTTACGAATTTTTTTTTTTTGATTTTTGCTTGCACTTTCACTTTTCACTTTTTGACACTTTGGCGCACAAATCAATTACAGCTCATTATGCGTGTGTATGTGTGTGCATGTGTGTGTGTGTGTAATTTTTAAAATTAACAGTCACACTTAAAAAATTACCAAAAAAAACATTAACAAAAAAAAAAAATTTCAAAAAAATTTTTTGTATATTTTATATGGGGGCTGGCGCGTAATGCACTTTATCGCCGTGTGGTTTAGCTCGACTGCAGCGCCCAGGCTTTTATGGTGCGGTATTATATACTAAATAACTCAAACACACACACACACGCACACAACTACACAACACTTGGTCACTGGTCACACTTGCATCTCTGTTTTTTTTTTTTTTTGTTTTAGTATTTTTATTTTATGGTATTTGCTGGCTGTACCCAAAACTACTGCGTCTGCGTCTTGATCGTTGTCGTCGTCGTCTGGGTCTGGGTCTTGGTCTTGATTTTGGTCGTGCGCAGAGCTCAGAGCAGTCACTTTCGATTTCGCTGCCAGCTGAACGTGAAATGGCAAAATGATGAACGCTCGAACCATCGAAAACCGATCCGTTGCTATTTTGCCGACAGACATCGACAGCTGACGCTGACGCTGGCGCCGACGCAAACGCTGGCAGCGCCACTAAACAGAGCAAACGACAGCTGTCGCGCTGGCTGCGCAGTCGCAGTGCAAGTTGTCATTTGGTGCTTGCCTTGGAGCTCTGTGTTAGACAAGGAACGCACAGTCAGCTGAAGGGACGTCAACGTCGACGTCGGCGTTAGCGTCGACCATGTTGCCTGCCATGCTTAACGCTACTTTTATCGATCATTAGCTTTGGATGGCCGTGTTAACACTAAATCATTCACACCTGTTTTGCAAGCGTATCTCTATGTGTATCTGTGTAAAGTATCTATGTGTGTGTGTGTGCGTGCGTGTAAAGCCAATCGCTTTACATGCTTTACTTTCCTAATTTATTGCTGCCGCTTTTCGCAAAACATTTTCAATGGCAAAACCAACAACAAAGACACAAAAACTTGTTGGCAGACAAAAACAACAATAGCAACAACAACAACACACACAATGAGGAAGTTCAGCAAAAGATCAGCTGCACTATTTTTGAAGCTAGTTGTTGTTGTTGTTGTTGATGTTGCCGTGGTAAAACCCCAACGCACTACTCATATGCATAGATAGTATGTAGTGCAGCCTGCAAGCTCTTTCTTTCCAATCTTGCACTTAAGCTGCTACGGAAGTCCCGAGAACTTTGGCCTAAATTGCTAAGATGTGCAACGATAGCAGATGCTGGGCACACAAATTTTATAATACAGGCATAAATGCATAATGGTAAAAGAGCAAATTTTGCCAATAGCATTTAAGCCCGACCCAAATCCTTCACTACGAATCTTCTTTTATTCGCTTAACTCCTGGAGGAGCATACGGCCTCTAAATTTTACCAAGGTAAAAGCTGTAAAGCCATCAGTTGAACATAAATTTGGCACCCCCAAAATCCGTGTGCCAGGCGCCGAAGTGGGGGGATTGACCGCAACGCGGGTACCCCTTGGGGTATACATTTCCGTAGCGTTGTAATTCATGTTGCTTCTTAGGCCTTTGTGTGAGGAATCCTGCGATGGTTACAGGCGCAAGGCGGGTGCTTAGAAGGACTCACTGCCCGGGAAACGACTAAGCTCGTTATTGGTAGCCGCCGTTGACCATTAAGTATGATTCTTCCGCTGCCATCCCTTCTGTTACCGTCCCAACATAACGGCACAGATTCACTGCGTAGCCCAAGAACTCGAATATGTCAAGTTGGCCCACGCAGCTACCCTTCACCAAGTTTGGCCCGTGAGTTGACACGGTTACCAGGGTGTGGCACGAGAAGCCAAAGGTGAAGAGTTAGGTTTCAAACGAGAACCAGGTTCCTTCGGCGACTATGTGATATACGTAGCCCAACTGCCTCAGGAATAAGGTGCTATCTTTGAGCCCAAATAGTTGGTATTATTTAGCGCTTATGGGCCGACAAAAATTCGCCAAAAGTTGTAAAGTTATATCTTCTTTGCTGTCTGTATCTTTTTTACCTTGATATAGTATTTTTCTGCCAAAAACTTTATATGGGGCAAACCCGACCTCCCACTGTTTCTCAAAAACGGCAATACAGAGTGAGCTTATGTAAGTGTTATCGTTTAGAGCATTAAAAATAAACAAAATGGTAGCATGACAGTTGTTTGTCAGTCTTCATTTAGTTGCTCAAACGATAAGAAGTATATTTTTACAATTTTCTATTAAATTTTTGTGAATATTTGATTACACATTTTTGCTTGTTAAATAAAGTGATTGGAAAAAAACGCTAAGTGGCTTATATACTTTAAACATAGACCTTTATATTGCATACATAGTATGGGTTGAAAATTTCGTATAATTTTTTTTATGCAATTCGTCACAAAATAGGGCACAGTGGGGCAAATACTACCTCTAAATGCCTCTAAATTAAGCCAGCAAGCTATTTGGACAGCAAATCAAATAAGTCTGATTAGTTACTAGTCAATCCAATATTGCTTTATTGATACTCATTCAACTTTCATCTCGATTTTTTATGTTCTAAACATTAAGTTTTGTTTTTAGTAATTATATATATATATATATACAATATAATATATATATATATATATATAATCATTTTTGTAAAAAAAAACGTGCTCTTTTGATTTATAATCGAAAAACCATTAACTTTAGTGCATATCGATGCTAAATCAGCCAAAACAACAGGCGGTCGGAATTACCCCACAATTTTTGATAATTACAAAAATTTACTTTTCTACACGGTAAGTTTTTTTTAGTGCTTAGCGTTAAGCTTCTTTGTTCAATATTGGATTATAACCTTATCTGCGAACCGATTGATGTCAATAAAAATTAAAAAAAAACAACTTTTTAAAAATCTCAAAAATTTATAATGGTCAGCTGAAATCAGTAGTTCTAGAAAGTTGCGATAAAGCGTTACCTTTAATTTGGTACATCGCACGAGTTCATGCGATGTCAAATAAACATTTCAGCGCCAAAACCAATTACTAGGTCGGATTTGCCCCACCTAACCCAACTATACTAACAAAACTAAAGCACACCAAATGCTTTTTGACTTCTACGCCTATTATGTTAGGGTGGCTCACAAGATTTCTATCCGATACCTTGAACTAACGTGTAGAAAAAAATTTCTGCGGCAATTAAGTTTTTTGGGCGATCGACGTTTAAAATAAAAAATCTGCGAAACTTATGATTTTTAAACTTTAAAAGTTTAAAAACTAAACTGCCGCCAATAACCAGCTCTCCTTTTTCTGCAGCATATATAATGTTAGCACGTATTTGCGTGAACGGTACCAATAAGTAGACTGAGCCACGCCCTTCTTCTCACTTTCCCACAAAGACTGACAAATAGAGAATACCCTCCGCACAAGATGACATCATTATTACTTGGCCTTGGCGTAATCTAGCAGAGGCCTGTTTAAATAAATAACAAACAAATAAAAATGATCTTACAAAAAATAAGCAAGAAAAATATTTGTTAATTATATTTCGTAAAGCTTATATTATATTTATAATATATTGATTTTTGTATTTTTTGCTTGCCAAAAAAAAAAAAAAAAAAAAAAAAAAGCCATGCTACGACCTTTGCTTTATGAAAACAAATTTTTTGACGATCTAAGAAAAAACCTTTTAAGACTCAAAATTAACAAAAAATAGTACGGGAACGTACCCGAATAACTTGTTTTTGCATCATCTGTCGCCTTAGCATGTGTGCAAGTGCAAGGGAATTTCTTTTTAAATATTTATTTTTTTGTTTTCTCGAATTTGTATAAAAAATGAATTCCAAATTTAAATGAAGTTGCATACATATGCGTCTGAGCTATAATAATTGGGGTATTCACGCTTGCTGTGTAGTTGAAAAGTTGCGCAAAAAGACTCAACTGGCTAAGCGTGAACGCACTTTTTAAGTTGTTGAGCTTATGCTTTTTTTTCTGATTATGTTGACACTTATAAATTTTCAGTTTAGTACTTTTACAGCCTATACAGAGATGTTTCTTCAGCACTCCTGCACTCATCAAATGGGTAGCGCTGGAGAAATGTTTCTCTGTTGGCCAACATCGATATATAGAGATTTTAAACTTCGATCATCGATGTTTTCTCCTGCACTAGCCCATGCCATACGAAAAAGTAATTAACTGAAAATTTTATGTCACAAAATGGCTAAAAAATTGCTATAAGTGTTGAAAACGCCGCAGAGAGCGCATTAGGCAATACTTTCTTTTCAGTTCAACAGCTAAAAGCCAGAATAGGGTCTAGTTGAGAGTCGAAACTCAGCTGTGCAAATTCGCTTGTTGCAAAAGTGCTACCGTGAATACCCTAAATATAGTAAACTATGCCTAGCGACCTCTTAACAACCTTTTTCTCGCTGTCTACAATAGCAAGCTTTTTGCTCCAAAAATTTACACAATAGTTGGCTAAATTTTACTCTTTTTTTTAATACATAATACTCTCGTTAAATATTTGTGGCTTTTTCTTGAATTCGATGAAGTTCTGCCGCTTGGCACGCACCGATCGATCAGATACATTCCGATATCATTTCATAAGTAAAAAAAAAAACTTGTTTCTTTCTCAGTTGCAGTTGAGGCTGCAGCTGCCGTTAGTGTCGGCCCAAGGCCGTTGATATGCTATGAGCAGCGCAGTCGCTGTTGCAGCTGACGCCAGCGTCGCTGTCGCATTGATCAGACATTACGCATACGCCATGTTGCTTGCAATTAGCAGGGCGCACGCATAGCGCGTAGTGAAGCTGTATGTGGGAGCACGGAGTGAAGGGGTGCAGCACAATGGAAATAATGCGGATCTGCTGATTGCTGGATGGATTGGAACGCGGGATCGTTTGGAGCGTCTATGCGGCTTTGCGGTTTCTGCAACTGCCCAAAAACAAGAAAAAAAAGTCAACGTCGACTTCGACTTGACTTCGACTACGAATAGTCGCTCTTTCGATTAGTCTTTTTGGTCGTTCGCGCAATCTTTTTACCACTTTTTGTTTTTTTAGTTTTTATTTTTTTCTTCTTTCATTTGCTTATGCGTTGTTTTTGTTGCTGTAAATATTATTATTCAATCTTTTAGTTTATTGATTAACTGTTGTTTATTTGCTTATTTACGCAATTTTATCTCACAGACACCGCATTAAAGCAACAACAGCAACAAGCTGTTGGCCATGTTTTTTATGCGCTGGCATTTGCAACATTCCCTATATAGTAACTATATAGGTGTAGCTATGTATATATATGTATATAGCGTTCCAGCTGCAAGACACTCTCAAAACCCCGCCAAAAAGCAAAAAGTATCTGCACCTGTTTACAAAAAAATTCGGCTAAGTCTCTTTAGTAATTTTTTTTTTTTTTTTTTTTGATTAACCTGTTTAAATTTGCAAGTCGCTTTGGCACATTTCTATGATTAACCTGACAGAGTTTAGGTATATTAGCTATCAAATGAAGCTTGTAGCATTAAGTGTAGTAACCTTTTCGAACATTTTTCATAATTATAAATTTGTAGTTTGTAGAATTTAGCACCAATTCTCTACCTGGTGTAAGAGGCCCCTAAAAGAGAACTAGTCAGATGCAGGCATGCTTACCATCACATTGAGCCTGAGGCACATTTTTAACATCTTAAAGATCTTCTAAAGATCCGTGTATGCGATTGGTAAAAGGAAAGTCCATAACTAACCAATATCCATACACAAGTGCCAAAAACCTCACCTTTTTCAAATGCATAAACATCATCAACGAATGGGTCTTAGCGATGACATGATCCAGGATCGGAATGCCTGCAGACGAATGCTGAGATCGCATACCCACACCCCAGGAGGAGTATAAGCGGGTCCGAAAAGAGGTAAACAAGGGTTTGGGAGAAGAAGAAGAAGCATTAAGTGTAGATAGAACTAGAATTTTGATCTGCAGCAATCGTTTTGTCTTGCTAGAAACGGAGCTCAAAGTAAAGTCGGTTGATAACAATTCGATCAACGATAATTGTATATCTTAAGAAAGATTAAAAATATTGAAAAGTTGAAAAGATAAGAAACATGCGGTGATAATATGAAACCAGAAATTATTTCTTTATTATCGGTTATCGTTGGATTAAACCAGAGGGTCGAGCTAGTTCTGGTTGATGGCCTAGTTTGATTTAAATATGCTTGAAAGCAGAGTACTCCGTAAGATCTTTGGTAGTACACTCCTCAGTGACTTGTATACTATTCGATAAAATAAAGTTATATATAAAGCATACGGTGAGAATCATTTGGCCGAGTGGGTGAAGAAGAAAGCAAAGAAAGGGCTAGACCGTGCCTCTGTTGAAAATAGCAGAAGGGTCGAGTATAGTATTCCTGCAGGTCAGCTTGTGAGCGACAGTTAAGAAGTCGAATCGATTAATCGATTAATTGTAACTAATGAGTTATATATATTTGGTCGAGTGGGTGAAGAAGAAAGCACAGAAAGGGCTAGACCGTGCCTTCGTTGAAAATAGCAGGAGGGTGGAGTATAGTATTCCTGCAGGTCAGCTTGTGAGCGACACTTAAGAAGACGAATCGATTAATCGATTAATTGTAACTAATGAGTTGTATATAATTGGTCGAGTGGGTGAAGAAGAAAGGAAAGAAAGGGCTAGATCGTGCCTCCGTTGAAAATAGCAGGAGGGTGGAGTATGGTATTCCTGCAGATCAGCTTGTGAGCGACAGTTAAGAAGACGAATCGATTAATCGATTAATTGTTAACTAATGAGTTATTTGGCGCAAACATATCCATGCTGTATTTTCATTGACGTTAAAATTTTGACTACCCTCTCATGTGACTCATGTGCAGTTGCGGCACCATGATTTGGTCTTTGGGGGGGGGGGGGCTCTTCACTTCGAAGTATATACACAAAAAACCCATTTTTTCAACTTTTGGAGGTCCGGACCCAAAACACCCGGTCTGATATACAATAAGATCCTCTATTTCCCTCAACACTTCGATACAAAAGTTGTTAACTTACACCATCTACCCCCATTACCGCCATTGTTCTAAAATTTGGTTACATTTATACACTTGAAGCTATGCTGAAGGGCTTGGAAATCTAGACCACAAACAGCTGAAGCGGGGCTTATCCAAGTTTTAATTACATCATGTCCAGCATGACGAATTTTCAAAATGGACAGAAGGCATCTCTAACACAGAATTATGGAGAAAGACAAGCATGCAAAACGTCGAGACCGTAATTAAAAAACAAAAATAGCAATGGATCGGACACACGCTTTGCAAGCCCAACTCATACATCGCTAAAGAAGCCCTAAAATGGAATCCACAAGGCAGCCGCCGGCCGGGCGCTCCCTCAAGAACATGGAGAAGGACTATTGATGCCGAACTTACATCTGCGCGCTACTCATGGAACGACATCTGCACAACAGCTCCCAATAGGATACGGTTCAGAGGAATTGTTGAGGCCCTATGCTCCACTAGGAGTTAATGGAACAAAGAAGAAGAAGATGTCAAATTTTTGGCGAGTTTTAAACAATTTATGCTTAAAGTGAAACGAGATGTAGATTTTGCAAAAACGGAAGCAGTAGCTTTTAATGACTCTGTCTGGAGCCTTGAGCCAACTGATTATATGGCAGCATCCACATTGAAGAAGATGCCACTCGATAGGGCATGCAACCGGGAAGTGATCGCTCAGAGCCACTTATGCGAAGGTAGCTTGGATCTGGATCTGCAACTGGAGCTAACTGACAGCCAGCAACTGGTTGCTTGTTATTTCCCCATATTAACAAAATACTTAATAATTTTTTGTTTAAGGTTTTTACACAGTTGATTTGGAAGCTGTAGCTGTGGCCTTGGAGCTTGGTGACTGTGCCTGCCTGATTAAATTTCAAGTGATTGCCGTGGTCTGGAGCAGAAGCTATGCCGAGGTCAGCTTGCTCAGATTACAGCACGCTGGCCAGGATGTAAACCTGCTGTGGCCTGATCGTATTGCAATGCAAGCCAGGTTTATAAAAGTATCTTATAGATACACGTACTCGTGCACATTAAGGCCATAATGGGGCTGGACTTTGAAAACCCATAACCAAATGTGAACTGAGCTTTTTGTGTTTTTTTTTTTTGGTATTCATGCCTGTTGGCCACATTTATGAGCCAAGAAAAAAAAAAAAGACAAACGAATAACTGGAAAAAAATAAAGGCATAAAGTTGTAAGAAAAAGTAAGGTAAAAAAAAATAACAGCAACAACTGTTATTCAACTTTTTTTTAATGTGTGTAAGTGTAAACAAAATAACAGCAACGAAAAAACAAAAAAAAAAAATCGAAAAAAATCCAAAACCAAAATATAAATAAACAGGAGTGGCCCCAACTTGGAATGTTAATGCGCTGCAATCCGTTGGCGTCGATGTTGTGGATGTAGCTGTAGCTCTGGAGGCGGGGGAGTTGTAGCTGCCACTCCATGCCACTACACTCCACACAGCTATACAACGTAGGCAGCGTGCCAAGCCAAAGCCAAAGCCGGCAGCTGCGTTGACTGCGACGTTGACGTTGACGTCGCGACGCAGTCACTAACCGAGCGCTGAAAAAAGTTACGTGAACTTAGGGACGGACTTTACAAAAGATACAAGATACTTGAGTGATGTTTGTGTGTGTGTGAGTGATTGAGGGTGGGGTTGAAGGGTAAACGTGAAGTGTGTTAAGTGAACAAGCGAGTGGTCAAAAAAATACGTGTTGAAATAAACAAAAGCCAAAAGAATTATCCGACGCTGAGAGGAGAGCCGGTTCCTCGTAATATTGCAGGCTACACACACACACACACACACACAGAGGTAGAGAGTTAAAATTTATAACTGTCAATTATTATGCAAGAGTTGTGAACAGCGTTAAAGTCATTTGATGGCAACATCGGCGAGGAGCAAAGCAATCAGGAAATACCCGACCACGGCTACGACCACGACGACGACGATATCGACGAACCCATAAACATATAGATACTCAGATACTCAAATACACACGCACTGTACACTATTTTTTTGAATATATTTTCAACTCTTTTTTTTTTTGTTTTTTTTTTGTACTAAAAAGCTGTGAGTAAAGGCAGAAGAAACGTCCGCAAAGCACTCGCATAATCAGAGCACGTAGTCTCAGCCAGGCAAAAAACCGGCCTAGTCTTGGTCGGGTCTGGTCTGGTCTGGTCCGCTTCGGTCTAAGCTGAGCTCAACACACAGCTGTCATCACTGTATGCCCTTTGAAAGGGTATATTTGCATTCTTTTGTTGATTTGAAGGAGCGGCATAAAAACAAAACCGATTCGACAAAAGCAACATGCGTCATCTGGTAGCTACAGAGACCATTTAAATTTAAAATGAAGAAGAATGAAGAAGAATTGTGAGATGCTTCCTGAAGAATACTTTCGTAAAAAAAAATCATACAATGTGGTTTTGAAGAAAGACTGACCAAAGAAACCAAAGCATGTCTGATGCAGAATTTTCACAATATTTACGGAGATTCCGCGAATCAAATCAAAGAGATAAAAATAATAATTTTGACTTTGTTATAAGATGACGAGATCTATATGGTACCCACTGAAATTCCATTATATCTTCGTTGCAATTGAATTTTCATAGCATAAAGCTGACTTTGACTGATTTCTTTATAGTTTTCTATAAGATCTCAAGTTTATCACGAAAAATTCTTTAAATTCTATCATACTTCGTTGGAATTAATTTATCGTCAGTTTTAACGGATTTTATACCTTTACTTTAAAATAATTCTTAGTGTTCTATTTCTTTGGGATTTTGATTTCTAACACTAGGAAACACTTTCTTTATATCTCCTTATAAGAAGACTTGGCTCTCCATAGAAAATCTTTGCAGATCATCTTGGCAGATGAAATTAAAATAAGTATCTATGAAAGAAAAGTTCTTCGAAACATTTTTGGAGGCGTACGCGAAAATGGAGTATGGAGAAGGAGATACAACCACGAGCTTGAAAGACTCTACACAGGGGCCTATATTATGACGCAGATTAAAGTGAATAGATTAAAATGAGCCGGGCACTTAATAAGAGCAGACGACACCTATACTCCGCAAAATATACTATTTGGCAAATGCCGAGAAAACAGATCGAGAGGAAGCCCAGAGAGGAAGTCCTGTACCTTCCACTTTCCTATTCCCCTAATTTTTCCTGTCTATTCGATATCCCTATCACTTACTCCCATTATCGGTATCACAACGGACCTATTCTTGGCCTAAGTGAGTTGGGAAGCTAAGTCCTAACTGCCGCTCTAACCAAAATGGATTGATGGAGCCGAACAAGATGCGCAAGCTCGTGGTATTCGGTCTTGGAGAGCAAAGGCACGAGACAGATCAAGTTGGAGACTCATGCTGAAGCAGGCGAAGACTCGACAAGAGTTGTAGAGCCAACTATGATGATGAAACCCTTTTTGCTATACACCCGTTACACCTAAAGGGGTATACGCAGTTCGAAAAATTTCGCGCGGAATGACAAAACTTCATATACAAAAAAAAATCCCATTTGGGATATTCCATTTGGGATTTTTTTTTGTATGAAGTTGTGTCATTCCGCGCAAAATTTTGCGAACTGCGTATAGGCCTTAAAATGGAATCTGTTCAAAAAGTCCCAAAAAATGCATTAATCTGGCTTGCGAGTCCTAAAAAGTTATTTTAAACTATAATGCGCATTAACGAACCTTTTACTTGCGGGGGTTTAGGTTTACCTTTAGTCAAGATTTCAGCTCCTGGCAGGGTTCACTAAATCAGCTATTCCCAGCATGAGAATTCCCTGCACCTATATGCTGTAAAAAGTCATACATATCTTTGAAGATACTCAAGGAATGATGATGAGTGCTAAATCCCGAATTGTCAATATTTTCGCCTAAAGCTTCTTGAAGTTTCCAATCGCCCTTGACTAACGCATATACACAGCCCTAGGGTATCGAAAATCTTGGTAAATACCAAAATTTGACTTCTTGGTCTTTCATAATGCTACGATGGAAATGTTTTTTAAAACGTGCGGGTTTTTATTGTAAGTTCGGGGGGGATTCATGGCGGGGCAGTTTGCCAAACCCTGCTTTGGCAGCATGGACAACGGATTGTCTGATCAGGTTCAATGTACGTCGTCAATTGTTGGCTCAAGAACACCTTTTTGACGGGGTCCATGGCCATATGAACAGTTTGTGAGTGTGTATGAGAGAATAATTTGCTTGGTGTTGTCTTTGTGAACACTCATCATAATAATGAGACGATGATGATGATGATGATTATGAGAATGATGATGAATTCTATGTAGGCTGCAATTAAATGATTCACTTTACGGCGCGACCTTCTGCATTAATATGCAGGCACGGACGGACGGACCTTACCTAGTACTTTAAATGCACGTTGGTGTCTTTGGCTTAATATATTTCCGGAATGACTATAAAAATGCACTCGGAGAAATCCGTTCCATGCAAACATTTTTGGACTTCATTTTCGGATTTAGCGTGCCATTTTACTACGGAAACGAGTTAAACATGTGGAGGATACATTTTGCTGTACACTAGTGTTAAAAAAGCAATTTTGTTGTGCTCCGAAAAACGAGAAACCAAACCGAATAATACCATTGGGACTTGTTTTTGCGTGCTCCGGAAAACGATTTTTTTTGTGGATATTTCCCTTCGATAAAAATATTGCCAGTTTTTAATTATTCCTTTCTGTTTTTCATAAATTTATACAAAAATATTACTACTATTGTTGCTTAATATTCATTGAAATGAAACACGACGTAGCTTTTTTTGTTACAAGGCAAATTTTCTTTGTGTGGGAACCCTGTCGCACACATCGCCATGTGTTCGTTGTATTTTAGCTGCACACTAGAGGTCGGCTACTATCGATAGTGCCACCACTCGATAGTTTAGACTTCGATAGTTGAAACTATCGATAGTACTATCGAACAAAGTGAAATAAGGCACACAAAAAAGAGCACATTCTTTAAATAAGTACCATAGAGCAAGTGGAGAAAATTCTAATACTTACAAAAAGAGTGTTTCAAAATTTTGACCAGAAATGGTTTATTCATGACCATTGTAAAAAGAGATGCTCTTAAAATTACATCTTAAAAAACCAAAAAGTGTCCAATCAACAATTGAATGGCTCAACTGCCAAGTACTTGGGAATCATCCATAAACTACGTGACGCTGATTTTCGTCAAAATAGAAAATTTTGCATTTTGGCTTAAATTTTGACTGACCAAATAATATGGATTGTCAAATATTGCTGCTACCTAATTTTTAGAGATCTTTTTTCTGTTTTTTGCAAAACGAATTTTATGAAATTCGAAATTTCGGATGCCAAAGTCGTCTACTATCAGGAAATGCTGGACGTCTGTGGCAATCATTAAGGCATCGATTTTTGCTTTTTTATGCGAAGAATTTTTATAAAAATTTGACTTACATTATTTATGGTCCCCATCGGACTAGGTGACTCTAAAAGAGTCGGAGGGTCAAAAAGGTTCGACGTGTTACCGCTGGTTTTGTATTCTTTTTGACATGTTGCCAATTTTTTGCCCGTTGATTTATCAAAAAAGTTTTTTACATACAAAAGTATACTATCGATATATCGAACAAAATCATCGATAGTATCCGTAAAATTAAACTATCGATACTATCGATAGTGCCATCGATAGTATCCCACCTCTACTGCACACTATCTTTTGGGCTGTGCATGCTACTTTTTGGGTTGAGACTGAAAACAAATAATTAAAAATAATTGTCAATAAATATAAAACTTTAAGTTGGCATAAATATAATCTTAAAATATCAAAGAATATTTAAAAAATTATTTCAGTATAAAATGCGTGCTTTTTTTAACCTATTTTGCCGATTCTTTTTAGTTCCTTTTGCAACATAACAATCGGTTTCAAATCACATGAAAAATGCGGTTTGGTGAAATCGGAAGCACCAAACATTCGGTTTCAAAACGAATCTGAATAAAATGTACGAATTTGTTTTCCGGAGCAAGGCCGATTAATATAAAAAAGTTTTTTTGAATTTTGGAACTTCATAATTAAAAATTTGCTCAAAAACCATAGAGGTAAAATTTTTTATTTTTTTTTTTTTGATTTATGAAAAACTCCTTTAAAGAAATAGTCAAAAATCGTATTATTGTATGAAAAATGAAATTAATATTTTTTTTCAGAAAATAATTTGGTGTCTTCTACTAGTGTTGTCTACTACTAGCAAATATTTTTTTCCAGTGTAGTTCAAACATTGTGACCAAATTCAAATAAGTTGGAAGTTATGATGATATCTTAATTTAAGCAAAGACGAAATGACAAAACAAAAAAAAAAAAAAAAATAAAACCAAAACTATGGTCTTTTTAACATTGAAAATATTAAGATAAAAATTATTATTATTATCAAATTATTAAATGGTAGCTTGTAGTTTCAATTCAAAAAGACAAAAACAAAAGAAAAATCAAGAAAAAAAAATAAAACAAATCGCGTTGTGTTTTGACCCACTTTGAAATGCGTTTTTTTTTCTTACTGTCTGTTTCTGCTTCTTCTTCGTCTCCTCCTTCTTCTTCTGCCTCCTCAACATCATTTGGCTGGCATTTTTTTTATTATTACAAAATTTGTTAAGTTTACTGTTTAACTTGAAATTGAGTCATGACGCGGCTTGAAGCCGGCTGCGCGCAGCCGCAGTCGCAGCTGACGTTGACGTTGGCGCAGCAGCTGACAGCGCAGCCTCAAAGTTACATAAAATAGCAATAAACCGATTTAAAAAATTGAACGACTGAGCGCAAAAGAAGTAGAGGAGATCAGTGTGATGATGATGTTGGTGGTGGAGAAGGGGCGTTGCAAAGGGGGGGCAGCAGCGCAGTGGCGTCGAGCAAAAACCTGAAGCAACACGATACAACCATTTGGCATTTGCATACACTCACAAACACACATAAGCACGCATACACTACATGACCATGGGCGTAGTTAACTTTACACGAAGGGGCTGAAGAGGGAGAGCCAAATCAACTTTAAAGCTTAGCTGTATTCTTGATATATACGGTCACACTAACGAAAGGAACAAAAAAACTTTTTTGACGCTATATTTTCTTTCTCGATACAGAAATCGATAGCCTTTTCAACGTTTTTGCGATTAGTGAAAATAAATTTATAGTTCGTCTAGCCCCATCAAGTCATAACTAACTCACAACCTTAAAGAAAAGTATGAAAAATTTAGCAAGCCCTTGATTTTTCAACTCACAATTAAGTTATTTGAAATAACTTTATAATCACCAAAACCCTATAAAGCTGTAAGAAAGACTCATGACTTTCAATCCATCCCAGGACTTTCAATGAAAGTAGCGAACATTATACGAATTTATTGCTGGCTTGGAGTCGGTTAATGCTTAATGCGATCAGTAAGAATTGTCATCTTGGTTCTCATAGTGCGGATTCCAAGCACATATGATACCAGCGAGCAAGTGTGCTAACCTAGAAAAATGAGTTTCTTCCCTGGGAGCTCTGATGGCGTTAGATGGAAGCCCCAACACTTGGATAAGTCGCATCTGGTCAATCCATCGATCGAACGAAAAAATACGATTACTGAAACCACTACAAGAGAAAAGTTCTTGTAGAGGCCCTAAGCTTCCAAAAGGAGTAACAAAGGGGGGAAAAAAATAGTTAGGATGGAATAGGTTACCCAAGAGGTGTCGCTTATAATAGGTGCTAGGCGAATTCGGGCAGATGTAGGTGCTTTTAGACTGAGCAGGAGTTTTCCCAAAACATGCTTACAGAGTGGATTGACCCCTCTTGATGCCTGATATGAACATGCCAAATAATTATGTTTGTGTATCGAGAATTGGACTGGTTGAGAAGCTCTAGAACTAAAAGAAAGCACATCGATGTTATATCGATGCATCGATGTATCGAAATAATGTAGTAGATTGTGGCAGTATATTAGAAAGTGGGTCCAATATTTACAAATTTTTGGCTTCTGCTTGGAAGCCAAGCTAAGAACAAGTTGCTTCTTTAGTATAGAAATCGCAATGAATCGATCACTTTCGTTCAAAAAATTTCGTCTCTTCAGGTCTTATGGTCACTGAGGTCAATCTGTCATATATATAGGGTGGACCACCTGTTGGTTTGGTTGTTAAACACTCCTTATTCGGAACTTGCCCGTCCAAAGTGGGTGCTCTTCGACATATGTACTCAATTGTAGTCACGGATCGTTTAACAACTAAACCACGCGAAAAAGTGGTATAGGCGTAATATGAAAATGGTCGCCGGACCTTTCACCTAGCTAGGACCACTTGGCGTCGACTTTTGCATGCGGATCTGCATTTACACGCTTACAAGATTCAAATGACGCTTATCCGTTAAATGGATGGGAGAGCAGCCAGATGAGTTTTCTTAAAAAAAACCCATCATAAATTACGATGTTGCCATATGGGCCTGTAGAGCCAGCCGATATAATTTTTCATACATACATGAGTAGTTTCAAACTTGCATTTCGTGTAGACATTTGTCCAAATTTGTTGAAAAAGATTCGAGTAAAATGCATTTAACAAACAAACCAACATATGGCCCACCCTATATCATATGAACAGATGAACATGGCCCAAGGTTATGGCAAGCATTTTGGTCTAAGTTATTTATATTCTTTTACGTCTTTTTCTGCATTCGATGCACTGATACATTGCAACATTTTTAAGGCTTACTGTGTGGTTGTTCAGTGATGGTATTATTTTTTTTTCCCACT
Organism: Chymomyza costata; assembly: GCA_018150985.1. Lineage (NCBI taxonomy): Eukaryota > Metazoa > Arthropoda > Insecta > Diptera > Drosophilidae > Chymomyza > Chymomyza costata. Next base: position 1,965,560 of record JAECWU010000127.1, on the reverse strand, counting down.
CCTTATAAATTCGTCAGCTGGAAAGATTTTTGGACAAAAGCACCATACTAATTTCATGGAATGTCAAAGCAAAATTTTCGAATATTTTTCACACTCTTCAGTCTTCTTATTGGTCACGTTCTCAAAATGTTCTTAGCGCAGTGGTTGCGATGGACCATCGTCTTATCGTTGTTATTTTTTAGAGAAAAACAAGATCTGTTCCTGAATAACGTACTCAGAAGTCAAATTACTGACAACCAAACGCATTTAAAGCTAAGGCGAAATAATTTTTTTTATGAATAGTAACCTATACCATTTAAACATAGCTGTGGTAACCCAGATCAGAATATAAAATCTTCAATCTAGGTGCTATGATCTGCTAATAGTTCAACTCGATCTCTTTCACAATAGCATAGAGCAAAAGTCATGTCGAGATATATGGCTGATCTCATTTAGGTTCTTGAAGGCATACTTTGACAGAGCTGTTTCTATTGATGACTACGATGCATAAACGTATCGAGGTTAAACTTATATTGTGTACACCGTATGAGGCGTGGCTATCACATAGTGTAAGTTTTACATCGATACGTTCACGCATACGAACACAATCGGTACCACACTGATTTTTTTGCACTCATCAAATAGGTGTTTAGTAGTGCTGGAGAAACATTTCTGTTGCCAACATCAATATATAGATATTTTAAACTTCGATACATCGATGCATCGATATAACATCGATATTTTCTCCAGCACTAGAAAGCACAATAGATTCTTAGAGTTGTAGCATAGCTCTCCCATAAACATTATTCTTACAAAATGTTACAATAGAACAATAAGGTTTATCCATGATAAATTTAAAATTTGAATCTGAGGCGCAAAACCCCCTAGCATGTCGGGGTTGCGATATAACCTTTAAAGCTTGGTATGTATTTTTTTGCAGTTTATCTCAGAGCTCCGCTTTGAAACTATTCAGTGATTATGAAGAATTATTTTAACTTAAGTAAATTATCTAATATTTGCATGCTCTACTTTATAGATGGGCTAGAAACAGCTTCTGAAGCTGAAGACTTTTTTAACTTGAAAAAAATTATAATGCAACTCGCTAACATTAATATTTTTCGTTCTTATTCAACTTTGTGCGTAGATTTAATGACTTTTTTGTTTTCGATATGAAATTTCAAGAACCTTTTGCATTAAGAATCAAAAAATAGCGTCAATAGAGTTTGCTTTTAATAAATATTGGTTTTTTAAGCGCCTATGGCGTAACAAACATGTTCATCTGTTTGCTCATAATTTCTGAACTGCTTATCATAGTTTGGCAAATAAGCAATCGTTGTAAGCGTCGTGAACGTGCACTAGTTTTTAAACATACAAAATTTCTTGGTAGAAATAATTTCTATTCTGAAAAACCCTCATGAGGACCTAGTCATAAGTTTGGTTTATTTGCTAATTACATGTACAACACTAAATTCTAAAAAACCAGAGCATTTATTAAAGTGTGTTAGACTGGGTATGGCCCCTACTCTTCGTAGTTGTGTTCGACTGGGTGCTTAAAATTTTTGAAGCTGAAATACATGGCATTAACTGGAGAGTTGGTTCTAGTTTGGAAGATATGGAGTACGCGGACGATATAGTCTTGCTCTCTTACTCACATTACCAAATGCAAACAAAATTAAGTGAGTTAAATACTAAATCTGCGAAAGTTGGCCCGCGCATAAAAACCAATAACACGGCGTGCTTCAATGTAAACGGCCAAAACATCTTACTTGGGAAGCATTCTTTCCAAAGATGGAGGAGCTAGAGAAGATGTATTAGGCCGTATTCAAAAGGCACGAGGTGCGTTCGCAAGGCTAAGAAACATATGGAGGACTAAATTCAAAATCTTTAACGCATGCTTCAAATCAGTTTTGATGCACGGATCGGATTTTCTTAAAGGCAAAATTACAATCATTTGTAAACAGCTGTTTGCGGAACATAATGCGAATATGGTGGCCAAGGACCATAACAAATGTAGAACTATGGAGACTTACTCATCAGAGCGACGTAAACATAGAAATTAAACGCGGAAATATAGTTGGATTGGTCATACGTTGCGGAAAGAATACGACGATATCATACACGCTGCTTTGACGTTGAATCCACAAGGGACAAGAGGAAGGGGGAGACCATCAATGATTTGGCAGAGAACTATAGGTAACGAAACGGCAAAATCATTTAACGAATTAAGACACATTGCACAAAACAGAGAAAATTGGAAATCTTTTGTAGAAACCTTAAGCTCCTAAAAGGAGTATGGAAATAAATAATGCAAAACGAGCGTGACTGTACCGAATTTCCTAACTATAAGATATTTTTGGGTGTGAAAAAAAACTTGGGCAACTCCCCCACTGGCTACGCTCCTGTGTTTGCTGATCAGGTGAACAAGTTGTTGTTGTTGTAGACGCTGCGGTGCGTTGCAGTGACGGAACGCAAGAGTTGGAGTGAGTGAATGCGCAGGAGCGGGAGCGGGAGAGAGAGAGTGAGTTATGCGCATGGGCAAACGAGATAGCGCTAGGCCGTCGGCTCAAACAAACTGTAAAAGGTGAACAACATTTTGTTGTTGTCTTTTGTTGTTGCTCTTTACTCTTAACTTTTCTTATGCTGCTCTTGTTGTTGTTGTTGTTTTGTCTTTGTTATGGCATTTAACACTTTGACATTATTGCCACAGTTAACAAAAAAAAAAAAAAAAAAGCAGGCGCAAATAATCATTGATCAACTTTTGCCGGTTGACGATTGCCGCTTGACGATTAATCGATTAGTAATCATTTATAAAGATCGTCTGCATAACTTAAAGCGCGGCTTGGGGGCGAGTGAGGCCCAGCCTGCTTCCGTCTTGCATATGTATATACTTTTTTTTTCTTTTAGACAATTCGTGGCCCATTTTTAGAGCTACACACATAGAAGCTTACACACACACACACACAGACGCACAGGCACAGCAGCCGATTGACGCAGATTGACGAACTGGCAAAAGTTTTTAGCACTCAAGGCCAACTTTTAACTTTGCGTATGCTAACTAACTAGTTGAACTAGATTTTGTGGCTGTCTGGTAATTTTTTTTATAGTGGTTTTTGGGTTTTTGGTTATGGGTTTTCGGTTTCGATTGAATATCAACGAAACGCGTTTAGAATGAAGGCATTCAATGATTATAATCTTGCTCATCGTGTCCACGATGATGATGATGATGATGAGCAGCTAAGCAAGTTCAAGCTGATCGTGATCTACTTGTCAACACCTACACGCTTTTCGATTTCATTATTATTTCGAGTTTTTATTTCTCTTTTTAATGGGCCCAGCTCTGGTTCCGGTTCCACAACGATAAGCCAAGCTATAGCCGAGTTATGGCCAAGTAAAGTTAAGTGGTCATTTAAGTGGTCAAAACGTTATGCATTTGGCATGCGATACGTTTATGAGCACCCCTTTGTGGTAACTAATTAAGAGTGCCACAACGGTTGCTTGCAGCTGTTGGTTTTTTGATTTTTTGTTGTTTTTTCGATTTTTTGCTGACGTAAGCCGTAATTTGTGTACCGTAAAATTTACACTCTAAATCGTCATCGTCGTCATCGTGTTGTCTGTCGGTCATCATCATTAGTGAGCGAATGCAAGTGAAAAGTGTTGTAAAGTGTTCAAGAAGTGCTCACGGTACAGCTCAAAGCCAGTTCGAAAACTTGAAAAGTTCGTTGGTCCGTCTTTGAACAAATGCATTTTACGCTGTTGAAACAAAATTTCCAAGTTTGCCATATTTGCACAAAATATATATTTGATGCTAACAATTTATTAGCATGACCTTGCAAAAACATTTTTTGACTAGTCAGTAAATTCAAAAGAAATTTACAAAAATATATCTTTGCGGCTTTTAGCTTGAAAAGGCATAATTAGTGCTTTAGAACCAGTTTAGTAGTCGACCAAATTCATCAATGCTGTTGATCAGAAGTCAGCTGCATCGAATATTTATTAAATAAATAAATCGACAAGTTGCTGCAAATTGTTGCACTACTGCATTCGTAACTAATAAGAGACACAATTTTCTGATAAGCGCAAGTTGTTCTTGAAAGCACAAAAATTTAATAAGTAATACGTTTTATATACTGTATCTATTACGTTTTTTTTTTAGCCAATAAATTGGACTGCACAACAATCTCAGGATGTCCAAGGCAATTTTGCATGAAGTCTACAAATCAAACAGTTTACACTGAAAAATTTAATAAAAAACCATCCGCATCACCCAATGCACTTTAAAGCTTAATTAATTCTCGAAATAGCTTATTCCAAACAGTATAGCCACAGCTGGAATACGCCAGGGAAGCGTCCTTCCACCATTCCTGTATCTATATATAAATACGTTAACAAAAAAATCAGTGTGGTACCGATTGTGTTCGTATGCGTGAACGTATCGAGATGAAACTTACACTATGTGATAGCCACGCCTCATACGGTGTACACAAAATAAGTTTAACCTCGATACGTTTATGCATCGTAGTCATCCATAGAAACAACTCTGTCAAAGTATGCCTTCAAGAAACTTAATAAGCTCAGCCATATATCTCGACATGACTTTTGCTCTATGCTATTGTGAAAGAGATCGAGTTGAACTATTAGCAGATCATAGCGCCAAGTTGAAGATTTGACATTCTGATCTGGGTTACCATAGCTAAGTTTAAATGGTATAGGTTCCCATTCATAAAAAAGAAGGTTACTTCGCCTTAGCTTTAAATGCGTTTGGTCGTCAGTAATTTAACTTCAGAGTACGTTACTCAGGAACAGTTCTTGTTTTTCTCTAAAAAATAACAACGATAAGACGATGGCCCATCGCAACCACTGCGCTAAGAACGTTTTGAGAACGTGACAAATAAGAAGACTGAAGTGAAGTTAGTTCAACCATCTCTTAGCAGAGATAGAAAAAAATACGAACATTTTGCTTTGACATTCCATGAAATAAATATGATGCTTTTGTCCAAAAATCTTTTCAGCGAAAATATCCGATTCAAAGTGGAACTGACGAAAATATTAGGAGTGAGCAATAAAAATACCATCACTGAACAACCATAGCATATGTCTCTATTATCCAAAACTTTGAAATTTTGCAAAAGTAAGCCTTGAAAATGTAGCAAAGTATCAGTGCATCGAATGCAGAAAAAGACGTAAAAGAATAGAAGTAACTTAGACCAAAATGCTTGCCATAACCTTGGGCCATGTTCATCTGTTCATATGATATAGGGTGGGCCAGCTGTTAGTTTGTTTGTTAATTACATTTTACTCGAATCTTTTTCAACAAAATTGGACAAATGTCTACACGAAATGCAAGTTTGAAACTACCCATTTATGTTTAAAAAATAATATTGGCTGGCAACATCATAATTTTTGATAACTTTTTTTTTAAGAAAACTCATCTGGCTGCTCTCCCATCCATTGAACGAATAAGCGACGCTAATAATGGTACGTGGGCTTCAAATGTTGCGTCATTTGAATCTTGTAAGCATGTTAATGCAGATCCGCATGCAAAAGTCGACGCCAAGTGGTCCTAGCTAGGTGTAATTCTTGCGAAAGATGGCGCGACGATGTTTCCGGCGACCATTTTCATATTACGCCTATACCACTTTTACGCGTGGTTTGTTTGTTAAACGATCCATGACTAAAATTGAGTACATATGTCGAAGAGCACCCACTTTGGACGGGCAAGTTCCGAATTAGGAGTGCTTAACAACCAAACCAACAGGTGGCCCACCCTATATATATATGACAAATTGACTTCAGTGACCATAGGAGCTGAAGAGACGAAATTTTTTGAACGAAAGTGATCGATTCATTAAGATCTCTACACTATAGAAGCAACTTGTTCTTAGCTTGGCTTCCAAGCAAATATTGGACCCACTTCCTAATATGCTGCCACAATCTACTACAATATTTCATTTAATAAACAAGCTATCAAATTTCAGGCTACCGGCATCATGTCAACCTGAAACCCATGAAAAATTGGCCATTTTTACTAAACACCGTCCAAGCACACCTTCAATCCTAGAATCCTAAAGCTCGTTTTACGTCTAAAATATTCAATTTATGAACGTAGCAAAATTTTTGGATTCTTCGCTTCGAAGTGTATATATTAGAGCTCGCAAAAGACTTTCAGCTCATTTTTCAAACTTTTGGGGGGGTCTGGACACGAAAACCCCCCGTGGATCTGCCACTGGTACTGTCCTTAATTTGCACAGTGTTCACCCGAGTTAAAATGCTACAGTGCCTGTCCGATTTGTACCTCCCTGTACCTACATAGGTAGTTTGCCTCTTGAATGAGAGATCCCAAATATGCAAAATCGGTATCCAGTCAGATGAGCGGCTAAAATCTTTCTTTAATAAAACACATTTTGAGACCTCCATATTTCAATGGTATCCCAAAAATGTTGTAAATCTCTTCTCGACTGTAGTATCTTTACAATTAATTTTAGAAATAACTTGATTTTAATAGAGCTAGGAAATGGTTAATTCGGCGAAGGTCTGTGTCGAGTTTTGTTTGGAGTAAATAGTAAAAGAAAACTGCCTTGGAAGGGTCTTGAAACTAAATGCTTCAAAAAGTAAAAAAAATTTTTTTTGTTTTAGTCTACATGAGTGCGATGCTTATGAGGTGGTCTGAAATTATAAACATTTTTAACTATATCTTTAAAAGTTTTCATCCAATTCTTCTAGATGTAACACCAAACGCGGGTAAAGATCTTGCGATCTTGTTGGGACAGAGGTTATACCAACTCGAGCGTTTCTGCTTATCAAGAACTTACCTAACTTAAAGAGCCCAAGATGTCTCTTTTCTTTCTGTTCTCATGGAACTGTCAAAATTTTCAGCTTATCCCTCTTTTCATTTCGAGAACAAGCGCTTATAAGAAGAGTTTTTAAAAATGTCCAATGTCTTTTCTCTATGTAGTAAGATGTAGACTCGGAACAGCTAAATTTGTAGCCCAGTGCTGAACAAAAGCGGTCTCTCTCCCCAACAACAACAGCAACAACAACAATCATGGTTGTTTTTGTTATTTTTGTTGTTTCAAGTTGGAGAAGACAATTTCAAGGCTAATTGTTGAATAGGCCTTGGTGGCCATTTGAATTGGCCTGGCTTGGTCATGTTTTAGACAACTTGTTGTTGTTGTTGTTGTTGGCATTGTTATCGTTGTTGTGATTAGAAACTCGATGATTGCAACAAAAACAACAATATCTCATGACTTTCATTGAAGCGATCGTGTCGTATCGTATCGTATCGTCTCAAATCAATTGTTAGCAAACGTTTTGAAAAAAAAAACAAAAACATTTCAAAGAAATGGAATTGAAATTGGAATTGGCATTGTCCGAATGGTAGCGATAAATTGGCATTTACCGGCAGCGGCAGTTGCCGATTGTCAGTTTGTGAAATGCCACAAATGGCAAAGACCGCGAAACCATTTGACGCGCATGGCACGAAATGTATCTACATAAATAAATATACATATGTATAGTATGTACATATCTGCAATACATAGTGCACCCTGCTATACGCTGCTTCCCAACGAACCTTAAAGAGATTCAACACGGTCTCCACAGTTATGCCAGTCACGCCTGCTGCCTTCGCAGACATGAAATGGAAATTGTACAAAAAATACAATAACTTAATTTGATGGATCTATCAAAACAAAAGAAACAAAAAAAAAAAAAAAAAATGATCTGAATTTATTCGCACACTTTTAAAATTCAGCTTTAAAGCGAAAAGATTTTTATTTATTATTTCTTTAAAAGTGAAAAACGAAATCCGAACATTTTATTCGGACTCGTTTTGAAACCGAATGTTTGGTGCTTCCAATTTCACCAAAACGAATTTTTCATATGGTTTGAAACCGAATGTTTTGTTGCGAGAGGCATTAAAACGAATCGGCAAAAAAGGTTTGAAATTTCTTATATTATAACGGGTGCGCCATTTCTTATGTCGGTATTGTAACATTGAATAACTTAAACATTTGACAACCGATTGACTTGACTTTACATGTTTTGGAAACGTCAATTCAGTAGAATTTTAACCATGTATCGCTTCATACCAAAAGAACGCGCCGAAGTAGCTACTTTGTACATTGAAAACAGTCGTTCAGTTGTGTTAACTCAACGTGCATATCGTCGAAAATATCAAGGCAAACAGGCACCGTCAGACAACTCTCTGATGGCGTTTATAAGCAAAATTGCCGTATTTGGGGAACGCAGAATCCACACGAGATCTATGAAACGCAATAACATGACCCAAAAGTTACTGTTTGGGCCGGCGTTTGCGCCAAAAACATCATTGGGCCTTATTTTTTCAAAGAGAACCAAACGGTCGATGGTAACCTAAATCGGTGGGATGTTGGCTGACTATATCTGCCCACAAATGCGCAAAAAAGGTCTTGAAGATTACTGGTTTCAACAAGCTGGTGCGACATGCCACACTGCGAGTCCAACAATCCAGTTTCTGCAACGAAAATTCCCTGGACGTCTGATGCCCAAAAGAGGCGACATTGAATGCCCACCCAGATCCCCAGATTTGACCCCTCCGGACTTCTTTTTGTGGGGTTATTTGAAAAGCAAAGTGTACGTCAGCAAGCTGCAGACCATTGAAGAGCTTGAGGAAAACATTCGTGCCGAAATCATCGCTATACCACCCGAGATGCTCAAAAAGGTAATGGAAAACGCAGCAAAAAGGGCATACTTGGCTGTGGCCAATAGAGGCGGCCACTTAATTGATGCTGCGTTCCAAAACTGGTCCAAATAAATTGCAAAGGAGCAAATTAAATGAAAATACCTCATATACAGAAATCGGTGGTTTTTTTTTAAGTTATTCAATGTTTACATGCCAACATAAGAAATGGCGCACCCAGTACTTATTCCAACTTAGTTATTTATTTATTGACAATTTTTTTAATTTTTTTTTGTATATTTCAAATATTACAATAACTTTACTTTATTTCTACCGCGCTTACCAAATTAAGTTAATTAGTATATATATTCACTTTGTGGGGCAGAAATGCAGAAGTGCCCAACACTGTTTTATAAAAAGCGCCAATAACCATCAGTGTGTGCATACACACTTTTTTAACTCTTTTTTGTATTATTTAGTTATATTTACTTGCAATGGTAGAACTTCCAAGCCTTATGTTATTATATTAAAAAAAATCAAAAAAATTAAAATTTTAAAGACCAAGCACACTCTAGAATACTTATAAATAGCTGATTATTGGCGCTCACGATATTCAGTTCACAACGTCAGTCGGGCACTTCTGCATTTTTGCATTTCTGCACGCTAAAGTGCACAATTTGTCTCACTATCAATCCAAGCATTTTTGTTACACTCAAAAAATTGATTGACTGTTTGTCAGCTGATAGATTGCAAATAAAAAAACACGCATAAAAAAAATATTGTACTGTATGTGCGAATAATTTCTGCAGCCACTGTGTATAGCTGCAAAAAAACCCACACACACGCACACAATCATGCTATGCACCCTTTGGCACATAGATACAAATTTTCACTTTTTTTTTTTTGGCACTACTCAAAGAACAAAACAAAAAACGAATACAGATAGTCAAAAAAAAAACAATCGCAATCGAAATCGAAAAGTGCATAAAAATAAACAACAATTGATTGGTTGGAATAGCTTTTTTTTTGGCAAGTCGAGATTTGACACTATAGGACTGTTACATACACATACCAACAAACACACAGATACAGCTACAGCTACCCACACACATGCACACTCACACACACGGTCCAGTAAAGCGCAAAACTTGTAGATAGTAAACACTTTGGGCACTCGAAACGGCTTTTGGGCTTAAACAACGCACGGCACGCGTCCAATTACCTCAACGGACTTTCCGTTAATGTTTCGAATTTCGAAAAGTTGGCTACAGAAAGCCAAAATACAAAAAAAAAAACTGAAAACAGAAAACACAAAAAAAAATACAACATAACCAACAAATGGAAAATGCATTTCAAATAGTTTCTTGCACAAAAACCAACACAGATACTCATATAGATACAACCACAACCACACAACCACACACACACATGGCACGTATTATGCATATAAGTGAACAATATTAAAAGAAAAGCTTCAAGTAAACCGCAAATGGACATGACAACCCAACAAACAAATTTATATGCACTTAATACTTGGTCATACAAAACAAAAAAAACTAATGCATCTTCAGCTGGAAATATAAAACAGAGAACTTCGTAGCGTATCAAAAACAGGGCACTAAATTATTTTCAGTTCTCCCGTATATAAAACTATAGCATAAACATGTTGACACCAGTGTAGAATCTTCAGCAAAGCAATTTTTTTTGAAAATATAAAAAACCCTACGTGCTTTACTTGCTTTCGGTCCATAGATTAAGTGAAAAAAAAATTGCCTTATGTTTCAGATCAAGGGCGACGTGCAGAAGCTGCAGCCGTGGAGGCCACTCCGAAAATTAGTCATTTACTCGTAGCGCTCTACAGGCGCCATTTTGTCTTTTATTACTTTGGAAACATAACATATTGTAGCTCAAAATATGTACATATTTGTACCTATTTGGACTATTAATATAAAATAAAGAAAAAAAATCTGAAAGTGAACTTCAAAAACCATGCTCCACCCTTCAGTCCATATGGAAGACGAAATTAAAAATTTTTGACTCGAACATAATGTCGATTAATTTATATGGATGCGAAACATGGAATGCTAACCCTCGCCTCTTACAACCACTCCAAGCCTTCATCAAGCGATGTCTTCGGAAAATACTCAGCATCTTCTGGCCACAAACAATAACAAATGACGAGCTTCGGGCGCGAGCCAAACACATTCCAGTATATGATGCAATCAAAAAACGCAAATGGGCATGGATAGGCCACACACTGAGAAAGCCTGAGTCGGACCTAACTCGAACTGCAGCGCTTGGAGTCCCCAAGGACAAAGAAGACGCAAAGGCAGGCCAGCTCACACATGGCGCAGACAAGTTGACCTGGAATTGGAAGGTCTAGGAATGAACTGGCACCAAGAAAAACAAATGTCTGGCGATCGCCAACAGTGGAGGAGAATTGTAACGACCTTCTAGTCCTTGTAGGACTTATAGGAACTCATATATATACCCTGGTGTTAACCCCTCAGCAGAAGACCCTGGTAGACAGGCACATAGGCAAGGGCAAGGCTTAGGGAAAGAAGAGCACCCGTTGACATAATGATAATTTTAACACATTTCTGTGCCATTTTATTTAGGAATATTTAATAATAATAATAATAATTGTAATTCCAGCGATATGAGAACCATATGCTGAAAAATTGCCAGATGTTCAAGATATACCTAGCTCTTCAGATATGCTCCGATATTGTTACTCAGAAAATTAATGATAAGATAAGATAACTTCAAATATTTCAAAAAGTCTTGGCGAAGAAGCCATGTTTCATGCCGCGAGGATTTTGTTGGCTTCATCGAAATTCAAGAAATTCTGAAAAAGTGATAAGATAAAATTCCGGCGCAGACGACTTTAGGATACCCTGTACCATCACATTGCAATTAAATCCCCTATGTTGCTATATTGAAAAAAAACAGATAAATTTTGCCCGATAAACCTTTTTTTGACCGGTCGTTACTACCTAGATCAAAAATTTCCCTCATACTCACTCATAAAAGAACTATTTGCTGCATAAGCACAAAAAATTGGATGCATGATCCAAGTATCTCTTATAAAAAGTCGAACCCAAAGAGATCATGGCCAAGTATTTTTGGAATGCTTAGCTAATTTGGTGCTACAAAACATATTTTTTACTGATTGAAAGCAATGATGACAGAATACTATATTGATCAAAAAATTCCCGGAATCATCACCGTGTGGCGCTCTCAGTCAACCGATTTGATGTCTCTTTTTATTTCTTCAACTGCCACATCTATCATTGACATTCTATTCATATGCCAGCGCAGGATCCAATCATTGAAACATTTTTTATAATCGATTTGCGGTTTGGCCATCAGAGCCATCTTCGATTTTTCAATGACCTCAACTCGGGTGCTGTAACGCGTTCCAAGGAGCGGTTTCTTGATTCGACCGAATGGGGAAAAATCGCAGTGAGCCAAATCAGGTGAATTCGGTGGTTGTTGGTTGGTATTCGTTCCGATTTTAGCCAAATGGTTACGAATAACGATGGCATTGTGCGACGGTGCGTTATTATGGTGCAAGATTCACGAGTTGTTTGCCCACAAATCCGGTCTTTTTTGGCGAATTGCTTCACGCAAACGTCTTATAACGCCCAAATAATACTCCTTATTGACGGTCTGACCTTTTGGAAGGAATTCATGATATACAACACCCTTGTGATCCATGGAAACTGTGAGCATCGCCTTCTTTTTCGACTGGAAACGACGTGGTTTTTTGGATCGTAGCTCATTCGGTGATTTGATTTCTGGATTGCGTGTCAGAGTCATAAGTCCACGTTTCGTCCCCAGTAATGATCCGTTTGATGAATGTTGGGTCGAATTCAGCCTTGGAAATCATGTCTTTTGCGAAGTCAACGCTGTCCTTTTTTACATCCAATTGTAAAAAATCGAAAACACGCACAATCGCAGATGTTCTCAATATCAATATCAAGCCGAAAATTTCACAGAATGTCAATGACAGATGTGGCAACTTAAGAAAAAAAAGAGACATCAAATCGGGTGACTAAGAGCGCCACACGGTGATGATTCCGGGAGATTTTTGATCAAGGTGGTATATGGAGTCATTAGTCCTAAGACCGACCTTTGGAGGGACCGGACCTCCCGGACCCGAAAATCACACCCGTATATCCGCCAGTGTAGCAAACTATTGGTATATCACATAAAACCAAGCTGACCTCCCTCTGGAAACTATGAGCATAATTCTAAAGTTCCACTTATATTTCAGAGATGCGAGACTTGGCTGATGGTATCCTCAGCTACATCTCAATGTTGCAACCCTAGTATGATCTTAGAAATTGTAACCATAAAATAGTTTGTTGGGATATGCCGCTGTTGGTTTTACTGTTGTTATGGATATTTTATTGGTCTCTTGGTATAGAAGTCGATTGTACAAAGACATTGGTTGCAATTGCATTTACTTGTCGTTGAGGAGGGGGAATGGGCACGTCTTGGCGCCGGTACTGCTTGCTTGAGTGCCTACAGCCGGGGCGGGATTTAGTAATTTGGAGGGGTCCAATATGGGGCAGCGAAAGATATTAAACATGGCTTTTAGATTATGTTTTTGATTTGAAACATGTTTTATTATTATTGTAAGTTGTATGCGGATTACATTTTTTTTAAGACTGTGTTCAAGTTTTTCTGATCACCGATGGCTACAAGCCTTTGGCAACTCTCGCTTGTTTGATCCGGCCCTGACTGCAGCTATCGACGGCCAACTGTTGGAGGCATGAATGACTAGAATTTTGATAGTGTTGCAGACACTTCATGCCACATCGTAGTAGTACAGCTGGAATATTTTGTCTAATTCCAATTTCTGTGGTTTTTATTACATTATACGAGTAATCGCGGCGTTGAGCAAGTAATTGGAAGGCATACGACAAAATGTTGCGTCGTTCCAGTAGTATACCCTATACAGCTCAAAAAGGAAAGGAGTATATTACTACCATTAGTTTTTTCAGTTATGTCATTCCGAAATATATCCTTTGCCGGTAAGCGCGTAGAGGGATCATGCCCTAAACAGCTCAGCTTTGCAGCTTACTCGGAGTTCTTTGCAGTCTGTACATACAAGTAAGTCAAGCAGTCAGTAGCCTAAAGGATTCGATAGAATTTTTTTAAGTAGTTGCTGGCTGGGGCCTGCTGCCTTATTGATCCAGTCTGCATTGCATCCGTATCTCTTATGTTTTCACATATTTCAAAACATGTCCAAATCGAATGTAAAGTGAGTAACTAAGTAAACGTAAGTGTGTATATAGGTTGGCTTTGATATTATGGTATGACTCATGGAGTACCATATAAAACGTAAAGAGCTCTGTAAAGAAGTTTGTTGTTTAGATGGCACGTTTCTTATTAAGATTGCAGCGGATTAGGTTCTTTATTTAAATAGCAGAATGTCAATGGACTTACCAAGCTTAAGTATCTTTTAGATTTCTTAGAAATAAATATATTGTCATCCTTTAAGCTCTACTTGATTAACAGATGAGCTGCGTAAACGCCGATGATTGGAGATTTCTTGTACTTTTGGTGTAGCGGAGGACCAGCCGGTTATAGCTTATTATATTCTGTAAAAAAAAAATGTATACTATCATCAATTATTGCATTCGCACGAATAACCCTTAGACCATATCAACTAGCCCTGCCAGACAAGTTTTTAATGCCGACGGCACTGCTTCAGACATAAAACAAAACCTTGCAAAAATCATTGCAACCTGGGTGGCGCTTTGCTTCACTCTCGCTCTTTCTTACTCATCCAAGGATGTTTCTGTTTAGTGTTAAAAGAGTATATTGAAATGCATTATTAAATGAGCCCTCTCGGGCTTCCAAAAATTGCCGTAGTGGACGGTATTTCACGTCCCCATGGCGGGGTATTGGTTAAAGTTTTCAACTAGCAATAATCGCACCTCAGTAGAACTTCATTGGTTACGATAATGCCGCTGCGCAAAGATGACCTACATTGCCACCAAGCATGTTACTTCATTTAGACGTTGCTTGAAGTAGTTGCGAATTGCAAGCCGCACAGGAGTTAAAAATTTGTGCAAAAAGTGCAGTATGCTTTTGGGCTGCATTTCCAATAGACCAACACTTCCTGGCAAATTTCTTTAGTGAAACCTTGTCAAAAAGCATGTAGAGCAGATGCATTATTTAAAGTAGCGCACAAATTTTAAATCTATTGTCTTCAGTTGACATTTTAAAACATTTTTATGCTATGAGCCTTAAGGTATAATACAAAGCATGTATTAGGCCACGCGTACACAGAGCATCAGCTTATGCACGCTGTGTACGCGCTCTCAAGGAGCCAACGTCGGAGACTTCTCCAAAGTTATCTAAAGTATGATCAGGGAGACGGCAAATCTATCCATTCGTATGAACGCCTGAGTCACAGAGATGGTAAAAGCTAGAGCAAGCAAATTTTCAGATTACATGCCTTAATAGCTTAAGGGAGACAAGCTTGTTTAGGTATTATATTATGTATCGCCCATAGAGGTGTGTCGGAGCAGCTCGATATATCGGTATCATTTTTAAAGTCATTTTGAAGAGCTAACTAGTACCAAATTTGATCAAAACCGCTTGATATCACATAAACCCCATAGGATCGTTCAAAATACGGTTCCAGGGTATAATTCGATTATTATTTTTGGTTTGTTAACGAAGTATCGTATAGACATGCGTCTGGAGGCCACTTGTACTCACCTGGAACAAATTTCCTGAGACGAACTTGAATGATTATTGATGACCGATATGACAACTACTTAAGAGGCGCTGGCTCAACATCCATAAGACCGAGATATGCGGAAGCGCTTCTGCAGTCGCATAACGTATAGTTCTTGATAGATTTTGTGAAAAATTACTAAAAATAAATTAAAATAAAATAAACCTAACGTAAGTGTTAATTTATAGGTCTTACCAATAATTAGTGTGAACACCAAGAAGTGGGAAAACGCGAATGTCCTGTCCTGCACGATTAGCGTAGACACCAAGAAGGGTAGGTTCGGGTCGGAACACGCTAATGTCCTGTCCTGCACGAATTGAACAAAGTAAAAAAAGCAGTTCCGAAAAAAAAACTATGGATCTAATACTCACAGCTGGTACGAAACGGTTGCACTTTCTTGGTAAGTTCGTCAAGTAAATAATTCTTCAGCCACTCTTTGATCAAGAACTGCAAACGGAATGTTTTGCAAAAGCAGCACACTGCCACATAAAATCAGATTATCCCAAAATTGAAGCATTAAACTGTAGTGCAGAGGGCACCTCGAAATAGTCGAACAATATTATTTCCGTTTCATCAGATACTATTGAAGTACTATGTATACCAACTGAAACTTTGATAATCAAATCAAAGCTTACTATATACACTAACATGAAGCGGGGTACTCGAACGAAACCAAACGTCAACATTTGCTACGGACATTGTGCATGGTACCTAAACGAGACACAGCGATATGTCTGTGATGTAACATTCGTGTGCTCTATTCAGGAGGTCAACCGATGCACAATTCCCCTATATCTGATAACTAAAATAATTGCTGCAACCATTGCAGAGCTCTCTGCAACAGGTTGGGTTTCACGACTTCGACGGGTGGCGGCAACTCGATTTTTGATGGCCACCAAACTGTACATAAATAGTATCCACCAAAAATGACTTGGAGCGCTATGTAAATAAAAATAAACTGAATGATCCAATCCATTTTGCTCCGCTTAGAAAATTGCCGCCATGCTGTTTCTTTCTGATCGTGTTCAATTATAACTGACTTCGAGCGTTCTTTCTCCAACGGTATGGATTCCGCAGCCACATGTTTAAGCTGCTCCAGTTCTGGTTTATGTTGCTCAACGAAGGTCTTATATTTTCGCTTTAGAGCTTCCTCGGTAATATGTAGTTGTTCGTTGTTTCTGGATCCGTCAGCAATATTCATCACAGCGACATTACGCTCAATAGAGTATTCGTTTAAATCGTCGACTTGGTCATCCAGAAATTCGCTCAACTGTAGTGTCCTCACCTCGCCACCCTGTACCATTGTGAAATCTCCGTTAAGCAGCTCATTGTGTTCCAAAAACTCGCCCATTTTAGTGAAAATTAAAAAAAAAAATTAAATTTTGAAAAACTTTAAAACTTTAATAAAAATCCAAAAAATATTATTTTAATATATTTGTTTTCTTTTGTGATATGCTATTGTTGTGGAGTTTAAATTAATACTGAAATAAAGTTCGACTTGAAAACCTTAATAAAAAAAGCAGCCTACTGGGATTTACTTTATATTGGGAAGTGTCGTTGTCAAGGCTGCACTGTTATTTAAATCTACAATGAAGGTATAAAACTCAATTGGTCCAATTCGCGAAAGAAGGAACACGTACAGTCGCCACAGTTGAAGATAAAATTTCCATCTTGTTGGTATGTTACCCCCACTTGCGCAAGTTCTTACGCGGGTATGAGCTCAGTAGAGCTAAAGAGGGGAGGGCCCGAGCACTCTGGCCACGGCACACCTGAACTTTTGTGTTTTTCACAAAACGACAGGACGAGGATGTTGGTAGCACCGTAGGTCTAATGGCTGAGAGGTTGCACCTTCCCCATCACGACTTATGCCGCAGCTGCGGAGATGAGGAGGAGACAGAAAGCATCCAACAGCTGCTATGTGATTACCCAACGCTACTAAGAAGACGAGCCCAGTTTCTGGGTAAACCATTCTTTGAAAACCTTGGCTCAGGCCCGATTGTAGTGGAAGGGGAAGGGCGAGGAATTGCCGCCGGTCCCAGAGTTTTCTCAGGAGCCCGGTGAAATTACTGTCATACTGACGTGATTCAAGTTAAAGGTGTAATAGAGGGGCCGGTAAATTTTTCCCCCCGGGCCCGGATTTTCTCTCTACAGCCCTGCCTGTGCGAATCTGGCAACTTTTGGCGAATCCTAAAAAGTCCCCAAAGCGACTATACAATCTTCAACTACCGCTTCCCCCCATCTTCATACAACTTTCTTGCTTTCCACAAGTAGGCAACACATGAACCTCATGGTCGCTTGTTGATCTCAATTATTGATTGAGCAGTCCAATCAACCTAACCTAAGCCAACCTGTATGACCATGCTCAGAAATAGATGGCACTCAAGAAATGTTTCATTAAATTGAGACTAAATTTATTTTACTTTCTGACGTCTTTTGAAAAGGTTGTTTGTATTTATTTGAAAAAAAAACACAACCAGCATATAAGAAAGGGAACAACAGACGGGGTTAAAAAAAAAAGTTCCAACTTAAGGCCTATACGCAATACGAAAAATTACGCGCGGAATGACAAAACTTCATATAAAAAAAAAAAATCGCAAGTGGGATATCCCAAATCGAACTGCGTAGACCCCTTTACATTAAAAAATTAGTTTATAAGAGAAAACTAATTTTTTTTTTAATTTAAACCAAAACTCGTTGAATTCAAAATGCAAAATTTTCACAGAATTTTTTCTATTGCTTGTCCAGCTTGATCCTTTGCAATTGTGGGTTTTTGCGATTGGGGTGCGATTTTTATACCCTGTACCATATCGTACAAAGGGTATATTAAGTTCGTTCAAACTGAAAATGTATGTAACAGCAGAAGACGTCGAAGACTTTCCAAAGTTACCTAGTGTGATCATGGTGACAAAAGAAGTCGATATACCCATGTCCGTCTGTCTGTCCGTCCGTATGAACGCCTAGATGGTAAAATCAACCAAACTTTCAGATAAGATACCTCATTATTCTACGGGAGACAAGTTAAATTTTTTTGATATCGTCATTTTATTATATAGCTTCCATAGGGGTGTTTTAGAGGACCTCGAAAGAAACCAAGAGTTGTAGAGGAATAATTCGTTTGTTTATGAAAATATCTTAGCCAAATTTGACACTTTTTATAGTTCCCAAGCATTGTAGCAAATTTTATCAAAATCGGTTCACCATATCATCTAGCTCTCATAGGACCGATCGATAAAAAAAAGGTTTTTTGTAAAAAATTCGTTGTGTTTCGTTTGTTTATGAAGATATCGTAACCAAATGTGGTATTCGGCAGTTTTTCATAGTTTTTGTTTGATCAAAATCCTCATACCCCATAGGACAGAGTAGTAAAAAATAAACTTTTTAGTGCAAAAATTCGTCTGTTTTTTGTTTGTTTATGAAGATATTCTAACCAAATTTAGTAATCATATGTCTTTTGGAGTTCTTAACCAATATTTCGGTTTTAATTGCAATGTGTTGGGTGTTATAGGGTATCCTAAAGTCATCGACGCCCGACTTTAATCGCCATTTTTCATCCAGATTTTGATTATTAAAACCAAAACTCATGTTAAATTTTTTCTTTTAACTTTCAGTGCTGGACTTAACATGACAAAGGTTTGTGTATTGGCTAAATGTGCGGAATTTCTTTTCGAATTAAATTTCAGCAAAAATCTTGTTATACAATTTAGCTCACATTTAGAACAAGCTCAAATCTTGGCACTAAATTTGGTTTCGAATGTTGCTTCAATAGAAACAATCAGCTTTGCTTTGTGCGCTTTAAGCCCATAGATGGCGCTAACAACTAAAAAACTAGTTGCATACTTTAAGGCAAAGCATTTTTTTTTTAACTTTGATAGCTATACATATTATTTATATGTTTTATCAACATTTAACAAAGATTTTTTGGCATATAATAATTTAAAAACCTAAACTTAAAATTTTCGCTTAATTATTTCGTTAAATTTGCTTAATAAATAGTCTTTCGGACTACGCTACAATGGACATACAAATTATTCGGTCACCAAAAATCACTTTTTACGCACAAAAGTTATTTGAACGCTTGTTACCAAAAACGGAATTTTGTTAACAAATTTTTTTTTTTTACTTTATATGTTTAGTAAGTATGCCTTTGGGTTTTATAAAGGCTTTCAAGCGATGCCATATATGTTTTACGAATCTATTGATATCCTGTGGGTCAATCTTCTCCAGGTATATGGGCATGAATGTTTTTAACGATTCCTTGAGTGTTACTTGGTGCTACCTCTATTATTATTATTTGTAATGGGAGTAATATGTACTGCGACCCAAGTGGATCTATAGTACCCCCTTCACGGCTTGGAGTTCTCCCAAAAGTCCAATTGCCTGCATATGCTCCAGTATTTTGTTTGGATTTATGGTAACAATGCTACATGTACATGCCTAGAAGCTTGTTTCTTTTGTTAACGAGTACTATGCATTCACATAGCAGATGCACTGAAGTTTCTTCCTCCATACTACAGAAGCGACAAAGTCCACTAACCGCTTTGCCAATTTTATTTAAGTGGCTGCGGAGCCTACAGTGTCCCGTCAAGAGGCATGTCAGGATCCTCACGGTATTTTTCCCGTGAGTTATCATGAGTTTGAACCTCTTACGGTTGTAGCTAGAGAGCAGAGTTTTTGACTGCTTAAGCTCTGGTATCTGTGCCCAGTGAAGCAGCCGTTTTTTTTTTTCCTCTTCTCAATAGGTCGCTTACCACGTGGTTGCCAATCCCACAGTATGGTTCAGGTCTGATTAGCGGTGTTGCTGCACCTGTCCTTGCTAGTTTATCTGCTAGCTCATTTCCAGGGATATTGTTGTGTCCTGGAACCCATCTAATTGTGAGCTTGTTTCTGGCACCTAAATTGTCAAGTGCAGTTCTCACTTCTTTGACCAGCCTTGATGTGATCTTGGCTTTGCTAATTGCCTTTATCGCTGCTTGACTGTCAGGCAGGATGGAGATTTCCTTGTCGTGGTAGTTCCTTTGCAGTTTGAATTCTGCACACCTTCCAATAGCACAGACTTCAGCTTAAAAGATGCTGGTGTGTCTGCCTAGTGACACATGATATTTAGTCCTGAGTCCTACTACCCCAGGCCACTTCCTTCATCAGTAAGGGATCCATCCATATGCCACTTTGTTGTCTGTGGTTTCATTGGGTGAACTGCCGGACTGGTGCTACCTCTAAATTTTTTCAATTAAATACCAGTGGGATGTTAGTTCGGGGACTCGAGTAGAGCTTTCAGTTACTTGCAATTACATATTAACCATTCCCGAGCAGTAATTGAGCGAAATCTGATAGAAGCTGTGCTTAAAACTTCATCATTTTCATGTCCAGTAGTTGGCCAAAAAGCATTGTAATACAAAATTTAGCCTCAAGAAGTTCACCATAGCCGGAACGATGCTATGTTTGAAATGCTATATGCAAAATAGCAATAAAATAGAAATTGAATTTTTTCATTGGCCATGGGCTTTAATAAACTTTTAATATAGCCTTTAAGACAGCCTTTGTAGCCATAAATTGATTGATTGATTTTTCGATGAAAATTATAATCTCCCTTATCAAATCCGTGTAATTTTTTTTGTGTTTGGTTGATTGATTGATGGCCAATGATTTTCATTAGCAACCAAAATTAGTGCTTTGCAACTTTTTACATATTTTGTTTTTTCTCAACTATTATCAAATGGACATCATTACGTTTATTCAGTTTTAACATATAAGTGATATAAGATTTGGTACAGTTTTGTCAAAACACTTTTGGCAACTATGTATATTAAAAATACCAAACGCCTTTGAAGGCAACATAAATTTTTATAATTGTCTATGGGCTACTAATGAACTCTTAACACGCAGATGTGTTGCCCATTTTGTGAGTAAATAGAAAGGCCACAAATCCATTCACAATCTATAATAAGAATATCGATAAAATATAATCTCCGTGTGTATATTACTAACAAAAATGCTATTCAACCCCAGATATAGAGGGTGCTTTTTTTGTACCGAGTACTTACTTTCAATTTATTTTTATTGCTCATTGTACGCGTTCGTATCTTATCCGGAGATCAACATGACATCATGTGGAATGAAATCGATCGCATGAATGACCTAATAAACAAATAAATGGAAAGCATGAACCACGCCGTGAATCAACGACACTTAGAATGGAAAATATGTGACAACCAAATGAATTTTACAAACCTTACAACTCACACCTCTCAAACTAATCTCTCGGCCCACACATATTGCAATTGGTGGCGTGTTTCCAATCGGGGAAATGACCCTTAATTACTGAGATGACCAGCATCCCATCTAGCTTGCAATTTCATCATGAACAGACGCGGTGTCGCCAGCCAAGCCACTGAACTACTGCAGCTATGGCTACTGGGGCTTGGTGCGAAGGGAGTAACGATGTTTCGATATTACGGCTTGGGTTCCCATCTAGCTTTTTCCATTTCTATGAACCCCAACCAAAAACAGTGCACCAATTAAGCAACGAACTATTGCAGTTCCATCATGACATCTTGTAGCTAATGTTAAGGGTAATTGTATTATTATATATCAAGGTTTTCTCTGGTACCCAGCTTTGGCAAGATTTGTTTTTGACAAGCTACGTTTTTCTCGGTCTTAATGGTCAGAGTCTCTAAATATTATTTTTAAAGAAATTTTAACACTCCCAAAAGTTGCTGTGAGCTCGAACTTGCTAAAAAGAGGAAAAATTTGCGTTACCCAGAAAGTGCCCTGAAGAAATCAGTTCGATCAATCAAATTTTTTATATATAAATAATGCAACATTTAGTTTAAGTTTTTTCCCAAAGGCTGGAAGGAGGAGTGGTTGCCAATCTGGATTTACTGACCAGATGAATCCTTTCGTACTGACAAGTCTTCCCAAGTGGTGCAGAAGCATATATCAAACGATTTGAGAACTGAGCATGTTCTTGGAACTTAATCATTAGCAGTGAGAAATGTGCTGCTGTACTTTAAGCTCTCAGACACGACCACTGCCCAGTTGTATTCCAACGTAGCTATCTATGACGTATTCCCAAAATGAAGCCACAAATAGCTTGGAATCAATCTTAATAGAAGGTTGACAATAAGCAGTACATAAGGACAGGGCTGGTTCATACAATGTCTTTAAAAATCCATAGTAATCATTTACACCAACATAATGTCCTGCTCATAGAAGAATGAACTTCAAGTATTGGGCATACCTGCGAAAACCCAATTGCCTGGACAGGCAGTCTTCCTGCTCAACTACTCTGAAAGTGACTAGTTTTTGAATGGTTCAAAAAGAAAATTTGGTAAAGGAAAGCGATGATAATAATGTCCGTGAAAAGTGAAGAATTTTGGATAAACACAAAAGTGTGTATATCGAGAAAAATGCTTCCGCACAAAAGAATCATATTAGGTCTTGTCTTAATTATATTTCTATTTAGTTAGATTTATACGATATTTTATCAAATTTCATTTGATTGTTTATTTTTCGCCTATATGAATGACAAATTATTTGTGCTTGCTTAATTTAAAGGTTTATTTACAAAAAAATACACAAATAATTGCTTGACCGAAATTAGCTTATTTAAAAATAATATTCATGACATATCCCCTTTTTAAGCACAAAATAAGTGTAAAACTTAATTATTTATTAAATAAAATACAATTTTAATAAAACAAAACTAGTGCTATTCATGGCTAGCACACTTGTGAACTCTTCAATGCTAGCAGGGAAGCGACAAGTTTTACTCCATACGCAGCTGAACCAGTTTGCAACCAGTTGAACATCATAACCGAAAATTCTAGTTGACAGGCTATAATAACCCCAATGTTAACATACTAGTTAGTCCATAGGATACATCAGTTACCCATTCGGAGTGGTTGGCAACCAGTTCAGAGCTAAATTTTTAGCTGCATGCATTTAGCTGTAATAGGCATTTGTTACTGCTAACGCTTGGGTATGCTTTCATACTAGTAACAAACTAGTTGCACAATTTTTGCTCTAACTACCACTGTAGCCATGTATAAGTCAGAGGCTCTCATTTAGAACAAGTATGTATCGTGGTACTAAATTCAAATTCGAATATTGTTGTGCTAAGTTAACCCATAGATGGCGCTAACAATCAAAGAATTAGTTGCATACTTTTAGGCAGCAAGTTAATATGAAAATTTTTGGTGAACATTTGAAATTTTTATTCCAGTTCGTGCGGTATTTCCGCCAGCTATCCCAGTCCATTGAAAAGCGGCTTTCCTAGGGTGTCCATTCTCTGCTTCCAAAGAGCAGGACACTTACAAAGAAAATGAAGAACAGTTTCTTTTTCTTCTGGCTGGTTGCAATTGTGACAGTGGATATTGTGGGGTAGCCTCATTTTGGCCGCCTGTTCTCCAAGAGGCCAGAAGCCGTGATGACTGCCACCAGTCTAGAGGTGTCTTTCCTATTCCTGTTTATAAGCGATATTGTTTGTTTGAGATTGTTTTTAGGCCATAGGGATCTACTAGTCCTGCATGTTACAAGGCTATTCCATCTACGATCCGCTATCTGCAGGTATGTTGATATTTCTCTTGCCAGTTTGTCGGCTCTTTCGTTCCTTCTATATTCCTGTGTGCCGGAACCCAGATAAGAGTAACGTATATATATATACGTATATAAACATCTAGTCAGTGAAATTTTTTATTTTCAAAACAGTTTATTCCACATATTTAAAAATTTCCAAACGCCTTTGAAGGCAACATTAATTTTTATAAGGCCTTTAATAATTATCTATGGGCTACTAATGAACTCTTAACACGCAGATGTGTTGCCCATTTTGTGAGTAAAAAGAAAGCCCACAAATCCATTCACGATCTATTATAAGAATATCGATAAAATATAATCTCCGTGTGAATATTATTAACAAAAATGCTATTCACCCCCAGATATAGGGTGCTTTTTTTTACCGACTACTTACTTTCAATTCGTTTTTATTGCTCATTGTACGCGTTCGTATCTTATCCGGAGATCAACATGACATCATGTGGAATGAAATCGATCGCATGAATGACCTAATAAACAAATAAATGGAAAGCATGAACCACGCCATGAATCAACGACACTTACAATGGGACATATATGAAACCCAAATGAATTTTACAAACCTTACAGCTCACACCTCCCAAACTAAGCCGAAGGCCCACACATATTGCAATTGGTGGCGTGTTTCCTATCGGGGAAATGCCCCTTAATTACTGAGATGACCAGCATCCCAGCCAGCCTGCAATTTCATCATGAACAGACGCGGTGTCGCCAGCCAAGCCACTGAACAACTGCAGCTATGGCTACTGGGGCTTGGTGCGGAGGGAGTAAAGATGTTTCGATATTACGGCTTGGGTTCCTATCTAGCTTTTTCCACTTCTATCAACCCCAACCAAAAACAGTGCATTAATTAGGCACTGCCCGATTACCTCTCATGACGAACCATTGGCGGCGTTGTTATACCCTGTAAGTAATTTCATATAGCTACCATACAAAAATTGAAGCAATTTTCTGCGCAGCACTTATACACTTCTTTAGGTATTAGGTTAGGTTGTGAAACCGCTACGGTGGACAATTCACCGCTCTTCCCCACTCAAGAGGTCCCCTATACGAGATGAGTCCGCCATCCGGCGGCCTGGATGAACCTTAAGAGGCATTTTGGACTCTGTTCGGAGAGCTGAGATAAATCATCAAGGAAGTGTGACTTTAGAAAGCGGAACCTTGTCCTGCACAGTCCAGGGCAGTGACAGCAAAGGTGTTCAATTGTCTCCAGCTCCAGGAGAGCATTTAGCCTGGATCCCCACCAGCCAATGTCCCGTGATAGCACGTTTGACCGTCGAGCACTGGGCACTGTTCAGACAGCAAAGTTCCCTAGTTCTCTTTGGGTATTGAGATAGTCAGAATATTGTGACAAGGGGGATGAAAACGCTTCCTTATCTATACAAAAAAATTATAAATTTTTTGTAGCTTTCACAGGAAAGCATTTTACCAGTAACATCTTTCCATACCACAACATACCCCGCAGCTCCTAGATATCAAAGCACATTCCATGAGTTTTGATTTTAAAGTCTCAAATGTATATTTTGATTTGTTTGGAATTAAGAAGAAAAGATTGAACCCCTTAGGGATATTGGTTGCGGCGTTAGATCTCATTCCGTACTGAGGGGTTTGTGGTGTAATCCAACAGCGCCATTAATGGAAAAGCTGTTTTAACTAATCGAGTGACAGCTTAAACGATAAGAGCTAGTGGACTGACATTTTACATGGAGTCGGAAGGGAATTAGCAAAATGGTATCCACTAGTGGAGGTAATGACCCGAGGCCCTAGAGGGATGAAATTTTGCATTGAGTAATACTGAGCAACATCCCGAGTATTAGCCCCAAATGTGAGTCTTATCAAAGCAAAATGCTGACTTTACAAAAATTCGCACGCAAATTGGCAGAGATTTAATCTTCTAGTCGATTCGACGCATAGCTGCAGGGTATGCCAATGTCGGTGGGCGGGCAACGCCGCAAATGATTGAAAACATTATATTTTCTTTTTTTATATTATTATTATTATTCCATTGCTAATTGCTGGAAACATTCATTTTGGCATTTAATCATTTTTAAATGGGCGCGTTTGGTGTGTGCGCATTTGGCCCGCCTTTGGGATCATAAATTTAAATGGGCTGACACCCCCACCCAAACATTGGTGCAAGGCGTAGACGTGGACGTAGACGTAGACGTAGTATCCATTGTTTAGTCTTGGTATCAATATTTTGAATTGATTCGGTTCGGAAGATTTGTTTTTGTTTATCAGCAGCTGCTGCTGGCTCATCCCACTCCAAAGTCTCTAGTCTGTAGTAGATCCAGAAACACTTATTCATGGTCCATTTGCACAATATGAACTCGTTAGATGATTCTTTAATGAAAATTTTAACAAAAGTCAATAAATTGCGTATTTGGCGCAATTGTTTATACTCAGTTTAAGAACATTTGTTTTTTTTTTTTTTTTGTATTTGTATTGCATATTACTCATACGCCTTGTGTTTAGTGCGAATATAACAAAAAACACAATTATATGTTTATGGTGTAGTATATGCCAGAGCGTTTACAGCATTTAAGAGAATCGTTTCGGAACGACAAATACTTAATGTCAAACTCGTAAATGTTGCAAACTTATTATGCAAATTCTAATCGAGTTGCTTTGAATGCCATAATTTTTATGATCCATAAACATCGCTGGAATGCCTAACAAATTAATTGAAGTAAATTATAAGCCGGCGAGTTGGGTATCTAATGTTCCAGAGGGCTTGCAGAAAAGTTATGGGCACAGCGTGAAAAGGCAACATATTTGAATATAAAGCAGCTAAGGCCGCCACGCCTTTCATAGGGACATTGAAAAATCTTTCAAAATGTATTTTTTACAAGATACAGAGTTGAGAGTTTTGTACCACTCAGCATTTTCCACTTGCCAAGCCTAAGCTCTAGAACGGTTTAGAGTTTTGCGTTTTACTATTCCATGATTTTCGGCCGTTCTCCGAAAAACAAAAAACGAATTTTCAAATATGGTTCATGTCTTCGCTTATAATAAGAATAGCATAGTTGTGATTAATTTCAATCTAAGGGCTTAGAGCTTTGCTTCTTCTTTCCCAAACCTTTGTTCCATTTTCCATTTTCTTTTCCGATTCTGTAAGGCACAGTAACAGACGTGTTTTTTTAGCTGAGATTCTTATTTCGGCCTGGCCTTAGGATTTGCGGAAACACAAGCTTTTGACAGAGTGTGGCACGAAGGGTTGCTACAAAAACTTAAATCAGCCCTTCCTGCTTCCCATAGTTTACGTTGTAGTGGTTGCCTGTCCTGAAACAGCCCAGACGCACAAGGAGGCCCTTTGTAATGCCACAGGGAACGCTGGCCGAGAGCTGACCAGAGATCAGTGGTCAGCACATGGTTAGCTCTGAAAAAGACAGGCACGACTATCCAATTGTAACAGTATTACTGCTGAACCAACCTGAGAGTTCAATGAACCTAGCAATTTGTCTGGGACAGAGGTTGGAAAGGTCTGTAAGGCTGGTCAGAAATGGGGACCCAAGTGTCCTAAGTCTCCTTCTGGATAGGGAGGGGCATTGACACATAAAGTGGAAAACGGTTTCCTCCTCCTCGTCAGATCCGCAGCCGCGGAAGAAATCGTTGAAATGGGCGCGCATTCTTTCGGCATGCCTACCCATAAGATAATTTCCCGTAAGAATAGACACAGTTGTCGATAGGGATTTGCGATTCAGTTTGAACAGCTTCCGAGTCTTGTTGCCGTCAAAATTTGGCCAGGTAAGTCTTGAAATGCGACAAGAATCCTGGCCAGTTTGACTGCGGCCAGGGGGGTACCGATATCTATTCAGTTGCAGACGACGGATAGAAGGGTGCCCTGTTTGGCCAGTTTGTCCGCCACACAGTTTCCCTATGTCCGGGTACCCAAACGAGGTGTACCCTAGAGAGCAGGGATAGCTGCTTCCCATTATGAAATCCTAAAATTATTTCTTGGAAATCGCGCTTTCAAATTTATGCTGAAAGGTGAGCTCGGAATGACGGAACATTAAAGCTGGAGTGCCGCAAGGTAGCGTTCTTTCGCCATTTTTATTCAGCGTTTTTACTATGGACATGCCGAGCTCGACGGGCTTATAACGGCAACATACATATACTGACGACACTGCCTTACTTTCGTCTTCCTTTAGCGTTCAAATGGCTGCTGATGCCTTGCAGAACCAGTTGAGCATTATCGCAATTTGGGCATCACGCTGGAACATCCAGCTTAACGGTGACAAATCTTCCAGCGTTTTATTTTCGCTAAGGAAGACCCAAGTCCTGCGCTCACCCTAAATGGGGAGTTTATTCCAATTAAAACATCGCACCCATACCTTGGCATTCATCCCGACAAAAAACTGTGTTAAAGACAGCACATTAAAATAATAACAACAAGGTGCAGAGCGAAACTTGGCAAAATGGAGTGGCTACTTGGCAAAACCAGCAAGCAGTCCCTAGAAAATAAAAGCATCCTCTATAAGAGCATTATAATGTCAACTTGGTAATATGGCATCCAAGTCTGGGGAACCGCTACGTCCAATTTGAAAAAAATTCAAATTTTGCAAGATAAATCCTTGCGCAAAATTATTGATGCCCCATGGTATATCCGTAATCGCAACCTGCACAAGGATCTAGGTATTCCTTTCGTGGATGACTTGTTAAATAAACTAAGCGGTTCCAAGTTAGACGACTGCGTTGACGGATGCGTCTACATTGAGAAACACAACGTAAGAATATCTTTTAGGCTCCCAGATCACTGCAGTGTCTTCCAGGCTGAAGTCACGGCGATTCAGGAGGCCGTCTCGATAATAAAAAACTTACCAATTGGTAGCAACAATATCTGTATTTACTCAGATAGCCTGGCGGCTATTAAGTCTCTCGACTTCATGACATCATGCATGAAGTCAGTGAACAACAGGCAGAACAGTTTTCGATCCACCTCATCTGGGACCCGGGACCCAGGGATATTGAGGGCAATTGCATTGCGAATGAACTGGTAAGAAGTGAAACTACCAGCATCCTCCTTCACGATAAGAACCGTCTGGGTATACCTATGGCCAGCTGTAAATTGAGTATTAAGATCCACTTTGCTCTAGCTGCTAATCAAGCGTGGAATCGGATATCGAACAAGTGTAGAATCTCACGGCAGACATGGCCGGTATACTGCAAAAAGAGAACAAAGCAACCCTGCGATCTAAATAGAGCTCAGTGCTGGACAGCAATCCAGGCAATTACCGGACACTGGCTGGTGGGTACCCATGCATCAAGGCTCAACGCACCTCACAATGACTTCTGTAGAAGTTGTGGAAATGAGGAGGAGCTGGAGACGGTGGAGCACTTATTCTGTCACTGCCCTGGGCTGTGTAAGACAAGGCTCCGATTCCGAAAATCATACTTCTTTAATGACCCATCTCAGCTCTCAGAAAAGAGTCCAAGAAACCTCTCGAGGTTTATTAAAGCCGCCGGATGGGCGTGATTTCTAGAACATATAGGGACTTCCTAAATGGGGGAAGGGTGGTGAAGGCCCACCACGCGGTATCACAACGGGCCAATTCTCTGGCCTAAGTGAGTTGGGACGTTAGGTCCCGACTGCCGCCCTAACCAAACCTAACCTACCTATTCACAAGATTCGTTTTTTTATTTGAAAATCGCTTGGTTTGCAATTTTTATCGCTTTATAAATAATAATATTATTGGAGTTTTCAATATAATAATATGACTTTTTTAACACTTATTTCCTGACTCAAAAGTTGTTAAGGGGGGCCAAGGAAGCACTTTAGCAGAGATTTGGATTTCTTGAAGGTAACATCATATTTTTTCTTTCTTTAAAAATCACCAAGTAATGTGGGGCTGTTAGGAACATTCTTGTGTTTTTTCGAAAGAACTTCATCATGCCAGATGTGGTCAAAAGCTTATTTAACATACAAAAAGATTCTATGCAGAACTTAACCTGTTCTGTGGTGGTGTGTCTGGGAGGCGAATCGAATTGGTCCATCCCTCTCGAAAACTTTTGGAAGTAATGGAACCAGGCTGATCGGCTGATGTGATGCTTGGCACTAGTGCTGGCGAAAACATTGATGATCCAAGTTTCAAATCTCCTTATATCGATGTTGGCCAACAGAGATGTTTCTACAAGAGATGGACCTACAAATATTCCTTCCTTAACTTTAAGCTTGCTTAATTTGGGGAACTCGTGTTCTAAGTAAGCGATTGCCATTCAAGTATCTTTTTGGCAACGTAAGCACCATTTCAAATAAAAATGCGTACATTTCCGGTGAAATCTTGAGATTTCGTTCAATCATGGTGTTTCATTGAACTGCTGTTGTTCAATGGACCAGTCGAATTTCATGAAAAATGGCTTATTTGGAAGGTAACATTATATGTAGTTGAAAATACAAAAAAATCGCATTAATCGGAAAAAATTTTATTTTTTCACTTTTTACTAAAAGTTTAAGAAAGCTAACTTTTCGAGTGTTAAAGACTTTTGCTAAAAAATTGCTTGGTATCGAAAATCGCAAAAATGTGGTGATTTTCAAGGTTTTCGGCACACACATTTTCGACTGTAGTTTTTTCTTAAAGTCACAAACTTTTGTATTTGGGAAGGTAATCTGCTGTACTTTAAAGAAATAAGAAGATAATAGTGCAAGCGTATTTTGAAAAATTTCCTTTTTCACAAAAATAGCTATAGAAAAAAAAGCAGGTCAAATCTGAATTCGGGTTTTGAATGCTGAAACATTGCCCTACCACAAAATATAGCATATCTGGAGAAAAATCTAGCTAGAACCATATTTATAACACGTTTACAATATTTTTAGAGCTCGATACGAAATATGATTTTGTGATGTAACAAAATATTTTCTGGCACTTTTTTAGCGAAATTTGCTATTTTGATATAATTTTTTTGGCGCTTTTGGATTTTTTCAAGTGGCACACAAAACTCCACAAAATGGTTACTTACCCAGTTGTTTCTTATTAGCCTGCCCTCTTGTGGAAATGATGTGGACCACACGTGCTATGTCATTCACTGAGCCTATGTAAACCAAACCCGGAACATATCAAGATGTTGCACACAAACCAATTGTAGAGCAAACAAGTTGTTGCAAGCAGCTGAGCGCCAGCATTGAATTCCCTTCATTAAGAGAAGCTCTTGCAACAATAAATGCAGTTTCATTGAAGTTAATCAGCCGTAGTCGCCGTCGAACATTTCCCGATCTCCCCGAGCTATGCAATCCAATGCTCAAGAGCACAGAACAAATTAACACATTGAATGAAGCGTAGACAAAGTGGTTCAGTCTTCAGTCTTTCAGGCCCAACTCTCCAACTCCTTGAACTTCATTACTCGCACTTTGAAATTTTTATTTTATTTTTTTCATGTTTCTTTCTTTCAAAAAACCATTTCACTTTGCGGTTTATTTTAATTTTATTGGAATTTATTGTTGTCGCATTCTCTTGTTGCATTAAGATTGAACATCGCGATAATGGCAATGAGAGTGTTCTTCATCTTAATCTGGTTGTTGTTGTTGTTGTTTGAAATGAAATTGAAAATTGAAATGACTTTGTTGCAATGTCGTCGATTGACAATAAAATTCACATTTCGTTGGCGTCATAATTTTTGCTCTCATTGTCAGAATAATAAGAATGATGATAATAATAATGATAGTAAGAATCTATTGTAATAAATCTGTACAATACGAAGTACAGTCATCTCGTAGCTGATGGTGATGGAGGCGCAAACCTCAAATCTGACGAAAAGCATTATGAGAACGATGAAATCCTCAATAGTTAAAAAAAAGGGATTTTTTGGGTTGATGGAATCCATTGCCAGTATAATTCTTTCCAATGATTTAAATTTTCCACAAATTAATGATTACAACGCTTATACATTGGCATGCTGTTATAAAGGTTCATCAATCTTGAGGTTTTTTTTCAATAGGGTGTCTTTTTTGATAAATCACGCGTGAGTACTGTCAAGTTGCCATGTGTTTTTTATTCAGTTTTCATTGCCATTTCATCATGGAAAGACCTACACAATTATATTACGAAAATTCGCGCTTTGTAAAGAATGTTTTTCGCGCACTTTGGCCATTTTATGGAACCAATTCGGTGAATTAATTTCACGCTCTGGACCGCTGAATTGGCCACCAAGATCGTGTGGTATCACACCGTTAGACTTTATCCTTTGGGGCTACGTGAAGTCTAAAGTGTTTGTGAATAAGCCAGCTACGATTGAAGCATTAGATAGATTATTTTCGAACGCGTCATCGAAAAACATTTGAAAGAGATTTTTTAAAAGTGAATCGCAAGAATGGTTCTTTCTTTTGATAATAAAAATTCTCCGATTCATTTGAAATTTTTGTGATTTTTTGCATTAAAAAGAAAAAAACCTCAAGATTGATGACCCTTTACTTATTTGAGGACGCTTTATGTACATATGTATAGTATATACCAGTTGTCGGCATGAAACAAACTGACTTTTTAGCTTGCTTTTGTGAGAGTGGCGCAGTGACGTCACGACGCGTCGACACAGGCGTCAGCAATGCGGCTTCGTGTCTGTTGCTGCGCACACATGGCAAGCGACCTGCACGTATACTGTACGTGTGTCTACGTCGTTGCCGCCACTAATCCCTATAAACGTGAGATAGGTCACTGATATCTCTCCTCTCTCTCTCAATTCCTGTTATCCCCAGTGGATCATAGGGCCTCTACAAAACGTTTCCATCGGTTACGATCCTTTGCGATGACCTTGACCTCCTCAAAAGATTTCCCTGTAGATTAAAGTTCCTTCACGAGCTTCCGCTTCCAAGTGCATCAGGGCGTCCTTTCTTTCTGCTACCTTGCGGGCTCCATTCGAGCGCTTGTTTACATAGTTCTGTTGGATCCTTGCGAAGGGTATGGCCAATCCATCTCCACTATCTCTGCTTTATTTCTGTCTGTATGGGTGACTGTTTGCATTTCACCCAAGGGTCTGTGTTGTTGATTGTTTTGGGCCACCAAAAATCGCATCAAACGCCTTAAGCATTTGTTGACAAATACTTGCAGTTTGTTTGCGAGCAAGTTCGTCATGAGCCAGATTTCACTGTCATACAAACGAATCGATTTGACGTTAGAGTTGAAGAAACGCAGCTTTGTATGCATGGAAATCGATGCGAAGTTTCATATTTTATACAGCTGAGCGAACGAACTGCGAGCTTTAGCGATTCTATTTTGTATGTCGACTGCTGCACCTCCGTCTGTAGAAATAACACTCCCCAGATAAGTGCAGAGGCACTATGTCCCACTGGGTATAACAGGAATTGAGAGAGACAGATAAGTGAAGCTGTTCACGTTTTGAATACTGGAATTTGCTGCGTTAAATCTGCTACTCAGATCCGTCGCATTTACTTTAAGTGATTTGGTTTTTTCAGCATTAATCTTTAAGCCGACTTTTTTGGATTCTTCCATCAAGTCATCAAGCTTTTTCTGCACGTCAGAATGCTTCGATGACATTAGGCACACATCTGTCATCAGCGTAATCAAGGTCTTCAAGATGATCGCTGAGGTTCCATTGAATGTCTCTGCGGCATCCGTCTACAGATCTTGTGCGAAGACATCCTTGTCGAACGCCAGATATTGAATCAAAAGTAGACGATAGGCTTCCATTATGTTGTACCCTTCATTTGAAGCCCTCTTGCTGGGCTTTAATTAATCTGATAATTTTCGGCGCAATGCCTCGACGATAGTGATGGAGAAAACATCGATGATCGAAGCTTAAAATCTCTACATATCGATGTTGGCCAACAGAGATGTTTCTCCAGCACTACTGACCAGTGCAGGAGTACTGGAGAAACATCTCTGTTGGCCAACATCGATATATAGAGACTTTAAGCTTCGATCATCGATGTTTTCTCCAGTACTACTGGACGATATAGGGCGTCCCAAATGCATTCTCTATGAATGCTGTCGAAAGCGATGCTGTAGTATACGAAGACGAGATGTAAGGCTGCTCTCCATTCTGCCGACTGCTCCACAATTATTCTTGGCGTGTTAATTCGATCGACACAAGAACGGCTTGGCCGCAACCCTGCTTGTTGCCTGCGCATAGCTGTGTCAAGTTTTTTGTTTATGGGGCTTAGAAGTATCCTTGTAAGCACTTTCGACGGAATCGACAACAGCATGATTCCCCTATAATTTCGGCATTCGCTAAGGTCCCCTTTTTTCGAAATGGTCGAAATGGCATCCAAGGTTTCTTGGAAGGTGGGAGCTTGGGAAGTCAAAGAGTAACTTCTGCTTGTTAAAGTAGGTGAAAGCCGATAAGTCGGAAAATGCTGATCATTGTTAAGGATTGCGGAGAAGTGTTCTTTCCAGCGTTCTAATTGCTCTTCAGTCGAAGTAAATAAGTGACCAAATCTGTCTTTAATTGGTCATGATTGTCGACGCTTCCCTCCTGCAAGCTCACGGGTGGTTTCATATAGTAGCCTCATGTTTTTCTTGTTCTGCTTTTAGCGCTAGACTGTCATACCACGAGCGTTTATCTCGCTTGCATGATTTTCGGACTTTATATATACACATAAAATCAGACATATCTTTAATCAATTAATTAAATTATAAGTATTCAAACATATTAATCGTCTTCTGGGCCAATGTCCCACAAGTACTTGAGCAAATTTCGGATAATACACCATCAACCTCGACGACAACTCTTCGAAAAATCACTTGCCGATTTTAAAACAAAAAAAAATATATATCTCAGTTGGCTGCTTTCGAAACTGTCAAATTCACTACTTAACTAATGTTTGACTCAAATTCAGTATTCGTACTACTTCCGAGCTAACAAGTACTTACAAATAATAGCCTGGTTGTGCATACAAATAATATTAAAAAAATTTAAATTTTTTTGGGTTTTATTTTTTTATTTTTTGTTTTTAAATTTGAAAATTTTGAACTAAATTAATATTTGCCATAATGCCTCAAACGCGCAGTCGTCGTGGCGCTCAACAGCCGGCGGTGCAGCAGGAGGTGCAGCAGGAGGTGCAGCCGGAGGTGCAGCCGGTGGTGAAGAATGAGGAGAAGAAAAAAAAGTGGGCTGCCGCATTCAAGTTTGTGCTTTACTTGATTATCCTCGTCACTTTTGGCTTTATCGTTTTCACTTTGTTGAAATTCTGGACTTCTGGTTTTATGAAGAAACAACCTAAGCCGGAAGTTACAACAATGAAACAACAAATAATTAATTATTTCAAAGCAAAATTCTAATTTTTTTTTTTCATTAATTATGTAATATGTACACTAGCAGACGAAACATACAATTAATACGATCCATAGCCATCATCCATATTTTGTTTTATTTATTAAAGAACAAGAAGAATAATTCGAATGCTATGCTGCCGAAATATTTAATAGTTAAATAAACATTATTAATAGTTATAAATTAATTTCTTTTACAGCCAACGAAAAAGCTCGTTGGTTCAACAGATGTCATTGATTCAAGCTCTTTGCTTTATGAGACGAGATCAGTGCCGTCAACAAGTATAGCCTGGGCCATCTGTTGGTTTGCTTGTTAAACACTCATTATTCGGAACATACACGTCCAAAGAAATTGCTCTACGACATATGACAAGTTCAAAACTACTCAATTTTAGTGATGGATCGTTTAACAACCAAATGGTCATTCTGTGCAAATATATAGTTGAGGCCAGTGTCGACGAGTCGCCGTAAACATCGTCGCACCATCTTTCGCAAGCATAACACCTGGCTAGGAGCACTTTGCGTCGACTTTTGCATGCGGATCTGCATTTGCACGCTTACAAGATTCGAAGCGCTCGGACCATTGTCAGCGTCGCCTTTTCTTTCAATGAATTGGTAAACAGCCAGATGAGTTTTCGTCAAAAAAAGAGACATTTAGAGCCAGCCGCGACGGCCATTAGGGCGATATTATTTTTCATACATAAGTGAATAGTTTAGGCTTGCGCTGGCTCGAAAAAAGGTGTTCGGAACGAGAGTCAACGACGGACGACGAAAAGGGAAACCGCGTCTCAGATGGAAGGACCAAGTGGAGGAGAACCTGTCTACACTTGGTGTAAATTGGAGAAGGCGCGCTAGAAGCAGAGGCTCCTGGCGAGAGCTCTTGAGGTCGGCTGTAACCCGGTAACAGGTTGTGAAGGCCACCTAAGTATGTAAGTGAGTGAATAGTTTAGGTATATACATTTAGCTAATTTTTATAGAAAATATACAAATAAAATGTAATTTACAAAAGCACCAACAAATGTCCCACCCTATATATAATAAATATCGAACACATCCTTGTGACTGCACTTTAAATCTAAGTCCAACACACACTTATAATATTAAATAAGAACAGTAGAGCCTCAACTACAACAAATCGTAGCAATACTTGCCGAATGTATAGTAAAGTAAATCCCAGTTGGCTGCTTTTGAGACTGTCAGTTACACATGCTTAACTGAAGTTTGAATTAGTTTCAGTATTCATCAGACTTACGTACAAGTTAAACAATAAGGAAAAACGGTCTATATTACTATAAATCTAAATTTATTTAAAAACATTTTTTTTTTTTTCAAAATTTGATTTATTTATTCGTTACATAATTTCAAAATTTTTTTACGTTAATTTGAGTATTAGAGTTAAAACAATGGACACAGTCAACGCACATGGCGGCCAAGAAGTGAAGAAGGAGGACAAGTGGGCTATCCCAAAGAAATCACTCGTCAGCGCATTCATTGTCACGGGCTTGGCGGCTGCGACCTATTACACTATAAAATATTTTTGGATGCCGGAGGCCATAGTGACGAAGCCGAAGGAGAAGAAGGGATTTTTGTGGATGATGTACAGTTGGATAAAAAATCTGTTTTAAGACTACTCAAGATTTTAGTTCTAGTTTCATGTTCCCGCATACACAATAAATGACACAATTGGCAACATATATATATTTTCTTTTATTTATTAAAGAACTCGTAATTGATAAAAGATTATGAATCTTATGGCAAACTACTATGCCAGTTAGAGCTCATGGACTAGGCAGCTAATTTAGGATACCCAATCTCGGTATTTTCAGGGCATATATGCTGCACCCAGTCTCATCCGAGCGACAAAAACCCATAACTTGGTGCGATTTTCAAAATTCGAGTCTCGGTTACTTCGGTTACAAAATGTAATGCAACAAAATCTTACATTCAATTTAGCTTGGAGCTCAGAGTGATGTCTACCATTGATCAGGTTAAAATTTAAGATTATGTTTGGCGGCATTTTGGATGAACATTACAAAGAGCAGGAGCCAATGCATTTGATTCTGCTCCAAACTCCTCCAAGTAGTTCGTTAATTTGAATTTTCCTGACGCAATGGGATTGCCAATAGACTCTGACTGCCTCTGCGTAAGAATATCTTTCCATAATTATCGGCGAGGTGGCGAGGCTTGTGCTGAATCCTCAAGCTGTGAGTGTAATTCGCCGATAAAAAGATTAGCTTAGTCAGTCTGTGCTCCTGGCAACCATGTCCATACCCACAAACAAATATCCACCTTATGCAAGACTTGGAGTTAATCTTCTACCGAATTGGTTACAAAGCAGTAGAGCGGTAGAGTTGATTGACTCGGGCATATAACAATAATCAACTTAATGGAGAGATGAAGGTGTTTAACCACAGACCCAATGGTCTGAACAGAAACAAATCTGGCGAACTACTGTCTAATAGATGCTTCCGATTTAATTGGAAAGAAGATCAACTTATCTGTAGGGAATATGGCATCGTAGTGAGCCATGGCTTTCTCAACGGTGGCACCAAGAACTCGTGCTATCTGTTCCGCAAAGGCAGCATATGTCTTATCATTTGCTGAAGCAACTGGAGAGTAGTGAAAATGTAGTCCCAATTACATAGCTCAAAAGATCTTAGTAGTGATGAGAGGGGGATGTTGTCAAGGAATCCGTGAGGTTCTATGTCTGCACTTCGTAGGGATATCGAATGCGATCCTTTCTATGCGTAGTGAGTAATCGTAGGCCTGTCTCGAGCATCCAATAAGTGTGGAACTAGGCCTCTAAATTCTATTACATTATACTTTTGTTTTCGGAACTCAAGTGAGTCAACACAGGCTGCCGATACCTAGCGGAGACCATAAGATGCAACTTGTGGCCAGAAATTTCAAGCAGCTTGGTCTCCGGGAAATAAACATAACGGACAGACGTTTATGGCTAAATTAAATTCTTTTCTTTTTCTGATCATTTATATGTAAACTTTTAAAGATTTTCTTAATCTTTTTAGTCAATTATTATTAAATTATGATAAAATGAGTACACTCTTCATGACCATAGAGTACGCCAGAGGTTCGCTGATTTTGACTGAAAAAAACAAATAATCTGGGTGCACCATTTTGAATTTTGAAATCAAAGCCCTTGATTCGTGATCAGCGACCTCGATAACCCATATTTGCATACCCAACTTGGGTTATAAAGTAAAATGATTTCTCTGTATCCGGCGACCATCTTGGGTACGCCATTTTGAAATTTTGAAAAACTAATAAGATGCTTAAATTCAGCTACCTGACAAGTATCTGAATAGCATATAATGTCTTTCCTAGAATATGTTCCATTGTTTTGGCCTAAACAGCTACGTAGGCGATTTCGTTTTGAAACGATTTTGTACAAAACTTATTTTTAGAGAGCTTGGTACTTTATTGATATTTGAATATAGCAATCGAATGCTATAAATACGCAGCAGCTGTCGATGAATGAATGAAACGAATGCTTTAAATAGTTTTTAGTACGTGCTGAGTTTGATCAGTTTTACTAATGTCAATAAGGAAAAAAATTTTACGATTTTGGCAAGAAAAACAAACAACAAGCTCAAGTAGAATAATTTATATACTGCACACAGACACACGCAGACACAAAGCCAATTTAAGATCGATTAACGATTAAGAATTTATCGCTTACACAGCAACTATGCATCAATTTATAGAACTTTTAGCGTTCAAAGAGCAAGCCCAATAAATGTCAATTCAATTAAATAAATGGTCAATAAATAAACCCTAATATATTTATTTAAACACTATTAGATTGGGTATAATAAACAACAGTTGATCAGTTGACCAAACTATCGATAAATTCCAAATGTGTCTGTGACTGTTCTAGGTGCGCATGCAAATGAAAATGGGAAAATTCGAAACGAAAAACGTATAAAAAAAGTGAATATGACACTTAAATGAAAACAATAAATCTTCATCACTCGCATGTTAATTCAGTCGTTGCAATTGTCTCGCTTGACTCGTTGTAAATTTCAATGAATTTTGTAAGAGACTGCCGAAGGGAGGGGGAAGCGGCATGGAGTACCCTACAGTTAGCGAGTACTCATATGCCGCGGGCGGGCGTAGGGTATACGTTATAGAGAGTGCGAGAGCAAAGTAATTAATAATTTATTGAATAAAAATGTGAATCAGTCGATGTACGACGCTGGAATACGCTGCAACAAACGGGTTGTTGAAAATTTCAGCATATCATTCTTTAACAGGCTCACAGGCGCAACAAGCTGGGAACACTTCCCAAGCCTATGGGTAGACATAGAACTTTTGGTACGTCAAGTCTCCCCTGCAAATCTTGAATGCCCTTGGCAACAGGGTATTAAAATGCAGCGCTGCCAACAAGCATAGTCTTGTTTATATGTATGTACTCTAGACGTAGACGTACATAGGTAGCTATGTACAATAGCAAAGAAAATGGGGTGGGTGTGTCCATTGGGGCAGCATCAACGTCAGTAGCTCATCTTCGTCATCATCATCATCGTCAACTGCATTGAACCCCGACATTAGCTTCATCATACACTTCAGTCCGGCCATTTTGTTTACCTTGTGCGATTTTTTAGCTATTTAGGGTGACATCTGGGGCACGTGACTATCTAGCCAAATATCTTGCCAATTTGTGGGTGTGGTCATTGCCAACTAGTAAATAATTTTTTGTTTTTGTGTTTAGGTATAAGCAGCTGCTGTCTGACCCCAACACAGACAACGACATTACTTAAGATTCTATGCATAGTTATGGGAAGAACGAGACGGCGGAGGAGCTCACACCCGTCGACAATTGACATTCACCGACGCAATTAATCATCATCGCCATTGATTGACAAACAAATCACAAATAAATCAGTATCAATACAAAACTAACAACAAACAGCAAGTCATATGCAAAATAAAAATTGAAGTCAGTTGAGTTGCGTTGTCCGAACAGTCATATACTCTCTCTATCTTTTACTGCCGAAAGAAGAGGGCGCAGCAGCTTACTACTACAGCTAGCAAGCAGTCTAACAAGCAGTATAAATAATTTTTTCCAAATAATAATTAAGTTTCTTTTTCAGTCGTCGCAAAGCTCTTAACATTCAGCCATACTTAGGCTTAGGGTTGCAAACAGAAAACCGTCGCAAGGCGCCAGATCTGCAGAGTATATTGAAAGCGACAGAAATTTCTTGAATTTTTCCATGGTCACTACAGTCGCATAGCCCGGATAGCTTTGACATGTTCCAGTATTCATATTATATTTGACATATACACACAATTGAGTTGCCTTCAGCCTCAGCCACCTCTCACAGTTTACCTATGGAATCGTTTAGCATTATTGCATGGTTTCGCCAGAGAATGACCCTTCCGGTCAACACCAACACCACCTCTTAACCATTGTCATCAATCATTTTCCCCATGGTCGATGTCGTCACAATAAATGTTTAGAAGAGTCTATTTTCAAATGGTACTTGAGAGAGAAGCAGAAGACCTCATATAATGAAGTATAATTTTCAAATGATTACTCCTATCTCTGATAAGCCTTTCTCTTCTATCCATTCTAAAGAGTAAGTATTTGATTTGTGCAAAATTTTGAAGGGCTAGGCAGCGGAGCTGTGACATCACATGTAAGTAAGATTTGAGTGACCAGCAGTATGGAGCTGCAAGCTTTCCTATAAGCTTGAACAGCAGATCAGAGTGCCAGCCATGGACAAAGGCTTGTCTTATATCCATGAGCACTCACTCCAACAGTCGGTAGCATTCTTCAGTGGCACCATGACTTCTCCTCTACCCGAATTGTTAATGCGGCAGTTATCTTCGCAAAATCACTTTTTCGACTGAAGGGGAATAAAATGCAGCTTTCATCCAGAACGAGTCAAATCGATATTGCGTCCGAAATAAGAAAAAGAAAGTGGAAGTGGATCGGGCATACGCTCCGCAAAAACGACAGCAACATAGCAAAGCAAGCAATGCACTGGAATCCCTTTCAGCAAGCTGCGCGCAGAGATGGAAGACCACGTACCACCTGGAGAAGATCTACGGAAGCTGAAATGAAATCTCTGGGATTAAGCTGGAACGAATTAAGAAAGATAGCCCAAAATCGAGTTCGGTGGAAGATGGCAATTGAAGACGCCCTATGCTCCAAGGAGATAAAGGGAATCATATATATTTCATCCGAAATCATTTCGTAAATATGGCCAAAATATTTTTGCAATATTTTGTTTTTATAGTGAAAGCGATTAGCTGAGGAGTTTTTCACAAACTTTCACGTGAAACGATATTGTCTATAAAAATAGAATAACCTTTAAATAAATAGATTGATGTTATAATATGGGAATTATCTTATCTTTGAAGGATAAAGCGACCTCGGAGTGATCATCCAAACAATATAAAGAGTATATATGTAATTATATAAAAACTAACGAACAAGATACTTCCAATCAACAAGTTTATCTTCTATTTATACGCGTAATGTAAGTAAAGTGGCTTATATACCATTACAATACATCAATATGAATACATGGAATTTTTGGGACTAACATTTTTCTTAAAACTAAGTTTTCGTTGGCTCATTCCCAATCCATGAACGACGAACTGTTCGAGTCAACCCATTTGACGAACTCGCAACTGGATACCGAATAGTTTAAGAGATGGCTAAAAGAGCATGAGGACCCAATCTCGTCCTTGCCAAAGCAAGAGTTGAAATAGAGTACCTCAACACTTTTGTTAAGGATGTTGTTGTTTTGGAAGTTGCGATGTCCACGATATCTACGAACTATAGCCTTGTTCAGCACGCGCCTAATTGGAGCTTTGTCACTTGGGTGGTCTTCATCCCCATTAGACGTCTGCGGCTGTGAAAGAATATTTATTATATAATAAAATTAACATTTAAATATTTAGAGAAAAGTCTTACCTTGGCTTTTTTTTGCACTCTACCAGAATCAATTTTAGACTTAATTTTATTCCGAAGCTGGTGACGCCAGGCGCTTGTTGTTGGAAGATTGTCATTCGATTTTTTCACCTATGGGTTTAGTTTTTAATTAAAAGGCAATTTGAAATGTAAACTTTGGACTTACCTTTAAAATTTGTTTCAGGAGTATTTGCGAAAGAGAATCCATTATTGAAAAGGCTATAAAAATGAATTTTTACCAAAAATACGCAAACATCGCAGCATATGTATAATACAAATTTTTGTGACAAAAAATTAATGTTTTGAAGTTTGTTTCTAAAATTCCTAAAGTCTACTGCAATCAGGATAATAATAATAATTTCCCTGACTGACTATTTAGTCAGTCGCCCCTGGGCGGAGCATTGGAGCTCTCTATTAATAACTGTTCGACTAGAACAGGGACCTACAGCTTATAGCCGAATCCGAACGGCGGTGTCTAGAATTAATAGAGACTTTCTTGGGCAAATAGCGTCTTTGGGCTAGCAATGCCAGTGCTACTGCGGGGACTCGAACCACCGATCTTCGGTTTGTAAAGCGAGTACGCTACCACTACGCCACCGACGGCCAATCAGGATACTTGTAGTAAAAACTTGAAGCGCCAAATTGCGATCATATATCTTTTGTAGCATGTTCAAAATTTAGTTTGATAGATCTTCGAATCTCTGGGATGTAGACTTGGAGACAGATTTGACTCAATCGGTGTAAAGAACTTTATGTATACCGCTGCATCTGTTGATATAGGGATGGGTGGGTGTGTTAAAAATTGTAAAAAGTCTGCTGCGATGGGAATTTTTTTAAGGAAAACTTGAGTACCAAATTGTAATCAAGTGTCATGAAAACAATACGTACGGTGTAGACAAGAATCAACTTTTTCTGCCCGCGTTATTTGCGCATTTTGAGGTACGCAAACTAAATGACGTCACTTGCATAAAATTTTACAGGAGAGGAGCTGAATAGCATTCAAAGTTCCAACACGGAATATACAAATATAATCGCTGAATTATGCAACTGCCCTCGCATATTCGGACTGACAAAAAGATTTGGGTGGATTTTATAATGACCTGGGGCTGTATAAGTTACTTTTCTATCAATAGCCTTCTGGATAGGTGAAAAAGAGGAACTACCAAAATACTTTTAGTTGGGAGACTTTTTCATTAGTTGAAGTGAAGTGCTAAAGATGAAGATGATAACAATAAAAAAAGTATATAAATGGGTCAATCCATATTTCCCTTTTATACTTTGCTCTAGAGATGGGAGTATGTCAAAAAGAAAAAAAAAAATTAGTCAAGGTTTCTCAGGGCTTGTACCATATGCAATAGGTAGAGAAGATTAAAAAATTTTGATATCTCATGTTGATGCATTTCCCTTACCAAATTCACCGCACTCGGGATTCTATACAAAGTTGCCCTATCATATGATGGCACAGAGTTGCTCAAATCCCGACAGGTAAGAGCTACGGATCTTACGCAAAGGGAATAGTATTAAGGCGAAGTAGATTACGACTAAAACAGGTAACAGGACAACCACAGTCCAATCATCATTTGCTTATAATTATTTGTTAAATCTTCTTTAATTTTTTTATATCTATCTAATCATTGCCAGTCTGGAAAACTCTTTATACTATTATTGCTATTATGGATGTGGGCGCTCTGCTGGATAGCGCCTGGCAGTCTTGAACTCTTTTTACCCCGC
Source organism: Chymomyza costata (assembly GCA_018150985.1). Classification (NCBI taxonomy): domain Eukaryota; kingdom Metazoa; phylum Arthropoda; class Insecta; order Diptera; family Drosophilidae; genus Chymomyza; species Chymomyza costata. The sequence goes on along the minus strand of JAECWU010000127.1, from coordinate 1,921,683 downwards.
TCTCATAACAACAGCATGGTCAGGGACTTAGCTGCCGCCGCGAACCCAATCCAAGGCAAAGACTCTTACTGTATGTAAACCTTTTTGCCGAAATATCATAGTTCATTGTTCTAGGCGTAGTTCCAGTGAAGTAGTTTCAGTAATCCGAGACAGCGGACACAGGACACAGGGCAGAGAGAATGCCATGAACGTGTAGAGAGCCAGATGACGCACGTTGGGTTTTCCCCACTCTGTCGCAGTAGAACGTGCAAAATTTCCCAAAAACTCGATTGCAAGACAACAATAACCTGATTGCAGTTATGATGATCTAGAAATGAGCTGTGAGCCGACAGAGATGGCAACACAAAGATCGCAGTTTGGAAATTCAAAGTTAGGAATTCTCACGCATTTCACGCAAATCCCTGCTGCATGCAACAGGTAGCCGACGCGACGCGTCGCACCAAGTTCGGCTCGGCTACGATTGAGTACGGTTCGCGCGATACGCCCGCCAAGAAGCCAATTTAAATAAGCAGCATAAACAATAACGACAGTGTTTTATGATGCCTCCTCAAGCCAGGTCCTGGCCAGACCACACTGCGCCACATGTTGCACGTAAATTTTGGATTTTCCCACGCATAATGCATCCGTTTTTCGCACTTTCTTTGGCACTTTTCGGTTTTCGGTTTTGGTTTTATTATTGTATATGATGGGAATATCCGTGTTGCCTGCAAACAACACGGCTTGTTGTTTGCGCGGATTAGGTCAGTTTATGGCCCAAACTAAGGATGCTCTCGGTCGCAGTGCGGCACACGGCTACTATGCTCCTAACTTTAGTATCTTAAGAAGATTTTGGCAAGTTCAGTGACTGAGTGAGTGCCACTGAGTGGCCACGCCTTAATTAAATGTAGATCCACTTCAAATGTTGACCATACAACCATGCTCACTAATCGTGGCTAAGTGCTTTGCAACACATTCCAGGCCCGTTCAGGCGACTTTGAGCAACGCAAAACGTGAAGCACTGGGGGCCACTATAGCCAGCCAGGCGACAAATGCGTCGATAACGAACGTGAGCACTACGCTCACGAAAGTAATCACGCATGCGACTTGGCCCAGACCCTATGAGTACCTGTTATGATATCGGACTGTAAGAAAATATTTTGTTTTGTGACACTTTTTAAACAAAGTATTTACAAAGAGTAGTCTATTCCGACGACTCTTTCTACGTATTATATGTTACTACTTACATTTTCGGAAAGAAGAGATTTTTTTCTTCTTCCCTAAAGGTTAAGTGATCCGCGTAGGCTTTAAATCATGTAAGCTAAAAAATTTAACCCAACATGCTATAGGAAACAGGATTTGAAAAAAATCACTTTCACTAAAATTAAACGAAAAAAAATTTGAAAGTTTTTAGAAGTACCAGAACAGATAAAAAATATCTATTAAAAACGCTTTACGAAAATCGGGCTATCAGTTGCTGCCTTCAGATGTACATCATATACCAGAATATTTATGTTTTCCAAGAATATCCCTCCCGATCACGCAAATATGCTTGACTTTTTCAAAGAAGTTTATATCTATGGTTGTTTTATGCTGGAAACCTGAGATTAGAAAATCTAAGAACAGATTTCTTTTGAGTTGCTTTTACCTAAAGGCCCATACGCAGCATGCAAAAATTACGCGCGAAATGTCAAAACTTCATATAAAAAAAAATTCCCTCTTTTGGGATATTTTTTTTATATAAAGTTTTGACATTTCGAGCGGAATTTTTGCATGCTGTGGTATGGGCCTTAAAATGTAAAACATTTGTATATCACGTTATAGAGTTGTCACGAGGCACATCGTATCACGTTGTATTTATACTTTAGTATTTTAGCCTGGTGTCATAATGCTTTATAGTAGATACCTTTTAAGTATCTGGCTATCTACAATGTATCTATGTATCTATGAGCTTGTGTGTGCGTGTGTGTGTGTGTGTGCCGCACTTGTTTGATTTTAAGCTACTGGCGCCAGGGCCGTCAAATTTTATGCCACTTTTGAGCGACATTTTGGTACAATTTTGTGAAAGCAAAAAAAAAAAACAAATAATAATTAGCGGGCTGGTTACAAGCGGCACATGCCGACTTTAATATACTCTGCAGCATATCTAAGTTTCAGAGTTTGTCGACGACTCTAAGACTTAGTTTTTTTCATTTTGAAATTGTTTTTTTTTCAAAGGCACATACGCAGCATGCAAAAATTCCCTTTTTGGGATATTTTTTTTTATATGAAGTTTTGACATTTCGTGCGGAATTTTTGCATGCTGCGTATAGGCCTTAAAAAGTGAAATACTGTGTCTAGGTTGATGGAAGCTGGTATCCTGATAATTTAGAAGAGTTACCTATTTTAAAGACTGCAGATTTGCAAGCAACTTGGCTGTTGCCAACCGATGTCAATAGATGGATACAGAAATGTTCATATGTAGGATGCTTATCATGGTGCGAGTTTTGCTTAAAGGTGGCGACGCGCTCATTAACTATAATTAGGTATTGGTCTAAAAGAGAACCAAATATATAAAAAATTCAGTTAAAGGACTAGAGTAGTGATATCCAAAAACCTGCCTGTAGGTACTGCACATATCTTTTAGCATATAAAAAAACAATTTTATTTAAATATCTACACTGAAAAAATTGAGTTGCTTTTCTGCAGAATAAGGCTCCAATCCACGTCTGAACGGCCAGTCGTGGTTGGTTCTAGGACAAAAACATCGATCGCCGGAGAACATGTGGGGGAACCTGTAGCGTCATGTCTAGGCTGGCGGGCGCAAATTTCAGGCGGTGCAGTAGCTATGCAGGACAGTTACCGAAGAATGGGCTTAAATGCCAATTTCAGATTTTCAGGAGGTGAATCCTTGGATGCCAACCCGAATTTTCGAGTTAATAAATAAGTCGGAAGCCTGGACTAATTATTAACTTTGTGTTTTTGCCTTCTTTTTTTACAAAACATTTCATTTTTGTTCCTTTTTAGAAAGTGTACTTAATTGAATTTCGCAGTATAAATTTAATTTTGTAATGCTTTTTGAAGTTTCAAGCGTTTTTTTGGATATTTAGGATAAGTTTTTAGTTCATTCGGAATAAATTAACGCTAAAAATATTATTTGAGTCACAAATGCTTTTTAAATAACTTAAAACTTAATATTTTGAAATAAAAACAGGTGTTCTTAATTGAATTTCGGGGAGTGTATATGAAGCAGTGACGTATCCTCAGGGGGTTGAAAAAATTGGTTAAAAGTCTTTCACAAGCTCTGATATATATATGTATACATTTCGAAGTGAAAATATGGCAACAATGGGTTTTACCAAATAAAAAATAAAAGCTTGGACGTTATAAAAACTTATGTGTATTTTGACTTGGATTACAAAATCGTGAATTTTTTGCGAATTGGACAAGTCTTTTGGTATAAAATATATTTTAGTATACCATGTACTAAATAAAAAAATATTATTCTTGTTTTTATTTACTAGCACAAATTTTTGGCGTGACGTTACTCGAATATACTCTCTCGCTAATTGAGAAGATAAAAAAAAAATCTGACATAAAAATAAAAAATCTTAAGCTTATTTTAATAATTTAAATTTATGGGAAATAAAGTACTCTCTCATAGCTCGAAAGGCCTTTGTATTGCAACCGATTGGAGGAAGAAGAAAAGGACGTCCAAAGAAACGATGGCTGGATGATGTAGAAGCCGATCTCAGAAAAATAGGAGTCCGGCACTGGAGAGATGTCGTTGTAGAGAGGGACAAATGGAGAGAGATTGTTGCGAAAGCTATGGTCCACCACCAAAGACTATAAAGCTGAGAAGAAGAAAGTATGTACTCTTTCCAATAATTCCCAGAATAGAGTAGCATATCGAAGATATTTCAAATAGAGAATATTAAGTTCATTTTTTAATCTTTCTCTGAAAAACAGCGCATATAAAATATAAATAAATAAAACATTTATTTTAACTTACAGACAATTTATTTATTTTTTTTTATGTTAGATTTCTACTAGTTAGATTAATTTATTATTATAAATTTGCAACTTTAATTTTGAAAATTTTCATCTTGTTTTTTGATTTTTTTTACTACTGTGACCAAAAAATAAGCTGACATTGCATTTATTTTGAAAAATCTTCAATGTAAAATGTTTATTTGTTCAAAACAATTTTATTTAAATTAAATTTTTCAAAAAATATTTTTTCTAATTTATTTTAGTTTCTTTAGTATTTAAACGCACTTTTCTGGCATCTTGGACGCCATTTTGCTTTTGCAACATTTTAGCATACCTCTTACCCTTTGTATATAGGGTATCAAAAGTGTACATAGTATTATATTATATAGTATATATAAAATAACAAAAATAATAATGTTGGCACCAGACGCGCATTAAAGACAATAAAAACAACAACAACAACAAAAGCCAAGCAAAGGCATTTGTTTATTGTTAAAAAACTTTTTTTTTATTTTTTTCTTTTTTGTTTTCATACTTTTTATTTTTATTTGGAATATTTTAATGCCGTCTCTGCTGGGCTGCTTGTTGCTAAAAACCCCATTTGAAAGCTTTATGCCGTCGCCGTCGTCCGTCCAATTAATGCGAATTTCTTTGTTCTTCTATCCATTTTGAATTTGCTACAACTGCGAATATTAATTAATTGTATTTCATTTTCAATAAAAATCAACTCTGCTCTGCAGACAAACAGATCTAAAAACAGACCATGTGCCGGAAAACACTTTCAAACGAAATGCCGAAATCCGACGGCGTTTTCTAAAATTTCAAATTTCGCAAATTTTTTTTTTCGATTTTGCTTATAATTTTTTGAATACAAAAAACATCAAATAATAATTTTTAAAGTCAAAATAAATATGATATGGTAAATAAAATAATGATAAAAATTTATACTTAATTCGGATAGTACTTTCAAAAATATGCTATATATAGTGGCTTGCACTTTCATCCAAAGCACTTTTTCGCTTTGATTTTTTTCAACTCATATTTGCGAACCCTGGCTCTGAAACTTTTTTAAATTTATGCCAAATATTTTTTCTTGATATGACAATTTGGACGCCTTATGTAACCAAGGCGCTACACTTTCTAAAGTTTGTATGTATGCGAAATAATGTACTCTTTCCAGGATTCTTAAAATCGTACCATATTGAGGATTTTTAGAAGCGGGAACTCGAATCGCCCCAGTGTCAAAAGGGTAGCTCAGTTGATTGAGGTTCGATTCCCAGTCGAGGCAATTTATTTTTTTTTTATTGTGCTTTTTATACCCTGTACTAGTGCTGGAGAAAACATCGATGATCGAAGTTTAAAATCTTTATATATCGATGTTGGCCAACAAAGATGTTTCTCCAACACTTCTGCACTCATCAAATGGGTGTTTAGTAGTGCTGGAGAAACCTTCTCTTTTGGCCAACATCGACACATAGATATTTTAAACTTCGATACATCGATGCATCGATATAACATCGTTGTTTTCTCCAGCACTACCCTGCACCGTGTGGTACAAAGGGTATATTAAGCTTGCGCAAGCCGAAAATGTATGTAACATACAGAAGGAGACATCGGAGACTCCCAAAGTTACCCAAAGTATGATCAAGGTGACAAGAGAAGACGATATACCCATGTCCGTCTGTACGTCCGTCCATCTGTCCGTCTGTATGAACGTCTAGATCTCAGAGATGTTAAGAGCTAGAGCAACCAAACTTTCAGATTAGATCCCTAATTATTCCATAGGAGACAAATTTATTTTATTTTTTTGATATCGGGATTACATTATATAGCTCCCATAGGGGTGTTTCAGAGGACCTCGAAAAAAACCAAAAGTTTTAGATGGATGATTCGTTTGTTTATTAAAATATCGTAACCAAATTTGGCATTCGGAAATTTTTTAGAGATCTTCAACACGTCAACAAATTTTATCAAAATCGGTTGACTATATTATATAGCTCCCACAGGACCAATCGGCCCAAAAAATTTGTTTTAAATTAAATTCCATGTATTTCGTATGTTTATGAAGGTGTCATAACCAAATTCAGCATTCAGCTTTTTAGAGTTCCCAAACACTGACCAAATTTGATCAAAATCGGTTGCCTATATCATATAGCCCCCATAGGACTGATCGTCCAAAAAATCGATTTTTGTTAAAAATTTGGTATTTTTCGTTTGTTTGTAAAGATATCGTAACCAAATTTGGCGCTCGGAAGTTTTTTATAGGTCCCAAGTACTGTACCAAATTTGATCAAAATCGGTTGATAGTAGGGTTGGAGAAAACATCAATGATCGTAGTTTAAAATCTCTTTATAACGATGTTGGCCAACAGAGAAACATCCAGCATCTGCACTCATCAAATGGGTTTAGTAGTGCTGGAGAAATATCTCTGCTGGCCAACATCGATATATAGAGATTTGTAACTTCGATCATCGATGTTTTCTCCAGCACTAGTTGACAGTATATAGCCCCAATAGGACCGATTGGTCGGTCAAAAAAATGTGTTTAGTGCAAAATTCATTTTGCTTCGTATGTTTATGAAGATATCGTAACCATATTTGGCAAATAGATACCCTTTAGAGTTCTGAAGCAATATTCCGCATTTAATTGCAATGTGGGTGGCACAGAGTATCCCAAAGTCGTCTGCGCCCGACTTTAACTTACGCCATCTTTTACTTATTGGATACGATTGTATATTGCCATTTTTGTTAGTATAAAAATACCACCCATCAAGAGTATTTTTAAAATTATTTCCCTTTTTGTACCCAACACACGAGTTTGAGAAACCAAAAGTAATTTCAAAATCGCATACAAAAATATTGCCAAGTGCTTTTCTGTTTCTGCCATAAATAGAGGACATACCGCCACGAACCCATATAGTATGTATAGTGTGATTATCTGTATAATTTATTTGTTACTCTTCACCCCTTGGAAATCTGAAAATGTTGACAGATTTGAGTCCTAATTATTTAAAATTTTTTAATTTAGTTTTCCGCTGCACAGTGGTCGATTTGGCATATTTGGCTCCAAAAAAAACAAAAAACCAAAACAAAAAATTTTATTCGGACTCGTTTTTGCGTGCTCCGTAAAACGATTTTTTTTGTCAATATTTTCCTTTTAACTCTCGATAAATTCAAATATTTCCCATATTTTTTCTATAAATTCTCCTGTTGTGTAGGCGCGAAATTATTTTTGTTTGATACAAATCAGCTGACAGGGTTGCCGCAGCTCTGCACCTTTTAGCTATTTATTTTATTTTATTTCCATTAAAATATTGCTAGTTCTTTATTATTCTATTTTTTAAATAAAATTACACAACAAATTACTTTAGCAACAATATTTATTGAAATTAAACACGACTTGGCTATTTTTGTTACAAGGGAAATTTTCTTTGTGTAACGCGGCAACCCTGTCGCACCAATCGGTCATGTGTTCGTTGTTTTATACCTGCACATACACGAACACAAACAAAAATCGTTTTGGGCTGTGCATGCTATTTTTTGGGTTGAGTCTGATAACAAATAATTAAAAATAATTATAATAATCTTAGAATACCAAAGCATATTTAAAAAATTATTTCAGTTAAAAAAATTAGTAAGACATCCATCCGGGTTATAATTGCATGACTATATATGCTCCAAAATTTGCTTGAACTTATTCTAACTTAGTACATTCCATCAGCACGATGAAAGAGATCTACTTAGCCATGTTCCTTTGTCTTTTATGGACCAGACGAACCAGCGCCTATAGACAGAGTAAAAATTCTTTTTGCTTTCGACGCCATTTCTATCACAACGAGATTTCACGTACTTTTCCACTTTCGTAACAAAATTAGTGAATGAAAATGATCGGAACTATGAAAACTCAATTAAATTGGTTACAGTCAGTACTTCCACTTAATCGGAAAACGAAAAAAAAAACAAAAAAGAACAATTTTATTCGGATTCGTTTTTGCGTGCTCACAAATTCGAATTTTTTGCTATCGCCATCTGCTCATATTTCCCTAACTCATTGTTAGCACAGCACCTTTCGAGGGAAATTATCTATGACTATCCTATTACAAGGGAAATTTCTTTATGCAAGACATAGACCATATAAAAATTCGTTTTAAGTTGTTCAAAAATTATTTCAGTTTAAAATGCGTAAAATTTTCAACCTTTTTTCGATTCGTTCAAATTCCTCTTGCAACAAAACATTCGGTTTCAAGCCACATGAAAAATTCGGCTTGGTGAAATTAGGAGCACCAAACATTCTGTTTCAAAACGAATCCGTATAAGATGTTCGGATTCGTTTTACCGAGCACGGTCGAATATCTTTAAAAGTAATATAATATATATAATTAACATTTGGTAACATTTAAGTAAGATAAATTCATGTGGCGGTTTTGGTTGGCCATATTATATAGCTGCTATATAGCCCGAAATCGATTTTGGCCATATCTGCGTAATTTAAAATTCAAGATAGGATTTAAATCAGATGTTTAAAAATATTTCACACATTCGGCACTACTTTACAATTGCGATTCATTTTTTTTCAAATAAAGGGGTATACGCATTTCGAAAAATTTCGCGCGGAATGACAAAACTTCATATAAAAACAAAATCCCAAATGGAATATCCCAAATGGGGATATTCGTTCAATATCCCCAAATGGGGATATTCATTTGAGATATTCCATTTGGGATTTTTTTTTTTATATGAAGTTTTGTCGTTCCGCCCCAAATTTTTCGAACTGCGTATAGGCCTTAAATAAATAATTCAATATGGCACTTATACCGAATTTCCCCGAATCTCGCAAAAAAAACCCTCGTCTTGAGTTTTCAGGCACAACCCCAAACGCTGCAATGCGTAGACAAAACGTACGCTGTAATATTTTTGTGGCTTCTGCACACCAACCCCCTCTCTCTCTCTCTCCCACTCGCTCCGACCTTCTGTTCTATCTATTTCCCGCTTGCCTCTCTCTCCCCCCTCTCTTATTAGCTGCTAGCTATTTGCAAATTTTCCAGCAATGAAAACCAAAAAAAAAAAATTTTGTTCGAAACGTTTCAAATTAATTCGTAAAGAGCTTACTAATAGTCAAAAATTCATTTAATTTGCTTTTACGATATTTATAAACGCTTTTGCGCTGTGATCCGCAGTGGATGCTTTCAATGCTGTTTATATGTACATATGTACATATGTATCTACTGTCTATATACCAGCACCAACACATAGACTCGACATTATTTTCCTGCGTTTTTCCGTGCTGAAAATTTATTGTACGATGCTAGTCTTGTCTACACTTTTTTTGGGCTCTTTGTGGCTGGTTGGTTTGCTTTTGATTTCGGCTAATCGTCTACAAAAACCAAGAGATGATCTAATTATTGACGCACGAATCCGACAAATATCCCCAAAAAAAATTAAAAAAAAAAAAAACGCACACACAGTTATGTCTGGCATAAAAAAAAAAACAAATAAATAAAGAGCACAATGGAAATTGTGGCACGGCACATTAAAAAAATCGCAAAAAAATCGCTCTACAAAAGCAACCCCTCCATAGAAATAACCATAAAACGACAAACTAAATTAGCCAAATTACGATTAAAATCATCGTAATCATCGTATCCAAAATCATTAAGCAAATCATTTAAGCAATTTAGTGTTATATTTCGGTGTTTTTTTTGTCGCTGCTTAATAGCACTGCTTGTTATTGTTTTTTTTGTTTTTTTTAGAACCCATAAATCTGTTAATGCTTGTTACCGGTAATAGATCTCACTATGCTCTCTAAATGCGTATTTCCACACACAATTCTACAACTCGGCACAGCTATAAAACTACAAAAAAAAAATTATGGCAATTATGTACATACTATACGATATGGGCTAGGTATATATGATTTTTAATATGCTTATCAGCACATCTGCTAAAAGCCAGCAGGAGCATATTATGATAAACACAACGAAATATAAGAGGGTGACCCAATAACTCTAGCTCAATAAATAAATCCCTCGTGAAGACTAGGGAACATACTGCTTCATGGCCTCTGTCGTGGTGAGTTTCATGGCTGAACTTTATGCATGGAAGTCATGACTTCTTTATGGAATATTCATGCAGAAAGTCATAGCTGCATAAACAGAAAACCAAATAGCGCTTATTTGCATCATAATGCAATGAATTTCACAAGGTGACACAAAAAAAGGCACAGAAAACTGGTTCAATTTTTGTATGATAGCTTTATAAAATAGTGAATCCATTTTGATCAATCTTCACGCATGTAAGCGGTCGTGATCTTCCCCTTTCTCTTGGATCTTCCCCAAAGCCAACTACCGTATGTATCTGATAGAGAAAGTACCCATACTGCGTGATGAAAAGCTCAACCAAAATCTCTTACCTTCCAAATCTCTTAAGCACAGCCTAGTGGGCACTGTTCAAAGTTACTACCCGGATCTTCGAAAATTCACAGACTTATCATACTGCCCTCGTACATTGAATGTTTTTATCGCTAATAAGCCTTTCTCTTCTATCCATGGTTGAGTGGAAGAAAGTATTTGATTTCTGCAAAATTTTGAAGGGCTAGGGAGCGGAATTGTGACGTCTCTTGTAAGTAAGCTGTATGGAGTTGCGAGGTTTGCTTTTAGCTTATTTTTCCATCTTCGTACTCCTCCAGGAAGCTTAGGACTTCTACAAGAACTTTCCGCCGGACTCTGTTAGGCGCAATTTGCTTTGCTGTGTCCCAGCTGATGTTGTAAAGGGACAATTCGTTAAGTATTGTACGTCGCCAGGTTGCCTTTGGTCTTCCCACTCGTCTGCTTCCTTGAGGGTTCCATTCCAGGGACATCCTGACAATGCTGCTTCGATGTTTCCTGCGAGCATGGGCAATCCAACGCCACTTGTGTGTTCTTATCTGGGTGCCGATAGGAACTTCACGTGTACAGTGCCATAGTTCTGCGTTTGATATCCGATTGGGCCAGAAAATCCCGCATATAATCCTTAGGCACTTGTTGACAATTGACTGCAGTTTCGACATCATTCTTGGCAGGGTCAGCCACGTCTCGCTGCCGTACAATAGGATGGATTTGACGCACGCATTGAAGATACGCAGCTTTGTTCTTCTGCTTATTTGCTGGTTTCTCCATATGCGGAACAAGCGTCCAAATGCTGATCGCGCTTTGTTGAGACGATTCTCTATATCCTCATCCACCCCATCACTGGTGGATATTGTGGTACCAAGGTATGAGAAGCTATCGACAAAGTCGATAGTGTTCCCGCAGAAGGTTATGCTACCTTGGCTGGTGTGGTTGAGGCGCATCGCTTTGGTTTTGGATGCGTTTATTGAGAGTCCAACTTTGCTGGCAAGGATATCGAGGTCATTCGCTTTGGCTTGGATGTCACTAAGTTTATGAGAGGTGAGGCATATGTCATCCGCGTAGTTGCTTTAAGCTTGAATTTTTCAATGGTCACTACAGTCGTATAGCCCGGATAGCTTTGACATGTTCCAATATTTATATTATATTTAATATATACATACAATTGAGTTGCCTTCAGCCTCAGCCACCTCTCACAGTTTACCTATGGAATCGTTTAGCATTATTGCATGGTTTCGCCAGAGAATGACCCTTCCGGTCAACAGCAACATCACCTCTTAACCATTGTCATCAATCATTTTCCCCATGGTCGAGGTCGTCACAATAAATGTTTAGAAGAGTCTATTTTCAAATGGTACTTGAGAGAGAAGCAGAAGCCCTCAAACAATCAAGTATAATTTTCAATTGATTACTCTTATCTCTGATAAGCCTTTCTCTTCTATCCATGCTAAAGAGTAAGTATTTGATTTGGGCAAAATTTTGAAGGGCTAGGCAGCGAAGTTGTGACGTCACATGTAAGTAAGATTTGAGTAGCCAGCAGTATGGAGCTGCAAGGTTTCCTATAAGCTTGAACAGCAGATCAGAGTGCCAGCCATGGTCAAAGGCTTGTCTTATATCCTTGAGCACACAACCGTCGGTAGCATTCTTCAGTGGCGCCATGACTTCTCCTCTACCCGAATTGTTAATGCGGCAGTTATCTTCGCAAAATCACTTTTTCGACTGAAGGGGAATAAAATGCAGCTTTCATCCAGAACGAGTCAAATCGATATTGCGTCCGAAATAAGAAGAAGAAAGTGGAAGTGGATCGGGCATACGCATCCGCAAAAACGACAGCAACATAGCAAAGCAAGCAATGCGCTGGAATCCCTTTCAGCAAGCTGGGCGCAGAGTTGGAAGACCACGTACCACCTGGAGAAGATCTACGGAAGCTAAAATTAAATCTCTGGGGTTAAGCTGGAACGAATTAAGAAAGATAGCCCAAAATCGAGTTCGGTGGAAGATGGCAATTGAAGACGCCCTATGCTCCAATAGGAGATAAAGGGAATCATATATATTTCATCCGAAATCATTCCGTTAATATGGCCAACATATTTTTGCAATATTTTGTATTTATCGTGAAAGCGATTAGCTGTGGAAGTATTCACAAACTTTCACGTGAAACGATATTGTCTATAAAAATAGAATAACCTTTAAATAAATAGATTGATGTTATAATATGGGAATTATCTTATCTTTGAAGGATAAAGCGACCTCTGAGTGGTCAACGAACAAGATATTTCCAATTAACAAGTTTATCTTCTATTTATACGCGTAATGTAAGTAAAGTGGCTTATATACCATTACAATACATTAATATGAATACATGAAATTTTTGGGACTAACATTTTTCTTAAAATACATTTTTTCGATGGCTCATTCCCAATCCATGAACAACGAACTGTTCGAGTCAACCCATTGGACGAGCTTGCAACTGGACACCGAATAGTTTAAGAGATGGTTAAAAGAGCTTGAGGACCCATTCTCGTCATTGCTAAAGCAAGAGTTGAAATAGAGTACCTTAACACTTTTCCTGGGAGCTCTAGTAGAATTCCTTGTTAGCCGTAAGCCTCGAGAAGTCTTAAAGATGTTGCGATGTCCACGGTATCTGCGAACTATAGTCTTGTTCAGGACGCGCCTAATTGGAGCTTTGTTGCTTGGGTGGTCTTCATTCCCATAAGACGTCTGCGGCTGTGAAAGAATATTAATTATATAATAAAATTAAAATTAAAAAATATTTAGAGAAAAGTCTTACCTTGGGTTTTTTTTGCACTCTACCAGAATCCCTTGTAGCCTTAATTCTAATCTGAAGTTGGTGACGTCTGGCACTTGTTCTAGGAAGATTGTCGCCCGATTTTCTCACCTTTGGTTTTTAGTTTTTAATTAAAAGGCAATTTGAAATGTAAACTTTGGACTTACTTTATAAATTTGTTTCAAGAGTATTTGCGAAAGAGAATCCATTATTGAAAAGGCTATATAAATTATTTTAAGCCAAAAATACGCAAAACTCGCAGTATATGTATAAAACTAATTTTTGTTGTGTTTAATGTTTTGAAGTTTGTTTTTAAAATTCCTAAAGTCTACTGCAATCAGGATACTTGTAGTAAAAACTTGAAGCTCCAAATTGTGACCATATATCATGGAAATAATACGTAAGGTAAAGACAAGAATCAACCAACTTTTTCTATCTCTGAGATCGAGGTACGCAAACTAAATGACGTCACTTGCATTAAATTTTACAGGAGAGGAGCTGAATAGCATTCAAAGTTCAAAGTTCGCGGAGTTTTCATATACTCGCTGAATTATAAAGCCACCCTCGTATACTTGGACTAACAAAAAGATTTAGGCGGATTTAATAATAAAAGCAGATGAAGTCGGACCTGGGCCTCTATAAGTTGCTTTTCTTTTAGCTGCTCTGGGTAGAATGGAAGTAATAAAATCTTCACAAGGTTCAGACTTTGAAACAACTTATTTGCATTTTGATAATGAGCAGAGAGGATACCATGACTGGCTTTAACAAACGACTGGCGGGTGCGACTTGACCACACAATACTCCTCGTCTGCTTGAGTAATCTATACCAAGTCGATCATCGTCACTTTTGAAGTAAAAGGACATCGAGAGCTCTATTTTCTTTGTTTCTTCAAATCCAGAAATTTCATCGGCGGGGGAAAGGAAAAGTTATGTCAAGAAGATCTCTTTCATCCAGTTTAGGGAACCGTCTTTCCTGAGACCCCTTGCCAAACTCTTAGGATGACGGACCTACTTAACCGTGTGTTGGCGTCAACTAAATAGTGTTGCCATCTTTGCTCCATGTTATACTAGAACCACATTTATGGTTTTCCAACCCTTGACTGTTTGTAGTTCAACTTGGAAGTGTGCTTAACCCTTGTGTACGGCTCCTCGAGGGGTATCGTTAGTTGTGCTTTGACCGAAAGGTTTTGGTTAGACCGCGACCCTGAGCCACCCTGTACAGCACTGCATCTATAAAGTAGTTCTAGTCTAACAGTTTAGCTATCAGCACAAAATTTGTAGCCCATGTTTTATATTTGTATATAACACAAACAAACTAGCTTGTTATATGTATAGTATATACATAGGCATATATATACATAAAGCAAGTAGGTCAGGGTCACCTTTTGCTGGCGTTCTACGATAATTATTATGACAAGTTGAGATTTGGCTAAAAACAAAATTCAGCGTGCAATAACAACAAAACTTGGCCAAAATTTCTTTGGCCAACTGATAATCGTTTTAGACATATCAAGTACAAACACATATATCATCTTGAAGACATGGATAATATTTACTATAATACTATAGACAATAATATCTACAAGCAGCAATTGTTGTGGCTGAAAGAAGAGTTTAATGTTTTGATAAAATTTCGAAATAATCTACTACTTTGATAGGTTACATGTGTGTGCAGATAAAGTACAATTATTAAAGTTACAAACAACCAAAGTCGAAAAAACTATTCGACCATATTTCAAAATTAAACATTTTTAGTTTGCTTTTTATAAACAAGAAGCTTTTTTTATGCTTTGAACTGAAAGAAAATTCGTTTACAAACCTTTTGGTGGGCAAACAATCAGCCGTTCTATCGGCTTTACGTATGAGAGAGGCAAATAAATGGAAAGATGTTGACTTCGGTCATGCCATGATTCTCAAGGGAAACCCCCTAATTCCCAAGAGTACGGACTATTGTACTCCGCAGGAACACTTTACAACTAACTTCAAAGCCCATATCCCAGCCAGGGAGGAGTAGAGTTTAGGCATACCAGGCCCAGCGGGCTCAATAAAGATTTTCACGGATGGTTCCAAGCTGGACGACCGTGTAGGTGGCGGCGTCTACATTGAAGAATTCAATGTAAGGAAAGCTTTCAAACTCCCGGATCACTGCAGTGTCTTTCAGGCAGAGGTCATTGCGATCCAGGAGGCTCTGACAACAATAAGAAACTTACGAGTACGAAATGAGAACATATGTATCTACTCGGAGCCAGGCGGCTATTATTACTACTACTTCGATCTCTTTGCAAACCAAACGTGGAATCGGATATCGAACACGTGTAGGATATCTCGGCAAACATGGCCGACTTACTGCAAGAAAAGAACTAGAGAACTTTGCCGTCTAAATAGAGCCCAATGCTCGACCGTCATCCGTGCTATCACCGGACATTGGCTGGTGGGAATCCATGCACACAGGCTTAACGCTCCTCATCATGACTTCTGTAGAAGTTGTGGCGATGGGGAGGAGCTAGAGATAGTAGAACACCTTTTCTGTCACTGCCCTAGACTGTGCAGGACAAGATTCCGTTTTCTAATGTCAGACTTCCTTGATGACTTGTGTCAGCTCTCGGAGCAGAGTCCAAAATGCCTCTTAAGGTTCATTCAGGCCGCCGGATGGGTGTGACTTATCTCATACAGGAGACCTTGTGAGTGGGGAAGAATGGTGAACGGTCCAGTATCACAACGGGCCAATTCTTGGCCTACGTGAGTTGGGACTATAAGTCCCAACTGCCGCCATAACCTTACCTAACCTACAAACCTTTTGAGCCTAAGATCTTCAAAATCGGGTAAGAACTGCAGATGCTATGGAACCATTATGTACGAAAAAGGCAAATGTCCCAAGTTCCAAAAGTATACAAGCGCTTTAAACGGGAGAGAGAGAGACCTTGGATTGTCGCGACTGTACCTGTCCCTGGTATGCGAATTGACCTAATTAAGTGATATACCTTTATTGTGGATTTTATAAGAACAGTAAAGCCTTGACGACGACAATTCCGAATATAAAGTAAATCCAAGTAGGCTGCTTTTGAGACTGTCAATTTCACCTGCTCAACTGGAATTTTGTTCTATTCAGTATTATTACTAACGCTAAACATATAACAACAAAAGTAACTGATTCCAAAGAAAAATAAATAAATTAATTTGAATAAATTTTAAAAATTTTTTGGCTATATTTTTTATACATTTAAATTTTTTTTTTGTTGAAAAAATTTTTAACTATTTATCGCAATGACTGAAGCTGGAGAACGTGGTAATCAAGGCGAGGTGGCGGAGGTAGCCCCAGCGTGCGAGGATAAGAAAAAGATCAAATTCCCATATAAGACTGTAATGCTTGGAGTCTTTACTATCGGAGTGATAGTTTGGAGCATTCCAAGTTTAAGGAAATTAAGTATGCCCGTAGCCGTGAAGCCGGAGGAAAACTTGTTGCAAAAGCTCAAGTTGATCATATCATTGGGCACTGAGCGTTTGTCCAAAATATGCTAAACCCGTTTTTACACTTTAACATTGCGCAATAAAATTTCTGTTCTACACAAAAATATTTCTTTTATTTATCAAAGAATTTGTAATTGTTAGTAAAATGCTATGCCTCGTTGATAAGGCAGCTAAATTAGGATATCCAATTGCAGAGTTTTCTGGACAGTCTCACCTCACGGTACAGTCAATCCTGAAGATTTCTGCCGATTTTCATATGTATCGTTAGTTATTTAAAGCACTTACATATATGTGGTAAGTTTCAGGTGTACATGCTGAGAGGTTCGGTAAAAAAAACGAAAAATGGGAAAGCAATTGTCATAAAATTTAAATTTTTCTTATATTCGTCCGATTTTCATAATTTCTGACACAAAAATGCTGGAAAACATGATGCATAAAAAGCGGGTGAGTCCTCTGGTAAATTTTAGGGTCTTCAGCTCTTGTGGTCTCCGAAATATGCGTGTTCATACGGACGTACCAGTCGGATGGATGCAGATGACTCCATCGCTTTCCGGCATTGCGGAAAAAAGAGCATACCTTAAATTTGAATCAATGAAAACAAGCGGTGCGTATATATTTTCTTTTATTTTGGTGCCCAACTCCAGACAAGATGGCCAACCTTAAAAAGTTGAGTAAGGTTCAGCGGACCGCAGCACTGACCATCAGCGGAGCTCTACGCTCAACCCCAAATGAAGCACTAGATGCTATACTGAACCTCCTGCCTTTGGACAAGGTGGGTAAACAACAAGCCGTTCTATCAGCCTTACGCATGAGAGAGGCGAAAAAATGGAATGACCATGACTTTGGTCACGCTAAGATTCTCAAGGGAAATCCACTTATTCCCGAGAGCACAGACTACTGCATTCCGTAGGAACACTTCAAAACCAATTTCAAAACCCATATTCCAATTCAGTGAATAACTGCCGTTTGTCTCTTGAGGAGATGGCTGAGCAGTTTTCAATCCACCACAATCCACTTCATCGAACACGTGCAGAATCTCACGGCAAACCTGGCCGACATACAGCAGTAAAAGAACTAAGGAACTTTGGTGTCTGAACAGAGCCCAGTGCTCCACTGTCATTCGTGCTGTCACGGGGCATTGGCTGGTGGGAATCCATGCACACAGGTTAAATGCTCCCCACCATGATTTCTGTAGAAGCTGTGGCGATGAGGAGGAGCTGGAAACAGTTGAACACCTTTTCTGTCACTGCCCTGGTTTGTTTAGGACAAGATTCCGCTTTCTAAAGTCACACTTCCTTGATGATTTATCTCAGCTCTCCGAACAGAGTCAAAAATGCCTTTTAAGGTTCATCCAGGCCGCCGGATGGCGGACTCATCTCGTATAGGGGACCTCTTGAGTGGGGAAGAGCGGTGAATAGTCCACCGTAGCGGTATCACAACGGGCCTATTCTGGCCTATGTGAGTTGGGACGTTAGTCCCAACTGCCGCTCTAACCTTACCTAACCTTATTCGATCGACAAATGTGGATGGTGATTTCCGTTTCGAATGAACCACGAGCTGTATGAGCTTTGCGGCGACACTGTGTCAGACACTAGTCAGACGCAGGGATAAGAATGCTCCAGCTACAAAGGGACTCGAGCGAAAGTCACTGGAAAGACGTCGTCCACAGGGACGCCCGCCTCTGCGATGGGAAAACCAGACAATGGAGAATCTTTCTAGCCTTGGCATTGTCAATTGGCGCCGGGAAGCTCAAGTTTATAATAATTTTCGCGGCCAAGACCGCCAACAGTTTGTAATGACCAAAAAGATAGATGGAATTTATTCGCAGCTGAGTTTGGTTGCTTGAAAATTTTGTACCATCTCTGAGCTCTGGGCGTTCAAACGTACTAGTGTAGATGGCTCCAAAAATTGGCCACATGGTGCGATACATTATATGAGGCTTGTCACGCACGTGATCTAGATGAAGTTATTGCACTTATCAGCAAAAATGATTATGAAGATGATGATGATGTTGACCCCTAAGGATGTTGGCAGCGACTGAAACGCACTGTCCAGCTCTGTAAGCAGTGCATAGCTGATAACATCTACTATAGAGTTCCTCACTTGGCTTCCAAGGGATTTGGGTTTCTGCTGCTCTGGTTCTGTACTTTTGCGGACTGCCTTCGCATATCAAAATATATAACTACGAGAACATATGCGTAATAAAAGCGATCATAATGATGCATCATAAATCGCGCCAAATGCCAGCGGCTCGTTTTTTTTTTACCCCTTTTTGTTTGCCCTTTATTTTGAGTTGATTTTTATGCCCTATACCATAATAGGTTCAAGGGTATTAAAGAATTGTGCAACACTCTGTGCAACGAGCCTTGTTCGTTTGCATGCACATATAGGTCTCTGAGACCAACAGAGCTAGAGACACCAAATTTTCCAAATGTAGTTGAAATTTTATATCGATTCATATTGATATGAAAAGTTTTCGGGTTCCCACACGCTATTAAAAAAGCAATAGGTTCAAAAGATTGTATCTCGCTTAGACCTGTTTGGGATTCCAATTCATATTTCGAATTGTCCATTTTTCCCAAGCGTTACGCATATATTATCAAATAAGAGTTACTACCGACATTTCGAATTCGAAAGCTTGCGGGTAATTTAGGTTTAGTGCAGTGTTGGGCAAAACTCATAGAAACAAAGATTTCTTTGCGTGAGTAAGCAGCGCACGAGAGAGCAAGCATCACAATCAAGCAAAAACGAGAGAGAGATTTCATACAATTGCACTGTGCGTGAGCCGACTGCGCTGCAGCAGAATTTTGTGCCCTATCCACGCGTTGGTATAGGGTCTGCCAGTTTCGGACACTACCTTAAACCAATATGATTCGCCCATCTGTCCGTATTGCGCATTTCTTGTTGATCAAAAGTGTCTAAAATTTTAGGGTATATTATAGTCGTTATAAAATAACTTTAAACGATCCACTAGTTTCTTATAGTTTATTCTTTTTTTTTTTGTGAATCTACAAAATTGCAATACGCATTTATGACGACGACGACGCCGACGTCTAGGCGATGATACGAATGGATGAAGGATGGCGAATGGCGGTTGGGGACGTTTATAGCATTGGCATTGGACCTACCTGGGCCTGCCATTTTTTATAAATTTTGCTCGTTGTTGTTGTTGTTGTCTGTATAGATTATGCGCGCTGTCAATTCAGTGTAAATTTCAACTATTAAATGCCAATTTATGGCGCGTAGGTTATAATTTTTATTATCGTTTTTATAACACCTTTTGCGCCAGAGAAGAAGACGTATAAGAAGAAGAAATTTCAGAGAGTGCTTCGAAGAATGATTTTGCAGTTGATTTTTTGTTTGGGGCAGGGACGGGAGCTGCTTGTGCATGTGTTGGGGGAGGTGGAGTTAAGCTGGTGCAAATGATCAGCGGCTGGGGTCTGGAGTTCTGGCCATTTAGCTGGGGCCCTGAGCACTGAGCCCTTTATGTGCGCGTGAGAAGAGATTGAAAGAAGGAATTTACAGATAAATCACAATAAATCATTTCTCACTGTTGTGGTGCATTTTTGTAACAGACATACATATAACCACAACAACAACAACAACAACAACAACCAACGCAACAAAGAAAACAAAAACGGCAAAAAAAAGATGCACTGCTTCAGAGTTTGAACGCCGGCGCGTACTAATCACTCGCATTGTTGCACGATCATGTGGCACGTGGACAGTGGCGTCGTCATCGGATGCGCTGATGCAAAAGGGGCTTAGATTTGGATGCTACTGGACTGGTGTGAGACTACAGACTAAATTTAAGATTGGTTATAGAATGTTTTAGTTTTGTGTTTCTGGCAATAATTCACAAAAACCATGGGCTATCGCTTTTAAACGATAACACAGACCAACATGGTTTAGTTGTTGGAAAGCTATGGGTTATTTCCGAAGTAATTTCCTGCGTAGAATCTGAATTCGGGGCCAGAATTGGCCTATCGCGTCAGGATTTTGCGATATTTGAGGTTATTTACCCGAAAAACTGAGTTTTTTAAAATAAATATTCGGACTCTACTCAGCAAATAACTTCGGAAATGACCCTTAGCTTTCCAACAACTGACATGACCCCTGTATTTGTAGGCCTGTGTTACAGCATCCAGCAAGCTCTATGTTTTTTTTTTCCAATTTTTATCTTGGATGAATCTTGACCGTAGAGTTTACAAGCTTCAACTTTTTCATTTCGATTTTCAATTGTTTTGCATTAGGTAACGTACCCACCCTCCCCGTCCCACGGTAACCAACCGTAGTATATGACAAGACCCCTCAACGTCCATTTTTCACATAGTCACTAAGTATGTATTATTTTTAATAAATTTTCGAAAACAGACAGTAAAAGAAAAGAGCGCGAGATTTTCTCCATCTCATCTTTTTTTCAGACTTATCTTCTACAGAGTTCGAGAAAAACGTCACCTTCTTCCGGGATTAAATAATGCGCTCATCGTGAAAATTTAGTGGATGACAATCAAGAGTAAATTTATGCGTAGTGCATTCCGTGTTGGCCCGAAGTCCCTGAAACCCTTTGCTGGATGCCGTGATCAACTCTTTATTTAGATTCTTTATTTTGAATGTCTTATCAATTCTAGTTGGCTGCATATTCTAAAAGTGTTCAGTGCCCAGTGGGTTATTCGAGCAATAATCAACAGATCATTCGCTGTGATGATTGCGAACTCCCTAAGATAGCTATATTCGGTATCTATCGCCAATCTCTGTAAAACCGATTTCCATCTAAAAGCAATTATTTGCTCAAAATATATGCCCAAAAGCTATACTATCCAGCGAAGCAACACTACATATTAAGCCAGCAGGGTTTTCACGACATACCACGAAGCATTCCAGAGTTTTCTAGCGCACCTCTAGGATTAGACCAGCATTATTATTTTTAGGTATTTAGGCTTGTGAAATCTCGTAACTTCCCTTCTGCTTTCACTGGTAAGCTAAATTCGGCATTTTCTAGACCAACAGCGGATCTACTTGGACACTGCCTGCTATCGGGTCATGCATTCATGGGTGAGAGCTCATGTCAAAGCTCATGCGTAATATCATGCATGATTTTTTCATGGCTTTAGCAAAGTAGACTAGAACTTTTGTCATAAGCTTTAAACTTTGTTTTAAAAGTGCACGCTGCATTTGCGGTTACTACCAGCTGGTCAAAACGCATGGATTCGTTAATAGTCGGAACACTTGCCACATGAGAGTGCTTAGCACCCGACAACTTTAAATTGCACTAATAGAGTACTTAAGCGTCTGATGGCCAAGTGCCACTCCCAATAGTGCCCAGAAGAATCCCACAATCCCAGTGGCTAAGCATTTGCGCGAAAAACGAGCTGCAGTCAGTCACAAATTGTTGGGATACTAATGGGAACCGGACAGACCGACAGAGGCAGACTGCGCCGACAGACAAGCTCTACACGGATTGTTCAACTGTCAGTAGTGACAAGACACACGCACAATGTAGTACATAAAGCTGAAAGTATTGCCCAGATCCAAAAGCCCACTCAAGTCCAGCGCCCAGATGAGTGGAGTCCACAGACAGCCTGGCAGTGTCTTTTGTAGTACGCTGGCTGTATACTATAAAAATTCCAACAATTAGGGAACATTTCACATGCCTTTCTAATAGCCAACGTACTAGAGAGCTACAAGAGATGCAACAAGCTGATATCCAAGGCATCTCGGCCAGCTTAGTTAGTCGGTTAGTTTAGTCCGTTTAGTCAGCGGGCAGTTGGGGGTAAACAAGTAAAGCCCCAAGCAGTTAAAGGCGCATCTCTTGTCAAACTTCTTTTTGTCTTGTTGTTAGTGTTGGGCAATACAATTTTGCGCATTAGCAGCTGCTTCAGGATGCTCTGCGTAACTATTTAAGTGCTCAGATGCAACCAGAAATAGTTGACAAATCTAATGAGCATTTTTCTTAAGTTTTCCAGATTGTTAAATTTAAGAGATTTTATTTGAATTTTGTTTGGAGTAGGCCAAAAACCGCCCTGTACCGAGTACTAGTTTATAGGCAAAATAGAATTGAATCAGTTCGCCACTGGGATACCCTGCCTTGGTTGCGCACAGACAGTTGCACATGTCTATACCTCTCTAGCTTTGGGCGGTCTCCGTCATCTCAGATGGCATACTAGGAAATAGCTTAATGTGCTTAAAAATTACAGCTTATGTATTATACATATTTACATTGACGTTTTATGTGAAGCGCAAATATTCGCACTCGTTTTCCTCATGCGCTTCTACAATTTGGAGCAGCATTACAATGCCGCAAAATTGGCATAAACCTCTAGCATCAACGTCATCTCCAGTTGCGGTGGGGACAGTATCATCATTATGAGTTGACCCACCGGCGCCAAGACTAATTGGGTCGCAGCTTTCCTCAGCAAAAGCGGATCCGGCAGTTTCGGTGGACCCACCGGAGCCACGACGATTTGATTGGGTATTACCCATAGCTCCAGCTGATTCTTCTTCGGTTGGCCCATTGGAGCCACGACCATTTGAATGGGTATTACCCATAGCTCCAGCTGATTCTTCTTCGGTTGGCCCATTGGAGCCACGACCATTTGAATGGGTATTACCCATAGCTCCAGCTGATTCTTCTTCGGTTAGCCCATTGGAGCCAAGACCATTTGAAATGTCATTAGCCTCAGCTCCAGCTGATTCTTCTTCGGTTGGCCCATTGGAGCCACGACCAATTGAGTCAGTGATAGCCTCAGCTTGGACAAATACATGAAAGGGCCAGGCAGCACCCATTTATTAAAATTAAATTATTTTTTTCTTCCGTCGTTTCCTTCCAGGCGTTATAATTTATTTTTAAATTAGTTGACAACTCTGTAGTTTTTGTTGTGTCAAAAATTAGTATTGTTAGTTTTATCGAAGCCCTGGCCATGCTTATCGATGTTATCGATTGGGACATAGTGACGTCATGTGAAAATATACTTTTAAAAAAATTTGTCAGAAAAATTTGATCTGGGTCCATTATGCAGTCGCGAAAAATACGAAAGGCATTGTGGTATTTTTTTTTGCTTTCTTTGGGTATTTTTGTGTTACTAAGCTATTTCGTTATGGTATTTTTTTTTGTTTCCATAGGTAAACAAAATTAAATATCTTCAACGTCTAGTATTTGCATGATTTTTGTTAGAAAAACGCAATAAAGCATAAAAAATACTTTTCCTTAAAAATTATCGTTGCCAAGTGACGAACAATTTTTCCAAGATGGCGTACAATAATTAAATTTAGCACTTTGATTGGATTGTTAGAGCGCCTCATAGGGTCAAATGGGTAGCAATAAATTAAAGGAACATATTAAGAGGCTCAATAAATGATATTTGTTTTCTTGTACTTGAGCTGCTGCACATTTGCGCTCGTTGTGACGTCACAACAGCACAGCTGTTAAAAAGTTGTAGCCTTAAAAGTTTAATTTTTGAGTGCAAATAGCACCGAAAGTATTTCATGTTCAATGCTCATTATTTTTATATTTTTCAACCATTTTCGACCATATGAGTATTTCCTTTAACTCCCAGTGGAACAAAGGGCTTCCTTGACCATGTAGTACATAAATTTTAGAAACTCATTCTCACTCTTATCAAAAAAATTTTACAATGTTGCCATACAAGAAACGGCCAATTTATAGTTCATATTTTTTCAATAGAAACATGTGGCAACACCGTTTTGTTTATACGCGTTTGAGGGAATTTCGCGACCAAAGCGTTTCTGATGACAGAATACTATTTTGATCAAAAAATTTCCGGAATCATCACCGTGTGGCGCTCTCAGTCAACCGATTT
The DNA here is from genome assembly GCA_018150985.1 of Chymomyza costata. Lineage (NCBI taxonomy): Eukaryota > Metazoa > Arthropoda > Insecta > Diptera > Drosophilidae > Chymomyza > Chymomyza costata. The sequence continues at coordinate 1,897,277 of JAECWU010000127.1, read as the reverse complement.
GATGTCTCTTTTTTTTTCTTCAATTGCCACATTTATCATTGACATTCTATTCCTATGCCAGCGAAGTATCCAATCATCGAAACATTTTTTATAATCGATTTGCGGTTTGGCCATCAGAGCCATCTTCGATTTTTCAATAACATCAGCTCGGGTGCTATAAGGCGTTCCAAGGAGCGGTTTCTTGACCGAATAGGAAAAAATCGCAGTGAGCCAAATCAGGTGAATTCGGTGGTTGTTGGATGGTATTCGTTCCGATTTTAGCCAAACGGTCACGGATAACGATGGCATTGTGCGACGGTGCGTTATTATGGTGCAAGATTCATGAGTTGTTTGACCACAAATCCGGTCTTTTTTGGCGAACCGCTTGACGCAAACATCCCATAACGCCCAAATAATACTCCTTGTTGACGGTCTGACCTTGTGGAAGTAGTTCATGATATACAACACCCTTGTGATCCATGGAAACTGTGAGCATCGCCTTCTTTTCCAACTGAAAACGATGTGGTTTTTTCGATCGTGGCTCATTCGGTGCACGCCATTCACTCGCATGATGTCTGGATTGCGTGTCATACTCATAAATGCATTTCCCGTCTCCAGTTATTATCCGTTTGATGAATGTTGGGTCGAATTCAGCCTTGGAAATCATGTCTTTTGCGACGTTGCATGAAATTGTAAAAAATCAAAAACACGCAGATGTACTCAATACGGCATCACTTTTACAAATATCAAGCTATGAAGCCGAAAATTTCACAGAATTTCAATAACAGATGTGGGAATTCAAGAAAAAAAAAGAGACATAAAATCTTGTGACTGAGAGCCCCACACGGTAATGATTCCGGGAACTTTTTGATCAAGGTAGTATGACAAAGAAATAATTGAATTGAGTTCACTTTCACGATTTTCTTACTTTCTTCTTTCTAAAAACTATGATCGCTATATAAATTATATTGTTTTATATTATATTAGCAGCTAGAAAATTTTTGAAACCTAGCAATATTTGCATTACACTTTATAAAACAAATAGGTACACTGCTATAAAGTAATTTTTTTTAAATAATTTGGCTTTTCGCGTAACTTGCTAAAAATGGAATTAAATTATGATATTGATGGCAGACTTGTATTGAATATACTTAAAGAGGCAAGCATTCCGATTAGCGCCTCTGATATATTAAAGGATTTACGTCACATAACCGGAGCTCCTTATCGCTATTTGGAGAGATTTTTGATCGATGTTCTGACAGTTGCAGTCGGCAATGGACTTGTAGCCGTATATACCAATTACAAATTTGGACTGCCTTAAAGTAAGTTCTGAAACTTGTAAATAGTTGAGCAAATCTGAATATAATCTTCTTTCTGACTTTTCTACGTAACTCAGTTGGTATATGGGTATAAGTGCCAAGGATGATGCAACAGGATGATGGCTTACGGCATGTTATATATGAATTTTTACACGAATAGATACAATACAATTAAATAATAAAATAAGTTTTCTGTGACATATTAAAAAGAAAGAAGTGGTTTATTTAAGAGTCCCATCCAGGGAATTACATATGTGTAGCTACGCATAAGTGACTGCCTAATCACGTATTCATGATGCGCGCAAATCTTTCTTGCAACATATCCACGATATGGATATCAAGTTTCTGAAGCATAATTTTTCCACCCATCAAAAGGGCATATTGATTACTTCAAATTCTTCTGCTTCGCTGTTTTTGGCAGATTTTGCGACTTGGTGGAAAATTTAAAAATTGAAAAACATATCAATTACACTGTACTCATTGCTGAGATACCATATTGTATGCGACTATTCCTGCTTCAGATGACGTTCCCAAGTTGTGTCTCTCCCGGTACTCATCACCAAATTGATCAATATTGGGGTAAGCCCACGGTATTCTCTACCTGGCGTAAGAGGCCCCTAAAAGAGAACTTGGCAAATGCAGGCATACTTACCATCACATTGAGCCTGAGGAACATTTTGAACATCTTAAAGAACTTCCAAAGATCAGTGTATGCGATTGGTTACCGGGTCTGGAGACAACCGCCGGTGTAAAAGGAAAGTCCATAGCTAACGAATATCCATACACAAGTGCCAAAAACCTCACCTTTTTCAAATGCAAAAACATCAGCAACGAATAGGTCTCAGCGATGACATGATCCAGGATCGGAATGCCTGCAGACGTATGCTGAGATCGCATACCCACACCCCAGGAGGAGCATAAGCGAGTCCGAAAAGAGGTAAACTAGGGTTTGGGAGAAGAAGTAGGTAAGAAGTTATGTTTATGGATTCAAGCGATAATATAATTTGATGGAGTTTCTTTTTTTTTATTTCGGGCGCGTCTATATTCGTCTCCCTTGAGAAATAGCCAGCTTACAAGACTATCGCCTATATGGACTGGCATACAATATGTTTCTAAAAACTAATGTACTGCGCTTTGAGTATTTGAGGGTATTTCCAAGAGTAGTAAAAACTGAAGCAACATGTTGGCATGTCAATTATCTTGCTTCAGACTCGCCCAGTTGTTCTTGTTGTTATAAGTCTTTTCGACCAGAAAAGCAAAAGTTGACAGCTTCTCGTTTGTTCTTGGGTATGTGTATGTCATCCAATATAGATGCATTTGCCGTTAATGACAGCAGCAGTGAAAAGCCTGAGAAAAGTTGCGACTCAACACCCGCACTCCTCTTAAGATAAGGTGTGAGAAAATTGCATTATTTACAGAGTTTCCAAAAACATATTTTTAAAAGATACTTATGTGGTCGCCATTGTCACACACATTGTCTCAGGTGAATCAAATAATTAATTAAAAACTCTACACAGGATTTTCACCACGTCCAGTTACCCATCACTTCAAATGTAGTTCAATTAACCCAACTTCCCTAGTAGAAACCCTAAATTTCTCTGTTTGAGGCCTATACGCAGCTCGAAAAATTTCGCGCGGAATGCCAAAACTTCATATAAAAAAAAAGTCCCAAATGGTATTTTTTTTTTTTTGTATATGAAGATTTTTTAAAAGTATCAATGACTATCATAAGCCCGTCTTGAGATATTTAAGGTCAAAGCTCACAAAAATTGGTTTTTCATTTTACCCGTGCTAAAAATTGTTTCCCAATGTTCTAAATGTGGAGCGTACGTTGTATTGCAAATCAAGGAGACGGCCAGAGCTCTGGCGGAAAGAGAATGGGACACGGTGTCCGGTTGTCGCAACTCTCGAACACTCTGGCCTAGGTATAACCCAAAGCGCACATCTGAACTCCTGCGTTTTCATAAAAACAGGACCAAGATGGTGGTAGAAGCTGAAACGGGGCACTGCACCATTGGCCACATGGCTGAGAGACTGCATGCTCCCCATCACGACTTCTGCCGTAGCTGCGGAGACGAGGAGGAGACACAGAGCATCCAACACCTGCTGTGCGACTGCCCGGCGCTTCTAAGAAGACGAACCCAGTTTCTGGGCAAACCGTTCTTTGAGGATCTGGGTAGTTTGGCTTATGTGCCCATTGCGGATCTGGCTGCGTTTATCGAGTCCTCAAATTGGTTTTGTAATGGGAGAGTCATAGGTGATTAGGGATCAGTTCTGATCCTCCTCCCTTCCTCACCCTTCTCCAACTCCTTTCTTGCTACTCTCAAATTAGGCAACTCAATGGACCTCTTGGTCTCTGGGTGATCTCAGTTTACTGAGCTGCCTACTTAACCTAACCTAACCTAAATGTGGTGCGTAATCTTCTACATATAACCATTCTTAAGATATAGCTTGGGTGTACCTTGGTGCTAAAATTCGTTAAAAATGCGTCTTCAGCGACTTTGTCGATAGCTTCTCATACCTTGGTACCACAATATCCACCAGTGATGGGGTGGATGAGGATATAGAGAATCGTCTCAAAAAAGCACGATCAGCGATTGGACGCTTGTTCCGCATATGGAGAAACCAGAAAATAAGCAGAAGAACAAAGCTGCGTATCTTCAATGCGTGCGTCAAATCCATCCTATTGTACGGCAGCGAGACGTGGCTGACCCCGCCAAGAATGATGTCGAAACTGCAGTCATTTGTCAACAAGTGCCTAAGGATTATATGCGGGATTTTCTGGCCCAATCGGATATCAAACGCAGAACTATGGCACTGTACAAGTGAAGTTCCTATCGGCACCCAGATAAGAACACGCAAGTGGCGTTGAATTGCCCATGCTCTCAGGAAAAATCAAAGCAACAATGTCAGGATGTCCCTGGAATGGAACCCTCAAGGAAGCAGACGAGTGGGAAGACCAAAGGCAACCTGGCGACGTACAATACTTAACGAATTGTCTCTTCACAAAATCAGCTGGGACACAGCAAAGCAAACTGCGTCTAACAGAGTCCGATGGAAAGTTCTTGTAGAAGCCCTAAGCTCCCTGGAGGAGTACTAAAGGGAAAAAAAAAAAAATCTTAAAGCTAATTAAAAACCCTCAATTAGTCTTAAAAAAAACTGTCGAAAAAAAACTCAGACTGGGCAACACTGGTTGCAATTAAGTACAGTCTAGTTAGTTGCAACTGAAAATTTTATTCAAAAGCGTCTTGATTTAAGTATTAACATTCGATACATCAATTATTTTCGCACTCTCATTCGCCTTTGCTTGTCAACTGTCATAGGTCCCCTCCTCACCACCCCATACACACACTAATACGTATACAGACGCACACACACACGCATAGTGTACGTGACAAACGCACATATCACGTAAATAAACACACTCACACTGGCGATCAAAAGTCTACGAACACATAAGACCAAAAATATATCGGGCAGTGAGAACCAACTGTCAAATATTCAAGTTGTCTGTCTCAAACTCCTGAGCTCGATGTGTTCGAACTTTTTTGGCAAACTCAATGGAAAGTCTTTGAACGAAAAACAAGATTATTTTGAAAGAGAAGAGCGAGCCGAAGGAATTAGTGAACTAAAAAAAACACCTCAATGGAATGCTTTGAAATTGATGATGATTCAAAGCTATAATTCTTTTTGATGTCAGCCGAAATGCATTCTTACAATCCAAATCCAATATCACTTGCTATTGGATTTGGATTGTAAGAATGCATTTCGGCTGACATCAAAAAGAATTATAGCTTTGAATCATCATCAATTCGAAAAATCTTTAAAACACTATTGCCTTGTAAACCAATATATCGTCTTTCAATCGTTCATCTTTGTTAATCCCAAACATAAGACAGCTTAAGGGAATCAAGATGGAAATTTGACTTTTGTGTTTTTTATTATATTTAGAACGAATATTCGAACGAAAAGCGTCACGTAACGAATGAGTAAGAATATCGGGAGAGTGGTATGCCGTCCCAGTTATAATTCTCAGTATATACTTGGTATACGAATTTTTTTAATTTCTATTTTGTATATATTAGGGATCGCAAATAAGAGTTTTGGGGTTGAAAAAAAAAAAACAAAGCGGGAAAAGTGCTTCGGCTGAAAGTGCAAGCCACAGTGTGTAATATTTTTGAAGGTACTAACCAGGTTAAGGATAAACTTTTATTTTGAATTGTTATCAAAGAAAAATCAAGCGTAACTCTAATTTTTTGGCTTTAAGGCCGATACGCAGAACGAAAAATTTCGCACGGAATGACAAAACTTCATATAAAAAAAAATCCCATTTGGGATATACGATTTTAATAATTATTAAGTGTCCGCAATTTGTTCACCAACACTGTGCACAAAAATGAGGCTTCTTTTGATGGTTGCGTTGGCAACTCTATCTAATACTAAAAACTACGTCCCTCACACGACTTACTCATTGACGTATACAAAAAAAAATTTAAACATCTATTATTCTCTCTTTTTTTTAACCACTCTGTGTGTGTGTGTGTGTGTGTGTAATTAGCATGATTATTGCGTTTTAATTCTAGATGTTGTAGTACAGACCCTGAACCATATTGTAAACCTGTCGGCACTTCTCAAGATTGAGATTTAAGTGTGCCCTCCCTGGAATTGGCCGCTGACTTTTCCAATCGCGACTTGAATAATAATTTCGGGTATCTCTTTAACTGTTCCAAGTAATTTGGTTCTTCAAATAGCTTTAAGTAGGCATTAAATGTGGCTCTACGGAATAAACAATCTTGTTTGTTTTTTCGATTGTGCGGTCATGTATGTATGGAGTACATATACTTATGTATGAATACGGACTTACATCATCCACATGCAATAAATAAAAAATAAAAAACTTGGAGTCTATAGTTGTTTAGTTTTTTTTTCTTCGCTTTTAGAGTAATTATCGATCGATAGAAAAGTTATCGAAATGCAGGCATGCATTAGGCGTCGCCCAGAAACCTGACATAGATAGCTAGCTAGTGAAATTTAGCTGAATATTGTCCATGCGAAACATAGTCATTATCAGTTTTATTCATTCAGAAGCATGAGTCCTGGATTGCTTTACTTTATTATAAAAGTCCGCGCTTTTTCCGAGTATTTCCCCAGCTTTCGTTCCATAGCTTTCTGTGATAGCAACTTCAAAAGTAAAGATAGACTCGAGACCCCATGACACCTGAACTCATTGGAGTTGTAGCAGCTGTACATTGAAAATTTAAAACTAAGCCAAAAATTGCTTCAGATAGCAATTAGAGACTATTCGATTCATTGGAACATTAGATACGCATAATTATACCCCAAGCAAAAAGAGATCTACAAAATTGTATACATAAACAAATACTCTCACTCACTCCAAAAGTCAGAGTACTATTATTTAGAGAAGGCTCGGCTTAAAAATAAGTTGGCAGTCGTATATTTCAGCTAATATTTATGTGCTGCCAACTCAACTTTTGAAATCAAGCAACATTGCGTATACGTAATATTTGAAAATAACAAATGCAACTGCAGCAAACTGACAACAATTACAGTGCTGCTAAAAGGTAGGTACACATTATGTCTAAAGCCTATATATTTGTAGTAAATATAAGAACTACATCAATAGTTAAACACTGCCGCAGTACGTTACGTATCGCATAAATGTCGATTTGAGTTTGTGCAGTTTTGACAATTGGCAGCAATTTAGTACAAGATACAAGATACACATAAATAATTGCCCAACAATTTGTGCTGTCTGCAAAATGATTTGATCAATGATTTGCCACATAGAGATATAGACAACGACGAAGACGACTACGACGTGGTCTGTCTGTATATTTGTATAATGCAAAACACCCCCCGTAGGGCCGCCGCTGCTGTATGTTCTAGTTGTTTGCAATGTGCTCTTATCTAAGCGATACAATTTGTATCTCACAGATACAGATACTAGACAGACTAGCCCATTGCTATTGTCTTAATTATGCGCAAGTTTCATGCTTATGGCATGACTAGTTATCTCGACTGCGTCGACCCAAAATGCTAGACAACAGCACGGTTCGGCGTTCGGCTTACTCATCCTCATCATGATCTACATAATGGGCTAAATCAGCATCATCATCATCATCGTCATCGTCGTCATTATCATGATTTACCTCCGCCGCCGGCGACAACAACTGCTGACCGACACTTGCTCATTCGCTCATTTGCTCATTCACTCATTCGCTCAGTCAGTACTCAGCTACACATCCATTCACTGAGCCAAGTAGACAGCTGCTCCTCTTGCAGGTACACTGCGCGAAAAAGTGTGGCGCCAACATTTTGCTGTACTACATACTTTAGCTTATTTTATAAAAATGGTATTAAAGGGTCATCAATCTTGAGGTTTTCTTCTTTCTTTTTTTTCGAATATTTTTCAAAATTAAAAGTTTGTAGTTTGCTTTTTATAGCTCCACGGTATTTTCTACCTGGCATAAGAGGTCCCTAAAAGAGAACTAGTCAGATGCAGGCATGCTTACCATCACATTGAGCCGGAGGCACGTTTTGAACATCTAAAAGATCTTCCAAAGATCAGTGTATGCGATTGATTATCGGGTCTGGAAAAGGAAAGTCCATAGCTAACGAATATCCATACACAAGTGCCAAAAACATCAGCAACGAATGGGTCTCAGCGATGACATGATCCAGGATCGGAATGCCTGCAGACGAATGCTGAGATTGCATACCCACACCTCAGGAGGAGCATAAGCGAGTCCGAAAAGGGGTAAACAGGGGTTTGGGAGAAGAAGAAGAAGCAACTGCGCCATAGCTCGTCCATGCGGAGGTTCCAATTGGCGATGACGCGTTCGAGCATAATCGGATAACACGGGTAATGTTGGCCTCTAATAGTTTAATCGTAGCTGGCTTATCCATAAACACTTTAGACTTCATGTAGTCCCAAAGGATAAAGTCTAACGGTGTGATATCACACGATCTTGGTGGCTAATTCATCGGTCCGGAGCGTGAAATTAATTGTTCACCGAATTGGTTTCATAAAATGGCCTAAGCGCGTGAAAAACATTCTTTACAGAACGCGAATTTTCGTAACATAATTGAACGATTTGTAAACGTTGTTCGGGTGTAAGTCTTTCCATGATGAAATGGCAATGAAAACTGAATAAAAAATATATGGCAACTTGACAGTACTCACGCGTGATTTATCAAAAAAACCGTATGGAAAAAAAACCTCAAGATTGGTGACCCTTTAGATCTAGAAATCGCTAAAAAATATCGATTACCGATATTGAATCAGAATAACGAAAATGTGATTATCTACTGCGTTAGCTCGGGAACTACGAAGTCTCTATGAAGAACAGAGTTTATATTTTAAAAGTATTTTGTTTTTCTCATTTTAAAGTAATTTCCTTTCGATTCTTCTTTTTTTTTTTGGCAGTGTATATTGAAAATATTTTGTTTCTCTCATGTTTTAAGAACTTTCTTTCGATTCTTCTTTTTGCAAGTATTTTGTTTTTCTCATTTTTAAAGCACGTACTTTCGATTCTTCTGCTCTTTTATTTTTTGCAGTGTAGCAGCCCTCTGTATGTCTGATTGTCACTAGGGTGCAAAATATTTCAACACTTTACAACAAGTGTGTTGTGTGTTGTTGTCGTTGCTTGGCATCATCGCCATCGTCATCCACGTCACAGTTGCTTGTCTTCTCTGCTGCCTGTTTATTTCAATTTCAATTTGTTATACTCGCCGCTGCCGGATCATCATCACTTTGCAGCTCTTGTCCCCGGCAAACATCTTACCACCATCATCATCATCATCATCAGATCACGAAGACCACCCTCCTGCCACCCCTCTGCAACCATAGATCACGCGCCCTCAGTGATAATGAGTTCTGTTGCTCTTTTTTTGCGCGTGCTGCGACGTAAACAAATACACTCGAAGAAAAAACAAAACGACACAACAAAAACAAAAAAATTTATTAGCTAATTATGTACATTCGCATTGGTATCTCCTCGACCCTGCCAACTCCCCCATGCAGCCTGCTGACCGCCTCTCTAATTGTTTAGATTGTGGGTAATTAATGCCACTTGCAATAATTAATAGATTTTGCATCATGTGCTCGACCATTCCTATCGTATATTTAAAAAGAATTATTGACGCCTCGCACTCGGAGCCAATTTATTTCGTGCAAAGATCAGCCAATGTGCCGCGCTCTATATACTACTATCATATATATGTATAATACATAGAAGAGTCGCTCTTGTAGCGATATCAAATCTTCTTGCAGCTAATTGAAACATCTTCTTCTTCTGCTTCTTAGCTTCACAGTCCGGGGTGGACCATAGCTTCATCAGCAATCATCCTCCAGTTCACTATCTCTCTCGCTTCATCCAATTCCAATTGTGAATGTTCATCGTCTTCAGGTCTGCTTCGACGTCATCAAGCCATCTCCTTCTTGGTCGGCCCCTTTTTCTTTCTCCTATTGGACGTAGAGTAAACACCTTCTTTTGGATTCTTTCGTTTGGAATTCGTATAATGTGGCCAATCCATCTAATCCGCTGTGCTTTTATAAAACGTATCACATTCGCACCACCAATAATATTTTCTATTTCGTTGTTGTAACGAATACGATATGTGCCGTCTTCAAGTCGAACAGGATCGAAAATTTTTCTCATAATGCTAATTGAAACATCATTATTATATAATAAGTATTTTGTAGTTATGTATATAAAGAGAAAGCCATTTACAGTGTTTGGAAGTATTACAAAAATAATCAGCCCTGCTGCGAAAAACGAAAAAACCAAACCGAACAATTTTACTCGGATTCGTTTTTGCGTGCTGCGGAAAACGCATTTTTTTTAAAGCGGCAACCCTGTCGCATTAATGGTCAAAAAAAATTCGTGTATGCTATTTTTTGGATTGAGTCAAATAAAAATAATTTAAAATAATTTTCCATAAATATATAACTTTAAGTTGGCATGAATATAATCTAAAAATATTAAAAAAATTATTTCAGTATAAAGTTCCGATTCATTTGAATTCCTCTTGCAAAAAAACATTCGGTTTCAAATCACATAAAAAATTCGGCTTGGTGAAAGTGGGAGCACCAAACATTCGGTTTCAAAACGAATCCGAATAAAATGTTCGGACTCGTTTTTTGAAGCACTGCCGATTAGTATTTAAAACAGCTGATAAGCGTTTGAAATCTTGAAAATTAGGCATTAAATAATTTTTTTGCAGGTAAATCGTAATAAAACTTGCCCCAAAAGTTTCTTTGGAAATGCCTTATGTAAGATCGATGCTAACTTGTGTAATGGACTCAAAAAAGAAGCAAAAATTTAGGTTTTATCTGTAAAGAGGTTCTTCGAAATCTCCACTTCCCAAAGTTCCAAACATTGGACTTCTTTGATGCATCCTACTTAAAACTTTATTCTCCGGTTATCAGAATCTGAATTCGAATGTTCCACAAAAGTGCACCAAAAGAGAGTAAGACTTTATACAAGCTCCATAACAGAATGGGTAAGCTCCTGAGAGCTCATCAAATTAGAAAAGCACATACCTATATATACGTACAGTGAACACTCATATATAGCAAAAGCTAAACAAGTTTGCAAATAAATTATGGCTAATATTTGTACTCATTAAGTCAATCAAAATCGCGCATTTGAAATAAGATTCTTCATCGAATACAAAATCGAATATTTTCAAGTTATGCCAATTATGTGCGCGTACATTACGCATACGCCACTTGGCACATGTTGGGTCTAAGACATTTGCTAATTTACAACATATTTTGTCTAAATTTTTGCCTACGTCAGAAGACAATGAACGTGCCTCTAGATCAAAAACAAATTTTTGCTTAAGTGTATCTAATTATATTAACTGGGCTGTATCTAACACGTAGGGAACTGTCCTAGGTTAGTTTTTGTTGTGAAGATCGTTTACGACAGTTTAGAGATACAAAGAAAAACAACAGTAGAATGAGAGACAATCAGGCAGTTGTGCACGACTGTGTGATACTCTGCAAACACATTTTCCAGAAAATAAAGTACGATTTGCGCCAAAATTTTGCATTGAGTGGCTAAAGACGAGAAGTTTTGTGAAAAATCAGCTATATATTGTTTATTATGCTCACATGAGCGACTTGGTAAGCTGACATATTTATGAAAGAAACTAATTATTTGATTGTAGCAGTTTATAAGAAAGAAGCTCAAAATTGGATACTTTTTTTATATGTTCTGAAAAATGCATAATATTCATAAAAAAAAAAATTGTGAGCCCTAAAATGCTGCTACGTTCAAGCGGGTTAAGACTTCGACATAACTAACAAATTAATAATGCGCTTCTTGGATATAATTTGGTAGTTCTTATGGGCTCTATTGTAAAGGTATTCTTCGTACGAACAAAGCTAATGATAGGCCTTATGTAAATATATAAAGAATGTCTTATGTCTTTCACGCCTCCAACTGTCTATTACATATTTAAGATAAATACATTGCAATTGTCTATAATATCCTTGACCCCATGAGTCAGGACGGATTATGAAGAAAAATCGGGTGTGAAAAATTAGTATTAAAGGCCCAAAAAAGGGAATTTTTTTTATATGAAGTTTTGAAGTTTCGTGCGGTATTTTTGCATGCTGCGTATGGGCCTTAAAATTTTAACTTGTCATTTCGGAGTATGTCCTAAAAAGACTATAAAACTTTACAGATTTTTTGTAGAGGAAGAGGTTGTCGTACCTCACAGCCCTTTCGCTTTGTATCCATCCCTGAAAATTATCAACTGGTAAAAATGCCAGGAGTATTAACTTTAAAGATAGGAGCAACTTAAGGCAACACAAACAAAGCTAACAACAACATTAAGTTATGACTATTTACAGTTGGTAGCTTAAGTTGTTGCTGTTGTTGTTGTTGCAACAAATACGAACAACAACAACAACCAAGACAGTAACGCAATGAAAATCCGCATAAAGCTAAATGTACATAGAATAAAAAAAAAAACAAATCCAACGAGCGACAACTCAAAGCTATCAACTACAAAGTACAGTGAACGCTCACAAGTTAGAACTTGATAATGATCAGTGTTGGCAGCTAATACCATTTACTGCAAAAAGTACAAGAAATAGTAACGACCTTTCAGAACTTTGGAATATACCTTTCATATGTAGATTTTCTCTCCGAATAGCTGAATAACTTACGAAGCAAAATGTATTAAGAAAATGAATTTTCTCATATATCTTTTTTTATTGATATCTCGACAAAGGATTGGCAGATTACGATGTCGTTTTTTTTTCAAAACTTTTTTTTTAGATTATTTAAGACAATTGATTCACCACAAAGTTCAATTTGCTGGCACACCTCTATCAAAATTTATTTGTGTGAATACTTGTATATGAAATGTCAATATTATACAGTAGTGTAAGGTGGGGCAAATCCGACCTAGTATTTTGTCCGATATACCGAGCTAAAGCTAACGCTTTGCATTACTGATTTCTTCTGACCATTGTTGACTTTTGAGATATGACAGTTTTTCAAAAAGTCAATTTTGTGGGGTAAACACGACCGCCTATTTTTTTGGCTGATTTAGCATAGATATGATCTTAATTTAATGGTTTTTGGATTATTTGTCGAAATAGGTTGCTGGCTTAATTTTAGTTCGAGCTAAACGTCTGGTTAGCCCAAACATTTAGAGGTCGGCTTTGCCCCACTGTGTAATTTTTCATGACGATGTTAATAAAAAAAAAAATAAAACAAATTGCCTACCAATACTATAAATGCACTATATAGGTCTATGTTTATAGTATATAAGCCACTTATTGTTTTTTTTTTCATCACTTTATTTAACAAGAAAAAATGTTTAATCAAATGTGCACAAAAATTAAATTGAAAATCGTAAAAATATTTTTATTTTTTTATTTTTTTTATTTTATTAGAGGAGTACAACTAAGTACAGTTGAGCTTATAATTTAAAGAAAACTATAATTTATTAAGAAAAGAAAATTGAGGATATAGATATAAACTTATTCGCATCTCTAGCCCGGTGGGTGAACTTTTTAATGATATGCACCAACTCACATCGAGAACTTGCCAGACACTTGGATTTACAATATTAAAGAGGAAACAAGGAAAGCAAGAAAAAAATTAAACATGATGTCACAAAAGAGCCAATGGATCACCGTTGAACAAGTGGCTGCCTCATAATATAGGATTGGTCAAGGAAGCGCGAAGTGGCAAGTCCAGATGGCTTAAGATAGAAGAAGTGATAGATTGAATAGAACGTTCGAAAGAGAGGAAATTGTAAAAGTTATTATAGTTACAGCTTAAGTTACGGAAAGGATCGTGCAAAGCAAAATTAGATCTACAAAATTGTAAGGCTAAGGGTCGATAATTACGAGTTACTCTGGAAGGAATGACAAAAGTAATCTTGCTAAGAAGTACGTTGGAATCCATAAGACCGAGTAACAGCTTATGCAAGAATAACACGCCGTAGTATGTTTTACAATGATTTATGGAAGGCAGCTTTATAAGGCAAAGTCTATCAGAATATGGCGGCAGTAGTTTGAGCATCTAAATGTAGACTGACAGTCAGAATATCATCCTACCATTTTAGTTATTTTTAATGCTTTACACTATACCACTAATATGAGCTCGCTCTGTATTGCCGTTTTTGAGAAACAGTAGTAGTTCGGGCTTGCCCACACTGTCGGATTTGCCCCAACTTAGCCAATATAGTTTATTGAAAATTTTAAATATTTAAAAACCATCATCAGAACTTCTTTACAGTCTTTTCAACAGAAATCGTTGCAATCTTTGAAGCCATAGAATCCCTTAAAACCCTTCCCGGTAAGTTTTCAATCTGCTCAGACACACACTTTCATCCTTAGATTCAATCAACAATATCGATAACACATCGTGCTACACTTCCATCATTAGAAACTAGTGCTGCAGAAAACATATATCGATGTTGGCCAACAGAGATGTTTCTCCATCAAATGGGTGTTTAGTAGTGGCTGGAGAAACGTCTCTGTTGGCCAACATCGATATATAGTTATTTTAAACTTCGATCATCGATGTTTTTTCCAGCACTATTAGAAACCTACTTACAACATATCACACAAAACTGGAATGGATTCCAGGTCATCTAGACATAACGGGCAATGAAACATTTAAAAAAAAATCCCACTCTTAGTCTCAACCAATCTGAATCTATCCGATACCCAACAATATATTAAAAAGTTTTTATAATATCAAAAAAACTAAAAAGTTCTTAAAAACATCAAACTGGTATAAAGTCAAGAGCCAATCAAAAACAAATATTAATGAAATTAAATTGATATGTCTTTGTCTAGGTCACACTAAACTCACTCACTCCCACTGCATGAAACCCAATTCCAGTTTCTCCTTCAAAATGCCCTTTCTTTAACTTAAACCCACTTAATATACGACTATCAAACTCACTAAAACAATAGAACTTTAATACTTTAAAATGTACAACCAAAAGAAACTCTAAGCAATTTAACCACGATTAATATACTAACCATCACATTGAGCCTGAGGCACATTTTTAACATCTTAAAGATCTTCCAAAGATCAGTGTAAGCGATTGGTTACCGGGTCTGGAGACAACCGCCGGTGTAAAAGGAAAGTCCATAACTAACGAATATCCATACACAAGTGCCAAAAACATCAGCAACGAATGGGTCTCAGCGATGACATGATCCAGGATCGAAATGGCTGCAGACAAATGCTGAGATCGCATACCCACACCTCAGGAGGAGCATAAGCGAGTCCGAAAGGAGGTAAACAAGGGTTTGGGAGAAGAAGAATATTTACGCTACGGCATTATTTGAAAAATATAATAAAAATTAAATAAATAAAATTCTGCTATTACGAAAGAGCTTAGTGCCTTGCGAGCGTTTACTGTACTCCCCCAACTGTTAGCTGCCGCTGCCCTGCCGCCCATTTCCAGAGCGCACACATTAATGTTGACAAAAAGCTCAACAAAAGAACGCAAAATGCTCACAAACGCCGACGTCGACTGCGCTGGCAACAGCGGCAGCGGCTACCGGCAGCAGTGGCAGCTGTCCAACGCCGTTTGTCTATTTGTGTGCCGCCATGCTGAGAGCAACTGTGTGTCGTCAAGCGAAGCGTGCGGCTACGGCGACGTCGGCGTCAGCGTCAACGGCGACAGCGCCTGGGCAAACGGCGTGTTAAGCAAACTTCAGTTTGTCCAAGATCGTGTCGACCGAACGAACGCTGCCAGAAAGACGCGCGCGCGAACTGAAAGCATTAAACGAGCGAACGATAAAAGAAAAATACAAAAAAATCAAAAAAACCGAGCAAAGCCGAGGAGCAAACGAACGAAAACGAAGTTATTACTGGCTCCCTTATGCGCACACAAATACGCCAACACACACACACTAATACACGCGGCACGCGCGCTAGCTAACTAGTTAAAGTCCTGCCGCAAAAGTTACTAGTTACGGACTAGTCAGCTAGTAGATGTGCAGAACGGGCGCTTGCGCAAAAACAATGCAATTTTTTTTTGTTGTTTTTTGCCATGTTACATATATATCTTGGTATGTGTCACATGTTGTGAGTGTCTGAGTGAGTGAGTGTGTGAATGTTTATTTAATGTGCTGCAATTATTGTTTTTTTTTTTGTTGTTTTATTATTATTGCTATTGTGGCTTGTACTACAATTACGGGGCCGGGCCCAACCCGTCCAAGTTTTTCCATATCTACTAGCTGTATACTGGGCGCAGCAGCCAGCCAGTCAGCCAACTGGTGCAAAAGGGCGCCAAAAGATACAAGATACAAAAAAAAATCGAAAAGAGCAATAAATAATGTATCGATGAAATGCGGCCCAACCCGGCACGCCACTGTCATGTTGAAATTTCTGTACAATACAATTACACAACAATTTACACAACTCAATGGCTGCAGCAAACCAAATACACTAATAATAATAATAATAATAAGATAAAGCACAAACTGATCGAAGCCTAAGCGCAGGAGTAGATACACAGTCTACGGTCCACGTTACGAGATTTAGCCCGTAGCCCGTAGTTCAAGAGAGTCGGCAACAGAACAAAACGTAGCATGGCATTAAATAAGCACATAAATTGTTGTCGTTGGTGACGCAGCCGTAGATATTTTTATACACAGCATTCTTTTCTTTTTTTGTTTTAGTTTTTGTATCTATTGTTTGTTGTTGTGTTGCCGTTGTCGTTGTTGTTGTTGGGCGATTGTGTAAGTGCCCTACACTCTACTATGTACATTCGAGTATATATATATATATTATATATATTTTGTATGTACTGCCAACGGCCAACTCGCTTCTCAATGGCACAAACACACACGCTCTATATCTCTTCTAGTATATAGATAGCTACATGCATATACATATATACAATACAATGAGTAATCTTTGAGCAGGGCAGTCAATTGTCAATTTGAGTTTCGAGCAAATAAGGTGAGGTCAGTGTCGCTTAGTTCAAGTGCTTTTGCAAATGCTTATGATGCTTTATACTACTTACCCCTAAGTATTCTCAAAATTTCCCAAGCTGCAATTAACATATGGTACTATATACACTAAACTAACAACTATAGTATCACTATAGCGATCACTAGCCTGCCGCAATTGACTCAGTTTGTAAATTTCCATTCAGAACATTTCCTTTAGCTATATATACATATATGTATTTTTTTCATGACACATGACGTATACGCATTATTCTTAGTCTAACCATTCAACTACTCGCCTACATTATTTATAGTAAAATGCCCATTCATTTCTAAAAAGTATATAATTGTACTACACTGCGTATACGTTATGGCTTTTGGCAGTAATTGTACAATCTGGTTTGAAAACGTACCGAGTAATATGGTATATGAAAAATTGATGATTGAATATAGAAGCTGTCGGTCGCTTACAGTTGCCAGCATCTATAGTGCCTAAAAGCTACGTAGCTAGTTTGGGATTATCTGTATACTTCAAAAATAAATTGAGTTATGGCTGAAACTTTTATTGGGAACTTGAGCTGCGGCTTTGTCTAGGTCAAATTTGTCACAATGCTACGACTACTCGACATACCCTTCAGTTCCCTGCCTGCTCAGTTTCAAACGAAAGTTTCCACTTCTGCAAATTGTCCCACAATCACAAGAAAATCATTTACATGACGTATACGTAATGCACTCAAAATATATTACGTATACGCAAATTGACTGTGGCTATATAATTGATCCAACATCTAAATACATAATGAACATTATTTGTGCATGTTTTTGTAAACCCAAATTGACCTTATAAACATGTCTATGTTGCTTAGATCTTAGGTCGTTCAATCAATTGCAGTACATATGTATGCAATATATGTATATATATATGTATCTATCGAGCGTGCGTGTGTCGCTTATGTAAATGAATGAGCTGAATTTTTTATGATTTACTTTGATTGGCAACTAATTTATGATTGACAGCTACAAACGTTTTGACGACAAATTCAATGAGTGTCAGAGCGGCACTTGGGGCTACCGCAAAATGGCGACCACGTATGCGTTGGGGGCCCAAAGACCAAAGACCGAAACCCCAAACCATAACAAGTACGAGGCATACGCATATGTGCAAACAGCTGTCAATCAGGCTATAAAATAAGTTACACTGAGAGAAATCTGCAGAAACTAGACATTAAAAAAATGTATGTGCGTTTTTTGTTTATTAGATATACATTGCTGTGGCCACAATTCCGGTGCTTCAACGAAGCATATAAAACTTGTTGTAAATAATCGGTTAAGATAGACAGCTGTACTATGGTGGGGGGTTAAATCTAAGGAATCCCGTCCAGAACAGCAACGTTCTTTGTTACTTGTTTTAAACGCTCAGCTTTAGATTTTTTTTCTTGGAAATCTGCAGTTGAAAAAACTGAGATCTTGAAAGGTAGGACTGAATATTCATGCTGTTTAGTAAAAAGTTATACACTCATAAAACTCCCGGCAGCAATTAAATGCTACTTTGAGCTTATGCCCTTTTTTTAACAGTGAGCTTATATAGCAATTATCACTTGTATATAAGCTAACCTTTCGATATACGCACATGGCACATAGATAAGTACTAGCATATATGTATGGTTTGTTGTTGGTATATACATATGTATGCATGATCCGTGCTGGCTTGGCTTATGCGGTTGCCGCTTTGACGGCTCTGACGGCTTTGACGGCATTGTCAAAAAGTTGACACACACACACACACAAACAACATAATATATAATACATTGTGCCACTGTTACACTGTCCCACTGTTCCACATTGCCAGCTAGTCATAGAGACAGTTCAGAATTATAGTCGAATGATTGCTGTTGCTGTTGCTTTTGCTTTTGCTACTGTTTATTTACCTGGTTGCCATCAGGCTCGGATTACAGACGCTGTCATACAGGTGCACACATGGCGTATGCGCAATTTAGACGCTGTCACAGTAACAGCTCCTCTCTCTCTCGTTCTGCTGCGGTTCTTATGTTGAGCATTGTACTAGGCCATAAAGTATCTTATCTAAGTTCACCAACATATTGGTAACAATTTAGCCATTTCAGTTTTTAGCTATACTAATAAAATGACAAAGTCGGAATATCGTCTTCACTGCGCAGTGTAGAAAACTTGCAAGAGTTTTATCTTTATAGCTGCGAAATCAATCGTGACTAATGGGTAAAGTTAATATACAAGATATATAGTACAAAAAATATTGAAACGATTTTATAACTATCTAGCGGGTACTTTCAGGTGTTAGCTTTTATGGTAGAAACAAAGAAATTAAAAATAAACTTTATGGACTAATCGAGATTATACACCAGCACTATTTTTGGAAATTTTTTAGTATTTTTATTATTAGATAGTAGTAGGAAAATATCTAGGCGGCACAGAAATCTTCAACGCTAACTGGAACCATGAGAGCAAGTTATGTTGGCATTAGTGCTGGAGAAAACATCGATGATGGAAGTTTAAAATCTCTATATTTCGATGTTGGCCAACAGAGATGTTTCTAAACACCCATTTGATGAGTGCAGAAATGCTGGAGAAACATCTCTGTTGGCCAACATCGATATATAAAGATTTTAAACTTCGATCATCGATGTTTTCTCCAGCTCTAGTTGGCATAGCTATGGGTCTGACTGCATTGAGCTCCCTAAAGAGTTTCGATCTTGATCAGTGCGCATAAGATTTGAGAAAAACTTCAGTCAGTCTTAACTTGTTCACTGGACAAGTATGTTTACTTACAACAATTTATATTGGGTCTCATTGACAAATCTTTTATATATGTATATTGTCGTACTGTATGGCAAACTTCTCGGAAGCCTTGGCTGCGAGAGTCGAAAGAGTTAATACGACGAGTCTTCTGCAGAAAGAATGTTGAAGCACGTCCTTATAGAACCAGGCTCCTATCCTTACGTAATAATTTTCTTTTTTTTTCCAATTTTACTCCTCTTGGAAGCTTAGGGCCTCTACAAGAGCTTTCCATCGAACTCTATTTTGCGCTGTTTGGTTGGCTGTAACCCATGCGCCAGTTCTTGTAGGGCAGTCCGCCGTCAGGTTGCTTTTGATCGTCCTACACGTCTGCTTCCTTGGGGATTCCAGTCTAGTGCCATCCTGAAAATGCTGCTTGGTTCTTTTCAGAGAGCATGACCTATCCATGTCCATTGTCCATGTTTGCTGATTTGGAGGTGGATAGGGGACTCATAAGTGATACGCCACCGTTCTGCATTTGATATTCTGTTTGGCCAGAATATCCCGCATATAATTCGCAGGCACTTGTTGCTGAAAGCCTGCACTTTATCTCTCTCGAATAGGTTAAAATCCATCCCTTTTGGTCGTTTAAGGAAAATGTGACGCACGATCCCTGTTTGTGTTACTCTTTTGAGCAGCGCCTGCAGATTTAGCGTTAGTGTCAGCCGGTAGATGACGGGGATGCATGGGGAGCATGATGTTCATGCTCAGTTCCGGATTAAAGCATGACTCGAAAAATTTGGTCAACAAATTTTGAATGCTGCAAAAAGTTGGGTTATGAAAAATTTTCGAATGAAACTCTCAAAATAAATTGCAAATTTAATTGAATTGTTTCAAAAAGTTGCCCTTTGCACGGAGCGATTAAAAAAAACTCTCATCTCGAGTTATATGTAATATTTCTGTCCTTTTTATTCATCATTTCTTTTAGAAACTTATAATACTTGACGCGAAGTAAGATTTTGAGTTTATATCAAAAACCCTAACGTGCTGGAGATTTTTTTGCAGCTCGAATTCGGATACAGCTACTCCAAAAACAAATGGTTACCATGGTCAGACCTCCGAACCCAAAAGTTCATTTTCCTTGGATAGCTGTTTTTTGTAATTTCCAAAAATAGTGCTTTTTATAGAATAGAATTTAGCACCACGATATTCTCTACCTGGCGTAGGAGGCCCCTAAAAGAGAACTAGTCAGATGCAGGCATACTTGCCATCACATTGAGCCTGAGGCACATTTTTAACATCTTAAAGATCTTCCAAAGATCAGTGTATGCGATTGGTTACCGGGTCTGGAAAAGGAAAGTCCATAACTAACGAATATCCATACACAAGTGCCAAAAACCTCACCTTTTTCAAATGCAAAAACATCAGCAACGAATGGGTCTCAGCGATGACATGATCCAGGATCGGAATGCCTGCAGACGAATGCTGAGATCGCATACCCACACCTCAGGAGGAGCATAAGCGAGTTAGAAAAGAGATAGACAAAGGTTTGAGAGAAGAAGAAGAAGCTGTGTTTTAATATTTTTTATCTTTCAAATTGCCCATAAAACGTCTTTTTCGCGTACGGGCGTCTGAGCTTACTTCTTTAAAGTTTTTTTTTTTTGTATGTCAATGTTCTGAGATAAGCTTCTCGACGCTGTTTTTCTTAGGTTTCTTGGGATCGCTGATCTGCATCTAAAAAACCCTGGCACTACTGTGTTTTGAGCTAAAGGCCATATGCACCATGCAAAAATTCCGCACGAAAATATCCCAAAAAAGGGAATTTTTTTTTAAATGAAGTTTTGACATTTCGTGCGAAATTTTTGCATGGTGCATATGGCCTTTAGCTCAAAACACAGTAGTGCCAGGCCCATACCCTTAAACTTCAAAATATTTCATTTAATATACGGTTTTTGAGGATGCAGTGACAGCCTAGAGTAGCCCTAACAGTAGCCCTGCTGCATATTCATTCTATTCATAGTATTCAAACTATGGGTAATTGTGAGAGGGCCATTACATTGTGCCCTTCCCTTTTGGGACTTCATACATATTTAAATCCAGCCCTGAACGTCATGTTTAAGGCGTTGGCGATGTATTGCTTCGCTTATGCTGGATGTTGATGATGATGACATTGATCATGATCATGATAATGATGGCAACGGCGACGGCGCTCGCTAAAACAACATAAATCAAAGAAAAAGCTTTTTTCTGTTCGACCAATTTTTACTGGTCCTGCTTGCCGGTGTTCCCTCGACTCCTGCTCCGTGATATCTCTTTTAACCTGCTGTTTTTAATACCCCTCTTATAGAATATTTTTTGTTATGGGTATGTTTTTGTTGTTGTCTTTGCATTAACATTTTCTAAGCTTGTTCCGACATTTAACATTTTTTTTTGTATACCAAAATATGTAGCTGTACGTAGTATAGGCGTCGTCCATATAAGTAAGTGGACAAGCGACAAGACAGATAAATAGATAGCTAGATAGCTAGATAAATAGATAGATAGATAGATAGATAGATAGATAGGTAGTATATGTATTTTGTAGATTTTTGTATGTCAAAACATTTATAGGAATTTTTCAAATTGCAGACGACTTATGGCAGCGGCAAAAAAAAAGAAGACAAAAAAGTAAACAAATATCCGCATAGTCAAAAAATGTGAAGACGGAAAATTTTAGCAAATCGAAATTTTTTGAACAATAAAGTTGGACAAAAAATGGATCTTAATGTTGAATGGTACAAGATTCTTGCAGTAAGGGATATACAAAATTGATGCGTTCTTTGAAGATTTAATGTCATCTTAGAGACAGGATTAGACAGCAACATGAAACTACTAACAAAACCTGTTGCACACTTTGCTTTACTTATTCATAAAATTTGGCGCCTCTAGCTCTTAAACAAAAATATTATTTTTACAACAATATTAATTGAAATTAAACACGACTTAGCTATTTTTGTTACAAGGGAAATTTTGTTTGTATAACGCGGCAACCCTGTCGCACCAATCGGTCATGTGTTCGTTGTATGATACATACACATGCACAAACATACAAAAAAAAATTCGTGTTGGCAATGCTTACTATTTTTTGGGTTGAGTCAGAAAAAAATAATTCAAAATAATTGTCAGTAAAGGGGTATACGCTGTACCAAAAATTTCGCGCGGAACGCTAAAACTTCATATAAAAAAAAGATGGCGTACGTTAAAGTCGGGCGCAGACGACTTTGGGATACCCTGTACCACCACATTGCAATTAATTCCGACACATTGCTTAAAACCTCCAAAAGATATTTTATTCGGCAAATTTGGTTACGATGTTTTCATAAAAAAAAAGAAATCAGTCGAATTTTGCACCAAAAAAATTTTTTTGACCGATCGGTCCTATGGGGACTATATGATATAGTCAACCGATTTTGATCGAATTTAGTACATTGATTGGGAACTATCAAAAACTTCCGACTGCCAAATTTGGTTCCGATATCTTCATAAACAAACGAATTATCCATCTAAAACTTTTACTTTTTTTCGAGGTCCTCTGAAACACCCCTATGGGAGCTATATAATGTAATCCCGATATCAAAAAAATAAAATAAACTTGTCTCCTATGGATTAATAAGGGATCTAATCTGAAAGTTTGGTTGCTCTAGTTCTTACCATCTCTGAGATCTAGGCGTTCATACGGACAGACGGTCAGACGGACAGACGGACATGGGTATATCGACTTCTCGAGTCACACTGATTATACTTTAGGAAACTTTGGGGGGTCTCCGACGTCTCCTTCTGTACGTTACATACATTTTCGGCTTGCACAATCACAATATACCCTTTGTACCATACGGTACAGGGTATAAAAATCCCACATGGGATATATCAAATGGCATATCTTTATATGCAGCTTTGTCATTCTGCGCGAAATTTTTTGAACTGCGTATAAGCCTTAAATATCCAACTTTAAGCTGGCTTAAATATAATCGAAGAATATCAAAGAATATTTAAAAAATTCGTTCAGTATAAAATGCGTGCTTTTTTAAACCTATTTTGCCAATTCGTTTTAATTCCTCTTGCAACAAGACATTCGGTTTCAAATCACATGAAAAATTCGGTTTGGTAAAATTGGAAGCACCAAACATTCTGTTTAAAGAACGAATTCGAATAAAATGTTCGGACTCGTTTGCCGGAGCACGGCCACTTAATACGAAATTTCCGAAGAGGTCGAATAAAAAAAAGTGAAAAAAAAACAATTTTTAAGTTTTAAAGGCTAGTTCGCAGCAGTGAAAAACCGCCTAAAAGAAAAAAGTGCTACTTATATGGGTAGGGTTTGTAATCAAACAGTGCTGCCCATGTCTGGGCAATTGATTTGTAGATGGCGCTACTAACAATAGATGGCGCCATAAAGTAAATATAAAAATCAGCTGTTTGTACAAATTGGTTACAAGTGTATAAAATAATAAAAAGTGCAAAATTGAAACGCCATATAAAAATATTACTTAATATTTATTTTGCTTAGTTATTTTTAAAACGTAAGAAAAAACGAAGTATGTGAGTAAACTCATATATAATGCGCAGATCTGAGTGTGTAACATTTTGTAGAGACGTACGAATTTTGAAGTGAATGAGTATTGCAATTAAAAATCACATTTTGCGGAAAATTGTCAGTTTAAAGCCATGGTACAGAATCCGGCAGCATTTGCGGAAAATTTTCGGTTGCTTTCAAGACATTGTTTGCGTTGTTGGAGCCCCACATGAGCCCTAAACGTAAATTTTCTACTCTTTAGTAAAATTTACTTCTGCAATCAAAATAAGTTGCTGCACATTAATGTTTTGTTTTTAGTGCACAAAAAAAAAAGCTGAGCTTTTTGCTGGCGCCATCTACTTGTCAATTTCAAAAGAAATGGGCAGCACTGGTCCTGCGTACCAATGAAAAAATTCTTGGGTCTAAGAATTTTGACAGTGTTTTTTTTTTATATGAAGTTTTGTTTTCTTTCACGCGGTTTTACATTGCTGCGTACTAGGCTAATAAAAAAAAAAGAAAGAGCTCGCAGTTTTTTTTTCCATCAAAAAATGTATATCTGCACCAAGTTTTTTATAGTCTTAGTTGAAAAATAAGCTAAATATTGCAGAGGTTTGGGTTAATTTTGAAAAAAAAAATGTACAAAGGTTTTGTTTATCAGACTCCCATAGGACTAAATTCGGTGTTTCAAGCTTATACTGCAAAAAATGGCATTTAGTCTGCTATTAATGCTCTAATATTTTTTTTAAGCTGCAATTAAAAGCAATTATGTTTTCAAGCTAATACAATTAGTCAACGTTTTTAAGCGTTTTGAAAATCCATTGTAAAAGTCAAAAACCATTGAATTTTTTCTTACCTATCAGCATACAAATTTTTTAATTATTTTAAAATTTTAATATTTTTTTTTATGTTCGATTCAGTCGAAATAAAAATTAATCCAAACCTATTCAAATAGTTTTCTGGCACAACCCCTTTAAAAAAAAAAACGTTCGTTTGCAAAATTTTTATGGGTGCCCCCACTTATAGATATAAATACTAGCCATACATATAGCTGAAATGGACTGCGACCAGACGAAAGACAGCAACTAGTATAAGCAGAAACATGCAAAGATCGATGCGTGTTCTTCAGAGATGATCATAGTGTTCTTCAAGCACATTATTTTATATGTAGTAATATTTTACTCTGTCTTTTTTATTTATTTATTTCTTTGCATTTTCTTGCCGAGTATTAATTTTTAATATTTTGTTGCTTTTTTTTTTTTATAACATGCAACTATTTTAATTTGTTTTATTTTGCTTTGAATGTGACAGAAATTATGGTTAATAATATCAGACGATATTATATACGAGTATCTGGCGTGCCGACGCGTCGTTAACGACTGTCTGACGCTGACTGCGTTAACTTTTGGCGCTCTTTGTTACTTATGCTCTCTGCACTGACTCGCTCTCTCTCTCTCTCTCTCTGCCTCGACTTTTTTCCATGCACAGTCTGTAATTTTTTTTTTTTATTTTTGTTGTTTTGTTTTTGGTGCTGATGATAATAAAATTGAAAACGAAAGCAAACAAATTAATTAATTACACGCCCCTTGAAACAAATGTCAGCCAGTTGGCTAGCCAAATAACATATCAGTATATATATATATACATGCTACATTATATATATACAATTTACGCGTACAGTGTGTGCCAAAAATATGCGTTCGCCAGAATATGAAAAATTTTGGGTAATTAAATAACTTTTAGTATCTAAGAGTTCAAGAAAAGTCTAGAGGCAGACGCAGGCGTGACAGTGCTTTACTATTCCCATCAAATCAAATTTATTATAATCATTTCGGTTACATATCCAGATCAGCTTATGTCGATATCTTTCGGTAGTACGCAAATAAAAGACAACCTAGAAACACCTTTGCCATCCCCAAGCTCCTTAAATCATTTACTTTCAATTTTTCGTCAACCATCATCTTACTTACTTACTTACTTAGGTGGCCTTCACAACCTGTTACCGGGTTACAGCCGACCTCAAGAGCTCTCGCCAGGAGCCTCTGCTTCTAGCGCGTCTTCTCCAATTTATAACACCAAGTGTAGACAGGTTCTCCTCCACTTGGTCCTTCCATCGAAGACGCGGTCTCCCTCTTCGTCGTCCGTCGTTGACCCTCGTTTCAAACACCTTTTTCGCTGGAGCTTCGTCGTCTTATATACGAACGACATGTCCGAGCCAGCATAAACGTTGTATTGTTATGCGCTGGACGACATCGATGTCGCCGTAGAGCTCATACAGTTCGTGGTTCATTCTTATGCGATAGTCGCTCCAATACGGATGGGACCGAAGATTTTGCGAAGAATTTTTCTCTCGAACACTCCAAGCGCTGCTGCATCCGTCTGCGACACAACCCAAGCTTCTGCGCCGTAAAGAAGCACGGGTAAGATGAGTGTCTTGTAGAGTGTAAGTTGTGTCTGCCGAGAGAGGGCTCTGCTATACATTTGCTTACTGAGCCCAAAGTAACACCTATTGGCAAGTGTGATCCTTCGCTTAATCTCCAGACTAATATAATTTTCGATGTTGATGGCGGTGCCAAGGTATATGAATTCCTTGACGACTTCAAAAGTATATTGGTCCGCTACAACGTGGGATTCTAGATGCCGCATTTGCTTCGTCTTGCCCTCATTCACCGCCAAACCCACTTTTGCTGACTCCTTTTCGATTGCTGCAAATGCTGCAGTGACATCTCGCTTGCAACGTCCAACAATATCAATATCATCAGCGTATGCAAGGAGCTGGACACTTTTGTAGAAAAAAATGGATTTATTGGAAAAATGGTTACAGGACGGCAAACCATTGGCGGGGCACTAAGCCGACTCATTCTCCATTTTTGTTTTTTTCATTAGATCTATAGCTTTCCAAATCTTATATTTTGATTTTTTTACAAGCGTATCGTTCCTTATCTTTGGTATTGAAATTGTCTCTCAAAATTCTTGAATAAAACTATTAAAATCATATTTTCGTTTTATAAAAAGATAAATAATTGGAAGATTCTCTTGACCTTTCGTAAATATCAGTCTGCAATCAAATTTGTACTTAAAGGGGTGTACGCAGTTCGAAAAATTTCGCGCGGAATGACAAAACTTCATATACAAAAAAATCCCATCCGCGCGAAACTTTCCGAACTGCGTATAGGCCTTAAAATAAAATTATTAGCAATATAAAATTAAAGATACTAGCGCTCTGTAGTTGTGAAGGAATCATTTTGGTATGCACTGTTCAAGGTATGAGTGTAAATATGATGGTGGCTGATTCAAAAGCACAAAAAAAAAAGAGAAATATTTCCCAAGCTGCAGAAGCTCGCAGATTTAAGTACACTTTTAATAGCAGAAAATTTTTGACGATTGTCAGACAAAAAGACTTTGTCACTTAATAAATACTTTTTTTTTCGAAATAATTAAATTATTAATATCTAAAAACGACAATGTTTTAAAAATCCGAAAACGCCATTGCTTTGAAACTCTCCAACATCTCAAAACGATATTTCTTTTTTTTTTTTTTTTTTTTTTTTTATTAAAAAGTTTGTATATCATTTAATAAAGCTAGTTCCCTACTACCAATCATGGCAGCTTAACCTAGATGTACATAAAAAAAAAAATAAAATAAAAACCAATTATAATTTAAGGGTTCTACATACGAAAAAAATAACAAATAATAATAATAATTTACAGGAATATATACAATTTTATATAAACTTTAAAAACGTTTGAACTTATTTATAAGAATCTCGAAGGAAGATCCCCTGGATGACACCTTTTAAGTCTTCTCTTTCTAATTTTGTATTTTGTTAAAAAGTTACTACTATCTCTTGTTTTTGATTACTTACCAGTGAGTGTCAGTAATTCAATTTCAATTTGCCTCAGCTTACTAAAGAAAAGCTTGCTACGCGTCCTTGACAAAGTGTTTTGTTTTTTTTTTTGCCTTATTGTGACAACACGTGCCGACAAAATTAAAACAGTAGCAACAAAAAACGCAGAAAAATATCTGTCTAGCATGATTTATGGAGGGGCATCATAAAGGGATTTGTCGCTGGTCAAAAAAGAAAAAATTTATTGTGCCACTTGGCGTTGGGCCACAAGCGAGAGGCTGTTCAAACAGCAGGGTCAAGGGTCGGTCAGACAGGGCTGCGCTGTGATTGGTCGTGCTGAGATTGTTCATGTTGCCAAAGAAAAAAACGCTTGTTGCTTGGCAACATGTTGCCAGTGCATGAGAGAGATGCATGCACGCATGCGCTGCTGCGCTGCCACAGCTACATCCACCGCCTCCGCCCTCGCCAAGCGTTCATTCAACTTTGCACACTCGCCAACACCAAAGTATTTGCCCATAGTTAAACGCAACGTCTGCGTCAACGTTGGCGTCGCCGCTGCCGTCGTTCGTCATCGCTTAAGCATCTCTCGTATGCGTGTGAGACACGCGACTCACTAATACACGCGCAGAGGCAAGCGCTCGTGAAAATTTTTCACAACTTTAAGCCAAAAGCAAAGAAAACTAAAAATTGCAAACGACGAAAGAAATTTTCTTCTGCTGCCAAAACGGCTAAACGGCGAGCGAGAGAGCAACGATCGTGTGCGCTCGGCTGCTTGCTCTCTGTGCGACAAAACGAGCGGCGCTCACTGGCTGGCTAGCTTACTAGACTACTGCGCGCTCTTGGTGTGAGTGTGTGTGTGTGTGTGTTTGTCGCTCTCACTCTTTCGCTCTTACTTTGCTGGCGACGCTGCTGCTGCTGCTGCTGTTGCGTCGACGTTGACGTTGACGTCGCTTTGCGCTTGTTGGGCTTTAGTTTATTTATTCAACCGACCGATACCGTGTGTGGACATTATTTTCCGAAACGTTCGCAACCGCACAACACTCACTCACACACACAGCGACACACTCACGACATTAGGAGCGCGCATATAGACAGCGTGTGTGCCCCGTGAGCTGTCTAGTAGATAAAAACTCGCCGACAACGCCAACACGTCGTGGCCGCGGCAGAATCAAAACAACAAAAATTTTTAAACAAAAACAAACACACGCAAACAGTGCAACAAACATTAAACATTTAATTTTTAAAAAATATATAAAAATTTTGTATTTAGCCAAGTTGTTACAAAAAAAAAAACAAAAAACTGCATTAAAATTGCACTGCAAGTCAGTGAGTGTTCATGTAAACTTTTGTAAACTACAACTCAACATAACAATTTAAAGCTACAAAAAAAAAAAAAAACATAAATATATATTAAAAATTCGAAATCGAAATAAAAGTGCCGGAAAAACGCGGCTGTGTTATCTAATCTTAAAGAGTCGTGCGTACGTCGTCGTCGTCGTCGACGCTGCCCGTGCAAAAAATAAAAAATAAATATAGTCTATATCAATTATTTTTCTATAGCAAAGTACTGCGTTTTTTTTTTGCGTGTTTTAATTTTTTTTTTTCTGTTTTGTTTCTACTAAAAGTGTGTTAAATTACGATAAAACATAATAAAACAAAAAAGCAAATAATCATCATAATAACTAAGCAGTATACAAAGCAACGAATTAAACGAAACGATGGCCAAGCAGCGTTCTAATCTTAGCCAGATCCAGTTTGGGTTTGCCACAGCCAGCGGCACAGTCAACACAGTACAGAATACGGCGCATGCTGCGTCAGAAGCTCACACGACAACAACAGCAACGTCAGTAGCAACTTGCAGCACATACGCCCCCGCCTGCGTTATATACAGAAATACGGCCACAAGGCTAAGCTGTAATCTGCGTAATCTGCTGCTGATCGGTTTGTTGTGCCTGTCCAGCTTGGTGCTAACCGTACAGGCCAGACGTCATGCGCCGCTTATGTTTGAGGAATCCGATACGGGTCGTCGTTCCAACAGACCAGCGGGTAAGTGCAAAAGTTGCTACACATAGTATAATGTAAGCTCACTCGTGTTAGAGTAACCAAAAGTATTCCTATAGGCTAACTTGACTTAATGACATTGCGCATACGCCGTGATCGGCATGAGTTGCGTGAACAGCCGTGAGTTGCGTGAGTTACGCACATGCAGCTTAACTTGCCGGAAATACCCAGCGGCGTTTATGGCTGTGCAAATTTTCCCAGCCCTTAGGTAGCAGGTAGCGTGCGCAGGTAGTTCCGAAACCAAACCAAACCAAACCCAACCAAGCAGACTGCTCGCACCCTTAATCCTCAACACAGCCGTTCGGGGTTTTTCATCTATTGTTGTTGTTGTTGTTTATGTTTTTGGGCATTTCTAATCCGGAAAACGGGAATTCCCAACAGTTTGTGTGTGTGTGTGCGCGCGTGTGTGTGTCTAACACAGTAGAACAGAGCCGCGCAGACATTGCGGCGCATTGTATGCTTCCTGTGCCCCACACACACACACACACACTCGCGCGCGTGCATTTGTATTGTATGCTTTAAGCACGTCTTGGGCGCTATCTATGTGCATACAATAACAATATGAAAATTTCTCTTTTGTCTTTGCCTGTTGCCTGTTGCCGTGCCAACTTAAGCGTCTTAAGATGCAGAGCTCTCTTCCAGCTCAATTTGTTACAACTCACACGCTTGATTAGGCTGCATTTCCTGTTTCCAGGCAGTTAGTTGGCTCAATACAGCCATTGCCACTGCCACAGCTACTGCCACAAATGGCACATGGCCTATACTATGCACATTATAGTACGAGTAGTATATAGCTTTAGATAGCTATATATATACATAATTTTTTTTTGTTCAATTAAAACTGCTTGCGGTTTTATTTAATATATATTTGTTTTTTTTTTTCTCGCAACGACTTTGAGCTCTTTCTCGTTTTACAATTTGCAATAGTACTTAGTTTATTGTTTTTTTTTTTTTTTTGTATTTAGTTATTAGTTATGCCAAGTGCACAGCACATAGTACTTGCAGTATTTATTATTTTATATATAGCAGCAAAATTAAATATACCAAATAGCCCAAAATTAGCCAGCCAAGTGCTGTTGCATTTTCAAAAAAACAAATCTCTTTTTGAACCAAGTTATAGCTTGCTATCTCTAGCCTTTGGGCCGACGGATTTTTTCAATTCTAGAGATTTCTGCTTTAATACGTTCTAGCGCGAATTTGCATAATTTCTACACTAGCTGAGTCTGAGGCTTTAAATTTGTTATGATCGATCTCTTCGAGGACCTTTGTTTCAACTAGTAGCCTTATCTAGGACACTAACTAGCTCGTTTATAAAACTCCATTTCAATCAACACATATTTTAGTTTTTTTTAGTAAATCTTGACTTTACACTTGGAAAAAAATATATTTATTTTACAAAATGGTTTTGATTAATTAAAATAGTTTAGAATTTTCGCCGCAGCTGCGCGCAGGGGGCGCTAAAGTGCTGAACGTTGCTTGTTTTTCAAGGCGCGGGAAGACTTTAAAGCGTAATAATTTGGAAACTGCTAGAGATACTTACATGATTTAAAAACCAGTCTTGTGTACTTTTTTGAGATCTACAAATTTTTGATACACGCCAAAAACAAAAAAAGGTCAAGGAGGTGCGTAAAAATACAAAAAACTCCGAAATAAATGCGCCGACACAAATGTCAAAATATCAGAAAACCCCACTGTGGTAGGAGGTCAGCATTTTGGTTTTAGACTTTTTGGTTGGTCCTTAATACAATAGGCAAGAGAAAGTCCAGCAATCAATTTTTTTCTGGTCAAAACCTATTTTTACTGAACTATTAAGCTTAAAGGAATTAAGCGTTTTTTTTTTCAACATATATAGCCTTATAACACGTTTTTGGAGAATTTTGCTGTATAACTATTTTTTATAGAATTTTTTAGAATTTACAACTTGGCTTACAATTAATCAAGCATTTCTGTTAACTTTATTTTATATTGAAAATCCAAACAGCTGACAATGTTAAACATATTTTGTGCTAAAAAAAATTAATTTTTCCAAAAAACAAAATGGCGCCTGTAGAGAGCTACGAGTACATGACTAAGTTTCGTAGAGTCCTCCACGGCCTCGTTAACATAAACCAAATTGTTTTCTCTTAATCTTTGGACCAAAAACAAGTGAACCAATTAGGGGTTTTCAAAAACATAAATTTAAAAAAAAAAAATGGTTTCTTCGAAAAAATCATAAAAAATGAGCTGTAAAATAAAAAGTTTCTCAAAATCCTAGATGAAAAATTATGTTATAAAGATTGTGTCAAAATTTCAAAACAATCGAATAAAAATTGACTGAGTTCACCAATTTGACCAAAATCGGTTGACTATATCATATAGCTGCCATAGGACCGATCGGTCGAAAAAATGTTTTTTACGCAAAACTCGTTGTGTTTCGTGTGTTTTTGAAGATACCGTGACCAAATTTGGTGTTCCAAAGTTTTTTATAGTTCAAAATCGGATGACTATATCAAATAGCTCCCATAGAACCAATCGGTAAAAAAAACGTTTTTTGCACAAAACTCGTTGTGTTTCGTTTGTTTGTGAAGATATCGTAACCTTTGGCAATCAACTTTTAGAGGTCTTAAGCAATATATCGGACTTTATTGCAATTAGTGGTACAGGGTATCCCAAAGTCGTCCGCGCCCGACTTTAACGTACGCCATCATTTTATTAATAGAAAACATTATAAAGTACAAATTTATATCAGTCTCACATTCTAAAAAAAGTGGTTTTGAAAAAAACGCGCTTAAAACTTTAAAACTGAAACAGAAGCTTTTGCTTGACATAATTGTCTACCAACTAAAAAAGTTTAAAAAATTTGGTTTTTTTTTTGAAGATTCTACACAGCTGTAACTCCTTAAATAGAGGCATAGATTTTGCTTGTAAAGGCCATACGCAGTTCGAAATATTTCGCACGGAATGACAAAACTTCATATAAAAAAAAATCCCATTTGGGACTTTTTTTGTATTGAAGTTTGATGGGCCTTAACATAGAGTTTTTTGTTGAGTTAAAGTGTTGTTGCCGCTTTTTTTACAAAAGGTCAATATTTTTTGTTGATTAGGCTCACAGCTAGCATGAACAGTAGTCATATAGCACATCGGCTGATAAGTCCATTCATCGACATAGTTTTCTTGGACAGTGAGGCGACTTCTTTGGCATTACTTTGTTATGCGAGCCAGATCTCTCTACGGCGAGCATTTTTTTGTTTTTTGAGCTTTGCAAACAGTTAATAATCAAATCTGAAGAATAAGCTAGTTGTAAGTATAATTATATATAGCAAAAAAATGTTGGCACTTTTCAAAAATAATGCGGGTACAGCGTGTGTGGCGTCATCTGTGTGTCATCCAACGAACTTTTCAGCCGATGTGTTATACAAAAGTGGAATTTTTTTACATAACAAAAGCAATTCTTAAGCTTTGGAATAGTGCTGGAGAAAACATCGATGATCGAAGTTGAAAATCTCTATATATCGATGTTGGCCAACAGAGATGTTTTCTGCACTCATCAAATGGGTGTTTATTAGTGCTGGAGAAACATCTCTGTTGGCCCACAACGATATATAAAGATTTGAAACTTCGTTCATCGATGTTTTCTCCAGCACTACTTTGGAACGTTCATTCGT
The DNA here is from genome assembly GCA_018150985.1 of Chymomyza costata. Lineage (NCBI taxonomy): Eukaryota > Metazoa > Arthropoda > Insecta > Diptera > Drosophilidae > Chymomyza > Chymomyza costata. The sequence continues at coordinate 1,863,660 of JAECWU010000127.1, read as the reverse complement.
TTACTTTTTTGATAAAGGGATCTACGCAGTTCGAAAAATTTCGCGCGGAATGACAAAACTTCATATTAAAAAAAATCCCATTTAGGCCTTAATCATCAAATGATAATGAACTCATCGAAATTGCAACTAAAAAGTTCTCCTAGATCTAGGTAGCGAAAAGTACGCTTGTGCCAAGTTAAATCCCAGACAAATTTCCTCAAGTACTATCCCATAAACATTTTCCAAAATGTGCATATTTGATGGCTTCTTTTATTGTAGTTTAAAGTTAATACGCTGTTTAAATTTCATTTTAAGCGCGCCCACATTTAATGCCCCAACAACACAACACAACAACAACAACAGCTTTAGTATTAAGATTTCAAAATAATTTACAACAACAACAACAAAAACAACACCAACGCGTCAGAGTGCGTCTTAACCCACAAAACTCTTAACTAGTTAATGAGTGAATGAATGAATGAAAAGTCAAGTCAAGTCAAGTCAACCAACACAAATAATTCATAATATATACGTATATATTTTTTTGTGGCTACTTCTTTGCCCCACTGTGGTTCTAATTGTTGTTGTTGTTGGTATTTTGGCTAATCAAAGACCACGCAACGGCGACGAACGTACGGACTCACCAACTGTCAGACAGTCTAACCAATTTCGTATTTAATTTTGCTGATTAACAAGCATCTCAGCTCAGCTCCACTCCACTTCACTTCACTCCATCCCACTCCACTCCACTCTACTCCACTGTGATCCATTCCGCTGCGCTGTCATTAAGTACGCCTGAACGTAACTCCGCTGCGTCGCGTCGTCTGAAGCTTCAAGATTCGTCAGCATAATTCATTTATTCAACTGACTTGTGGCCGTTTGTCTGCCGCCCAGTTAGGTGTTAAAAAGTTGTTAACTTATTTTTAATGAATGCGTGTAAAAGACCAACAACAACAACGAGAGCCGCATACAGTCGTAGGAAAACAAAAATCAAGATGTGCCTACGTAAAAAAACGAGACGCGTCGACCGGCAAACCGAAGAGCAAAGACTTGGCCAACAGATATCATGATTGGGGTCTCAGAAAAACGCAGAAACCCCAAAAAAAAATAAAAACAAGGAGAACAACGACAACAAACAGACGCCAAAAAAAAAAAAAAAACTCCAAGCAGCAGCAGAATTCAGAGAGTCAAGAGAGCTCTGTCTTTGGGGCTCAAGCCAAGCCAAGCCGCGTTGGGTGTCAGAGACGCCAACTAGCGGACGCAGCGACAGTTCGACGGACAGACGTACATATTTATATGTATTTTTTTTTTGTTTTTTTTTTTGTTTTGGCTGTATACGGAATTACCAAAATGAGCGACGCTGACGACGAGAAGACAACATCGACGTCGACGTTGACGTCAGTGTCAGTTGCATGTCAAGCAGCTAAGCCAAAATGTAACCAATTTGTTGCTGCACTTATAGCATGTTCACACTGCCAAAGCCTAGCAGTTAAATTGCGACTCAACTGTGGCTTATGGCATGTTCAGACTGCAAAGCTTTTGCTTAAAACTGCAGCGTATAGCATGTTCACACTGCCTTGGGAAAAAACAGCTGATTTTTTTTGTACTAACCAAACTTGCAACAGCTTGCGACGCAGTCGACGTTGGCGCATTGCAAGCTTTTTTGGTTTGGAGACGAGGCGTCGCCATACTCAAAAATTTAAGCCGCATGCTGTATCTGTGTGCGTGTGTGTGTGTGTGTGTGTGTGGGCAGAGGAAGCACTTAATGCCCACAAGGTGTCAAATTGCAGCAAACATTTTATGCCGTTGCGGTTTGCCCCACAACAACAACCAACGCTCGCCCTCCCCTTGCAGCTAGCTGCCACTTGGGCGCCCCCCCTTCTTCAAACGTCTACGCCCACCCAATCGAGTGGCAAATCTTGGCAAGACTTTGTTGTATCTGGCGTAAATTAATTTGGCCCGCCAGTCAGGCTTTTATTTGTATGTCGTCTGCTGCTTCTTTTTTTTTTTTTTTTGTTTTTCCATGGCGTAGGCCCGTCTCGTACAAGCCAAAGCCAAAGCCAACTGAAGCTAACTTCCAGACGTAGGTTTTCGGCAGTTGTTACCCGTTTCCGTTTTACTATTAAGCAGCCAACTGCGTGAGTGTATCTGTATCTAGGTGTGCGTTTTATTGAATGAACGAACGAACGAACGAACGCATGGAATATTGGCGCTGAATGAAAAATCCAGCAAACCAATGCAGTCCGGGCCAAGCCGCTCTAAGCCGGGCTGGATAACTCTGCTGCTATTTTGGTTTGAACGCCAACGCTTTTGGCCAATTGCAAGTTTTGTTTGAGTTGCTTAACAAACTGGATAAACGTTTGACTAATTTTTTGTGCTTGTGTTTGTTTTTTTTTTTATTGGCGCCATCCAGCGGACGTATTTGGCATGCTGTCATTAGAGCAGCCATAAAAGCCGTATCCCAGCAGCGCAACAAGACAGACAAACAGCAAAAATTTGACATTTGAGTAATGAACTTTTGAAAAATATTCTTGTTGTTGTTGTCAGGGTAGAGCCAGATCTAATCCCAAGCACTGCAGCTATCAGTATATACTCATATAGTAGTAGTAGCTTATCGGAATGCAACAATCGGCTTGAGTACTATTTCTGTTTTAATTTCATCATGCGCTTTTCGTTTGCGCATCATCAAAATTGAGCATCTCTGATAGCGAAAAAGCGACAGTCAAGTGAGTCAGTTGGGTGAGCACAGATAGATATGGTATATGGATACATATGTATATATACAACATACTAGATACCGAAGCGGCATGCTTTGAAGTAAACGTAAATAGCTATAGCTAGTAGTAGTTCCAATGTAATACGCGCGTTTCGGTTTCGATTTGAGGCGGTAAAGTGTCAAAAGCGATGCACTTTTTGAACTGGTTCGGCAAAGTTCAGTTACAAGTGAAAAGCAATATACGAAGCTATTAAAATATTAATTAACTAAAGTCAAGAAGCAATTTAGTATTTTAAAAGTGTGTTTAAAAATTACTAAAAACAGCGAGAACTAGTTCCATTGTGAAACGAAGCTTATATGAGCGCTATAATTATTGGAACTAGTTCAGTTCCAAGAAAGCACTAATTGCATGATTTTTGCAAAATTTATCGCATTAAGCGCATAGTTTCTACTTGCTGCCTGATTGTTGCTGCGAACTAGTTCGCATAATGAAACTGAAAGTCCATAAAAATATTTAGAATGCTGTAAAATAAAAATTCGTTTAACGAAGCTTATATGAACGCTATAATTTTTGGAACTAGTTCAGTTCCAAGAAAGCACTAATTGCATGATTTCTACTTGCTGCCTGATTGTTGCTGCGAACTAGTTCACATAATGAAATTGAAAGTCTCTAAACATATTTAGAATGCAATAAAATTTTATTTTAGCTAAAGTTTTGGCTTTGCACGCTGCTACAGTATGCATTAGCTTTTCAACTGGTTCCGATTTGGCGCAAACTAGTTCCATTTTGCAGCGTGTGCGTTTCCGCTGTTGCAGCTCAAGGAAAAAAAATTGATTTCGATTTCTTTAAATTTGTTGAACTTTAGCTGACATCTGGGCAACAAGTCGCGTGATATTTGTTGCTTTTTTTTTGTTCATTTCTATTTATTTTATTTCTATGTGATTTGTTTTTGTTGTGGATTTTGGTTTTTTATTTATTTATTTTTTTTTGCTGTGCTTTGAAATATGTAAATGAAAATGCGAACCTAAAACCAAAATAAAAATAGTCATTGAAATGTTTACGGCGCGCTGCCTTTTCACCTTTTGTTTTATGTTTTATTTTTATTTTTGTTTCTTTTTGCTTTGCCGTTGTTGTTGCTCCAAAACAGACAGAACACAACAAACAGCGCAGCGCGTACATACACATGGGCAAAAAAATTACCTGCTTTTAAATTCTAAATATAAATTTCGTTGCTTTTCATGCGATTTCGTTTTTGTATTTTTTGGTATTTTTATTTTCGAAAAAAAAAACAAAACAAAATAAATGTATATAAAATAAAATCTCAGACTCAAGGCGAAATTGGCCCAATATGTGACATATAAATGGGCTCTACAATATCTGTGTGTGTATGTTTGTGTGTGTGCATTGCATTGACAGCGGAAAATCTTTTGGCCAAATTTTCACATTTAATTGGTCAACTAATTTGACAAGCGCGTCGCATTTTTAATTGTCAGCGCCTTTATTTTTATTTTTATTACCAACTTGTATATAATTTTGCTTGCTTTTTGATTTTTCAGTGTGTTTTGCTTGTTTTCTTTTTTTTTGGCTTTTCAGTTCCCACTCATTGCATTTGCTTAATTATGCCTATGATTTGGCCTTATTTAGCATGCATTTTCCAATGGCAACAAAGCGCGCAATTTACATAAGCATAATATTCAGAAGAAAACTGAAAGCAGTGTATAATGTTGAGCAGTGATCAATGCTGGCAATTTTGTCACGTACGCTGGGCACACTATTTCTGCAACAGCTGAGCTGAGCTGAGCGGAACTGAAGCTCTGCGCTCTTTTTCGCTGTAAGCCATTTTGTGAGCGCGTTCAACTTTTTCGCGCAGTGTACGCGCTTTTAGTGACTTTGCGGCATTTTCACTTTCAACTTAAGGCTTTTCAATGCCTTTTCCGCTGCTTTTGGGCGTTGACCAGTTGACAAGCCCTCTGTCTGTCCCTCTATCTGTCTGTCTGTTTGTTTGTCTGCTTGTCTGTTTGTTTGTTTGTTTGTTTGTGCTTACTTGCGGCTTGTTTGCTGCGCGCTTGCCTGCCATAAATTGTTATGAGCGACCGGAGACCAGAGACCAAAGCCCGTTCCGGACTCTAGACCCCAGACCCCAGTTCCCAGTACCCAGTTCAATGCGCCTCACGCAGTTTAATCAATCATTAAAAATCATTGCCCACCCCACCAAAAAAAAAAAAAAATAGGTACCAAAGTAATGCTCAAGTTTCTTGTTTGCTTTGCACTTAAATTATTTAATTGCTTATAAAATAAATATTGAAATATCGCAGCTGTATGGCTATGAATTTTTTTTTTTTGTATTTTTTACTTGCTGGAATTCGAGCAGAAATCGAGAGCTAACCCAAATTTTTGTCGAGTTTTGTGCGGCTTTGTTGTTTTGCCGCAGGTTGCATAGTTGATTGATCATTGATTGGCTGCTTGACTGTTGGTTTGTTTGACTGATTGACAGCTCAACACTTGTAGCTGTCAAATTTATCAACAAAAAAAATAAAATGCAGCAGGCATAAATAAGCCCGATTCCCTTTTCATTTTTTGTTGCTCCAATTTAAGCTGCCTATGCGTATTGTCTTGAAGCTTATTTCTCTCAGTGTAGCTGCAGTTACATTGTATCTTTTTAAAACAAAATTCGCTTGTAAAAAAATTATTTTTTTTGGCACATTCCCAAGTTACTGATAATAAAGTTTTTGAGTGTATCTTTTTTTTATATTTATTTTCATTTAATTTTAATTTAAATTCACAACGTTGAGCTTTAACTTTTGCGCGTAATTATTTTGCAACAATTAATTAAGGCGTAAAATAAAAATAACATTTAAGAAACGCGACGTGCCCCGATCAAATATACAAACACAGCTACAGCCACTTATATACCTATAGTATATATGTATGTGCTATATGCGCTGATCTTTTAACTCAATTAAAAAGCGCACGCAGACAAAAAAAAAAAAAAAAATACTATTTCAAAGACATTTGTTAGTATGTCGTCTCCCTCTTATGCCAGCCAAACATTACGCGCTGCTGACGCAGGCGTCGCTGCCAGCGTCGCTTGGCTGTGTACGGTTCCGCTCGATTTTCGGTTCGCGTTTCGGGCTTCTGTCCTACTGTTCTGCGTCATGTGAGTCAGCAAACGCATTTGGCATGCCAGTTGCCAGTTTCTTGGCCAAGAAACAAATGACCAGACCAACACACACACACACACACAGCAACAACATCATCGCGATCATCGTGATCATTATGATAATGTTTATCATTATGTTGATGACGGCGCGTACCAACAGAGTTTTGTTTTTTTTTCATTTCTTTTTTGGCCCACGTGTTTTGGCCATTGTCGTTGTTGCCATGTTTGCTGCCACGGCTGTAATTAGCACATTATGCGCACGCTCTCTCTGCCACTGTCGCGCGCTCTCTCTCCCACTGTCGCTCTATAAGTTGCACATAAATTGTCGTGCATATTTTTGGAACTTCATTCTGGCCACAAATTTCTGATAACCAAAACTTCTCAACTAACTTTGTTAGTTCCGAAATTAGCAAAATTTTCTACTAGAAAAATCTGTTCTATAATTAAGTCTAGTAACAGTGTGCTGCAAAATTTAAATGCACTTGCATTTCCTACGTTTCCGCTGTGTTAGCTCACACTGCCGGAATTTTGCAAAAACAATGCCAAAAATTGCTTCAGTGGCGAGTTTTCTAATCTCATGCATAGTCAAATTTTCGCACTGAGCACCCAGACCCTCCTTGGCTTGTCAATTGCATCAATGAATGAATGAAAATGCAATAATAATTAAATTTAAAAAAAAAAAATATTCATACGCTTGCATTCTTGAAATTTGCAAAATATTTCATATTTCCAATTTTTGTTTTTGTTAAAATTTTGAATTTATTTTTAAAAATTTTGTGTGGATTGTCTAGACGCGCTGCAACAACAACAACAACAACAACAAAATGGCAAAACACAAAAATAGCCACAAAACGGCGCAGCAACGTCAACGTCAACATTGGCAGCGCAGTCAACGTCAAAATAATTAACAGCTGCACTGTTATCGTGCGTGTGCATGTGTGTGTGTGTGTATGTCTTTTTTTTATGCGCATCTAAAATCCAAGTACAGGAAGTGCAGTTAGTGTAAACGTCCTCGCAGTTGCGCCCAACGCCAAACGTCAGCGTCGCTGCTGCTGTCGCTGTCAAGCGTGTCGCTTTTTATGGCACAATTAAATGTTAGCACTTCATTAGAATCAAATGCAGCGCTGTTAATAACAGTCTCTGCTGTTCTGTTATTAACAGTAGCCAACGCTGTTATTAGGCTGCATTGTATTGTTATTTATTTTATACCCTGTAGCCAAAAAAGTTAAAAACGTTTATGATGATCAGTAAAAAAAAAAAGTTATCAACTAATCTGTCTGCTCGTTTAATTCTAATCTTCATGGCAGCCCTTCAAATGCCTGTTGTCAAATATGTTTGTTAAAAATGTCTGTAGTGCCATAGAGCATCCCATATCTCAAATCTTGTTATTTTTTAAGCAGATATCCTCGAATTTCGGAAGTTATACTCAAAAGTGGCCCAAATTTTAGCTTAAAACAAGCTACACTCGTCAGGGTACAGCCATCAAAATTGGTATGACGAGTTATAAGCTCTTAGAATGGACATCGCATGGATTGCTCATTCTTAGACAGATACAGGGTATTTTAAAGTCAAGATCTCCCAACTGCAAACGGCCTACTTGTCTTTAACTTTAGCAAGCGGAAGTCGCAAACTATCCAATAATAATAGTAATGATAACAACAACAGTTGCAACATTGAAGACTTGCCGATAAATCAAGTACATTCTAAAGCACTTTACAGTGTTACCTCGACAAGACAAATTGCTTGGTAAAAAATATAAAATTTATGAATTACAATTAAATTTTGGTCACAAAATGAAATAAGTTAAAAAGCTTAGCCGAGCTAAGTATTCAAGTCTGCAGTAAGGGCCTATACGCAGTAAAAAAAAATTCCTTTTTGGGATATTTTTTTTATATGAAGTTTTGACATTTAGTGCGGAATTTTTGCATGCTGCGTATGGGCCTTCAACAGGAAAAAAAATAGTTTCCGCTTGCCGATTTTGAAAATGAGTTCAAGGAGAACTTTTATTACTTGTTGTTTAGGGCCTATACGCAGTTCGAAAAATTACGCGTGGAATGACAAAACTTCAAATAAAAAAATATCCCATTTGCGATATCCCATTTGGGACTTTTCTTGTTATATGAAGTTTTGTCATTCCGCGCCAAATTTTTCGAACTGCGTATAGGCCCTAAGCCTAAAGTCAAAGGAAATATTTTTAATTTGGGCTTCATGAAGAATTTTTCTTAACTTGATTAAGCAGCCATTATTAAAAATCGTGCAACTTACTGTCTCTCTCTTAGACTCACACTCACACTCGCTATCTCGTTGCCAACAAGCCTTCGTACTTTGTCAACATGCACGCCTTAGCAACATGTTGCCAAGTTGCTTTAGCAACAAGCTTTGCTCTAAGCATACAAATATACAAACTTTATACTATATAAGCTAATTTATGTATGCGTGTGCGGCTATGTATTTGCAATTAAACGTAATTGTTACACTTTTAATGTATTTTAAGCGACACACGAAATTTTAATTTAATTTCAATTTGCGTTTCATGCAAATTAAATCAATCATCAAGTTCTTTTTGTTGTCTATTTATACGTAGTCGTTTTTTTGTTGTTGTTGCTTGCTTAATTTTAAAACTGCTGCCACGCCCACTGCGCCCCATTTTGTGTGTTAAGCGTTTTGTGGGCGATTTGCATAGATACAGATACAGATACAGACAGCTACAGATACAGACAGCAGATACAGATACATTTAAAGTTCGACTTTTGTCTGCAATGAGTGTAATTAAGCATTTTATAGCCGACTGGCGCCAATCAATCAATATAAATTTTCCATTTAAGAATTTATTTACCATATATACAATTAGTACGCCTTATTTAACATTTCTTTATAAACGAGTAATACTTTTTTTTTGTTTAATTTATTTCATAAATAATTTTCTGCTGATTTTGCATGCATTCTGCATGTGCAATAAATAAGTTATGCCTCTTTAAGTCCCAAAAGAAATCAAATCAAATCAAATCAAGCGAAAAAATGCCGCACCAATTAACGTACATTTTTGAATTCAACGAGTGCCAAAGTATTCGTTATACATGATAAATTATTTGAAAAATATGTACGTAGCTGCTAGCCAAAAAAAAAAAAAAAATGCGCTCAATAGTTTCAAAGAAATTCCAACAACAAGATGCGCCCAAAGACTGCAATTGCACAGTGGGCGTGCTGGCATAAATCTTGCTCAAAATTACAAGCATTTGAGCTTTTACAAAGAGTCTAAAGTTCGTTCTTATTTCGAATGCTACTAGATACTACTCTTATGAGCTGAGCAGCTTAGAATCGATTTCGTTTGAAGTACTACATCATAGCTAAAGAAACTTTAGAGCTATAGGCATCAACATTTGTATACCCTTTAAATTGTGTAAAGAATATCGAAAGTTACTTTGGAAGACTGAGTCTGAGCAACTTGAGTTAAACAAGTTTTTTGAAGCTCATCGGCATAGTAAATATCTCTTTTTCACTTGCTTGAAATAATACTGCAAAGTGGGAACATGACATAAAAAATATGCTGCATAAAAATTATCTATGTAGATTTTGTCTGCAGCTTACATTTTCTCTGTAAATATCTGTCAATACTAACAAACAAGCATTGTAAAAATATTTAGTATTTTTTGGTATTTTTCTTAGTATTTTTATTTTAAGGCCCATACGCAGCATGCAAAAATTACGCACGAAAAGTCAAAACTTCATATAAAAAAAAATTCCCTTTTTTGGGATTCTAATTTTTACAAGAATTTTCGCTTCAAGTTTTTAGGTTTTTTTGGCAAGAAACAAGTTCTTATTAAAGGCCCATACGCAGCATGCAAAAATTCCGCACGAAATGTCAAAACTTTATATAAAAAAAAAAATCCCAAAAAAGGGAATTTTTTTTATATGAAGTTTCCCAAAAAAGGGAATTTTTTTATATGAAGTTTTGACATTTCTTGCGGAATATTCATATAAAAAAAATCCCAAAAAAGGGAATTTTTTTTATATGAAGTTTTGACATTTCGGGCGGAATATTCATATAAAAAAAAATCCCAAAAAAGGGCTTTGACATTTCTTGCGGAATAAGAACTTGTTTCTTGCCAAAAAAAAAAAAAAAACAAAAACGAAGCGAAAATTCTTGTAAAAACTGGGAAAAAAAATAATACTAAAAATATTCAAAAAATATCCAGAAAAAAAATATTTTCAACAGTAAACAACAACATTTATATTTAGTAGCATTAACAAACATTTAGACTCGCGTGTGCCTTCGGCTGTCGCTTCGGCTAGCACTTCGCTCATGTTCGTGCGTTCACACGCGTCAAAAGTTCGTTTCGTGCGCGCTCATAGTGCGTACTTGCTTTAAAAGCCCATGAGCTTTGTTTCTTAGTGTATCAACAATTGCAGTCGCTGGCGTCACTGCTTAAACACTCACACACAGAGACACGAAGCCACGGGGGCGGATGCGGGCTCATATTTTAACACCTTGCAGCACGTGTGTGTGAGTGTGCTTGTAGGTGGTTTTATAGGCGGTGTAACCCTAGAAGCTGTTGCTTCCAGTTATTGCATAAATTGTTTTAGCATTTTTTATTTTTTGCAGTATTTTTTTACTTACTTTTTTCTAGTTGCATATTTGTGACAAAGTGCACAACTTGAGCTTAAATTTGAAACAAACCCATTTGGATGCAATGAAAAGTCGGAAGGAATATGAACAACAACTGGATTCCAATTCCGACACGCTCCATAGGAAAGTGGCGGAAAAAATAAAAAAAAAATATATATAACTCACTAACGCTATAAAAAATGCAAATTATATATATACATATATATTTTTATGCTCTTCCAGCATTATTAGACTTAGTATTTAAGTATTATATTAAAATTATTCAAGCAATTTAGTGCCGCGTTAGAGCAGACACCTTGGTTGCCATAATTTATTTATAGAAATGAACAATATTGAGCGTAATTTTCAATACAGTATAAGAAATTTTAAATCGGGTTTGAAGCGCGTTGAGAAGACTTGGTATGCAAATGTAGATAGCGGGGGCAGCGTGGGTGGAGGTTAGCCAGGCTAAGGTTTTTGCTAAATCCTAGAAAAATCAATGTTTCGAGAGGGAAAGTGAATGTGAAGGCAATAATCTGGGCTCAGGATAATCGGCTTTAAAAAACGTCTGTTAACTCATAAAGACAAAAAAAAATTCAGCTCGAAATGTCAAAACTTCATATACAAAAAATTCCCTTTTTTGGGAAATGTCAAAACTTCATATACAAAAAATTCCCTTTTTTGGGATTTTTTTTTTTTTATATGAAGTTTTGACAATTCGTGCGGAATTTTTGCATGCTGCGTATGGGCCTTAAAGTTATAAAATGAAAGCAAATTCTGGGCTTAGATGTATGTGCCTAGTTAACAAAAAAAAAAAATTTTGAAATGTTTTCTAGTTCGGCAATTGGCAGCTTTTGTTTATGGGATTTTGTTTGAGCTTAAGTACTTTGAAAAACGTTTCATGCAAAAACATGCTCAATTTCGGACTACAGCTTAGAGTTCTTTGGAGTCAAGATGGATTCAAATGAAAGAAATGCATGGAATGGGTTTTCTTTTGCAGTAACTATTAAATGCAGTTTCTCAAACTATCTGATAAAATAAGCAACAAACTCGGAATAAACTGTTAGTTTGGCCCTAATTTCTTAAGGACTAGACTGTTATAGTACAACAAGAATTCCTGCTAATAGATTTTGTATTCTTTTTCCTCGTATGGATTCCTCACAAAGAGGTGGGGCACTGCGACCAGAAGATCTTTTGTACCATACCCATAAATTACGGCAAAAGAGTTTCCGCTTTCCGCATGAATAGCAGTAGGTCTTTTGTTGGTATTAAGCTAAGATGAAAGGGACTAGTCCGTTCCTTTCCCAAGTGACCGGCTCTGTCCCATACCAGCGCTGGGCAGCCACAGAGAATATGTCTGGTGGTTTCATCGTCCTCGAGACAGAGTCTGTACTCTGAAGAGTCCGAGAGGCCAATTTTCTGTAGATGGTATCTAATAGTGTGGCTGCCAGTTAGGTATGCTAACAGGAGTTTTAAGTCCGCTCTGCCAAGACCTTTTGTCTTGATCATATCCAGAGGTTTGACAAGCGCTTTTGCTTGACGCAGCCCCGGTAAGGAGAACCAGTATCTCATATGTTCTCCTGCAGCTCATTTGTTTACCATGGTTTTGATTGTGGACCAACCAATACCACAGAAAGGCGCAGGGGCAGTGGTCAGGGTGGAGGCACCCTGTCGTGCTAGATCGTCAGCGTTCGTGTTACCATCCACTCCTGTGTGTCCAGGTGCCCAACATAGCACGACTTTGTTCCGGGAGCACAGGGTTTGGAGGTAATTATGGCATTCTTTAAGCATCCTGAAGGAGATGCTGCATGATGTTAATGCCCTAATAGCAGCTTGGCTATCTGACTAGATACAGATGTTTGCTCCACTAGTTCCCTTGCTAAGGATACTATGGGCGCAGATCTCATAGATCTAATAGATAAACCCTCGTCAATCTGTTCTGTTGGTAAACTTTTCGTAGTGTACAGGCACGGATTCAGACTTTGGTCATAGGGAGTATTTTTCGAAGTGTATCTATCAGTGGTCGCAAAAAGCTATCAACTATCAATCAAACTATCAATGCATTTTTCCAACTTTTAGGGAGTTTCGAACCCGAAACTCTGCCCCTTGGATGCACCACTGTTAGTGTATATTGCTTAGAAATGCAAACAAGCCCCCACCCGTCTGAATAGGCGCTATTTTCCAGGAATCCATATCTTTAAAGCACGCTCTAATAATCAAAAAAAAAAAAGAATAATAAAATAAAAATAATACCAAACCAAAAATAGTTGGGTAGCTTATAATGGGCATACAATTTTGAAGTACATACTTAGTATTATTTACGACGAGTAGTATATTGTCTGGTGTTGGTCAGTGTGTGTTTGTCATTAAGTGTGATAATTTTAATGTTTTTTTTTTAGTACATGCTGTTGTTGTTGTTGTTTTTGTTTCATTTAAATACTACATTTTCGCACGCAAATAAAACTGGCGCCAATAGCCACAACAACAACAAAACTTAAAGGCCGTCCACATAGTTGATAAAGATTTCGCATTTTTAGCGCCACTCGCCACTTATCACGTATACGACTTGGTGGGTGGCGTCAACAACAACAGCGCGAACAACTCGTGTATTATTTAATTAGTTTATTAAGACTGTTAACATTTACTTTGGCTACCATTTAACCCCGCTTTGCCCTCAAGTTTTTTTTTTGGGGTTTTTAGCTATCTTTTTGTTGTCGCCCCATACGCTCGGTCGGTTTCGCGCTAAGATTCACATACTATACATACATATATAAAGATACATTTTTTTTTTTTCTTGTGTGTGTTTTTTTTTTTACGACTGGCGCCAAAAGTTTTAGCATAATTTTAAGACTCAACCAACATAAATGCGCTGTGTTGGGTAATTAAAATATATTAATATTATAACGCGTCTTGGCTACGATTTGCATACGATTTGAGGCGCTGTCTTTGCAAGTTTGCCGCGCATCTAATTAAATGCCAAATATTGCTAATGAAATTACTATAACTTGACAAACTAAATACAAATAACAACAACAACGACAACAACAACGAGAACAACAATGAACAGCAGCTCGTTGACAGACAGACGGACGGACAGACGAACGTACAAATAAATCGACAAAGTAGCCAAATGGATGCTGTCTAGCTTTGGGATCACTTTTTACATTCGTTTTTGTTGTTTTTTTTGTTTTTTTTTTTTTTGTCGTTTCTCGTTCTCTCTGCTCTTAACAATTTGACACTTGTTGGCGCCAGACGTCAACGCCGAGGAGCGCGGATATATTACAGCCAGGGTGGCAGAAGCAGCAGAAGCTGATGTAGCTGAAGAGCAGCCCTAGCAAAGAGTTACCAAGCCCCAACACAGCGCCAAAATGCAATTAACTAGATGACTCTAATGTACGCTGTAAAAGAATTTTAAAAAGTAAAGTCCAGAATAGAATAATAGTTAAAAAAATTTTTTGAAATTTAATTTTCGCCATAAATAGTTCGAATAACTAATTTTTTTTAGACATAAATTTATTTTTAGACATAAATACGAGTATTTTCGAAATTCATAAAGAAAAAAACAAAGCCATTATGAAAGAAATAAACATCTAAAGCAAATTTTTTTGAAAGATTGCTAAACAGATGGGAATGAAGTTTATTTGAAATGAAAATTTTGACATAAATGAGCGAAATGGGGAATTTTCGAACTTGAGTGCGAGTATTTTCGAACTTTATCCAAAAAAAATTGATCAAATGGAAAGAGCAGTTAAAATTGTTCAACTTGGTATTGAAGTTTAAAAAAATTAAATTAAAATTTTCACATAAATGAGCGGAATGGGGAATTTTCGAACTTGAGTGCGAGCATTTTCGAACTTTATCGAAAAAAAACTGCTCGAATTGAAAGAGCCAATTAAATTTTTCAACTTGCGATTGATGTTTAGAAAAAATGTAGTTTTAAATGAAAATTTTTACATAAATGAACGGAATAAGGAATTTTCGGACTTGAGTGCGAGCATTTTCGAACTTCATCCAAAAAAGATTGCTCGATTTGAAAGAGCCATCATAATTTTCCAATTTGCGATTGAAGTTTAAAAAATTTAGTTTGAAATGAAAATGTTGACATTAATGAGGGGAAAGGGGAATTTTCGGACTTGAGTTCGAGTATTTTCGAGCTTCATCCAAAAAAGATTGCTCGAATTGAAAGAGCTATCCAAATTTTTCAACTTGCGATTGAAGTTTAGAAAAAATTTAGTTTGAAATGAAAATGTTGACATAAATGAGCGGAATGGGGAATTTTCGGACTTGAGTGCGAGTATTTTCGAACTTTATCCAAAAAAAATTGATCAAATGGAAAGAGCAGTTAAAATTGTTCAACTTGGTATTGAAGTTTAAAAAAATTAAATTAAAATTTTCACATAAATGAGCGGAATGGGGAATTTTCGAACTTGAGTGCGAATATTTTCGAACTTTAACCAAAAAAGATTGCTCAAATGACATGAGCAGTTAAAATTTTTCAACTTGGCTCTTAAGAAATTTTTAGTATGTTATTTATTTATTTCTTTGACTAAGTTTTCATTTAAAATCAAATTTTTTATACAAATACCGAAAATTTTCGGAATAAATTAACTTGGGTCTTCAGAAAATTTTAGAATGCTATAGGAGTTTAAAAAAAATATTTATTAAAACTGAAACGTATGCCACAGATAGGCGCAATAATGAATTTCGGACTTATTTTCTTATGGATGCCTTTGGGGAATTTAAGGACCGCTGGGAAACGCTCATTATGCCTACTTTCTTTTGACAAGCCTAAGCAGACTTTTGTTTAAAGACTTTAAAAGATATGATCATATTATACATATGTACAAATTTTGAAGAGCTCAAGTCTTTAGTCTCCTAAGCTATAGAAATTTTGTTACCACCGTTTAGTACAGCGACACAAAACTACAGAGTATTTTATAGTCGAACTGTACCGACTGTAGCCATTCCATTTGTTTCTTTCCAAACATTGTCTTAAATATTATTTAATGGGGTCTTACTCGCTTACTTTGTCATCTTACTCGGGATATAACTTGACTGCGAGGGTATGCGAAAGAAAAAAAAAACAAAAACTCAGAACTTTTTTGCATTGCTTTGCTTTAATTTGTAGTTGCCTTTACTTTGTTGTTTTTGTTTAAACTATTTTGTAGTTCGCTTTTCCGTTTTCGTCTTGGTTTTTTTTTTCAACTGAATTTTTGTATTTTTTTTTCGTATTTTTTTTGCATTTGTAATTTAAAACGGTGTGCGGCAGGCCTGCCGGAAGCGCATTGCGCTTTGAATGAACGCGGCGCCAGCCAGTCAACTGACTCTGAGTAGGATGAGGCGACACACACACACACACACACACACACACCAACACACAGCTAAACAGCTAGAGAGAGACAGTGAGAGAGTGAGGAGAGCGACTAGCGCCAAGCACTGAGCTTTGCTGCCCACCCGAAAAAAAATACCAAAAAAATTAATAGCAAGCTATGCAAAGTTTTTATACACTATAAATTACAAGCTGAGCAAGAAGAACTCTGAGAGCGAAGAGAAGTCAAGTTGTTGGGATTGGAACCAAGGCGTTAACCTTAACTTTTTCTAGACCCATAGCCCGAACTCTCTTTTTGAGAATTTTATGCAAATAATCCAACACTTTCAAACAGTGGCGGATCCACGGGGTTGGTTTTCGGGTCCGGACCCTTTTGCGTGTTCTAATATATATGCACTTCGAAATGAAGAACCCCCCTCCAAGAACAAATCCTAGATTTCAAACTAACGTATCTCCAAGCAAATCACTTTTAGTTTATTGCAAATAAACTTTTTATATAAGCTGAATTTATGCAAAGTTAGTCAAACTCTCTTTTTATTTGAGATAAACTATTGTTTGCTGCAAAATTATTTAAATTAACTTATTATATATTGCATATAATATTTTTAAGAGCTTTTAATTTTTCTTATATGCAAATAAGCGTTTTTTATGCAAAAAAAGTTCAAAGTTGGTTTTTTTTTTTGTCAATTTATCATGCGCTGCTTGAAACACTTTTAGCTGAAAAAAGTTGATTGTTATTTAAATAAGCGCTTTCTCTGCAAAAAATCGAAATAGGAATAAATAGTTGATATTTCTGGCAATGAGCAATTTTTTAGCAAATAATTGCTTAAATGCAAATAATTCAATTTTGATATTACATTCTTAGCACTAGCTCTTGCGCTTAGGCGATTATTTAGCAAATATGCGTTTTAAAAGCAAAAACTACGCAATGTTGCAAATAATCGCTTACTAAGCAAACTTAACTAGTAAAGACATTTATCAGCTCTCTGCAACAACTTTTCTTTTGTTTAAGATCTCGAACATTGCATTAGTTCAACTTTTTTCTACATTTACTTTATGTTACAAAACGTCTTAGAGTAGCCATAATGCCCGAGTAAAGTTAGTGTATACTTGGTTCGTAGCAGCAAGAAACCTCAAAACGAAATGAAATTGTTTGCCAAGGCGCTGGTAAACTAATAAGCAATAAGTTGCTGTCATTGCATTGAACTGGGAACTGGGAACTGGGAACCGGGGAGCTGCTGGGGATCAGCTGGGTACCAACTGGGGACTGACTGCCTGTGAGTGAAAAAGTGGGCAGAATGCAGCGCTGGATAGGACTTGCCGGGAATCTGATTAAGTTTTACCCACGCATAATAATATTAAAAAAAGTTTCCGGCTTGCCTGCTGTCAGCTAACAGCTGTTAAGTCATGTGGGCGTGTCTATTTAATACATAATACTACATTATCATTATTATTATTATTATAATTATGCCATTTAATTGAATTATACTTATTATAACTTTTTGACATTGCAACGTTTTGTCGCTACTGCTTCGTTTATGCACTCAAATATATAGTAAGGAACTATGTACATAAATAAGTACTTATATACTATGCCCACTTGCATACATATATGTACCTATGTATCAGCACTATGTATATGGGCAATTGCATTCGTCTGGCGCCAGCGGCAAAAGCTAAAATAAGCGAATAAAGCGATTAAGCAAAACAAATAAAGCAATTGAGGAAAAGGCAATGCGCAACAACAACAACAACAATAATAACAGAACAACAAAATATACATATAGGTAATAATAATAATAAACAACAACAAACATTAATAGCAACAAAATTGCAGCTCAATAGTAAACAAATCAGTCTTAATAATAAATAAAACAAAAACAACAAAAACAAAAATAAAAGGCATTAAGTGCGCGCCCAAAGAAGGCAGACGTCATCAAAACTATCAGCAACATCATCATCAGCATCATCAGCATCATTGAGTCATTTACACTGAGCGAAAAACATGGCATGCAAAACTTTGATTTAGAGATTGTGAGAAGCAATCGAAACTCGAGATAGTATATTTCTACGATTTACAGCCCTGCCTCAAATCTTCCCATATCTAAGAAAAAATGTTCTATCTTTAAGCGACAACGATTTCAATTTTCAACAAATATCTCTAAGACCGAAAGTTTTTGCAAAAAATGCTTAAATCTTATCCCAAGTCTTAATTGTCTAGAAATTTCTAACGCTACTGAACAAAATAAGAGCATTTGATGCGCTCCTAAAGAAGGCAGACGTCATCAAAGCTATCAGCATCATCTGAATCATTGAGCCATTTATACAGAGCGAAAAAAATGGTTCGCAAAACTTTGAATAAGAGAATCAGGATGGCCTATTGTTAAGATTTACAGCCCTGCCTCAAATCTTTCCATGTTTAAGGCCCATACGCAGCATGCAAAAATTCCGCACGATATGTCAAAACTTCACATAAAAAAAATTCCCTTTTTTGGGATTTTTTGTGGGGGGAAAATTCCCTTTTTTGGGATTTTTTTTATATGAATTTTTGACATTTCGTGCGGAATTTTTGCATGCTGCGTATGTGCCTTTCAGAAAAAATCTTCTATCTGTAAGTGACACCGATTTGAATAAAACAAATATCTCTAAAATCCAAAGTTTTTGCAAAAAATGCTTAAATCTTGTCCCAAGTCTTAATTGTCTAGAAATTTCTAACACTTTACAGAACAACAAAAATTTTAAATCTAAATTTTTAGCTTTGTTTAAAATAGAGTTCTCCCTAAAGGCCCATACGCAAAAAAAGTCCCAAATGATGGGAAATTTGTTTTTTTATGAAGTTTTGACATTTCGTGCGGAATTTTCGCATGCTGCGTATGGGACTTAAAGTTTAAATTTTTGCTCAATATCTTGTAGTTCGACACAAAATTAAAAAATTTTTACTTCAAACTTAATTATTCAGTAATTTTTAGCACTACGAGCAACTTTTGGTTTAGTTAAAAAGCGAGTGCAATGTCTTTAAGAACGAGCAGTTTTACAAAAATTGCTAAAATGTCTAAAAATTTCGGGCCCACACGTGATAAAAAATTTCTAGCCCATATTTTTGTGCTTAATTTAATCATTTTTATTACTAGTTAACTAAATTTCTCTCAGTGTATTGCCAAGCAATCCATTGCTAAATTAAGCTCTTCTAAATATCGTGTAACTTATGGTTTTTGTTTTTCCCCAATTTCCATTGCAGTTACGGAATGTCAATTTGGAAAAGTACTTCGAGAACTTGGTTCCACCTGGTATGCGGATCTGGGACCACCATTTGGCGTCATGTATTGCATCAAATGTGAATGTGTAGCGGTAAGTTATAAAAAATAGTATATAATATACATATGTAGTTGATAAAGCCTAGTGAAATGGGAGTCAGCTTCAGCCAAAAATTTATCATATAGGCCTTTAAGCATTAGAGGATGGTTTGGAATGTACGAAATATTGCGTTATTAGTCATATTTCTGCATGGGATATAGATGCTCCTCTTCAGGAATTGCGAGCTTGTCGTGATGAAGGGGCTCAGTAAATGCAAGGATCCTGAGAGCGATGCCGGCGATAGCGAAGCTACTTGTAGGGCTTCCCAAGCCGGAAGAATTGTCAGTTGAGTGTTGTAGCTGAAAATTGTTAAGTAGAGACCCGTTCGAAATTTAAATATTTTAAATTTGTTTTACAAAATCGACGTACATTTTAGAATAAAGCTCAGATTCTGCATTATAGCAAATGTTATGATGGTAGCCTAGGGTACAGTTTGAGAGTGATTGAGAGGCAGTCGAAATCTTTAAAATTGGTTTTAAGAAAATCTTTGAAATCCAAAGCAGTTTTAAATCCATGTCCTGGGCTACTGCGAGCGTATTGAAAGCCATCAAACAGAAACTCTCTCTGAAAACGAAATCTTTTAAGTTTATAATGCAGACAACTCTCTATTTTGGAATGTAGCCCTGAAACTACATCAATAGAATTGTTGTAATGATCATCTAAGGGCAGATGATCTCATAAAAACTAAATCTTTTAAACTTATTTTATGGAAACCAAATCAAAAGCATTTTTAGACTCTTTACAATGGGATATCAGGAGCGAGAGATTGAAAACTCCTCCAAAACGAACCTTTTAATTTCAGACTCTTTACCATGCGATATCTAGAGGAACGGATTGGGAACTCCTCCAAAAACGAAATCTTTTAAATTTATAATAGAGACTCTTCTCAATTTTAGAATGTAGTCCAGAATTTACATCAATAGAATTGTTGTAATGGTCATCTAAGGGTAGAAACTGACGCTGACAGATGATCTCATAAAAACTAAATCTTTTATAGAAACCAAATCAAAATCATTTTGAGACTCTTTACTATGGGATATTTAGAGGGAGAGATTGGAAATTCAAAAACGAAATCTTTTAAATTTAAAATAGAGACAATTCTCTATTTAAGAATGGATTGTCATCTTCGGGTAGAGACTGACACTGACAGCTGACCTCCAAAAACCAAATCTTTTAAATTTATTTTATGGAAACCAAATCAAAACCAATTTCAGACTCTTTACTGTGGGATATCTAGAGGGAGAGATTGGGAACTCCTCCAAAAACGAAATCTTTTAAATTTAAAATAGAGACTCTTCTCTATTTTAGAATGTAGCTCAGAATCTACTTCAGAAGAATTGTTGTAATGGTCATCTAAGGGTAGAAACTGACGCTGACAGATGATCTCATAAAAAGTAAATCTTTTATGGAACCAAACCAAAATCATGTTTAGTCTCTTTACTATGGGATATCTAGAGAGAGAGATTGGGAACTCCTCCAAAAACGAAATCTTTTAAATTTGAAATAGAGACTCTTCTCTATTTTAGAATGTAGCTCAGAATCTACTTCAGAAGAATTGTTGTAATGGTCATCTATGGGTAGAAACTGACACTGACTCTTAGACTCTTTACTATGTGATATCTAGAGTAACAGATTCGGAACTCCTCCAAAAACGAAATCTTTTAAATTTATAATAGAGACTCTTCTTTATTTTAGAATGTAGCCCAGAATCTACATCAGAAGAATTGTTATAATGTGCATCTTTGGATATACTGATAGAGAACCGCTGCAAAAACGAAATCTTGTAGATTTATTGTACAAAACCCGTCGTAAATAGCTAAACGTTCTAAGAGACAACTCTCTCTCTCTCCAGAATCTACAGCAGAAGAATTGTAAAAATGTATATCTCTTTTAGAAAAGTTTCTAAAGCTGTTTAATAGCAAGCCAATATGCCGTAGGGCTTATGTTTTATAAAATTTCTTGCAACAAGATACATAAATACCATAAGAAAATTCGCCTACAATGAGCTACTATATGATAGTATGTGTGCATGTGCCTATGTGTTTTGGATGGAAAAACAAATTGAGTCAAGTCCGGGGCGCTCATAGAGCAACTAATTGACTAATGACTACCGGACATTTCAACAACATTGTGCGACAGCAACGACACCAACAAACATGATGATAAAATGATACAACATTTCCCAAAATCCGAAATTGGCAAAAAAAAAAACAAAAAACTAGAGGAAAATGTTTAGATAGTCTAAGGAAAAAATATGCAGAGACGCATAATTTATAGCATTTTTATGCATGATTAATATTGATTTTAAAGGTCTTCTATTACGTGCAACAAAACTATGTAGTATATAGTAGAAAGAGCGAGCTAGATTGCCAGACTGCGCGTTAGAATGGGATGGCGTTGGTCTCCAAACGTCAGCAGCAAAAAATTACGCAAAATATATTTTATTTTTTTTTTTGTGTTTGCATTGAAAACAATTGAAACTAATAACAAACAAAATATTTAACTTAGCGAGAGAGCGCTGAGATTTAAAAAACAAAAAAAATATACATACGTCTCTTTTGTGTCCTCCAAGAACAACAAATGCAGCATATAATATATTATATACTATGTATGAGCACTTACGACATATATATGGATAGAAAAAGAGGCAAACGAAAATTAATTGATGCCATAAAGTCTTTGCTTATTTTTTTTATATATATATATATTTTTTTTGTCTTGGTATTTTTTCTGATTTTTTTTTTGTATTTTTTTTTTGCTCTTACGCGTCTGCTGCTGGCCAGACACAACGCAAATACTGAAAAATATAAGGCATACGCACACACAGATACATAGCACACACACACACATAGCATATAGTGCATGTATGGGTCATTCTTTTACAAACCAAACTCGAGTTAGGACTTTGAAAGGCGGCCTCGATAGTTTAGCGGCAGTGCACTAGACTATCATCCCAGAGGTTGTGGGTTCGAATCCCGTAAAGCAGCATGGTCCTGCACTTTCCACTTTTCCTGTTCCCTTAATTTTTCTTGTCTTTTCTATATCCTAAGCACTTACTCCCATTGTCGGTATCACAATGGGCCTATTCTTGGCCTGAGTGAGTTGGGACGCTAAGTCCCAACCTACTTACCTACCTAGGACTTTGAAAATTTTGATCCGAAACTTTTTGTAAATATCACAGATCAAAATGGTTTAGTTGTTGGAAAGCTTTGGGTCATTTCCGAAGTAATTTGTTGCGTAGAATCCGAATCCGGGGTCAGAATTGGCTTATCAAGTCAGGATAGAGAAGAGAGAAGGGATATTTGAGGTTATTTATCCGAAAAACGGTGTCTTTTCCTACTTTTGAAGTTATGTACAGGCTGCAAAATTCTATATGAATGGCTCAACTGCCAAATCGATTAACTCCACTTTTTGAATTTTGCGAAATTTAAAAGTCAAAGTACTTGGGGATCATCCATAAACTACGTGACGCTGATTTTCGTCAAAATAGACCCCTCCCCTCCCCTCCCCCTTGTGATACAGTGACGGAATATTTTTG
This sequence comes from Chymomyza costata, assembly GCA_018150985.1. Taxonomy (NCBI): domain Eukaryota; kingdom Metazoa; phylum Arthropoda; class Insecta; order Diptera; family Drosophilidae; genus Chymomyza; species Chymomyza costata. Next base: position 1,840,977 of record JAECWU010000127.1, on the reverse strand, counting down.
AAGGTTTTCCATATGATAGTGACGCTTCGCCTGACTCCCCCAGCCCCTGGAGCGTCACGTAGCTTATGGATGATCCCTTGATAGGTGACAAATTTTCATAATAACAATCCCCAAAAAATGAAAAAATGAAAAATAAAAGACAAAAGACACTGAATAATAATTAATTTATTTCTCATTTTTCTCAACTGTTTGTTTTATGGAGTTAATCGATTTGGCTTGGGAACCATTTACATAGGGATATATTTTTTTTTTTCAACAATATCTTGTGCTTCACTTTAGTTGTGTGCAAAGAAAGTATTTATTCGCAAATAATAATTATGAGATTTATCACTTTTAATTTAAAAAAAATAAAATTAAATTAAATTTTTATTTTTTTTTTAAACCAAAAATAGAAATTTTCATACATATATAACAATTTTTATTTAAGAATCTAAAAAAATAGCTCTTATTTTTCAATTCTATAAAATAGTTATGATTAAGCTAAATCTGACAAATTATTTTATTATTAAATACAAAATATGCCTTGTTCATGATTTTTAAATTTAAAGAACTTTTAAAAAATATATCAAAAAGCCAAAAACTCGTTCGGCTTGCAATAGAAGCACCCATAAGCGGCATATGGTAAATAGTTGTTGCTATCAAGCGCATATTAAGTATACGCCTGGCTGGCGGCATACATTGAAATAACCTAAAAAAAGGGGGAAAAAAAAAGAACAAAAAATATTGCTTAAGAAAACAATTATACTACCTGACATTTTTATCATCTCTTCACCTTTTTATGGCCTCCAAGAGCAGCATATAATAAAAAATCATGCACGTAGTATATAATATACATATATATTTACTAGTAGCAGAGAACACAGTGCTGTGAAATGTCAATGCATAAAAGTCATTTTTTAATTAATTAAATATAATTTATGTTTACTGCAAAGCACACACACACACGCACACGCACACAAATACTAGACGCTACTTTTGTACTATTTAATAGCAAAGATGATTCCAAAAGTTATAGCAGAAGCTGAGCGGGGGTATACAACACACTAATAATAATAATAATAATAATAACAAGTATATTATTAACAAGCTAGCAAATTTCGCAGGGCCAACTGACGACGATGACTGCGGTGTATTAAAAAAATATAAAAAGCGAAAAAAAAAAATATATATATTGATAATAAAAACATCAAAAAGACTGAAATGAGGCGACTGCAAAATTGACACAAGAAACGAAGAAACTGAAGCAAATGAATATCATAAAATTATAAATACAACATACTATAGATGAATATAAGTAGTATATATATATATATACACGTAGTATATTTAAATATACAATATTAAAAGATTTTGTCTAAAAAAAAAAAAAAATACAAGCGACTAGCGCAAAATAAATAGCAAAAAAAAAACGAAAGAAAACAATATAAAATGCAAAAATCATTTAATCATTGTAATTATTAAAAGATTGCGTCGAAAGCATTTTACACTGGCAACGCTGTGGCGTCTGTATGGCAATGCTGCTTAGTGGCATTGTAGCCATTTTTTTTTCGCGGATTGGCAACTCTGCAGCTTTGCTGATTCTTTTTCAACTTCTTGCAACTTATTTAATTTTTAAATTACAAACAGCGTTGCCAGACTGTTAATAATATCTAGCTATCTATAAAACAAAGTAAAGTTAGTTGCAACCAAAGAGTATATATTAATGAGAGGCGGTCGTTGGCATTTGCGTGCCCTCGAATTTTGAGCCAGAATTCCGGAATGTTAGAGTCATGTTAGCTGGTTGTGTTTGCATATGGGTAAAGAGGATGGGAACAAAACCGAGAGACACTGTCTGCACTGCTCTAACATACACATACACATGTTGCCTGCAAAATAAATGTTAGCCAGCACAACTTAACAGCCTAGAACGACGGCGCTCGGTTTTTGTATGCGTTACTCTTTTAACCAGTACGGAGACGTATCCAACAAGCCATAGATCATCAAAATCGATGTGAAGCAGCAGGGTTCTGACCGTAAGTTATAAGCTCAAAGTCAGTCCTGACAACTCTGCTCGCAGTGACAGGTCACTCTTAAATAGGCCGCCTCTAATCTGAAGAACAGACGCCTTTTGCAGCCGCTCATTCTGAATACAGACGCTACGTTTTGGCTCGATTTATAGCTTGTATTAATTCGAGCTATCGGAATTGACACCAAAGTCTGGAATCGAACGTTTTTGCATGACTCCTTCACAGTTCCCAAAATAATGTAAAAAATTGTAAAAATTGGGTCATCACTAGTGCTGGAGAAAACATCGATGTTATATCGATGCATCGATGTATCGAAATTTGAAATATGTATATATCGATGTTGGCCAACAGAGATGTTTCTCCAGCACTTCAGCACTCACCAAATGGGTGTTTAGTATTGCCGAAGAAACATCTCTGTAGGCCAACATCGATATATAGAGATTTTAAATTTCGATACAACGATGCATCGATATAAAATCGATGTTTTCTCCAGCACTAGTCAACACAAAAAGATATCACATTTATTATAACGCACATAAATATATTTGGAGTTGCCAGACTTGTTAATTCGTACTTAGCAACAAACAGCATTGCCAGCTATAAAAAAATAAAACAAAAAATTAAGTTGCATTTTAAGTGCTTAAAAAAAGTTGTCATCAATCAGCTGCTTAGAAACTTAAGCTAGATAACTGAAAACCTTAGGCCTTATGCTTAAATTATATTTTAATTTATCTTTTTTATTTATTTTTTTTTTGTTTTTTTGCAGATACCAAAAAAGCGTCGCATTGTTGCACGCGTTCAATGTCGCAATATTAAAAATGAATGTCCGCCGGCAAAATGCGATGATCCCATATCGTTGCCCGGTAAATGCTGCAAGACATGTCCGGGTGAACACAATGGTAAGTGCCCACACAACTCATATACCCAGCCTAACTAGCTACATATAAACATATACAAATATCCATCCAATGTTTGACAACAACAAGATACAAAAAATATTTTAAAAAATAATAAAAGCATGCCAAACTTATGCGTCACATTGGTATCCCAAAAGATTCCTGACAAGTGCAAACAGTCGGTCCAACAAAAAAAAAAAAAAAAAATATATATATATATATATAGGTACGATGATTATAAATTTTGAAAATGTTTCAATATTTTGACATTTTTGCAATTGTTGTTACGCTCAATCAAAAATACGAGCAGCAAAGGATTATGCGCTGCGCCAGATATTTAGATACTCGAGATACTTGAATATACTCGGATATACTCATAGCCGAGCTGATACTTACTCATAGTTGATGATAGCCAGCCGCCAAACAGCCTGCTATAAAACAGTAGAAGCTTGTAAAATTCAAAAACATTTCTTTTGCACACACACACACACACAGAGGCGAGTGTATCTTGTAGATAAATCTAGTTATATATGTTTTATATGAATAATTAAGCGTTCGGTCATCGCAGCTGTATAACACTTCTCAGTAGCCAAGCGAGCATAAAAAAAAGCAGCCAGACCCAATATATTTATTCTTATTATTATTTTTTTTTGTTTTTGACTGGGCGGCAGATCTAGGCGATCTGTGGGAATCAGTGGGATCTGTTTGCTGACATGAAATGGTCTTGGTCTCGTCTTCGACGACGTCCAACTTGCTTGTATCTGTAGCTGTATCTGTATCTGTATCTGTAGCTAGCAGCGGCGGCGGCAAAGCAAGCACGTAAATTGTTTATGAAAAATTACTTGGCCCGAAATGAAGGTCAACGCTACGCAATTTATATTTATTTTTTATGCCGCTTGTCGCTGTCCCCATGTGCCATAATATCGTATATTAGTATTTGTTTCTCCTTTATCTCATTATGTTTATATGTATGGCGTTTGGTTTACTTTTCTTTTCGTCTTGCATTTATTTATTGTATGTTTGGGCCCATGGATTCAAAACGTAGCTAGTTTGGGAAATTTTGAGCTATAGACTCGCATAGAATTGAAAAAAAAAATGCCTAAAAATTTTTTCGTCTAACATAAGGCAGTGCGAAGTAACAGTTTTCCATCGCTCAAAGCCAGATGCTTAAACTTGGCCTAGTGAAATTTTGCACAGTGGTTGCGCTCGAACTGGACGAGCAGTTTCCTGAAATATAGCCAAATCGCTTAAAAACTGTAGCAGTTTTTTAAAGAGCCTAACCAGTGACTATGCCTATGACTATGACTGTGACTGTCTCAAGGAAAATGTTGTTGTTTATTGGTTCGTTGTCAGTTGGTTTTTTGTTTTAACATAAATTCAATTTCTTTTTATTTTAGCTATTTAAAATATAAAAACAAAATGCAAAAAAAAAAATAAATACGAAAAAAATTATTGTCATTTTTTATGGCATACAATATGATAGAACGAACAGCCAGCGACTGTGACTAGACATAGATACTTATGTGGTGTGTGTGCGGGTGTGTGTTTGTGATTTAATGTATTGTACATATGTTGTATGTATATTTAGCGCTATTTTATTTATTATGCTTTAAAACATGAACATGAAAGCAACAACTACAACAAAAACAAAATGTATGCCATGCTATCAAAGTTTTGACTCTCTAGTACATACAACATATATGTATCTATAAATCTTACTAAGTATCTGCATCTATGTGTATCGGTGTGTGTGTGTGTGTGTGGAATGAGTTGTGTCTGACTGATTCAGTCGCAATGCTTTGGCTAATTTTCTGCATGAATTGAATTCATAATTAGAAAAGTTATGAGCTGGGCATAAAAAATGCGCAAAATGGAACAAGTAAAAAATACTTGAACGAAACTCTCAGTGTATTTGTATCTGTATCCCTGTATATCTGTATGTGTGTGTATCTATGTGTGTGACATTTTTCACATAATCAACTGACTTACTGAATTCCTGCAGTTGCTCTTGCTGGCGCTGTTGCTGTGTGGCATAAGCCGCATGCCACATGCCGCATGCCGCAGCGCCTGCTGCAACTTTAGGCCACTGCCAGCAAACTGGTTGCAACTGCTGCAACTACTGCACATCATTAGTTTCCGTTTTGCGGCAATTTCTCATTTTATGCAGCACGACAAGGCAAGGCGGCACACTTACTTGCAACATGCCTAACCAATGCACAGCCAAACGTTGACCTTTGGCGTTGCCACCCACTGCCATCATTTGTCAGCTAAACTTTGACAGACCGGCAACGCCAAAAAAAAAAATCCAAAAACATTTGATAATTTCACTTTTAACTTAGTATTAAAGCATTTGTTGTTTTTGTTTTTTTTTTAACTCTGTCCTAATCGTTGTTGCAACGCGGTTGTTGCCGCTGCTGTTGTTGCAACTTCAATTGCAGCAACTTGGCTTTGTTGTTGTTGTTGTATTGGTTGGCCAACTCGTTTGCCATAAATAGTTAGAAGGCACGGGCGCGGCTTTGCATGGCTTGACTTGGCCCGGCCCGGCCCGGCCCGGCTTGGCTCGACTTGGCCTGACTTGACTTGGTTTGACTTTGGTTGGTCTCACGCAGCCACAGCCGCTGCTGCAGCTATTGTAAAAATATTTTTCAGCAACAACACCAACAACAACAACAAAGTCAACAGCGACGACGACAACAACGGCCATGGCCACAACAACATTTGCTTTTGATTTTCCAAAGTTATTTTTTGCCTAACTTGGTTATGTGCTATAGTGCGCTACACTGCAAGAAAAAAATGCAAGTTGATTTGCATTCAATACTTTGCACGTCTATTACATTAGCAGAGGGGTTCTTTAAGTGTTTTTATGCAAAAAGAAGTACAAAACGAAATGTTTATAACAGTGGCGGATCCACGGGGGTCCGGACAATCCCCCCAAACGTTGGCAAAATGGTTTGAAAGTCTTTTGCGAGTTCTGATATATATACACTTCGAGGTGAAGAAATCCTAGATCCGCACCTGGCTTATAATATTATGAGAAAAAGATTTTACTAAAATGTTTCCATATTTTCTCAATGTCAATCCATCGATTTCCATACTTACAGTCACGTCTGGAAATTCAAAATTTCAAACACTTTCTTTTCGCTTATGGTATTCTGTATGTCGTAGTTCCAAAATTATCATATAAGTGATATAATATGATATGATAGAAATGTGAGCTAATTAGGTCCTGTCCACTCTCAACAAGTGATCCAAGCAGTGTTACGATATTCGAATTTTCGATCAACTTTATACCTTACCATAAAATTCCCAGCTAAAACTTCACAAAAGTAAATAATATAATTTATCTGGCTTATTGATTTAAAAAACTTTTGGCATTTTTTTTGCATGAATTATTTTCTCGGTATTTCTTAAAAGTATTTTTATCAAAAAATTCAGCTACACTTGTTAAATTTTTCTTTTTTATCCAGAAAGAGATAACAGGCCATCAAGAGTCCGCAAACTATTTTTTAGCTTAAAACAATTTTGAAATTATTTATTTTTATTTATACTTATATATATTTAATGAGGCGGCCTCGATAGCCTCATAGGCATTGCACTAGACCAGTGGTGGGCAGTCTCTCAATTTGCATAACTCGCGAGGCTATTGCACCAAAATCTGCCGCAGCGCAGTCGGCTCATGCACGGTCCAAGTGTGTGAAATCTCTCACTCGTTTTTGCTTGATTGCGGTTCTTTCTCTCTCGTGCGCTTTTGCTTACTGCGCTGTTTACTCACACAAAGAAATGTTTGTTTGTATGAGTTTTGCCCATCACTGCACTAGACTATCATCCCAGAGTTTGTGGGTGGTTCGAATCCCACGTAAAGCCATGGTCCTGCACTTTTCACTTTTCCTATTCCCCAAATTTTTCCTGCCTATTCTATATCCTTATCACTGACTCCCACTATCGGTATCACAATGGGCCTATTCTTGGCCTAAGTGAGTTGCGACGATAAGTTCCAACTGCCGCCCTAACCTACCTACCTATCTACCTATATATTTAATTAATTTAATTATTTTATTTTGTAACAGTCGAAAACTCAGCTTCTGAGTTTGTCTGCGAAAACTGACTAGCTGATTTTTTGCAGTGTACGTTTTTTGTCTTTTTGCGCTGCGCATCGGCTGCATAGTTGCCGCTCTCGCGCTCTTTTGGCTTGCGCTCTCTCGCGCTCTGTCGTGCTCTCTGCTGCTGCTGCCCATCAATATCCTGGCCTTATAAACATAAATGTTGCCAACGCGCATTTGGCGCGTCAACTTGTCAGCCATAGTACAAACACACACACACACTCACACACACACACACACACACACACACACACTCTTACAATTGCTTCGTTAAAAGTCCATTTTTGGAGCAAGTCATGCAGAGTCATCTTGCAACTTCTTGTTGCTCTTCAGCCATCTCTTCCACACGAGAACGAACCATTAATTTATGCATTTTTTCGTTATTTCTTATAATGACATAACTCGAGCATTTTAACGCTTATTAAATTATCTCGTTTAGTTGCATTTCATAATGACGACGACACACAGTTGCTCCTTCTGCGGCTCCTCACGGGACCACGGGCGGTCCATCCAAATGCGCTACCAAATCATCATTAAGCAACTACCAAAAACAAAAACCGAAACGAAACAAAACAAAAAAGCAAAAGAAGACAATAATAAGCTGATAAAAGAAAAGGTAGTTAGTTAGTTTAGAAGAAGATAGCAAGCAGCAGTAGAAGGCAAACGAGCAATAAAATTTAATGCATAAGGAATGAAAGCATTAAGTGTTCCCAGCCCATCTTTGGGTACCTAAACAGGCTACGTCTCTACGTGCCAGCGTCCATTAAGTTGACAATTCCAATTGATGACATCTTTTGTGGTCACTGTGGCCTGGTTTGCTGACAATTAAGGCCTTTTGCGCCGCCATCTCGCATACCAGAACTACGTTTTGGCTTGGCTTGGCTTGGGCTCTTACCACACATTATAAGGATAGATATTTATCGTAAGGCGTGAGCGTTTAACAATAAAATTTTCAACTTTATCTGTGCATCATCATCATCATCAACATCAACAGATCAAACGTAACGCTAGCTAGGGCGGGGAGGGGAACACACACGCAGGGAAACATGTTAATAGTAGGAACGCTTTTGAGAATTTTCCGCTGTCGAAATAGTTACTTTGAAAAAGTTTTTGTTAATGAGCTCAGCTCAAACTCAGCTGAGCTCAAGCGAGCTGAGCTGCTTGTTTGGTTGCTTACCAGGTTTGGCTGCTGAGATTCTTTACTGGAGCCGCCGCATACCAAAGCGCTGAATCAATGCCGTAGCCAAAGGTGTCGTTTGTCTTTGGCTTTGTCGGCAACGTCAGCAACGTCATGATGAGCAACGTGTCGTCGTCTTTGTGAGCACGAAAACTCATTTATCTTGGCTTAAACAAAATACAAAAAACAACAACAACAACAACAAATGTGTAGAAGAATACAAAATACAAAATAAAAGTAAATTCATTCATCTGCAAGCCAAAAGCCCAGGCCGGGCACACAGGGCACAGGGCCAGTCAAGGGCATATACTGCGCTGCTGCTGCTGCTGCTGCGTCTGTCCGATTCTATCTGTCCGATTGCTGCCAATAAGCAAAGAATGCACAAAACGCGTCAAATTGAAAAGAAATAAAACGAAACGAAAAAAGCAAGAAAACTGGATAAGCAGCCGAATGCGCAATGCGTTGCGCAGCGTTCCCGGCCAGGCCCCGGTCAGAAGTGGCTCGTATTAAGATCAAGCGATAAGATCGGACAGCCTTAAACACTACGAACGCAAAATGAATCGACCCGAACCGTACATCAGCTTCAGCAGCCCGCGCGCTTACCTCAATAAAATGCTATTCAAGGTGTCAGATTTGTCGCCCTTCATTATGCGCGCCCGTTGTGCTCCCTAGCCCCCGCCGCTCCAGGCTCGTCATCACGGGCCACACTCAAAAGTTTTGTGCGGCGGCTTACCAACAATAAGCGAAATACCAATGCCTGTTGCCAACAGGCAGTCCGTCTGCTTGTCGTTCCCTCTTCTCGTTTTTTGTTATAATCAGCTTTATGCGATCTGGCAGCCTGCCTGGCTGGTTAACTGACGCGTCTGACCGCCATCGCCATTGCCATCGCCACCTCAGGCCCGATTCAAGCGACCGATCGACCGACCGACCGACCGACGGACACACCAGAACTATGGTATGCCTGATTGGCTTCTAACGAACTCAGCCGGTGATTTATGTTTTTCCTTAGCTGCCTGCGTTCGTCAATCAATGCTTAGCGGAAATGTCGTTGTCGTTGTCATAGTCGTAGTCCACCTACTTTCACGCCAGTAAATGACCATGTCATAGCCAACACATAACGCCCAGTGTGTGTTATACCATTGTGTGTCCATTTCTAGGAACTTTAATTTGGCTGTAGGTTCCCAGTTAGTCCAGTACCTGCTCAAACTCAATTTATGAACGATTAATGAATGCCACACAAAACGGGCCCCTAGAGTATTAGTGGTCGGTCGGTCGGTCGCTCGGTCGGTCTTACCTGCGTGAGAGAGATCCTAAGCCCAAAATGCTCATTCATGCACATTTTCATTCACAACTCACACACACACACACACACGGGCTATTGTGACGTAGAACGGCTGCTTTGAAGCGCACACACACAGGTGTGCGGTGTGCGCTGCGCGGTGCGCTCTCTTATCTAAATTCCATTTAAACATTGTCAGTTTTAACAAAATGCCGGCACTCTCTTTTGTCTACTCCGTTTGTTATAGTTTTAGCTCTAGTTTTTGTTAATCTTGCTCTACATTGTCTCTAACTTGTTGTTTTCTATTTTTTTGTTTTTTTTCAGATACGGATGTAGCTCTGGATGTGCCCGTGCCAAATGAGGAAGAGGAGCGCAACATGAAACGTGAGTAAACCTTTATAAAGTACCTACCAAGCAAACTGTCAAAAGATCTTAAAGCCAAAAGCTTGAGATACACAACCCCTACCCTACGACGAATCTCAAGGATTTCGCTACAAAGTACCCGCACATTTTCTTTCACAGATTACGCTGCGCTGCTTACCGGCCGCACATCCTATTTCCTCAAAGGCGAGGAAATGAAATCCATGTACACCACTTACAATCCACAGAATGTGGTCGCCACCGGCCGCTTTCTCTTTCACAAGAAGAACCTCTACTACTCCTTCTACACGTCGGCGCGCATAGGCCGACCACGTGCCATACAATTTGTCGATGACTCTGGCGTTATACTCGAGGAGCATCAGCTGGAGACCACATTAAGCGGCACATTGAGTGTCTATCAGAATGCCACCGGCAAGATATGCGGCGTCTGGCGACGCGTTCCACGTGACTATAAGCGCATCCTGCGCGATGATCGTTTGCATGTGGTACTACTTTGGGGCAACAAGCAGCAGGCGGAGCTAGCTTTGGCCGGCAAAATAGCTAAGTACACGGCGCTACAAACAGAACTGTTTAGCTCGTTGCTGGAGCCACCTAACTATGTGGGCGCCAAGCCGGATGCTCAATTGGCTGGTGCAGGTGGCACAGCCATAGTGTCTACCAGCAGCGGTGCCGCTTCGTCCATGCACTTGACCTTGGTCTTTAATGGTGTATTCAGCGCTGAAGAGTATGCTGATGTGCCGCTTAATGTGCGCATTGAGCTGCCCGAACGCAAGGAGATCATTTTCGAGGAAATGCCGCGTGTACGCAAACCTTCGGCGGAAATCAATGTGCTGGAGCTGTCTTCGCCCATATCCATACAAATACTGCGTCTTATGTCGCGTGGCAAGCTGCTGCTCACCGTTGAGTCCAAGAAGTATCCACAATTGCGCATACAAGGTCATATTGTAACGCGTGCCAGCTGCGAGATCTTCCAGACGCTGCTGGCGCCACACAGTCCTGAGTCCAATACACATAGCAGTGGACTGGCTTGGGTCTATCTGAATACCGACGGCTCGTTGGCCTACAATATTGAAACAGATCATGTAAACACCAAGGATAGGCCCAACATTAGTCTGATTGAAGATCAGGGCAAGCGCAAGGCCAAGCTGGAGGATTTGACGCCAAGCTTTAATTTTAATCAAGCCATTGGCAGCGTGGAAAAGCTGGGTCCCAAGGTCTTGGAGGCGCTCTATGCCGGCGAGCTGGGCGTGAATGTGGCTACCGAACATGAGAGCAGTCTAATACGCGGCCGTCTTGTGCCGCGTCCCGTGGCCGATGCACGCGACTCTGCCGAACCCATACTGTTAAAGCGTGTGGAGCATGCTGTTGGCGTGCCCACACATGCCATGGGCATGGCCTGGATGTCCATTGACAACGAATGCAATCTGCACTATGAGCTTACATTGAATGGCTTTCAAACTGCACATGCGCCACAGGATTTGCAAATCTATCTGGAGGAGAAGCCCATAGAGGCCATAGGCGCGCCAGTTACACGCAAACTGCTGGAGGAATTCAACGGCTACTATTTGGAGGGCTTTGTACTAGGCATGCCCTCTTCGGAGCTGATCAAGCTGGAGACCAGCGTTTGTTACCTGGAGGTGCACGCCAAGCAGAGCAAGGAGCTCTTACTGCGCGGCAAACTAAAGTCCACCAAAGTGCCTGCACACTGCTTTCCCATCTACACAGACAACAATGTACCAGTGCCGGGTGATCACAACGATAATCATTTGATAACAGCCGATACTAAGTGCTTCCACTCGGGTCGCTTTTACAATGAGACCGAGCAGTGGCGCAGCGCACAGGACACCTGCCAGATGTGCGCCTGCCAGCGCGGTCATCCCACCTGTGAGCCCATCAAGTGTCCGCCGGTTAAATGCAAGCCTGCCAACGAAGAGCTTGTGCAGCGCGAAGGCGAATGTTGTGCCACCTGCATACCCAAGCGTCCGGATGGCGTGGCTGGCAGCCCCAGCGACTGGTACAGCACCTTGGCGGCCAGCAGCAGCAGCAGTGGCGCCACAAATAGCAGCGAGCTGTTGCTGCAGAAACGCGGCTGCCGGCTGGGTGATCAGTTTCACATGGCTGGCGCCACCTGGCATCCGTTCTTACCGCCCAATGGCTTTGACACCTGCACCACCTGCAGCTGCGATGCGCTAACGTTGGAGGTGCGCTGCCCACGCATGGTCTGTCCACCGTTGCACTGCTCCGAGAAGCTAGCCTATCGCCCCGACAAGAAGGCCTGCTGCAAAGTGTGTCCCGAGGGCAAGCAAAGTGCACGCGGTGAAAAACCAACGCCCAACAATCCCAACGTGCTACAGGATCAAGCCATGCATCGCAGTCCGGCGCATACTGCCGAAGAGGTGCTAGCTGCCGGCGGCTGTAAGGTGGTCAACAAGATTTACGAGAATGGTCAGGAATGGCATCCCGTGCTGATGTCGCATGGTGAACAAAAGTGCATCAAATGCCGCTGCAAGGTAAGTTCGCTTTAAACTTTTCATCCAAAATTTTAGACTAAATATGGATTTTTTTTTGTCTTTTTTTTGCTTGCAGGACTCCAAGGTGAACTGCGATCGTAAGCGCTGCTCCCGCTCCACCTGCCAGCAGACGCGCGTCACCAGCAAGCGTCGCGTCTTTGAAAAGCCCGGCAGCGAGTCCGGCGCCGGCGTCGCTGCTGCAGGGCCCATTGATGAGTGCTGCTCGACGCAGTGCCGCCGCTCCAGACGTCATCACAAGCGGCAGCCGCACCATCAGCAGCGTGCGACAAGCAGCTGAGGCTGCTGCTGATGCTGACGTCGCTGCAGCAGCAGTAACGGCAAACATTTTTTGTAACTGTAACTGAAAGAGCAGTAATAGTTAACGGTAACATAACGATTAACGGATTATGTATGTATGTATACAATGGGTGCGAGTAGCACACACACATAAACACACACACACACACAGACAGAAATATGCAAGCATATGCATATACTTACATATATATGGTAGATATATATACATATATATATTTATTGCAAAATGAAAAAAAAAAAAAAAAAAAAAAAAACAAACTTGTATTATATAAACTATAAAAGCATACACAAACACACACACACACATACACACACACGCTAGCAGCCACCCACAACGACAAGCATTAGGCGTGCGAAAGAGAACGAGACAGACAGACAGAGAGAGAGAGAGAGAGAGAGTGAGAGCGGATATGGCAAATATGGCGTAAGCGGAAGCGGAAACGAAACCAGTGCAGTTGCTTTAAATTCTTCATGACAGAATTTTGTTAGAAAGCATTTTATTTTCTTTTTATTATCTGTTGAACACAAATTTTATTTGTAAACCATTTGGAAAAGAAATTACAAACTGTGCTGTGTTTTGTTTGTTTAATACATTTTACAATTAGAATTTTATTTTTAATTTTTCGTTTTTCGTTTCCAACAATATATATATTTTCAATTCATTTAAATGCTCATTTAAATTGCAATTTGAAATCATCAATACACACACACACATACACACACGTATCTCTGATACATATATAATTTATGAGAAATAAAAAGCAGTGGGAAACGCATTTTGCGCGTGCTTGCGTTTGGTGGGTGGCGGCGGAGCGTGCGGGAGGCGTGGCGGCGCCAAACAAAAGTTTCGACTGATTGACTGAATGGCAAAAATAATAAAAATGTAAACTAGTTTTAAGCATGTTTTTCCAAAAAAAAAAAAAAAAAAAAAAAAAAAAAAAAAAAAAAAGAAACACAAAGATTTAAAAAAAAAAATAATAATAATAAAAACGAAAAACGCAAAAAATTACAAGGAGCATGTAAAGAAAAGTCAACTTTTCAATGTGAAATTATTTTGTACTAATTGTTACTTACACGCACACACAACTACATACACACATATATACATCAATTTACATACAAAAAATTAAACATTTTTTTTTTTTTCAACTAAAGCTAGAGCGAGAGAGTGAGAGCATTGTTATATATTTTTTACAAGCCAACAAAAGCGAATAATATAATTTAAAAATAAAAAGCTTAAAAAATTATAATACTTCATTTGAAAACATTATGTGCATGGTTATAAATCATATACTTACTCGTATATACTTACATACATACATACATACAATACTATAAAATACATTTTAGGCCTGAAATTGTTGAAATTGCTTTATAGCCAATTTCTACTGTACAAAAATTTTTATGCAAAATTTATAAACAAATAAAAAAAAAATACATACATACATACATACATATGTAATATACATAAGCCATGCACACACATACTACAAGCCATACACACACACACACACATACTACAAGCCATACACACACACACACACACACATGCATACACAAACGCGTACATACAAAAAAGAAATTGTATTAATTTTTATTATATTCTAATAAATTATTCTTATTATTATTATTTTAATTTGTATTTGTATCTTTATTTATTTTTTTTTTTTTAGTTTATATTTTATAGAATATTAATTGATTAATTAATTATAATTAATTAATTGCAACAGCTGCGCAGAAAAATATGTCAAAAGCAAACCTTGTACTAATAAATTAAAACTTAGTGTTTATACAAAAAAAAAACAAAAAAAAACAAAAAAAAAACCCACACAAAAACAATAAAACAAAACATAAACATTTTATTTTTATGTTTGATAAAAAAAAAAAAAACTACAAATTTGTTTTACTTTTTATTTTTTGCAATTGAAAGACAGTTCAGGTTTTTTGGGAGTACTTCCAGACGAGACTCAAAAATGTCCCTTAATAAGTGACGACAGAGGAAACAATAAATTCTTATAATATAGATGAGATCGGAGCAACGCACAGTGGGCGAAACGGTCGATTAAGCGGAACAAAATTAATATCGTCTAAAGGGGTCTACGCAGTTCGAAAAATTTCGCGCGGAATGACAAAACTTCATATAACAAAAAAGTCCCAAATGGGATATTCCAAATGGGATTTTTTTTGTTATCCCATTATATCCCATTTGGGACTTTTTTTTTATATGATGTTTTGTCATTCCGCGCGAAATTTTTCGAACTGCGTATAGGCCTTAAAATAGTAAAAATATATATTTTAAAGAATATTGTTCTCGAAATAGTAAAGGTACAAGGAACGAAATAGGGGAACACTTATTTTTTAATATTTTTTTTTTAATAAAGTATTACTTACTTACTAACTGTAGTCCTCTTCTCCTTGTGGAGCATAGGGCCTCTACAACAGATCTAAATCTTACTCTATCGGGAGCATCAAGACAAATTTCGTTCCAGGAGTAGTTTGCGGCATTAAGCTCAGCGTCATAAAGTTGTTATTATTGTTGTAGTTTATCTCTGTTGTAGAGGTTTCGTTTATCTCGAAAATGTTTTGGCGTGAATTTAGCACCTCCATATTCGATGTGCTGACCACTACTTGAGCAGGGGGATTTCCAGGACTCTCCTGGTTACCCCATGGAGACATATTTCCTTTCGGGTTTATTTCCATTCCTAAACATCATTTGATTTGCATGTGGTCGATGCATGATGGGTGCAAAGACCGCAAATATAGAAACACATTTGTATAGCAAGCCGCTTGATTCAAGAACCGACGTCCGCTCCAGCCGCACCTAAGCTGGTGAAACAGACGCCGAAAAAGTTGTGGATTGCGGTTGGCTTCATTGCTCATTCTTAACCTTACCGGCAAGGATTGGTAGGCCCTACCACGCTACGCTACCGCCGGCATCGCTCGAGAAATCATCGCAATTACAAAGCCCCCTCACCGCGTCAAGGTGACAATCCCCGAGGGGGTAGTAAAGTATATATACCGAAAAAAAAATATTTCCATCAAACAAGTTAGTCAAGGTCACATTGTTCACTCAATACGACTCCGGCTCTGTTGCTTTCTTTCCATTTTTCGGTCACTTTACGGAAATCGTGAAAGTTTCATTTCATGGTTCTTCTCGGCAAGCTGTCCACCTGCTGATGGTGAAGTATTGTACTTTCATGAGCAAAATTAATCAAAAATCTAAATTTTTGTAACTATTATACGATATTTTGCAAAATTATAATAAACGCCGTAAAGTTTTTGATTTTCAGCTGATGCAACATATGTTCTGTTTGAAAGCTCATCAAAAAGCGATCACCCCAGTGAGCTTTTACTAAAGGCCCATACGCAGCATGCAAAAATTTCGCACGAAATGTCAAAACTTCATATAAAAAAAAATTTCCCACCATTTGGGATTTGGCGAGAAATAAAAATTTTTACAATTTTCAGAGTTGAAATTTCTCTTTTCGTGCCGCCTGTTACCCGTTGCGTCTCTTCCTACCCGGAAATTTTTAAATTGTTCTAAGCACCTTTGAAGATTTTCTTCTGTTCTTCTGTTTAAATAAATTTTCTCAGAGCATTGGTTTAATAGTCTTCCATATCACAAATTGTATTTATGAATTAAAGCTTCCTTGCCAGAGTTCAGAGATCATTCAAATAGGCAGCACCAGAATTAACTGGCCTTGATGAATTTTTTCCTTGAAAAAAATTATGTTAAAAAAAAAAAAATTTATAAAAAAGAAATAACAAAAAAAACCCATCAGTACTCGTGCAAATTTCGGTATCATGAAAAAATACCGCAAAATTTAAAATTCTTTGCCGTCTCGCAGATTTTTGACAGCTTACCGTCCAGTTTTCATCTCTACTTTGGCAGCAATAAGAAATCTTGCCAAAAGATGGAAATTATGCATACACGCTCTAGTTTATTGCAAATCTACAAATCGTTTTAAGCTATGAAATCTTTTCAGACGTCCATGCTAATAGTTTTTGTTTTTCTATCTAGGTTTTATGGTATTCGATATGTTTTGCAAAGTTCATCTCTAGCATTTGAACTTGAATTTATAGAAGCACCTGCAATGTTTCGCAGAGTAACAGGTTGATATCTTGGAGACTTTCAAATGTGGCACATTTCTTTAAAATATGTTTATATACATATAAATGTTCCTTTAACTCCTATTTGAAGCATAGGGCATCTTAACGATTCGGTAGCAAGAAATGTTTCAGGTAGGTAGGTTGCTAGCCCTCCTACCCCAGCTTGGTGATAGAATCCCTATCTGAATTTTGGTATTTTATTTCCCACTGACCCTGCGTAGTGCTGAGCCTTCCCCTATCCGCCACCTGGGGACGCGTCCGATGGGAGACAGACAACTCCACACGGATCTCTTCAAAAGGTCCTGCCTAAGTCCAAAAACCGAACAGCTGCAAAATATTTTTGCTCAAATCTTTTGATTCAAGTATATTACTTTCAAAATATTTTACGTTTTATTTCGTATTCACCAGCTAAGAGCTTAATTACCACGCCCTTTTTGAGCACAAACTTACAATATTATAATATTTCTAAATAAAATTTGTTGATTCGCAAGTGTTTAACGAAATACTAAATACTTAAGTAAAAGCAAACTACAACATAAACAAAAACAACGACAAAGAGCAAAAATAAATTAAAACAGTCAAGGCGTTGGCCGACAAAGTGATACCCTCTACGCTTTTAGCCACAAAAATTCAACTTTGGAACTAACAAGCTGTGTACAATCCAATAAAAAATTCTCAAGGAATAGATCTTAGGGGATATTATGTCAAATTTGCTGCTTATAACTCATCTTTCTAGTTTATTGTCGTTGTCATCGTCATCATATAATATATTTTTAAGCGTTTAGTGTGGCCATATTTTAATACTATTTGCCGCTAGATGGAATATCAACATACCAGGTGTTGGACGCTAGATGGCGCAAGCAACTTGGTGCATATTGGCGTACAATGTTTAAGGAGAACAATTTTTAAATTAAAAGTTATGTGCAAAAAATTCAATAAAAATATTATATACAAGAATGATGTAGATGACAAAAATTAAAAGATATTTTAAAAAACTATTTGTTTATACACAGAATAGTAAATTACATAGCATAATGTATAAAAAAAAATGATATGTTAGACAAAAATAAATACTAAACAACATAAAATTTGTATTTATCAATTTAAATATAAATTATAATATAATACTAATAAAACAGCAGGGCAACGAGTAACTAGGCCTTAGACGGCGGCAGTTGGGACTCATAGTCCCAACTTACGTAGGCCAAGAATTGGCCCGTTGTGATACCGCTACGGTGGACCATAACCACTCTTCCCCATGAGAAGAGATTAGTCACAGCCATCCGGCGGCCTGAATAAACATTAAGAGGCATTTTGGACTCTGCTCCGAGAGCTAAGACAAGTCATCAAGGAAGTGTGACTTTAGAAAATGGAATCTTGTCCTGCACAGTTCAGGGCAGTGGCAGAAAAGGTGTTCTAGTGTCTCTAGCTCCTCCTCATCGCCACAACTTCTACAGAAGTCATGATGAGGAGCGTTAAGCCTGTGTGCATGGATTCCCACCAGCCAATGTCCGGTCATAGCACGGATGACGGTCGAGCATTGGGCTCTATTTATACGGCAAAGTTCTCTAGTTCTTTTCTTGCAGTATGTCGGCACATGTTTGCCGAGATATCCTACACGTGTTCGATGTCCGATTCCACGTTTGGTTTGCAACGAGTTCGAAGTAATTTCGTATTCTCAGTTTGCAGCTGGCCATGGGTATACCTAGGCCCTCCTTGTCTTGAAGGAGGATGCTGGTAGTTACTCGTCTAGCCAGCTCATCCGCAAAACAGTTGCCCTCCATATCCCTATGTCCTGGGATCCATATTAGGTTAATTGAAAACTGCTCAGCCATCGCCTCCAGAGACAAGCGGCAGTTGTTCACTGACTTCATGCACAAAGCCAACGAGGCAAGGGATTTAATAGCCGCCTGGCTGTCCGAGTAGATACATATGTTCTCATTTCGTACTCGTAAGTTTCTTATTGTTGTCAGAGCCTCCTGGATCTCATTGACCTCTGCCTGAAAGACACTGCAGTGATCCGGGAGTCGGAAAGCTTTTCTGACATTGAATTCCTCAATGTAGACGCCACCACCCAAACGGTGGAACCGTCCGTAAAAATCTTAAAAACTAACAATAATAATACTAACAAAAATAATGCTTAACAACATAAAATTATTAACAAAATATAGTATGTAAAAATTACAAAAAATTATATGTATTTGGGAGTTAATCAAAATTATGAAGTACAAAAAAAAAAATATCTCGAACCTGGTATTCGAACGGACTTTAAAAATGTTGAGTCCATAAATCTATCAATGTTTGAATTTAGTGCAATTTTTTAAATTCTACTCGATACTCTTACGCATACACACGCAGCATGCCTTACACTGTTACGTGATGATTTTGCAATCATTTGTAGTAGTGCTGGAGAAAACATCGATGTAATATCGATGCATCGATGTATCGAATTTGATATGTGCAGAAGTGCTGGAGAAACATCTCTGTTGGCCAACATCGATATATAGATATTGTAAACTTCGATACATCGATGTTTTCTCCAGCACTAATTTGTAGATCACTCACTAGGCTGCTTAAATGAACTTTGTTCTGAAAATATAACACCAAAAATTATGATAATTTTTGGAATATAACAATAAAATAATAAATAGGTACAAAATAAAAAAAATCTCAATCTTAGTTCTGTCAAGTTTAAGTTTAAAAGATTTATAAGCACGGCTGTAAACTGTGGAAATCTTCTGTGTAGAAGAATCTCTCCCGATCGATCTATAGCACTCAATGTGCCTTTGCATATAGGGTATAAAAACTTGAGCAAACATACGAAGATCAAGCAATAAATGGCGGCTAAAAGCATTGAGCGAAAAAAAAACTGAAAAATCTGAATGGCAACCAAAGCCAAAATGAAAACAAAATCCAAAGACAAAGTAAATGAAATCGAATAATTAAATATTGGCAAAGTCACACCTTGTTGACAATTATTGACAAGCTGATTGGCAAACAAATGAATGCGTCGTAGACGACGTTGACATCGACATCGGCATCGGAATCGGCATCGACATCGATTCTACCATTGTCGTTGTTGTTGTTGTCGTTGTTGTTGTTGTCGTTGTTGTTGTTGTTGTTGGTGGTGTTATTAATTGCCAACTGTGTGAGGGGCGCGGCATGGCATAGACATAGAGTGTCATGCCGGCTACCGAAACCACAAGGGCGAACCTCGGCATTTATTCTACATAGTATATGGTAGTATATGTTATATGGTAGTAGTATGTGGTATGCGAAGCGCCCAAATCACGCTACACTGAGAAAAAAAGGTAGACGCTACTTGGTATGACTTAAATATTTCGATTATCTAAGCATGGAAAGATACTGGCTATAAATAATAATAAAGGGTGTTTTTTTTTTTAGCAGCGTCCGGATTTCCGAAAGCAATATCTCTGAAACCAGTTGTTACTTTTGACAAATTTCAATTTCATTTTATTCAGAAAGGACTAACAATTCATCATGCTAAGATTCACACCACAACAGCGTCTTGAAATCTTCGAGATTTATAATCAAAATCAGTGTTCTGTTCTAAAAACTTATAGACCTCTTCGTACAATTTATGGACCGAATAATCGTCCATAAGAATGTGCTATTCGTCGTGCTCTTGACCACCAATCAGAAGGAGAACAGCGCGATCCGAAGAAAATATCGCTGTTGTAGAGGCCAGTGTAGAGAAAAATCAAAATTTATCGATTCGCAACGTGTTACCGTCAATGGTGAGCGATAGTGCTGGAGAAAACATCGATAATCGAAGTTTAAAATCTCTATATATCCAGCACTTCTGCACTCATCCAATGGGTGTTTAGTAGTGCTGGAACAACATCCCTGATGGCCAACATCGATATATAGAGACTTTAAACTTCGATCATCGATGTTTTCTCCAGCACTAGTGAGCGATACAGAGCGATGATCAATGAATATTTTTTCCAAATTTACGTGACATCGATGTCGAAGAGTTCTGGTTTCAACCGGATGGCGCTACGTGCCATACGGCGACCGCAACCATTGATTTACGGAAAACTCAATTCGGCGAAAAAGTTATTTCAAGAAATGGGCACACCATTTGACCCCTCTAGATTATTTTCTTTGGGAACACGTCAAGTCGTTGGTTTATGTAGACAAGCCAGCAACAATTGACGACTTGGAAACCAACATTAAACGTGTCATTACGGATATACGGCCCCAAGTGCTCGATAGTGTGATCAAAAATTGGACCCACAGGATGCGCTTTGTAACTCGCAGTCGTGATGGTCACATGCCAGAGATATTTTTCAAATATTAAATGATACGAAATTAACTATCTAATAAAATCATATTTGGGGTCATTACATTAATTTTTCTATGTTTTATTTAAGTTTGATATCAGGACGCGCTTAAAAAATCACCCTTTAGTATGAGCTAAATGTCTAAAAAGGATTTTATATTTCGTTTTTGAAGAGCTGAAATAAAATAGAATGCTGGCCAACAGAGCTGAAAAAAACATCGATGTTATATCGACGCATCGATGTATCGAAGTTTAAAATATCTATATATCGATGTTGGCCAACAGATGTGTTTCTCCAGCACTACTAAACACCAGTTTGATGAGTGCTGGAGAACCATCTCGAAAAAAATATGTACGAATATATCGAAAATAAAAATGGATATATCGATAAAAACAAAAATCGTTTTTTGGAGCACACCAAGCCCGAATTCGAATAAAATTGTGCGGTTTGGTTTTTTCGTTTTCCGGAGCACGGCTGATTCTATTATAGTCCAAAAGTGAATTCACAAGTGGTTAAAACAGCGCTTGTGGGATAGATCAGGTTTTGTGAATTTTTTTAAATTTCTTATTTATTATTGATGAGGAGTATGTTTAGTTTAAAATTTTATTAAATTTTAGAAAATTACATTCAACTTGCCTTTTGCTGTGGTACAATTTGTAGTTGTTGTTGAAGTTGTAAAGGGAACCAAATACTCATAAATCCAAGGGATGAAAGATAATACCATATACAGGGTTTTCCAACAAGAGGTGTTATTTTGAATCACCCGGTATTTCGGTAGCTGTCACTTTTGAAGCTTTTATTCTTTGACATTTGACAAGAAGAAACTACTCCATTACTAAAAATGGAACGATACACGCTTCAACAACGCATTGAAATTATTAAAATTCACTACAAAAATGGTGAAAATCTTCCATCGAAAAATCATCTTGACTGATGAGGCTCATTTCCACTTCGGTGGCAAAATTGTCGCATCTGGGGCTCGGAAAATCCAAGAGTTATTGTTGAGAAGCCTCTCCATCCTCTACGTCTGACTGTTTGGTGCGGTTTATGGTCCGGCGGGGTCATTGGACCTATCGAGGACATAGGGCAGCCACTTTGCGATTTGGTTATGGAATATTTCATGAAAAGGAAGGACGCCTGTAGGCGTGGTCGTGGGGGCCATTCGTGGTGGGTTTATTTCTTAATTATGAAATAAACATCCGATCATTTATCTTAAAAAATGGCATTTTTCTTTGAATACCAAAATAACACCTCTTATTGGAAAACCCTTTATAAGCTAAAATTTGAGCTAAAACTTGATTTTTTCTTTTAATTTTTGAAGAAGACATCTTATCATTAATAATCATAATATTAATATTGCAAAAAAAAAAATTAAATTAAGTTAAAAAAAGAAAAAACTAGGCTTAGTGTCAAGCTGACGTAGAACTCGATTCCGAGATCTCACGTTAGCTACACTTTATCCACAGAAATCGATTTCGGAGCTCCATAAAAACTTTCAGCATATCTTAAGTCGATCCATTTTGACAAACTCTAACTTAATTGCAAAGTAATAGAGCTTGATATCATTTTTTTAAGATACTACTAGCTCGTAAAAACGTTTTCACTAAAAATAATATTACGATATAATCAAGTCACCTTTTAAAAACTAGCTGAAAAAATCAAAAAAACAAATAACCTATCATTTCTTTTTCTCAGTGTAGAGCACAGCATCTCAGTTAAAGCCCATTCGTGAACGACGGATGCCTGCGATCCCAGATTAGTATCGACGACGTTGACGTTGACGTTGGCGTTGGCGTTGACTTTGCCGTTGCGACGATGTTGACGTTGGCGTTGCGTTGACAGTATCGGTAGCATCTTGGCTTATATGGCCAACGGTGTGGTTGTATATTTGTTTTCTCATTTTTTTTTTTCTTTATAGCCATAAAGTTATAAACAATTTCCATTTGTTGTATTGCGTTTTGCAAATCAGTTAACGCTATCAACTAATTAAGCTAACCATACCAATACCTTTTGGCTGTACACTGCGAGAAATAAAAGATAAAGAACGCTCAAGTCTTTTACTTAGAGGTCAAAAATATTTTAGACCATACACCGTAAAAATCTCATATTCGTTTTATGGCGTAAGAAATGGCTTCTTGGACTTAACTAATTTGTTGGAATTATAAGAATCCATTTAACTAATAATAATATTATAATAAAAAAAAATGGCGTACGTTAAAGTTAGTCGCGGATGACTTTGGGATACTCTGTACCACCCATCACTTTGCAATTAAGTCCAAAAGACATAAGATTCCTAAATTTGGTTCAGATATCTTCATAAACAAACAAAAAAAGATGGCGTACGTTAAAGTCGGGCGCAGACGACTTTGGGATACCCTGTACCACCACATTGCAATTAAGTCCGAAATATTGCTTAAGACCTCCAAAAGTTATTTTATTCGGCAAATTTGGCTACGATATTTTCATAAACAAACAGAAATCAGTCGAATTTTGCACCAAACAATTTTTTTGACCGATTGGTCCTATGGGAGCTATATGATATAGTCAACCGAATTTGATCAAATTTTGTACAGTGGTACATGGTACAGGGTATTATAATTTATACTTTCTATACCCTATACCTTATGGTACAAAGTGCATATAAACTTTGTGCGAGCCGAAAATTTATATAACATACAGAAGGAGACGGTCGGGAACCCCCCAAAGTTACCCAAAGTATGATCAGTGTGAAAGTCTCAGATGGATAATTCACTTGTTTTTGAAGATATCGTAATCGAATTTGGCATTCGAAAGTTTTTTATAGTTCCAAAGCATTGTACCAAATGATTTTACCCTGTACCTATAGGTACAAAGGGTATCCTAGATTTGGAGGCGTGGCAGACCCCAAGTCCCAAGTCCCCAAGTTTATATCAAAATGCTTATTATAACCTCGGGTAGCGATTGAGCCATGTCCGTCCGTCTGTCCGCCTGTATGAACACCGAGATCTTGGAGGCTATAAGAGCTAGAGATATTTAACCAGCTGATGCGCATATTTCCATAGAAGATCAAGTTTGTTGAATCATGTCAATATCTTTCCCCGTTCCCCCGTAGCAGAGTTTCGCTGTTTTAAGCTAAACCATTTAATATTTTAATCCGAAACTTAACAGAGCAATGCGTTGTAGTTACATGCATCTGTGTGTCAAAAATAAGCAAAATCGGACAATTACAACTAAAGTTATAGCATAAAATGTAAAAATTTCACCTCCCCTTGCCTATAAAATGCGACAACATTTGACTCTATGTTATAATAGTAACAAATGACCTAGAACCACCAATTTTGGTAAGCTGATTCATGTGCCTCTAATGAACAAATCCACATCCAAATTTTATCAATGCGGGCCCCCCACCCCCCGAAATCGATTTACCGTGTTTTCTCCCACACCCTTCACCCATATCCCTTTGAATCTTACCCCATATACTTTAAATAACTCCTTTGACGTAAATTTCGATTTCGGAACTTGTAGGCATCTTTATCGTTTGCACCAACAAAAAAAATGTTCCAATTGGAAATTCTTAGTAAGAATATGCAGGAATCAATTTTTTTTTGAGAAAAAAGGTACAGGGTATTACACTGTCGGGCACCGCCTCGACTGTATAACATATTTTTGTATTCTAAAGGGGGGTTGCCAGGAAACCATAGTCTTTCGAAAAAGAAGTGGTTGGCCAAGAGGCAACGCCTCGGGTATACCCCATATCTGATGAACTTATTGTGCTAGTATTATGTAAAGAGACACAATAGCCACGGTCCTGTATTTTGTATTCTCAACTGTCTGGTCATGCACTTTCTCCTCCTTCTTTTGCTCCTTCATTTCTAGACAATGACGTCCATGTTAAGCGTACTTGGAGCGTTTTCTATTCGACGGCAAACTATGAGGAGCCACTAGTGTAAGCTTCTCCAGCTCTGTTTTATGCTCCTCAACGTAAGCCTTGTATTTCATCTTTAGTGATTCCTCAGTCGCGTCTAGCTTGTTGTTTACCAAACCAAAAATAAAAATAATCAGGCGTGCTCCGGTATCCGAATCAGAATAATTTATGCGGATTCGTTTTGAATCCGAATGTTTGATGCTCCCATTTCCACCAATCCGAATTTTTTATGTGCTTTGAAACCGACTGCTTTGTTGCAAGTGGAATGAAACCGAATCGTCAAAATAGTATTAAAAAAGCACAAATTTTATATTGAAGCAATTTTTTATATATGCCTTAATATTCTTAGATTCTATTTATGCTAACTTTAATTTGCATATTAGCTGCTAACTATTTTTAATATTTTTTTTGCTGACACAACCCAAAAATAGCATGCACAAGCCAAAACGAATTTTCGTTTTGTTTGTACATGTGTGTGTATCAAACATGCACACTTGGCCGGTAAATGCGACAGGGTTCCCGCGTTACACAAATAAAATTTCCCTTGCAACAAAAATAGTTAAATCGTGTTTAAATTTAATAAACATTGTTGCTAAATTAATATTTTTGTGAAATTTTATTTAAAAAATAAAATAATAAATAACTAGCTATATAAAATGAAAATGAAATGTAAACAACATGTACTAATAAAAAGGTGCACAACTACGGCAGCCATGTCAGCTGTTTTGTATCAAACAAAAAACCATTCCGCGCCAACAAACACAATGTAACTACATATATAATCAAAAGAATTTAATGCTAAAAAATATATTTATTGCAGGGGAAAACAAAAAGCCGCGAGTAGGATATGATTCTTCCATTATTTTACGCCTTCTTTTAGCTTAAAAACAAGCAATTGAGAAAATAAATGGAATTTTTGCAATGCTTACACTTTTTAACAAAAGGCCGCCAGCTGGTTACACCACACATATGTGAATATATCGATAAAAACGAGGGAAATATTTAAATGTATCGAAAATAAATAAGGAAATTATCGACAAAAAATTCTGATTCCGGAGCACGCAAATCCGAATCCGAATAAAATTGTTCGGATTGAATTTTTCTGATTCCGGAGCACGCCTGAATAATTTTATACATTTGTTTAGTACGAGTTTATTTATGTTGTTTAAAGAAACAGGCCCTAAGCTCCCAAGACGAGTAGCAACAGGGCTGTATGCGTTAAATTTTGAGCTGGATCCGCTGCGAGTGTAATACGATTAGTAGATTAGCTTAGTGAGTCCATATTCCAGGCAGCAATGTCATTTATTCAAGTCCTTTGCTTTGTGTGAAGCTTTCAATGCGGTCAACAAGTATAGGCTGGGCCATCTGTTGGTTTGGTTGTTAAACACTCATAATTCGGAAAATACACGTCCAAAGTGGTTGCTCTACGACGTATGACAAGATCAAAACTACTCAATTTTAGTCATGGATCGTTCTGTGAAACAAAAACATAGTTGGAGCCAGTTTCGAAGGGAACATCGACGCGCTTTGCTAGGACCACTTTGCGTCGAATTTTGCATGCGGATCTGCACTTACACGCTTACGAGACTCAAATGACGCAGCAATTGGAGCCCACGGACCATTATTAGCGTCGCTTTTTCATTCTACGAAGTGTAGAACAGCCAGATGAGCTTTCGTCAAAAAAAAAAACCATGTAGAGCCAGCCGAGGCAGCCATTTTTCATACATAAATAAGTACATTGTTTGAAAATTGCATTTGGTATAAATATTTGCCCAATTTTGTTGCAAAATATACGAATAAAATGCAATCAACAAATAAAGCAACAGATGGCCCACCCTATGTTCACATCGAAAACATGATTGTGACTAAACTTTGGATGTAAGTCCATGACAAATCGTAGCAAAACTTGCCGAATGTATGTATATTAAAGTAAATCCCAGTTGGCTGCTTTCAGACTGTCAAGTTCTCATGCAAAACTGAAATTTTACTTAGCTTCAGTATACTAACTAAACTCATACGAATAAGTTCTAAATATAATAGGCTAAAAAGAAACAATTTCATTTTATTATAAAGTATTTATTATTTTGGTTTTTTACGGCAAAATTTTTTATTTTTTATTTTAAAATATTTCGAAATTTTGATACAATTTTGTTTTACAATTGCTTTCCAATATGAGCGAAAAGGTGAAGGAGGTATTCCCAGCGGTCGAGGGCAAAAAGAAGAGCCGTTTCCCCATGACTGCTGTTGTGTTTGGAGTATTAACTGTTGGTGTTATAATATGGAGCTTGCCAGCACTCAAAAAATACTGGACACCCCAGGAGGTTATGAAGCAGGAAATAGATATATGGCAAAAGCTGAACTGGTTCAAATCTTTGATTCCTACTGAACGCTTGTTCAAGTTTTGAGGGGACATTTTCACAACAAAAATTACTATTCAATACAAAAACATATTCTTTTATTTATTCAAAAACTGAGATTTTGGACCCCATCACTTGGCGTAATATTCAAAATTCCAGATACTATACGAACTTTACGAACATCAATTTAGCACGGAACTTAAAAGACTCGCTCAAGTAACTGGTATATGCAAGTAGTACACAAATCTTTTCAAGCTTTTGTAAACAACTAATGTCGATAGTTATAGTTGTCGACTGCAAATGGAGTTCATAACCAAGTTTAGTTTATCTCTAAATTTTCCACTTACAAGATTTTGCGCACTTTTTTTGCGGCCTTAATGTGTGATATCCATAATAAACGATAATCCAACTTGTCGCTCAATGCGAATTTTTATCTGAAAAATATGCAGCTATTTTTATTGATCATCTGTTTGAGTGTGTGTCTATGGCTTAGGAGGGGATTGCAATCCGCACATAAATATTACAACTTAATTGCGCATACGCCATGTGCGCCATTAAGATACGATACGCTTTTAGTTGACTGTTTTGATTGCAGTTGTCACAATTGCCCACACCCAATGTGACAAGCTATGTAGTGTCTGAATGAATGAATGAGTGACCGAATGAGTGACCGAGTGAATGAATGAATGGCTAAATGTTTGAATAGCTGACTAAAATTGCGCAATTTCTTGCTCCTTTTGCCATCGATATTGGGATCGACTAGGGACGCACGCCAACAGACGCCCACAAAACCTGGTGGGCTCTCAACCTTTAACCCATCTCTTCGCAGTTGTGGGTGGCCATAACCTTCCTTGATCATTAATAGAAACTGTCTCAGAAAACCAACCGCTTAAAAAATCACCCTTTATCTTTTTTGATCCGTTTGCTCAACAGCAGCTACATTTTTGCAAATCCTAGATTAGGAAAAGGAGCAACCATGATGACCGCCAGACCAACAGAGTGAACTCCTGCGCATATTTCGTAGTCGACTCAACGTTCTCAAAGCTAAAGGCCTATACGCAGTTCGAAAAATTTCGCGCGGTATGACAAAACTTCATATAAAAAAAAAAGTCCCAAATCCCATCCGCGTGAAATTTTTCGAACTGCGTAGACCCCTTAAGGCAAAAATATAAAGGCTACGGAATACTTTATACATATAAGACTAGTGGACCAAGTACACGTTGCGGGCTTGGGTAACATGTTTTGATAGAAGAATTTTCGATATTTGACATCGATTGCTTTTTAAGGTCTAGCCCCAGTCTAAAATTTTTTTAGTGGTTTCGCCAAAGAAAATTAAAACTTTTCCTTTGCTATTTATGATAAAAGAGCTAGAATGATCCAGATCATTTTCGGTTCTTTCCCGAAATGATGATTTTTTCTTCTTGGGGCTCCTTGCAAGCACTGTTTAACAAATTATCGCAAAATTCAACTGGAATCGAATTGTGAATTATTTAAATTCTTTCTAGAAACTTTGACATAAATTTCTACGCAGTTTACACTAGGCCGAAATTTTGGCTTTTGACGATGTTTACATTTTTTCGTGTTTTCTGGATATCCAAAAAAATTCCCAAGCATTTCGAACTAGAAACATAATAACGATTTAGTTTTATTTAAGAAGTTAGCATAGCCACAAAAAAAAAATCGATATTCGGGCTCAGAGATAAGACGAGCCAAAAAAAACACAAACTCAAAAATCAATTTCTGTGCGGTTTTTTGAGGTTATGTTGGATGTTTGATTTGAATATTGTGAACCTAAAAACTTCCGGTAATCATGGTCTGACTTTTGAAGCCGAAAATCGATTTTTTGTGTGGCTGTGTAATGAACCATTTTTTTCAATAGGAGCTCTGTCATTTGTAAGATTTAAGTTTTGGCATCAAGATGCATTTGCTTTGGTACAAAAAAGGAGTTTCCAGTTATCATGTAATAAATATTTGATAGAAGTGTTAAAAATAGGCAGAGAAACATATAGAACTGTTGAACTGAAGATATTCCATACAAATGTTAGGACAAAAGTATTAAGTACTTAATATTTTTGAAATTTGTGGATTGTCTGTGTGTATGTTCACTATTTAGACATGAAATTGGCAACCCCCAGAACCGATGTGCCAGCCGCAGGGGTGGAGGGATAAGCCGTTGTTCGGTTACACCCTGAGGTATTCTCATCTGTGAAAGTTTTATTCATGTTGCTTTAGTGTTGTTGTTGACGGGATTTCGCAATGGTTACAGGCTCAAAGCGAGAGCTTAGTGGGTTCCATCAGCCGTTTGTGTGACTAAGCGCAATGGTGGATCACGTGGCGATCTGTGGGTGGCACCGTTGACCTTACTGGTATGATTCATGCGCTGCCAACCCTACTGCACAACCCCATCCTGACCGTGCAAACTCTCTGTTTAGTCCAAGAACCAGAATATGTCTAGGTGGGCCAAAAACAGGTACCCTTCAACAAGTTTCGCTCACGAGTCAACGCGATTACCAGGGTGTGGCACTAGGAGCCAAAGGTGAAGAGTTGGGTTTCGAGTGAGAACCCGACTCCTTCAGCGACTTTGCACAATGCATAGCCCGACTGCCTCTAGAAAAAGGTGCTATCTCTCCCCTACACGCTACACTCTCTGTGGTCAATATAGAAATTCGAAGAAGGAAGCTCGGCTGGATCGGCCATACATTGCGAAAACCACCGAACGATATCACATTATGTCCTTGCAACACAATCCGCAAGGCAATAGACGGAGAGGCCGCCCGAAAATAACCTGGAGACGGTCTGTCCTGAACGAGATCAACACCAGCGTGGAACGTGGCAGCTATGCTAATATCATCGAGCTCGGGGAGATCGCTCTAAGAAGAAGACAATGGAGACTACTTGTGGATAGCCTATGCCCAACATAGAGGCTTTGGAATCTTGGAATCTTTCGACGCCAAACGAGGCTTAATAATAATAATATTTTTGAAATTATGAAAAATAAAAAACTCTTCGTCTTTAGCCATCAGTAGACAATCCCATCTTAGATCTACGAAACGTACTAAATAATCTAATTCTGATGTTGCTAAATGAAATTCTCGTAGATGACAATATATAAACATTAGGGTGAGTCAAATTTTTTTCGAATTCGCGGCGCCCCCTATGAGTATTTTACGGGCAATTTCAAGCAACTTTTCCGAAGAAACCATATGTCTATCTTGAATTTCGAGCCTGCAGATTTTCAAAAATAGGTTTTTTCAATAGGTTAATTCAATTTTAAACCAAAACTGTCATATTTTTATGTGTATATGAGGGTGTTGGGGTCAAGGAATTCATTTTTGATGTTTATTTTTACTTATGAGTGCCGCCAGAGGGCGTTTAATACATATTTTGCCATTTTTTCGGTTTTTTGAGAAAAATTTCGAATTTCTTGGAAAAATTGAGAAAAAAATGTTTGAAAAGCACTCTGGCGGCACTCATAGGTAAAAATAAACATCGAAAATGAATTCCTTGATCCCCAAAACCCCCACATACACATAAAAAGGTGAAGTTTTGGTTCAAATTGAATTACCTTATTGAAAAAACTTATTTTTACAAATAGGCTGGCTCGAAACTCAAGATATGGTTTCTTCGGCAAAGTTGCTTAGAATTGTCCGTAAAATACTCCTAGGGGGCGCCGCGAATCAACTTTTTCAGCTCCATAAAAATTGACCCACCCTAATAAACATATTTTTTATTCGGTTCAGGAGCAGATGACGTTGGGAAGAGATGCCAACGTTTGCTAACAAAAGATTTTGTTTTAACCCATTTGTGGGATAACGAAAATTTTTTCTAATTAAAAATACGAGATCGTAAAAATATACCATTTTTTTGGCAAGCAGCTCAGTTTTATAAGATGACGGCCTAAGACTGACGATGTGTCGGCTAGCCGTTAAATACCTTTGGCCGAAATATTTTTAACGTTAGGGGCTGTACCCAAACTACGTGACCCACTTTTTACAAGTTTTGAACCCCCGCCCCTCTCCTAAATCGGTGACCAACCGTAGTATATGGAACCCCCCCCCCTAGTCATTGATTTTAAAAAAATTAATAAGTAAAAAAACGTCAACATTTCCCAAGAAAACGGAGTAAAACCAAAAAAAAAAAGGTCATCCGACTACGTGACAAAAACCTAGACCCACTGACTCTAGTCGTTAGTCCCTTGGTAGATAGTGGCTTTATATAGGACTTAAACAAGAACTTTTTCTTTTGAAAGAAGCTCAAAGCTGCAGCTGTCTCTCTTAAAAACCGATAAAAAAGAACCTAAAAAGTTTCGAAGTTGTTATAATTTCTGCATTGTAGTATCTCATCTGCCCAAATAAACATCCCTATTATGTTATCTAGTAAGCGTTGACTTTCATTGTCATTATACCCACAACAAACTCAACACACTACTATTCTATAACTCCATGACACTTTACAAAAAAATACAATGCTACCAAGTACTACGAGAAATATTTAAATTTCAAAATAAAATTTAAACAAATTTTTTGAATGCTAAAATGGTTTCCACAGCTTATATAGCTTATATGCTGAGCTCAAATTTAAAGTTTAATGTTATTATTTCGGGATGGTTAGGGATTATAGTATCCAGTCTAGTGTTGTGCAGCTCATTTCTTACTCTGCAAATGCAGACTGAGTTCAAAAACTTGCTACAGGAGTTCTTATTGAAAGGACTTAGCAACAAGGAGCAAAAGTTTCTTGCAAGCCGTGAGTATAAAATAAAACCTTTTCTAATGCTTTACTAACTTTATCAAACATTAACTGCTTAACAGTGTTGAGCATCTTTGGCATAAGCAGTTACTGGCTGTCACTGCTCAACACTGGATTCAGCCTGTTGCTGCTGATTGGTGTGACCAGAGTAAGTTTAAACACACGTTTGTTTTGCGTCAGTCAATACAGTATTGCTTTTTATTTTATGCAGGATATTAGCGCATTAATCTTTCCATGGCTAGCATTCCATGGCTTATTACTTGGGTTCTCATTGTATCTGTCCATGATCTTTGTAACAGCTGGCCTATTTGTGGATCTATCAAGTTTCCTATATTTGTTTGTAATTTTTGCGCTTCTTTTGGGCAAGTTAAATTCAATTTCACTAATATTACGTGAATTTAATTGAAATATCTTTAATAGTGTTTTTTTTCAAAATGTACCATGAAGTATTATCTCTGGCTTATGGAATAGGGCAGCAAGAGCGTTACCTTTGCAAGGATCGCGGCTTTGTGGATGTTGAGCGTGCCTGGGCAGTCTATGTGCCACGTGCGCCTCTGCAACAGTAGCGGCATAAGAATGCAGCACTAGTGTTGGTTAACAATTAAAAACATTCCAGTTTGTCTTGAAAAATATTTCTCTATTTCTTTACTGACTCTGACAAAGGTCAGATATAGGTGCTATTCCCTGACTCTACTTTTCATGGAAATGAGATTTTGGTTTATTTTGCTGAGTCATCAAAAAGAGTCAGCTTACGTTGCCTGCAGTTCGGTTCAGGCATTAGGCAACTGAGGACGATAATTAGCAGTTTTGGAATTACCAACCGATCTTCATGAAATAGATACCCCCGTAGATGGCTATTAGGAAGAGACTTGGCTTCAAGTTCCTTGATGTTTCTTTGAGAGGAAACGATTACCATGTTCCGTGACTTTCATCGAAATTCCATTGACCACATTTAAAAAAAAAACAAATTTCAGTTTGTGTTCATTTTTTTAGGATACAACAAACATCAAAGATAAGCCAAATTGATGTAGAATCGATTTGGGGAAATATGTTTAAAGTTAATTTGTGTGTTTTGTCTGTCTCGTATCTTTCTGAGTGGGTTAGGCATTTTGCACACTCCCAAATAAAAAAGTGAATCAGTCAGGGCGTTATCCGACGATAGCATACACTGCAAACACGGTTTTGTGAAACTTTCATCGTTAGGCTCACATAAAGCTTCATACAAAGTTCGCAGGCTCTAGCTCTTGTGCCCGATGCATTGTTGACGATTCGTTGGCGAAAAAAAGTTACGAGATTATAGGACGCTAGCCTTCATTCTCTAGTTTGGTGATAGGGCTGCTATCTTCGCATCCAATCCTACGTGGGGTGAACAGGCTGTCTCTAACCTGAGATCAGACGCCTCTGAAATCTCTGGGGCTAAGCTGGAACGAAGTAAGTAAGATAGCGCAAAACGGAGTTCGGTGGAAGATGGCAATTGAAGACGCCCTATGCTCCAATAGGAGATAAAGGAAATCATATAAATATATAGCTCTTGTGCCAAAATTAGAGAAGCGGCAACGCGGTAGGGCTAAAAGAGTATGCTCCCTGTTTCGAACTACAAACGAATAATGGCTAGAACGTAGTAAAATATACGGGAGTCCGGAAGCTCGATGAAGCAAACTCAATTTGAGAAACATTTTCTCAACAATATTCCAAAAGCTTAACTTGATGATGTTGAGTTCAATGGACACTTCTTCGCTTTCACAGAAAAACAACTCAAGAACTAGTTTAACCTAGAGGTTGCATATTTTGGAAAAGTTTGGTCAATCTAGCTCTATTGGTCTCTCAAATCTAGCTGTTCATGCAGACGTACTTGAATCAGTTGCCACGCCTACATTTTACCTCTTGCATGCTTTGCACAACGCCAGCATACTCTTCATCCAATGCATACAGGGTATAGAAAAAACCACAGAGCTTTGATTCTTATGAATTGATTGTCAATTTGGCCAGAAACATGTTGGCCAAAAGCGTTTGTTGCGGCCATTAGCCTAAAATCTTGCTTCTGACAAATTCGTAACTTTATAATTATAAATGCAACCAAAAGTGGTCACTGTAGATCATAAAGCAACATGGAAAAGTCATAAACCAAGAAACACAAAAAAAAAAAAATGCACAAAAAAATAACAAAAAGCAAATCGACCAAAAGCAAAAACAATCCAAACCCAAATACAAACCAAAACCATATCGTAAACAACAACAATGAGCAGAAAGACGGCGCGTGGGAGTTTTGGGGCGCAATGTTTGAGAAAAGTCAAGACAAGACTAGACAAGACTAAAAACAAGACAAGACAAGTCCAAGTTTGTTCGGGCGATTTGCAAAGTGTGAAACCAATTTGTCAGCATGACAATAACAGTCAAAAGCCATAAACATAACATAATAATAATAGCAATGATAATAATAATAATATTTAATAAACCATCAACTCAAATGCCTCAATAATATTGCGGTCCGGGCCGCTTAGGCTGCCGTATTTCATTTTTTTTGCATAGGGGCGTATGCGTAATATAGTATTATATTAGCTCTGTTTTGTGTGAGAGTGTGTGTGTGTGTGTGTGTGTGTGATACACATATGTATGCATACACTGTGCAAAAAATATGCTACGGAATACACTGCAATTATTGTTGCGACTAAAAAAGGAAATTGCAAGATGTTTTTTTTTTGCTCAAAAATGTATTTAAGCCAAGTGAATCGGTTTATTTCTGGTTTCCTTGATAGCTTCTAGTGCTGGAAGTATCGATGCATCGATGTATCGAAGTTAATAATAGCAAAAACATCGATGCATACATATTAGTGCTGGGGAAAACATCGATGTTATATCGATGCATCGATGTATGGAAGCTTAAAATATCTATATGTATATCGATGTTGGCCAACAAAGATTTTTCTCCAGCACTTCTGCGCTCATCAAATGGATGTTTAGTAGTGCCGGAGAAACATCTCTGTTGGCCAACATCGATATATAGATATTTAAAACTTTGATACATCGATGCATCGATATAATATCGATGTTTTCTCCAGCACTAGAAGCTAGCCTTCATCCTTACAGCATAAAAGCACGCTAACAACACAAGCTTTACAAAGCTATAAGTGCTGGAGAAACATCGATGTTGGCCAACATACATACATATAGATATTTTTAGCTTCAATACATCAATGTATCGATATAACATAGATGTTTTTCCAGCACTTATAGCTTCGTAAAGCTTCTGTTGTGAGCGTGTAAGGATAAACGCTAAGCTGCATGCCCCAAAAGTGAGTGTTAGTCAAATCGACTAACGATATACTCTGTGTGACTTTTTTTAGGCAAAGGTAAAAGGCAGCAGTTATTGACTCAAATCAGCTAAATTTATTCGCGCCTTTCCCTTGAAGTATCCGAGATTGACACCTTAAGCCTGATAAACAAACGTAATTAAAATTTTGCTAAACATAAACCCTCTATTCGGTGGTAGCAGTTGTAACGGGGCACTGCACCATTGGCCACATGGCTGAGAGGCTGAATGTTCCCCATCACGACTTCTGCTGAAGCTGCGGAGACGAGGAGGAGACAGAAAGCATCCAACACCTGCTGTGCGACTGCCCTGCGCTTCAAAGAAGACGAACCCAGTTTCTGGGTAAACCGTTCTTTGAGGATCGGGGTAGTTTGGCTTATGTGCCCATTGCGGATCTGGCTGCGTTTGTCGAATCCTCAAAATGGTTTTGTAATAGGAGAGACTTAGGTGATTAGGGATGTCCTACAGTTCCGATCCTCCTCCCTTCCCTTCACCACCCTTTCTCCAACTCCTTTCTTCCCCATTCAAATTAGGCAACACAATGGACCTCATGGTCTCTGGGTGATCTCAGTTAACTGAACTGCCTATTTAACCTAAGCTAACCTAACCTAACCCTCTATTCCCAATTTTCTTCTGTATTCAAACACATACTCAACGTATCTGATCTTATTGCAAAAGCATAACAACCAGATTTTGAGTTTTCATTTAATCACTAAGACATGTTTTTTTTCTCAGTGTATCAAATCCAGACCGGGGATCACAGGGTTACAATTCATTTTTCATTTTAATTGAATTATAAATGCTGGCTAATAAAATCGATGATGTAAATTGTACTCGCTTCCACTTAACACCTTCAACTGAGGAATTTCATCTATTTTTACAGACATTCTACACAGACATTCCATACACCCTCCGCCGAGCTGCTTGTTGAGGAATTGAGCAACATGTTCCACTGGCCGCACATAAAGCAGCCGTTTTAATCGCATGCAAATCGCATGCAAAACGCCAACCAGGGACGTTTGTAGAGCGGGGCAGATTTGGAAAAACAAAAACAACAAATCAAGTCGTGCCAAGATATTCCGTATTCCGTGTTCCGTCAACCGCTGGATAAGTTCTATGCCAATGTAATTGTAACGAAACAATCAAAATCAATTGTAAATTAAATTACAAATTGATTACCTCACTGAGTCGTTTATTAAATCTGGGTATGCGCAAAATTTGAAGATATTTATATGAAAATGGTTCGTTTTTGGCCAGCTTAAAATACTCTCTGACTTCCTGGCCAACATTTTCAAAAATGAGTTAAGAGGAAACCCCTGTGTTGAATCTTCAGAAAATCCTTTTTTTTTAGCTAAACTGCTAGACAATTATTATTATTATTATTATAATTATGTTAGAAATGATGTCACGAGGTTCATAGATTAAGAGAAACACATTTTTTTTAGGTTTACGATCAATGGAGACGTCAAAAGCTGCAGCCGTGGTGGCGTCTCTGAAAATAAGTCTTGTACTCGCAGCTCTCTATAGGCGCCATTTGGTTTTTTATTAGCTTGGAAATCATCTATTTGCATTTTGAATATAAAATAAAGTTACTTTGAAAAAATATAAAAAATTACCTCATAAAACCATGCTCCACACAGGTGTTGCCCCTTAAGGCCCATACGCAGCCTGCAAAACTTCCGCACGTAATGTCAAAACTTCATATAAAAAAAAATATAACAAAAAAACGAATTTTTTTTTTTATATCCCAAAAAAGGGAATTTTTATTTATATGAAGTTTTGACATTTCGTGCGGAAGTTTTGCATGCTGCGTATGGGCCTTTAAGGCCAAGAACTCATGCGATTCTTTGTAGTATCCCTCGGATAGCAGTGTATTGAGCCTTCTTTACTTTTGTACACACTGTTTGGAAGAAAACGCTTTTGAAGCATGAAATAAATATTATTAACGTCTTTAAACATCATATGTTTTCCAAAGAGTTTTGGATTCTTTGAGTCCCTTACTTTACAGCAACTTTTTCAATGAAGCTATTACAAAAGATGGCGTTCGCGTATGACTTTGGAATACCCTGTACCGCCGCTTTGCAATCAAATCCGACATATAGCTTTAGAAGTCTAAAAGATATTTATTTGCCAAATTTGGTTAAAATATTTTCATAAATTACGAAACCAAACGATTTTTGCACCAAACATGATCGGTCCTATGAGGGCTATATGATACAGTCAACTGATTTTGATCAAATTTGCTGCAGTGCTGGAAATCTTTTAAAAACATCCGAATGCCAAATTATATTATACATCTTAAACTTTGATTTTTTTTCGAGATATTTTAAAAAACCCTCTATAGCTCTATAATGTAGTCCCGATATCAAAAAAAATAAAATAAACTTGTCTCCCGTAGAATAATGAGAGATCTTATCTGAAAGTTTTGTTGCTGTAGCTCTTACCATCTTTGAAATCTAGGCGTTTATACGGATGGACAGACAGACATGGGTACATCGACTTCTCTAGTCACCCTGATCATACTTCAGGTAACTTTGGGGAGTCTTCGTCGTCTCCTTCTGTATGTTATATACATGTTCAGCTATCATAAACTTAATATACTCTTGTAGGGCATCAAAAAGGATATAATTCCACCAAATGCTCTAAGACTTTTGGAGTTACCAGCAGCCGATATTCATGGGTGATAGCAAGACACGACTTTCTTTCGAATTTTTTCCGAAAAAAAAACTATTCCAATTTCTGTTAAGCCTACATTTTTTGGTTAGCTTGCGAATTAATTAAATGAAATAAGTGGTACAATTGTGACTAGTCCCAACACTAGTTGCTTTACAAAAAAACTGCTCTAAGACTTTTGGAGCTACCAGCAGCCGATATTCATGGGTGATAGCAATACACGACTTTCTTTCGAATTTTCTTCCAAACTATTCCGATTTCTGGTAAACCTGCAGCTTTTAGTTAGCTTGCAAATTGGTTAAATGAAATAAATGGAACAATTGTGACTAGTCCTAACACTAGTTGCTTTACAAAAAAACTGCTCAAGGACTTTTGAAGTTACCAGCAGCCGATATTCATGGGTGATAGCAATACAAGACTTTCTTTAGAATTATTTCTGAGCTATTCCGCTTTCTTTAGAATTTTTTCCGAAAAAAAAACTATTCCGATTTCTGGTAACCCTTTAGCTTTTAGTTAGCTTGCAAATTGGTTAAATGAAATAAGTAGTACAATTGTGACTAGTCCTAACACTAGTTGCTTTACAGAAAAACTGCACTGCACTAAGCGACTTTTGGGGAAAATGACCAAATTGAATGTCAACCTTGCAATACCCTCTCTTAAGGGATCGTTTGCGTTAGAAATTCAGAGTTGAGTATGACATTGAATAAGTTGGAGAGGATCTTTAAGATGCTTTTTGTATGATGGAACAAAATGAGATTTACATATATTAAGAGCCTACCTTTGGCTGTACCGAATATTCGAAGATTTATAAAGTTAGCCCTCATAAATATAAGGAGTATGTGCTTGAGAGTGCTGGGTTTATATGAGAAAGAAATCATTTTTGACAAGTTGCTCAGTTGCTTGCCAAACGTCTCTACTTTTAACATCAAGTAGTCATTGTTTTATGTATCTCAATTATCATAAACAAATTATTCACTTTAAGCTAATTTTTTCTCTAACAACAGTGTGCAAAAATTGTGCTTTATAGCTTTATAAATCGTATACTTTCTTAAAACTCGAGCAACATGCCGAATGATCGAGTTCCTGGCAAAATTTACAGACATATTCTAAAGGCTTTACATACTTTAAACACGGAGAACCAAATTCAAAATTTTTTATATGAAGAGCTCATAATCCAACAGGTTAACAAATCTACGCGACGACTTTTACCAGTGCCGAATAAACGTAGAGCTATAAAGTTAGCCCTCAAGAACTTGACAAATGTGGGAGTACTGGAGAAGAGAGGATATGGTTATGCTTTGCGCCCTAAGATCGCCTGCTGCGCCGCATGTAGCACCAGGTTGGTTGAGGTAAGTTCTGCAACATATAAAATATTCCAAAATCGGTTTAATGCAGCTCTATTCGAATTGGGCAGCTTTCTAAGGTAGGCCATAGTACAAGCAATCCAGACCGCACTACGGCAAACAACAATACGGAAAATAAGCAGAGTATACCACAAGTCTTCAATACTTTTGGAACACAAACGGGTAATTCACTGTATACAGTGTCCCCGCAGATAAGCAGAAATCACTTTTTAAACTAAAAACCGACAATTCCACAACACGTACTCGGCATGAGGTGGTATGACTCCGATGAAAATAATTGTTAACAGAACCAATTGCCTTGCTAAAAAGATCTTGCGAAAATATTGTCATATATCATAGATTATTATAAGTTAAAACATCCAACTGATCCACGGGCGACTTGGTTCATCAAAATCAAGAAAACGATCATTTCATGCTGCTTATCGATTATGTGCAAAGAATATCGGAAAAAATTAAAATCTTAAGCGTTTACCCTAACACAGTATGAAGAAAAAAAGGTTGCAATTTTTGGGCATGGTTCATTCAAAGTTTCGAAGTAAATCTATTCCTTAAACATTTTAAGAACTAGTTCAATATGTGAATACAACAATGGAAGCGTTTTGTGCAGATGACCAGTGAGTTCTTTAAAAAAATTTTACTAAAATGCAGGAGACGTATATTTGTGACGTCACAATGGCGTTTTCGTTCGAATAAGCTTGCCTTATAAAATTTCATTTATAAACTGTAATACTCAAACTTTATGAGCCATATTAACGCATATTAAAACAAAGGCTAAAAACCTGAGTTTTTTTTTTGAACTACGATGCATCTTTTTTTTTTTGAACGTATTGTGATGAATCACAATCGTAACTCCATTCATATTTATAAGTTAAAACTGTATAAAGATAATAAATTAGCAGCAGTCAGAGTTCAGACGGTTTGGTGTTGGTTTGTGGGTCCTTGAGGGAGGCCTCCGTCGAAATTCACGATTCTAGCCGAGAGAAATCTCGTGGGGTCGGGGAGTTCGATGGATGTCGGCGTAGGGGGCCACGGTGCCTCTGGAACGTCCGCAAAGTGCTCACTTCGGACGTTTCCGGGCAACGAGAGTGCTGATGGGGACGACCGAGTAGATCCACGGATTGATCAATCCAGATCTATCCGGCTTCCCCGTTCATACCCCAGCCACAAAAAGCTTTACAGTATAGATGAAGCTAGAGTTACGTACTAATATGCAATTTCCGACTAATTAGCATTTTATTGTTGCCAAAATATTGAGGTCAACATTTTTCAAAATAATTTGTGTTCAATGAGAGCTAAAATTTTTGGAATACTCAATATTTCGATTCGTTTCTTTTTCGCTATCGAGCATCCCTATAAGATAAGTTGTACGGAGGCATATCAAGATCGGAGGCATATAAGAGAAAACCAGCTTCGCTTCGGATGGTTTTGCCAGGCCTCCCAGGACTACGAAATTCAAATATATTTGATTGGCTTAGCTAAAGCCTCGGTTGGCTCACCATTTATAATAGTTAGTTTATATCTTTTACCCTCCCCACCCTCTTCTCCAACTCCTTTCTTCCTTCTCTCAAATTAGGCAACAAAATGAACATCATGGTCTCTGGGTGATCTCAGTCAACTGAGCTGCCTACTTTACCTAATCTAACCTTATATCTTTTAAGTATAAGCTTTCTTTATATAAATAATATTAATTATAGAGTATTTACAAACGGCATAGGTAGTTGTTGTTGTTGCTGATTGACACAGCGCCGTCTTGGGCACGGCCAGACCAACAACAATGGTGGCAAGCGAGCAACTTGTATCGCTTTTGTGGAGCGCCACAGATGACTGTCCTCGATCTGGATCTTAGCTCTGGTTGTAACTGTGGCTGTGCGGCTGTCTTAGCTCTGGCCATAATTTAGCAAATGTCGTGCAACGTCGTGACGTCGCGTCGTTGCCAACGCCGCCGTCGTCGTCTCAATCTCAAGC
This sequence comes from Chymomyza costata, assembly GCA_018150985.1. NCBI lineage: Eukaryota > Metazoa > Arthropoda > Insecta > Diptera > Drosophilidae > Chymomyza > Chymomyza costata. The sequence continues at coordinate 1,799,574 of JAECWU010000127.1, read as the reverse complement.
ACAGTCCGTGGTGCGCAGTGCTCAGTATGTCTCTTAACCTCCTCAGCCACCCAGTCTCTAGTTTGAATTTTATAAGAGCCTGGGTCTTAATATTGTCTGGTAGTGCTGGAGAAAACATCGATGATCGAAGTTTAAAATCTCTATATATCGATGTTGGCCAACAGAGATGTTTCTCCAGCACTTCTGCACTCATCAAATGGGTGTTTAGTAGTGCTGGAAAAACATCTCTGTCGGCCAACATCGATATATAGCGATTTTAAACTTCGATCATCGATGTTTTCTCCAGCACTATTGTCTAGCCATTCGATTTCTTGCGCCCATTTGGCACCAACCTAACGGATACACAATATATTTGTAGCACTTTGAAAATTTTCCAAAAGTATTTGTATGCACTGAAGATTTTTGGAAAAAAAAGTGGGTCCTTCTATGCTATGGAATATACTTTCCGAAAATTATGATTTGTCAAGGTACTCAATGACATACCATTTGCGCGCAATCTTTGCTTAAAACTTGTTGCCAAATCTTAGAACGCATGGCACAATTTTCCCAATGCAGCTGAGCTAATGTGGATCGTTGCACTCTCTTGGTACAAAAAAATTAAATCCTTGTAACGATTAAGCAACGTCAATGACTATGTCCCTATGTCCCACTGAGGATAACAGGAATTGAGAGAGAGATCACTCTTTCCGTCCTACTTTTCTCAGTTCCTCAAATGCAAATATGAATTGAGTTGCCTACGTCATCAGTAATCTCGCGCAGCTTTAATCCTCAATTGTCCGTGGCCTCTTCATTAACTTTGTCAATATTTAATGTTGCTTATCAATGAATACCCATAAAAATGGTCCAGACAAACTCGAATATTTGTGTTAACCAACACTAGTCAGAGATGCAGAGGCACGCGAAGCACACAGATTAATCAGACACGCTCAATATCGAAATAATCGAGTTCATTACAAAGAGAGCGCCTTTGCTGCCACATTCCATTAGCCAGGGCTAACACCTTAGGATAAATCTTGAAGAAACCTACTATTGAAGATATTTAAATAAATAAAAAGTAAGTCTTGGTCAAAACTTTGTTACCATCAAATTAACATTCAGCCTAATTAAAAAACGATAAGTCTAACAATAACGATAAACTAAATCGTTATCGAAACTCATAAATTGGAAAAATTTCATGTGTTTTTTTCAATTTTGTGTAATTGTCATTAAATAAAAAATAGCTCTCTACTAGTGCTGGAGAATACATCGATGTTAAATCGATTTATCGAAGTTTAAAATCTCTATACATCGATGTTGGCCAACAGAGATGGTTCTCTCATTGATATATAGAGATTTTAAACTTCGATCATCGATGTTTTCTCCAGCACTACGATGTTGGCCAACAGAGATGTTTCTCCAGCACTACTAAACGCTCATTTAATGAGTGCAGAAGTGCTGGAGAAACATCTCTGTTGGCCAACATCGATATAAAGATATTTTAAACTTCGATAAATCGATGCAACTATATAAAATCGATGTTTTCTCCAGCACTACTCACTACTGTTTAATACCTATTTAATACTATTTTATTAAGAGTAGAAACCAATCTCCTACATAAGAGCCCGCGGGACTTTCAGTATCCCGCCCAATCCACAAATATATTTATCGATCCCATCTCCATAGCATAAAACTATATACATATAACTAGCTATACTTGCAGAGTATGGCAACTTCAAAGCCCCTTAGACTTGGACTCTAACTTTCTAGTTTCATTTTTTTTTTTGTAGCCTTTTATTTTATTTGCCTTTGTTAGTGGGGGCGGTGATTGTGGTTTCTTTTGTGGTTTTTTGTTGCTGTTGTTGTTGTCATTGCACTTGGAGATTGCAATGGGGCGTGCCAATTCCAATTGAGTGCATGACGCTATCCGGACAACTTGTTGGCCTGCTGTCCAACTGGCAGACCCAGTTGTTGTCATACAGCGCGACTCAGTTTGTCTTTCATTAGTCGTGATTAGTTTCCAGCAACAACAGCAACAACAACAACAGCAACTAAAAAGGAGCGCAGTCACCTCCAACAAATGCATAGAAATTGGCAATTTGCAATCGTCAACACCACGCGCCACAGCGAGTCCACAGAAACCACCATCGAACCACCCAACCACACAACATACTCAGCTTGAAATTGACAAATTACGAACAACGTTTACAATTGAAACAATTTAATCAAACCGAAAAGCAACAACAACAACTAGATCACAAAAATAATGTAATACACTTGGATCGGTGTACGACCGTGGAATACTCTGGAACGTGTTTTCCGTCAAACGCTGTATCGTTATGTGAAGTGGTGTTACGTCTCTGAGAGATTTTGGGATTTTTAAAACAAAATGTCAACAGTACGCCGTGCTTCGGAAAATGAATTTGAACATTTTTTAAGATTCGTTTTGAAACCGCATGTTTGGTGAAATTTTCATGTTTTTTTAAAACGAATGTTTTGTTACAAGAGGAAATATAAGCTCAAAAAACACGCTCATTTTTTTAAATATTCTTTGATATTTTTACATTATATTTATGCCAAATTTAAGTTAGTTATTTTCTATAGTAACAACTATTTTTATTTATTTTTTTCCTGACAACCCAAAAAAACGAATTGTATGTATGTGCAAATATCATATACGAACACATGACAATAAGTGCGACAAATATACAAATTTATCGAAATATCGATAAAAAAATCGTTTTCCAGAGCACGCAAAAATGAATCCGAAAAAAAATTATTATTTATGTAAGTTATTTACTAACAACTATTTTTATCTATTTTTTTCCTGACAACCCAAAAAAACGATTTTTTTGAGTTAGTGTATGTGCAAATATCATACACGAACATATGACAAGTGTACGAATTTATCGAAATATCGATAAAAAAATTCGTTTTCTGGGGCACGCAAAAATGAATCCGCAAAAAAATTGTTCGGTTTGGCTTCTGCGTTTTCCGGAGCAGGGCTGATTGTTTTTTTTTTAAGGTTCACATGAGTCTGTCTACACATCTTTTGCGACTCTAGCTTTGGTACATAAAGAAGATATTGTCATGGACCCATTTTTTAAAAAATTAGACCATTTCTAATTCTTTCAAACCTTCAAAAGGGTTTTCAGGAATAGAATAAATTTTATTGGCCGACAAGAGAAGGATGGGCTCTGATGCTGTCAATGGAACATTAAACAACAACTATTATGAATTTTCTGCCAAAAATATTGTGCGCTAGCTCGATAACTAATCGGAACTTAGTAAAAGATTAATTTAATTATCATCGAAATCGAATTAATCGATTTGAAAATTAATCAGCTTCATGTATTATCGCTCATGCACATGGGTCGTATCTATCTGCCATTTTTTTGCAGCTTATAGAGAGGTAGGTCTCAAATTGGAATATTATAAGTGATGAGTATTGAATATCAACATAACGTAATCGATAAATCATCGATCACATAGTGTTGTAAAACATAGACAATAAAAACCATGTTAATAGTGTTGTTGAACTTAGATAATAAGAACCAGGCAAATAAAAAAAGGCTCACTTCCGTTACTACAATCAAACTGTATGATACATAACAATAAGGTTTACCTTCTGAAGTTTTCTTGAGATCGATCATAATCCTTAATTGCGCAAAAAAATTAAAAAGAAATAATTAAAATTCCCCAATAGCTCAAAATTGTTTGTGTCTATGGTAGATCTGTAAGATACGGATAGACGGCCAGATGAGGGATACCCGAGTCTGTCAAACGTTTAGAGTATCCTTAACCAAAGTTGGGGCGTGCCAAATTTAGAAATACCGTGTACACTATTTTTTGCAAAAAACTGATTAAACGCCTTATAGCTTTGTATGTATAAGCCAAAATAAAAATTAAAATTTTGTATACGAAATGGAATGATAGTCCAGACATTGCAAAAATCGATAATACTCTTTGAAACTACTTTGTTTACAGGGTATAATAAAAAAAAAATAAAATAACAAATATAAGAAACTAATTGATATAAGTATTGCCATTTAATTTTAACATAAATTAATACTAATACAGTAACTAGAGTAGGTCTGATATAAACGGGGTGTACGATATATTTACAAGTAGCTAGTAAGTTTTATGAACTCATTATAAAGTTAATCGATTAATCAACAAGCCTGTCTGGCGTTGTCAATACATTGTCTTGAAATATGTTTTGAGTTTAGTGTATATTTTACATCTCTGCCCTGAAGGTAACCCTTTTTAATTTACTTTGAATAAAGTAATTCAAATTCTTCGGAAAAAAGAAGTGCTCTTGGGGCTGCTCAATAGTCACAATCAGACTCAGCATTTTATTCGATATTTCTGCTGAAAATGCACTCATTTACGAAATCTTCTTCAAAATTGGACGCAAATAGTTACCTTACAACTCTTACTAAGCTAATTGAACAAATCTTTATTTTAGACAGTATTCCGATTTCTAAATATTTTTAGAAGTTCATTCAAAATCCTTTGCATACCCCTGCAAAACTTCTTGCGAGAAGACTACTACTGTACTATTTCAACTTTAAAGAGTAGAATGTAGAGCCCTCTCTGAAAATTTTTTTATTCAACTCAGTAGTGCTGGAGAAAACATCGATGTTATATCGATGCATCGATGTATCGAAGTTTAAAATATCTATATATCGATGTTGGCCAACAGAGATGTTTCTCCAGCACTTCTGCACTCATCAAATGGGTGGTTAGTAGTGCTGGAGAAACATCTCTGTTGGCCAACATCGTAGTGCTGGAGAAAACATCGATGATCGAAGTTTAAAATCTCTATATATCAATGAGAGAACCCTCTCTGTTGGCCAACATCGATATATAGAGATTTTAAACTTCGATCATCGATGTTTTCTCCAGCACTACAACATCAATATATAGATATTTTGAACTTCGATACATCGATGCATCGATATAACATCGATGTTTTCTCCAGCACTACAACTCAGTATCTTCAATTGAACTTAGTGGATATGTTTCCAACTCGAGATTTTTGGATACCTGTTTTGGAACTTATATAACCTTAACAATTTAATTATCACCACCGATTACTTTGAACTGTTTTTGGGTTACGCTGTTCAGTTCTATCCCAAGCAATGTTTTGTCAATGACACAAAAAAAATCCTTAAGCAATATTTCCTTTCAAAACCACGAACAAATCTCAATCAAAGAATACTCCGTAAGATCAGTCAGATCAGTTTAACATGGATCTAGTAGCTCCAGCGAGTAACTGGAAGAATTAAGCATCTTCAAGAAAACACAACAATGAAGAAGAGACTTAAGCACACTCCAACATATTTGGCCCTTTAATTCTCTCTCAATTCCGGACATCCCCAGTGGGACATAGGGCCTTTACAAAACGTTTTCATCGGCTACGGTCCTTTGCGATGACCTTGACCTCCTTAAAAGATTTCCCTACCTAAGTTCCTTCTCGAGTGTCCGCTTCCAAGTGCATCTAGGACTTCCTTTCTTTCTGCTATCTTGCGGGTTCCATTCGAGCGCTTGTTTACATAGTTCTGAGGGATCCTTGCGAAGGGTATGGCCAATCCATCTCCACTTTCTCTGCTTTATTTCTGTCAGTATGGGTAACTGCTTGCATTTCGCCCAAAGGTCTGTGTTGTTGATTGTTTTGGGCCACCAAATCCGCATCAAACGCCTTAAGCATTTGTTGACAAATACTTGCAGTTTTTTTGGTCCTTTAATTGCCAACGACTAAAGCCTGCCATATTCAATTCAAGCCTCCCCCTTGAAAGTAACTCGTAGTGGGCGTACGAGCCATCTTTATTGTCATCAAGAAAAACAAACCAAACGGCTATGACATTGCCTAGTTAACTTGGTCGACACAATAGCTGACTAACTGAATGACAGCTCCTTTGCGATAAGGCTAAAAACTCGATAACGTTGCGAATGATTAATGTGCATTTAATTGTTAGCTCTGGGTCTTACCACTTACCACTTACAGAAACAACAACAACAACAACAGCAACGGGTCTTCTCAGTAAATGTTCTCATTTATTAAAGATAAAATTTACAACTTACACACTATACAAGCATAACCCAGTCGACCAAGAGCGCGTATTGTGAGACCATCTGATGTTGAGGCAACATTTACACGGGACGCGATCCCGAATGTCGATGCTAGTTCTATCCGAATTGAGATACAATCGGTCATTGGAGAATAAATATTACTTAAAATATTTAAAATAAAAATTGGGCAATAAAATATTTATATTTAATGTTTATATAAAAATTGAGAAATAAGAGTCATTTCGCGATTTTTTAACGAAAATTAATGTTTCGTGACTTTTATTTTTATGTAAAAAAATAAGCTATGTTTAAATTTAAAACTAAATTGCTATTTTAGCTATATATATATTATGAGAAAATGTTTAAGGATATATGAATCTCGCTGTCCTGTACTCTCTCAGATTAAAGACATTTAAATATTTAGTAGATTGAGTCGAATCTATTTGTAAATTTTGTTTTTGTAAATATTGTGTAAGTCTGTAAATATGTATTATACTATTTAGTAATAGTCAGTAATTAAGTAAACACATAATAATAATTTCATAATTTTTATTTTAAATATTATAAGTTTTGCGGTCCTTGCCTTTTTCATACCTTTTTTAGTTTTTTTTTTTTTTTTAAGGCGGTCTTATATTTTGCTATGTGGCTTTGGTTGGAAAAATAAACTAAATTTTATTCTTTGATAGCTAAAATTGAAAAAATAAAATCAAAAATTATGTACCTAAATAAAAACCTATAGCAACTAAGCTTTAAGTTAAACTAACAAAAATATATACCTACTACTAAATCGATGATTCGACACATCGAAGCACATGTGGCTGCTATTATTTGAATGCTTAAATTAATTCAGAGTGGGCCATCTGTTGGTTTGGTTATATAAATATTTTTAAATAATAAAATATAATTAACAAACAAACCAAGAGAAAACTATATTTTCATAGTATACATTTCAAAATTAATTACATTTCATAGAAAAATAAGCAAATAAATACTAAATAACAAGCCAACGAATGCAAAAGATAATACAGGCCATTATGGATCCATTATGGATTTTGAGCAGCCGAATCCGAAGTCCAAGAAACTCCTTCACACATGGGTTATGGATAACCACCAAAAAATCCCAAAAAACTAGATAATTTGAATATTATCTAAGAACCCTTGGATCGGGATTTTTTGGACTTCGGATTCAGTTGCCCAAAGTCCATAAGGGGTGCCTCTGTCACATGTAAAGTTTACACCACTTTTTTTTGTGAGCCTGTGAGTTATAACAAAAAAAAGGTTCTGTTCCTGTCAGAATTGCGTTCTCATAATCTTTAAACTAATTTGAGATCCCTTTATTATGGTTATTAAATAAAATCATGTTACCGTTTTTGGATTTAAGCGAACTCCGCTTGTCGCTCACTAGATTGCCAGCCTTGTCAAACTTGAAAAGGTATTACCTTCCAGTAATTCAACGGGCTTGAATCTAAGTTTTTGACATTAAAATATTGTCGAAGTGCCAAAGTTGAGTCAGCCCTACTATTTCGGATCTTTTGAGATTTGTTTTTTTCTTAAAATTGATTGCCCATATTTTTTCCGTAATGGGATTTGGTCGATTATCGAAAATCGAAATAAAAATATCGATGATTGGAAAAAAATAAAAAAATCGATGCATCGATATAACATCGATGTTACTTCCAGCACTAATACCTGGAGTATTGGATAATACTATCGAAATGCTTGCTTGCGAACGCAAAATCCCTTTGGGGATTCACCGAGTGCTACCATTCACTTTTACACTATCTGCAGTACAGCAACTTTTGGTCTGTTGGGTATACACCATATTATGATATAATGTACGATCGATCTACAGATGTTTTCAAGTGCGCCAAGCGACAAGAGCAACTTAAGCAAGCATATATGTACATATACATACTATATACACTATAAGCATATGCTTGCATGTACATAGTATATATGTATGTACATATATATTTACATATGTATGTACAGCGACAACACGACAGCTAATAGATACATAAATAATAATAATAATAAATAAGCAACAACTATGTATGTACATATGTACTATGTATAACAAGGCAGAGCAGTTTCTGAGTTTCTGCCAACGATTTAATTTGCATATCAACTTTTCACATTAAAATCAATTGAAAGCTTTTCTCACTTTAACAGCCATCAATTTTGAAATTCAATGAGGAAAAAATATATATTTGTTAGTATATATGTATGTATGTAGCTACAATAAAAACACTCTGCTCTTCGGAATTTATCGATAATATATTTATTAGTATTGATTTAAGCGTTTGGTGAACAAATTTATTGTGTCATTTAGCTAATGGCGGTGCCGCGAATAAAATTCTTAAATGAATAAAATAAATTGATATATGTTTATTCATTACATCCTAGTGTTAAATAGTAGGGTGGTTCGTAAGTTCTATAACTTAAGTAATATTTGTTGTTTGACTTCTGCAAAGCTATTTCATCTATACAAAGTAGTGCTGGAGAAAATATCGACGATCGAAGCTTAAAATCTCTATATATCGATGTTGGCCAGCAGAGATGTTTCTCAAGCAATTCTGCACTCATCAAATGGGTGTTTAGTAGTGCTGGAGAAACATTTCTGTTGGCCAACATCGATATATAGAGATTTTAAACTTCGATCATCGATGTTTTCTCCAGCACTAATACAAAGTTATGTAGCTAGTTATGTAATTTTTTCCAAATCAATTTTTGATTAATAAACTGAACTAGCCGAGTTACTCTTTCATTTCAAAACAAACAAAAAAGATCAGTCAAAATGTATTCGTTCATTTTTATCCATGCCTCCCTGCATAACCAAATATATAGATTTATATCTGTTAAGTCTATTATAATTTATAAATATTCAGCCATGCTCAGTAAAACAAAAACTTATAAACTATTCGGATTCGTTTTGATGGCAACATTATTGGTGCCTTCATGCTTATCTTATTCGTATCACCCACAGCTTATCGATAACTGATAGGTTTGACAGGGTTGTTGTGTTGCCCAAAGAAAAAAATTTCCTTACAATAAAAATAACCAAACCGCGAAACTATTTTAAATTATTTCAGTTGGAGCCACCAGTGTGTGCATAGTAAGTCAAAGTGCTACTTTTTATTGAATTATCGTTTTTTTTTTGTGGTATTAATCGATATGTTTTACGATACTTTGGGTTAATGTGGGCACACTCAAATTATAATCAGCTGCTTTATGTTTACAAAAATTAAGCGCCCAAATAAGACAAAGAATTAAATAAAATAAACATGGATTTGAATCAATAAGTATTGTTAACATTACTTAGTATAAACAATGCAAGTATGACTGCCTACCTAATTGTAAAAAGGTTGGCTGCAAGAAAACAGAAGGGTCTGGGTGAAACCCTATTTAAAGGGCAGAGCAGAAAGTGCAAGATTTTTCAAAGATGTATGTATTTTGTATTGGACTAATATTCCAACACAATTGTGTACATTTCGTGTTCAATTTAAAGTTTGAGGCCATGGTGCGTAATCAATCGGTAAAGCGGCAAAAACCAAACAGCTGTTAGTGTTACCACACCAAGCGCAGTAGTGGCGCCATCTAACGTTAAGCATTTTTAGACAACACTGTTTTGTTTTTTTACCTGCGTCCCATTGTCAAAAATTTTTGATCGGAATTTCTCGCGACTATTTTTTTTTATGAAGTTGAAAATGAAAACGATTTAAAGTAATTGAAAATTGCAGCGCGATTGCAACAATGTTAGGGAAATATGAAAATTGATCGAAAATAGTATGAGAAACTTATCATAAAGTTAGCGAAAACAAAAAATATGAAATTGGGTGCATGTAAAAACAAAAATGAATCAAATATATTCAAACTTCTTAGTCCTGGGGGGGTGCGGCACATCTGCCGCTATTGAAGCTGGCTTACTCATATGTCTTTCTGATCTAGACCGTAGCCGAAGAGCTATCTTACCTATCCTCCTAATCTATACATTCTTTTTTTTTTGAATTAATTAGAGTGAATTATCTTTCACTAAATTGATGCTAGGGGTTGCAGTGAGGTAGTGCTGGAAGTATTTTTTTTATTTTTTTCCGATCATCGATATTTTTATTTCGATTTTCGACTATCGACCAAATCCCATTACGGACAAAACATGGGCAAGCAATTTTTAGAAAAAATAATCTCAAAAGATCCGACATAATAGGGTTGACTTAATTTTGGCACTTTGACAATATTTTAATGTCAAAAACTTAGATTCAAGCCCGTTGAATTACTGGAAGGTAATACTTTTTAAACTTTGGCAAGGCTGGTAATCTAGTGAGCGACAAGCGGAGTTCGCTTAAATCAAAAAACGTTGACATGATTTTATTTAATAACCATAATAAAGGGATCTCAAATTAGTTTAAAGATTATGAGACTGCAATTCTGGCTGGAACAGAACCTTTTTTTTGTTATTACTCACAGGCGCTCAAAAAAAAGTGGTGTAAACTTTACATGTGACAGAGGCACCCCTTATGCACTTTGAGCAGCTGAATCCAAAGTCCAAAAAACTCCGATCCAAGGGTTCTTAGATAATATTCAAATTATCTAGTTTTATGGGATTTTTTGGTGGTTATCCATAACCCATGTGTGAAGGAGTTTTTTGGACTTCGGATTCGGCTGCTCAAAATCTATAATGGATCCATGTATCTATGTATCGAAACATCGATGTATCGAAGTTAAAAAATATCGAAAATATTGATGTTGGCCAACATCGATGTTTCCCCAGCACTACAGTGAGGAGTTCAGGGCCTTACTAGTGATGCATAAACTCGGAGACTAAAAAACAAAAGAAAATTTCGGGAAACTAAAAAAATAAAAGGGCGTAGGCATCGCGTGTTGACTTATCAAGCGAGCAGGGTGTAAATATATTATTTTTTTCTTTAACTCCGGTTGGAGCGTAGCTCCAGAATAAAAGTGTTGAAGTCGAAGACACTTTCAAGTCGGCATCCACCATACGACGCCATGAGGTTTTTGGGCGACAGCAGTTTCTAGAACCTTGTGGGTTCCACCAAAGAGCAGCTCTACAAATCTCCTCCGTGATTTTGTGTAGTGTATGTCCTGGCCGTAGCCGTCGGTGGCTTTACAAACCGAAGGTCGGTGGTTCGAATCCCCGCAGTAGCACTGGTACATTTGCCTAGCACTGGCATCGCTAGCTCAAAGACGCTATTTGCCCATGAAAGTCTCTATTAATTCAAGATTCTTCTCTTCGAACAGTTATTAATAGAGATCCCCAATGCTCCGCCCATCGGCGACTGACTAAATAGTCAGTCAGGGAAATTATAATTTATGTCCTAGTCAGTCAAATCGTCTTCGCTTGATCGTTAGCTCTATAGGTAGTTCGTTGGTCTTTTCCAGTAGATCCTGATTGGAGATGATACGAGGCCAGCAGATCCTTAAAATTGTTCGTAGGCACGAATTAACAAAAGATTGTAGTTTGCACTTTTGTTAAGGACCATGATTCGTAGCCATATAAGAGCACTGTTTTCACGCTGGAGTTGAAAATACAAAGTTTGATGCTGACTGGGATAGATTTAGAGGCCCATATGTGGCTTAGCTGAGCAAACGCACCACGCGTTGATGCGACTGTTTACATATGTCTCCAAAGGTACCTCCTGTGGCGTTTATTTTGCTCCCAAGATAGCAAAAATTTGATTTACGAGATAACTCTTTTCCGTATACAGTGAATCGGATAGATTCTGAGTCTTTGTAGCTGGAGATGAATTCGGTTTTGCCTACGTTAATTTTTAGGCCGACCTCGCCCGCACACTCTCCTCTGCAAATCCGATTTCTTCAATGCTAGGAGCGCAATATCATCCGCATAAGCCAGCTCTTCATCGTCCAAAACTATGAGAAAGAGAGGAGCGGTCACATGAGACAGCCTTGCTTAACACCAGTTCTTGGATGAATTGGGTCCGATAGTTGTTGACAAATACTTTCAGATTTGTGCATTTGCCGATGATGTACTAATAATGGCCAAAAGCAAGTCTGAACTGGCAAATGCATTCAAAAATCTGGAACGAAACTCCAAAGCGGCGGGGCTAAAAATTAACACTGATAAGACAAAATATATGGTTCGATCCAGCTCTATTACTGACTCTAGCAATCTAGCCATTAGAGCGTAGAAGAATTAAAATAGCTGGGTATAATGCTATCTGCTATAAAAGACTCGACAGCAGCAATTAAGTTAAGAATACAGGCCGCGAACAAAGCATACTACGCAAATCTAAAGCTATTCCGATCAAAGAACTCTGGGTCTTGAAGAACGCAGATGTAGCCAACTGTTGTGCTTCGAGAGAAAAATTTGAAAAATAGGAGTCCGACACTGGAGAGATGTCGTTGTAGAGAGGGAAAAATGGAGAGAGATTGTTGCGGAAGCTATGGTCCACCAAAGACTGTAAAGCTAAGAAGAAGACGTAACGTAATGTGCTTTGATGATGTTTATAAGCTTTTCGGGAATACCTCGGGTATATAGCGAGTTCCAGATATAGTTACGATCGATACTAACGAAGGCGGTGCTGAAGTCTACAAAGCATGTGTGTATGTTTGACTGCCACTCCTTAATTTGCTCTGAGCATGATCTGTTTGTGCCAGCTTGTTTCTTCCGCAGCGTACCTTCAATATGCGACTGTTTTCTGTTTGGGAGAAGTTTGGTGAGGATTTTCGATGGGATGCTGAACAGAGTTATCCCTCTACAGTTTTTACATAGGGATAAGTCCTCCTTTCTTGGGCAGCTTCAACAGTACGCTAGTTAGCCAATCGTCCGGTAGCTGCTCTTCGCGCCAAATTGCTTCAAAGAGAGAAGCCAAATAGCGTGCGGAAACTGCAGGATCAGCTTTTTAGGGCTTCCGGAGGGATCCTATCACAGCCTGAGGCCTTTCCTGGCTTGAGGTGGATTTCTTCCACATTGGGCGGAGAAGATGATATGGATGGACAGTGACTGGCGGAAGTTGTCGTAGGTGCTTCAACAATTGCGGCACTTGAGCCTGTTTCCGGAGGAATAAGAACTCCAGAAAAGTGTCTGAACCATCTAGACAATTGGTCACGATCCATTGTGATTAAAATACCATCTTCGTCCTTAATAGGGCGATTGGAGCACCCATATTTTCCGGTGAGCTCACGGCTTAGTTTGTATAGCTCACGTAAGTTATTCTTTCGAGCTGCATTTTCTGCTTCGCATGCCTTACTGTTGAAAAAGTTTCGCTTATCAGGGCGACAAGACTGTCCTACTTCTTTATGAAGTTATCCGTACTGGCTGTCGTACATGGTTCTTACAGAGCGTGTACGAACGCTGTCTCTGAGAGCCTTGACTTTGCGTCTGCGCTCTGTGATATTGATGGTAGTTTCAGGATTGGGTGCAAAGCCCCCTAAATTTTATTTGTAAAGGGGTATACGCAGCTCGAAAAATTTCGCGCGGAATGATAAAACTTCATATAAAAAAAAAAATCCCATTTCGGATATCCCATTTGGGATCTTTTTTTTAAATGAAGTTTTGTCATTCCGCGCGAAATTTTTCGAACTGCGTATAGGCCTTAAAAATCAAAGAGATACCAAGGAGCTAAAATATATATTTTTTCCAATGCTCTCCATATGTGAGCGTTTTTTTTTAGTTTTTTTTTTTTTGTGTGAATGGAAATCACAAACCACCCTATTATTTAGTATATAGTATATTATATATGTCTATGTAAATCAAATGCAAGCAAATGTAAAATGCTAAATTTATTGTGTTGTAATTAACGCAAAACATAACATAACGTGAATATATTTGTTGTTGTTGGGCTGTCTATTTGCATAATTAACATTAAGTTTACGTAAAGATGGTGGGGGTGGAACTTGGGGGCGTGGTGGTGTTAACGCTTGGCTGTTGCTTTTGTTTTTTGCTTATACAGCTCTGTTCCGGTTCTCGTTTTCATATGACATTTTTTTTTTAAATTAGAGAATTGGAAACTTTTTTTAAGCAAAAAAAAGACCCTGCAATCTAAAAAATATTTTTAATTGCGGCAAATACGCTAGGGTAGTATTATCAAAAAAAAATCAACGTTTTGTGTCTTATGACGCTTGCACGAGTCTAAACGCAAAATTTGCGAGTTTCTGAAACATTCTTGCAGACAACTTTTATGGGTTTCTTCGAAAGGCCCATACGCAGTTCGAAAAATTTCGCACGCAATGACAAAACTTCATATAAAAAAAAAAATCCCATTGTGGATATCCCAAATATGAAGTTTTATCATTCCGTGCGAAAATTTTCGAACTGCGTATGAGCCTTAAAGCCTATACGCAGCACGCAAAAAAATGTAAAACTTCATTTAAAAAAAATAGTCGCGAAAAATTCCGATTGAATTTTTTCGACAATGGGACGCAGATAAAAAAACAAAACAGTGTTGTCTGAAAATGCTTAACGTTGGATGGCGCCACTACTTCGCTTGGTGTGGTAACACTAACAACAGCTGTTTGGTTTTGCCACTTTGGCGCGAATTACCGATTGATTACGCACCATGGCCTCAAACTTTAAATTGAACACGAAATGTACACAATTGTGTTGGAACATTAGTCCAATACAAAATACATACATCTTTGAAAAATCTTGCATTTCTGCTCTGCCCTTTAAATAGGGTTTCACCCAGACCCTTCTGTTTTCTTGCAGCCAACCTTTTTACAATTAGGTAGGCAGTCATACTTGCATTGTTTATACACATTAAGTAATGTTAACAATACTTGTTGATTCAAATCCATGTTTATTTTATTTAATTCTTTGTCTTATTTTGCGCGCTTAATTTTTGTAAACATAAAGCAGCTGATTATAATTTGAGTGTGCCCACATTAACCCAAAGTATCGGAAAACATATCGATTAATAACACAAAAAAAACGATAGTTCGATAAAAAGGAGCACTTTGACTTACTATGCACTTACTATGGTGGTTCCATGTGAAATAATTTAAAATAGTTTCCATATGGAATTTTTCGAACTGCGTAGACCCCTTAAGTTTGATCTATTTTTGCAACATTTCAATCTGATGCTTTTCATATTGAAAAACGAGAAACTCTTTCTGCATGGAAACGATCAAGATATTGACATGAACATAGGAATGTCTCTTGTCTCTTGTGTGGTCGTTAAATCCCATAAAGCATAGAAAACAAGGCAATGTGAAAACAACGAAGAATTTTTGAGTGACGTCACAAGATCGAAATTTCTACGCAGATTTGTTAAATTTGTAGTCAAAAATGCTACAAAAAAAATGCATTGTTTTTCCGCAATTATTTCATTTACGTATTGTAAAGTACATGCAGAATCTAAAAATATAATTACACTAGTTTACAGCAAAATTTATCATTAACATGTTTTACTCGTTGCCGTAGTACTGAAAATGTAGTCCAAAAATTTTTTCATGGAAGGATTTCGAGATATTTCGAAAAAAACACTTTTCGAAAAAAAAAAAAAGTTTCTCTACTTAAGGCCCATACGCAGCATGCAAAAATTCCGCACGAAATGTCAAAACTTCAAATAAAAAAAAAAATTCCCTTTTTTGGGATATTTTTTTTATATGAAATTTTGACATTTCGTGCGAAATTTTTGCATGCTGTGTCCTGTCCTTTAAAAACAAATATCTCTGGTTGTACTAAACTGATTTTGATTATTTTTTACACCAAACTGTAGATAATTGAATTACCCATCGATTATACTTTGAACATGTTTTTTTCAAATTTACGGTTTGGCCGTTATATATCCACTCATATGAAATTTTTCGTCATTTTCATTTAATTTTTGAGAAAAACTCTATTTCGAACGTAAACTTAAAAATTAAAAAAAAACCAAAATTGGAAAAATTAAAAAAACCAAACAAAATTTTAACTTAATTTAAGAAAAAAAACTGTTAATTGGAATTGGAGCATATTTCATACAGAGGTAGATATGATAGATATGAGCTCCACATACATTGAAAAATAACCTGCACCCAAAATATTGAATGCCTTTTGAGTTAAAGCCCCAAATAGTCCATTGGCCAGCCCCGGGTTTGAGATTATCGACCATTACACGCGTCTTGTAGCAACCTTTAATGATACTAGATCCCTTCGGCTTAGAAGAACAAGCAATACAAACAGATAATCAAAAAAACGGAGTTGACTTAATCGGTTTCTCTTGTCGCCCTGATCGTTTTGGTAAAATGGTTATGGGGTCTTAGGTTAGGTTAGGTTATGGCGGCAGCTGGCTTAAAAAGCCAGCACACATAGGCCTAGATTGGCCCGTTGTGATACCGCTAAGGATCTCAATTTATACTCCCTTCTCCAGGTGAATGTTCTTAAAAGGAATCTCAGCCTGTTGCTGCGATATAGCTTGGAATCCTTCTCGGACAGATGGGACCTAGCTCTTCTAGGTTATTGAGGAAATAATTTCCCAGGTACTTCTTCCTGCGCCTGCACAGAGCCACACAGGAACAGAAGAAGTGCTCTACTGTTTCCACTTCTTCCTTGTCTCTACAGCTTCTGCAGAAGTCGTTGCTCGGAGCATTCATTCTGGCCGCAAGTGCTCCGACAAGCCAGTGACCGGTGATCGCTCTAACAACTGCCGAACACTGTGAGCGGCTGAGTTCACAGAGTCTGGCGGAACGTTTTGGGTCAATTTTAGGCCATGTTCGGCGACTGATTCTACAGTAGGATGTGTTTTCCCACATCTTTAGTGCCTGGGAACTGAATTTTTCCCTTGTGTATAGCTTAAAAGTAGCCATTGGCATACGAATATCCTTCTTATTCGGGAGGAGGGAAATGGTCGTGCCATGTCTGGCTAATTCGTCTGCTATTTCATTGCCTATTATATTCTGGTGCCCTGGCACCCAAATTAGACTTATAACAAACTGCTGTGCCATCTCTTGAATAGATTTGCGGCAGTTGTTGACTGTCAACGCGTTGGAAGACATCGCTCGTAGTGACTTTATGGCTGCCTGACTATCGGAGTATATATTTATTTCCCCGGTTTCCAGACCAGCATTACGTAAGCAGACGAGAGCCTCGTTTATGGCGAGGATCTCCGCCTGAAAGACGCTGCAGTCGTCCGGAAGTCGAAAAGACTGCCGGAGGTTTAGTTGCTCCGAGAAGACCCCGCCCCCGACCTGGTTGTTGAGCTTGGAGCCATCTGTGAAGAAATTTATGCGGTCGCTTTGACCTTGTTGACTTACCACCCACGATTCCCTAGAGGGAATGGAGGTTGTAAATAGAGTTGAGGAATGCTCTAAGGGTGTGCAATAGTCTGTGACTGACACGTTTGTGTCTTCTTTTAAGATGGACGAGTGTCCATATCTCAAGACTGCCCAGCAATTGGCATCCTTGAGGCGCCTCGCTGTTAAAGTGGCAGATTCTTTTGCCATCAAAAGGATGGGACATATGTTGGTGATGGCATTAAGCGCTTCACTAGAAGTGGTTCTTAGGGCACCGGTGATGCATAGTTGTGCCGTTCTTTGTACCTTGTTTAGTACTTTAAGTTTTGATTGTATTGTTAGGGCTGGCCACCAAGTGGATACCCCATATAAGAGTATAGGTCTAACTATGGCTGTATAGATCCATCTAACTACTTGTGGGGATATACCCCATTTGAGTCCTATTGTCCTCTTGCAGGCAAAGAGCGCTGTATTCGCTTTTTGTATGGGGTCTTACTTGTTTGCCTTTGGGTATTACACACCAAATTTTTTTACTCTAACTTGATATATCTTGATACACAAACTGCAGCGTATAAATAATAATAAAAATGCAAGTGCAATGCGCTTCATGTTGATCTAAGTACGGGCTTGACTTTAAGCTGAAGTAATGTGAAAATTTGAGCGACTAACTTACAGACAGGAGCACAATCTTGTATTCCTTATCCATTTTATATATTTCATCTGAAAATGCAACCGTGTATTGATTGACTTTTTGATTACTCACGTTCCAAATGTTTATTACATTGGACAGCAATAAGTACAGTGAAGGGTGCCTGGGTTGAACAACTTAAAGAAAGCATTGACGGTGCTCGACAATGTAAGAATGTAATTCTGCATATGCCTTCTAAGAACTTCAATGCCAATTGAAAAAAATTCATATTTTTAGCTAAAGTTTCGTAAATTTTTACCGATTTTAATTTCAATCGAAAGTTATTAATTTATATATTTTACTAGCTTTGATGCACTATAGTCAAAGTGTAGGACATATTTGAACTTCAAGGAAGTGTGAAGAATCTACACTCTATACCAAAGTACGGGGACGTACAGCTCGACCCGAGAATACTCTGCTTTTTGGCAAAGTTTCAAAGTATTCGTGCGATTTTAAAGCATATAATAAAAAAATTGTCCTTTAAGCTTAAACTTTCTACGAAGCAAGCGTTGCGGGATATTTGGCAAGTTTCGTACCAATGTGGCTACGCCTTCTTTTACTCTCCTGCATTGCGTATACGTAATTTTATTTAGATTCAAAAGTCTCATCTGTGTGCTTTTGTCCCTAGGCGTAATTTAAATTAGTTATTATAACCGCCGCGGAGGGGCAGCGATCCTTATTAAAAAGAAATACAAACATCACCCAATTCCTGCAATCTGCGCGCCGGAGATGCAAGCCGCTATGTTAGAACTCGAGACTGGGCAGGGTAATGTCACCATCTCAGCCGTATATTGCCCGCCGGGCTTTCTTTGGGGTGCAGTCCCTTTCAGTCTACGTCTTCAGCAGCAAAGCCATCGACTCATTGCAGCTGGGGATTGGAATGCGAAGCACTCTTGGTGGGGTAATTCACGAGCATGTACTAGAGGCCGTGCTTTATGCACTGATGTGCAAAACTCGGCTCTCTATATACTGGCTACCGGCGCTCCAACTCATTTCCCTGGTGACGTCTCTCGAACGCCTAGCGCCCCGGACTTCGCAATCTGTCGCGGTGTTCATCCGCAACAGCTTTCTATCGAATCTCTTGTGGACCTTGTTTCAGATCATCTGCCGCTATTAATCAAGCTTGCTGCCAACGCTGCTGTATATGATAAAAATCGGATGCTCCTACATCCATTTGCGAATATAGAGACCTTCTAACGTCGCATTAATATGAAAACTCATCTCGAAATGGATATCAATACCAAAGAGGATATTAATGAAACCGTTGAACTGCTCCGCAAGAATATAACAGACGCCGCTAATCTTGCTGCTCCGAGACACGCTGGACGCCGTCAACACCCGCCTCGCGAGTCTCTTGATCCGGAGACAACGCAGCTTCTGAGGTTGAAGCGTCGCCTGCGAAAAAACTATCTTCGAACGCATGATCCAGCTGACAAGGCCCTCTACCGTAATGCTGCTAACAGGCTTAAAGAAGCTTTAAATAACTTAAATCAAAGAAGGATAAATTCTGTTCTTACAAATGTGAGGCCAAATGAAGATAGAAGCCGCAGCCTTTGGCGTTTGACTCGGTACTTAAAAAAAAAACCAGTCATTCCAAGTGCTCCGATTCAAACTGCCAATGGCCTCTGGTGTCGTTCTGACCGAGCCCGTGCTGAAGCTTTCGCCCATCACCTGGAGGATCGTTTCACTCCTTTCAATCTGAACTCAGTTTCTGAGGTCGAAGAAACTCTGGAGGCATTATCTATACCACTTTAACTGGACCTGCCAGTACGCCCCGTACGTCCTAATGAAATTGTAGACCAAATAAACACGCTTAATCCCAAAAAAGCACCTGGTCTTGATAAAATTGACGCCAGAGTAGCTAAGGCTCTTCCTATGGCGGGCATACTCGCTCTGGCCAAGATATTCAATGCAGCTTTCTTGGATGTCACGCTGACTTTTGACAGAGTGTGGCACGAAGGGTTGCTACAAAAACTTAAATGCGCCCTTCCTGCTCCCCATTATGAAGTCCTAAAATCATTTCTCGGAAATCGCTCTTTCAAAGTTATGGTGAAAGGTGAGCTCTCGGAACGACGAACCATTAAAGCTGGAGTGCCGCAAGGAAGCGTTCTTTCGCCATTTTTATTCACCGTTTTTACTATGGACACGCCGAGCTCGACGGGCAGTTCTGAGCCTATAAAAGCAACATATGCTGACGACACTGCCATACTTTCGTCTTCCTCTAGCGTTCAAATGGCTGCTGATGCCTTGCAGAACCAGTTGGACATTATCGCAATTTGGGCAAAACGCTGGAATATCGGTGACAAATCTTCCAGCGTTTTATTTTCGTTAAGGAAAGACCCAAGTTTTTTCTCATCAATATTGGATCATAACCCATCTGTCTCGGTTGATTGCCAATAAAAATATAGGTACCAAAAAAAAAAAAAATTTGAATCATATAACTAAAGACCTATTTATTTTAAATTTTGCATATGTACTTCATATTTTTATTATAAAAGCTCCTTATATGCCAAAAGCGCAAAGTCATGGATGTGGGTAGCATAGTAAATGATAAGTTACCAATTTATAAATTTTACAAGACTTGCATTCATTGGATATTGCGTCTACGCGCGCCTACTACATCACGAAAATAATTTTATTATGAACTACTCAACTACATATTATAAATCAAACAGGTTTTTAATTGCAACATCACTTCTATAAAGTATTCTTATAAAAACATATACAAAATAAATCAAGGATAAGTAAAAGAAAATTTAAACATGCTTGTTAGCCTGGCCCATTAGCCCATGCATTGCTTTAAGCGTTTGAGAATTATAAGCTGTGAATTCTCAAAAAAAAACAATCAAAGAGAATTTATCTTTAATAAGCATCAGCAGCAGTAGAAATATTAAACCTTTTTTAGCAAAAAGAAAACCAGTTTTTTTTATTCAAATAATTAAAAAAATTATGTAATAAAAAATACTAAAATTGTATTAGGTGCGCAACTAAGTTCTCGCTGTTTGTCAATAGATGGCTTTAGCAGAAAGTTCTGGTCGATTTTGACATACCCAAAACTTCATAAACGAAGCTTAGGCATAGGGTAAGCAAACTGCTATGGCACATTAGTGAATTTCTTTTTGCATTATTTACTTGTGGTTGTGTGAAAATGTCTAGTTTTGTGCCAAAAGCACAAAGCGCATCGAGAGCTCCAAAAAGTGTACGGAGATGCTGCTCCAAGCGAAACAACGTGCCGTGATTGGTTCCGTCGCTTTAAAGACGATGATTTTGATGTCGTCGACCGTCCACGTAAAGAAAGATCCAAAACCTTCGAAGACGCTGAGGCATTGCTCGATGAGGATTCGTGCCAAACGCAAGAAGCGCTTGCTTCAGCATTAGGAGTTACCCGCCAAGCCATTTCCAAGCGATTGCATGCGTTGGGAATGATTCAAAAGCAAGGAACTTGGGTTCCTTATGACTTGAAACCAAGGGACGTTGAGCGTCGTTTCTTCGCCTGTGAACAACTGCTCCAGCGACAAAGAAGGAAGAGTTTTCTTCATCGCATCGTGAGAGGAAAAAATCTTGGGGACAACCCGTTCATGCTTCCACGTCACTGGCTCGGCCGAATATTCACGCTGCGAAGGTTATGCTGTGCATTTGGTGGGACCAGGTCGGTGTTGTTTATTATGAGCTGTTGAAACAAGGCGAAACCATCACTGGGGAACGGTATCGAACTCAATTGATGCGATTGAGCCGAGCACTGCGAGAAAAACGGCCACAATACGAGCAGAGGCACGAAAAAGTGATTTTACTGCATGACAACGCTCGGCCTCACATTACCAATCCTGTTAAAACCTACTTGGGAACGCTCAAATGGGAAGACCTACCCCACCCGCTATATTCCGCAGATATTGCGCCGTCCGATTATTACTGGTTCCGCTCGATGGCACATGGTCTGGCTGAGCTGCAGTTCCACTCATGTGAAGATATCGCAAAATGGCTTGATTCATGGATAGCATCAACACACGAACATTTCTACTGTCGAGGTATTCGAGCTCTGCCAGAAAGATGGAAAAATGTTGTAGCTAGCGATGGGCAATACTTTGAATGAGTCATTGGTAACCATTTTTTTATAATAAAGTTACATTTTCATCAAAAAAACAGCGCGAACTTAGTTGCGCATAAATGATTTTTTTTTTTTTTATAAGCTTCTACTGAAGCTGCTAGCTGGGGCCTGCCCCAAACCCAAATAAAAGTACAAGTTTCATCGAACCTATTGACTCTTCAAGATAGGTAGGTGTGACGGATGTATCCGATATCAATATTGTCATCCGAGAATATCGATATTCGAGTACGCGATAGCCATACCTAGTAAGTAGCATTAACAATATTGAAAAGCGTTTGCTGTCAAAGCTGTGTATATAAGTATAATAATAAACAAAAAGGAAATATGGAAAGTCTTATCGCTTTAAAAGGTCCCGATTTTGTTATGCTGGCTGCAGATTCAATTAGATTCAACGGCGCATTTGTTATAAGCCATGGTAAGTTTGATATCATGTTTTAAGGCTTCTCTGCAACAATATTTGTTCAATAGACTTTAAAAAAATCTATCGCTGTGGTGAAAAGACTATGCTTGCAGCTGTAGGTGTTGCTGCGGGACCATTTATAGAATCTATCCTTAAAAACACGACTCTATACAAATTAAAGAACCACTACGAGTTGAGTCCTCGTGCTGTGGCGCATTTTGCACGTCAACAACTGGCGGGAATGTGGCGTAAAGATTTGGAAATTGATATTTTTGTTGCTGGGTAAGTTTCTGGAAGAGCTTATGCTTTAATATCTCTCATGGTTACACTTATTACTTAGCTATGATGAGACAATGGGCCCCGAGCTAAAATACATTGACTGTATGGGTTCAGCAAACTCCATTAATTATGCTGGACATGGTTGTGGTAAATTTTTCTGTGCCAGCCTATGTGATAAATTTTGGAAACCAGACCTATCACAGGATAGAGCCTATGATATACTCAAGCTTTGTGTAAAAGTCATACAAAAGCGTTCGATTGTAAACTTGTGCAACTTCCATGTTGCAGTTGTGGACAAAAATGGAATACGCTTTTTAAACGAACTAAATCCAGAAACTTTGAGTGGATTTGAGTTTTGCGACGGGTCATAGGTTGCGGATAGTAAAATGCCATGTCGATGGAACGAATGAGGCTAGGGTTGCCACCTGCACGGGCCTAGGAAGTGACCGCCTTCTTCTTCTTACCTTACCATTCACGCGCCTGAAGCCATCCTTACACACAAACAGACACATGCACACACGCAAATACAATCGTCCACGAAATTAATCAACACGAATGCAGACTTTTCTTGTTGAAGGCCCCTACGCTGACACGAAAAATAAATAACACTTCGTACAAAAAAAAAAACCCTCACAAACGTTTGGTCACGAATTTTTCTTGCAGCTGGTATGTAGACCAGTGTTGCTCGTTTTTTTTGTTTTTTGATGCCAGTAGCAAACCATAGATGGCGCGCTCAGCAAAAACAGCTGTTCGCTTTTGGCGCCGTAAACAAAACTTATGTGCAGCTATTTATTTTGTACGCGAAATTTATTCCTGGTCGACAAAATCGTTGCGGATCGTTGGGAAAGGATGCGAAAATAGCTATAATAATAAAATAATTCAATTGTAACATTAAAGTGCGTTAAAATACGTCTATGCAATCCGTCCAGACTCAGCTCCGCGCATTAAATATGGGGTCAGCCAAATACTCCGCCTTTTCCTGGGTTTTGCCTCCTGTCGTCGCTTTTTTTCCTCATTCAACAATTCAATTGCAATGCATGGTCATTATTATAGAATTTTGTACACAAAAAAGCATAAGTAATAAACGTTGACGATATTTCGTGTTTTTATATTTTACTTCGCGCCTTTTAAAAATTTGCTATTTGTAAACAAAAAGCAGCTGATTATCGATAATAATTGCGATAAATTGCACATTTTGTTACTAGAGACACACTGTTCCTTTCGTGACCAAAATAAGTCGGTCTTTTTGCCCTTGAAACATGAAAAAATTGTCCGAGCTATTGTACCAACCAAAAAAATGAGGATTCATAATACTTAATTTCCAGAAGGATGGTTAAAATTATATTATTAAAGTATATAAGCTCTTTACATATTTGGGATAATGGTACGTTTTTGCAAAATCTCCATTTCAACACTTTTCAGTGTTGAACCTTGAAGACGAAATAGTAGACCAAAAACTATTTCGTCGAGCGGCTGAAGCGGTTGATCTTGACGTTGACGAAGACGCTCTTTACGACGAAATACTTTCTTTGGCGAAGATTATCCCCAAAATCACCCAAAATCAAATTGACCTCCCTGTCGATATAAAATGGGTAAAAATGAAAGTTCTGACGGATTTGTCCAATTGCCCTTAATTGCTGGAAAAGTCCCAACGATCCCCATCAGCAATGCCTACGTGGAAAACGTTTTTTCAGTGATGAAGCATGTTTGCACCGATTTGAGGAATCGAATGAGAGTCGAACTGGTGAAGGCAGAGCTTCTGACGAAATTAAATTTCCATATGAGTTGCGTAGAATTTGCTCTTTTTTGGAATCGACTGGAACAAGAGCCACTTCTACGAAAAGCGATGACAAATGAAAAATACATGTGGAAAAAAAAATTACAATGTGTTTATGTATTTTATTCATTTTGTAAAAATACATCAAGTATGAAAAAATTTTGACATTTTCAAATTTCCCGCTTTCCACAGATACCCGTACCTTCCCATCTCGTTTCATTTTATTTTTTGTGTTGCTTGCTTGAAATCTTCAAGGAGGACGTGTCCTTTGTATAGGGCTTTCCAACAAGAGGTGTTATTTTGAATCGCCCGGTATTTCGGTAGCTGTCACTTTGAAGCTTTTATTCTTTGACATTTGACAAGTAGAAATTACGCCATTACTAAAAATGGAACGATACATGCTTCAACAACGCATTGAAATTATTAAAATGCACTACAAAAATGGTGAAAATCTTCCATCGAAAAATCATCTTGACTGATGAGGCTCATTTCCACCTCGGTGGCAAAATTGTCGCATCTGAGGCTCGGAAAACCCAAGAGTTATTGTTGAGAAGCCTCTTCATCCTCAACGTGTGACTGTTTGGTGCGGTTTATGGTCCGGCGGGGTCATTGGACCTATCGAGGACATAGGGCAGCCACTTTGCGATTTGGTTATGGAAAATTTCATGAAAAGGATATGGTCCTGTAGGCGTGGTCATTGTGGCCATTTGGCTGATGTTGTTTTTCATTATTAACGGCATACCTTCGTCTTTATTATGAAATAAACATCCGATCATTTATCTCAAAAAATTGCATTTTTCTTTGAATACCAAAATAACACCTCTTATTGGAAAACCCTATATTTGTTTTGTTCTCCATACCGTATTAGATGCAACTTTAAAGGTCTCTCTAACTTCTCTTAGTTACTTCCATTTCTATCTATCTATCTATCTATTTGGGCATTTCAACCGGCTGTCGGTCTTGAGCTGGCCGGTGCCTATTGGTGATCCCGAGGCTACGAAGATCCTCCATTGCGTGGTCTTGCCATCGCAGACGAAGGCGTCCCGCCGACGTCCATTCAGTGACTTCCGCTCGAATACCTTTTTAGCTGGAACAGTCACATCCATGCGAATGACGTGCCCAAGCCAGCGCAGCGTCAACATAAAGCTCATACTGTACGAGTCATATAGCTCGTGGTTCATTCGAATACGGAAATCACCATCCGCATTTGTCGCTTCGAAGATTCGTCTCTCGAAAGCTCCTAATGTTGCCTAATCGGATGTTGAGAATGTACATACTTCAGCGCTATATAGAAGCACGTGTATGTTGAGGTATCTGTACAGGGTTATTTTTGTATGTTGAGAGAGGGCTCTAGTCTTCAACTCTTTACTGAGCCCAACGTAAAACCGCTTCGCAAGAGCTATCCGGCGACGTATCTCCTTGCTGACGTCGTTTTTTGCATCATTGACGTTTGCTCCCAATTAGAGGAAATCCTTAACAACTTCGAAGTTGTAACCATCTAAGCCACATGGTGTCGTACCCATACATATTTGTAGATAGGAAGTATTTCGTTTCGTTCATGTTTACCGCCAAGCCAATGATTGCAATGTTGTCAGCATACGCATGTAGCATGACACTCTTCTAAAAGATAGTGCCTGACCTGTTGACATCGGTCCGGCGCAGGATGACTTCCAACAAAAGATTGAAAAAGTCGCTTGATAGTGTATCACCCTGCCTAAAACCTCGCTTGGTATTGAATGTTACGGAGAGGTCCTTTCCTATTAAGACGCAACTGCAATAGTTTCTCAATGTCATCATACAAAGCCGAACTAGCTTTGTGGGGATACCAAGCTCAGACATGCCTGCGTAGAACTTCATACTATCAGGTGTGTCGCAGCTTTGAAGTCGATAAAGAAAAGGTGTATGTCGATTTGCGTTTCACGTGTTTTCTCCAGGATTTGTCGCAATATGATTATCTGGTCTATCGTAGATTTTCCACGTCCGAAGCCACACTGATAAGGGTACTTCCATTTGCATACATTTAATATGGTTCTTAAATGGTCGCTTTACTCTAGAAGCCCTACCAAAAACATCAAAATCGGTATGTAGTAGGTGCTCTCTGGGCGCTAGTGATGGAGAAAACAACGATGCTATATCAATGCATCGATGTATCGAAGTTTAAAATATCTATGTATCGATGTTGGCCAACAGAGATGTTTCTCCAGCACTACTTAACACCCATTTGATGAGTGCAGAAGTGCTGGAGAAACATCTCTTTTGGCCAACATCGATATATAGATATTTTAAACTTCGATACATCGATGCATCGATATAACATCGATGTTTTCTACAGCACTACTGGGCGCATAAAGCAACAATTTTTCACTTTTCATCATTTTAAACATTTTTACAGTGTATATCATAGTCGGTATGTATCGGCTGTAACCGGGTCACCTTTTTTTTTATTTATTTTGTTCTTTATTTATTGCTACAATGCGCAACTGTTGCAATTTTATGCAAAATTTTACAAAAATTATTTACAATGACAAAATAAATTTTTTTCATGCTACATTGTAGTAATTGTTGGGGGGGGGGGGTCGTGGGTGTTGTGATATGTAATTTACATATGTAGCTATATACTTTTAGTTACATATGTGCATTTAATTATTTAAACTGCATTTTTAAGTGTCGTGCTGAACATTTTCTAAGCAGCGCCTAAAATGCTGCTTTAATTTTTTTCCAGCTTCTCTTACGCCGCCTTAGCTAAGACACGAACCCAACACTCATTTAACTCATTTGTGCCCTTTACTGGGTGCATTTATTTCCCGAAGCTCGCTACGGCTTGCGGTAGAGTCTTTAGACCCTGTTGCAACAAAATCATACTAATTTCGGAGCTCTTATAACTCGTATCTGATATTAAGCGTTACTTTTTAAGTTCGCCAAACAATTTCTGTACTGCACAGCCATTTTTTTCATATTATTATTTAATTTGTCAAAAAGCTAAGGTGACGTTTAGTTTTATATGCATATTTTGCCATTATCTTGGTTTTTTTTGTTACTTATCTGCAATATCTGCTGAATTTGATAACAAACATTAACGTAGTGGCTAGCGATTGTCTTTTGACAAAAACTTGCTATCAGCATGGTTCGGCCGGTTGGCAAATGATTGTTGGTTGCCATGACCACTGACACAAACGCTACGCAACACTTGACAACGCAGAGAGAGTGAGAGCTTGGTAGGGAGCAGAGCTTAAGGTCTGCGCTAGCTATTTCAAGGTGTAGCCAACGCTCTTTGCCGCCTTGCCAATTTTTTTAGTATCGTGGCGTTTGCCTGTGTGGTAGGTTGTCTTCACGCAGGTTACTTTAACTTTGCCCGCTGCATGTCGTTACCTATGCTAAATATACCTTTGGGCAGAAACAGCTGACTCAAGCTTAAGAACTAAATCGAAGTCAAAACTGAGCAGTCGATTGTTTGTATCAGCTGCGTTGATCTAGCGTACAAAAAAAAGCGTGCACACAGATACAGCTACAGCTACAGCTACTCGCACACAGATACAGATACAAAGACACTCAAATGCACATGTGGCGTCCGGGCGCAGAGAGACAGACGCGCACAAAGGTTGGCAGCAATGTCTGTGCGTAACCAGCTTACGCTCTCCCATTGTTGTCGCGCTCTCTCTCACGCTCTCTGCTGCTCTTTGGCAGACGCGACAAGTTCAGGCGGCATAACGCTCGTTGGTCGACTTTGGCTGCTCATCAGTTCTTCAACGGAATTCAACGTTTTTCGACGTTCATTTTTTTTATTCTTACTGAACCATAAGAAATTAAAAAAAAAAAAAAAACTAAGAAATATATATACAAATACGCTTATTCTAAATGGTAGCCTAAACAACCACGCCAGACCCGGCCAAATACCGACAATATTTATACACACACACACACACGCGCGTGCTATAGCTGTGTGTTGTGTGTGCGCGCATTTGTTAAACAAATAAACTCTTAAGTTAACAATAAACATATTGCCAACATATTTAAAAAAAAGGTAAAATTTCAAAACTCATAATATAACACTTAAAAAAAAAAAAAAAGTGCTTTAAAAATGTTAAAAACAATTAACATTAAAAAAAAAAAAACAACAAAAACAAATAATATCTGACTATGTGCGTTTTTTGCTGTATCTGTGAAAGTATCTATGAGCTTGTCTGCGTGTTTGTGTGTGTGTGCGTGTTTGAAGCTTAACCCCAGCACATTAATATAATTGCTGTCCAGCGGCCCCTAATTGTCCACAGTTGTCCACACGACATTGACTGCTTATACACTGTATCCATAGGTCATAGAGTCTTTGTAGTTTAAAGCTTAAGTAAGCTTTGTGAACAATTAAAACTTCAAGACTACAAGATCTGGCCACGAAACAGTGTGGCCAGAGTAGCGCCGTGGTAACTAATCTCCAGCAGCCGTGCCTCGTGTTTTGCGCCCAAACTCTGATCAGAAACTTCTTAAAAAGTCTGCTTGAACACTCAGAACACCAAGGAACAGTTTTATCCAACTCGTCTCGTGACATATGAACTGATTCAAGTCGATATTAGCATTCCATTTTCCAACTCGTCTTTTTGGTCAACGTCTAATCAGATAATATGAAATAATGAGCATCTATGTTCCAAAAGGCTACAAAATTGACTAAGTGCAACAAAAGGTTAAGTCAAAAATGTGCTAATGTGGCCCATAAACTTATTACCTAAACAAAACGATCTAAGCCAATACTATCCTAGTGACGTAGATAGTTCAGGCTCTGTAAGCGTATGTGACAGTATTCTTGGTTTTTTTTTTTTGTTTTTTGGCTTAAAGGCCCATACGCAGCATGCAAAAATTCCGCACGAAATGTCAAAACTTCATATAAAAAAAAATCCCAAATGGAGGGAAATTTTTTTTTATATAAAGTTTTGACAAAATAAAACAAATTTTCTGAGCTCATAGGACATATTTGCGCTAAAGGCCCATACGCAGCATGCAAAAATTTCGCACGAAATGTCAAACTTCATATAAAAAAAAAAATCCCAAATGGAGGGAAATTTTTTTTTTATATGCTGCTTATGGGCCTTTAGCGCAAATATGTTCTATGAGCTCAGAAAATTTGTGTTATTTTTTTTGCGATACACAGTCGAACTTTCCTATAACGAACTGCTTTACAAAAAAATTTTTTATATCACGAATTTTCTCAACAACTCTATTGATCTCCTTATAGCCAATTTCTATACAACAAATTTTTTATACAATGAACCAGTTTTTTAATCTCTTGAGAATTCGCTATGGGAACTGTAACTATATGCTTGCAAAGAGTAGAAAAGTTATAAAAAACGATCTCTTGTAAATTTTGCATTTTGGGTATTTTTAATTTTTCGGGCAGAAATGCATAGCTGCCCGAGCAACAACGTGGGCAACAACAATCAACTTTTTGATCTCTAGAGAATTCGCTATAGCAACTGTATCTATATGCTTAGTTAATAACTGCAAAGAGTAGAAAAATTACAAAAAACGATCTCTTGTAAATTTTGCATTTTGGGTGTTTACTTGCTCGGGCAGAAATGCATAACTGCCCGAGTAACAACGTGAGCAACAACAATGAGCTTTTGTTCAAAAAAGCTCTTGTGGCAAACATGCCACTTAAAAGTATAAAAAATAAAGTTTTGAAAATCTCTATTAATTCAAGACACTGCCTCTTTGAGCAGTTATGTTGCGCCTAGGGGTAGCTGTTAGGGTTATTATCACATTACCAGCACTAAATAGTACAAAAAAGCAGTTTAAAAAATATGTGCACACTGGCAGATACGGCAGCTGTTGACTACACTACTGTTTTGGACAAAATTGTGCTACTTATCGCAAACAACAATCTGGCTTAAGGCAGAAATGCAGATTTTCATTGTTGTTGGGCACTTTTGCATTTCTGCCCGACAAAATAAAAAAAAAAAGTGAAGACTAATTATAGAAATGATCCACTGCAGTCTAGTCTTATATAGGGTTTTCCAACAAGAGGTGTTATTTTGAATCACCCGGTATTTCGGTAGCTGCCACTTTTGAAGCTTTTATTCTTTCGACATTTGACAAGTAGAAATTACGCCATTACTAAAAATGGAACGATACACGCTTCAACAACGCACTGAAATTATTAAAATTCACTACAAAAATGGTGAAAATCTTCCATCGAAAAATCATCTTGACTGATGAGGCTCATTTCCACCTCGGTGGCAAAATTGTCGCATCTGAGGCTCGGAAAACCCAAGAGTTATTGTTGAGAAGCCTCTCCATCCTCAACGTGTGACTGTTTGGTGCGGTTTATGGTCCGGCGGGGTCATTGGACCTATCGAGGACTTAGGGCAGCCACTTTGCGATTTGGTTATGGAATATTTCATGAAAAGGATATGGCGTGGTCGTGGTGGCCATTTGGCTGATGTTGTTTTTCATTATTAACGGCACACCTTCCTCTTTATAATGAAATAAACATCCGATCATTTATCTCAAAAAATGACATTTTTCTTTGAATACCAAAATCACACCTCTTATTGGAAAACCCTATATGTACTACTTATAAATAAAGTCGCATCTACTGTTTGCTAAGCTTAGCAAAGACATTTAAATTTTTAACCCATATTATTAAAATGCATTAAAATTTACAGAACTTATGGGTTTTATGACCATATCAATTTGTTGCAATATAAAAATTCATTTTCCCATATGCAACTGCTTGTTGTACTGCTTACAAGCAGTTTTGTCTTTTAAGTGTAGTCACAATCGTAAGTAGGGTATTCCAGCGTCGAATCAACGCCTTGAAGATATCACTTTTTTTTGTTTTGTTGTAGTTGTTGCAAATTATTCTATTAAAGTGTTTGACTACAAAACATTTTCGGATCACTTTTATGTGTTCACTCTCTCATATTTCCTGCCTTACAGTTCGAACGTCTGCTACTTCGTCGTCTCCTTCGTCCATACCTCTTTGGATCCATATGAAGACGACGTCTCGCGCTGGGTTTCAATTTAAGATACTTGGTTTGTTTGTCTGTCCCCTACAGTTTACAGTTGTGTTTGCCAGTGGCGTCGTTAGCTTTGTGACCAAAGGCTGAAGAGATGCACAAATTGAGTTTGAGTTTTGATCACTTTCCGATGATTTATCGATAACTCAATATTTTAGCCGTATTTACTATGGCAAGACATATCACATAAAGTACGGAATCTGCTTCATCAAGGTGTCTACGAAATGAACATTCTAATCTTATGTATTATGGTTACTAAGATAAACGGACATGTCTAGATCAAAATCTTTCCCCCGCCAAAGCACTACGTGAAACATAGCGCAAAGTTGTATCAAAATACTTAAGTCCACGATTACAGATGTGTTCAGGGGAAATGTGTTTTAAGAATAGGGTGGACTTGTTCTGTGATCTGGTCAACATTGTCAGTATGTCTATTATACTGTGGATTAAAGCCGCGAAATTCTCCCAAGTCCCCCGTTTACTCTATGCCACTGATCGTTGTTGTCGTACTCGTTGTCAATGTTGTTGTTTTCTCGGCTTTCGTGTGACTTGGCAAAATTTCAACCTCCGGCAACGTCGAACGTCTGAATTTTTACTAATCGTGCAATAAGCTGGATACATAATACTAGTAGAGTCTTTAGGAAATTGCATACGTCTGCTTAAATGGATAAAGTGGCACCGGTTCAATGCTATTGATACTTGTCACCAGTCACTTAAGTTTAAATATTAAAATAAAAGTCGAATTTATTGTTAAAGTCGGCATTATTTTTTTTAATTGAATGGTGCTACGATTGTTTTCTAGATTTATTTTTATCAAAAGTTTAGAGCTGATTGTTTCTTTATTTTTTGGCCAACTCTCTTAAAAGCGTTAATCAACAGCAATTCCAATATGTCCCACTGCAGCATAGCGCCTCTAAAAGCGTTAATAATAAAGGCCTATACGCAGTTCGAAAAATTTCGCGTGGAATGACAAAACTTCATATAAAAAAAAAAGTCCCGAATGGGATATCTCAAATGGGATTTTTTTTTTTTATATGAAGTTTTGTCATTCCGCGCGAAATTTTTCGAACTGCGTATACCCCTTAAGTGCTAAAAGTTAGGACAAGCATATTTAAAGTTTATAGAATGTAGTTAATCGGCAGAAAGAGGCAAACAAAGGATTGCTTTGCATCAACATTCTCAGTCTCTCTAGTATGTTTAAGAATTTTGTTGACGCCATCATTTATTTTTGAGTTTAATGCAGCCGCTAGATGGCGCATGCAATTCGTTGAACATTTTTAGTCAAATTAGTAAAGGGTTGTAGGTAAACGCAAATTAAAACAAGAAAAGTGTATTCCTTAACCAAGCTACGTGCTTTATTTGAAGTATATTATGGAAATATGAAGTCTGAGAAAAGTATTAACCACGGCGGTTTTTACAAACGTCGGCCCAATGGTCTAAGTTTTTGAGGATTGTTTTCAATAGGAAGCGTATCCCATCGCGTTGTTAAGCGATTTTTGAAGCAAGCTTCCAATGCATTCAAATTTATACGAGTTGGAAATCTTGTTGGAAATCTTGTTGGAAATCATATTATATATTAGCCAAGTTAATTCATCATCCAATTGGACGAACAAATAATTAGTTAACATCGATGGGATCTCGAAAAAGTACGGCCCGATGATGTCTTTCGTATATAATGCACAAGACAGATTCACTTTTTAAGAATGCAGCGGCTTCTCTGGATATTTAAGAGAATTCTATTTACGATTCTTGTTATATTTGGGCGCTTATGAATTTTTTTTATCACCATCTTGTATAGTTCTAATGGATACCGTCGGACTTTCAACTAAAAAACCCAGATGCCGCACTTTTGAAACAAACTTTTTACTTTTAAGGGATCTACGCAGTTCGAAAAATTTCGCGCGGATTGACAAAACTTCATATAAAAAAAAAATCCCAAATGGGAAAATTTTTTTAAATATATATAATAATATAATATAATATTTTAAATATATTATAATTTGAAGGTTTCTTTTTTAATTTGTGTCTTAAAAATTCATTTACTTTGAAAACTTTTAAAAAGTGTTTCCAGTTGGATACACACACATAAGTTTCCATTATCTCACGGAAAAGCCACACACAAAACAAAGGCCGAAAACCATAAACAAAACTGAAATTAATTTATTATCTGATATAAACATTAAGATACTCAGTCAGTCAGTCAGTCAGTCATTCAGTTGGTCAGTTGCTCAGTAGTTGCATAATTGAGATATTTAAACAAAACGAAGGCAACTGACCGCTAGGGTCTCACACACACACACACACTCAAGCCACAGGTGTACCAGATATACCAGGTATACCCAGCAAACAATTTTAAGACAGATTGTAATGTGGCAAATAAATAGGGGGTCTTTTTTTAAGAGTGTACGAACTTTAAGGCCCATACGCAGCATGCAAAAATTTCGCACGAAATGTCAAAACTTCATATAAAAAAAAATTCCCTTTTTTGGGATATTTTTTTTTATATGAAGTTTTGACATTTCGTGCGGAATTTTTGCATTCTGCGTATGGGCCTTTAATTAAAAAAAAAGTTACGAAAAATTAATGAATTGAATGAAATTTTTATTCTGTTTAGAAAATCAGATAAATGACCATCAGGAATTTTTTTTACCTTTACAAGACCAGTTTATTATTTTAAGGTGTTTTTTTAACTTTATTTTGTATTCAAAATCCAAATAGGTGACGTTATTTTACATATTTTGAGCTACAAAAATTAATTTTTTCAAACTAATAAAAAACAAAATGGCGCCTATAGAGAGAAGGTACGATTACATGACTAATTTTCGGGGAGACCTCCACGGCTGCAGCTTTTTGACGTCGCCATTGATCTGAAACATAAGACAATTTGTTTTTCTCTTAATCAATGGACCAAAAGCAAGTGAACCACGTAGGGGGGCTGTCTAAAGAGACAAAAAAAAAAAAAAAATTGTGTTTTTTTTCCAAATCCAAATTTTTTTTTCTGGTATTGATTTTCTCAGGCAAGTAGTTCAACATATGCCAAATCGATACAGAATAGTGATTATTTAAGAAAATATAACTCGTTAGTATATATATATATATATATTTATTCCTTTTACTCCATAGTGAAGCATAGGGCTGCAACAAAATTCTTAAATCTACTTCTATCCGATGACATCCTTTTAATTTCATTCCAGTTCGTTTCACTCGCTTCAATTTCTTTCTCTAACTGTCTTCTCCATGTATGCGCTGGACGCCCCTTTCTGCATGATCCTTGAGGGTTCCATTCGATGGTTTGCCTTGTGATGTCTTGCGGGGCTTTTCTTAGCGTATGACCTATCCAGTTCCATTTTCTCTTCGTTATATTTATCTTAATGGGACTTTGTTTTGTTAGTGCCCACAGCCTCTCATTTGATATGATTTCTGGCCAACGTATTTTTGGTATGCGTCTAAGGCAGCGGTTCACAATGGCTTGAATTCACTGATACAGATACGACGTTAGAGTTAAAGATTCTTGTTTTGGTGCCGCGTGTTAGAGATGAGGAGTTCCAGATGTTTCTGAGTTGCCCAAAAGTTTGCTGCGATTTCTTGATCCTATTTTCGATGTCTTCGGCACAGCCGCCAGAGGTCGTGATGATAGATTCTAGCTAGCAAAAATGTTCGACATCCTCTATTGGTGTTGAGTCTAGAAGGAATGGACGAGTGTTGACTGAGTTTATGCGCATGGCCTTGGTTTTAGAGACATTGATTCTAAGTCCCACTTTAGATGCCAGCGTCGATATAGATTCAAGTTTTCGTGCCATGTCATCATATTTGTGCGCTAAAATGCAAATATCGTCAGTGTAGGTAGTCCAAGTCGTTTAAGAAGCCGTGAAGGTCCCATGTAATACCCCTTTGATTTTCATTTAGGACATCATCAAGAACGATGTTGAAAAGTGTTGGAGAGAGTGGGCAACCTTGTCGTACTCCAGTGTTTATGCTTACTGGTTCGCTTAATTGTCCTTCGTGCAAAATTCGGCAGTCCGCATAGAGTAGAGGCTTATTATGAGGCTTATTATGAGGCTTATAATTTTTTCGGGGATGCCTTTGCAGCGTAGTGCAGCCCAGGCAGCGTCGTGTAGTAGCATATCGAACGCTTTGGCGAAATCGATGAAAATTAAATAGAGTGGTGATCCACAATTATCCTTAGGCTGTTCACGTGGTCAACGCATGACCGATGCGGTCGGAAGCCTGCTTGTTCTTCTGAGTATATAATTAGTATATAATTGAGCCGAAACATGAAGTAAAATCCCATATAAATGTATGTCCAGCCAGGCATATAAAAATATGTGTCCGACGGAGGGTTAAATCATTTCGGGGCATCATTTCAAATATAATTAAGCTAAAAAAAACATTGATTTTCTGAAGATTCTACACTGGTGTACCCCTCGAGATGCAGTCAACGTTTTTTTGTTTATTAGGCTCACATGAATCCCGCCCATTATGGATTCTACTAAACGAAAATTTTTTGTATCTTCAATTTTGAGTACGCAGAAACTATAAAAATAAAGGCCAAACGCACATTATATGGACACCCACACACACACACACACTCATTCATGCATTTGCTAATCAAATAAACAAACAAAATCCGAGAAATCCATTTGACTACATTACAGCAGACATATGTATATGCTATATAGTATATATGTATAGCATTATGTTTACCTACTTGCCCGACGTAAGTCAAAGACTGACAAATTAAAGCCCCAGCCGCCAAAAACTGTAGCTGTTCATCTGGATGGTGATAATAATGGAGGCGAGTCCGATGAGTCTGAACATTTCAAAATAGCCGCCTTAATCTTTATCGCAAGCACTTGATTACTTGCTCTTTGGTCTGCACTCTCTCAGTTTGCAGTGTGCTCCCAAAACTGGCTCTCTTATTCTCTTTAAAACTGAGTCACCTGCGCACGTGTCTGTTATGGTTAACCCAGCAAACATTTATGTTTAGCAAAAACAGAAGCTAGTTTTTTTTTCGGCATTTGTTGTACCTTATCGTTATAAACAAGTTCATGGGACAGCTTTCCGTATGGTCACGGTTTTTTTTTGGGGCATCCATTCTTTTTTTTTGTAAAATGCAATATTTGATCCTGCTCCGGAAAACGAATCCGAATATTTTATTCGCTCCCTATTTCACCAAAACGAATTTTTTATGTGGCTTGAAACCGAATGTTTTGTTGCAAGAGGAATTATAACGAATTGGCGAAATAGGTTGAAAAGTAATATTACTTGATATTTTTAGATTCTGTTTATGCCAATTTCAAGTTAAATATTATAGTTATTGATAAATATTTTTTAAATTATATTTTCTGCAAAAATAGCATGCACAACTCAAACCGAATTTTTATATGGTCCATGTCCTGCTTAAATAGGTAAATTTCCCTTGTAGTAGGCATAGCATAGTCGTGCATAATTTCCCTCGAAAGGTGTAAAGCTGTGCTAACAATGAACAAGGGAAATATGAGTAGATGGCGACAGCAAAAAATTCCATTTCGGAAGCATGCAAAAACGAATCCGAATAAAATTGTTCGTTTTTTTTTGGTTTTTCGGAGCGCGGCCGATTACAAACAAAAATGGCCGTGAACCAACACATTGTAAGGCTAGGAAAAAAAAAAATTGCCTTACTCCCTAGACATTAAACGAGCTCCCGCCTCTAAAATATTACATTTTAAGGCCCATACGCAGCATACAAAAATTTCGCACGAAATGTCAAAACTTCACATAAAAAAAAATTTCCCTCCATTTGGGATTTTTTTTTTATATATGAAGTTTTGACGTTTCGTACGAAATTTTTGCATGCTGCGTATGGGCCTTTAGATATTAATGGTCCTTTTTAGAATGATTTTCGATCGAAAAACTCTTTTATAAAATGTAATAAAATCCATGGAACATTTCTGAACGATCTAAAAACTAAAAGTGTGGGAGATGGCTGAGGCTACAGGCATCTCAACTGAGGCGATGTAATGCTATTCCTTCCTGCATACTCTGCAGATCTAGCTAATAGAGAACATATTCTGTTTTCGAACAATTGGATTTGAGTCGAATGAAGTGGTCATTATTAAAATAAACACATCTTTTGAGGGCCTTGAGAAAACCTATGTAATAGAAATAAGAAAAAAGAGAAGTATTGGTAAAAAAATTTTCACTTTTGATCGTAAGTCCTTCGTTTTTTACCAGCTGCCAATCGAAATAATGTTCATCATCAAGATATCTAAATGTATGGTGAACATTAAAGTTGAGGGCGGCCGACTTTGAGATACTCTGTACCATCACAGCAAACCGGGCATAATGCTTAAGAACTCGAAAAGATATTTATTTGCCAAATGTTGTTACAATATATTCATTAACAAAAAAAAGTCAAATTTTGGCCCAAAAACGTTTTTTTGAACTATAGAATATTGTCAAACGATTTTGATCAAATTTGGTTCAGCGCTGTTCGGAAAATTTCGCGCGGAATGACAAAACTTCATATAAAAAAAAGTCCCAAATAGGAAATTTTTCGAACTGCGTAGACCCCTTAACACCAAATTTTGTTACGATATCTAAAACTAAAATAAAACTTTTTGTTTTTTTTCGAGGTCCTCGGAAACACCTCTATGGGAGCTATATATTTTAATATAATCCCGATATCAAAAAAATATAATAAATAATATCCCGTGGGATAATGATCGATCTAATCCGAAAATTTAATTGCTCTAGCTCTTAACATTTCGGATATCAAGGTGTTCATAGAGACAGACAGACGGGCATGGGTGTATAGACTTCTTTGATCAGCCTGATCATACTTTAGATAGCTTTGGGGGGTCTCCGATGAATCCTTTTGTATGTTACATACATTTTCGGCTTGCACCTACCATAAGGTAGGGTGCAAAGAGATTCGACATGGTACTAAGGTACTCAACTTGCTACAAGGTATCTTAAAATCGGTAGCTCTCGACTTGAAGGAACAAAATTTGATTGAGGAGTAAATGTAAAAAACCCCAAAATTATTTTTTGAGACAGCATTGTTGGGATTGAGTTTGCTTTTCTGGTTCCATTTCGATTATATTTAAGTGCTAGCTACCCAATTTTTTTTTGCCTCCGAGTACTCGACTTGGAAGTAAGAAACAATTGAAAATTAGTATCCAACCTCTTGTACAACTATGTACACGAGCATATACATATTGTATATAAAGAAGCATGTAAGTGTGTCAACAGCTAAGCTCCAAATTTGTATATAGATACATTTCAAGTACTAAACGAGGCTCTAAATTTAGCTCACTAGCAGATGACTGACAATTGGTTATGATTTTTCCGACATACTTGGAGTACACTAAGTGGCAAGTGTTGTACAAAGATGTTTGGGGTGCAACATGCAGCTCGGGGAACCTGTTTTTCGCAAAGTATCTATCAGATACATTTTTAGTAGCTACATATATGAAATTACTCAAAAAATAATACCAGGAATAGTAAATGTTTATTTACTCACTTTGACGTGTTTATGTGGCGGCACGCTTCAGCAATTTGGAGCACCCCAACTGTAATATAAATCCATTTAAGTTTTATGCTCTTGCCCGCAGCATCCATGACGCGATAGTACATATATTTGTGAAATTATTAAACGTACAACGTTCAGAATGCTGCAGCATACGATGAACAAGCGCAAGACGCTAATCATTGCCTGCTTTGGAATTGCTTTGGGTCTAAGCATTGGAACCGTGCTCAAGAATTATCGTGCTTTGGAGATTGTCAAACGCTGCAGTCTGAAGCCGACGAATCTTCGAAAGCCGCATGAGATCATAGGACTGAATGAACATGATACCATACAGAACTCGCAGCGTAATCTGGTTTTTGTTGGTGTCATGACAGCCAAGAGTTTTATAGAGGGACGCGCACGTGCCGTTTATGACACCTGGGGCAAGGAAGTGCCCGGGCGCATTGCCTTCTTTAGCTCTGAGGGCACCTATTCGGACGAACTACCCGTGGTGGGCCTTAAGAACGTGGATGATCGCTATCCGCCACAAAAGAAATCTTTTATGATGTTGTACTATATGTACGAGCATTTTATAGATCGCTTTGAGTGGTTTGTTCGTGCCGATGATGATGTTTATATGGAACCCGAAAAGTTGGAGCGCTTTTTGCGCTCTATAGACAGCTCGAAGCCGCAGTTTATTGGCCAAGCCGGCAAGGGTAATAGTGAGGAGTTCGGCCTGCTCTCACTAGAGTTTGATGAGAACTTTTGCATGGGCGGACCGGGTGTTATTCTCAGCAGTGAAACGCTGCGTAGAGGTAAGCTTTGAACAGTCATTCGCCAGTTGCTAGCCTCAAATGCATGCCTTTTTCTGTGCTCCTTCCAGTGGCTCCTCACATACCCACCTGCCTGAAGAATCTGTATAGCACGCACGAGGATGTGGAGGTGGGTCGCTGTGTGCAAAAGTTTGCAGGCATACCCTGCACCTGGAACTATGAGGTAGCTGGGTAACTAACATCCTATAAACAACAATCGATCTTTACTGATTGGCATGTTCTTAAAAACATCATCTTTCAGATGCAGTATATTTTACGCCACAATTCCAGCGGACGGCACGCCTATACGGGCAAGTTAAAACGCAAGGAGATCCACAATGCCATTACACTGCATCCTATTAAGCAGGCACCACTCATGTATCGTCTACACTCCTATGTACAGGTGGGTTTACCACATCAGTAAATCCAAGACGAGCTGGCAGTTATGCTTGTTTTTTGTTTTTTTTTTTGAACAGGGTCTTAAGGCAGAGGAGCTGCGTCAAGAATCGCTGCTACTGCATCGTGATATCAAACGCATGGCCAACTTACTGGAAGTTCCGGATGAAAGCACATATATGCTGCCCAGCGTTTCGCCGGCTGCCACAGCTAACAGTGACAAGGGCCAGAGGCACTTTGAAGATCACAATATTTTAGGTGAGCGGTTATGTCCTGCCATGTGTTATAGTCTGCACAAAGATTTGCCTACAGACAGATGAACTACCACGTCGCATTCTGCCAATGGCATACACAGATCGAAAAAAGGAGAACCAAAAATCTTCTAAGCAAATACTCGTTTATTAATTCGGACGCTGGTTACATAATGTTCGACCCTGTCCCAAACATGCTGCGTAGCCCATCAAATGTGGCAGCAAGTTCTGCTCCATAATGCCACTAAAGAGCTGCGCCTGTGGACCCTGTGCAAAAATGGCCACATCCTCGCCAGCATGCGCACCATTCATTTGACTTATATAGCTGGGTGTACGTGAAGCTAGCAAGGATTATAAGAAAAATTAGCCAAGCAACAATAACATGAAAAACTACACCTACTGTCACTTAGAAATGGCGTGGGATCCTCACGCTTGCCCACTTTGTTTGTGCTCTGCCAGCTGCCAAGGGCATAGTTAAGTGTGCTATAGGGCACACCATTCATATCCCGATTGGCTTTATCCACGCCCAGTATATTCCAGCCACGTTTGGCATAACCCGCCATGCTCAAAGTATGTGAATGATCTGATGTTACCACAATCAGCGTCTCATTAGCATCAGTCTGACGCACAGCTGTCTCAATGGCCGCATCTAATTCAAGCGTTTCATCCAAAGCATAGCCCGCCTTGGTCTCGTGGTGTCCATGATCAATGCGTCCACCCTCGATAAACAAAAAGTAGCCCTGCACTTGTTGTTTTAGCACAGCTATGGCTGCCGCTGTCATCTCACAAAGACGCGGCTGCTCCTTGGGTGCTACCATATGATATGCCATATGGCTGTCATTAAACAAGCCCAGCAAACGGCTGCTGTTTTTGGCCAAACAATTGTTTAGCTCGCTGAGCGTCTTGGCTACACAACCATCGGGATTATTGGCTTGCCAGTGCTGCAGCAAATCGCGTCTGTCCTTACGCTCGCTGCCAAACTTGCCCAGTCCGCCACCAAGCAGCACATCTAGCTGACAACCCGGCTGCTCGTCCACAAGCTGACGCGCTATGTCCAGCTCCATGCTGCGATGTGGCACATGCGCATAACCGGCAGCTGGGCTGGCATGCGTCAATCGTGTGGTAGTCACCAAGCCCGTGCCTTTGCCTGCACGCTGTGCCCACTGTGTAATGGGCTCAATATGTGCGCCTCGCGCGCTCTGTCCAATGGTGCCACGTGTGGTTTTAATGCCCGCAAAGTAGGCAGTAGCCGTGCAGGCCGAGTCCGCCGTCTGAGCGTCCGTGCAGTAGGTCTAGCAATGGCATACACATTAGTTACAATTTTTATTAGGCCATGACGACGCAAACCTTGCTTAAACCCGCATAGGGAAAACTCTCAACAGCCAGCAGGCTTTCCTCGCCGCTGTAACCAGCTCGTTGTCCCTTTAGTATGCGCGCTGCTGTCAGCGTGGTTACAGACAGTCCGTCGCCCAAGAACAAGATTATGTTCTTGGCCTGGCGTCTATCAACCACACCGTTAAGACGACTCAACCGCTGGGACAACTGCTGCTGCGCCAGCTTCAGCCAGTAGCTGGCATCGTGTTCGTTCACCGATGCCGTAATACCCAGCCGGAACTGTATGAACAGCAAGAGCAACACAGCCTGACGCATGTTTGCGTGTTTCCAAAGATTTTATATGATATACTTAAAAATTTTTTTAGACAAAAGTCGACTAGATCTACCATTTTCAAATCAAAAACCAGCTGGAGCAGCCTATACAATCCTTTGGCGGGTAATGGCTGCGGGGTCAATGCGGGGCCAGCATTCCATTTTTCCATATTGTGAATATGCCTTATCTTTTGTTGCATTCGCACAGCTATGTCTCTCTCTTGCTCTTAAAATATTCTCATATTCAATTCTTATCCCATTGCAGGCATCAGTCCGGAGCTGAACAAGTTTGTGCCCAGCAGTACGGCCGATCTGCTGGACTGGTCGTTTATTGCGCGTAGTCTCTACTCGGCGGAGGGTGCAAATCCCAAGCAAAAGATTGACTCTGCCATGCGCGAGGGTCTGGAAGATGTGATTACCGAGGTAATGGAGAACATTAACAATTATTCGCGACAACGCGGTCGCGTCATAGAGTTTCGTGAGTTGCTGTATGGCTATCAAAGGCTGGATGCGCTGCATGGCCAGGATTTGATACTGGATCTGCTGCTTATCTATAAGAAATATCGCGGCAAAAAGATGACTGTGCCGGTAAGGCGACATCTATACGTACAGCGTGCCTTTACAGGCATTTTTGTCAAGGAGTTCGACGAGGACTTTTACAATGTCACGCTGCAGCAGAGTAAGTACAAACCGAAAAAAAAAAAAAAACAAAACATAAACGACCATAAGCAACTGAATACTGCTCTCTAGGTCTATTTGGCAGCCTGCTGCACAAGGGCATGGCACGCTTGAGCAGACGTTTTACCATGCCCAGCTATTTGGCAGCTACACCTGAACAGGATAAAATTGTGATGGTACTGCCCATAGCTGCACGTCTGTCTACCTTTGAACGTTTTCTGCAAAACTACGAACGCGTCTGTTTGGTGGCGGCACAGCACTGCGATCTGTTAGTTGTCATCTTTGGTGAGCCCAGCCAGCATTTGGAGTTGCTGCGTGCGCTGCGCCGAAGACATGTCTATCAGCAGATCAATTGGATACAGCGTAGCGGTGAATTCTCGCGCGGCGTGGCGCTGGACAATGCAGCACGTTCCTCCTACATAAAGCAGCAGGACATAATACTCTTCATCGATGTGGACATGCTGTTTGGTGTGGAGACGCTGCAGCGTGTGCGCATGAACACGCTGCGTGGTCGACAAGTGTATTTGCCCATAGTGTTTAGTCAGTATGATGTGCAACGGCGTGGTGTTGCAGCTGATAGCAAACAGGCGGAGTATATAGATGATGAGTCGGGCTACTTTCGACAGTTTGGCTTTGGCATATGTGCCATTTACAAGTCGGACATTTTGGATGAAGACATCAATGGCTTTGACAAAGACATAACCGGCTGGGGTCTCGAGGATGTCAAGTTTCTGGAGAAGCTGGTGCGTGTGGGCACAAGACAACGCGACTTTCTGGTTAATACAGCCGAGCTGCCTTTGAACTACAATGAAGCAGCCGAGCATATGCGACGCCTGAGCGTATTTCGTGCGCCAGATCCCACGCTGGTGCATGTGTATCATGACATAAATTGCGC
Organism: Chymomyza costata; assembly: GCA_018150985.1. Classification (NCBI taxonomy): domain Eukaryota; kingdom Metazoa; phylum Arthropoda; class Insecta; order Diptera; family Drosophilidae; genus Chymomyza; species Chymomyza costata. Next base: position 1,755,912 of record JAECWU010000127.1, on the reverse strand, counting down.
TGTTGAGCTGGAGGCGCCGCAGTACAACATGTGCCTGGGCACCAAAGCCAACTCGCTGGGCAGCACACGTCTCATGGAGCAGCTCTTCTACGGCAATCATGAGAACATACAGTTCATAGCTGACTTCAATAGTCAGCGACAGAACACCAGATGATAAACAAAATCAGTTGGCCATTTAGTTTTACATACTGGTACATGTTTTTTTTTTGTTTTTTTATTATAATACATAAGAGTTATGTATGTATGATGTATTATGTATTATGTGTTGGAAAAAGTATTATTTAAAATTTAACTCTGCGTGTTTGTTTCGTGTGAATGGAGTAAACAACAAAAACTTGTAACTTTCTCAATCTAAGACTTAGGTATACATACATACTTATGTATATAAATACTATACTTAAATTGATATACTTATGTATTAAGTAATTATTAGATAGCTCACAGCAATTTGTTTTATTCAACCAAAAACAATTTCACTTCTGCTTAGTGTCAATTGTGATATAGTATGATTTAACATTTAATGTTCCAAGCATATGCCATACGTTTGTAAGTATGCATATAAAGTTGCTATGCAAACGTCACGCATGTATATGCCAGTACACATATACAACATATATATAAAAAATATTAAAAAAAAGTGTGTGTTACTATACTTTATGCTGGCTTTACATATAATCAACTGGCTGAATGTCTAACAGAGCTAGGCCTGCATTCAAGACTACACGCACCGCCTTGATCAGATAGACGCGTGCAAAAACCATGGGCATAAGTTGTGGACTAGTTTGGGCAGCAATCAGCACCTTCTTGTAGCGATAGTAGCGGCTGAAGAGCTTGGCCAAGTTAATCACATATATTACTATCTGATGTATAGTGACCTGGCCCTGCTGCAATTTGTCCAGTGTTGAGGCAACTACCTCCGGAAAAATCAACAAATAGCGTATAATATCCCAGTCGAGCTAGAATTTAAAAAAAAAAATAATTTGTAAACAAAACTTCTTGGAATTATGTATTGATTGTTATTGTTGCGCCGCTTACCTGCGTTGTCAGCAAGCTGAAATCAATCTCTTCAATGGCTGGCAATGCCGGATATAAGCCAGCCGCAACTTGTTCGTTGTAACTGCGCAATAATGTCTCAAGACGAGCCGAATTATAAAGTATATAGGGTGCGCCCTTGGTGCAACCTATGCCGGCACGTACAACAATTGCTGGGCTTGTGTGGCGCACCTCAAATAGTCCAACAATAACGGCAGCAGCACCCAGGCGCTCTTTTAGATCAGGAACTTTAAGGCTCGCGGAAGACTTACGCACGCCATGACGATGTGTGGCCATAAGCATCATCTCATCGCTACGCAAGCTGTTTGCAAATAAGTAATTAAGTTAAAATGTTCCGAGCACGTTTAAATGGCTACGTACGTCAAGTATGTGGCAGGGCTTAGAGTTGTTAAACTTTTAGTCTTCGGCTCTAGCACGTTGCCACAAAGTAGATAGATATGTGACTTCTCGTTGCTCACTGGATGCGTATGGCTCAGACACTGCACTGTAATGTGCAATGTGTCTGGGCGAGATTCCGCAGCCGACACACGCTGCCATTTGCTGCAATCAAACAGACGGCAAGCAATGTCATGTAACAAACGTGCACGATACAAACGCAGCTCTTGGACATCACCAACAGCAGCTTCATCCAGTTTAAGGCATACGGTTGGCGCATTCGGCAGCTTCAACTGATAGCCATAGCGCTCGCCCTGCGCAAGTACCGTGCGCAAGACTTGCGTAACAACATTTTCACGCTGAAAGGTTAAGATCAAGCGATCCTTGCGCACTATAGGCAGCTCACACAAAGGAAAACTCCAAAGCTTAGATGCTTCTGCCATGTCCTCTAACAACTGCCAATTCTCTGCCAAGCGTTCAATATCAACCACCAATTTTAGGTGATGTTGTGTGCAATAGTCTTTCCAGGCTTGGGTTTTGATATACAAGCCAGCGTCACCCTCAGACTTTACATTATCGGAATGGAAGCGCATTAGTTGCTGGCAGCGCAATGAACCAACAGCAGTGTCTTGTTCCCCCTTGGCATTGTCGCCTGGCTCGGTAAAAAAATTCAGCAAAAGCTGGGTAATTTCGGCTATTGTATTGTTAGCCATTATAGCAATTTTTACAATTATATTAGTTTTATAACTGAAACAAATTCAGTTAAATGTCGAAATGATAATGAATGACAAATTTCATACAGCCGGCGAAGTAAGTTGACACCAGCCGGCAACATAAACAATCTGACAGGTAATTATCGTTATATCGATTTTTACATATACAATTGTTATCGAAAGACTTTACAAAAAAAAAAAAAAAAAACGAAAATGCAGTAGAAAAACTAGTATATTGTTGTTGCTGATTAATAAATGCATACAAAATAAAAAGGGAAAGAGCCACACAAGGTATTTTATTTTATCGATAAATTGGTAACTAGTCGATTACAATTACTGCGTTGCCGGACCCACAGCCACATATGGCCGTCTGCTCGTGTCTACGGCTTCATGCGCAAAAACAACAAACAGGCACGCAGTAAATAGACACAAAAAAAAAATAGAGCCGTAACACAGCTCTTTGCACTGTGTTACTTTTTGTTTATGCGAAATTAATTTGACTTTTAAAGTAAAAACCAAATTTTGGTGCTGTATGCTATGTAGAATCCTATTGGCTTGTACCTGACACAGCATTCACGCTACACCATGGGCACCGAGCTGCTTGATCTGGGCGTTGTCTGCCTTATATGCTTACACGAGGAGACCGGCTATTCCTCCATATACAGCCAGGATGTGGAAACGCCAAATATGCAGATTTTGGAGAAAATACGCAGCTGTAGTACGTTGCAGCTGGAGCAGCCGCTGCTTCAGCGTTTGCCAGACAAAATCTGCCATGGCTGTCAACATGAGCTAAACATTACCTTTCGATTTCAACAAAAGTGCCAAGAGGCACAGAAAGTGTTTCAAAAACTGAACCCCATGCGCCTGCGCTGCGCATCGGCCAACATGATTGAAACGTCTGAAGCTGCCGAGCTGGAGTTGAAACAGCAGCTGAAGTTGCCAGCAAATTTGAAAATAAAACGTGTTGACAACTTGGAAGCAGCAGGCTCATCGCTATTGCTGCAAGCACAGTCGCCGCTTAGAACGCCTGTCAACAACAATCTGGAGTACTACAATGAGGACGCGCTAACACTGATGCCGGAAGCGCCAGAGATACGTACGTTGGTGCTGCAAGAAGCGCCTGGCAGCAGCGTCACATTATCGCTGGACAGCATTGATATGCAAAACAGCAATAACGCGCAAACTGAGGAGCATGCTGAAACGGTGGAGGCGAATGATAGAATGCTTATTTTGCCTACCTGGGCACCCAGTCAGTTGCAGGAACTATTGCAAGCTGAAGATGAAAATAAAGAGCAACAAGAGCAGCTTTTTGAAATCGGTGCAGATCTGCTGGAAAAAACAAAAAGCAACTTATTGGAAAGTTCTAGTGTATTGCCAAAGACGCGCAGACGCTACAAGCGCGTTTCACCCGTGGTAAAACCTAGTGTGCCGCCTGAGTTGGCGCCAGAAATTGCCAGTGATTATGATGATAACGACGACTATGAATTTGCTATGAAGCCAGTGGCAACCAAACGTAGCAACACCTCTCGCACGTCGCGCAACACTGTAACTAAAAAAGCCGACTCCAGCTCAATGGAAACTTCAAAGTCGACACGCACACGCAATCGACGTGGCGTTGAACCGCCTCAAAAGGTATGCGATATATGCGGAAATATCTACAAATATCAGCATGCGCTTGTCGCGCACATGCGGCGCCACAACAATGAACGACCCTACCCTTGCGAAGTGTGCAATAAAGCGTTCATATCCAACGTGGAGCTACGTAGACACATACGTGTGCACACCGGGCAAAAGCCATATGGCTGTCGCTACTGTGATCGACGTTTCTCGGACTTTGGCTCAAGCAAGAAACACGAGCGCATCCACACCGGAGAGCGACCGTATGTGTGCGATGTGTGCAAAAAGGGTTTCGCCTATGCGCATGTGTTATCCGTGCATAAACGCACACATACTGGTATGAAGCAATTCCAGTGCACCCAATGCGACAAGGGCTTCACCAAGAAGGCATATCTGCTGACGCATATGGCAAGCCAACATGTGACGGGCGCGTTGTGCAAGAATGAGGTCTCGGACGACGCGGCCACAACGACTAACACGTCGCGCCGTTTGCCCACACGTAACCATGTGAGGGTAGTGGATTTTGACTGTTTTAAGGTGGAGCACGACGATGATGATGATGATGGCGTCATCGAAGATCCAAATGATGAAGACACTGTCAGTATAAGCCCCAGCATGAGTGCTGATGCCCCGCACACCGCAAACAATGGCATTATTGAGGAAGCAAAAGTGCTAGAGGAGTGCATAGTAGCGAACGATTTTATGTTTGAGCCTGAAGATGAGTACGATGATGACGACAATGTTGACAGTGGCGCTGACAATAGCCATTTCCAACATGTCACAGACAAGGGACCATATGAGCTAGTCGACGATCTACTGGAGGATGACGATCTCGAAGGGGAGACAAAATATATAATAGGCTAAAATTAAATTGTATTCATCGGTAAATCTTCTTTTGATTAGTTGTTATGTACTATATTTTCTAGAATTACACTAAGCAACTAAATTTACCTCAATTTGAATGCCTGTGGCAAAAAATATAACCTTATCGGGGAGTTTAGTAAAATCGGTGACCACAAATTAGCCAAGACTGGTTATATTTCAGACTAGGGCAATTTTTATGTACTGTAGTATTTTGTTTTACCTTTGGCTTACAAGTTTTGTAAATAAAGCCTAGAACGCAACTTTACATTGCTTGAGTTCCATGGACGTAGGGACATAACTTGGTTAGTTGTGTGTGGTCTAATGGAGTTGACTCAAGCCACTGAATTTTTTAGGAATTTTTTTTTGCATTTTACTGGAGAGGGAGAGCTGAGTGTATATGTAAATTTAAAAAGGGCCTAAGGCCGTCAAATGTTTTAATTCGTCTCTGCTATAAGGAATATCATCTTTTAAAAATTATGAAACCAAGAAGTTACCAAAAACGTTTTCTGACCCATATTTTTGCTGGCATCTAGAGATTTGATCGTATACGTCTATGGCTACAAATAAAACACTGTTCTTAGAACTACAACTTCTTTCGAGCATTGTTTCACCCAACTTCAACGTAACTAGAACAATAACAGATTGCCAAGTGTTCTTAAAACGCTGACGAGGCCATATTTTAGCCCAACTGTGTAAACAAAAAATAAATAATAAATCCAAAGATAGTTCTGTAGAGACTAATTGCGATCTTGAACCGGTTTGTGGCGAGGTCAATGTTTTGCCTACACGGCAATTTGACAGCCACAACGTGCTGCGTGGCCCCAATTTGACCCCAAAGCATGGATAGAATAACCATAAAAGTTACGAAACTTACAGACTTAACATAATTTATTTTCTTTAAGCTATTGCAAATTTTCTTCCTATACAATGTGGTGTATGTTGAACATAAAAAACACAAAAAAAAAAAATGTATTAGCGCTGCTGGAAGCGCTTCAATCAATAAAACTTGATCGACGCATGTCTAAGTGTGGTCTGTTTTAATTTTCTAATCCTCAAAGGTAATGCGACCCGGTCCATGGTTTTTCATGTAGCGTCTGTATGCCTTGTAGCGCGGATTTTCGGCTAGCTTTTTCTTCATTTCTTCCTCTTGATCGGCCTTCCAGGCTTCAAAGTTTTCACGTTTCCACAGCTCAAGCTGCAGATATTCCTCTATTTGTTTGTCCTCTTGCGCATTGAACTGATGCTGACCCATTTTCATGTAGCGGCGAATTAAATATAGCTTCTGTTCACGGCCATAGGGCTGCTTCATTATAGTATAGCGCCAGAACCACTGAGCATGCCAGACGAGAAACATGAGCAGCGTATAGGGGCAGATGAGCAGCTGCACCCAAAGCACATCCCATAGCGTGGGCTTGGCATAACCACCCTGTACATCCATTTTCTCTTCAATCACCTTACGTATGATGCGCTCTAGTTCCTCTTTTTGATCGTTCTTTGACAAACGATTTTTGCCCTTGCGATTATGTATGCGTTCCTGTATCTCATCGTGTGCTATGTCCAGCGCTTTGTTGCGATATTTGGGCACTGTGGCAAAGTATTTAATGGCCGAATCGTAGCGCTGCCAGCCCGAGTAATATTGTATAATAGATATAATAGTCAATGTAACTACAATGACTATGCGCACATCCACCTTGGGCGCCACGCGGCGTCGATAGTAGCGATAATAATGCGCATAGTATGCATCTGGATTATCCAGCATATAGTCGTAATCAGTGCGAGACTCCTCATCGCGCAGTATCTCATAAGCGGTAGCCACCTGCTTGAATTGTAGCTCTGCCTGTGCCTTAGCCTCGGCACCTCGATGCAAATCGGGATGATACCTGCGCGCTAGAGCGCGATATGCCTTGCCAATCTCTGATTTCGATGATTCTCGCGTAACACCCAAGACATCGTAGCAGTTCTCTTTGCCGCAATACAAACCCTCAAGCAGACCCAAACACAATGTGGGCAATAAGGTGAGCAGCAGCAACAGCAGGCAGGCGTAGGGCAGGCGCGGCATAGTAATGTTTGCTATATAAATATCTAAATGGTGTTGGACAACAGCTGTTGCTAACTAGGCCAGGCCAGGCCAGACTTCTATGCCACGTTTAAAACGTGCTGGCGTCTTTTGAATACGTGTTTGTGTGCGTTGTCAACTAGGCAACCTCTGTTGTTCTTCTTCTGTTTCAAACGCGCGCACTTGTTCGCCGTGCATTGGGTTTTAGTTACTCCTTAAACACGGCTGCAAATGCTTTTGGCTCCTACAGGTATTTAGTACGTAGGCTGCGGCAACGGCGGATCGTCAACTGCACGGCACGCCGTTTAATGGCTAGTACTTTCACAGCAGCTATGCCGGCTTATCGACAAACGCCAGCTGGCTAGCACACAGTGCGTTAACGATATCTACATGCAAGCAAAGTGCGATAATCTTAATATTGCGATATTGCGATATTGTTATCGCAAAACATATCGACACAGCGCCCACTTTAGCACCCGCCTCCCCCCGCCCATACACAAAAGCTTATAGGACTACTGCATCATTACCTTGTGATTGTATAAGTGTAATAATAAAAATATCAAATTTCAATTAAAGAGCATAACATAAGGAACGCCATCAGACGTTTGAAAAGTGCCAATTAATATTAAAATATTGAACGTTTTATGCACATGTGGAATAGCTGGAAACATTAATGCATAGTGCGCGGACAGCTGCCTAAGCGTCATCGCTGCAAAACAAAATACGCAATAAATGATAAAGACCTTTGTGTGCAACTTTAACAACGAAAAAAACTAACAACAAATAGAATTTGCTAATAGCTGGCAAACACGATTGGCTTTAAATTGTTGCTGCAGCAGCAACAAACAAGTCAAAAGCGTTATGAAGAGGAGGCGCACGTACTAGTCTATTCGAGCAGCAACAACAACAGCAACCCTCTAGTGAAATACTATCATTTAATTTCTTGTGCTCAAGCTCATTTGAATCAATTAAGTTTTGTCATTGACATTTTACTGCCTTCAATATGCCGCACACAAGATCCGCTGCTGCCGAAGCTGCGGCGGCTGGCACTGTCAATGGCCAGCCTCTGGTTAAGATTGGCCACTATCTATTGGGTGCCACTTTGGGCACGGGCACATTTGGCAAAGTCAAAATAGGTGAACATCAAATGACGCGGCACAAAGTCGCTGTAAAGATTCTAAATCGTCAGAAAATCAAAAGTTTGGATGTAGTTGGCAAAATAAGACGCGAAATCCAAAATCTTAAGCTTTTTAGGCATCCCCATATTATCAAACTATACCAGGTAAGCATACGCCTTTATCTATTTTCGTATATACTGTAAAATACAAATCTCAACTAGGTTATTTCCACGCCCACGGATATTTTTATGATCATGGAGTACGTTAGCGGTGGCGAGCTATTCGACTATATTGTCAAACATGGGAAGCTTCAGGAACATCAAGCACGTCGCTTCTTTCAGCAAATCATTTCTGGCGTTGACTATTGCCATCGCCACATGATTGTGCATCGCGACTTGAAGCCTGAGAATCTGTTGCTCGATCACAATATGCATGTAAAAATTGCCGACTTTGGCCTATCCAATATGATGCTGGATGGCGAGTTTTTGCGCACTTCCTGCGGCTCACCAAACTATGCAGCGCCCGAGGTTATATCCGGCAAACTCTACGCTGGTCCCGAAGTGGACATTTGGTCCTGTGGCGTTATACTTTATGCCTTATTATGCGGAACTTTGCCATTCGATGATGAGCATGTACCTACACTGTTTCGTAAAATCAAATCAGGCATATTTCCCATACCTGAGTATTTAAACAAACAAGTGGTTAATTTGGTCTGCCAGATGCTGCAAGTGGATCCGCTTAAGCGCGCCACCATTGAGGAGATTAAAAAGCATGAGTGGTTCCAGAAGGACTTACCCGCGTATCTCTTTCCCTTGTCCATTGAGCAGGACTCGAATGTAATTGACACATACGCTGTTGCCGAGGTGTGCACCAAGTTTGGCGTCAAGGAGTCCGAGGTGCACAATGCGCTGCTCAGCGGTGATCCACACGATCAACTGGCCATTGCCTATCATCTAATCATAGACAACAAACGCTTTGCAGACGATGCAGTGCAGCAAATCAATGAGATCAACAACTTCTTTGTGGCAGGTTCACCACCGCCGGCACCGCCCGTTGTTGCGGCACATTCGCCGAACGAACGCCCAAGCGAGCTGACTGGCCAAACACCTATGGCTACGGTAGTGGCCAGCGGTGGTGCCAACACAGGTGCCAGCTCTGGCACCGCCACGCCAGTGCCCAACAGTGGTACAACGCCGAATACCAATGTGCCTGCCATACGGCCGCATCCGGAGCGCATAGCGCCCATGCGTGAGCGCCAACTGGCCATGTCTGTGCAGTGCTCGGGTGGCGGTGCTTTTCCCGAGAAAAGCGCACGCGGCGGCACACCTATTAAACGCGCCAAATGGCATTTGGGCATACGCTCGCAGAGCAAGCCCAATGACATTATGCTGGAAGTTTATCGTGCCATGAAGGCGCTCAACTATGAATGGAAGATCATTAATCCATTTCATGTGCGTGTACGCCGCCAAAACATCAAGACGGGCAAATTCTCGAAGATGTCACTGCAGCTGTATCAAGTAGATGCTAAGAGCTATTTGCTAGATTTTAAATCGCTAACCAACGACGAAGTGGAACAGGGCGATGATGTCATAATGGAAAGTCTAACGCCACCGCCGCTTAGTGTAACCGGTATTATGCCTTTGCAGCCAACTGGTCATCATACCATGGAGTTCTTTGAGATGTGCGCAGCGCTTATAATACAACTGGCGCGCTAAATCAAATGCCAAACATTCAATATAATAATCCCCATGAAGTACTACATGCTCAAAATTTTGAACATTTTGGAGTAGTTACAACTATGTATTACGAAAAATGGGCAATGCCCGCTTATGTTTAAAATTTTGGCTAAGCTTGGCTTGTAATTTTATACATATGTATGTACGTGCGTTTTATGTGTTTCGTTTCATATTTTTATTTTATATATATTGTAGTACATATGTATGTAGATTTAATTAACAAGTGTATCGGCAGATGTGCAAGAAGAGCTGATCCCAGCAAAGCAGATGCCTTACCATTATAATTATGTTTTGTTTATTTTTTTTTTTTTTTTTGGACTGACAGCTGCTAGCTGTTTAAGTTCTCAAAGTTTTCTAAAGGACGTCAGTGGGTAGTGGGCACGAGTATACTTTTCTTATTATGATTACAAAAAACCAATTATATAAAAATATAGAAAAAAAAAAATTTAAGATGTGTGCCCAATGTTTATTGTCGTCTGTAGATTGTCAAAATTTGTATGAATGCCTTGATGGGATCTAAAGTAAAAAAAAGTTTTGAAAAACTTTGTTTAAAGACTAGGGGCGCCACAGAGAGCAGCGCGCACCGAGAAAAGATGTTAACAGATAGCTTATCTTTTCAGTTTTTCATTACATTTTATTGCATAATTCTCATTAGGTATAATATTTGATCTATTTTGTATAATATTCATAAAAATGTTATTGGCATCCTGTTACATTTTTCATGTTTATTTTATTTTTTTTGTTTTGTTTTAACATAACTCTCATACAAAATTTATCCTAGCTATGTACCTGCTTTTAATATTACAACTCGTTGTAGCTGAGCTTAAAAAGAGTAGTTGGTAACTATTGTTGTTGCTGTTGCTTTTTCTTTAGTTTATCAATTAGCGTTTCTATGCTGTTCGCATCAACTAAGCCAATAAATTTATCAACGACAACTCCGTTGCGAAAAGCCAGAACAGCAGGCACAGCTTTTACTTCAAAGGTTTCGACTAGATCCAAGTTGGTCTCTACATCGATGACAGCTAGATCGATTTCATTCGAGTTTTCCAACAGTTCCATCATTTTGGGTGTGAGTATTTTGCAAGGATCACACCATTCAGCATGGAAATTTACAATTACAGGATTATCGCTGTTTATAACCTGAAAAGAATGAAGGAATAATGAATAAATTGATGCAGAAGATAGAAAGGAATTTTATTAATTTTTGGTCTTCATTAACTCAGTTGCTACAACTCAGTTACACAAAAGCCCAGAGTCTTTAGTGTTAAACATTAAGTCTAAATAATAATTTGTAATTAACAAAATGAATAATATCTTTAACGAAATTTTAATTGCATTAAATTTGAATATGTTTTTAAAGCTAGTTTTTATTAAATTAAAGCAATTCTAAATAAATGCTGAAGATTCAGCTATTACATATGCATATATACATACTTATTATATTATACACTGGACACAGAGTCATGGCTTTTATATGCTTGTCAAAACAATGGAAGGAAAGTTGTTGGAAAACTTAAAACCCAGCTCGAGTTAAATAAATAAACCTATATATGGCTTAATGCCTAAGACCATTGTTGTTGTTGTGTTCTTTATCTCCTTGTGGAGCATAGGACCATTCAATCACCGTAAACTTCTGTGCCTATAAAAGCTCAATACTGAGACTACGATGTGTGTTCTCAGAAGCACACAACTGTGGAAGCAAAACAATCGACTATAAATTCTTACACTTTCTTAATGGAATCTTCTTGGTAGCCTCAGGCAATGGGACAATACCAACAAGTTCAACGCCAATAGAGTCACTAATAACTAACTTATGTATACATACATACTATATGGGAATAATTTTGTTGTATAATAATAAAATAGCAAATTTTGCTAGACTACAAAAAAATTTGAATAATTAAACATTTGGAAATATTTGAGATCTACATGAGGGCGGTTATATCCGGTAACGACTTTTTTTAACGTGTGACCTTTGGGCAAAGAGTAGCTTTGGTAAAATCGTGCTGGAGCTGCTGTCCAAAGTGCGAAAGTACATGCATTTTTAAATTAACTTGAAAAATATAATTTCGTGCCGGAATATATACTATAGTTAGTAATATTTTATCAATAGACTAGCAGAGTTTTAGTCTGCACATTACCAACAGCTCGTCGAGTTAGTTCGACCAGGCGCCATTAACAACTTTCGAGATATCAGGTTGGCAACTGAAACATATTTTTTCAACGTGGAAAAATATTTGATGCAAATACGATAATCGCCTTCTTTAATATTTAAACTGTGGGCGTTATTCCGCGATTCATTCTGCGCGATGACGTTTGTGCTCGTAAACAATGCAAAGATAAACCTTTACATACAGAAATACATAGTACATATTTAGTAAGTATAAACGGGAGCAACATTGCATAACATTGTTAAACACTTGATAAGTATTTTGCGTAGTTACCTTTTGGTCAAACTCATAATGATCCTTGATGACCAGCTTCTTTAGATGCATTTGGGACTGTGATAAGCTCTTCTGGGTTGCGTTGGCCGCTTGCGGCGCCACACGCTGGCAGCTGCTCTGAACACTGGCATTTATTAAATAACATGCCTTCAATCTCGGCGCGATTCCTTCTGCGGCTATCTTTAACATTTTACTTATTATTGTCTTGCAATTGGCAACTGAACTGGTGAATAATGTTAGACTTGCTGCCCACAAATAGATTTGTATGTAGTTTATGTGTTTTGTGTACGTGACTCAGTCAGCTGTTTGAAATAGAAAAGTCGTAGTTGCATTTTATAAAAAACTTTTTAAGTTTGGCTATATTTATATAGTTTTATTATTAAAGCAGCTGCATTATTAAGTTTACCTTTCATTGCTTTATTAGTAACACAAAATAAAAGAATTAAACATAAATAAAGAGTGTTAAGGCTGCCACACTGCATTAAACAATGCTGCCATTTGTCAGATTTGTCGGTTGAAGGCGGCCTTAAATTCGATAAATAAATAATAAAGTATGGTCACACTTTTGTTTAATTTTAGTGTGCATATTTGTTTAGTAAACTTAAATTTGTTGTTTATATGCAGTGTCGTCAAAAACAAATCAAACAACTTACAAGCTAATCAACCTGACAGAATGATGCTCGATAAAAGCTGCGGCGAAATAGTTTTTAAAGCAAGTAAATTTGCCTACAAGTGTTTGTACTGTTCACTAACTACCACAACGTTGAGAGGCTTCAAGTTGCATCTGTATCAGGAACATGCTGAACAATTGTTGGATGAACAGGAAACAGCAGCAAAACAGAAAGTTGCTACAGAAGCAGATCCCTTGGAGCAGAGCTACAACAGCTTTGATGCAGAGTTAGATTCAGAAAAATTCGAACCAAACTCAAACACTTGGGAGAATAGCAGTAGCGAAGAAAAAAGTTACTGTGGAGACAACAATGAACTGGTAGAAGTAAGCTTTGATGGATTTTTACAACTTGTATGTAAATTCTATGTGTTTTCTCTTTTGCAGACCCATTTTTGGCTGCGTAAGCATCCCGTCATGTTTGCTCTCATCGAGGAGTACAAAAAGGCTTGTCCGCTCTGGGATAACACATTGAAATTATATAGTAAAAAGCGTCCCGTGATCTGTGATCAAATCGCTTTAAACATTAATTCAAGGTTTGGCCTACAACTAAAGGGCACTGAAGTCAGCGTCTTTTTAAAAAAACTACGCATGGCCTATTACCGTGAACAACGCGCTTTGCTAAACTATTCAAAGTCATACACGCCGAAGTGGTACTATGAGCAGTTGCTTTTCCTAGGCACACGTATTGCATCCAGAGTACGTAAGCCATCGTTAGATAGCAAGCCTTTGACCATTGCTACAGCACTGCCAGTGCCGCAGCTTAACCATGAACAAAACTGCGCACTTATTGAACTCTATCGTCGTTGCAGCGACTCCTGGGATATGCAGAACATGCACTGTCGCCTGCGCCATGTGCGTCAGCAGGCCAACGAAACGCTGCTCCAGTTGTGTCGCAGCGAACTGCAGCTAAAGCTGTCACCTGAGCAGTTAAAGCGTTATGTCTTTCGCATACGTTTCGCCTATACGCAGGAGAAGACGCGACGACTAAACTGCGAGACAGCTGGACGCCAATTTGTACCTATTTGCCGTTACTACAAACAGATAGAGTTTCTGGAACAGCACGTGGGCCCCTTCAAGTGCGAAATTTGCGCGAAGGTATTTAATGGCTTCGATTGCTTTAAGGTGCACAGAGCCAAACACGATGGAAGTTTACCTTTTGAATGTCCGATTTGTCAGCGTGGTTTTTCACAAAGCGGCAACTGTACAATACACTTGCGACGTCATACACAGGATTACCAAGTCGTGTGCCACTATTGTAGCAAGCGTTTCGCTACCACTTCGGATATGCATGTTCACCGACGCACTCATACTGGTGAGAAACCTTACTGCTGTGATGTTTGTGGTCAGCGCTTTCGCTCCTTATCCTTTTTTGATCGGCATAAACGAAGGCATGAGCAGCGCCCGAAAGCCAAATGTCATATATGCGGTAAATTCTTTTTTGAGCAATCCGTCTTGAAAGATCATGTAAAGGCACATTTAAATGTGCGGGACAAGGTGTGTGATATATGCCAAAAGACTTTTACTAACGCCAAGAATCTACGACAGCATAAGGAAATCCATGCGGAGCACAAACGCTATAAATGCAAGATCTGCGCAAAGCGTTTTGCTCAGTACGCCGGTCTAAGCGGCCATATGAAATCGCATGGCGGCATCAAAGTAAATCCTACTTCCAGTTCAATCACTAAAGTAACTAATGAAAATAAGCAAGATTACCAAGATGAACTTGATTAAATTATTGCAACTCGCCAACTGCCACAACAATTAAAAGAAGTAAGCTCTCTGATGCATTGTACAAATGACCATGGCTGAATCCCACCTAATTAAATGCGTACGCTTAAAAGCCAAATATTATATTTTTATTGACTATTAAATTCAATATAAAATTGCAAATTTTATGTTTCGAATTGAGTGCGAGCTACGAGTCCAGAATCGTAGTGCGCCAGCTATCAGCAAATGTTGTGACTGGGTTGGGTCTTTTTTTTTGGGTATGGCGAAGCGTCACGATCATATGAAAAATCTTCTAAAATATTCCGCGACTGCATGAGGGTGGGGGGGTCTATTTGACGAAAATCAGCGTCACGTAGTTCATGGATGATCCCTAACCTGACAATGGTCCTAGTATTGCGAAGATTTATGTTAACGACAAAAGAAAAAAAAGAATTTCATCCCCCCAGTATTTATATAGCATGATTGGTTTCCAATTACTGTTTTGAATATTATAAAATATTTTTACTTTTTTGCAAAACTAAATCGAGCGTTATTGGGAATTTCGGCTATTAAGAAAAAAAAAACATAAAATAACATTTTTCCATTTGAATTACCAACTGCGCAAAGTTGTAGTGCCAGCTGTTGTTTGCTAACGATAAACGATAAACAACGAATACAACTCTTTAGCATCATGCAATTGGGCTGGTATGGCCACTCTATTCTGTCTTTGCTGAAGTGGTGGTACGTCTTGCTGAGCGTTTTGTATTATTTTTTTTTAGAAGCAATTTAATATCAGTGACAAGAAGTTCAATAAAACGCGCGCGCACATATCACTAATGCAATTGCTAAGTTTTATTAAACAAACATAAATTATACACAAGCCAGTGCATACAGTTAGTGAATTTTGGTTTCTCACCGAGCGTTTGGTCACAATTGCAGTCTAACAACCCCCGCGCAGCAGCAAACAAAAACAAACGTATGCATTTACATATACATGTGTAAAAAATAGTAAGTTGGGTTGTTTTTAACAATATTTGTGTTGCTTTAAGTAAAAAAATATGTTGCAGTGCGCTAAATGTGGCTTAATAATAAAACATTAGTAACAACAGTGGCACAAAAATGGGAACAAAATCGTGGCTCCCAAAAACAAAAAGCTGTTAATTTTGAATGCGCGTCCTGTTCTAGAAAAAAAAAAAAAACTGCTGTACAGTGTACACCCTGTGCGTATGAGTGTGTGTGTGTGTGCATGTGCGTGTAAACGCATGCTGCAGCTAATAATTAAATTAAAACTTCTATGTACAATAAGATTAAATGCCAAAATAAAAATATATAGTGTTGCATATGAACTTATGTACATAATAATACTAGTGCATACATGTTTCCAAATGAATATTGTGTGTGTGATTTTAAATTTGTGTCCTTGACATTAATTTCCATGGGGTACGCGTATCTATTGATGTGTCTCCCTAAAGAGAGGGTTGTTTGGGGATGGTTATGGCTTGTCTTTTAGATTTGTGTTTTATGAAATGTGCATATTTGTACTTTTGTATAAGGTTAGGTAGAAACGGCTTGTGATTGTAGGAACCCTATCAAATACCAAGATGCTGTTCAAGGTGGACAGTCCAGAGTACTCTCTTTAACATTTACGCATTTACATAAACGCATGATAACAACTTGGTTTGGTTACAAACAATACACGCATTCAACTCTTGCGCTGTCATTCCCTCTACTAGATAATTTTATTTTATTTATAGAGCTTGACAAAGAGTTCAAGTGCAACCCGGTCTCTGTTGGTATCCCAGTCGTATGCCCGCCCCTTTAGAGCAATCTACATAAAACATTATCGGTTGTGTCAGTTGTCTATAAATAAAATCCCAGAACAGTGAACAGCAAAACACTGACGACTTTACTGACCTTTAGCAAACACAACAAGTAGGTCGATTGCAAGAGGGGGGCAGCACGACTGACTATAGTATAGCCCCCCAGAAGACACTATATACTACATTTAATTATGCGTTTCTAAGAAGAGTGAGTAAAGATTTACAATCCAGTGGAGCTTCTATGAAGTTGATTGTTTTCTTTATAATGATTGTAAGTTGAATATATGCTTGGAACGAAAAGTGTTCAATATCAAGAAACTGATACTAAGACGCCGCGAACAGACGATAACTTTTGTCATGCTGATCATTTCTAGGTAGGGTAGGGATTTGTTTTCTTTAAGCTATAATAATATAATAATTCCCTGACTGAACATTTTTTTGGGAATCTCTATTAATAACTGTTCAAAGAGAACAGGGACCAACAGTTCATAGCCGAATCCAAACGGCGGTGTCTTGGAATAATAGAGATTTAATGAACAAGTCTAAAAAGATCCGGCTTAAGCCGGTATATAGTATTCCAAATCGTTTTGTGGTAGAACGTAAGGACATTATTCATTCAGAAAATTGCAAATTACAAATATGTCTGCTTCAAATTAGGAATTCCAGACTATTTTGGGTCTTACAGCATAAAATTTTCAATAAATTGAAGATATCTAAATACCGATTAAGATTCTCGTAAATTTTAAAAATGTGTTATTAAAATGTACCTACCGTAAATTTCGTTGCTTTGACTTTTCGTTTCGTGTCTTGCCCCAGACATTTAATATTAATAACTATTTTTTGAGAGTTCTTCCTTTTGGGTTCCTCTTCACCCACCACTTGCCCCGCGCACTTCTGTGGCATCAGCTGGTCAACAATGAAAACTATGGTCAACAAATGGGCCTTAAGTGAACATAGGAGATATTGGTTCTCTTTACCGAATTTAAGACAGGCAAAATGGTCTTTTGTCCTAAAAGAATGGGTAAGGTGCAATAGATCTTCAGGTCGCAGTGCCCACTCTCTGTTGTGAGAGAACCTAACTTTAAAAAAAAAAAAAAAATAAAAAAAAAACCAACTATTTTTTGAGAAAGCTGCAACGACCAGTATTGGACCTAGAGCTCTTCATCGTCATCATGTTAGGGGCGAATCGACAAAAAGGTCTTAGAATCTGTGATCCCCGTCAGCTAATGAAATAAACTGCTTTGAAAATGATTCAAGTTGCAAACTTTTTTAGCTTTCACACGCTTTATCGCTGTTATCCAAAAGTAAATAATAAATATTTAATTTCTTTGTAAGTTCAGAATGCCGCGTCAACACAAAAATATATGCATTTTGGTTATATATATCGTATGCATAACCCTTAAAGCTTACTGCACCCTTACTATTTTGACGCCACATAATGAAACCTGTCTTATCAGCATAACATGTTTAAACAAGCACCAGCTTATATGTATGTACATATATACATTAGTACATACATATGGGTACGTCATTATTTACTCATTTAAGTTTGACTCACATCCGTGCGGTGCGCGTTATCAGTTCGAAGTGTACCTGCCGTTTTAGCTACTACCTGAAGGTATCGCAAGCCATGCAAATATTTTTCCTAACAGCCAGCCGCTACGCACTACCCTTAATTAGACCTGACCCTGACCGAGACCTATTTCCATACATGTTCTCACATTGATAGCTAGTTACTGAGTTGTAATGTTACTAACAAACTAAGATTACATACTTTTGGTAGAACTGCTAGGTAGCTATAAATATTGCATAAATTTCCTACCTATTTGTAAAGCTTTGCGTTGAAACATATATTTTTATGTAAGCTATGCCCAAAGCAGTAATAAGATACTCCACAATTATGATCAAAATATTGATAAAGTAAACTTTGCTTAAGCTGCAAATAAAAGTCAAAACTGCTTGAAAAAAAAGTTGTGGTGAAGTAATTTATATTTAAAAAACATATCCTAGCCAAAAAAGGAATATTGTAACAAGATCAAGACTAACGCAAAAATATCGAACTATAAGGTAATTTGGAAAAATTGTTTTATATTGTGTGTACATGGGCATTGGTGAACTGTGTTCCTGTTGAGCTAATCTGTTTCTAAAAGTCCAATGCAGCAAGTTGTAGCATTTTGTGCCGACGGCCAATTAAACACATATTTTATACTTTACGCTTTATTAGTTTTGTATGACAGTGTTGCTGATCTAAGACAAAAATTTCATAACTCTTTGATTGGCCGCCATGACAGTGATCACTGATCAGGCATAGTATTTGAAAATCGGCATGGTCACTCTAAAAAAAAAGAAGTTATATTTTCGCTACTTATTGCTAGATAAATACCAATCAATATTAATTGTTGTTCAAATTCAAGATTTCCGTAATATCAATGCAAATTCCTCCAGTATGCTATTGGTTAGGTTAGGTACGGCGGTTAGGCCTGGGCTGGCCCGTTGTGACACCGCACGAATCTCTATGCTTTATAATTGCATTATTACCCTTCTCCTATATGGTATGCTTAAAAAGGGTTCCATACTGTTGTAGCAAAGTAGCTCGCAATCTTTATCGGACAAATGAACTCCAGTCTCAAACTTCTGAAGGAAAAAGTAACCCAGGTGCTTTTTCCTGCGTCTGCTAAGAGCTTCGCAGGTGCAGAAGAAGTGCTCTACTGTTTCTAGCTCTTCCTCGTCTCTGTATGCTATAAAAAGATGAAGATTTTTTTTTGCCAACAGTCAGTAAAAAATTTTACTACTTCTTATTTTTGTGCAAACAGTGTTGCTGATCTGCGACAAAAATGTCATAGTGATCAGCGCAGCCATGTCAGCTGAAAAATCGCATGGTCACACTGGAAAAATTGTTGATTTGTTTTTAACAACTAAGCTACAGTTTTTAAGGAATTTAAATAGATTGCTTTTAAACTATCACGATGTGATGGCAGTTTTCCCTGCACAGAACCAGTGCTGAGCTTAACAAAGCATATCACAGCTCTAACTTGGCTTCAAAAAAACTACGACGAGTACAGTAACGCGGAAGTGTTTGACTTCAGTGCATTTCACGGTCCCTTGACTTAACAAATTCATTACCTTTTTTGTGTGTAAGGAGGGGCAGTGGTGTGGGATCTAGACGAGCTGACGAGCACTTTTTACAACCAAACCCCCAACAAGCAACACTTAACGCCTATAAACAAATTATAAGCTTGCACGCAATGCAACACAGCTGCTGCCCAACCGCGTGCCACTTGCTGCAATAAAGAGTATCTGCAGCTTCATAAATCTGTTGGCATATTTTTGGTCAAGATTCGGCCCATAATAAACCCATAATGTAATGTCTTCAATATGCGTAACGCACGTTTGCTAAAGAACATTTGAACAACATGACAGCCCAACTAGACGCACGGACCGCCAATTTGGGTATGTGATTGATACGCCCACCATAGCTTGGTCTTGGCCAATGCCTGATTAGCCATGCCCAACGTAACACACGCACAATACCCCAACAAATCTTGCGCCAACTCACAGCCAATGTAGAATTCAAACTAGAATCAAGCGACATATTGATTAATGAGCCTTCGAGTCAACTGTCGACAAAAAAAATTATTACAATTCTCCGATTCTCTAAATTTAAATTCGAAATCATGTCTAAATAAAGCATTTTGAAATCAAAAAGCAACAAAAAAAAGACAAAAAAGAGTAAAGAATTTAAAGATAATTTTAAATTAACGCAACACGTTGCCTTGCTCTCCCACCGTGCCAGACTTTTAACTCATGTAGTCAATTTTTTTTCTCTTCTTTTTTGATATATTTAGCATATATAGATTTTTTGCCTCCAACTATAACTGCTGACGTTTCTCTGTGGCAAGACGCAACTTGGATACATTTTGGACTAGACTACCAACAACAACAGACTCGTTATTAGTCAAGCAGCCGCCAGGCAATAAAACACAGTGATCATGTTTAGTCCGGAGTATGAGAAGCGTATATTGAAACACTGCAGTCCGGTGGCCAGGAATCTATTTGATAACTTTGAGTCGGCCACAACACCAACTTCATTGGATCGTTTTATACCATGCAGGTAAGTGGGCCGTGCCAATATATGCATGCCTTATATAGAACTGTATAGATATAGTCTGTCTCTCTGTGTGTGTGTATGTACTTATCAGGCCATTGTCGTACATTGAACCCGTCTTGTGCGCTTGTCTTTGGTGTGTTACTAACTTTTACGTGAAGCTACTGTACCGCCGCCGCCGCTCTTGCCCAGCCAAGCTCTAAACCGATCTCAGCTTGCCGTTATATAGTAGTAACTGCTGCGTCATCTTTTCCGCTTTGAAGCGTCTACACAAACCCCAACAATAACAATAACAATCACCCAAACAACAACAACAACAACAGCACAAACAGCTTTTCCATTATGCTCTTGCTTCGCGCTTGACTTGGGAAAATTTATTTCATACGATCGTTGTGGCAAAGCATACTAACGCCTAGGGTAATACACTAAAAACTTGTAAAGTTAACGTGTACAGCAGACGGCGAGGGGGTTCTTTACTTTTTCGCTCGGGAATAACGTTTTAGTGGAAGAAACTTAAAAAAAAAATGTCAAATACATTAAATTTAAATTTTGATTATACGGCAAAAAACGTCTGTAACTCCTTGGAATTAAGAAAGTTTTGATTAGTGACGAATATCTTATGATGATATCAAATAAGCATAATTCTTTGGTACTAAAAACAAATAAGCTTAAACTTGTTTTGAATTTTGATATTTTATGCAAAATTTTAAGAATTATCCTAAAAATTCTTAGATCGTAAAACTCTCAAAAAAAAAAAATAAAAAAATCGGGATACAACATTAACTCTATTCTTATAGCTTTAGAATGCAACGTCCATAATCGCAGACTTATGAGCTTGCCACGACAAAGCACTTTGCACTATCCGTGCACCGATATATTTAGGTAGGTAGTAGTGGTTGTCTTTCGACACACCTAGACCTATAAAAGGCCCGTTGTAATGCCACTTGAGCTAGTTCTTACTCTCCCGTGTCCTCTCTAAACCAACCTTTCGATTTGATGAACGAATTTATCTTATTTATTCTGATTCCTGCAAATTCAGTAACATTCCCAATAATTTTTAAACACAGTGTATTCAGTCTCCTCCTGCATAGTGCCATGCATCCACACTGTTTCCTATTCTTCTACCTCCTGACAGCTACTACAGTACTCGAAATAAGGCACTCCCAATCTATTGGCGTGCCTACCAATAAGACAGTGTCCAGTAAGAGCCCCTATCGCAGGTCTTATGTCAAGTCTGTTAAGCTTTAAAAGTTGCTTGGTTCTATTCAAGCTCCATTGCGGCCAAGTTTTCCGACTATTAAGACAGGTTCATCATAAATGATATTCTTATCTATTAATAATTTACACGTCGCTAGCGGCATAGGTATCCAGGCCATGTTTGGCTGAAGTGGTACCATTGTACCCCGTCTAGCTAGCTCATCTGCTTTGCATTTGCCCACGATATCTCGGTGTCCCGGTACCCAAAGCAGATTAATGGTGAAGAAGTCTGTAGCATCTAGTAACATCTAGTATATTTAACTGATAACGATAACACCATTGTATTCGATATTTGTGTGTAGAAAAGCATTGCCACATTGTTGCAATTGCATTATAATGTCATATGCATATAGGGTGGGCCATCTGTTGGTTTGGTTGTTTTCCAGAGGTCCATGTTTGATTTCTTGTTTGGCCAGAATATTCCGCATATAATCTTCGGGCATTTGTTTAGGAATGATTGAAGTTTTTGCGTCCTTCCTTGTGAGGTCAGCATTGTCTCACTGCCGTACAGCAGTATGGATTTGACGCACCCATTGAAGATCATCAGCTTAGTTTTTCTGCTTATTTGCCGGTTTCTCCATATGCGATAAAGTCTAACAAATTCAGATCGTAACTTGATGTGTCGACTTTCTACATAATCCTCCACATCACCAATGGTGGAGATTATGCTGCTGAGGTATAAGTTTGGTTGTTAAACACACCAGCCGCGGCGACCATTTTGGCGATATTATGTTTCATACCTTATACTTTGCAACTGAGAGGCACTGACATCGCTAGCTCAAAAACGCTATTTGTCCAAGAAAATCTCTTTTAATTCAAGACACCCCCGTTCGGATTCGGCTATAAACTGCAGGTGCCTGTTCTCTTCCAACAGTTATTGATAGAGATCCGCATGCTTCACCCAGGGGCGACTGACAGAGCAGTCAGTCAGGAAAATTATTATTATTATTTTTCATACATAAATGAGTAGTTTGAAACTTGCATTTGGTATATGTATATGTAATGAACAAACAAACCAACAGATGGCCCACCCTACATATTATATAAATATGCTAAGTTTGATACTTTTTCCGACTGAAGCAATTTCAAAAAAAAAGAAAGAAAATCTATCTGGAAAAAGGCAACACGAATACACATATGTACATAAAAAAATAGTTGAGAGAGAAAAGTTTAAAAAATTTCAGACTTTTAAAAACAAAGCTAAAGCTAGCTAACTAAGCCAATTAAAACATACCATTTAATCTTGAGTTATGTTTACGTACAAGTAATCTATTAATAAACGAAACTTGTGGTGACATTTGTGATCTCTGCGGTTTCTACAACTAATCTTACGTCTACAAATAGAGGCTCTGCGTGAGAACTCATTTTAAAACGATATAAGCATAAGATAAGGTCAGTGTGCTTGAAATGCGTTAGGAGCGATAGGAGCTTTAACCCCGACGCACATTGCATTCCAAAGCAGTTTATAGAAAAAACTTTTTATCGAAATACCCTACGTTTTATTTGGTTGCAGCATGTACCCATAAGAAAAAGGGGTGCAGTACATTTTTCTGATATGTGCAACAGGCAGAAGGTGATGTGGAAGACGACTATGAGTCGTAATGAACAGCCTTGAGACATGTAGTGATTGAGCTACGTCCGTCTTGGATATCTCGATATAATGCAAAAATGAACAAATTCGATTTGGTGCAAAAATATAAAGAAAAATTAAACGATAGTTTTTTTTTGTTTTAAGTTTACTATTATGTGAAAGATAACGAATATGTCTTATGTAATTAAAAAAGAAATTCTTGTGTAGGCAAGGAGATAAGGAAGGTTTTCTATTATTTGGAGTTAAGTTTCACAGCGCAGCGATATCGATTAAATAGATAGACTGCAGTTTGGACTTGTAAAAACGTACTAAGTAGGAATATGTCACTTTCGAAAAATAACGTACATTAGTGCTGAAGAAACATCGATGTTGGCCAACAAAATAAAATCATGTTGGGCAACATCGATGTTTTCGATATTTTTAACTTCGATACATCAATGATTCGATACATTGAAGTACATGTGGCGGCTATTTTTTGAATGCTCAAGCTAATTCAGAGTGGGAAATCTGTTTGTTTGGTTATATTATTATATAACAACCCAAAAGGTTATACATCGAAAGCAAAAGATAATACAGGCCAATATGGATCCATAATGGATTTTGAGCAGCTGAATCCCAAGTCCAAAAAACTCCTTCTCACATGGATTATGAGATAACCACCAAGAAATCCCATAAAACTAGATAATTTGGATATTATGTAAGAACTCTTGGATCGGTGTTTTTTAAACTCCAGATTCAGCTGCCCAAAGTCCATAAGGGGTGCCTCTGTCACATGTAAAGTTTACACCACTTTTTTTTTGTGAGCCTGTGAGTTATAACAAAAAAATGTTCTGTTCCAGCCAGAATTGCAGTCTCATAATCTTTAAACTAATTTGAGATCCCTTTATTATGGTTATTAAATAAAATCATGTCAACGTTTTTTGATTAAAGTGATCCGCTTGTCGATCACTAGATCTTGCTAAACTTTAAAAAGTATTACCTTCAAGTAATTCAACGGGCACATGCTTGAATCTAAGCTTTCGATATTCAAATTTTGTTGAAGTGCCAAAATTGAGTCAACCTTACTATTTCGGATCTTTTGGGATTTGATTTTTTCTAAAAAAGCGAAAAGTGTCTGCGACGTGGATGCCGTTGATTGCCCATATTTTGTCCGTAATGGGCTTTGGTCGATAATCGAAAATCGAAATAAAAATATTGATGATCGGAAAAAATAAAAAACATCGATGCATCGATGTTACTTCCAGCACTAATAGACTGCATTCAAGCAGTTTGGACTTGTAAAAAAGTACTAAGTAGGAATTCGTCACTTTCGATAAATAGCGTACATGGTTTCTGTCTTTCGAACATCTTTTCTTCCAAAACAAGTATAACATTTTATTTTCTCTGGGCAATAGTTTATGCAAGTTAAGGGTAAAAAATATATTTTCCAATTAAAAACTACTTGTTCGACTCGGAAAAACTACTAAGCTAACTCAGACAACGTCTCCTAAAGAGTTCGAATTAATGCAACTTACAGTACAGTGTATTGCGTAGTCGGCCACTTTCTTGATTGCAGTAACAAAATTTATTTTCAATGCAACGTCAGGGGTAAGGTTTTGGAATATATGCAAGTTATGGATAAAAATATCAATGCTAATTGAAAACTGCTTGTTAGACTGCATGCAAGCAGTTTTGACACAGTAGAAAATCTTTGTTTTTTGCGAAACAAAAGGAAGAGGAGGGTATCCCACGTTCGGGTAGGGTCTTCCATGACACTATTATTACAATTTATTTTCAATGCAATATCAGGGGCAGCGTTACTGTATCCACAAAAAATCGCAAATTCTCTCACAGTTTGGCAAATTTTTTGTGCGAATTTGAAATTTGACATTCAATATTTTGCACGTTGCACACGTTTTTTATGTTTTATGAGCGCAAAAAATTAATGTGTGTCGACTTATTTGCATTGCCATTAGATATATGCATGCATATACATACTGACTTTAAATGTATATACATACATTCATATATGCTGCTGTTTACAAACACAATTGTATATATAACGATATATACTCATGTAGTTGCATTTGTTATTGTCAACATGTCTATAGTATTTATTTATTAGTAGTAGTTGCCCACCTTGCAAAAAAATTACCATCTACCCTTTTTTGAAGGTAGTGCAAATTTATAAATTAACAGCTTACTTTGAACTTTTGTTTTTTTTTTTTTTTTTTTTGCATCTTTAATAATTGTCTTCTTGATTTGGTTTCAGAGCCCACAACAACTGGCAGACAAACTTTGCTTCCATTAACAAATCCAATGATAACTCACCACAGACCAGTAAAAAGCAACGTGATTGCGGCGAGACGGCACGCGATAGCCTGGCCTATTCGTGTCTTCTGAAGAACGAGCTGCTTGGTTCGGCCATAGATGATGTGAAGACTGCTGGCGAGGAGCGCAACGAGAATCATTATACGCCAACGGCCAAGCGTAGTCTATTCAAGTATCAGTCTCCCACAAAGCAGGTGAGTCCATTAGAGTAGTCTTTGCGTATTTCTAGTCGATTAAACGAATATCACGCGTATTCTCTTATTCGTATTAATGTATAGCTGTTAAGAATGGGGTTCCAGAGTGAGGTATGCCATAAAATGTAAAGAAAGTTGCCTGGTCATTATGTTTATACGAACGGACGAGGTTGTCGAAGATACTTGTGATGATAAAAAGATTTCTCAAACGGAACTTCTGCCAAGGAAGTTTCTTTCATATAGTTTTTGCCAACGTGGGGTAGTAGGTATGTCTAGGGCTAGAATCTACAAGTCTTTGGCACAAAAGGCAATTCATCATCTCATGCTAACATGTATAGCGATAACAACATCTGACTTGTATAGTAACTAACCACGCTTTTGCATTTACTTGTAATATGATTTCACAAACGTATTGCAAAAATCCCGTGGAGAATCCATTGTCCAATTTAATTCAACAATGGCATATTTAATTGAAGCGGTCTGCGGGTTCTATTTAAATTAAAGGTGGGTTGAATGCACTGGCTAGCCGTCTATAAAGAACAAAATGGCTCTGCATTTGTGTCAAAAACGAAGAACCGACACTGGCACAGTGGTTCAAATTAACGAAAATTGTGAAGTAAAACTTTTTCCAAACGAAACTTGTTTGAGAGTGCCCGCCAATATCGCCGGAAATGACAAAGTTAACTTATTTTGTGGCGTTATCTGTGGTCGGTTCTAATGGCATCCAAATATATCGTAAAGAGCATATTTAGTCAACGATCGTTTCTCTCAGCTATAATTTTGACAAATCGGATTAAAGACCGATTGGTCGAAATCTATCTGATAATGTTGGAATACTTTGTACGATACCAAAGAAAGAAAGCAAATAAATGAAATGTACGGGTAGTTAGTATACTTGGCACAGCTAGCTGCTGCTCGTTATCAGAGACGGCTGATATTTTAAAGACAGTCCAGTTCTTCAAGGAAACAAAACTCCCAGTTACTTGTTCTTTTAAAAAGTGTAGCACAGCAGAATAATAAGAAGTTGTGTTTGTGGGGAACATGCATTCTCTTGGCCATTAGACCTTTGGTAACTTAAACATTACATAAATTATTGCCAAGTTTTAAATTTTAATACAAAAAAAACAATTATTTCATCAAAATATATTCGGTCGACCTCTTCGATTTTGATGATTTTTACATATGTGATAAGAGCTACTAGAGAATAGTAACCACGTCAATTTTTATTGCAAAATTCCGATTATTTATAGAGTTATCGGATAGGTTATGTTAGGTTAAGTAGGCAGCTCAGTTAACTGAGAGCACCCAGAGACAATGAGGTCCATTGTGTTGCCTTATTTGAGAGAAGGAAGAAAGGAGTTGGTGAAGGGAGTGGGGAGGGGGGTGAGGAGGATCAAAACTGTAGGACATACCTAATCACCTACGACTCTCCTATCACAAAAACCATTTTGATGATTCGACAAACGCAGCCAGATCCGCTATGGGCACATAAGCCAAACTACCCAGATACTCAAAGAACGATTTTCCCAGAAACTAGGTTCGTCTTCTTAGAAGCGCCGGTCAGTCGCACAGCAGGTGTTGGATGCTTTCTGTCTCCTCCTCGTCTCCGCAGCTACGGCAGAAGTCATGATGGGGAACATGCAGTCTCTCAGCCATGTGGCCAATGGTGCAGTGCCCCGTTACAACTCCTACCACCATCTTGGTCCTGTTTTTATGAAAACGCAGGAGTTCAGATGTGCGCTTTGGGTTATACCTAGGCCAGAGTGCTCGAGAGATGCGACAACCGGACACCGTGTCCCATTCTCTTTCCGCCAGAGCTCTGGCCGTCTCCCTGATTTGCCATACGACGTCTTGTAAAGGTCTTTCTATGTCCGTAACCGCAAGGTTGGCTGCCAGCGCTAATCCGTTCCTGGCGCAATCATCAGCCTCCTCGTTACCAGGGACGCCCGAGTGTCCCGGTACCCAGCAGAGCGTGATTGAGTGGTGGTGGATACGGTTGAGCGTATCAGTTTACTCTTGATGGTATGCAATGACAGAGCCTTGATTGCAGCCCGACTATCGACCAGAATTACAACGTATCTTGGACTTTCGTCCACGGTATCAATAAGACTAGCCGCTTGCCAGATTGCATAAATCTCGGCTTGAAAAACGCTAAACCAGTCGGGAAGACGGAGAGAGAGCTTCGTCGAAAGCTCTTCAGAGAAGATGAGTTATCGATAACTGAGCATTGAATTTTTTAATTTTTAGACTTTTCTTTGACAAGCCATATCTCCTAAACGAATAAAGATATTGACGCAAAAAAAAAAACAAATTTATTAAAAAAAAATTATATTTTTAAATTTTTCGACAATTTTATTTTAAGTTTTTAAATTCAAAAGTGATCTTGGAGTTAGTTTTAAAGTGTTGGAATTGTGCAGCACTGACCATTAAGGCAAACAGTGTGCAATAATTCCTTAGAGTATAGGCAAAAACTTGGATCAGAGATCGGTTCGGTATTTGCTATACATGATCATAAAGTTTCCGTTTTGTTGAAAGAGTTTTTGAACAGCAGAATCTTCCACTGTGCCATGGTGGTACGCAAAGAGTTTTCAAAATATGTATTAGGAAAAACTTAGAACACATGCGTCTTTGTCTTGATCTTTTATTGATTTATGTGTGTGTTTGTGGAACCGGTTATCAGTAGAAACCAAATTGTCAGAGCAGTGGTGGGGAGGGAGGGAAGTTGTTTTTTGTTAAGTTCCTAAGCTGGGGTTAACATACTCTTAAATGTGAGTGTGAATGCGTGTGTTTGTATGTGGATTGATTGGTTTGGTATTGCCACAGCCGGTTCTTTGTCTTCAAATTAATAGATGAACTTGATTTGGATTGTGCAAACGTCGACACGGCGGCAGGTGTCACAAACAATAGCCGTCCAGCTTCATACACTCAACACGTACAAACTATGTATTTATACTTTAAAGTATATAATGTAGCTATATTTGACAGTTGAGTGAAGAAATGTTTTGCAAACAGTCAGACAATAGAACAAAAGCGAAATTATGTCTACAAACGCTTGGAACGCTTCACTCTGAAGTTGATCGAGTTGGAGCTCTAGCTGCCGCTTAGTCCACTGCCAAGTGGCCCAAACTGCCAGTCAACTACTTCAGTGGGCTAAAACGACACTTGAGTCAATAGACAGACGACTAGATATGAATGGATGTTGATGTCGTTGATGTGATGATGCTGTTGATGCCAAGAGCCAAAACAAATGCCAAACTTTGTGGTTTGGCCTTAGGCTAAAATATGAAAAATACTAGCTCAAGCGACTGCTAGTGTTGGAGCAGGTATAAGGGAGCAGTTGGGGGATAGCGGGGGATGGCTTAACAAATAATTTATATACCTACATATGAGTACAGGGGGTTCATTAACTTTTGATCTGGCTGCCGCAGACAATTTAGTTCTACTGGGCTGACAATTAAGACACTAAAAGATATTGAACTACTTGAGACGTTGGACACTCATTCACTCATTCCACTCGTATCAGTAGGCATTCATCTAACTCACGCCCACACAATTAACACACAAAAGTGTGGCACACCCATCTTTCGTTACCGCTGGACAACATACGTCCATACATCATATCCAGTGCTACAATAAATAATTCAATTATGTGGTTTTTGTCATAAATAATAACGTCGTCTACTGGGTCAACACTTTGGCACACGACGATATACCCAGTAGCCGTAGCCGTAGCCTAGCCATAGTCGAAAGATGCCATCAAATCAAGTTTTGGTCAAATGATGACGTAAAGACTGACAAGAGTCGTCGGCATATACATATTTCCTAAACGAATTTTATAACAGGTGCAAGACTGGCACAGCAAATTAAGAACCAAGTTTATACTAGTCTCTTGGAGTCATCATGGTACATCTTTGTATACTCTTTAAAACCAAACCAAAAACAAAAAATGGCGTACGTTAAAGTCGGGCGCAGACGACTTTGGGATACCCTGTACCACCACATTGCAATTAAGTCCGACACATTGCTTAAAACCTCCAAAAGATATTTTATTCGGCAAATTAAAAAAAAAGAAATCAGTCGAATTTTGCACCAAACAATTTTTTTGACCGATCGGTCCTATGGGGACTATATGATATAGTCAACCGATTTTGATCAAATTTAGTACACTGATTGGGAACTATAAAAAACTTCCGACTGCCAAATTTGGTTCCGATATCTTCAAAACCAAACGAAACGCAATGAATTTTGTAAAAAAAAACGTGTTTTTGACCGACTGTTCCTATGGGAGCTATATAATATAGTCAACCGATTTTGATCAAATTTGCTACAGTGCTTGGGTACTCTAAAAGACTTCTTAATGCCAAATTTGGTTACGGTATCTTCACAAACAAACGAATCACAACGAATTTTGCACAAAACACGTTTTTTTGACCGATTGGTCCTATGGGAGCTATATGATATAGTCATCCGATTTTGATCAAATTTGCTGCAGTGCTTGGGAACTCTAAAAAACTTCTAAACGCCAAATTTGGTTACGATATCTTCACAAACAAACGAAACACAACGAATTTTGTACAAAAAAACATTTTTTCGACCGATCGATCCTATGGGAGCTATATGATATAGTCAACCGATTTTGATAAAATTTGGTACAGTGCTGGGGGTCTCTAAAAAACTTCCGGTTGCCAAATTTGGTTATGATATCTTCATAAACAAACGAATTATCCATCTAAAACTTTTGCTTTTTTTCGAGGTCCTCTGAAACACCCCTATGGGAGCTATATAATGTAACCCCGATATCAAAAAAATAAAATAAACTTGTCTCCTATGGATTAATAAGGGATCTTATCTGAAAGTTTGGTTGCTCTAGCTCTTACCATCTCTGAGATCTAGGCGTTCATACGGACAGACGGACATGGGTATATCGACTTCTCGAGTCACACTGATCATACTTTAGGTAACTTTGGGGGGTCTCCGACGTCTCCTTCTGTACGTTACATACATTTTCGGCTTGCACAAACACAATATACCCTTTGTACCATACGGTACAGGGTATAAAAAACATGAACTTGTTCAATGGTTTCGAATAAGATCATTGCTATACTCCTTGTATACCGGGAAACTGTGTGGCGGACGAACTGGCCAAACAAGGCATCTCTCTGTCCGTCGTCTATAACTGCATAGACATCGGCACACCCCACGCCACAGTCAAACTGGCCATCAAACAGAAATTTTTGGCAAGTGGCCGCACGGCTTGGTCCAATAAGGATTCCTGTCGCACCTCAAGACATGAACGGCAACAAAACCCGAAAGTTGCTCACATTAAATCGCAAATCCCTATCGACCACTTTGTCCATTCTAACAGAACACTGCCTTATGTGCAGGCATGCCGAGAGAATGCGCGTCCCCCTTCAACGACTTCTACCGTGGCTGCGGGTTCGAACAGGAGCAGAAAACCGTTTTACATCTTAAGTGTCAGTGCCCCTCCCTATCAAGAAGAAGATTAAGGACCCTTGGGTCCCCTTTTCTGAACGGCCTTACTGATCTCTCCAATCTCTGTCCTAGGTTCATTGAACTTTCAGGCTAGTTCAGCAATAGTATGGTTACAGTTGCATAGTCGTGCCTGTTCCTCTTCAGAGCTGACCGTGTGCTGACCATGAATGCCTGTATACGCAGTTGTAAAGACATCCCTGGTCAGCTCACGAACAGCGTTACCTGTGGAATCACAAAGGGCCTCATTGTGCCTAAGTGCGTCTGGGCTGTTCCAAGACAGGCAACCACTTTAAACCAACCTAACCTATACTCCTTGTAAATAAACTAATCTTGTGTATATCCTTCAAAGTTGGGTTACATTTTTGTTATTCCACAACTGGTGAACGAAGCGTCCAATTTGTACGGGGATTTTTTGGCTCTCGGCCAAACTATACTCTATGTACTTCAGAACGTCTAAAATTCGTGGAAAATATAAGTTGAATTTTTTCAGAGTTTTTTAAATTTTTGGCATGGAGCAAATTTTGAGCAATGTAGAATTTTAATAGGATTAATTTATTGATTACGAAAAGTAGTTCTTGTTTTTGTAAAATGTATGTATGTACATTTTTTCAATGTTTTTCGTACTATTTTGGCAGAAACTTTTTTCAAAAAATACAAAGCATGCCACAATACTCTTTAAATATATTCCACTTTCTTTCAAAATTTCAAATCAAAAACAAGTGTCTGTTTTTTCGAACATCAAAAAACTTTTCTGAGCTCGCTAATAACACTAGTTAACACAAAAAATGAAACTTCATATAAAAGTGTTTTTGGTGGTTATTTTGGATTGAGAAACACGAAAATGACATTAATTTTTTTTTTTCGTAGGAACCGTTTTTGAGTTTTTTTCGAAAAACATGTTTTTGGGTACTTTTTTCAGTTCTTCCTCTATCTCGTGATAAAGTCTCATGGTTTACCTTCGTGAGCCTTCGTGAAAGACTCGTAACATAAATCATAAATAAAAATAACCAAATTGCTTAGGCCCAAAATCACGAGCTTCATCAGTTCAAGATCTTAGGATAATGTAATATAAGTTATTAGTTAGTTAAAGTTTTAAACTTGTTCAATTGAGCTAGTTTCTTTCTTTGTTCTAGAGCTTTAAAAATATTTGTCGTGTAAGCTTTTCGTGATAAATTCGCTACGCTTAAAAGTCGATTAAATATGTTCTCTACTGATACAAACCCTTTTTTTATAAAAATAAATTAAAATAAATTTATATAGTTTTATATTTTTGGTTGATGATATTAACACGCCATCCATCGTGTGGTGCATTCTAAAGCGTATCCATCCAGTCACATCGTTTATAAAGTCAGTCTCGTAGAGAATTGTAGAAATGTTCGGAGCTTTTCTCGTCTGCTAATTTATGCAGCAGACAGACTGCTTAGCATTAAAATTTGTAATTAACATTTATTAAATGACTATAATGAACATTGTGATCACGATGATGATGATGTGATATTGGCCACTTGGAACTATGATTAAGTTGCGATTGCTGATGGTAGAGACGACTAGCAACAGGTTGAATCTAAACCTGAACGTACCGAAACTTGACATGTTTTATTTTAAACTTAATTTATTTCCAAAGTTGTGTGTTGTTTTTGGTTTTTTGTTTAAGCACCGCCCACGAATTTGTGTGAACCAGGGATGCAGAAATGAGAAAAGATTTGCTCAGATTTCGCTGCTTAAGTGTTGCAAAGATTTGCGATTTGTTTTTCGTTATTTATGTGCGTTTTAAAATGAAGTTAGTGAAGAAGAGGAGCAGCATGTAGCGGCAAAATTTGATCGTATTTCTAGCTCTTGTCATCAACATGACAATTTCCATGCTGAGCTGTCTGTTGTTCAAAAACAAAGTCATGTAGGAGTTAGCCTGTTTTTAGTTGCGAACACCAGGGTACTTTATATTTTTTCCTGTTTTACTCCTTTTGGGAGCTTAGGGCCTTTAAAAGAGCTTTCCATCGAACTCTATTTTGCGCTGTTTGTTTGGCTGTAACCCATGCGGCATTTCTTGAAGGGCAGTCCGCCGTCAGGTTGCTTTTGGTCGTCCTACTCGTCTGCTTCCTTGGGGATTCCAGTCTAGTGCCATCCCCAGCAATGCTGCTTGGTTCTTTTCTGAGAGCATGACCTATCCATGTCCATTTGCGTTTCCTGATTTGGAGGTGGATAGGGGACTCACAAGTGATGCGCCACAGTTCCGCATTTGATATTCTGTTTGGTCAGAATATCCCGCATATAATTTGCAGGCACTTGTTGATGAAAGCCTGCAGCTGTTGTACAATTCTTCCTGTGGTCAACCACGTCTTGTTACCGTATAGCAGTATGGACTTAACACATGCATTGAAGATTCGCAGTTTTGTACGTCGGCTTAACTGCCCGTTTTTCCATATGCGATATAGTCTCCCAAATGCTGATCGAGCTTTGGCGAGTCGGCTTGAAACGTCTTCATTAACACCACCACAACTGGAGATACTGGCGCCAAGGTATGGGAAGCTGTCGACGAACTCGATTGGGTTCGCTTCTATTTTGATGTTTCCTATGCTGGTGTAATTGAAGCGCATTGCTTTTGTTTTTGCTACGTTAATCTTGAGCCCGACTCTGCTGGCTAGTTTCACGAGGTCATCTACTTTGGTCTGGATGTCACATTGTCTATGAGAGGTCAAACAGATGTCGTCTGCGTAGTCCAAGTCTTCAAGGTGTCGTGTGAAGCTCCACGTGATGCCACGCTTGGACTTGCATATCTCTCTGATGAACTCATCGACCACGATGTTGAAGAGTAGAGGCGATAGAGGACAGCCTTGCTTAACGCCGGTGTTCGTTTGGAAAGGTACACTTGTTCTTCCATTGTGCAGTACCGCCAGGTCATCATCATTTATTATTAAAAGCTGAGAATAAAATTTGCTTTAGGTGCATAAAGCCATATTATGTATATCACTTTAGTTATTTTTTGCACTTTCTTTTGGTGCAAAAAAGATTCGGATTCGTCTGTTAACAATCCACTCGATTCAGCTTGATGAGACACATGGCGACAGATCTTTGCGATTGGCTGTGACAAACGCAGCTTTGTGACGCCATTTTGTTGAGCTACCTGTTTTTGTCGCTTTTTTTTTGATACTCTGTAATTTGGCGACAAGGGTATATTGACTAAGAGAGACAAATGAGTGCAGCCCACAAAAGAAGTCGAATCAGATAGAAGAACTTTCATCCGTATTGCCTGTTAGGTTAGGTTAGGTTGTAGTAGTTGCCTGTCCTGAAACAGCCCAGACGCATTTAGGCACAAGGAGGCCCTTTGTGTTGCTACAGGTAACGCTGGCCGAGAGCTGACCAGAGATTCCTTTATATCTGCGTATATAGGTATCAGTGGTCAGCACATGGTCAGCTCTGAAAAAGACAGGCACGACTATCCAATTGTAACCGTATTGTTGCTGAACCAGCCTGAGAGTTCAACGAACCTAGCAATTTCTCTGGAACAGAGGTTGGTAAGGTCTGTAAGGCTGGTCAGAAATGGGGACCCAAGTGTCCTAAGTCTCCTTCTGGATAGGGAGGGGCATTGAGACATAAAGTGGAAAACGGTTTCCTCCTCCTCTTCAGATCCGCAGCTGCGGCAGAAATCGTTGAAAGGGGCGCGCATTTTTTCGGCATGCCTACCCATTAGTGCTGGAGAAAACATCGATAATCGAAGTTTAAAAACTCTATATATCGATGTTGGCCAACAGAGATGTTTCTCCAGCACTTCTGCACTCATCAAATGGGTGTTTAGTAGGGCTTAAGAAACATCTCTTTTGGCCAACATCGATATATAGAGATTTTAAACTTCGATCGTCGATGTTTTCTCCAGCACGACGTGGGTACGTATTGCCTGTTGCTCGAAGACAAAATGATGAGCAGATGTGCCTTATGGTCTAGCTTCTTCATAGCCTTTCTTTTTCAAAATCGTAGGATCATTGCACACTGGTCACACAAATTCTATTTAGCAACATTTATACGACGTTGTGGAAATTAAGTAACAGGTTACAGCGTATTTTTTAGTCGACTATAAGCGATCCACTTGATTTTTTTTTTTTTTTCGTTTTATAGTATTTGGTCAGTGACTCTTCGAGTACTTAGCAATACTTGGAAGAATTAGTTGTAAACTGAATGAAATGACAAGGTAGGTTAAGAGCCAGTGTCAAGTCGCAACAGCCCGACAGATTTTATCGTCCAAAAGCAACTTGAAACAATTCTTTGCATTTCCTCACTGGCTGCGCGTTGGATCATTTGTCAGCAGCAACTCAGAGGGGGGGGGGAGGCTAGACGGGCACTTGAAATGGTTTTAACGATTGAATTTCTAATAGGCTTAGCCAGCCGTTGGCTCCAAGTCGTTCGCACTTGGTAATCCAAAATAGCCATATGCGTAATTTTATTATTTAAATGTAATGGCAGTTGCGTGTACGTACGCGTTTTATGGCCAAAAAAAAAAAAAAAAACCAAAAGAGTATTACGAAAAAAAATAAACAGGCAAGCACGATTTGAGTGGTCATTAAAATGGACAAAGATTTAGAAGCTACAACGAACGGGGTTGCGTTGATCTCGTCCGGTTGACTGACGAGCATTAGAGCAAACATGACTCAAAACCAAGCGGCCAGTATTTGTAACTACTTCTCGTCTCGAATGGGTAGAAGGTCGCTAAATGGTCTCTGGAATCGGTGGTAATTAAGTCGCTCCGGTTGGTCTCAGTGTCAGGTCGCCGCCGCCGTGGCCCCTACGCAGTTTCAGCGTTGAACTTGACTGCAGTTTTATTAAATTAAATTTTAATTTGTAAAACAAATTAAAGCCGCAGCATTTCGTGCAACAAGTGGAAGCAATTCACAGACATTCGATTGACTCTATAGTAGAGCGGGCGTTTAGGGGGGCAGTTCCAAATTTCATGCACAGTGTGACTTCTGAATGTGCGATATAGAAACTCATAAGATTTGGTCACTTAGGGGGAGCTCTTAACAATCATGCTGTTTTTGTAATAAAAACTCCCGGTTCTTATCTTATACAAACTCAAAGCGAAAAATATGCTGTTTACCCTATTGAGGTGTCCACTGGTACTCGGTAACACAAACAAAAAAGCCAGACTACTTTGAGATACCCTGCACCATCACAACCACATACGATATCTTCATAAACAAACAAATAATGTATATAAAATTTTTAGGAGCTATATTCGATAACCCCCTCCCATATCGAACAAATTAAATAAACTTGGCTCCCGTGGCATAATATGGTATCTCATCCGAGAGTTTGACTGTTTTGGGTAGGTAGGTAGGCCTTGACCGGCCCGTTGTGAAACCTCATGGTCCACTATTTTTCACCCTTCTCCTGAGGAAAACTAAAAGGATTCCCATCCTGTTGCTACTATGTAACTTGCGATCGTCCTCGGACATATAAACTCTAGCTCCGCTAGGTTATGAAGAAAGTACTATCCCAAGTACTTTTTCCTGCGTCTACTGAGGAGCAGCAGAAGTGTTCTACTGACTCAACTTCTTCCTCATCTCTACAGCTTCTGCAGAAATCGTTGCTCGGAGCGTTCATACTGGTCGCATGTGTTCCGACAAGCCAGTGTCCGGTGATCGCTTTGACAACTGCCGAACACTGCGACCGGTTGAGTCCACAGAGCCTCGCGGATCGTTTTGGGTCGATTTTTGGCCATATTTGGCTGAGGTCTGAGGCCGTTCATACAGAAGTTGTTCGCGAACGAAGCATTTTGAAGCCTGTTAGTTCTTCATAACCGGCCGTTTTGCCATTGCCCAATAATCTCGGCTATGGGCGTTCCGCTTGCGGGAACAGGGCAAGAGACTTCCCCTGTTTCCGGATAAAGCGCATGGTGTCTCCAGATTTGTTCGTCTCTGAGACCAAGGTCTATTGCCACCAAAGAACTTAGTCAGTCACATATGTACATCCAGCACAAATCTAATAACTACATTGTTGCTAGACTATCATAGGGGGATCTATTAGTTTGCTGTTAGGAAAGTCTTAACCAAGGGTATATGAGAACAGTGTCGCCTATTTTCGATCATCTCGGTATTTCGCCGTATAATAGACCCTGAATCGGAGCACACTGTACTCGCATGCATAGACATATGTACGTCTAGTACTCTACTTTTTGTAACCATGCATATGCTTGACACACTTTTTGGGCCATTTTCTATGCAAACAAAAGTGATAGAAGCCACCAACGAAAAAAAGTGCGTGCCAAAAACATTGGATAATACAATTATATGTAGCAATTTTATGGAAATAGATGCGTGCGGAAGTTGCTTGGTATGCGACGTGGTCACTACTTTTGGCAGGGCCATGCTAATTGCTCCAAGTACAAGCTGAGGCATTGTCTACTTACTGCTGTCCGATGTTTGGCAAGCAAATAGCAAAGATTTGTTTTGGCAATTTAACGCTTAGCTGGAATTGTAACTTTAGTTCGACATGAAATCCGAAATTGAACTCAACTCTATATATATTTTCTTGAATCTCTCTTTCTAGGACTATAATGGAGAGTGCCCGTACTCTTTGTCGCCGGTCAGCGCCAAGAGCCAGAAGCTGCTACGTTCACCACGCAAGGCTACGCGTAAGATATCACGCATACCCTTCAAGGTGCTAGATGCACCGGAATTGCAGGATGATTTCTATTTGAATTTGGTAGACTGGTCGTCCCAGAATGTGCTAGCCGTGGGCCTAGGCAGTTGTGTGTACTTGTGGAGCGCGTGTACCAGTCAAGTAAGTGCAGCATAGTGGAAACATAAAAACATTGTTTAATTTGCTTTTGCTTTGGCAGGTAACACGTTTGTGTGATCTCAGCCCAGATGCCAACACTGTAACCTCGGTATCTTGGAACGAACGTGGTAATACAGTGGCCGTGGGCACACATCATGGCTATGTGACCGTCTGGGATGTGGCCGCCAACAAACAGGTAAGTTTGTTGCACTTGCTTTTTGACTAAAACAAAAAACTAACGCGCTGCGTCTTTCTTTAACAGATCAATAAACTGAATGGGCATTCAGCGCGCGTGGGTGCACTGGCCTGGAACAGTGATATCTTGTCAAGTGGCTCACGCGATCGTTGGATTATACAGCGAGATACGCGCACGCCGCAAATGCAATCGGAGCGACGTTTGGCTGGTCATCGCCAGGAGGTATGCGGTCTCAAGTGGTCGCCGGATAATCAGTATTTAGCCAGCGGTGGCAATGATAATCGTCTGTATGTGTGGAACCAGCACACAGTCAATCCTGTGCAATCCTATACAGAGCATATGGCAGCTGTCAAGGCCATTGCCTGGTCGCCACATCATCATGGCCTCTTGGCCAGCGGCGGTGGCACAGCTGATCGTTGCATACGCTTTTGGAATACGCTAACGGGCCAGCCTATGCAGTGCGTGGACACAGGCTCACAGGTGTGCAATCTGGCCTGGTCCAAGCACTCTTCGGAGCTGGTCTCCACGCATGGCTACTCACAGAACCAGATATTGGTGTGGAAGTATCCGTCACTGACGCAAGTGGCCAAGTTGACTGGTCACTCTTATCGTGTACTATATCTGGCGCTTAGTCCCGACGGTGAGGCTATTGTAACTGGTGCGGGTGATGAGACGCTGCGTTTTTGGAATGTGTTTAGCAAGGCGCGCAGCCAAAAGGAGAATAAATCGGTTTTGAATTTGTTTGCCAACATCAGATAGAGGCGCACAGTAGACAAATGATGCTGCACTCCAGATTTAAACACATCCTAACACATACTTTATATTTTGTTATACAAACTATTTGGGAGTGCAGCCCTTATGTATATATTTTTTTAAAAAGTGGATGTTAACATTATTGAAAAATGTTTTACGTCAAATGATATGTAATGAATACAAAA
Source organism: Chymomyza costata (assembly GCA_018150985.1). Taxonomy (NCBI): domain Eukaryota; kingdom Metazoa; phylum Arthropoda; class Insecta; order Diptera; family Drosophilidae; genus Chymomyza; species Chymomyza costata. The sequence continues at coordinate 1,716,887 of JAECWU010000127.1, read as the reverse complement.
CAATTATTTACGTTACATAGCTGGCGTTTACAGTCTGCATATACAACCAAAAACTAAGAAATAACAAAGAACGGGTTGAACCAAGAGCCACTAGCGCCTAACCCAAAAACTCCTTTTGAGTCCCTAAGCCAAACATGCTAAAATTTTAGTTCTAAGCAAATAGTTTCCTCATAAAACAAGACATTTTAATTTGAACACAGCTGCCCAAACTTTTACAAGCTTAAGATTCTCAATTTATTTATATAGCTGAGTTAAACATCTTCTCGAGCTGAATTCAACTTATTTTAAAGGCATTTTAATTGTACACTAAAGAGTTTTTGTAAGTTTATTATAAACTGTATTATATATTTTTTAACAAAATGCTGTTTAAGAAATGTGTATAAAATTAATATTGTAAAGCTTAGGCAGCTTTTCTTTTTTGTATGTATATTTTTTGCATACTTTTATCAATGTGTGTGGTCAGCATAATGCATTAGTTAATGTAAAGAAATAAAAATATACAGCAAATATGTTATTGTTTATATAAGCTTAATGTGTAACAAACATTAACTGCATTAACTATTTACTTTTAACAACTTTGTATGTACTTGCTATATGCCGCCTATGTCAATCAATTGCAGAACACAACACAGCTACAACTTAAACTATGTATATGTCTAAGATACATACTACTATATAAACCAAGAACTGAAACGGTTTACACTTAGCGTTATCAAAAAAAATTCAACGCAACTATTTTTTTTTTTATAAACTAAGTAAATTGTATACCTTTTTTTTTCAAATTATTTGCAATTTAAATATTAGTTAACAAATAATTAGCTTAACTCGCTTAACACATAATAAATGTAAATGTGTTTAATTAAAAAAAAAGTAAAGAAAATTTGCATTAAAAGCGCACTGAAAATTGTTTTGTTTAAATTAAGTTACGAATTATATGATGCTAGTGAGGAAGCTGTATATTGGAACCTCTCAGCTAGTCCAAACATCGAGATTCTATGTGTGCCAAAGAGGCATGTACTTGTTAGTTATATGTTAGGAGAATTCCTACTCAATCTGTCATCTAATGTTCCCTTACAAAAATTCTTGCCCTTGCCCAGTAGGAACCGAGTAGTTGCTTGGCCAGCTGCTCTGTTTCTTCTGGATCTCTTCTCTTATTGTTGTAGCTGTTTGGTGATGCATTTGCCGATGTCACAGAAATGCTATCGTCTCAGGCTAGCTTATAAACTAATTCGTTCCCGGGCCAGTTCTTCAGTGAAAACTTGAAAATATAGAAGCCCTAAAGTAATGAATACAAGCAGGAGACGCTTTTGAAATGCTTGACTCTCCCAGTGCATATATCAAAAGTCTTTGAGATTTGATGCATTTATATTCAATCAACTTTAAAACAAGAACTGAATCTTTAATATACAAAGTGAATGACATAGTTTGAATATGTGACGTCATTCTGGCGAATATGCTGGTTCACAAAACTCCTAGAATTATTTAAAATACGAGACATTGGTGATCTCAAAGCCAAGTGTTCCTCTTGTATAAGTTTTAAGCTTTTCCTAGTTTAAGTATATCACAAGGCGGTTTCTAATGAAAATTCGTAAGATATTTTTTTGAAACTTGAACGATATGCACTTCTTACAGCAGTCAAATTATCTAGAAACTAGAGCTGGAGAAAACATCGATGTTATATCGATGCATCGAAGTTTAAAATCTCTATATATCGATGTTGGCCAAAAGAGATGTTTCTCCAGCACTACTAAACACCCAATTGATGAGTGCAGAAGTGCTGGAGAAACCTCTTTTGGCCAACATCGATACATAGATATATTAAACTTCGATACATCGATGCATCGATATAACATCGATGTTTTCTCCAGCACTACGAGAAACTATCTAGAAAAACCTTCGTTTTTTCAGCACAGAAGCTCACAGCAGGGTTAAAAGAAACTTTAAGCCAAGACTTAAACCTTTAAAAAGCTTTTTGTTCAATTTTTGCAAGTCCAGCTAAACAAGATACTAAAAGATCTTTACCCAACGAGCAGTGTAAAATTGATCATTACTGTTGCCCTGCTTCAGCATACTTATTGCAAATTGATAAAAAAAAAGCGTCGAAATATCTGAGTTTCTTAACAAAAGAGAGTATTAATATGCAAAATTTTCAAAAATGTACCCCCCTTTGTCTACAGGTTCCACTAAAATCCAACTAGTTTGTAGATCTATTAAATTTTAGAAATAAAGCCTGTTTAGCTCATTAAACGACGAACATAACATTTTAGTAATGGTTTATGGGTCCATAACATCTACAATTCTTACCCGATTTTAAAGATCTTAGATTCGAATTGTTCGTAAAAGGATTCTCTTTCAGCTTAAAGCTTAACATAATTTTTAAAAATTTTTTTTCGCTTGTAAAAATCAAACCGAAAAGTTATAAATTTGAAGAATGGTCGAAAATTACACTTTTTTCGACTTTGGTTGCTTGTACCTTCTATTTTTTTCACTTAATGTGTACATAATTATATATCACTGTAAAGGGCACATCAATACCTTTCGATCTAACCATCTTTAATGTCGATAAAATTTTGTTCATGAGATATTGACGAATAACTGAAATAAGTGCCCAAAAGCATGTTTTTCGAAAATATCTCGAAAACGGTGCTTAAGAAAAAAAAAGGTTGCCATTTTCGTGTTTCTCGATCCCAAATTACCCTAAAAACACTTTTTCACGAAGGTTCATTTTTCGTGTAGACTAGTGTTATCGATAGCAAAATATTTAGATAGACTTTTTTTTCAATCATATCTTGTAAGCGCTTTAACATTTTCATATTATTTTTTTTTTCAATGAAAGATAAAAAATTTAAAAATAAAAAAATGTTGCTTTATTATGTGATGATACAGTGTAATTTATTTGTTGTCTATAGCTTTAAGAACTTCCAAACGATTTTAATAACAAAAACGGCTTTGGGATACCCTGTACCACATTGCAATCAAATCCGATATATTGCTTAAGAACTCCAAAAGACATATGATTGCGAAATTTGGTTAGGATATCTTCATAAACAACCAAAAATAAACGAATTTTGAACCAAAAATGTTTTTTTGACCGATTGGTCCTATGGGAGCTATATGGTATAGTCAACCGATTTTGATCAAATTTGACACAGTGCTTGGGAACTCTTAAAAACTTCTTAATGCCAAATTTGGTCACATTATCTTCACAAACAAACGAAACACAACGAATTTTGTACAAAAAACGTGTTTTTGATCGATTGCTTTGACCGAGCTCCTATGGGAGCTATATGATATCGGTTGACTATATCACATAGCTCCCATAGGACCAATCGGTCAAAAAAACGTTTTTTTGCAAAATTCGTTGTGTTTTAAATTTGGAGTTTCGAAGTTTTTTATAGCTCCCAAGCATTATATCAAATTTGATCAAAATCGTTTGTATATATCATATACCGCACATAGGAACGATCGGTCAAAATATATTTTCTTGCGCCAAGCTCGTTTTGATTCGTTTGTTTCTGAAAATATCGTAACCAAATTTGGCAAATATATATGTATCTTTAGAAGTTTTTGAGCAATATACAGGATTTTGCACCAAACACGTTTTTTTTAACGATCGATCCTATGGGTGCTGTATGGTATAGTCCACCGATTTGGTGACGATATCTTTATAAATAAATTAATTATTCATCTAAAACTTTTTGTTTTTCAAACAAATTTACACTTTTCACTTTTTACAAAAATACTTGATATTTCCACATTTTTTCTTTGATTTTGATAAACAACCACTCATTTTCTTCGTAATCGATCAAACTTTACGAACCATGAAAAAAACTGTATGAAATTTTTTTTTTTAATTTTTAAATTTACGTTCGAATTATAATTTTTTTAATAATTTTCTAAAAATTACGAAAAATTTCATATGAATGCATAAATAGCGTCCAAACCGTAAATTTTACGAAAATATGTTCCAAGCATATTGGATAGGTAATTCAATTATCTACAGCTAAAAATTGTCAAAATCGGTTTGGTAGATCCAGAGATATTTGCTTTGAAGTAAATACACTTTTCATTAATGCTGAAAATCAGCTCACTGGACAGGAAAATGTTTGCTAATTAATTTGATTGCCTGCATCTATATTCTATTATACTTAGTTTTTACCACATATTGTTAATTTTATTTTTTTTTTAGTTCAAGCCAAAACTTTGGCTTTTTGGACCACTGTGCGCTGCGGAGCATAATTGCAACGTTTGTTGGCGCAGTGTAAGCCCAGCAGAGGCTTTAAACAACAAAGAGACTTGCAGAAATATTGAAAGAATTTGTTTGCTGGGTAACATTGCATTACAAGCAGAAAAGCTTTGAAATTAAGCTTTTTTGACCGTTGACCGTGAAATGCAGAATTTGAGTGTCAACTGCAAAGCTTTAGCTTTGTTATTATTTTGTTGTTGCAAGTGTTTGTGTTTTTTTTGACAGTTTAAAGCTTTCAGCTTAAACGGCTTTTGCACTTCTTTGGCTGCGTTTGCGCTTCATCTTCGATTTCGATTTCGGATTTCGATTTTGTAGGCGTGCTGCAGCTTCCGTCCGACGTTGACGTCGTCGCTGCCGCCAAGCTTCTAGCCCTTGTTGTTGTTGTTAGTGTTGTCGTCGTTTTTTTTTTACCGCTGCGGCGGCTGCTTATGTTTTGCGGTTGCTTTTTTTTTTTTTTTTGAATTTGGCCAAGTCCAAGTTTAACAGCGCGCCAGAATCAAGTTCAGTCGCGCCGCAAACGCGTTGCGGAAATGTTTTGTCGTGTAAATCGGACGGAACGGAAACGTGCATCCGAGAGCGTGGTTCGTAATTTGCTAGCAATACTAGTGACTGACTGCAGCTGTCCAAGCTCCTGCTGGATAACGTTTGGCGGCCGTTTGAAATTAAACATAGCCAGAATATAATTATACGTGAAAATCTCTTCTGTCTAAAATACAGCGTAGGTTAAACGCGCGAGATAATTGTTTTGTTTTGTTTTTGTTTTTTTTTTGTTGAAATTAAAAATATTTAAAGTTAACTATTTTGTGTTTTAAGTAAAAAACAAATAAGAATAAAAAAAATTTGTGGCTGTATGTTACGTATTTGTTCCTGATTGCTTGGCGTCCTTGTTGATGTTTGTGTTGTTGCTGTTGCCGTATTTTGAAGGTCATTGCGCACGAAGGCGTGATGAAGGCCAAAGGCAGCGACAACAAACACAACAACAAGGACAACAGCTAGCAATCAAATGTCAAAGGTTAAAGGCGCGCCAAGCAGGAGCGCTTCAAAAGCATTCATTTGGCTTATTAAATATTTATTTGCTGCAGTGTAAAAGTTTCTCAAAGGACTTTTGAAATAATCAACGAAGAACTTATTAATTAGCTAGAAAATAAAAAATGTAACAAAGTCGCGGCGTTGGTCGATAGTGGAACACTAGGTTCATAACTGCATAGCAAATTTTGGTGATTCTAGATAGTTTTCGACCGGGTGGCCTCATCGTTTGGTATTTCATCGTCTCTGGGATCTAGGCGTGCTAACGAATGAACAGACATCGCTACTTATGTTCTCCTTCTAGCCGTTTCATACCTCGCACAAATTTATAATTCCCTTGACCCTAAAAAAATACAGTGTTCGAAAATGTTGCTGGATCGGTTCTTGAACTAGAAGGCATGTGACAAATGAATGTACACCCAATTGTTTTGAAGTAATAGGAGTATATTTTGATAGCAGCTTATGGATTTACTGCATGTTTTTAACGCGTTTGTTTTACACGGCTTTTTCCGGAACTTATCTACCCTGTCATAACAGAATTTGATGTATTTCTTAATATTATGACATTTTTAAAGTCAATTCATACCCTATAAACTAAATATAATGCTAATTGAACCTAATCTGCCATAATCTATACCATTCATCTTACCAGAGAAGGGTTCATAGAGGGTAGTTTCTTTCGTAAAACTGTGGGAGTCGGAAACAAAACTTCTAGAATTTTTTTTTTTTGGCAATGACTGTTTTGTATACGACATGTTACAACATTTAGAAACATAAGGATCTCCAAATCCTGAATAAATATTGTGTTGTGGTTTAACGAAATGAAAAAGGTTTTGACCAGGAAAAAATCGATTGTTGGAATTTATCTTGCTTTTTGTATTAAGGACCATCCAAAAAGTCTAAAACCAAAAAGCTGACCTCCTCCCTCCGTAGGGTTTTCCGTTATTTTGACATATGTTTGAGCCCATTTGACTTGAATTCCATAAGTCGTACATAAAAACTTTCAAAGCACAAAATGTTTAAAATTGCATTTAAAATTTTATTTGTAATGGAAGGTATATCCAAAAGTTCATATTTAAGGCGTCAGAGCGCGCCAAAGTTGCTACAATGCAGTTTTTCGTAATTTTCACCAACGCCCTTGCATATATCTGTCATAATGTCTAAGAAGAAGTTGTAGATCTTTCAAAGATATTATTTTATTATAATATCTTAAGTGGTTCGGAAACTACAGAGCTTCAAAGTCTGCCCATACCAGCGCAGCCAATCTATAAAAATATTGAATATCACTTGGGAACTACTTGAGATACTTACATGATTCAAAAACCAGTCTTATGTACTTTTTAGAGATTTACAATTTTTTGATACAAGAGGGTGGGTAAAAATACGAAAAACTGCATTGTTGTAGTTTTGGCGCGCTCTACCGCCTAAAATATGAACTTCTGGATATACCTTCCATTACAAGTAAAATAAGAAATTCAATTTTAAACTTTTTTGCCTTGGAAGTTCTTATGTACGTCTAAAAATTCGAGATAAACATATGAACGCCTAGATCTCAGGGGAGACAAGTTTATTTTATTTTTTTTATATTGGGTCGTTCACTGAGTAATTTCGTTTTTTTTAGTGCAATGTATACACGATTTTTTTTTATTGTGTAAAACATTTTATGAAATTATATATCTCCATTTTGTTCCAATACCTTTTGCCATCTTTCGGGCAAGAGATTGATTCCACGCTCATAAAATTTTTGATCCTTGCAGGCAAAAAACTGGTCCAAGTGGTTTTTGACGTTCTGATTTGAGGTGAAGGTTCTCCCATCCAAAAAATTTTGCAGAGACCGGAACAAGTAATAGTCCAAAGGTGCCAAGTCTGGAGAATCTGGTAGGTGTGGTAGTACATCCCATACAAGCTCCAAAAGCTTTTGGCGAGTCATCAAACTTGTATGAGGTCTCGCATTATTCGGTGAAACACTACACCTTTTCTATTGATCAATTCTGGCCTCTTCTGTTTGAGTGCATCACTAAATTTGTCCAGCTGATCACAATACACTTCACAATTAATCGTGGTATTGTCGGACAAAAGCTCAAAAAAAAACGATTCCTTTGAAATCCCACCAAACAGACAAGATAACCTTTTTTGGTGACTATCGGCCTTCGAAGTGGTTTGAGCCGGTTCATCCTTTTTAGACCATGATCTCTTGCGCTTTACATTCTTGTAAGCAACCCACTTTTCGTCGCCAGTAACAATGCGCTTCAACAATGGATCACTTCTTTGACGTTTGATAAGCAAATCACAGTCGTTAATGCGACGAAGCAAATTTCGTTCTGTAAGAACATGAGGAACCCATATGTCAAGCTTAGAAATTAATCCTAGACGTTTCATGTGCTTGTGAACGGTTGCGTTAGACAAATCTGGTGGCACGGTAGTGCCCCCGCCAAGACGAGCCAAGCGAAGCGAAGCGTAAGGGCACTACCTACCTTTTCTCGAAGCGCTTCGTCGTTATTTTGAGCCCTTATAACTTTGGTTAGGATTATGCTAGATCAACAAAATTTTCGGGATATGTTGTAAATAGCGGACTTAGTAAACGTATAAAGTTTTAATTGCATAGCTCCCATACTTTAGATTTTATTGATACCTAAAAACGCTGATTTCGTCACTGATGATCATCAAAATTCTTAGGTATTTCCCAATGTCCTAGAAAGCTGAAATTTTGTATGTAAGCTAGTATTAGCACACAAACAACAAAAAAATTATAAAACTGGTAACTTTCATCCCCCAACCCCTTAAACTTGGGGATGCAAGTTTGTATGAGACCTGCAATTTTCAATTTTGACGCTAGAGCAGTGGTCGACACAAAATACACTCACATTTTTTTTTGCGTATGTATTGTACTTACGTTGCTAAGCAAAAAACACGCAGTTGATGGTGCGTGGCTTCGGCTCTTGTTGTTGTTGTTGACGTCAAGCAATGTCAGCGTCGCAATACGTCACTGCGGCAGAGATAATTTTAGTTGTACAAAAAGCACGCACATATGCATGCGTTTTGTGTATAACACATGAAGTGTGTTAACGTCGCATTAGCCTTTGCGCCACAGATAGGGCCGTGCCGACCACTGCGCTAGAGGGGTAATCTGAACTGAAAGTTGATGCCCCCAGATATATACATATATAGAGGCTCCTTGTTATTATAAATTATTATTAAAAAAAATAAAAACAAAAAATAAAGAAAAATAAAAATTTTAAAAAAATATAAAAAAAATTTTTTACAAACAACTTACAAAAAGAAATGAAATCCCACCAAAAAACATTTTCATGTAAAATGTTGCCAAGACGATAACATATAACTCGCACTGTCAAAAAGTTATCAGATCTCATATAGAGCCAAGCTTCTAACTCTAAACGCCCTAACTCTACAAGGCCTAACTTCACAAACTCTACACCTTAGTCAAAATATGTCGCTTGGCCATTTCGCTACATTCACATAGGCGTAAGGTGAAAAATTAATTCACTGTTCATTACTTTTCTGTTATACAATAGTTCTTGTAACGAACGGCCAAGCCACATATTTTGACTAAGGTGTAGAGTTTGTGAAGTTAGGCCTTGTAGAGTTAGGGCGTGTAGAGTTAGAAGCTTGGCTCTATATGAGATCTGATAACTTTTTGACAGTGCGAGTTATATGTTATCGTCTTGGCAACATTTTACATGAAAATGTTTTTTGGTGGGATTTAATCTTTCAGCAATCTCTCGAGTTGTTATTCGACGATTTGCATCGACCAACGACTTTATTTTATCCACATCGGCTTCAAGAGGCCTTCCAGGACGTGGTGCATCCTCAAGATTGAAATTGCCGGAACGAAATTTTGCAAACCAATTTTGGCATTGGCATTTGGTCAACACATCTTCTCCGTACACATCACATAATTTTCGCTTTGCATGAACTGCATTTTTACCCTTTTGATATTCTTAAGGGTAAGGGTATTCTTTTGGAGTTCTTAAGCAATATATCGGATTTGATTGCAATGTGGAAAAGGGTATCCCAAAGTCGTCCGCGCCCGATTTTAACGTACGCTCCCTCTCTCGTTGTGTCTCTTATCATCAGTGCAGCCACGACGCGGGTCAGCCGTTTAGACCTGGGATTTTCTTCAATTTTCTTCTTAAGCTAGTTACAATCCTGACCCCGGTGTCCAGCTCTCGACGCACCTTTATCTACTGCATAGATTTCTGGATTTCTATAGATCTTGTCGTGCTGTTCTCGTTCTCTTTTTCGCAAAGATTAGCGAAAATAGAATGATATACCTGTCCAGGGCCGCCACGACGCGGGTCAGCCGTGAAGATCCGTCGCTGGGATTTTCTTCAATTTTCTTCTTAAACTAGTTTAATCGTTGATACAATCCTGACCCCGCACCTTTCTCGACGCACCTTTATCTACTGCATAGATTTCTGGATTTCTATAGATCTTGTCGTGCTGTTCTCGTTCTCTTTTTCGCAAAGATTAGCGAAAATAGAATGATATACCTGTCCAGGGCCGCTACGACGCGGGTCAGCCGTGAAGACCCGTCGCTGGGAATTTCATGGTAAGCTACCGATACAATGCAGATCAGATTCTAAAGATCTAGTTGTGAGATTTTATCTCTCTCTCTCTCTAATCTATCTCGTTAGATTTCTCTTTTATTTTATGCGCTATTTTGTAATTGCTCTTTCTTCTCCTTGACGATAATCCACATTATTGAACTTGAATGTTAAAGCTATACGTGAAAAAAATCCTGTAGAACAGAACACACTTAGGAACGAAAAGGAAGATGTCTATGACCTGCACCCAGTGCAAGTGTTGTAAAACACTATGAAACAGCTTGAACCCCATATTTTGGGTCACTTATAAAGTCAGAGCCCAAACTTGATATCTTCAAGATCGAAACAGAAACAAAGTTGCAAGCTCTGCTGCATAAGAGAGTGTACACCATTAACTAAACCAAGTCTTCAATGTTGTCCTAAAGTTTGTTTTGGATCTAATATATAGAACACACATGCCCGATCAGCTTGCTGACGTCTTGGCCAAATCCTACTCGATTCCAATGCTCCAAGACTAAACTTTAAAAAAAATATTGCGTACAAGTAAACGTTCGTTCATGTTTCATCTGTCCAAACAAAGCTCCACTCCCATGTAGAACACTTATCAAGACACCTAGCCATGAGTTCAAATATTGACCAACAGATAGCCAACTAGTATAGTAGTATTTGCCAAAGTTAGTACCAAATTCCAAGGCTAGGCTCATGCGCTCTGGGATTGGCATACGGAGTGGTCTTTACGCGGTTTACTCAATGATTAGCGCAATGATGTTAAAGTTAAACATCAAATAGAGAAAATGTCAAAGACACGCTGGGTTCTGACTTGGATCGAAATAAAGTGTTGGTGCTAGCTACTTGGCTACTTGGCCACTTGGGCACTTTGGGAACAGTGGCGTCTTATGTAACTATATAATCAAATTTTGTGGCAGTTGGTCGATTGTTGTTGCTGCTGGCAGCTGGCTGCCGACCTCCATCAGGCGTTCAATGAATGGACACAGTGCGTTGCTCTATGATTGCTGCACAAAGCCCGGTCTCTGTTTTTGTATGCCAGATCTTGGCTAGAGCTGCTTATTAGCATGCAGCAGGGATTTTCGCATCCTCATAAATGCCATGTGACGATTGCAGCACAAAAACGATGCACTTTGTCTGGAACTTTGGGACAAGGTCTTTTATTTGGCACTCTTTGTGGAAGTACCTTGGTTTTGGTCTTACATTTCAAGATATAAAGAAATATTTTTCTATTTTTGAAGTTTTTTTATTTTTTTTTTGAAAATTTTGAACTTAACTTGGGCTGTACCAATTTGCACTAAAATAAAAATCTATGTTTAGTAAGATAAAGGGTTTTTCTTAAAAGGGTATACGCAGTTCGAAAAATTTCGCGCGGAATGACAAAACTTCATATAAAAAAAAATCCAATATCCAATTTTTCGAACTGCTTATAGGCCTTAAGGCGAAACACCTTTTTTTGAATTTTTTTTTTGCAAAGAAACTTTATTTTATATTTAAAATCCACATAGCTGACGATATTAATTTTTTCAAAGTAATAAACAAAATGGCGCCTGTAGAGAGCTACAAGTGCATGACTAATTTTCGGGGAGGCCTTCACGGCCATTGATCTAGTCCTTGTAGGGCTTATAAAAACTTATATATATTGATCTGAAACATAAAAAAACTTTTTCCTCTTAATCTATGGACCAAAAGCAAGTGAACCACGTTGGGGTTTTCAAAACTTTATCAACTTTAAAAAAATGCCACAAGTTTGAAAAAAAAAATATTTTTTTTCGTCAAAAAACATGAAATATGAATTGTAAAAAACATAAAAAGTTTTTATTATTTTGATAAAATTCTACGTGGCTTACTAGAAAATTATGCTATAAAGGTTGTGTAAAAATTTCAAAACGAGCGGATAAAAATTGACTGAGTTATTCGTAAAGCCATTCGAAAAAAAGTGATTTCGAGAAAAACGCATTTAAAGTTCTAAAAGTGCCACACCCACGCGGAGCAAAATTTTTATTTTTTTTTTTCAAAAATCAATTCGGGACATCATTTCTTACAATTAAAGGGGTCTACGCAGTTCGAAAAATTTCGCGCGGAATGACAAAACTTCATATAAAAAAAAGTCCCATTTGGGATATCCCATTTGGGATTTTTTTTTATATAAAGTTTTGTCATTCCGCGCGAACTGCGTATAGGCCTTTGGCTAAAAAAAAAAATAGATTTTCTGTAGATTCTACACTGGTGTTGCCCCTAAAGGAACATGGACCTTCCCGTTGGTAACGTAACATTTCTGTCTCTGTTAATTCCTATATATTTCTAGTTTTGAGATTTTTACCTATTTTCAAGAGAACTTATTTCAAATTTATAGAAATAATTTTTTCCTCTAATAATGCTGAATCATAACCCTCTGGTTTTCTTCGTTGAGCTCCGAGAAGCTTAGGCCTCATTTAAATGGTTCCTCTTGTTGTCGGTACAACTTTGCTCCAGTTCAGTATTCTTCTTATACTACTATAATTATTTTCACTGTATAGACCCAATAAAGCATATCCCTATATCTTTCACATTAATTGCTAGATTTCTATAGATCTACTCCGGCTAAGTTCGCGTAGGGAGCTTAGTTCTTATTTGGGATAAAACAATTTGAATCAAAATTTTTAAAACACATTACTCAAATTTCTTTGTAATTAATTTGATATAATTTTGATCAATTAAAATGGAAATTCTTAAAGCTACTTCAAGTTTATCGGGTAGTTTTATCAAATCGATTATTTGTCCAGACAACTCATAAGGATTCTGGTGTACTATTTGACATTTGTTGTGCTGCCTTTCTCAATCTGCTGAACTTATTTATTCGGAAGACTGGAGCTTCATCAAAGTTTGGCATCGTGGTGGTGACTAATGTCTTTGTTTTCCCACTTTTGCTATGGTATTAGCATTGGCAAATACTTCTGCTACATCTAGCCAAAGTTCTGCTGAACCAAGCACCGTTCCGGTAAGTGATACCGGCCGATTATACTGACGATTAGATGAACTACTTTCACATATATTCTTGGGATTCCATGGGACCTTGTTTATTAGACGCTTAGTTTCTTTTGAACAAATTTAAGTAGTTATGGAAATATTACTTTCACCAGAACCTAAGTTTTCCCGTAAGAGAATCTTGCACCCTCTCTATGAAGCTACCCGGTTAAGTTTTAAGATCAGATGATAGCCTCCTCCTATAACGTTGGACCATTCTTTTGAATTGGGATCATCCATAAACTACGTGACGCTCCAAGGGGTGCGGGGGGGTCTGGCGAAGCGTCGCGATCATATGGAAACTCGTCAAAAATATTCCGTGACTGCGTCACATGGGGGAGGGGGGGGTCTATTTTGACGAAAATCAGTGTCACGTAGTTTATGGATGATCCCATTGACACATTTTGAAAAGTAAGAACAATATGATAAATTGAAGTTATGAATTAAATTTTTTTTTGGGAAACAATGGGTATTATCAAACCAGATTAAGACATATGTTTTTTTTTGTTTTTTTTAATTTTGAAAACAAAATCTAAAAATTACGCATTTTTGTATTTCAGCTATAAATTTTAAACATAGAAATCTAAAAACCAATTTTTATATCACCGAACGTTTTTAAATTTTTAAGGCTTTTTATTTATTTAAAAAACATTTTTTTTAAATAAGCACTAAACAGCTGATTAAAATCTACAACAGCTGTTTGCCAATGCGTACACGCTATACCTGCAACCAAAGAGTGACTAGTACCACAGAATATAGAACTAGTTCTTTGCTAGTACATACTAGTGTAGGGTTGCTCATGAGTGAGTGAGCAAAAATGAGCAACTCACTAAAGTGAGCAAGTAAGCCAACTCAGCAATGTTGTTCTTTTTGGCTCAGTTGCTCACTACTCACTACTCAGTTGCTCACTATTCACTTGCTCACTAGTCAGTTGCTCACTACTCACTTGCTCACTACTCACTTGCTCACTACTCACTTGCTCACTAGTCAGTTGCTCACTACTCACTTGCTACATTCCAGCGGTCGCGTTGCAAGTGTGTAGATGCATGATAGAAGCACACTATTTGTTAAAATTATCGAGAAGTGTATACAAAAATCTTTAACTGTTATATGGAGAAACAAAGTTTTATTTATGACTTTTATATAATATGAACATACTTATATATTGTTTTAGCTCATAAGAAATGCCACAAAGCAGCCGAATACAAAGTTTTTCCTATAATCTCACCTTTTTTTAAGTTTATTTCTCTATAAACAAAAACTGTGCTCAAAGTAACTCGAAAATATTTAAATTTATCGATAATTTAACTGCTGAGAATAAGCAGCTGAGCAAGACTGCACACTGAGTGAGCAACTGAGCAAGTGAGCAAGACTGATCATTTTCTTCGAAATGAGCAACTGAGCTAGCTCATCAAAGTGAGTCACTATAGACTTATCGATAAGTTATCGATATTTATTAGTTAGATTTCTTCTTTGCACGCTCTAGCCAAATTAAAGAGTATGCAAACTTCGAGCATATATTTTATAATGATACTGACTCAGCTCGTACGGTCAATGGCCGGCCGGGTTTATAGCAGCTCTGCTATTCCCACAGCCCGCTTCCGAAAATGCGTTTTGGCCCTTAACTGATTTGATGTGATCTGTGATGTGTTGTACCATACTGACAATCCACTTAAACTTGACCCCAATTTGAGTTACGATTCTGGTTATAAAGCAGTTCCAGATATCAAGGACAACATACATTTCCTTAGCCTTAGTAGTATCTTGTGTGTTCGGTCATTAAAAGCTCATGACAGCCACGACAGTGAGACAGCATATATGTATACAGTTTGTATGTACTTGAAATACTGCATACTACAAGTACATTATATATATAGTAAATCTACCTATATTGTACATGCATAGTATGAGATTGTGGTTAAAAAGCGTTTTGGCAAATTTATATACATAAATACTCATGAGTAAGTATTAACAAATTGTTTAGACTTTAGAATAATCTACATAGTCTGTCTCTACTAGATTGATTATCTGCAATGCTCCCCATGACATTAAATACTACAATGTAAACAAACCTACATACATATATGTAACACATATGTAACCATATCTGTTTGAAGCTCTTTAAACCAGTTTGGATGCGCCGCTGTTGTGGCGCTTAAGTGAAGGGTCTAGAGCAGGAGTGGAACTAACCTATGTATGTAGCAAGTAGATACATATATGTACAACATACAGTCAAACCAGAATTTATGCAGACACTTTTGAAAATATAAAAATTAAAATATTTGGTTTAGAAAAGAACTTAAGAATGTTGAAAAAAGTCATTTCGAATAGAACACCCCTTAAGTTTGTTTTCTATTGTTCAGTACTCGCAAAGTATTCTAGCTAGCGAACTAGTTCTTTTTTTAAATCAAAGCTCCATTTTTTTTTTAACTTGAACTAAAAGAAATATTGAGTGCTATATCCAAAAGTTTTAACAAAAAATCATCAACTAAAATATGTTCAGTACTCCCAAAGTATTCTAGCTAGCGAACTAGTTCTTTCTTTCAATCAAAACTCAGTTTTGTTTTGTACTTGTACTGAAAGAAACATTGAGTGCTATATCCAAAAGTTTTAACAAAAGATCATTAACTGAAAAATTTCACTATCTGGTATCCTTATTTTGTGTTTTGAGACCCACAGAACCAAAAAGGGTTGCTATCTGAGGTAGAGTTACGCTAACATCAAAAAACTACAACAAAATTTTTCGAGACCGGTTTAGTAGCAAAATCTTGGCGTACTGGGACTATAAAAACATATAGAAGGCATTGGCTGACTTTTGAACCTAGAAATCTAATTTTTTTTTTGTGTCCTGATGTCCGAAGATATTTTTTATGTGTTTTTGGGGTCGCACCCAAAATGCGTCAATTTGTAGTGTCTTTTAAGCTTAGAATATAACCAATTTATCGAAACAGAGCTGCAAGCTTATTGAATGACTTAGATTAGTTTGAATATACTTAACCCTAGACTTGATCTTCATCTTACCCGTCCTTGACACTCAGTGCCCCGTAGTGTATTTTGTTTGGAAAAAATAATGACATTTGAAATTCGTCAGTGCCCCAAGGACAGCTCTAGAGTTAAATATAATTGTTCTGATCGAAGTACTTGATACTAAAAGCACATTTACATATTCTTAAATTCCTGCCAAAGGTGCAAAAAAGTTAAGACACCATGGAAATACCTGTTCCGAAATACCTCTTCATTTGAAGCTACGTCGGTAGCGTAGTGGTACCGTACTCGCTTTACAAACCGAAGGTCGGTGGTTCGAATCCCCGCAGTAGCACTGGTACACTTGCCTAGCACTGGCATCGCTAGCTCAAAGACGCTATTTGCCAAAGAAAATCTCTATTAATTCCAGACACCCCGCCCAGGGGCGACTGACACAATTGTCAGTCAGGGAAATTATTATTGTTATTATTAACAAAAATTGTACTATCTTACTACCAACTACCGTCCAAGTTTTTTTTTTCGGATGTCAGAAAAATTCCTTTTTAATTTTCTTTTAAATAAGATTCTCGAATTAAGACCTATTACGCAGTTCGAAAAATTTCGCGCGGAATGACAAAACTTCATATACAAGAGAAGTCCCAAATGGGATTTTCATTCCGCGCGAAATTTTTCGAGCTGCGTAGACCCCTTTAAATAAAAAAAGTGGATATTACTTTTTTTAATTATTTCTTGCACGGGGCTTCCCTATTCTGATTACCAGTGCGTGCAAATTCGGGAACTAGGGTACCTAGAGTGGTTTTACTGATTAGAAACCATCAGCCAACTGAAGGCTTAAAAAGCTAATGATCTAAATTTGAGCAGCTGGCATTCCTTCCAGAACCAAATTTCTCTAAAGAAATCAAACCAGCTAGCCAGTAAGTATGCATACATATGGTCATTGGCAAAGATGGCATATAGCCATGGATAACCTCGGAACATCTTTATGAAAATGCATTAAAGTTCATATACATATAAGTAAATTGTTTGTATAATAAACGATAAAGTCGGGTTTAAGATTTTTTTTAAATTTTTTGTTGAAAAAATGTCAGAAAGTCTCAGAAATTGCATTGGCCTTAACTAGTTATAATCAAACACTATTTACGATCGATAATCGATATTTTTTCGCTAGCGATAGCAAAAAGTCTCATAACCTCAAATCAAAAAAGTAATCGCTATTTTTACTCCACAGCTTATTCTGTTGTTACGGTTATAAATTTTGTTGGTAAAGTTCTCATATTATTGTGATTATTTTTTTTTTGGGCTAAGTGCAGAAGTTTTTCGGAAAAAAAGTAAAGCGTAAAGTAAAATAGTAAAAAAGTCATTGGGAATAGTGATGGGAAAAAAAATTCATTAATCGATTAATGAATCATATGATTAATGGAAACCGAGTGATTATTAAATGCAATTAATCGAAGGAAAATAAAAATAATCGAATAATCGAAGGGTTTTTCAATATTTAAACTAAACCGCGTAATTTTGTAGAATGTTAATATGTATATATGTAATGCAAATGCCTTATAATGACAATAATAATGAATTAATAAATAAAAGTGCATAGCAGTGAAAAAAATATATACTTTTATTTTATTTGTTCATTACAGAATTCAGGAACAATAGTTTTGACAGGCGCGAGGTCGTCAACATGTTCCTCTTTTCAGTGGCAGTAGCACATCCTTTGAAAAGAGGCGCTCTGCTGGTACCGAAGTGCCTAAAAGATAATCAAACCGACGAGCTATTATATAAAGCTTAGGGTACACCGCTCGCATTTCCTCCCAGGCATTGATGACGTTGCGCTTCAGTTCCAAAACGGGAGCATTCAAAAAAAAAACTAAGCTTGTCCTGAATTTGGGTTGGTTCGTTGTCTTTTTTGCGACGTTTTCGAGCCAGCGACTTGTGGTGGGCCCATAAATCAAATTCAACATCCATCACTCATACTTCCTAGACTTTCATCTCTTTGAGAAAGTTCCACCATTTCGCTTCTGATTTTCCTCATAGCTGTAGCCAAGGCCATGGGATCTTGAAAGTGAATCTTTTTAAAACGCGGGTTCAACAAAGTTGACGCAACTCATAAAAATGAATGCTCCATTGCTCCAAATCGCCGATCGAACTGGCTCAAAAAGTTGGTAAAATGTTTGCAAAATTGTCTGTCTCAAGCTTTTATTTTACGCAAAACAAATTAGTGATAATTTTGCGATTATTTTAGCAGCTAATCGATTAACGTTTTGATTAATCGAACCCAATTTTTCGATACAATTAAATCGTTAATTGAAAGAAAATAATCGATTATTGTGTATCAAATGATTAATCGTCCCATCACTAGTTGGGAACTGCTTAGGACAATCAAAAACATCATGTAACACTTTTTCCAAAATTTTACTAACAAGCAACCATACGCATACTTTCTGTTTTGACTGTAGCTAAACATAGTTACAAGCTGTCCGTTTAATTTGATTGATAGTGTTTAGTTATGGCCAAGTGTAGCTCATAGTTTTAACTGCGGCTGTACTTAGTAAATATGCTGACTCCAGAGAGGGGGCCGCAGGGCAAGAGGTTATCAGTAGCCCTGGGAGTCTCACACATAACAGCTGCGTTTAAGCTACAAAATTCAAAACCAAACATTTAATTTTTTTTTTTTTTATAGGCTACACGCAGTAATTCGTAAATTTAATTAGTCCTAAGTTTATGAAGTTTAATTACACAAAACTATTTACAAACTGAACTCAATGTAGGCACAAAGTAATATAGTGCGACGGAGGCGTAACACGGGGCAGGGGCCTGGTTTCTTTTTAATTATAAAACACTTTATCGTACAAAGAAAATGGAGCTACGGTCGGTCATTGGACCTATCAAACTTAATGCGTTTTGGCTTTGATACTATTGTGCGTTATAATTTAAATAAATCAATTTAAATATAAACTCATTTGTGGTCAAGTGTAAAAGGTAAAAATTCAAAATGAAAACAAAAGCTACCATGGATGGCATAACATTAAAAAGCATTGACATTGAAAATTATGCGAATGACAGCGTCCAACGAGGCTTAAAGCGTTAATGTTGATCATCATGATCATGCTGATGATCATGGTGACGCCAAAGACATCGTTAACGACGGACGCAGCGACAGACGCGTAAACAAACCGAAATAAGAGCAAATCCAAAGCAGATCCAAAGACATAAACAGACAGAGACAGAAATAGAGCCAGACCCAAAAGCTAACCAAGGTAACGGCATCAAAAACAAAAAATTCGCAGTCTAACGGTAACGGGTACACTGATCAAAACAAAATAAAATTGTCTAGTCGCAACATACCGACTATAATATACACTGCGTTTGCCTTAACTTCCGTATTAACAAAAATTTCGTTTTAGTGGGCATACATAATATATATACCTAAAAAATATCAGATTTGATAGCTCTAGCTAGATTTTAAACTCAAACATATATAATACCTTAAACGATTATGAGTTGCAAAGTTTAAACCATGTTTCCCTTATGTTTTTGGAGTCGCTGAATCTGTATCCGACATCCAAAGAATCTGTAAAAATTCCATACAAATTTTTTTGGAAGAACGCTTTGGGATCGCTAAATCCAAAGCCGACCCTGACGTGCTGGTGTTTTTTTTTAAAGGCCTATACGCTGCACGCAAAAAAATGAAAAACTTCATATAAAAAAAATAGTCGCGAAAAATTCCGATTGAAATTTTGCGACAATGGGACGCAGACAAAAAAACAAAACAGTTTTGTCTAAAAATTCTTAACGTTAGATGGCGCCACTACTTCACTAGGTGTGGTAACACTAACAACAGCTGTTTGGTTTTTGCCGCTTTGGCGCGAATTACCGATTGATTACGCACCATGGCCTCAAACTTTAAATTGAGCACGAAATGTACACAATTGTGTTAGAATATTAGTCCAATACAAAATACATACATCTTTGAAAAATCTTGCACTTTCTGCTCCGACCTTTAAATAAGGTTTCACTCAGACACTTCTGTTTTTTTGCAGCCAACCTTTTTACAATTTGGTAGGCAGTCACACTTGCATTGTTTATACTAAGTAATGTTAACAACACCTGTTGATTGAAATCCATGTTTATTTTATTTAATTCTTTGTCTTATTTTGCGCGCTTAATTTTTGTAAACATAAAGCAGCTGATTATAATTTGAGTGTGCCCACATTAACCCAAAGTATCGGAAAACATATCGATTAATAACACAAAAAAAAAACGATAATTCGAAAAAAAAAAGTAGCACTTTGACTTACTATGCACGCACTGGTGGCTCCATCTGAAATATTATAAAATAGTTTCCATATGGAATTTTTCGAACTGCGTAGACCCCTTAAGCTTCGAATCCTGCTCTGAACCCTGGATGCAAGAGTCAGTTTTGTTTGGTGTCTTGAAATAAAAAATGGAATATAAAAGTAGCTCTTTAATATCTCTTAGTTTTTTTTCATCTTCATAATTTTTTGAAAAATAGGCAGCCGTGCTCCGGAAAACGAAAAACAAAACAGCTGCATTGTTTACATTTCATTTTCATTATTTTTATTATTTATTCAATAAATATATAATTTGAAGTTGGCATAAATATAATCTAAGAATATCAAAAAATTTTTAAGAAATGATTTCAGTATAAAATTCGTGCTTTTTAAACCTATTTTGACGATTCGTTTCAATTCCTCTTGCAACAAAACATTCGGTTGAAAAATTCGGTTGGTGAAATTGGGGGCACCAAACATGCGGTTTCAAAACGAGTCCGCATAAATTTTTTGTTTAATTTTTGATGAAATTGGGTGATATCTCCTAGCTTTTATAATACCCTAAATACCATATGGCTACAGGGTATAAGTAAAAACAAAAACAACATTAAGAGCGAAATTGAAATTAACCCGTCACAGCTCCCACGCATTATAAAGTAGCTTTGTTTCGTTGCCTGTTAATTGTTGGCCTAATCTTGTTAGCCAATTTTCAATTTTGACGGCAACGTCAAGCGAATTTAATTGATTGATTGAACGCTGTGCAAAAATAGACAGCTATATTTATAACAGCGTATAACTAGTACATACTATATAACGCATACCAGAGCGCCGTTGGAGATGATATCTATTAAGCCATGCGGAGGCCATATGAAAGGAATCGGCTTGAACCTTGCTCAGCATTAAAATAACATAATTCTTAGTAACTCCACAATTTTGTTAAGCCAAGCTTGAAGGGGAAACTTAGTTGTTTTTTTTTTTATTTTATTGAAATTGATTAACTTTATGTTTTAATAAAATTTATGCAATTGTGTATATAAATATGAAAAAAAAAACTAGCTTGCGCCATCTAGCGACAACATGTGTAAGCCAAATTTGTCACTTTAAGCGATGTAGCCACCTAGCGGCGAAAAAAATAGCCATTAATGTACGGTTACACTAAAAAGGAAAATAAAAGATGGCGATGACTAGGGGAACGAAAACAGCAAGTTTTTTATTTTTATTTTTGAGAGTTGAAAGTAATTGCACATAATGTACCCAAGAGGGTATATGAAGTAAGATTTAAGCCGTATTGCCTGTTTCTTCAACTACAATTAGTTGTTTAATATTGGATCATTTCTTCCAGAAGAATTTTGAAAACAGTTTTTTTTTTAAATTTAAAACCATTTTTCTCTGGTATAAGTTAACAAAAAAGTTCAAAATTTTTGAAAACTTACGAAGCGATTCGATGCATGGGACAAAAAAAAGTGTTTGGCAAAATTTCAGTTTTAGAACTTAACGCGTTGCGGTTTAAGGCCTATACGCAGCATGCAAAAATTCCGCACGAAATGTCAAAACTTCATATAAAAAAAAAATTCCCTTTTTTGGGAAGTATAAGGAAGTTCATATAAAAAAAAATTCCCTTTTTTGGGACATTTCGTGCGGAATTTTTGCATGCTGCGTTTGGGCCTTTAAGAATAAGAAAAAAAAAATGTGTCGCAAGAGCTTGAGTTGTAAGCGAAATAAGCGGAAATCAAATATAAAAATTCCTTTATATAGAAAGTACCATTAAAAAAAGAGTCTAGACAGTAGTATTTCAAAGATTGATGAGAAATTAAAAATTGTTTCAAAAAGTGTTTTTAATGCTTTGCACAGATCTTTAAAATGAAGTGCACTTATTTGAGACATACATACAATTTTCATAATTTTTTACAACGCCTTCTTGCAAATCTATTATCAAAGTCAATATACTCGCTCTGCTAGGGTATATGAAAACAGTAGCAACTAAAGTCAGCAGTCTCTGCAGAGTCAAAGAGTAAAGATTATGAATATGTATGCAGTGTGGTATAAGTATGATCAGGCCTGGATTGAGGCATGGGCCGACGGAAGTGTTTTATCATGGACAATCAGATGGGCAATTGTTAATTTTTTTTTATGACTCCCGAAGTTCCTAACTGATTAAAACTTGCATCCTCGATTGGATAATGGAAATAGAAGGGTATATGGCGAATTCAACTTAATTTCACTACGGGGGAATACTCATTTGCACGTTCTTAAAAAATTTATACCTATATACTAGTGTGAAAGAAGCTCGACTTGCTTTTCTGATTCTAGAAAAGAACATACGAGCTCGATGTGATTATAATTTTTGCACTACAATCTTATTATATTTGAAAGAATTACTATTTATTTATATAATTATAAAGTAGAAGTTTATACAAAATTATAAAAGGTTGATAGCCAGAGCAACGTAGGCCTTCGAAAAGAATTACTACAATATAACATGATCTTAATAGAATAGTATAGTAATAGCATAATTCTAAAGTATTTTGCTATTATTGGATACATCTGTGGGTAATTCTTATAGAGCTGCCATAATTTTGGCGGCCCTTGCAACTGCACTTGTCTTAGTCCGGCCCTGAGTTTGTTGGCAACATTACTTTGTTATAACAATAACGCCTCAGTCTGTGCCGTTGTCATCGCTGTCGGTGTCTCAGTCGCTGTTAACGACGATTAATTAACAAGTATAAAAAATGAGCATCGTCTTGGAGCATGACCTTCACCTTTCAAAAGCGCAAACTAGTTGGACAAAAGATATGGAAACTAGGCGACACCCGCAACGCGCGTCGTAGATTAGCTAAAAATCATGCCAAAACTGCACCCTTACTTGCATTACTTAGTGATACAGAGACCTCCTAGGCTGTTCAATGACATGGAGAAGTAACGATTGACCCGCATTAGCTGCTCCTCTTAATGCATGCTTAGGTTAGGTGCGACAGGCCCTTGGCTTGGGGGCCAACTCTTGTATTAAGTTTGTTGCCCAAAATTGCAGCTTAAACCATTCGTAGCCACTGTAGCTGTTTGATTATGGAAATTTATTGATTTTAGAGGATCTCGGCTTAAGACGATTCAATCGAGTGGACTACCCTATACGCTTTTCTCGAAAAAAAATGTATTTCTGCAAAGAGCAAAATGGTAACTTTAGTATTTAAAGCCAACGTCGTTTTTACATAGCTTAACTGCTTGCAAGCAGTCTAACAAGCAGTTGTCTACTGGAAAAATTATTTCTTTTTGTTTCAATATGCTTATGTTATGGTCTCACAACCATGCCCGCACTTTTCTAACGATGTCCCTGCTCCTTTATTTATTACTAATAAGCATTACATTTCTTTACATTTTAGCCGCCTCGCTCTTATGAAGCTATTTGCTATTGTGCTACTGCTGCTGCTAAGCCAGGCACTGCAGCCAAGTGCCGGCTCAGCCGTGCTTATTTCGGACATGACCATGACTGTTATGGTTGAACTCTCCTCCCGACATCCCTTCTGCAAGATGCACACAGATCGGTAAGCCAAGTGTTATATACTCCTAACCAGTTAAGTGCTAAGGCGCAAATAATTTGCTTGCAGCGGTGACATACAACGCATGCTGCTACAATCGGATCCGCGTCGCATACGTCAAGTGCCACACGAGTCGGTCATGGAGCTGGAGGAGGTATGCCGGCAGCAGGGCTCTTACGGGCATGAATTTCGCGGCGCACTTGGTTTTATTTATCCCGGCACCAAGTGGTGCGGACCTGGCACTGCAGCAACCAGTTACGATGATCTGGGTACGCATGCGCGCGAAGATCGCTGCTGTCGTGAGCACGATATGTGCCCCAATGTGCTCAATGTGGGCGAATGCCAGCGTGGACTCTGTAATCGTGGCACCTTTACGCGTTCTCATTGCGAATGTGATGCACGTTTTCGCCGATGTCTGCAGGCGGCCAACACCGAGACGGCGAATACGTTGGGTGCCATATTTTACAATGTAGTGCAAGTGACGTGCTTTCAGGAACGCAGTCCCTGCTCAGCACATCAGAGGTTTGAGGATTTTTTTTACGGCACTAGACACTGTGCCATAGAGTTACGTAGGGCCGATTTATATGTGCCGCCTCGTACGGGCAATCTTATATCAAAGATACTAGCACATCCGCATGGTCGAGCGCTGGCCTATGCGCCAGTGAGCACACTGAAGCAAGGCTTCCGCCGTTTTGGCGTCAAAGTGGCCAGCGTCGGTCTAGCTGCGGTTAATATATTCCGTGAGGTGGTACAGAGTCCGAGCATGGTCTGGGATAGTCTGCATACGCCCGTCAGTCGTGGTTTGCCTAGGGGTTACTATTAAATTTGGGAACAACTAGCTTTATATAAGACTCATACATACACATTTCTGTACATACATTATATGCATCGTATTTTTTTGTTTAGTCAGTTTTCTGTTAAATCTAGTATTTATAATAAGTTAATCAGTATTTGTCCTTATTTTTATGTAATGGTTTTTGAGTTTTAAATAAATTATAACAATGCCATACATGTAAATCGATCGATAATCAGCTCAAAGCATCATTATTATTTGTTATCGATTTTTTGTTTTATTTTTAATTTTGCAATCACTTTGTCTTACCGTTTGCATGAAGTAACATTTGCTCGTTGAAAGGATTAAATGCATATTTTAACAAAAACTCATGAAATCACAGAACCACATGCCTAAGTTCCCTGACGATATAATGATCGATTAAGTTTAATTTGTTTTCAAAAGCATAACAATTTGCCTTCTCAACAATATGTTTATCCCTAAAATACCCAAAAGCATTTTGCGTTCAGAGGCAAGACTTTTTTTATGTGTCTTATATGTTGTATAACCTAAGCATATGACCCAATTTTGTGTAGAACTTCTAGTTTAGGAGTTATAATCTTTAACTTACAAAATATAAAAATTTTTATTTTTTAGTTTTGATATATAAATTTTTGTATTCTAACCAAATTTAATTTTTTTTCAATTTCTTAAGAGAAAAGTTATTACGCCTAAAAACTATAAGTTCAGCATGAAAAGTTAGCAGCATAATCGTAGTTATTAAGCTTTCTTTCCAACAATATCTTCTTCATCAATGGCCAGCACTATCATTCTCAATTGGCATCATCCGTCCATCAATTGGCTGTTACCCAGTGTACATACATATGTTATTTGTATTACACCTTATTATAGATTTGTTTTGAGAGGATTTAACAAAAAACATACGCATACAATCAAATATTTTGGTTTGACACTTTAGGAACCAATCGGATTATAGTCACACTATGGAAATAATACTTGTATAAATACGAGCATACCGTATAGCTATTTACTATGGTGCGACAGCTATGCTTTATAGCCAGAGCTGGGCAGCCCATAGCCCAAACGGGCACTTTTTGTTCGCGCACTTATGGCAGATCGCTCTCTTTTTGCCCAGCTCTGTTTATAGCATGTACACAACTGAACACTATAATACCATAGATATACACATAACCTTATCTCTCTCCTTTTGCTGCACATAACCAGAGCTGGATATAACCAAACGGAACAGGAAGCTATTTGCGCTCAATGGCAGTACCAACCGTCAGAGAAGTATGTGCCCAGCCAGCCACGCACTTCGGCTTAGGCATGAACAATAAGAGGAGAGCACATGCTTCATACAACATGGCTGGATGGAACACGGTATAGAACACAATCAACTTAAACGATGCGAATTAAGCAATATGCTGGCCAACTGTTTATCCATTTTGATAAAATTCCAAGGTGTACTTATGTATATAGTTGCAATATATATATATATACTACATACTTAACTTGTGTGTATATAGACAATAGTAAGCAATAAAGTGATCTAAAATTTCACTCCATGGCCAGTTGCTTTTGCATTCTTTAACTTCAACCAACCATTTGAAAAATGTATAAAAAATATTTTTTTGGTACAAACTAATGCTTTTTATTTAACTATAAAAGTTTTTTAAGCATAGTTGTTATTTTTTTTTTTTTTTATTTTTTTTTTTTAAGAATAATTTAACGAAAATCATGGTTTTCGTGTAGTGTCAAACAGTGCCAGCAAACAACAGTTGGTGTCTAGGAGCTGCTCAACAACAATGTTTTGTGTGTTTAGTTAGTTTTTTACATATATATCTTTTATGTGCCATAAACACCACTGCCGCCAGCTTGGAAGCACTGCCTGCCAGCAACCCCCCAAAAATTCCCAAAGACTATAACATTTCTTAACCTTAAGCGCGCAGAGCTACAAACTGCTGGAATACCTCCAGTATGTGAGTGTCCAAATCAGAGGTAAAAAGCAATGTTTCCAGAGTGCTGCTGTACTTTTGCACTTGCTCGTGATGCTGCAATGTGATAACAAGAATGAAGAATGTGTTGATAACGAGCAACTCGGAACTTACCATCAAAAAGACCTGCTGCAGGCGGCCAATAGTCCAGCGATACCAGTCCGTATCTGGATCACGTCCATCTGTGTCCGAACGCAGCAAATGCTCCGAAAGTATCATAATAAAGCGCTGAAAAACAATCAGAAATAGACGCTTCTGATTGACATTGGCTGCCTCGAGTTTCTCCTCCATGCGTTCGACCACCTGCCGTAAAAAATTAGTGTTAATAACAATACATAAACTTTTTTGAAAAACTAAACTAAACCAAAACCAAACTGACGCTTTAAGAAGACTAAGTGCAAGCAAGCGGAAAGGCAACTCAAAGTGCAGTGACTTGCTGCAATTGTGGTTGCACTCAAACACCAAGCACCAAGCTTATTGCAACATGCCACAACAATTGACTAGAGAGATTAACTAACTAACTAACCTCTTCGGAGGGCTTGTCAGTATGGGTAATAGGTTTCTTGCGCTTGTGTGGCGTATCTTCATCCGATTCGCTGGAAGATGAATCTGCCTTGGAGAGTTTATCCTTGGCATCGCTTAGCTCCGTGCCTAAAAGCAAAACAAAAGCATTAATGTGGCTATTAAAACAATTACTAGCACCGCTCTCAGCTGAGGCACTTACTCAGCTTGATGACATGTTTGTTCATTTTTTTAATGGTTAAATGCAAAATCTCCCACAGATACATTTTAGTAAACTCGCCAGTCATTTCTTTTGAGAATATCCAAGTAGCCACTGCAGAGCAGTCTACAATCTGCAGCTTGAGCAGTTTATCAATAAGCACAACCATCATTTGTTGATGCGTAGACCATAGCTCAAAGATGTTGTGCAGCACACAAATCTGTGCCTCTTCAGTTTCAGCCAGAGCCTGAGAACAAATTTATTAACAAATTAAACAATCCTTGTTACTTGTTGAGAATAATTCTATAGCTCACCTTGAAGACCACGTGAAACTTGGATATAGCTGCAAAGCTGTGAGAAAACGACTTGGAGCCCAAATTGAGCAGCGTTTGTACAAATACATCAATCTTAAGCGCATTAAATGAGCCATCAGACATCTCCTCGCCGCTGTAGCCGCTGCTGGGTATATCTTTCAGTATATTAACCACCTCCTCGGGAGTGCACCTTTGACGTATGGCCACCACCAATTGATGAGCAACTGTGGTGCCAGGCAAATTGGCTGCAAGTTAAAATGCATATTATGATTATAGAGAGATTGCATCTTGTCTCTAGTAGTATCTGTATCTTCAACTAGATCTAAGTGAATGTAGGAAGCTATGCGCTGTTGACACTTTCGCTCTTGCGTTGCGTTTGTTTTTATTTTAAGTTTATTTTTTTTGGAACGCTCTCAGCTGGAACCAAGCAACAACATTAAGTGCCCGCCGCCTACGTCTTGCTGCTCACACTGCTCGTTCAATGTTTCCCAATCTGGGAGCGGTGTGCGCTACTAATGACAGCGCCCGTGCAGCGATCTAGCTGATTACTGCTATTACTTGCCATCCATTCAAGACAATTTATTAGCAGATGAGTTTAAATTATATCAATAATAGTATGTGTGCGCGTATCTTAAGGAACAGCTACTACAAAAAACAATCTTCCAAATCTCAATAACAACTATTAACAAGAAACAACAAACAAGGCTATTGCGATCTATGATAACCCTATAAAACATATCAATAGTGTGCTCTAAGAACTTGAGCAAGGTAAAGTGGCGGCGGCGGCGGTGGCGTCCGGAAGTCTACATAGAGTTCAACCGTTGAACCTCAGCCAAGCGAGCAAAAACAAAAAACACTTACACCTATACAGATACAGTTTAATAGTATCATCGCATGCTGTACATGACCTAATGAATATCTTCAAGACGGTAGCAGATCAATTTTGAAGCGTGGAAGCTTGTATACCCTCCCTCATAAGGCCAACATATTCAGTAATCGCATATCTATTCAATTAGGCAATCAATATCTAAATCTTCTTTTTAACGTTTAATCTTGTTCTAAATTTCTAGTCCCAATTCCATTTGCTTCAAATGCTCAGAGCAAAGTCACAACTATTCTACCCAGGTGCGGATCCAGTATTTGGTCTTGGGGGGGTTCAGAGCTCGCCAAAAATTATCAAACCATTTTTTGAACATTTGGAGGGGTTCGGACGACCCCCTGGATGCGCCAGTTGGAATGTGATCGAGCAAAAGTTTGCATGCTGACGAATGTTCGGAAGAATTTTCTTAACCAAATTTGTAAAAAAAAAAAGAAATTTGAACTACTTTTGGAACACATGCAATGTTTGCTATGTGGAAATTTCGGATTGGTAAAGGCGATCATAAACTTTGACCAGCAAGTCGAATGCTACAGTGCCAGTAAAGACTGAAATTATATGCCACTATAAACTGCCCGTTGGGTTTAAAAAAGTTGGATTAAGATTCAAAAAGACGCTTGAGTACTTGATGCCCAATATTTCCAAACAAAACATTTCAAGACCAGACCAAGCTATGATTCAAAAACCAAACATCAGTCTCAGGTATGCTATTCCAGCTATTAAAAAATTTTGGACTAAAACTTTTGTTGTGCGTATTTTTCGGATTTTGCTCATTTTGGTGCATGTCACCAGATGCATAGGGATCATCCAGGGGGTGGGGGGGTCTGGAGAAGCGTCACGATCATATAGAAAATCTTCAAAAATATTCCGTCACTGCGTCACAAGGGGGAGGGGAGGGGTCTATTTTGACGAAAATCAGCGTCACGTAGTTTATGGATGATCCCATATAGCCACAACGCCTAACGCTGTCAAGTTCTAGATCAAAATATATATTATATTATCTTACCGGGAAACGGAGCGAGATATCGACATGACTTGAGAAATCATTTCTTTTTCACTTTCGGTGAAATGTAGTGGCTCTAGCTTTCATGGTGTTTGTTTGTTAGGAAAAATTTTGGTTTTAGGAACATATTGCTGAAATCTTGTGTAACCTTAACCCCATCGGAACAAAGTATTAAAATATTATTGTCTTTTGTTTTTCCAACCAATTAATTCAATAATTGTCTATGCCACTGCATCAATGTATATCGAATGCAATCGTTAATCGGTTTGCTATCGGTGCATAGCAAAATCTTAATAAGCCTAAATAAAACTAGGGGGCTTCACTGCCTGTGTGCTTGACACACCAATGCCCTTACAGCCTTCGTTTTTGATAGGAAGACATCACGACAAAAATATACGCTGGTTTAAATGGTTGGTAATTTTTGGCAATAACTCTCAAAGTTCTCAAATAAAAATTGCATAGTTCGAAGCAAAGAATTGAAAGTATTTAAAAGCTTACCACTTTTATATTCATTATATTTTTTATAGTTCTCATTCTCTTCATACTTATTTTCCTTTTCATTTGCTTCATATTTATTTTGATTTTGACTTGCTTCTTGATTCTGTTTTTGCTTAAAGCGATTAAACTCTAATAAGGTCCTTCTTATAAAGTTTTCGGCTTCATCATAGAAAGGCGTTTTTTTGGTTTCTTGCTTAGATTTAGAAGCTATCTTTTCCGGTAAAACATCTTGCTTTTGCTCAATAAAATCGTTTTTCTTGAATTTACCTTAAATACAAAAATAAAATATTTAAATAAATCAAGATTTAATCAAGATTGAAATGGTGAGTTTGGAATTGTTTTATGTATAATCTTTAAATATATTTTCGAGCACAAAGTCAGCGTGTCGAAAGTTAAATTTCTTTTAAAGCAATGTAAAGTGAATACAAGTGGGTGGTTTTTGGGAGATTATCTCAGAGGTCTCAAGTGCTGACGGTTTAGAACCTCGAATTCAGATTCGTCGAACCCAAAAACCCATTTTTGTAGTTTATCTCAGAACCTTAAGATGCTGGAGTTTTTCGGAGCTCGGAGTTTTTCGAAGGAATCTACCTGTAAAGTTTAGACTGCATGTTTTTATGTCTGCTATTAGTAGGGTCTGCAATGTTGAATCGGAACATTGAAGAAATATTCACATTTTTATTCGATTTAATTAAAATCGAATTGTTTTGAATGAAATGTATAATCTTATAATATGGTTTCTTCAAAATTGCCTCAATTTTCTTTAAGACAAAATTTTTCGAAATCCGCATGTACACACTTTTTTATCTTCGTTCTCGACTTTTGGAATAATGAGCGCATTACATGACTTCCAGAAACAAAAACCAAGTCGTTCCTTAATCGCAACGCATTAACTATTAATTCGCTCGTGTTTCGCCACATCTCTTACTTCTTTAAATTTAATAAGTCTCCATTTTGGTTAAATAACTGCCGCAAAGCGTTACAAACTGCTTCATCAACTCAAAATAACTATTAACTATTATAAATCGCATAAAAATGAAATCAGTTTGAGAGATAAACCAACTAGAAATACCAAATAGCCGAAAAGCTGCAAAGCCCAGAAACCCTAACTACTACTACGCACGCCCCCAACGTGCCCCATACCGCAGCCGCCACCTATTGCATAAATGCGTCGGCGCTGTCTTTGCCACTTGGCGCTAGTGCAGCCAAAACAGAAAAAAAGAAAAACCATGGCAAAAACTCAGTCACCATGGAAGTTACGCCGTCACACGCTGCGCGGATTGCGAAACTTTACAGAGCGCGGCTTTTGGGGGCTACCATTGAACGCATCATCGTCGTTGTTGTCGTCGTCGTCGTTGGCTAGACGAGGCTCAGCCTAGCTTAGCTCAGTCAATCCACTGATTATTACAGTACGCGCAGCTTGGAAACGTTTCAGTTGAGTTTCTAAGCGCATCACGCTCAGAAGTGTCTTTTATTTTTTTTTTTTGAAGTGCCAGTTGAAAGAACAAATCCTAAGCAAATGTTGGCAGCTGCTTGCAACTTTTTGGTGCTTGTGCTTGTGGCAGTTGTAAGTGCGTTGCATACTAAATATATCGGATATATCATACGCAGTGGCAATATGGAGCACTCAAAAGCACTTATATACTATCTAATCGTTCTAGCTGCCATACAGTGAAGCTATTGTGGGACGCGAATTGGTGCTAACGCCACAGCAGGCTTTACATCGAACAGGCCGCCGCATCTTCTATGAGGATCGGCAGTTTGGTAAAGCGGCTACAGCCAGCCCAAGACCTTGGGAGCGCACACTTAAACATGTCACCTACTTGACACTCTTTGCCAATGCTGATGCCAACCTTAGGTAGGTAGCATCCAAAACCATCTGACAACCACTAAAGCAGCATCATGCCACTTAGCCAGCTGCATGACTATCATACTTTCCTGCAGACGCCCTATGTGCCTCTCAAGCTAAAAGCGCAAAATCCAGCCGCACAGTTTGGTGATATAGTCAACTTGGCTAGCGGACGTTTGGAACATTCTGTAGCTAATGACAGCTACCGCTTTGTAGAAGGTGACTGCAGCTATGGTGCCTGTGATCGTGCTTCTGTTTGGGCCGTTTGGCAAGTACAGAAGATACGTCATCATGACCAGGGCAGATATCACTACGAGATGAGGTTTAGCATATCGCCATTAAAGCAAGCACGGCTCGCGGCGCCACAAAAGCGCAGAGCCGTCACTTGGGCGCAGGATACGGCACGTGCACCACAGAGCTACATTCAAAAGCAAGACGATTATCCACAAAGTTTTAGCAGCAAGGAATTTGCTGAACGACGTCTAGATCGCAGCTTTCAGCCGCCCGTAACGGGTGCTGAGCAACCGCAGGCCACGTTCGTTCATGATATTTTTCAGGCAGCACCGCCACGGCATCCACTGCAAACTGTATTGGCTCCACCCAAGTTGAATATTGGTGAGTATCTAAAGGGCAACGATGGCTATGCGCTGTTAAATGCCAAGGGTGGACACAAATTGGAGCTATTTCCACAGCATATTTTGAACCTCGGCTATATTAAGCCAACGACGTTTAGACCTATCTATGAGCATGTTAAGTTTGATACGCAGCCCGAGCTTTATAGGCCACAACATGAGATGCCTGTTACAGTACCATTATCCCCGGAACGCTATCCGTTGGTCAATGAACTGGATGAACAGGGTGGCGGCGGCGGCGGTGGCAGCAGCACTGCAGGCTTAGGTGTTACGCATCATTACCACCATCATTTTTACATGGCACCTAATGTACTGGATACACAAAACGTTGATCCCCTAACAAAATATCGCGCAACCGTCCCGTCATCCTATCAGCAAACATCCACACATGATGTGAGCGGCGTGCAGTTTCCCAGCTCCAGCAAAGAATCCGATGAAACCCAGGAGCAGCAACAGGAAGAAAACTATTTTGAGCCGACCACTCCCGTTGAGTCATTTGCTGATCAAACAATTTCCGCAAAGCCTTCCAGGCATCAACCCAGCACAGTACCCCTGCAACTCGAAAGTAATTACGGTTCGCAGCAGCAAAAGCCCTTCGTACAGAGCGAACCACTAGAGGAAACCATTTATCGTTACTCAGAGCCCGATCCACTGTATATACAAGAAAATGCAACCAATGCAAATCCATACTACGAGCATGAATTGCAGCAGCAACTGGCGCATATAAAAGCCAATGAAGAGAATGAACAATCATCAACTGATGAAGCACAAAATCACACACAGCTGGAGCAAAAGTTGGCTGGTAGTGAGAAACAGCAGACAATCAGTTCCTCGCCTAATTTAAGTACAACGACGACCACAACAACAACGCCAGCGCCCACAACTGTAACCGTAACTACTGCAGCGCCTAGTAACTTTGTTTCCACCTCGACTATAACGACTCCGTTGAGAGCGTTGAGTCGCTATCGCCTTACGCCTGCACAAAAATCACATATTTTGACAGGAAAGCTGAGCACGACCACCTCGTCTACTACTGAGCCACCAGCGTCTAAGTGGAAACAACGCCGTAAGGAAAACAATACCAGCCTAGACAACAAGGCCAAAAGCAGTCATCGTTATGAGTCTAGAATAGAGCTGAAACCAAAACTGCAGTCGATCAATTTGTTGGGTACTCCGAACAGTAGCACAACTGAAACACCAGCGACAGCTCCGAAAGCAACGGAGCACGAGATTTTTGAAGTTCTTACACAGAAATCGGTGAGCAAGTCCGTAAGCATTAAGGTGGGTAAAAACGGAGAAGAGATACCTATTATTATCGATGATGAGGAAAACAAAGTGAAGAGCAGTTAAGATACAAAAGCATCACTCATCATGGACGTTTGTAATATTAATATGTAGCCTAAGTTTTTGCAATTGTTTGATTATAGAAGCCACGGCTTTCTGATATTCTGTTCGTTATTGTCTGTCAATTGTTTAACTATTTTATAAGTTTAAATACAAATAAATAAAAATGCTTTACAAAATTATACGCTGAACGTTCTAGACTCACCTGCCTCCTCATTGGCATATTTATAGTTGGGCACAGGTGTTGTAGGTATAAGCTTGGCATATGTAGTAGGCATCATTTCAGTTATGCGCTGATGATACGACAAGCTGGAAGTATGCGAGGATTGCATTATATTTTGAATAGTCATCAAAAAAACGAAATGCTTACCGCAGACACTTTTGCAAGACTTCTTGTATAAATTTGGGTCTCGGATGTTCGGGGTCCAGCAGTAGACAACTGTCCCACTCATCCCAAGACCAGGTGAACTTGAAATTGCTCAAATGATAGGAGAACCAGTTTACGAAGCGATCAAAGCATGACGTATTCATCGAATCGATGCGCATAAATAGGATTTCGGTGGCCTGGGCCAACACCTGCGGCAAAGTGCCTGGCTGTAGCTTACACAATTCGATCAGTATGGAACCATAACAAATGTCCAGATATCGTGGTGTAGGCATGTGAAACAGTTCGGCAAATATAACTTCAACAATACAGTACTCCAATGGTATTTTATGCTTAAACGGAAAGTTCAGAAGTTGTGCTGCACAATCCTTGCGCTCTTGATGATGCGTTTCAATGATATGATGCAAATGTTCTTCAATGAGAAAACGTTCGATTGAATGGGCACCAGGCAGATTTGGTCCGTCGGGACAGTCTGTGTAATCAAACATACGATACACGACCCAAGGCATTGGGTACTGGAAGGCATCATGGTGTGGAGGTGGTGTAATTTGAGGCAGATTATGCTGCAGAGCCTCACACAGAATAGAATCAAAGACCAGATAAGGGCGTGGTATGTGCTTTTCGGCCCAATTGTCCTGGCGTAGCTTGCGAATTTGTGCCCACAGACAGTCTAAGTACTCCTCCTGTGGATGCGGTGCATCGGATGACCAGACACGCAATGCATTATGATGCTTTTTGGAGCGTTTATTCAAATACACCTCAATGCGCAGCAGCAATGATTCCAGCGCCGATTCCTTCTTTTCGTAAAGGTCACGCCCCACCCAGGGCAAAGTTGAAAGCACGGCAAAAACGAACCAGTCTCTACGCACCTGTGGTGCTGTATCCTCGTTGGATACATCAATCATAGTATCAAGCAGTTGCAGCAGACTGGTAGCCGAGATTACATGGCAATTAACTAGGTCAGCCAGAAAACGCAGAGAATAGCGTGCAGCATCCCAGCGACAAAATTTCAAAGACTCCTTAAATGTTTTCACCATATGATCCACGAACTCGCCACCGAATTTATAGTTTTTGGCATTCAGCAGGCCTACTAATGTGGTGTAAACTGTGCATTTTTCAGGCATACGCACAGCGCAGTCAGACAATATACGCAATATCTTTAAACGGAATGTGCCAAGATCAGCCTCCAGCACAGAGACAAGACCCTCGAGATTCGACTCCACCGAAGAGGTGCTGCGCTCTCCAACACGCAAGATCAAAGACTCCAAACGGTCTTCAATTTCCTGGTTCTCCGAAACACGGCGACGCTTGTTTCTGCGTTGATCTGTGCGTGTGTGTGTGTGAGAGAATGTGCGAAAGTTTTAGAAAAAGTGGCAGAATATGATGAAAAACATTTGAACTTACCATAACCATCGTCCTCACCATCGTGTGCACGTCGACGACTCATCTTTTTAGTTATTAATTAAAATGGCAGAAGCAGCTGCTCGTCAGTCTTAATGTTCGTTCAAGTCAGTGTGCACGGTTTTTTTTTTGCTCTTTGTGCCGGTGGCGTCGTCAAAGCGTGCACCGAAATGTTAAAAATCCAACGTACACAAAGTTCTAGCGTGTCTATATATATATGTTAAAGCAATTACACTTGCACACAGTAATTTGCTGTGTGGGCAACAAATTGTGGCAAACTGCAAGAAAAGTTTCAATATTTTAGCACAAAATAAAAAAATGTCTTCTCAGCGTAGTGTTTCTCTTCAAAACGTTTAACATTCACTGCGACTAGCGATTGCTTTACGATAAGCAACCATGCAATTCGCTCAATCGATAAGTTGCGTTTTGCCGATGTGCCGATGTGCATAGGTGAACACATCGATTATTATGAATATGTTGCACTTTAATAAAATATCTGTGGCTGCTGCAGTGTAAATTTGCGTTACTTAAAATTGTGGCACGCATGAATTTATATAAATGAAACAGTTTTAAAAAGAAGTGTGCAGGCCTTGCTGGCATACCTAACAAATGGATCAGTTTTCACATGATTTGACATTGGCCTTAGAGGAAACGTCGCTCATGGATAGGGCATGCGGCGTTGGTAGGTGGGGTTCGCGTCGAAGAACTCGATCGACTGGTAATTTGCGTAAGTATTTTCCAACAGCTCTCATTTCGAATGAAGCAAATTGGCTACGCCCTCGCATCCGTAAATAATATGTACAAGTATATTTTAACAACTATATACTTTATAAATGTGCATTTACAGCTTGCGCACCGCAACCAACAGAGGATTCATCAAGCAGTCCGACAGACACACTAAATCTAAACGCCTTAGGAAATTCAATCACACATAAAACAGCCAATGTTGATGGCTTACATGCTAAAGATATAAAATTGCCAGCAAGTGATTCCGACGAGAAGGCAGAGGGCATGTTGCCCCTGCGGTTGCCTTGTGGAACACTGAATGCTGCCGTACGTATGGGTTTGGGTGCGTTGGAGTCTGACTCGCTCAATGAAACCAACTTTAGTCCTGCTCGGTAAGTTGCTTCGGCTATACTACTTGTGCAAATTTATATAACATTGCTTCTTGCAGCTTTTACAAGCCGTGCTCACGTCGTAAGCGCAAAATCAAACGCATGTCAATGGAATTTGAGTTTAACAAGGACAACAATTTTGCAATGTCACCCAATAGTGTAATTGATTTTGAGTCTCAGCTACAACAAGTCTCAGCTGCAACGCAGGGTCAGAGCCAAACTGGAGCCGCAGCAGGCACCTCAGCTGCAGGTGTCATATCAGCTACTGGTACGGTACGGAAACGTGTGCTAAAATCTGACCCGAGCAATCGTTCCAATTTATTCTTTTGCGGTAAACGCAAGCGTTCCAATCGAGATCGCTATCAGGAACATGAACACGGTAGTGCGTCTACCAAGTTGCACTCTTCCAGCATGCCGCGTTACACCTATATGGATGAATATCAACGTATGCGTCCACGCAGCTACTCCTTCACCTCAAAGCCACACAGCGAAAGACTATTACCGCTAAATAAGGGCTTGCTCTCAAAAATAAACCGCATTGCGGCAGCTCAACAACAAAAGACTGATACCGAGACTTCCAACAAAGAAGTGCTGCCTCCTATATTAAACACATTTATGTCTTCGCAAAAAAAAAGCCTGGCCGTTGACATAGTTAGTGTCAGTGCTACAAGCCTTGGGGAGCCTGTTAGGAGCACGTCCCTACACACTGAATCATTAGTGCCTATAGCCAAAGGTAATGCATTGGTAACACTTAAAAAACAACAACAACAGCAGTTGCCCTTAGAAGTCGACTATCAAAAGCACCGTAAAAAGAATCATGGCAGCAGCACATCCAAATCGCATCGGAGACGTGGTTTTTGTTTAATACCATACACGGAAACAGCAGTCGCACAGGCCCAAGCCTTACACTCGCAACAATCTATGGACTGCACGGAGCTATATGACTTTCTTAGCTCAAGTTCACTTAGTTCCTCGTCAGACAGTGAGGATGGTCATCAGCGCCATGATACGGATCGCGAAGGTGACGACGAGCTCACAGACTGGCCTGGCAATGAATTTGATTTAGGTGGTAAATATGACCCCAAACGTAAACTAACGAAAAAGTCAATTTTGCCGCAAATACGCTCCGACGATACTATTGGTGAAGACGACACGCTTATGTCGGGTACGGAAACCATGCTAACGACTGATACAGCGACTGCAATAACGCCTGTAACTACAGACGCAGCGTTACCAAAAACGCTGACTTTTACTTCGATGCAGAACCTGTCACGTTTTCAACCAGCAGTTACCTCCGAGCCAATTGATATTAGTGGCGGCAACACGTCTGATTTGGGCAACGTTAATGGCGTTATTAATGTTAAAGTTTGTCTAGATACGGAAAACAATGTTAACACCATTCCACCGCCTAAGCAGATCGAGAGTGAAATGTCAGGTGAGACATCCAATCCATTCCTATCATCGCCTCAAGCGCAAGCAGCTGAGGTTCGCGAAATTCGTGCAGGCTGCAGACGTATCAATGGCGATCGACCAGGATTTAGCATAAAACTAAGCGTAAATGAGCGCCTAGCACGCTTTCTGCAAGATCCACGTCAAACTCAAATACGTTTGCCAGATATTGAGTTGTACGAACGAGATAGTCTTTTCAATTTGGCTACACTCTACTCTCTGACCATGGTCGTCGATCATGGCTCAACCGTACTCACGAAAACCAGGTAAGCTAGCACACTCAAATTCAAAATATAAATGTATTAATTATTTTATTGTTATAGAAATACCACGCAATCCGTCAGCATTGAGCAGCACCGTGGTCTACAAAATTGTCAGGACTTCTTAGGTGATTTCAAGCGACGTTGTTATGGTGACGGCGATGGTGCTAGTCTCTTGCCACGGAAATAAACTCAACTGCAAATATTTAACAAGCTACTTTTTACTTCATAAGATTAAACAGTCAACTAACTAACTATCCAGATTAATGTCAGAGCTGAGCTCTTTATATGAAGAGGCCCATTCCTTCCACGTACTAGATCAAATTCAGCCCGAACTTCCAATTATATGTACATACACTAGTTGTTTGGAAATCAAAATATATTGGCCAAGAAAGTTTGTAAAGTTTAAGACCAGTTAAGCGATTTTTATAATCTGCGTGCTAGTATGTATATGTACGTACTTATAAATATTTATTGAGCGTGACACATCCATGTATATATAAATATATATTTTAATTGGTGTTCAGGGCACAGACAAACTGTAAGTTAGGCTCATTACCTCTAGCAAATAGTTATAAATTCATAAATTTGTATATATGTACGCCTTATAATCAATCAATCAAGCAATGGCCATGCACAGAATAGAAAGAGATAAGTATGTTTATGTACAGTTTTTTCAGAGTGCATGTATTACATAGACAGTGTCCATGTCCAATTGTACAAATAATAATTTTAAAATGTTGACTATAAGTATTTACATATGTATAAGCAAGCACATAAGAGAAATATCGTCTCGTTTGATTTTATTTTTTTTTTTGTTTTAACCATATAATTATTTAAATCACATGTATAATGTAAATACAGGTTATGAAAGCTTAAAATTGCATATATACGTATGTACATACATATATAAAAGAAAGATTTGACTTTTTCTTAAGTAAATTTGGTAATGTATCGCATACCATAATGGTGAGTTTCAAAACCCTCTTATAAAAAATGTTGTAGGAAACAAGTAGGTGCTAGTGCCAACAACGCACGTACATGGTATGTGCATACTTACATATGTATATACCAAATGTTAGCACCACAAAATAAACATTAAAAACTGGTCTAATCCTATTATTTGGTATAAATCTTGCATTCTGATTTAGTATAATACGAGTATATGCTGGAGCACCATGTATACCACATTTAAACCATCTACTGCCTTGGTTATCCAATCAATCTTGGCACATTTGTACGTATGTGTGTCCTTATGTATGTCTAGTATTCGAAACTGATGGCTATTCCAACTATAACAAGGACTTACTGCTTATATGCATATACACCTTATTCTGTTTTTACACGGTAGATATGTACATATGTACGTTCCAGAAAAACCCGTGTAAAAAAGACATGAAGTAAATCCATAAGCTACTATGAAAATAAATTAGAAAAGGGGATTCCCTTACTAATTTTCTAAAAGGTTAGGCTAATAAAAATATTAATCTTTAAAATTTAAAATTGCTTTTTTAAATCGTGCTAAATGGAATGAAAGAAATTGTAAACAATATTTTTTTTTCTAGACCGTGTTATTTCAAAACTGTATAAAACAGAATTGGGTGTATTATAAGAAAAGAATACAGAAAGTGAGAGATGAATGTCTGACCTTTTCGAACATTTTTCAAAATTAAAAATTTTTAGTTTGCTTTTTATGGAATAGAATTCACGGTATTCTCTACCTGGCGTAAGAGGCCCCTTAAAGAGAACTAGTCAGATGCAGGCATACGTACCATCACATTGAGCCTGAGGCACATTTTTAACATCTTAAAGATCTTCCAAAGATCAGTGTATGCGATTAGTTACCGGGTCTGGAGACAACCGCCGGTGTAAAAGGAAAGTCCATAACTACGAATATCCATACACAAGTGCCAAAAACCTCACCTTTTTTCAAAAGGTGCAAAAATATAAGTAACGAATGGGTCTCAGCGAATGCTGAGATCGCATACCCACACCTCAGGAGGAGCATAAGCGAGTCCGAAAAGAGGTTAACAAGGGTTTGGGAGAAGAAGCAGATTGTCTGTGTTGTGTGTATTGGAAGAAGTTCAAACATTGTTCGGACGAGCAAATTCACTTTACAGTTTGAACATAATATAGTCTCTTGATAATTGGTAAAAAGAGCAATACCAATATGTTGCCCAAACATTTTTTTTGTATGTTGCTTGGTAGAAGAAACCATAACCATCATAGTCTACAAGCTTAAATTAACAGCGTTTGCAGGAATTCCAAAGTTATTTTTCCAATTAGTTGCTTTGTGATATTCCCAAAAAATTCTGATAGAATATAAATGTACATATGTATGTAGTTGTTTGAACTAGCACTAAACAGACATATACATATGTATGTATATTATTATTATTATATATATGTATGTATATAGTATGAGGCTCATATTATGAACATACAAACCTTGTAAAAGGAATACGAACATTTAATGGACACGCACTTTTACTTGTGTGCACCACATAATTTAAACACTAACGACTGAATTAAAAATATATGTAATTAATTTTTAGTAAACTTTGGTTGGCTTACAAAAACGAAAAGTACAAATGTATGGTATAAATTTAATGACTTAGTGGTACGAAGCGTTGGTTCATTTTTTGCCAGACTTTTTGATGCCTCCCCCTACAAGTGGTCCTTTTTTGGCAGCGTTTTGTTTAGCAGCATCCAAGGCTTTTTGTTGCTCTTTTTGTTTTTGTTTGAAAGCCATTTCTTCTTCATCGAGTTCTTTGGAATCCTTTTTCGGAGCCTTTAAAGGTTTTTTCTTGCCGCCTTCACGTCCAGACATGCTTTAAGTTTACTTCTACAATAGTCAAATCGGTTAAAGTATGCACAAAAATTTTGTCTATTTATTGTGCTGGGTTCACGTTTTTGACTCGCCTTTTCAGTGTTAGCAAGTGATTGTCTGCGCTAATTTGCAGCACTGTTTTGCAAGTAGCGATTTAGTCGATTAATAGTCAATCGATTATATGACAACTTTTATAGTAGCGCGCTCTGCATTAAATAATTTTCCAAAAATAAAACATACAGATGGATTTCGAATAATAATTAGTTATTAAAATTTGTAAGCAGTTACTGCTAAAAAATTGTTATTTATAAATAAAGCTGAAAGAAAACCAATTACAAAACGATAATACAGGTAAGTGTTGCAAATCGATAAATTGTACGCCGCTTGCAAATTATGTTTGTACGACCACTTTACGAATCACGTTTGTTAAGTGAGCACGCGGCTTAGTTGTGACTTGACGCCAAGTGGGAAATTCTAATTCTGCAAAAGTAATTTTGATTCTGTGACTTTTGCAAGAAAATTTAAAACAAAAGGTATTGTGAACTTATTTCTACGCATTTGTTTTTATCTTAAGTGACTGTGAATGTGAAATATGCATAATACATAGTGAAAAGGCCATCATGACCATAATAAAAAAAAACACTAGTCATTGATTTTTTTTTTTTTTTTTTTGACATTGCGCTGTGGTTATGTAATATATAATATTTAATAATTGTGTGTGGGTTAAATTAATATTTAAACAATTTGTATAGTTACTAACAGCATATATAATGTGAATAATGTTGGTGCATGGTTTTTCTTGCTTTACTAAAAATGCAAAAAAGTATGTACTATGTGCGTGTGCGTAGTCGTATGCAAATACAGCAGTACTTATATAATGCCGCAAAATATGTGTAAATTGTACATCTGTGGGCAATATACATATATATACTAGATGCATTTATATATAACAAGGTGTTTTCTGCGTCCTTCATTTATGTGTCTTTGGCATAATTAAATTTTTGCAAATTTTTGGTTTTAACCTCAAAACATATGTTTTTTGCAACACAGCCACGGTTGCACTTTTACATATACATATATAGTACACGCGGCAGTGGTAATTCGTCATATAAGCAGGGCTTTGTATATTCCAATGAATATATATGTATAGTATATTTGAAATTGTGGAATATTCGTAAGAATATGTACAATGTATATAATGCGTTCATACAATAATTGTATATGTGTGCTGCCACGCTGCTTTCACAATCATATACATATATGTGAAATGTGCATACATACATAGCTATTCAAGTGCAAAACTGTGTATATAATATATACTATATTATTATATTATTATAGTTAAACCTGTTAGTTGCACATGTGCTTGTAGTAAAATATATGTCATGTGCTATGCAAGCATTACACCGAAACTACTTAGGCGCCGGCATTGACCTTATTTAAAGAGTTTCTCGACAATTATAAAAATAGCATCTTACAATTTGCTTGAACTAGCAAATGTAACATTTTTTTTTGGAACCGAGCCAGCGCTGCAAAAATACGCAACCTGCGTATTTGTTTATGGTACATGCTTAAATGCATATATTTGTACTTGTACTCGTTTGTTTGTTTTTTTTTTTTTTTTTTGTATGTTCTTGACCTTAACGTAATTGTTAGCCAATGCGGTAGCAGAACATTGAAAATTTAACATTTTCACATAATAGCTTGTACATAAGCAAAACAAAAGACAGCAACTTAAGCATTTGAATAAGTACATAGCCAAAAACTCAAAGCCGATCTGTTGAAACTTTACAGCACTGTAATGTTCCGCCTAGTTCGGTTCCATTTAGTTCCGCTCTCAGTGCACGCACGGTCTAGGCTTTCCTTATATGTATGTTATGTAATCAAATTTATGTTGACTTTGCATTTATTTTTTGCCTAGATAAAATGTACGCATACTTACCCCTTAGACATATACACAGTTTCAACATCTGTATGTACTTTGCTATTGATAAGGCTGTCTACTCAGCACTTATGACTCTTACGATCGCTTAGATGTCGCTGTATATATGTATGTATTTATATATGTATCTGCACACGTGCAATTTTGTATCAAGAGCAACTGTCGCTACTGTTGCCAACTGTCTGTGTTTCCTCGATTTCTCTCAAATTTTAGTACAATCCATACAACGATATCGTATATACTTATATGTTGTACGTATGTACATAATATATCTCTCTTTTCTTCGCTCACTCTGCCGCTTTCTCTGATTCGTGCTCTCGCTGTTGAACTTGAAGCTGTCGTCGTTAGTAACAACTTGGGGGAAACATTCTCGCTCGCCAATTCCAATCCATTCACAAGCAATTTAGTTGTTGCCCGGTACAGACCATCTTTTTTTTTAAGGAGCTTAAATATAATTGTTTTTTTTTTTTGTGCTGTGATATAAAACCGCAAACAAATAGTACGTATTGGTAACTTTTTGCAATATTTTATTAAAAATTAATTGCTAACAATGCAAAAGTTTTAGTGCATAGTGCGAGAATTTTTTGAGTTTTTAAAAATTTTAACAAACTAACTTGTATACAAATTAAAAGTCGTTATGCAATGCGTATACGTATTAAATAATAAAAGATTAATGTTGACTAAATCTTATTATGTATTAGTTGTTGTTGAGAGAAGCGTTTTTTTAAACCACGTGAAAGTTTTTAAGAAAAAAAAAAAAAAGAAACCTTTACGTTACGTCACGGGTGCGCGTGCTCTGTGAAAAGCTTTAGTCTGGCTAGATCCCAACCAGCCGATTAGATAATAGTGGAAATAAATATAAATGGCAATGAATGAATATCTACGCAGACACTGGCATTGAAAAATGGCATGTGAGCCATACATAATATGTGTTCTTTTCTTATGCATATGTATTGGCGTTCAATTTGTATTACATAATTGCAAATATTTTGGAATTTTTCATTTCGTTGATAAATAATTATTATGTAATTTTTATACACGAAATGGTTTTTGTTAGTTTTACTAAACATATGCTCAAAGGCACACAGTAGCAGCTTAATTCTAAAATTGTGCTCTTTGCTAATTTTTTTAATTAGCGTTTGTTTTGTGTGAAAATGAAAGTAATTGCTTTTGTATTTATTGCCAATGACGAGCATTTATTGAATAATTAAATAAAAACAACTAGTTACAGTCGGTACAAACCGACCACGGGCGGATTTAGAAATGGTATTGATGTATTTATGCTAATAGGTGAAAATGTTTGATATTTTAAAGTTAGTCTGCATTCCAAGACGCGTTT
The DNA here is from genome assembly GCA_018150985.1 of Chymomyza costata. Lineage (NCBI taxonomy): Eukaryota > Metazoa > Arthropoda > Insecta > Diptera > Drosophilidae > Chymomyza > Chymomyza costata. The sequence goes on along the minus strand of JAECWU010000127.1, from coordinate 1,672,485 downwards.
CCCTGGCTGGGCTTAAGTGTAGCTTCTAGGTAAAATGGCGTGCAAAAGTTTTTGTAGTGCTTAAGCCTTTGGGGGGTTTCCGCCCTATGCTGCTCCTAGGGGCGACTACTCGTAAATGCAAAACTAAGCTCTACAGTAGTCTAGGAATACATATATATATATATATATATAATCCTTTGGGGGGTAGAGTATAAAGAAAGCAGTTGTTTTACAAACAGATTATGCAATAATTTTATATATCTGAAAAAAATATATCCAGCTTAATACATTGCTTTGTAGTTAAATAGTTTGATCCTTTACAATAGCTCTCATTATGCGTACTATTATTATTTACTAATTATTTAAAACTCTATTATTTCGGTATGGTTTCTAATTTAAAACTAAAGTTTGGCCAAAATTGCCTGCTATTTTTCCAAGGTTTTAAAGATTTGTTTTCTCTTTAAAATCATTTGTTACAAAAACTTTTGTTTTTATTGTATTATTTACCAATTGGTGTTGTTTTGTGTATATTTTTTTTTTGTAAAAGTGTTGTAACTAAGTGTAACGTGCATGTATAATCCCAATTATCAACAATCAAATCACAATCATCATCAACAATCAAATTAAAACCATCAACAATCAAATTAAAACCATCAACAATCAAATCATAATCATCATCAACTGTTCCAACAAATTTGATTGATAAAGTATGTGCCAACTTCCGAACTGTGTTTTTACAGCAAAATGGGTAAAGATTTTGATGCTGTTGGATTCCTCAAGGATTTTGCTGCCGGTGGCATTTCCGCAGCTGTCTCAAAGACTGCCGTAGCACCCATCGAGCGTGTGAAACTGCTTCTGCAGGTTCAGCACATCTCGAAACAAATCAGCCCTGATAAGCAGTACAAGGGCATGGTTGATTGCTTTGTTCGCATTCCAAAGGAACAAGGTGTTGCGGCATACTGGCGCGGTAATATGGCCAATGTTATTAGATATTTCCCAACCCAGGCTCTCAACTTTGCCTTCAAGGACAAGTATAAGCAAGTGAGTACGAAAAGTAAAAAAAAAAATTAAATTTAGCGCATTATATGCACTGCCTAAGCAACTAAAGTCCAAGTGTACTTTGCTGGGCAAAGCGTATACAGCCAAGTGCTACTACGTGTTAATTCTGTATACTATATACGTTTTTTTTTATATTGCTTTAAGGTTTTCTTGGGTGGTGTTGACAAAAATACCCAATTCTGGCGTTACTTCATGGGTAACTTGGCCTCTGGTGGTGCTGCTGGAGCTACATCTTTGTGCTTTGTCTATCCCTTGGACTTTGCCCGTACTCGGTAAGTTGGTTAGTTAACAGTTTAAAGTCCATAGTAACTACAATAGCGTTTCTTTTCAAAAATCATTTTAGCTTGGCTGCTGATACCGGCAAGGGTGGTCAGCGTGAATTCACAGGTCTGGGCAACTGCTTGACCAAGATCTTCAAGAGTGATGGTATTGTTGGCTTGTACCGCGGCTTTGGTGTCTCTGTGCAGGGCATTATTATCTATCGTGCTGCATACTTCGGCTTCTATGATACCGCTCGCGGTATGTTGCCTGATCCCAAGAATACACCTCTGTATATCAGCTGGGCCATTGCTCAGGTTGTCACAACTGTCGCTGGTATTGTATCATATCCATTCGATACCGTTCGTCGTCGCATGATGATGCAGTCTGGCCGCAAATCTACCGAAATCATCTACAAGAACACTTTGCATTGCTGGGCCACTATTGCCAAGCAGGAAGGTAGCGGTGCCTTCTTCAAGGGCGCCTTCTCCAACATTCTCAGAGGCACTGGCGGTGCTTTCGTTCTTGTGCTGTACGACGAAATCAAGAAATTGATGTAAATTTAATTATTAAATTAATCAAACAACAACAACAACAAACACTACCGGCTAATTTTATTAGATAACCATGTTTGAACAAAGCATCCAACAATAACCCAATATATTTATGAAAAACAAAATAGAATAAAATTACAACTAAGCTGAAATATGATGAAAAATGGCCAGACTACAGATAAGACCCAAATGGATTTGAAACTGTTATCATAAGAACGATATAATATAGTATTTTGTGAAGTTTCACAGTGGCATATGTTGCTGTATGTATTCCAAAGTCAAAAAAGTTCAACCACACACAGAACCCATTACAATGCGCATGTTCAGCCTCATAAAGCAAACAACAATCCAGTTGAGGTTTGTTCAAAATATAAAAATATATAAAAATAGTAATTGCCAATGTTTTATTTTTATGCTGGGAATTGTTATTACCTAGTATAGTTGGTATATTCCGGCTGAAAGGTATTTAGTCGGTTGTAGCAACTTTGTCGATATTGTATATCGTTTTGTGTCTTGGATGTGGATTATGTTGCCATCTACGAAACAGTTGTGGATCAGTGGAAAATATAATGCAAGCCGTCTGCCAGATTTGGCACAAATCGACAACAAACGTAACCATTTTAAAGGACTTTAACTGGTGCCAGAGATGTGCTGGCATATTGATTATTTTAAATTGGAGGAGTGCTTAATCAGATGTGACGCTCTTCCCTATGGATAATGTTGAAAAATAAATTTAGTTATAATACTTTCCTAAAAGCGTGCGCATTATTACTTGGACGATTAGACGATGCTTCTTTAAGGACGGTTTTGTATAGCATTAGGTATACAAATATATAGTTCTGTCTTATTTTAAAGACTTTTGAAATTATTTACTTTCTAAAAAAATTAGTAAAGCAGTGCTCCATATTAAAGGCATTTTTGATTTTAATTTGGCTTGACATATTGCTTTTCGTTGATATTTTTAATAACTCGACTTTATCAACAGCGATCGAGATGGGCGAAAATGGAGGCGGCGACGGCGGCATTGGCAAGAGAGATCTGAAGTCTTTATTAGATTTGATATTGGGTGGCATATCGGCGGCCATGGCAAAAACTGCAGTGGCGCCCATTGAGCGTGTTTCAAAGCGCGTTAGTGACTGTTTGATGCGTGTACCAGAGGAACAAGGTACTCTGGCAAATGTTGTACGTAACCTTCCAACACAAGCACTCAACATTGCTTTCAAGGATGCATATAAGGTGGTTAGTTTGAAGCTGCTGCAGTAATGGCCAGAAATGTATATAAGCTGTGGGCATTTGTTTTATTCCTTAGATATTTCTCGACGGCGTCGCCAAGAAAATCCAATTTTGGCGTCATTTCGGTGGAAATTTAGCATCAGGTGTCGCAGCTGGCGCTACTACTTTAGGCTTTGTCTATCCGGAGGAGTTTGCTAACACTCGGTAAGCATTCATTGCTATAGCATATTTTTCTTAACATACTATTGACTTGCTGTCCTTACAGTTTGTCTGCAGGCTTGGGAACCCGTGAATTGAATAAACTGCTTGGCTGTCTGCTGAAGATGCCGAAGACTGATCGTATTAGAGTCTAGCGTAGCTTTATAGTCTCCGTTCAGGGTATTATTACTTACCAAATCCAAAGAGCACACCATTCTAGTATTTGTTCCTACACCGTTGAAGTATTCCGTACATCAAACGACTTAATGATATAAACACAATTCGTATTCACAAAGAATTTATCTGTTAAATATTGGTCGCATAAATATTACTTGAAATACTCTTCTTCATTCTTGAGTCGTTACAATTCAGGCGTATTATTTTAAACTGAGGACTCTTAATGTTATACTTTCCCATCTTCGGCCAATTCTACTAAGAGTGTTTGCAGTTAAAAGATTTGTGAGATGGGCTGCGGCATGCACGATTGTTGTCGTAGCTGCGGAGGTGAGGAGAAGATGGCAAGTATTTAATAGGTTAGGTTGTGTAGGCTGTTTGGCACAAGGCCGAGATCACCCGGAGGCCTTGCGGCCCATTGTGATAAAGTATTTAAGAACTGCTAAGGGACTGCCCTGGGCTACTTAGGAAACGTACATAAACGTACATCAGCAATCAGAGAGATTAGGAGTGCTCACCAGTTTGGCCAATGTATTAACAAGCTCGCCTGCCTCCTCTTCTCTCCCGTCACACAAGTTAGGCGATCTCAGATCTTAAGCCATTCAAAAAGCGCAGAGACAAAAAGACTGCAATTTATTTTATGAGTTGGGAATCGACAGCTAGATGGCGCCAGGAGTAAAAACAAAAAAGTTCCCAAATGCTAAATTGATACAAGTTTTTCAAAAAGCTAAGCTTTTACTATTCAAATATTTTGAAATGTTATGTCTATTTACTATACTACGGCCCTCTAGTCCTTGTAGGACTTATATATAGGGTTTCCAATAAGAGGTGTTATTTTGGTATTTAAAGAAAAATGTCATTTTTTGAGATATATGATCGGATGTTTATTTCATAATAAAGAGGAAGGTATGCCGTTAATAATGAAAAACAACATCAGCCAAATGGCCACCACGACCACGCCTACAGGACCATATCCTTTTCATAAAATTTTCCATAACCAAATCGCAAAGTGGCTGCCCTATGTCCTCGATAGCCTCACGAATTCTATCTTTGAGGTCTTGAATCGACGCTGGGCTGTTGGCGTAGACCTTATCTTTCTCGGTGGCCAATTGTGATCACCTCTTCGAGAGATAACACGGTCCGGAATCTTTTCCCGTAAAAGAGCAATGGTTTCGTTGCTTGTGTGGCACGTAGCGCCGTCTTGTTGAAAGTAAACCGTTACTGTTGATCCAACCTCATTTTTGAAAAAGTAAGGTCCAATGACCCCGCCGGACCATAAACCGCACCAAACAGTCACACGTTAAGGATGGAAAGGCTTCTCAACAATAACTCTTGGGTTTTCCGAGCCCCAGATGCGACAATTTAGCTTGTTGACACTCAAGATGATTTTTCGATGGAATTCCGGATCATTTTCATGCATTTCAAGGACCCAATCAGCAAAGACACGACGTTGTTGATGATCGGCCGGCTTGAGTTCTTGTGTTAACTGAACTTTATAAGCCTTAAGACCCAAGTCTTTATGCAAAATACGGTGTAATGACGTTTGTGGAATGCCCAATTCATAAGAACGACGAGGAATACAAACTTGGGTTTTCTTCAACACTTTGGGCTACAGCAGCAATATTCTCAGTTGTTCTCGAGCGACGTGCACGGGTTTTATTCTTCAGATCACTAACTTGTCCCAACAGCTCGAATTTTGCCACCAATTTCTGTATTGCGGTCCGACAAGGTGCTTCACGACGACCCAAAAATGCTTTAGTTTTGCGAACTGTGAGCAAGATTTTCACCATTTTTGTAGTGAATTTTAATAATTTCAATGCGTTGTTAAAGCTTGTATCGTTCCATTTTTAGTAATGACGAAGTTTCTACTTGTCAAATGTCAACGAATAAAAGCTTCAAAAGTGACAGCTACCGAAATACCGGGTGATTCAAAATAACACCTCTTGTTGGAAAACCCTATATATGTCTATTTTACGTACCAGCTCTGTTTAATTCTTTCCCCCAAGTCGTTTTATTTGAACCTAATGATATTTGTGGCTAAGGTCCCAAAAAACTGGGTGGCCCCTCACTTCTTTTATCAAAGCTTTTTTTTTTTGCGCTTTTGCCGAAATTGTTGCTGCTATCGAAAAAAGTTGCTGCACATTCATTTTTCGTTTTTAGCGCTAAAACAGAAAAGATGTTGTTACGCTGGCGCCATCTAGATGTCAAAAACACTTGTTTTTTGTCAGAGCTTTTTCGCGATGCTGCGTACGGGCCTTTAGGCTGTAGCTGAGAACTTAAATAAAAACAGTGTAAACTTTTAATTTTATAAAAATTTTTTTATTTTAGAAAAACAATACATTCACAAAGAAACATGAGCAACCTTAAACATACTACTACAGATGTTTGCTTTCGTTTTGTTCTTAAACTTTTATAAATGTTAGCAAATGTTAAACAAACTACTAAATATTATATTATGTAATTATATAAAAGCAAATCAAGTCAAATATATTTGTATATATATATAGAGAGAGAGAGAAAGATAGAGCGGGAGGGAGAGAGTTTTACAGAGGTTGCATTTTGCTGAATGACAATCCCACTCAGCTTTAAAATTATAAAATTAAAGTTTATATTTTATGAATTAAAATTAAATTGTTTTTCGTTTTTGTGCAGCTTTGTACGATTTAGTGATTTAGTGTTGTTTTTTTGCTTTTTTGTTTTTTATAGTGTTTGTATGAATGATAGTTTTTTTTTGCTTAATGTATTTGTGACTGGACTAATGCGTGGCTCCCGATTTGTGGGCTAGGTATAAAAAGTAAGTGCCCGCTGCATAGGCCAAGAAGTTAAACAGTCCAAAAACGCCAGCTGCTATATTGGTTCCATGGGCTAAAGCTGTTCCGTAACCAGACCATTTTGCCAACTGTACAACAAAGGCAATGAAGTACAGTACCGTCAATATAGCCGTGTTTATCAGCTCCTAAACGCAGGCCAAGAGAATTTCAAGTTATTAGCATTAAACAAATTTCATAAACATATTCCATTTTTGATAATACCGTGAATATCCAGTTGACAGCTACATTAAGAGCCTCTCGAATGCCCAAGAAATAGGCCGCCATCCACAGAATTGTGGCTATAAAAGAGATGACAACAACGAACAGGAAAAATGACGTTGCTGAAATGAGCGCTGGAGAGGCGAGCGCCATGCAAATTATACCAAGAATCTGAAAGAAATTTTGAAACAAAACTTTATATAACAAACTGTTTGAACCAAACTTAAAAAGCTTAATTACAAAAATAATTATGGCTTAGGCCATATTCAAAGTATGTACGAATCTATAATTGAGCATTTTATTAAAAAAAAAAAAGCTAAGAGAGGAGCTGAACGATAAAAAATCTTAATATAGCCGAATCCTAAAGGAATTTTTTAAGCTTCCTTCCACATCTACAAGAAGTTGCTTAGAAGTGAAAGAGTGTTTTTTCCAGAGCAAGAAGCTTCCACAACTACAAGAAGTCACTTAGAAGAGTGAAAGGGTGTTTTTTCCAGAGCAATAAGCTTCCACATCTACAAGAAGTTACTTAGAAGAGTGAAAGGGTGTTTTTTCCAGAGCAATGCTCAAAGACAGCTCAACTGGATTAAAATTAAATTTTACATTTTTTTTTATTAGTTGTGATAGCTTGACTACTAAAAGAAAAAGGGTGTCTTTCTAAGAGTGTCCAAACTTGAATTTGAAATAAAATAACCAAAGATCGCAAATAGAGTTCTGGGGTTGAAAAAAATCAAAGCGAAAAAAGTGCTTTGGATGAAAGCGTATCATATTTATTTTATATATATATCCGCATCAAGGATAAACTTTTAATTTTTATCAAAAAATCAAACGTATCTTTTTACTTAAAAAATAAAAAAAAAAATTATGAAATAATATTTAAATGCGAATTTTTATTTTAAAATTGCAAAATAACTTTTATTTTTCAATTTCTATAATAAATAATAATTTAAATATATTATTTTTAAAGTTAAAAGGAAAGTAAAAAAGTCAATAATTATTTGATGATTTTTACACTAAAAATTAAAAGATTTGCGATTCCTAAAAATATCGAAAAATTTATATACAAAATAAATACTATGACATATATATACAATATTAAAGATGGCGTATGTTAAAGTCGGGCGCAGACGACTTTGGGATACCCTGTAACACCACATTGCAATTAAGTCCGAAATATTGCTTAAGACCTCCAAAACATACGATTTTTCATAAACAAACAGAAATCAGTCGAATTTTGCACCAAACTTTTTTTTTGACCGATCGGTCCTATGGGAGCTATATGATATAGTCAACCGATTTTGATAAAATTTGGTACAGTACTGGGGGTCTTAACTTCCGATTGCCAAATTTGGTTATGATATCTTCTTAAACAAACGAATTATCCAAACTTTTGCTTTTTTTCGAGGTCCGCTGAAACATCCCTTTGGGAGCTATATAATGTAATCCCGATATCAAAAAAATAAAATAAACTTGTCTCCTATGGATTAATAAGGGATCTGAAAGTTTGGTTGCTCTAGCTCTTACCATCTCTGAGATCTAGGCGTTCATACGGACAGACGGACATGGGTATATCGACTTCTCTAGTCACTCTGATCATACTTTAGGGGGAGCTTTTTGCCGTAAAAGCTCGTCTCGTACGTGTGAGCTAGTTTTACAATGGAACGCAAAGCATATTCACATGTCAAAACACGAAAGAGTACAGACTCTGCGTATACGTATTTGGTTTTTGTTGGTCATTAAAATTTGCGAGTCTGGCTGGCGTCATATGCAATAAAAATTTTTTTGTAGTAAAGCCCCTGATCGGCACGACCCTATCCGAATTTTTAGGCGAAATTGCTCTGCTTAATGCGCAGAGTATACCATATACTTCCCGCATAAAAATAAAAGTCGCTGATATTCACGAATTTAATGACAACTATGCAAAAAAAAATGATTTGTCCCATTGTACCTCTGTCTTTGCGAAAGCTCTTTTTTGTTTCCGCACACAGACACAAAAAATTGCATAAGTAGTTTTCCCCAGCGCTGTTCCGGGAAAAACTTAATATTTCAATTCTTGGCCCGGCGCTATTTATTCCTATTGAAACAGCGGACAAACAAAAAAAAACACCCTATACAAATCTTGAGTGCCTTAAAAAAAAAAACTACAAATATGTCTCACATTTTGGTTTCATTTACGTAGTTATCATGTATTAGTTCATCTTAATTAAATATACGCAAGTGAGTTAACCATATACATATTGTCATCTATGTAGTTGTTGTACATATGTATGTATGTGTACATATATGTATGTGTCTGAATGACGTGACCCTTTAAGTCAACTCAGACTGCAACGACTCGATGACATACTACTTTAAATATTTCTTAGGTAGGCGTCATCTTCAATATTTGTTTATTGTTTAGAGAATACTCGTGCTCTCCGTTTCAGACTTGTCAGATTTTTAATATTTTTTTTTTTTTGTCAACACATATGTACATGTGTATACATACATATGTATGTATGTACATACTGCTATCTAGCATTTCATTCTGGATAAATGTGTCTGTATTTATGTACAACGTGCTGTTAATTACAACGGCAATATTTATTTTGGTTTCGATTTCTGCAAGTGATTAAGTATACGTATACCTATGTATATCTTCATATGTATGTAAAAGGTACTTAAATCGGTTGCATATGGAAAGTGAAAGCTGATACATAGTCATTGGCATCTAAGAGCGCATTGTGTCGTTAGCCTAACAAAGACGACAACAACAATGCTAGTCTAACAGGTTGTACATATATACATACATACATGGTTATATATACATATGTATGTTTTGAAGTCATGCATATATGTACATATAGAGAGTCAACAATTTGCAACAAGGCCCACCCCGCTCTCTGTCATAACTCAGTTGATTGAACTTTTTTTTTATTCTAAATTTTTATATTGATTGACAATACTAATGCAAAATAATCACAGCTCACAGATTTATAGCTCTATTTATACCCTGTACAGCCCCACTTGGGCCAAGGGTATAATACAATAGAATTGTGCAATATATGTACATTAGGGCGGGTCAATTTTTTTTTCGGCATAAGGGCTCACTGCGATTTTAATTCTTTGGGTGATTCCAAGCAATTTTGCCCAAGAAACTATGGGTCTTAAATGAATTTCGAGTCGCCCACTTTTTCAAAATAGGTTTTTATCAAAATATTCAAAAATCGACTTAGACATTGCATTCACAAGGGCAAAAAACGTTATTTTTTTCCCAAACCAAATGTGTATTTGGGGGTTTTTGGGGTCGAGGAATCCATTTTTGACAGCTATTTTTAATTTTGGGGTCCGCCAGAGGGCGCTTTAGTGCATTTTTTTATATTTTTTTCCTTTTTTTTTTAAAGAATTGAGAAAATGTTGCGAAAATCTTCGAATATTCCACTTTTTTATAGTTCTCAAGCACTGTAACAAATTTTATGAAAATCGGTGTACTATATCATATATCTCCCAAAGGACCGAACGGTCCAAAAAACATGTTTTTATGCAAAACTCATTTTGTTTCGTTTGTTTATGAGGATATCGTAACCTAAGTAAGCATTCGGAAATTTTTTAGAGTCCTTAAGCAGTCTAGCAAATTTGATCAAAATCGATAGACTATATCATATATAGTCCGATCGGTCAAAAAAACGTTTTTTTTACGAAACTCGAGGTGTTTTGTTTCTTTATAAAGATATCGTAATCAAATTTGGTGTTTGGCGATTTGTTAGGGTGCTCCAGCACTGCAAGAAATTTGATCAAAATCAGTTGGCTATATCATATAGCCCCCATAGGTCCGATCAATCCAACAAACGTGTTTGGTGCAAAATTCGACTGATTTTTGTTTGTTTATACAAATATCGTAGGAAATATACTGGATTTGACACACCATCTTTGTTTTGGTATAAATAAATTTTGTATGAATTGAAATAATCTAAAATTCCATATTATAAATCTTATCCAAAAGATTAAACCCCTAGCTATCTGGATTCTTTTCTAAGACTCGTCTTCCGTATTTACACATATATATAAAGTTGAAATTTTGAAGGAAAAAAAAAAAGAAAAGAGGGAAATATTTCTTCTTTATTGATAGAGTAAATCAAAAAACGATTGTTTGTCTTAAATTGAATATAACCTATGTACGACGCGTCGCGACGTCAAAGAGTGCGACCCTAAAACACCCACCACTTCCATTTTAGAACGTTGAATATTTTGGAAATCTTCAAATTTGAGATTGCACTATGATTAAGTGAAATACTCGACGATTTTCGCCACATTTTGTCAATTTTGAAAAAAAACGGAAAAAAATACACTAAAGCGCCCTCTGGCGGTGCCCAAAGTTTAAGTTGAAAATAGATGTCAAAAATGGATTCCTCGACCCCGGAAACCCCCAAACACTCATATCGTTTTTTGGCCTTTTTGATGCAATGTCTAAGTCGGTTTTTGAATATTTCGAAAAAAAAACTTATTTTAAAAAAGTGGGCGACTCGAAATTCATTTTGAACCCATAGTTTCTTGGGCAAAGTTGCTTAGAATCAAAATCGCGGTGAGCCCCAGAACGTTTTCTCTGCCCCATACAAATTGACCCGCCCTTATGTACATATGTATGTATATATATAAAAGGCAGAAGTAGGCGTAGCAGGCACCAAGTTCTGTGTAACGAAATGCTTTCGATAAACGTTTCGTCGTTTTGTACCGTATGGTACAAAGGGTATATTAAGTTTGTACAAGCCGAAAATGTATGTAACGTACAGAAGGAGACGTCGGAGACACCCCAAAATTACCCGAAGTTTGATCAGGGTGACTAGAGAGTCGATATACCCATGTCCGTCCGTCCGTCTGTCCATATGAATGCCTAGATCTCAGAGATGGTAAAAGCTAGAGCAACCAAACTTTCAGATTAGATCCCTTATTATTCCATAGGAGACAAGTTTATTTTATTTTTTTGATATCGGGTCTACATTATATAGCTCCCATAGGGGTGTTTCAGAGGACCTCGAAAAAAACCAAAAGTTTAAGATGGATAATTCGTTTGTTTATAAAGATATCGTAGCCAAATTTTGCATTCGCAAGTTATTTAGAGATCTTCAACACTGTACCAAGTTTTGTCAAAATCGGTTGACTATATCATACAGCTTCCATAGGGCAGATCGGTCAAAAAATCGTTTTTTGCACAAAATTCGTTGTGTTTCGTTTGTTGATGGAGTTATCGGTACCAAATTTGGCAATCAAATGTCTTTTGCTGTTCTTTAGCAATATACTGGACTTAAATGCACTGTGGTGGTACAGGGTATCCCAAAGTCGTCTGCGCCCGACTTTAACATACGCCATCTTTATGCATATATTAATGAGTCTACATAATGATTTCTGTGGAGATAGGTTGTAACTAACGAAGTTCCTGACCCATTTTAATAAAATTTGCTAACACAAATAAATTCTGAATCAAAGGAAACCTCAAAACGATTGCTTTTTCCGTCCTGATGAGGTCAGGCACTATCTTTTATAAGAGTGTCATGCTGCTGGCGTATGCCGACGATATTGACATTATTGGCACTAACATCCGTGCAGTAAGCGGAGCCTTCTCAAAAATCGAAAAAAAAAGTCGAAAAACATGGGTCTGGCTGTAAATCTGGACAAGACGAAATACCTGCTATCTACAAGTAAGGAAACGACACCACGGGGAATAGATAGCTACAACTTTGAAGTTGTAAAGGATTTTGTGTACTTGGGCACCAGCATTAACGACACAAAAAATGACGTCAGCATGGAAATACGTCGACGGAATAATCTTGCTATCCGGTGTTACTTTGGGCTAAGTTAGGAACTCAAGAGTAAAGCCCTCTCTCGGCATACGAAAACAACCCTCAACAAATTCCTCATCATACCCGTGCTTCTATACGGTGCTGAAGCATGCACATTGTCTTCATCCGATAAGGCGATTTTAGGGGCTTTCGAGAGAAAAATCCTCCGACGTATCCTTGGACCGATAAATGTGGAAGGTGATTTTCGTATTCGAATGAACCACGGGCTGTATGAGCTATACGGCGACACTGATCTAGTTCGGCGCATACAGCTAAACCGTCTGCGTCTTCCAGCCAAGAAGGTATTCACTGGAAGGTCGACGACGACAGGGACGCCCGCCCCTGCGATGGGAAGATCAGGCAACGGAAGATCTTCGTAGCCTTGGGATTGCCAATTAGCGCCAGCAAGCACAGGACAGAAACCGCTGGCGTAGGATAATTTCTGCGGCCAAAACCGATAACCGGTTGTAATGACCAAATTAGTAGTAGTAGTAGTAGGGCAAACAAATTAAGATACATACATACATATGTACATATATGCTTTGTATACGGATGTGCAATATGTGTATGTCACAAAGGAATCTAGGAAAATATTTCGGTGGATTCCAAATTTCATTCATAACGTACTTCCAAAATCTGTTCTATATGTATAAATATATTATTTATATGTATTTACTATGTACACACAATGTCCCAACGAGCATAGAATATGGGCTACTGTTGTACCGCTGCTTAACTTTTGAGTATAATTTTGAGATAAATCATCATTATATCATTATATACACGTCTGGCAACACATAAATATGCACATGTATGTACCTAATATAACGCAAATATAATATAATGACAATAATTATTAACTAAAAAGATGAGCTCATTTGTCAAAAGTATATGCATGTACATATGTAAGTAAGTATTTACCTATGTGCATAAACATCTAAGATTAGTCTCTTTTGATTCATTTCATGAATTTTCCAGCTAAGAAAACTTAAAAATTTTTGTTTGCTACTAAAAATTGGTTTAACGTTTAAACCTGAACATTTTATATATGATTCAATTATATTTTTTATATCAATTGCATAGTGCATGACCATTATCTTATCGGATTGATTAAAAACAAAAGTGAATAAAAATAGTTACAAAAAAAAAAGAAATGTATATATATATATATATATAGTAAGCTATGTCGCGAATACAATATACTCTATATACACAATGTAAATATATAGCTTTTCCCATTAATGCATGTTGAACGAATGAGCTAAGATCTTTTTAAAAACTAACAGAAATAGCTATCTAAAATTTCTTAGTCATAAAAAAATAGCTGCTGAGTACATAAATCAACTTGTTGCTTAAGTAAAATTCATTCAAAAGTATATATGTACAAAAGATATAAAGCATGTAATCCCAGCTGTTCGTTGCCATACAAAGTAATGCTTACAATATATAACATTTAATATTATACTATATGGTCTAGCTATTGTAATAAGCAAAAATACATAATGTACTTTGCAATACATTAACTAAATTCCCCTACCTTGTCTTAACGCTTTGTCAACTTGCTAATCACCACTCAATACAGTAATTACACTATCAGGTGACTTATCAACGGGGCGCATGAGTAATGCCCCAGACCCATTATCTTAAGTGGCCTTGTGAAATTGGCCAATGAGTAGACAAACAAATTGTACCCATGGCAAAATTTGTTAGCCTGCCATATACGACTATAATATGCAAAGTACATTTGCTACATATACTATACAAACATACATATATTTATAGTATATAACAAGAGTAAAAGGGCACGCATAGTTGCAAACCATTTTGAATTAAGCTAATCGATTTGATTTGGTGGTATATGCTTTATTGCGTCTTTCTCTATATACCAAAGCTGCTAGTTTTTAAATATTTTTATATAAAATATTAAATTACATTTCTCTTATTGTGAACACAAATATGCAAAAACCTGCTTGCGTCATCTAGCGACAATAACAACTTGCTTTCGCCATCTAGCGGCCATATTAAGAAATGCAGACAGTGTCAATGCAACGTTAAACAACAACTATAAATAATGGAATCCTAGCACTATTTGATTGCTTACTAAAAAAAAATACAAATATTTTAATTCTAATATGGCCTTATACATATGTATATATAATAGCAACCCTTACCAAGTAGTATATCGATTTGCTTGCAATAAATGGTAAATAGTTACTATGTAAAACTCGATTACAAGTTAATTCAAATACCATTTGCATTTTTTTATTGTAGCCAATTCTCAAAGTTTTTCTTTTTATTGTATTTCTTATACCCTATAACTATTCAGGTTTAAGGCTCTATGCTATATAACAGACAGTGGGAAAAGTACCTAAAAATGGTTTGTATTAACAAAAGGTTAACATCGATTTGTTTATGAGTTGCACTCAGGTTGGCAGCTACCTGTGGTCCTAAAGTTCTTCAATCGGAAATTTCTCTTCCCACGTAAGTCTACTTTTCTATACACCAAAATTTTAACATAGTGTTGTTTATTAAGATCACATAATGGTGGACTCTAAGTCTTGTACAGTAAAAATATTTCTTCTTCTCCCTAACCCTTGTTTACCTCTTTTCGGACTCCTTATGCTCCTACTGATACTGTTGAGTGGAAGGGGCTTCCCCGAGACTACGAGCAAACTATGGGCACCTGTTGGGGACTAGCGTCGGACCCTAAGCGCACTTCTTTTTCCAGAAGAATTTAAATGTTTAACGTTTTTTTTCAAATGTACTGGCCCAGGGGCAATGTCAGGCTTATTGACTTGGTATACAGTATAGGCCAAAAATCGTCATACTCCGAAATCGCCAAAATACTAAACGTTTTGAAAAGTGGTATTCAGAAAACGTGGCAAAGATAACTTAACCGGAAGTAACAAGAGTCAACCTGAACCTGGACGGCCGAGAAAAACATTCAAAACAGCCACTTATTAAAACATCTTCAAGACACACCGATCCAAATCCGCCTCCAAAGTTAACTAGAATTCTCCGCCGAATTTCTTTGCATATAGTTAAACATTGCGCCTGAGGCACATTTTTAACATCTTAAAGATCTGCCAAAGATCAGTGTATGCGATTGGTTACCGGGTCTGGAGACAACCGCCGGAAGGAAAGTCCATAACTAACGAATATCCAGACACAAGTGCCAAAAACCTCACCTTTTTCAAATGCAAAAACATCAGCAACGAATGGGTCTCAGCGATGACATGATTCAGGATCGGAATGCCTGCAGACGAATGCTGAGATCGCATACCCACACCTCAGCAGGAGCATAAGCGAGTCCGAAAAGAGGTAAACAAGGGTTTGGGAGAAGAAGATAGTTAAACGGATATTGCAGGAAAAAGAATGACCGAGCGGATTGTTGCAAAGAAAGCCTTTGCTATGACGGGTCAAAACTTAACAGTTTTGGATGTAATCGGTGGTAGTGGTCAAATGAGCGGCCCAAAACCAAATGTATCGCGTTTGGGGTTGCTACTGCATGATGCAGTTGTTCCAATCAAGAAAATTTATGGAAAACTGACAAAATATTCATATCATAGCATGCGTCAACGGCAATCTATTCCATCTGGAACTGCTTTGGTTGGTCAAGAATTCATTTTCCAACAAGATACAAAACTAAAACTTACTGCAGGATTGTGTATCGGCGATTTGAAAAAGAAAAAAGACCAAGATTATGAATTTGCCGTCACAACCATCTGGCATTAGTTCTTTAGAGCTTATATGAGATGAGCTCGAACGCCATGTAAGAGATCTGCGATCATTTGGCCTTTTTCATATATGACAGTGTCTTAGGGATGTGTGGCAAGACATACTAGTGAAAAAGCTTCACAAGCTTGTCCACATCAAGGCCAAAAATTGTAATTTTCAAGAAAATCGCCTTAGCTTTTATTATTATAATTTTTGTAATATACCATTGCACAATGGGCCCGCGTAATCAGATTTTGGCCAAAAGTCCCCCAGAAGAAAGTCAAACTTTGGACGAACTGTCAATTTAATATGATTTTACACATATTAAGCTATGCTGTGAATAAAAAATTATTAAATTATAATTAGTAGTTTTTAAGTTATTGGCAATCAAAGTTGACATTTTGTGTTTTATGAGCTTTCGCGATAATTTACAGAAAAAAAAAACCTGCTTTTACCATGATACATGTAGGCTACGAAATCTTCATTCACTTTATTATTTATAAATATTACTTTAGAGAAAAATTCAAATTGAGCTTAAAAACTTTTCGGTTTTAAATATATTCGAGTAGTTATTATGATTTTGTTGGTTTTTTTATCATTGGGCTACTTTGCTTTAAGGGTACCTGCGACTAACACTCGATATTTTATTGAAAAAATTTTATAAATTTCTTCACATGTTTTACAACAAAATGTAATTCCTCCCGATTTACGGAAATTAAGTTTTGTATCTAAAACTTGAATTTTAAAAATTGACCCCCAGGAAATTTTACTATTTTTTGAATTTCTCAGCTGCCTAAAGGTATGCTTTACTAACCATTTTTTCAAAGGTTGTACTAAAATGTACAAAAAATGTACAATTGGAAAATTTTATAGCATACTTACAATGATGCAAATCAAAAAATGTAAAATGATCAATTTTGACGAAAAAACGTAAAAATTAAATATAGATTTTTGACATTTTTTTTTTCGAAAATTAAAAGAGCATGCCAAACAAATTATAACTTTTAAAAACCAGATTGATTGGTCGTGTCGTCTTTTTGTAATTGGCTTGGGAAGCTGAAACTATTTGGGGCTATAACTCCAAAGCCATTCAATATTTTGGGTATAGGCTATTTTTTCAATGTATATGAAGCTCATATCTGCCTCTGTATGAAATATGGTCCATTTCCAATTAACAGTTTTTTTTTTTAATTAAGTTAAAATTTTTTTTTATTTTTTTCCAATTTTGGTCTAGATTATCTATATCTTTAAAAAATCTGAGAAGGCTCAAACTTCCCAGAAAAATACTTCAATCCTTTAAGAACACGTGTGTAAAATTTCAACACTCTAAAAAAATAATTATGAAAAAGACAGGGTTTTGGCCAAAATATGAACATCTGGGACCCACAGTGCATTGTTTCAATTTATGATAAATACATGGAAACTAGTCACTAACATGTACCAAGAAAAATCAGATAAAGTGATTTGATTTCGATAAAAGGCTATACATACTTTTGGCCTATACTGTGTTTATTTTATGCTTTCTTCAGCCTGTTTTAGACATTCGAAAGATTTTAATGTTTCGTTTTGACCTTTGAGTAAATGAGTACTAAGCATAATACAATCGTTGTGGTAGGAGCTGTAACGGGGCACTGCACCATTGGCCACATGGCTGAGAGGCTGAATGTTCCCCATCACGAATTCTGCCGAAGCTGCGGAGACGAGGAGGAGACAGAAATCATCCAACACCTGCTGTGCGACCGCCCTGCGCTTCAAAGAAAACGAACCCAGTTTCTGGGTAAACCGTTCTTTGAGGATCTGGGTAGTTTGGCTTATGTGGCCATTGCGGATCTGGCTGCGTTTGTCGAATCCTCAAAATGGTTTTGTAATAGGAGAGACTTAGGTGATTAGGGATGTCCTACAGTTCCGATCCTCCTCCCTTCCCTTCCCCACCTTTCTCCAACTCCTTTCTTCCCCATTCAAATTAGGCAACACAATGGAACTCATGGTCTCTGGGTGATCTCAGTTAACTGAGCTGCCTATTTAACCTAACCTAACCTAACATAATACAATCGTTGATGCAGTACGTCTCTTTTTCCCAAAATTTAAAATTCTAAAATAGTAGAAACTACTTATATTTAGAAAAGTTAGTACGAAGTATGTCCTCAAAGTTACCTAAAGTATAATCAGTAAGAAGTTGCTAGGGACATAGGGGTTTTACAAAGTACCTTGAGAAAAACCAAAAGTTTTTTAAGCGCCTTATTTTTTTGTTTATGAAGGAATCGCAACTAAGTCTTTCTACTATATCATCTTATCTACTCTATGTAACTTATGGTAGGGTATCCAATTGTCGCACTCGACTCTATGCATTCTTCCTCATGTACTGTGTTGGCGGCAAATGTGCAACCGGTCAGCCGTGGGTTTCCACACCTACCACATTGTACGAGCGGATACATAGACTAGTCCACGCAAATACAATTTTGTATGTGCATACATACATATACACATGGACAAATTTAAATGTAGCATTTCTATGTACATAGATTCAAATATGCCATCTATTGAGGTCAACTTTGTGAATTCAAACAGCTGTTCCTCTGGAATTTGTATATGGCCTATGGCTTATATGCTGTAGCCGAAGGTTATGTATCACTTAAAGTTTGTGCCAAAACACTATTTAGTTTAGTATATAGATGTTTGTACATATATATACATATATAAAAACTTATAGTTTTTGACAGATCTTTAATTTGCCAGACTATATTTCCAATGAGCTGTTCTAGTCAAAAATTTTACTTAAAAACTATTAAACTTGCTTATAAAGTTCGAGGGGGAAAAACTAAGCGCTGATTGTCTAAATTTACAGGTATGGTAAAGGATTATTTTTTAAAGCTAACCACATGCATATATGTATGCTTACACATAGAAAGATACATATTTGACGTACTATGTACATACTATATAGTACGATAAATATTTGATAACGATTGTGGCCGACAAGGCGGCGTATACGCAATGCACACCTGTGGACGCTATTGAAGCGAAATATTTTAACGTTATCAGAGGCTACTTAACAAACTACAAATATACATACATAGCACTTTGTACATACTAAATGTACATATGTATCATCCATAAGTACATAAGCATACAACTCGTTTTATGGAACCGCTGTCAAATCAAATCGTATCGTATCGTATATATTTGGGCATGCCAATGCCATTACCATATCTATTTCAATTATATATACTATGTATGCATATAGTTTGTGTACATATATATGTACAACATTTTGGAAGCTTTCATCTCTTGGCTGGATACTTACAAATTGCACAATTTTTAATATGCCCGGCACCGTTCTGAAATATTCAAGATTTAGACGTATGGCGCTCCAGAAGCCACCATTGCCGACAGGTGGCCCTGTTGCTGTTGTTGTTGTATGCTCGACGGTGACCACTGTTTCCACCATGATGATGTCTTGTTCGAAATGTCCTCTTTAAAAAAAAATATATATTTTATTGCTGAGGGCGCGCTTTTTTCAAAACTATTTTTAAACACTTTTTTCACAAGACGTCGTTGTGTTTGTCACAATTAAAACACACAAAAAAAAAAACAAAATAGATATATTTTGTATATAGTACCGCGTGTGAGTGTGTGTTTACATACATATATGTATGTATTTGCGTAGCATAAATTTAAACCATGTATTGTAGTGTGTATATAGAGCTGACTAGCTGGCCCGCCTAAAGTTAACAATAAATAAATAAATATCTACTAAAACACACCAAAAAACAAAAATAAATAAAAATATCTATGTGTATGTAAAGAAACTAAGTCCGCGGCGAATGACAAACAACGAGACGTCTTTAACGACTGACAACAACTGCCCGACTGACTGACTCTGGCAACGACTACTTGTATAACGGTTAACTTGGAGCTCGCTCACATGCTCACAAATACTGTTACGTCATAGCCAAACTGTACACACACACACACACACACAGTCACGCTCTCTCCCGATCTCTCTCTCTCGCTCTCTCTGTCGCTTAATCGTGCCCCACTCGTTGAGGCGCCGCCCATTCCCCCTACCCCACAATATGACTTTACGCTACACTGCATGTAGAATGGGTGAACTTGTTTTGCTTGCTGCGCCTGCGCACACGACGACGCGCAATGCGACAATCTTGACGTTTTTTTTTTTACTATACCATCAAGCCCTATACACTATAACTAGTGTGTGACCATCGTGTTTAAGCAACATTCGAGAACATTTGGCCAAAAAGGCGAGTACATCAAATAAAAATTAAAACGGAAACAATGGTGCTCCAAGTGTGGGTTATAGTTTGTTTGGGAAGATTTTTTTTTGCATCCGCGCGTAAATTTCAAAAAACAATTTGCCTTAAGGCCTATACGCAGTTCGAAAAATTTCACGCGGAATGACAAAACTTCATATAAAAAAGATGGCGTACGTTAAAGTCGGGCGCAGACGACTTTAGGATACCCTTTACCACCACATTGCAATTAAGTCCGACATATTGCTAAGACCTCCAAGAGATATTTTATTCGGCAAATTTGGCTACGATATTTTCATAAAAAAAAAAGAAATCAGTCGAATTTCGCACCAAACAATTTTTTTGACCGATCGTTCCTATGGGAGCTATATGATATAGTCAACCGATTTTGATCAAACTTGGTGCAGTGCTTCGGTACTCTAAAAAACTTCTTAATGCCAAATTTGCTAACAATATCTTTACAAACAAACGAAACATTTTTTCGACCGATCGATCCTATGGGAGCTATATGATATGGTCAACCGATTTTGATAAAATTTGGTACAGCGCTGGGGGTCTCTAAAAAACTTCCGATTGCCAAATTCGGTTATGATATCTTCATAAACAAACGAATAATCCATCTAAAACTTTTGCTTTTTTTCGAGGTCCTCTGAAACACCCCTATGGAAGCTATATAATGTAATCCCGATATCAAAAAAATAAAATAAACTTGTCTCCTATGGATTAATAAGGGATCTAATCTGAAAGTTTGGTTGCTCTAGCTCTTACCATCTCTGAGATCTAGGCGTTCATACGGACAGACGGTCAGACGGACAGACGGACATGGGTATATCAACTTCTCTAGTCACTCTGATCATACTTTAGGTAACTTTGGGGGGTCTCCGACGTCTCCTTCTGTACGTTACATACATTTTCGGCTTGCACAAACACAATATACTCTTTGTACCATACGGTACAGGGTATAAAAAAAGTTCCAAATAGGATATCATTCCGCGCGAAATTTTTCGAACTGCGTAGACCCCTTTAGGGTCAACTGCGATGGAGCAGCACAAATGAAAGGAGCTAAGAGCTTTAAATTTTAATGGGGAGGCAAAGCACTAAAGAGACAACTCATCGAATCGTATACCCCAATGGGAAAAAGAAAATAGACTCTAATACTGAGTACATACGCGTGCATAGACGTGGAGGGAATCGGTGTACAAAGCATGCAAGGGGCGAAAATGCACTTAAAAAATAGATTTTTTTCAAAAATTACCAAATGCAAAACACTTTGCCTAGAAGATACTTTAAAAGCTGCGCAATTTGCGTCGACACATTTATGAAATTTCGGGCATTAGGGAAATTTCTGGTGATACTAAGGTCGCGATGTCTAGAAATGAATATATGGGTTTTCCAGCAAGAGGTGTTATTTTGAATCACCCGGTATTTCGGTAGCTGTCACTTTTGAAGCTTTTATTCTTTGACATTTGACAAGTAGAAACTACGCCATTACTAAAAACAATAGACCCTTCAACAACGCATTGAAATTATAAAAATTCACTACGAAAATTGTGAAAATCTTTCATCGAAAAATCATCTTGATTGAGGAGGCCCATTTCCACCTCGGTGGCTACGTCAACAAGCAAAATTGTCGCCTCTGGGGCTCGGAAAACCCAAGAGTTATTGTTGAGAAACCTCTCCATCCTCAACGTGTGACTGTTTGGTGCGGTTTATGGTCCGGAGGGGTCATTGAACCTATCGAGGACATAGGGCAGCCACTTTGCGATTTGGTTATGGAAAATTTTATGAAAAGGATATGGTCCTGTAGGCGTGGTCGTGGTGGCCATTGGGCTGATGTTGTTTTTCATTATTAACGGCATACCTTCCTCTTTATTATGAAATAAACATACCGTATGGTACAAAGGGTATATTGTGTTTGTGCAAGCCGAAAATGTATGTAACGTACAGAAGGAGAAGTCGGAGACCCCCCAAAGTTACCTAAAGTATGATCAGTGTGACTAGAGAAGTCGATATACCCATGTCCGTCTGTCCGTCTGTCCGTCTGTCCGTATGAACGCCTAGATCTCAGAGATGGTAAGAGCTAGAGCAACCAAACTTTCAGATAAGATCCCTTATTAATCCATAGGAGACAAGTTTATTTTATTTTTTTGATATCGGGATTACATTATATAGCTCCCATAGGGGTGTTTCAGAGGACCTCGAAAAAAATCAAAAGTTTTAGATGGATAATTCGTTTGTTTATGAAGATATCATAACCAAATTTGGCAATCGGAAGTTTTTTAGAGACCCCCAGCACTGTACCAAATTTGATCAAAATCGGTTGACTATATCATATAGCTCCCATAGGATCGATCGGTCGAAAATTTGTTTTTTGTACAAAATTCGTTGTGTTTCGTTTATTTGTGAAGATACCGTAACCATATTTGGCATTAAGAAGTTTTTTAGAGTTCCCAAGCACTGTACCAAATTTGATCAAAATCGGTTGACTATATCATATAGCTCCCATAGGACCAATCGGTCAAAAAATCGTGTTTTGTACAAAATTCGTTGTGTTTCGTTTATTTGTGAAGATATTGTAACCAAATTTGGCAATAAGAAGTTTTTTAGAGTTCCCAAGCACTGTACCAAATTTGATCAAAATCGGTTGACTATATCATATAGCTCCCATAGGACCAATCGGTCAAAAAATCGTGTTTTGTACAAAATTCGTTGTTTTTCGTTTATTTGTGAAGATATTGTAACCAAATTTGGCAATAAGAAGTTTTTTATAGTTCCCAAGCACTGTACCAAATTTGATCAAAATCGGTTGACTATATCATATAGCTCCCATAGGACCAATCGGTCAAAAAATCGTGTTTTGTACAAATTCGTTGTGTTTCGTTTATTTGTGAAGATATTGTAACCAAATTTGGCAATAAGAAGTTTTTTAGAGGTCCCAAGCACTGTACCAAATTTGATCAAAATCGGTTGACTATATCATATAGCTCCCATAGGACCAATCGGTCGAAAAAATCGTGTTTTGTACAAAATTCGTTGTGTTTCGTTTATTTGTGAAGATATTGTAACCAAATTTGGCAATAAGAAGTTTTTTAGAGTTCCCAAGCACTGTACCAAATTTGATCAAAATCGGTTGACTATATCATATAGCTCCCATAGGACCAATCGGTCGAAAAAATCGTGTTTTGTACAAAATTCGTTGTTTTTCGTTTATTTGTGAAGATATTGTAACCAAATTTGGCAATAAGAAGTTTTTTATAGTTCCCAAGCACTGTACCAAATTTGATCAAAATCGGTTGACTATATCATATAGCTCCCATAGGACCAATCGGTCAAAAAATCGTGTTTTGTACAAATTCGTTGTGTTTCGTTTATTTGTGAAGATATTGTAACCAAATTTGGCAATAAGAAGTTTTTTAGAGGTCCCAAGCACTGTACCAAATTTGATCAAAATCGGTTGACTATATCATATAGCTCCATAGGACCAATCGGTCAAAAAATCGTTTTTTGTACAAAATTCGTTGTATTTTGTTTGTTTGTGAAGATATTGTAACCAAATTTGGCAATTAGAAGTTTTTTAGAGTTCCCAAGCACTGTACCAAATTTGATCAAAATCGGTTGACTGTATCATATAGCTCCCATAGGAAAAAAAATCGAGTTTTGTACAAAATTCGTTGTATTTTGTTTGTTTGTGAAGATATTGTAACCAAATTTGGCAGTCGGTCCGAAGCACTGTACCAAATTTGATCAAAATCGGTTGACTATATCATATAGTCGCCATAGGACCGATCGGTCAAAAAAAAATTTTTGGTGTAAAATTCGACTGATTTCTGTTTATTTATGAAAATATCGTAGCCAAATTTGCCGAATAAATTATATCTTTTGGAGGTCTTAACCAATATGTCGGACTTAATTGCAATGAGGTGGTACAGGGTATCCCAAAGTCGTCTGCGCCCGACTTTAACGTTCGCCATCTTTATACCCTGTACCGTATGGTACAAAGGGTATATTGTGTTTGTGCAAGCCGAAAATGTATGTAACGTACAGAAGGAGACGTCGGAGACCCCCCAAAGTTACCTAAAGTATGATCAGTGTGACTCGAGAAGTCGATATACCCATGTCCGTCTGTCCGTCTGTCCGTATGAACGCCTAGATCTCAGAGATGGTAAGAGCTAGAGCAACCAAACTTTCAGATAAGATCCCTTATTAATCCATAGGAGACAAGTTTATTTTATTTTTTTGATATCGGGGTTACATTATATAGCTCCCATAGGGGTGTTTCAGAGGACCTCGAAAAAAACCAAAAGTTTTAGATGGATAATTCGTTTGTTTATGAAGATATCATAACCAAATTTGGCAATCGGAAGTTTTTTAGAGACCCCCAGCACTGTACTAAATTTTATCAAAATCGGTTAACTATATCATATAGCTCCCATAGGATTGATCGGTCGAAAAAATATTTTTTGGACAAAATCCGTTGTGTTTCGTTTGTTTGTGAAGATACCGTAAGCAAATTTGGCATGAGGAAGTTTTTTAGAGTACCCAAGCACTGTCCCAAATTTGATCAAAATCGGTTGACTATATCATATAGCTCCCATAGGACCAATCGGTCAAAAAAACGTGTTTTGTGCGAAATTCGTTGTGATTTGTTTATTTGTGAAGATACCGTAACCAAATTTGGCATTAAGAAGTTTTTTAGAGTTGCCAAGCACTGTTTCAAATTTGATCAAAATCGGTTGACTATATCATATAGCTCCCATAGGACCAATCGGTCAAAAAATCGTTTTTTGTACAAAGTTCGTTGCCTTTCGTTTGTTTGTAGAGATATTGTTAGCAAATTTGGCATTAAGAAGTTTTTTAGAGTATCCAAGCACTGCACTAAGTTTGATCAAAATCGGTTGACTATATCATATAGCTCCCATAGGAACGATCGGTCAAAAAAACGCTGTTTTTACAAAATTCGTTGTGTTTCGTTTGGTTTTGAAGATATCGGAACCAAATTTGGCAGTCGGAAGTCTTTTATAGTTCCCAATCAGTGTACTAAATTTGATCATAATCGGTTGACTATATCATATAGTCCCCATAGGACCGATCGGTAAAAAAAATTTTTTGGGGCAAAATTCGACTGATTTTTTTTTTTTTTTATGAAAACATCGTAACCAAATTTGCCGAATATAATATCTTTTTGAGGTTTTAAGCAATTTGTCGGAATTAATTGCAATGAGGTGGTACAGGGTATCCCAAAGTCGTCTGCGCCCGACTTTAACGTACGCCATCTTTAATTTAAAGGCCCACACGCAGCGTGCAAAAATTCCGCACGAAATGTCAAAACTTCATATATAAAAAAATTCCCTTTTTTGGGATATTCCCTTTTTTGGGATATTTTTTTTATATGAAGTTTTAACATTTCGTGCGGAATTTTTGCATGCTGCGTATGGGCCTTTAAATTAAAAAGTAAATAAATTCCCTTTTTTGGGATTTTATTTTTATATGAAGTTTTGATTGGCGGAATTTTTGCATGCTGCGTACGAGTCTTAAACATCAATATCCGAGAACAATAAAAAACCCAAGCACGTCGGGCTTCTGACATTACCTCAAAAGCCTGCATTAAACAAGGATTTTTTTCGAGTTATCACAGAGCCCTGACGTGCTAGTGGTTTTTGGAGCTCGGATTCAGATTTATCAAAAAACATCATTGAAACGCATGCATCGAAAAAAAGTGTGTGTCCTTTTTGGAGGATTTATCAGAACTCTTGGGTTTTTTGCAACTCTGATTCGGATTCATTTGTTTGGATTACTGATCCACTAAGTTTTTTTTTAAATTTTTGACGTTTTTTGAGGCGTCAAAAAATAAGACAAACCAACATGGTTTAGTTGTTGGAAAGGGTTATTTCCGAAGTAATTTGCTGCGTAGAATCCGAATCCGGGGCCAGAATTGACCTATCACGTCAGGATTTTGAGATATTTGAGGTTATTTACCGCAGTTTTTCGGGTACATAGCCACTATTATCTCAAGATCCTGACGTGATAGGCCAATTCTTTCCCCGGATTCGGATTCTACGCAGCAAAATACTTCGGAAATGACCCATAGCTTTCTAACAACTGACATGACCCCGGTATTTGTAGGCCTGTGTAATCTATTTAGTTTTATGCGGCGACAGCGGTATATACCTAAGTGTATGATGTTAAGGCCCATATGCAGTTCGAAAAATTTCACGTGGAATGACAAAACTCCATAGAAAAATAAAATCCCGAATGGGACTTTTTTTTTTATATGAATTTTTATCATTCCGCGCGTAATTTTTCGAACTGCGTATGGGCCTTTAAGTAAAGATGCAATCGGAATACCGCATACCTAATATTTATTTATTTTACAATTCAAATTGTGAGGCTCAATAAGTCATAAGAAAATAATAATCTTGTAAGGATTTTTGTGAACGTGTTTTAGACTTTATTCAAGGTTCAAAATAAGCAATTAAAACTGCTACTTTGCCAAAAAGGGCTATTTTCTAGAATACTGATTAAAGTTGTATCAATTACAAAATAGCAATAAAAAAAAAAAAACCAAGGTGCAATCATGGGAGCCCCGCTTTCATATATTATTTAAGATTAATTAAAAATTATACATAAAAATAAATATATATTTGTATAATGTATTATATTGTACATAAAAATGTATATACAAAATAAGTAAAAATAATTTGTTTCGACTTAGAATCGAACCTGAAACTCGAGAATACACATTCCGTAAAAGATCTTCATTCGAAAAACTTACCTTACCTAATGAGTGTATATCAGAGCGGTATACTAATTATATGTTTTAGAACAGAATCTAAATTTCGTTCTCATTTATAATATTATGGTAAGTCCACAAAACAGTAAACAAATAAGATCCTCTGATAGGGACGACAAAAGAAAGCAAATAAGCCATGCCAGATTGTCCATATGTCTGTACGCATAAATAATAAAGTAATAACTAAATGATTCCGGCTTCAAATTTTTTTTTTGTTACATCGCATACAAATTGAACTTTACGAATTAAATTATTTATTTATTTTAGTGACATATTGCTTTTGTATAGATTGTTATATTTTTTGGGGAGGGGGAGGGGTAGGTTATTGGACAAAAAGTAGACTAGATAACAATACAACAATAAAATTATTGCATATGAATCGAATACATTTGCGGAACATCTGCACTGAT
Organism: Chymomyza costata; assembly: GCA_018150985.1. NCBI lineage: Eukaryota > Metazoa > Arthropoda > Insecta > Diptera > Drosophilidae > Chymomyza > Chymomyza costata. Next base: position 1,645,000 of record JAECWU010000127.1, on the reverse strand, counting down.
ATGCCCAGTTACAGGTTAACTATATTAGGAAAATTGAAAATCTTTTACTACTAGTCGACAATTTAGGTCTTTTTTGTTTTTTTTGTTTTTTTTTGCCATACGTGGCGCGATAATTTATATCTAATCAAGAGTGGCCTTTTTGGCATCTGTATTCTCTGCTCTAATTGCTAATTCCGCAAGCTGTATTTGCGAAAGTATTGATGGTTCTATTAACACTGGCGGGGATGACGATGGTGATATTGATGGTGATTGTATCGTTGGCTGGGTAGGTGATTGTATTGCTGTCTCTGAAGATTGGTGCCCTTGCGTTTCTGTATTTACGCGTAAGGCGGGCAAAATAAGCGGCCAACGAACAAGTGCACTGGTACTTGACGGCGAAGTTGTTGGCGTCGCAGCAGTTTTAATCGCTGCTGTTGATGTTGACGGCATGTCATCTGTTCTGCATGCATCCTTTTGTTGCTCATTAGCTTCATCTTTAGTGTTGCATTCAGTTTTCAAACGTGTTTGTTCCTTTTCCTTTTCTTTTTCCTGATCGGCTATCTTTTTAAGGTAGCTTTTGTCTTGCGTAGGGCACTCCAAATGTACACAGTGGAAAATCTGTATATTGGACTAATTAACAGTTTCGTCTATCCAATGGTAATCAAACTATATATAAACTATATGTGGCTATATCTAAATTTACCTCATTTGCTGTGTTTCGTGTTCCCACAATCCGAATGAAAACAACAGGACGCGGTGCGAAATGAAAGTTTTGCCAAGATCGCGCCTTGTCATTACGCTTGTCTACAACCACTTGCCAGTCCTTTCGGTTCGTTGAAGTCTCTATGTAGAAACTATAAGTGCGATCGTCACAGTCCCATAACAGTAATCGCATAGAGCCCACGTAATAGGGCTGGCCCAAACGTACAACAATTTCACCACTGCCCAATTGGTGGCAAGTGTATCCAGAGTCCCAGTCATAGCGTAAGTAGTCACCATTAATTAGAGCGTTGCGAGTGCGGCTGACGCCATCGGTGACTATAGCGCTCATCTCTATAGTGGCCACATTTGCTTTTGGTGCTACAAAGCCATCTACCAGATTGGGTACATTGGCGGTATGCATGGCTTCCAGGCTTACGACGTGAAAAACCTAAAAAACATTAACAAAATTATGTTAAAAATTCATTCCTTTTTGACTTTAAGAGCATATTTACGCGATTAACCGTGTTTTGCGTTCCCACAAGTCTTATATATCGCACTGGGCGCGCAGCAAAGTATAAATATTGCCATGAACGGCAATGAAACTCGCTGTAATCCACAACTCGTTCCCAGTGCTGTTGATTCCCAGATACCTCAATAAAGTAAGAGTATGCTCTGCTATCACGATCCCAAAGCAGCATACGTATATGGTTCACCATACACATGGTGCCAAGCTCGACGACAATACCGGCATCGTTGTTATCTGTAATACAATGTCGCGTATAGCCACGCTCCATGTCATATGTTACAACGTCGCCGTCCAAAAGTTCTGAGCGACATTCACCCTGTATGCAACGTGACAAATATTTGGCTGTAGCAACGTTTTCCTCAGGCCGCAGCGCAGCCCGAAATGGAAGCGTTTTAGCTATACTACGCTCGCCAATGGCGTCAAGTATTTTGTCTGGTTCCAATATGCACGATGGACGCACCACCTGAAGCAAATGCTCAAGACTTATAAGTGGTAAACGGACATACGAAACAACCGATTTTATATCGACACTAGGATTGTAGCGACTCCATTTCCAAACAGCCAGAAAAATTTGTACCTCTGGGGCAAAAAAACAATCTCGTCTAAGCACTTCCTCGAGAGATTCCTTAACAAAGTAAGTTCAAATATAAACAAATATTAGTTACTGGCGCATCAAATTCAAAATGAATAACTCACCTTGGAAAGCATTTTAAAGGAATCATGCTGCAGCAGCTCGTTGGCATTGCGGTCCATAAACATAAGACAGACTTGCGTTAATTCTTCTAAATTATACAGTCGTGCTGCATCCAAAATCATGCAAACATTATTTAACGCTAAGTACCGACGCAAATACTTGGATATAGCCATTTCTAAGTCTTGAAATCCATACTGATTAGCCATGCCGAGAACATCAATAACTGCGTCCTCATCAAGGGTAGCTAGCGATAAGGTGCCAGAGTAGATGTAACGTAGCAAAACCTTGAACGGATCAAGAGGAACCTCAAGGGGTATTTGACGCTGTGTTGTTTCTGACATGCCGCCATACAGCAATGCACGAAAATATTCACTACGCGCAGCAAGAATAACGCGATGCGCTGGAAGTTTCTGCTCCTCCACAACGAACTCAACGTCGGCGTACTTCTCATTCATACAAAGGCGTGCCATGTCTGCAGAAAAGCGGTCCCCCAGATCGATTTCGTCGGTAAACTCCAAATCCGTTTTGCCGCCGGTTTGCGACAACATGGACATACTACCACAGCAGCTTGTTTGCATTTTATGATGTCCTTGGCTGCTCATATTGTTATAGTTATAATTAATATGCAAGTTTTACTTTCCTTTAATGACGTCCACGATTTATTGTACTTTTGTGTGTATTCATATTAACTACAAATTTTAGAGCATAGACGGCTGTAAATTATCACAACAACTAATGCAAACAGAATGAAAATTCAACAACTTTTTTATTTTCTTTTGCCGCTCTATTGACATATACTCTTTAAGGTGCTACAAATAATTTTTAACAAATATTTTGTTAAACAAAAATATTTATTCTACGTATGCGCGTATGTTGTGCAAGAAAACTATCGATGCATCGATAGCATGATTTCATCTCTGCTATCGAAAGTAAGATTTGCAATTTTGTGTGTTTATAAATGGCTTCCCAAACAGAGATCAGAGATGGAAAGGATTACTAGTCTTCTTATCGATAGCTTTTAGAGATTATGAACCAGTCGTGCCGGATAAAGAAGACTTCGCGCCTTGGCACGAAGTTTTAACTGTTTAAAAGGATGTAAATTTTGTAAGTTTAAAAATCTAAAAACTGCATGTTTTAGAAATGTATTTGGAATGCATATGCGTACATATATACTAGCTTTACAAATTATAAAAATATATAAACTTACAACAAGACAACATATATAATGGTATAAAATGGACAATCATAAATGTAGGCTGACATAACTTGTATGCCTCTTTTGAACCTAAAAACTTTTTATTTACCAATCTAGCTGACTTAGCTACGTTTGTTAAATGAATAAACATTTTCTTTTGCAACAAGCCAACCTCTAAAGTTGCATACACATGTATGTTTGTATATAGAATAGAATCGAATTGAGCTTGGTAATGAAAAACTTTAAATAGTTTTGCGAATGTGCCTACATATACATATATACATACATACCTTCACATTACCTACTCCCTAGATGCCCAAATTCAAAACACTAGTAGTTTTGGGCCGATAAAGTTAAGCCGACAACAAGTATATAAATAAATAAAACAAATATAAGAGAATAAAACGAAATAGCCGTTATTTACATTTCAAGCCTATCCTACTCAATGACAAACAACTTAAGAATATGTTAAGGCTTCAAAGTTTGAAAATTTTAAATCTTTCTACACATGCATAAAAAGTAGCACGTAGCTAATTTATTATAATTAAATATGATTATGGCGTTGCCAACATTTGCAATATGCGAGTTCTGGCAACTCTTCCACAATAAAAACATCAAAAACAATTTTTCATAAGTACAAACAAAAACAAAAAGCGCACACATGTATGATTGTTTATGTCTATGCTTGTTTTTTTTACTAAAAATAGCTCCACGTATTTTTTTAAATTTATTTTTGACTAACGTTAAATTGAATTTTAGTCGTTTGTCTACTGTGCGTCATAATCATAACTTGTGTGATACATTTTTGTGCCAAAATGCAGTTGGAATGCGAACCCGCTGTAATAGGCACAAAAACCAAGACTTCGCCTTTGACCATTAAGCGCGGAACCCGCATCCTCACCGAAAAACCCTTTACCTATGTGCTTAAGTCTAAGTATGGAAAAGAACGTTGTGATAATTGCTTAGAGGCGTAAGTAGGGAGGGTTTGGTAGTGGGGCGCCATCCACACGCTACACCACATGTACATAGATACCTTCAAATCAAATCTGTCAAAAAAAAAGACGCGTCACCTATTATTCCTTGCAGCGTAAAAGTTCTTAAGTGTTCCAACTGCCGATACGTTTCCTATTGTAATCGCGCGTGCCAAACACAGTCTTGGGCGCTACATAAATATGAATGCCCCCTTTTAAAATGTGTTTACCCACGCATAGTTCCTGATGCAGCACGCATGCTATGTCGCCTCATATTGCGTTTGGAGCATGGCGGTGATCTGGTCCGAGGCTACTACACAGAGAAGGGTTCCCGCAAGTTTCGCGACCTCATGTCACGTGAGTAACACAAAGGAGAAGTTAAGTTTAAGTAATGAATTAAAAACATTACAGATTATGCTGAGATCAAACTTGATGAAAAACGTCTGGAACACTTGGAGTCGCTACATGCCGTGTTGACAGACATGATGGACAAGAGCGGCATTACCGTACCTAATAAAACAGAATTAATGAGCATGTACGGTCGTGTAAGTGCCGATAATAGAATAAGATAGCCAACAGATACTGGCGTTGTGCCAGATTTCATGCACACTATTCGAATTTAAGATTTCTACAATCGATTTCTCTTTTTCGTATCATTCTTCTCACAGCTTATCACTAACGGCTTTAATGTACTAGACGCTGAGATGAATTCCATTGCAACAGCTATTTATCTTGGGGTATCCATTACAGACCACAGCTGCCAGCCCAACGCTGTTGCTACATTTGAGGGAACTGAGCTGCATATTTATGCAATTGAGGACATGCCGTGTCTAGACTGGTCGAAAGTATTTATAAGCTATATTGACTTGATGAACACCCCCGAACAGCGGCGGAAAGAACTGAGGGAGCATTATTATTTCTTGTGTGTGTGCAAAAAGTGCACGGATCCCCAAGAAACGCGAGAAATGAATGCAGCTGCGTGCCCTAATCATAATTGTACTGCATTCGTCAATATTATGAAAACTGAGTGTAAACATTGCGGGGCCAGCTTAACTCCCAAACATCGCAAAGCCTTTAACGATGTTATGGCGTTAACGCAGAGTAGCTTGGAATCCATGAAGGAGGTGGCCTGTGAGTATGCGTTTGCATCAAGTGCAACTTATTCCCTTTTTTATTTAAATATACATGTATTATTTCGTAGATATAGATATGTGCAAAATGTGCCTAAACAAGCAAATCGGTGTGCTTCATCCACTTAACGTTTGGCACATCAAGACGCTAGATGCTGCATTTGATGCCGCTATTGAGGTGGGCAAATGGGCGGATGCTATGAATTACGGTCAAAAACTTGTACCGGGATTTCGTAAATATTACGGCGACTGGAATCCGTTGCTGGGCCTTTTGCATATGAAGCTCGGTAAAATTTATCTATACGAGCAGCATTTTAATAAAGCAGCGCACCATTTAGAGGAAGCACGTCGTATACTTACGGTGACGCATGGATTGGGTCATCGGCTGCTGGTAGAACAGCTGCAACCGCTAATGATGGAAGCTAGGCATGAACTAGCCAAACAGTAAACTGGCAACTTATAATTTTACTTCGTTAAGGGAAAAAACGAGAATAAACGGGAAGAAAAATATATTAACATGAAAATTAAACAATTTGTGTTATAGCTTTTGCGCGTCGATCGGTGTCCTGAAATAGTGCACGAATTAGATGTTTAATTTCATCGGCTTTGTAGTTAGCCGTCAGTGAGCCAGCACCCCTACACCACAGCTCGGTTATCTCTTTTAGCGATGCATTCATCATAGTCTTAAGTTGCTGCAGTTTCATCCATGACATAACTTGTAGAACGTCGTGCTTTTCTTTAAAAAGAGCGGGCGCCTTTTCAAGCACTACATCTATGAGATCGCTTAACTCACAGGCCATGCTGGCAGAAATATCTCTCACAGTAAGAATACGGCGCACAAGCTCGTTGCAAAACGCGTTCAAAAGGTCACAAAATGTGCTGTTGTACTTGTTTTCTGGTAGAACGTTCTGCCAGACGTTCTTTAGCAGCTCAAGCTGTCGCAAACTCTGACGCACCAATTTAAGCGGCATTGTTCCCAAAGTGTGTTGGTTTTCAAGTTCTAACCGGAAAGCAATTATAAAAGGTTTGTTAATGTCAGTCGTTAAACAATAATACAGCACTTGCAACTTACCAAAGCCACTCATAATATCAAGAAGAATGGATTTCTGATAGTCAACTTGCACTTTAAAGTATTTTGTGCCGGTTGCTTGTAGCATGTGGACAAGGGACGGAAAGCTGTCTATACCCTTATTTGCATTTGTGGTTACCCAATGGGCCAGAAACATAAAGTTGTTATGCAAAAGCACAGACTGCTGTGGAATGCTTTCGATTAACTTTTTGTGTATTTTTGGTACTTCATCAATATAGGCATTAAGCATCATGCTTATTACGCTGGAATCGAAGTCTTGTTCTGCAAGCTTTTCGTTTCGTGAACGCCAAACTAAATCCATTAATTTGATGAATTCCTAAAAATATAATAATTATTGTTATTGTGTATGAGTTTTGGAAATTATTGACATACCAAAGTACTTTTAGATACCATGCAACGCGGAAATAAAAACGGATTGGCGGCTACGTCAGCAGAGAGATTGCGGTCCGCCACCAATATCATGTCCTGCAAATCCTGCTGCATGATTTCACGGGCAGTCTCAAGAACGCGACTAAAAAGCCGGTTGCGGTAGAATGTCTCATACTGTTCGGTGAACTCACTTAGCGCTCGGTCAGCTTCCGGGTTAATTAGAAAGGTATCTGCTAAATGTTGCTCGAACTGTGCGACATCATTGCACAACGTTGATGATTGGTAATCATCCATAGTGTCGGGCACGGCTGGCACCAGGCATTCAGCCACAAGCAGTTGAAGCATGCGATCCTTAATGTGCTCGCCTAAGATGCTAAAGACGTGTTGTGTAGTAGATACGTTTATGTTAATATTAGCAAGTGTCTGCAGCAACAATTTTAAATGTGCAAAAACTTCCTTGTAGTTTGGACGCAGTAGGGGCCCATCACTCTCTTTGGTCGAGTAGGAGAGTGTAAGCTGCATGTAACTGCCGTTGTCAACGCTATCATGGTACTCCACAGAGACTGGTCTTAATATAAGTGGTTCAATACAATTCTCTAAAAGAAATTCACAAAGCTTGACGGGATTGTAGCGAGCCTGGAACAGCGCAATAACAATGTCTTGCAACTGCATAACGTCTCTACTTATATAAATCGTTACGCACTTGGAGGTCGGAAATGATTTGCAATTCATTTGAACTAGACGATCGAATCGCTCTTGCAAATTTTGTTGTAATAAATGTACCTGCACATGATATTTTACTTTAATTGTGTCGTAGCACTCAAGCTGCTGAAAAATTCGTTCCACTTCATGACTGGTGTCACCACCCTCTCCGTATATAAGAGAGCGCAATTTGCCGACAAGATCTAATACCACCAGGTATTCCTTGGTAGCCTTAGCTTCCTCTATGCAATGGAAAAGATCGTCTATTTTTAATATGTGCTCGCTGACGCGCAGACCAAGCCTCTTTTCGCGTAACTCACGAACGCAGATGACCAGCCCACTGTTAGCCTCGTCAAGCGCATTAGAGCCTTCTTTACCAACAGAGTTTAGCAGTTCTCTAGTTTCTGATCCTAGCGACTCTGACTCTTCTAGGAATATATCAGGTGAAGTGTGATTTGGCATGAAATCTGTGTAATTGTTATTTATGTGCCTTCGTATGCGTTCTTGGTAGCGTTCGATACGTGTCAGCACTTTTGTGATTGCCGATTTTGTCACTTCCAAGCTGCCACAGACATCCTCGTTACTCTTTAAAATATCTTTTACGACTCCTTCTTGAATTTTAGCCATGGTATCACGTAGAAAACAATTTTCGTTCCAATTTAATTTGTCAGTTTAACAAATGAATTTAAAATTCTCAGTTGTTTGATTTACAGCGTCCATAGATAAATATGTGCACAAGGGTTGCCAAATACATATATCGATTATTTAAGAACGCGCACAATAACATAAATCAATCGATAGAAGAATTTTGTGTACGAAAGCTGGAAAATAAAAATTAAACAATGCCGAAATGTGTGTTTTTTTCGATCCGAGGCCATCTTCGCTAAAAATTACAGTTTTTGCAAACTAAATTTGTACAACATCGATTAACAACCGAGTTGTCATTCATTCACAACGTGTATGGCGTGCTTTATTTCATAGATATGAACCAAATCATTTGAACAGTGAATCAGTCTAACACTCACTGCTAGTGCTTATTCCGCATCACAATGCAGTGGTTTTCATTAAATTCCATAGTATCTATTATTGCATTATTTACAATAAAAAAATGTTATTGCTTGGAACCTATTACTATGGGAGTCGCTGCAGGAGTGGGAGCCCTTGGATATTATTTCAAGGATTACACGTACTGTCGAATGTATGAATGTTGTAATGATGAGAGCATACCGGGCGATACTTATGGTATTTTATTTAAATATTGTAACTAATATCTAATATCTATCTTCGTTAAAACAACATTTCTAGCATTGATGAGTGCTCTGAAAAAGTCACTTTATGGCCAACATATTGTTGTTCAACACGTTATTCCTGCATTGTCGGCGCATATTCAAAAACAATCACGAAAACCACTGGTAATAAGTTTTCACGGCACTCCAGGCACTGGGAAGAACTTTGTATCTGATATGATAGCAAAAGCTCTTTACACTAAAGGAACAGAAAGTAAATTTGTGCATAAATACCTAGGCCGTGCCGATTTTCCACGATCCGATCGGAACAGCGATTACCAGGAGCGTATCACTAGAGAGGTGCGCAAGGGCATTGCTGATTGCGAACGTTCGCTTTTCATATTCGACGAAGTGGACAAAATGCCACCAGGTGTTTTTGATGCATTAACATCCGTGATTGATTATAATTTCATTGGCGAAAAGGCTATATTTATATTTTTATCTAACACTGCTGGCCTTCACATATCTGATCATTTGGGAAAGTTAATGAAAGCGGGCACTCTGCGAGAGGAAACAAAGTTAAAGGACTTTGAGCCATTGTTGCAAAAAGCTGCCTATAATTTAGATGGTGGTTTTCAAAAGACTAGTCTTATTGAATCACATGTAATCGATCATTTTATTCCATTTCTGCCTCTCGAAAAGTCACATGTCGTACAATGCATCATAGCAGAGTTTAAGTCGCATGGTATTGATAACCCATCTTCCGAGAAAATTAACTCGATTTTAGAATCGACAGTTACCTACCAACGTCAGTATGGAATGTTTGTAACTTCTGGGTGCAAGACTCTTGAGAAAAAGGTCGCAATGGCTGTGATGTGGACAAGCTAATTATAAACAAAATGAAAGTCAACATAGGCTTAAGCACGATTGTTTTTTAATAAACCACTGTGGATTATTTCTTTTAATAAGGATTTAGCCATTTAAGGCGTGCATCTTTTTTTAATAAGTCTGTATCCAGTCGTTTGGATTCTTGATCATAATCAGCTCTTGCCGAACACCTCGATTCGACAGGCCCAATGTCTTTGGTAACAATGCATTCACCATTATCTTTAAGTATCGTGTAATTAATATCCTGAGCTGAGGGCTCTCCATACGGGAAGGTTAAAGGTGTTATTTTCAAAAGATGTTTGATTTTCCAAAGACGTGCATTGTTTTCGGGAATATTTTTAACCACAGTAAACTCATTTTGTTTACCATCAAGACCCAAGTCTTTTAGAATTCGTTTCTCCCAAAATGGATTGCCTTTAACTGGTTTGATGCGTTGTACGCGAAACAGCTTAGAGGGCACGACGGGTGGATCCTGTTGGTCGGCGGTTCTTAAAAAGAAAATTTATTAATTGTCAACAGATGGGCTAGATATTTTTTGGTTACCTTGGATAGTAAATTATGCTCTCGTATTTTTTACCATCTTTGTATAAATACTTTTTGTTGTGTTTACCGTAAGAGCGCGTTATATTAAAACTTAAGTTTAATGACTTAAGTAACTTTTCAAAACTCATTTTATTTCAATAGTTTTTTACTTTATTCATAAAACAGAAAATATCTAATAGCAGCTGTATGAGTGCATGTTATGAAAGCCGAACAGTGTATACATATTGCTAGAAGTGTAAAATATGATTAGGGCAACACTGCACAGCTGTTTTGAACACGTTCACAGTAGTGTGTACATAATATATAATAATACGAGCGCTCATGACAGTTGAATTTGAAATAAGCATTATTTCCAAGATTATGCAAGTTTAACAAAAACTTGATTTTGTGTTCCTTTTTCTATTTAATGTAAATCTTTTTTTTGTATTTTAAGACTATTATTGTATTTAGCATTAGTTGAACTGCAAAATACACATATAAAAAGTTACAGCATCTTCAACCACCAAATAGAGCCAATCAGAATTGAGGAGCTTTTGGTGATAAAAACCACCCTAGACACAATCCACAAATCCTGATAAGATTTTTATGCTAAAAGTATGCAACAAATATTTTAATATTAATTATTTAAATATAAACCGATTTTGGAGTGACTTTGTGATTGTATATACAATTTGACAGAGTGTGGCACGAAGGGGTTGCTACGCGCCCTTCAGCTTCTTGGTAAAAAGTAACAACGCCATTTTGTTATCCTCCACTTTGCTGCAATTGGTGGAAATTTCAATAGCATACCATTGGTCGAAAAGTTTGCAAAGGCTTTCTATAAAGGATGCTGAGTCCTTTAATAAGTATCAGTTGGACTTCAAAACTTATCGCGTGCAGCCAAGATCTTGGTATGTTTTTTTTTAAGCTTTATAAAGCCTGCAATTTTATGTAACAAACTAGTCGTATATAAAACAAAACAATTCTTAAAAAATGCACTGTGTTAAATTGAAACTTTTTTTTTTGTTTAAGTGGCTGTGGCTAAGATTAATGCAGATTATGCATAGTTATTATGGGTCTGTTCATAACAACATTGGAAAAATGTATATTTTGTTTTCGCTGTTGTCTTTTAACTTTAAATAAATAAAACCAGGCTGTAACAGCGCTCGGAGACTACGGCCCTCGGGACTGAATAACACAGTCACACACGTGATGTGGCAAATCCCTTGGGTAAGGGTCCTTTCGATTGTCTAGTTATTTGTGTAGGTGTAAAAATATGTTTGCAATAAATGGCACAATAAATACAAATAAGTGCTAATAAGAACCGCAAACAGTGCAAAACAAAAGGGTTGTGTTGCGCTCAAAAAGGCCTTCGGGGCAGTCATCACCCCCTTGATGATGACGGTCCATAAATAACTAAAGTTGCAGTTGTCGCTGCAGGGTGATGGCGTGCACTTGAGAGAAACCGCTGTAACCACACTGACTGATTTTTTTTGGTTTTTTTTTTTTTTTGGCACAGAGCACAGTACGCGGAGCACAAGATGGTCTACGACATAACCCATTTAGCGCCAGCGCCGCCGCAAAGCATCTCGCTGAGCCGCTACTATTTGCAGCCAAATGCGGACGCTGGACTGCATGATGATCTAGCCGGTGCCAATAATGTGGTACTGGTCAATAGTGGACACGCTGTCGAGGATTATGCAGCTAGCATGACTTTGGACATTGACAAGCGTTTCCAAGCACGTATGGCTTGCGAGACAGCGGCTGAGCCCACACCGCCGCCGCCTCCCACACCAGCACCCAGACGTCGCACTACACCTATAGCGCATTTGGATCCTTCCGAGCTGGTGGGTTTGTCACGTGAGGAGCGCCGCCGCCGCAGGCGTGCAACTCTCAAGTATCGCACAGCTCATGCCACGCGAGAACGCATTCGTGTCGAAGCATTCAATGTTTCCTTTGCTGAATTGCGCAAATTACTGCCCACATTACCGCCGGACAAGAAGCTCTCCAAAATTGAAATTCTTAAGCTAGCTATCTGCTACATAGCCTATTTGAATCACGTGCTAGAGACGCCCTAGTTTATTTATTCTTAATATTGCTTAGTACATGCATAGATATATAACTATATACAACTTTTTTTTGTCGCTAGGTTTTAAGTTGTGATACTTGCTTGAACTCAAGCCTATAATAAAGAATTAAATTTTGTCTAAAAGAAGTTTACGTAGTGTCTGGTTTTAACGTACATTTAGTGGCTCAGCTGCCAATATATGCTTTTCCATTCACCCCGACACTTTGTTCCAACTTAGCATCTGTGGCCTTTTGGGCACAAACACAACGCCCCCCCAACCTCCACCCATTACCAGCTGCTTGAGCTGAGCAGCATCATCCCCAGTAATGCCAACAAAGCTGCACACGTTCGGGCGGGTCCTTTTTGGTTAGTTGCTTTTGTGTGGAGCACCACGCCCCACGCATTGTTGTACAGCGTTGTGTATGGTGTACACATAGAAATCTTTTCCTTATTTGTCATACGAAAATGTAAGCAAATATACATAAGTATATATTTTTTTTGTCTGAAATTTTTATTTCTAAATTTCCGGTTAACTACAAACAAAATCCAATTTTTATATCAATATGGCTTTCAACTTTAGCGCTATGCAGGTAAGTTTGAATCTATTAGAATCTCTTTTACATAATGTAATACTTTTTAACTTTTATGGACTCTTACGGGGATTTTGTAAGGCAGCCAAAATTTTAGAATTTTTCGCTCGATGTCGGTTCGGTTGCCGTCGGGACATATTCAGTGTCGTCGAGAGAAGAGAAAAAATTCAAGCTTTTGAATTATTTTTTTGAATCGACAGGCCATTTAGGTAGAAGCCCTACAGTTAGTTCAGAAAGTCCTTCCTTAGGTTATAAATTGTTGCATAGAATAGTTTGGACTACTTGATATGGATTTCGGTGACTGCAGCCCTTGCATGTATTTTGGTAGGTCTTCTAATTTCATAATTTTTGGCATTAAAACAAGCCAGCCCCGGTCCTCGTAGTGGATCTAAAGTTGTTCCAATTAAAAATGAACAAGCGAAAACAATTGGGCTGCTTCTGATAAAGCCACAACGGACTCATCTTAAAATTTGCTCATCGAAGCGTTGGTAAGGGGTGTACATGGAAGTACTGCTATATGCCCCCAGGGCTCCTGCCTCTGCGCCCTGTGAGCAGATGCCTACCAAATAGCGACCAAAGATCTGGTTGGTACTAATAGCCTACTTATGTGTTAGATAAAAAACTTAACTCTTAGGGCCATATAGGATACACAATCGAGAGAAGTGTAAATTTAGAAGTGTAGTGAGAGAAGTGCCTACTGCCATAATAAAACTGATTAATAAGCTAAGGTAGGCTTAGTGACTCCTTAATTTGATTTCAATTCTTTAGTTTGAACACCTTAACAAAAAATATCAGCTTTTATGCCAAAACTCTTCCCAATTGCAGATTTCCATCATCTCAAGAACTAGTTAGCTACGCGTTTCATAGTTTTTCATAGCAATAAAAAAACGAAGTTTTTTAAGTACTCGAGATGTACGGCAGCAGGTTATATATACGATTAGTGTGACCATATCATTTTAGCGGCTTAAAGAAAAAATAAAATAAATAGATTTAGTTAACTTATATTCGTATGTATGTACCATATATAAAGAAACTAAAAGAATAATTACCATAGTTGAAAAATTTTAGGGTCATGGATTGAACCTTGAAAATGAAGTGTTTTTTAGGTGAACTTTGGGTCAAGAAAGACGAAAATTACACTCATTTTTCTTTTCTCAAGAACTGTTTTCGTGATTTTTTTCGAAAATCGTGTTTTTGGGTACGTTTTTTATTTATTCCTCTATATCTTGTAAACAAACTTTTGTATCGACATGAGAGACGAATAGATCGAAAGTTAAAAAGTTTTTAAAGGCTGCGAATCTACTGATATTAAGTTCACGTCTTGTGTACCTCAAGGTAGCCATCTAGGCCCACTTCTTTTTAACTTATTTTTAAATGACCTCACTCAAGTTATCTCATCTTCTCGCATTCTTATGTATGCGGATGATGTTAAACTCTATATGTCCTGCTCCGATACTAATAAGCACTTATTTCTTCAGCATGATTTTGAAAAAATGCAATCTTGGTGCAATATCAACCAACTCTTTCTCAATAAGACAAAATGTTACGTTATGACATTTTATCGCTCTGCTCCTCATTTGGCTACTTACTCTTTAGAATCTTCTACCTTAGAACGCACCGCGAGTGTGTCCGACCTTGGTGTTTTGTTTGTTCACAATCTTTAATTTAATAATCATATTTGCAACATCGTGAATAAAGCTAGAGGTGTTCTTGCTTTTATTAAGCGCTGGTCTAAAGTGTTTAACGACCCTTATACAACCAAACTTCTTTATATTTCTCTCGTTCGTCCAATCTTGGAATATTGTTCCTGCGTTTGGAGCCCGCACTATCATCTTTATCAGGACATGATTGAGTCTGTACAAAAGCAATTTCTCCTTTTTGCACTTCGTGCATTAATTTGGGTCCCAGATATCCGGTTGCCCCCATATTCCGATAGACTTCGCCTTATAAAGTTGCCTTCCTTAATTCATCGCAGAACATGTCACGGCGTGTTATTCTTGCATAAGCTGTTACTCGGTCTTATCGATTGCAATGTACTTCTTAGCATTTTCAGACCTTTAGCCTTACCATTTTGTAGATCTAATTATGCTTTGCACGATCCTTTCCGTGTCTTATGCTCTAACTATAATAACTTTTACAACTTCCTCTCTTTCGAACGGTCTATTCAATCTATCACTTCTTCTATCTTAAGTCATCTTGACTTGCCTCTTCGAGCATCCTTGACCAATCCTATATTATGAGTCACCCACTTGGTCAACGGTGATCTATTGGCTCTTTTTGTTTAATTTTTATCTTGTTTCCTTGTTTCATCTTTAATATTGTAAATCCAAGTGTCTGGCCAGTTCTTAATGTGAGTTGGTGCATATCGATAAAAAGTTCACCCACCGGGCTAGAGACGCGGATTAGTTTTTAAATATTCACCCTATCTTCTTTTTAAAAAAAATTATGCTTTTTTTTTTAATATTAGGTCAACTGTATTTAGTTGTACTCCTCCAATAAATAAATAAATAAACAACTGTTCTCTTATTAAATATACGGGCATTAAATTATTAATACCTAAATATTAAATATTTTTTCGACCAAAAATGTTATTAAGTGAAAATTTGAACATTCTCATTTTATTGTACATGGTTCCATAGCATCTACAGTTCTTACCAGATTTTGTTCGTAAAAGTACACCCTTTCAGCTCAGAGTTTAAAAAATTTTTTAAAACTTTTTCTTGTTAAAAAGTGTTGTAATTTAGAGTTATTTATTAACTTATTATTTAACAATTCATTTGTTGCGCGTCCGTACACTTCGATGCAGAAAGTAAAAAGCAATAATCGATAATAACAGGGTAGCTTAAGTCTATGAGTAATCGATAAATGATATGGTATGATCGGTACACGATAATTTGATAACATTTCAACAAAAAGCCATGCTGAAAATTTGTAATTTTGAAAAATATTCGAAAATATCGAAGTTAGTTGCTTGTAACTTCAATAATTTTTACTTTATCTGCTAACAAATTAATACCATTCGATCTATTCGTCTCTCATATCGATTCATAATGTCGATCACGAGATATTGACATAACATAACAGAAAAAATTACCTTAAAACATGTTTCAAAAAAAAAAAACGCGGAAACTTAAGAAAAAATAAAAATAAAACTAATGCCATTTTCGTGTTTCTCGATCCAAAATTATCCTAGAAAAAACTTTTATACGATGGTTAATTTTTCGTGTAAGCTCTTGTTATGGTTGTGGTGGATTACTGAACTGAAGTTCTTTAAAACACAAATTTTAGATGAGTTGGTTCTGCGACTTCTTTATCCAATTGTTTAATCGCATTTTTTGTTTGTTGATAATATGTAACATCACCAGCAATCTAATTCACATAATCAGGAGGAGTGACAGACCCCATTGAAGTTATAAGAATGTCCGTTCGTCTGTCCAACCATATAAACAAAGGCATCTCACAGACTAAAAGAGTTGGATGCCAAAATTTTACCAGAAGATGTTCAACCGTAAGAGAATTAATTAGTATGCCGCAAGAATCTTAAAAGTTAGATCACGTACGTTAAACCAAGGAATGTAGAACTATATAGAACTCTATATTCTTTGGTTAAACTTTGGAGATACTCCGGAGTTACTCAGCATCGCCGTGCAATCAAAGTCGGTAATTCGGGATCATCCATAAACTACGTGACGCTGATTTTCTTCAAAATAGACACCCTCCCTTCCCATTGTGACACAGTGGCGGAATATTTTTGAAGATTTCACGTAGCTTATGGATCATCTCTCGGGATATCGTTATAAGCCCTGATTTGGACAATCACTTCGGGCGGTCTCCGACGCCTTCGTCGGCAAACTTAATATACCCCTTGAACTTTAGATTGCAGGGTAGTGGCGGATCCACGGAGGGGTTTACGGGTCCCCCCATACGTTGGAAAAATAGGTTGACAGTTTTTTGCGAGCACTAAAACATATACATACATATAAAAGCTAGATTCGTTGGAGAGCGATATAATCTGTGAAAATGGCATCTGCATATCTCGAGGCCCTCAGAGTTGGTGTTTTTTTCTGGCATCACCTCCTTGTTCGAGCCTGAACTCTCTCCAGCCAGCAGTTTTTAAGGTTTGCGAAGAGGTAACAGTCGCTGTGGGTCAAATCTGAAGAATAAGTTGGTTGCGGAGATAACTCGTAGTATAAGATTATCCAGACCAAAATTGGAAAAAATTTAAAAAAAAAAAACAATTTTTTTAACTTAACTAAAAAAAAAACGGTTGATTGATATCGGACCATATTTCATTCCAAGGTAGATATGAGCTCCTCATACATTGAAAAAATAGCCTTTACCCAAAATATTGAATGGTTGTGGAGTTATATCCCCAAATAGTTTCAGCTTTCCAAGCAAATTACAGAAAAACGACATCACCAATCCATCTGGTTTTTAAAAGTTATAATTTTTTTGGCATGCTCTTTTAATATTCGAAAAAAAATTTCATAAATCCATATGTAAATTTTTACGTTTTTTCGTGAAAATTTATCATTTTTACATTTTTTGATTTGCATCTTTGTAAGTATACTATAAAATTTTCCAATTGTAAATTTTTTTTATGTTTTAGTACAACCTTTGAAAAAATGGTTATTAAAGCATAACTTTAGGCAGCTAAGAAATTCAAAAAATAGTTAAATTTCCTAGGGGTCAATTTTTAAAATTCAAGTTTTAGATACAAAATTGAATTTCCGCAAATCGAAATAAATTACATTTTGTTGCAAAACATGTGAAGAAATTTATAAAAATTTTTTCGATCAAATATCAAGTGGTACTCGGGGAGGTACCCTTAAAGCAAAGTAGCCAAATGATAAAAAACCAACAAAATCTTTATAACCACTCGAATATATTTAAAACCGAAAAGTTTTTAAGCTCAATTTGAATTTTTCTCTAAAGTAATATTTATAAATAATAAAGTGAATGAAGATTTCGTAGCCTACATGTATCATAGTAAAAGCAGCTTTTTTTTCTGTAAATTATCGCGAAAGCTCATAAAATACAAAATGTCAACTTTGATTGCCACTAACTTGAAAACCACTAATTATAATTTAATCATTTTTTTTTCACAGCATAGCTTAATATGTGTAAAATCATATTAAATTGACAGTTCGTCCAAAGTTTGACTTTCTTCTGGGGGACTTTTGGCCAAAATCTGGCCACGCGGGCCCACAGTGCACTGTGAGCAAACGCGGCAACCGCTTTGAAAACAGATTTTTCATGGGCAGAAATCTATGCAAAATGAAATCTATAAGTCCCAAATCCTTCAACTTAACATTTCGGTACGTTAAAACGATTTAGTGGACTTTTTTGATGTTCTCCGCTGTAATCAGCAATTTTGGGCGCTCCAATGTAACTTGAGAACTAAATACGAGATTGTTATAAAATTTTCACGGGTTTTTTTTTAAAATGTTGGTATGTACTTTCCAAGGCAGGCATGCCGAAAGAATGCGCGCCATCTTCAACGACTTCTGCCGTGGCTGCGGGTCCGAAGAGGAGGAGGAAACCGTTTTACACCTTATGTGTCAGTGCCCCTGCCTATCAAGAAGAAGATTAAGGACCCTAGGGTCCTCTTTTCTGAACGGCCTTACTGACCTCTCCAATCTCTGTCCCAGGGATATTGCCAGGTTCATTGAACTTTCAGGCTGGTTCAGCAATAATATGGTTGAATAGTCGTGCCTGTTCTTCTTCAGAGCTGACCGGGTGCTGACCATGAATGCCGGTATACGCAGTTATAAAGACATCCCTGATCAGCTCTAGAACAGCGTTACCTGTGGCATCACAAAACGCCTTATTGTGCCTAAGGCGTCTGGGCAGCCACTTTAACCTAACCTAACCTGGTACTTTCAAAAAATACTGCTGTACCATGCGCCATCTGTATGTCATCCTCCGTACTTTAAACTGATAGGCGTGGCTTTGCTTTTGTCCAATTTCCATTGCTTGATAATATTATGGTTAAGCCCTAAAAAATATTGGATCGTATCTGCCATTTTGGAATTTCATTTCATTCTCTTGAGACAGTTGGTTACAATTTGTACGGTATATACATGCCATCAGAGCCGTAGAGAGAAAATCCGGGCCCGGGGGAAAAATGTACCGGCCCCTCTATTACACCTTTAGCTTGAATCAAGTCCGTACTACAGTAATTACACCGGGCCCTTGAGAAAACTCCGAGCCCGGCGGGGAACCCCCCTTCCCCACCCCTCTCGTCAGGCCTGCATGCCATACCATATAAACATAAGCTCGTGCCAGATAAAGGATACACAAAAAATTCAAATTTTTGCTTTTTGCCACCTACAGCAATGTTTCTTTCCCAAATCTCATTCCAAAGTTCCGGTTATATAACTTGTCTATAAATAGTACATACCTATACTATACATACAAATACACATATAGTTGTTGTTAATATAAAAGAATGGCAACTAAGTTTATTTACTTGGTAACGGGTACCAAGTCAGCCCAACATTGCCACGCAACATGTTTATTGTTGTTATTCCATAGATTATGCTATATGGCATTGGATATAAAGGAATTTTCTTCATTCACCAGGGAACTCTATATTCCAAAACAACATAAATCCAGGCCAACGAGAAGAACGCTGCAACCAACTATTTATACTTCATTTCGCAATCATTTACTCTTCTGACTGTGAGTATTTCCATTTACCATATCCATCTCCATTTCCATTTCAATTTCGGATTGCAATTCAATTGCTGAAATGCACAAATCGACAGCTGCGTAAGCCCCTTGAAAATTGATAGGAAACCAAAGTAGAAAAAAAAAAAATAGCTCGCACTGGGGTTATACGGCAACACCTAAAGCGGTGATATAATGCTCTGACCCTTGGTCGATTTACCATCCATTTCCAGTTAAAGAAACTCAGAAAAGTTGCAGTTACCGTGAAATTAGCTTAAGTGCCAGCTGAAGTTATTTTCCACCAGTTGAAAGTGGCACAAGTGCAATGCCTTCTGCTCCTCGTCGTGCGTCCTTCATCCTTCGTCTCTACTATGTATGAGCTATGCACGTGCAGCCAAAGGCCTAGCTTTTTGACTGTCTAATCTCCTGGTGCCTGCCTGGTTCTAGCCGTATACAAACACCATGTGATAAATTGTACCCAAGAGGGTTGACATAAAAATCATCGCTTGCTGTTGTTTTTTTGTGAGTAGTAGGGGGAGGGGGGGCAGGGCTGTGGGCAGGGATGGGCAGCACTGTATGGTGACAACGTTGGCTCGTTACCGTTTGTTGGTTGCTGGAACAACCCAAAGAACAGATCGTTGTGCATCTGTCTGTTGTCTCTTTGTTTGCAGGACTTTCGTTTAAGATATAGTACACACAGGCAGTGGCGTAGCTGGCGGGGGTTATTTTTTTGAGGGGACATCAAACGCCCCCTTTACAGTCTTTGTGTGAGAAAAAAAAGTGAACCAGTTGAATGTGGAATATCTCGAAGTTTGCTCACATATTCCAGAAGAAGAGAAGGCTTGTGATTTTGAGCAATATTTAAGCAAAGATATTTTAGAGAGCCATGAACGGACAGATCTGTCATTCTGGTATAAGTAACTGATGGTCTGTCCTAAAATGTCAAATTTTATTCTAGCTATAACTAGGTAAATTTATATTACCGCTTTTTCTTCCACTCTAAATATCAAGTCATAGCCTCATTTGGTTCGGTGTCAAAGAATTCCCTTCAAAAATAACATGTCAATGTAAACAATGTAAATAAACAACGCATACAAAAAAAATTCTTTCGTTTACACACATACACATGTGCTGCGTGCTTTAGCTGACCAGCCGCGGCCACTTTACTCTCCTCTCTATACCATGACCACGGCTCGCTCTCTCAACAAGAGCCGAAGTCATCACCAAAGAGAATAATCAAAACAAACGCACCGAAACTAACATTTTTTCGTCTAACAAAATTTCAAAGTTACTCCCATTGAAATTCACAATGCCTAAAAGTTCACAATGCTGCCTAAAAAGTTTTACTTCAAAAATTCGTTTTCTTTTCTCTAGTTAGGTTAGGTAGGCAGCTCGGCACAAGGCCGAGATCACCCGGAGACCTTGCGGACCATTGTGATGCCTATTTAACAGACAGAAGGAGTAAAAGAGAAGCGAATGGTAGGGGAGAGGAGAGTATAAATGCTGCGTGTGGGGAGGTAATATAGCTAGTGGGTGCCCAAGTCCGCCTAATCATGCTGCTTGCATGACTGCCTTTGTTTTTAAAGAGGGGCTTTCCCAGGTACTGGGTGCGTTTCTTTAGAAATGCAGTGCAGTCGCACAACAGTTGTTGGATGCTTTTTATCTATTACTCCTACCCGCAGCTGCGACAGAAATATTGATGGGGAAGATGCATCCTCTCAGCCAAAAGGGCCTAAGGCACACTGCCCGTTACAACTCTTGTTATCATTCTAGTCCTGCTCTTGTGGAATCGCAGGAGTTCGAAAGTTCGCTTTGGGTTGTATCTTGGCCAGAGTGCCCGAGAGTGCCCATTGTCGTTCTGCATCGGATCTAACTATCTTTGTGATCTCTGATACTACATCTTGCATAGGTCTTACTATAGCAGATGTATACAGATTGCGCTGATTCTTTCCTAGCTTGGTTTTGGGTGCAGTTCAGCGTCATTACAGTGCTACGAATAAGTTAGATAGAGCCTTAATAGCAGCTTGGCTGTCCACAAAAATAGATATGTTCTTTGGACTGATGTCCAGTTGATGTCCGTTGTTACGTCTAAGTAAAATTATATCCCATTCGTGTGCTTTCACTTTCAAGGAATACTGCATGAATTATTACCCAAGTCATAGCCATATACGTATAAGGCAATTAGTTGGGTATCTCCATCAGAAATGTACTAACAAAGCAATTCCAATACGGCCTGACGTAAAACCTCCCACCAGGCGTCTTTGCTTCGTGCACGCCTTCTACACTCCGTGACACCAAGAGTAGCCAGTACGCTCAGTACATGGTTCTACCAACGGGGGCACGGTCTACCCCTTCGCCGGAGCATGACCGAGCCAGTGCTGCTACTGGAAGTTAATGCCCTTGAGTATGTCAAAGTCGCCGTTGAGCTCATACAGATCGTTATTCCATCGAATGTGAAGTACTTTGTTCTCAGACACTGCAAGTATATTTGCATCAGACCCATGCTTCAGTGCCCTAAAGCAGAACGGATCTTGTAAAGTATCGTTGATGAGATGCCTTGCCATCATTTGTAGTTCACCCATCTTCATATGCGCACCCGTAACCAAAAAGCTATCTACGTCACTGCGTACGGACGTAGCACATATTCCATTGTTGCTAATTGAGTTTAAAATCAATTTGCAGTTTATGCTTGACAAGAAGCACTCGCACTGTTCAATAGAGATACATAGTAACCATGTGGAGAGTTAGTAGTTGTGCTGGAGAGATCTGTAACGTAATCGTTATCGATGTTAAATAACCGTGTAAATTTAATTATAATGCCAACAGCGACGACACTCTTAGATTTCCCCCACCATGATGGTGGGGTAGCAAGTGGGTGGTAGTGTTACCCATGTAAATGCCATGGTGTCTGGACACGTGACTTGCCGTGTGTCAATGGGCGTCTGCGGTTGTTACTTCATCTATGGCATCTCTTTGGCCCAACAACGCACCATTCGCATCAATCTCTCAGCAATCAAGTGTTGACAGGTTGCAGGGTGCTGCGTATCGAATTACCGAGTAATTTGAATTTGTTAATTGAAATGGTCATGGTTGGTTGCGGGTGTTTAGCGTGGGAATACTACGTGCCTGTTATCAATGTTGTGTCCACGGTAGCACACCTTGGACTGTGGTAACAGCTGTGACTACTTTACATTTTTTTGGCTATTGTGATAAATGAGTTGACTTAAGGCCAGCCGCTTGACTAGAAGAAGCCTAGAATGCTGGGCTCCGGATAAAAAGGGGTTCAAACATGGTATTAAGTGGCATTACGTTAAATGTTTCCTTACACATGTTCAAACAGAGATAACTGCGTGTAATTGTTACTGCTAAGGGATGAGCCGCAGATTCAGGGGGATGGTTTGTTTTTTATGTGTCTTTTTTTTATTTTATCAATACGTTTGTTTTACGGCGATAAATCAGAGAATTAGTTGGTTGACACAAACATAGCGCATTAGGATCAATTTAAACAGGTGGCTTTTAAATACGTTGCTGAGGATGCACTTGCTCTTTGCAGTTCGATCAAGGACGTGCCTGTAGGAATAACAATTGGGAATATCCACGCTTTGTGCCACCAAGACCACGCGGCCTACGCCTTAATGTGAAGCCGGTTTGCGACAAGAACGGACATCTGCTGCCCACGGCGCGACGGTAGGTATCTTTATAATTATAAAGCATAATATTGATTTCTAACCAATACAGCGACGGCAATTCATTTGGACAATTTCGCGGCACTTACGAGTTGCCCTTACGGATTACACGCAGCTTTGTGAGCCACTATGATGCCTGCCTGACGGGACGCTACAAATTTCGCGACTTTCCACGTGATGTGTGCCCCTGTTATCATAAAAGGTATCCCTGCGATAAAAGGACTACGCTGGGCAAGCGTGGAGACCCGTATTGGGACAAGCCGAAGTGTGAGCCCAAGTGTAAGCACATCCAAGCGGTCTTGAACTTGCATAAAAACAGCCTACTTAATCGTCGTTGCCCCAAATGCCGACTTGCCAAGGTAACTTACCAACTACTTAGCTAACATTGCACAAATCCCTCACTAGTCACATTCACTCATTCACATGCACGCGCGCACATTTAGGAGGAATCTGAGAAATATCTGGTGAAGAATCCAATATCCACGAGCAATTGCAAGAATCGAAAGATCAGAGCGCGCAAGGTAACAGCCTTTGCCCGTACCAGAGCCAAAAACCAGACGTCCGAGAATCAAAAATCGAAAACCAAAACAAAAGAAAATAAAAAATAAGCATAGCGTTTAATGCTGCCATATGGAACTTATTGGATCGGGACTCACATGCTTTCCAAATTCTAAATTCATGCTCATAGTACATTCCTGCATTGAAGTTTATTGCAAGTTTTTATTTTATTTTTTTTTAATAAATAATCGTATCGTGTAATCATGCCGCAACTGGCGGTTAGTGATTCCAAAAACGTTGACTTAAGCTATACACCCGGTGACCTTACGGAGCCAAGTTTCCGCCTGCCATCGCATCAGCAGCTGCTTAACGAGAAGCACGACAGCAAATACGGTCTAGAACAAGAATTGCCCTTGAAACATCTTTATCTGGACAACGAAGATTACAAGTCAACGTCGCAACCCGCCAGAGCAGTCATCTCGGCCGCAGAACGACGTTTTCCGGATTTAGCTGCGGCACAGGCCTCCTATGCGGGCTGTCTTAATAGCAACAACAACAACAGCGCCAGCGACCTTGATCACTTTTCCAATGTTAAAAGTATCCCGCTGCCGACTCCAAAGAGTTTGTTACCTACTTCCTTAACTGCAGCAGACAAGCAGCTTTGTGCTGATCCAGATCTGCTTAGAAACATGCCGCTACACTCGATAACTGAGAAGCCCAATGAACGCTGCCCATCGCCTGTAGTGCCTGCTTATGCGAATTTTGAAATGGCCAAACGCATGCATCAGAACAATCTGGATCATCAACCTTTGCCAGACTGCATCGCAGACCTGGCGTTTCGCAGGGCACAAATTAGTGGCGGCCATGCTGGGCTTGCGCTTGATATTGATCCAATTGCCACAGGTGTGGGCATTAAGACGCATAACGTCGGACCTACACACTGTACAAAAATGAAAGTCTTTCGACCAAAAACAGGAGCTGGTTGCTTGCTGCCAAAGAGCTATGCGGGCTATCGAGACATTGGCTCGGCGCCCATAAAGAAAATGGGACCCATGGACCTAGCAATATGCTGGGACTACAAACCAGCCGATCCAGCCGATGAGCCTCGTCGAGCCAACCACATAGATGGTTCCAACGATTCAGCGGGCCCCGCCGTATTCACTTGCGTGAAGACACCGCGCGCGGACAGCAGTACAGAGCCAGGACGAGCCGCTGGTGTTTTTAATAGCACACTCGGTGAGGCAGACTTCTTTGACAAAGACATACTGCGACGTAAAATGGACTTTGGTGGTCAACATATTGAGCGTGAGCAAGACTGTGCCTGTGACTTTAAGCCCTTGGCGCCGCGTGCACGCAGCGTATCACGCGACTCCAGCGCCGCAAACTGTCGACGAGGCATTAATGATGCCCACAATACTGACTTTAGTTTTGGCGAGTTAGGCAACATGCCCGATCGCATCGCTAAGCAATACCAATCGACGCCTATGCTGGCCGACAAGACCTACCAGGCGCTGCGCGAAAAATATTTAGGTCCAGAGACAGGCACGGGCGGCTGCGGTGGCACTTCACATATTGAGCATGGCTGCCGTCGACAAGCGGGCTCACCGGGATGCAAGCAAGACTTACGCTCACTGTTTCGTAGACCAGGTCGTCGCTTATGCCACAAGGTGTCGCCAGCACCCAAATGCTGTGCGCAGTCATTTGGGCACTGCACAACCAACAAAGCAGCTTTTCGTGCCGGCGTACCCAGACACAATGCCGTTGGGGATTTCATGGGCGTAGAGGATGCATTTGACACAGTTGGCAGCCGTGTCTTGGTTGTGCCTCGTCCGCGGAACCCATACACAAAGAAGAACTACGACATTGACACTTTGGTGCCACCATTCCGTAGCCAAGGCGGTGGTGCTGGCCAAGGCGGCTATCCAGAGCACTGGCGTCTTGCGAGTGTTTACCAACATGCCTACAAGCCATTGGATCAACGTCGCCGACCACTGCTTCAAACAGTTTACAAATAAAGCAATGCAATGATTTGTGCGAATAATCTCGAAAAGATGCAAATTCAATTTATAGATATGATGAAACATAATACATAATAATAAAAAATTAGCTTGTGTTGATACTTAAGATTATTAAAATGGTGCAAAAAAAAAAAAATTAAATCTAGAGTTGGTTTTGAAATCTTTGGGTGCAAGAAAAATGTTGTAAATTTGAGTGGAACAGATGCTTTACTTCGTAGTCGAGTACTCCTCACTCTTGTGAAACACATGGCATAGTACACGTGTGGACTGCCTAATGCTATTGCGTAGCGTGTGCTTTTTCTCCGTTGTTAGTTGCTCTATACGCAAGTACTCCGTCTCAGGCAAGTAGGAGCGCAGTTTTACCGTGCGTTCGCTCTGGTCGATTATGGAAACGTTTGACGCCTCAGCATAGTCCTCTGTTTGCTGTGCCCCCTTGTTGGCACGCCGCCGCAAGCTATACCTTATGGAGCTCATAATGTTAGCCGGCACTGACATGGTGGGTTTTTCTGGCGAATTATTATTATTTGTGTGAACTTTTTGCGACTTTTGGGATTGCTGTTTGGCGTTATGCGTGAGCTTACGTAAAGAGTTGCGTATTATATGCCTTACGCCTTTCGTCTGTTTCGATTCGCTGGGCTTTGTAGTTTTGTCTGTTACGCTAGGTGGAGTTGTCTCCTTGTTAATTGTCGCTGGACCTGGACGATAGCAGCGCACAAATTGCGATGAAACACGCTCCAATTGATTTTCATCTTCCGAGTCCGAAGCATAACACACGTCCCCATCAGCTTTGTTAGTTATGATTGCGCTTGGAACATGCTTCGTCACTTCAACGCGCAAGTCGAAATTTTGCGAAATAGGTTTGGATTCAGCTTTATCCGTGCGAGCAGCGGTCACAACTACTTTATCAACTTTTCTGAGCTTAGCCTCGTTAATGCTGTTTTCCAATTCAAGCTGATAGCAATCTAATTCTTTGCCAATATCCATTGTGGTTTCCTCGCTGATGGCTCCCAGCATTCGTTTTGGAGTTGCTGCTACAGGTGAGAAACTTAGCATCTCTGCGGCCAATTTGCTAGACGAAAGCTGATTTAATGACAGTTTCTTGAAATTAATACGACAATCTATTGTTGGCGTGAATGGTAGACCAATTTCAAGACTGGTCGGAAGCTGTTCTTTGATCAAGACGGGATTTTCTATGCCCGCCGTATTGTTAATATCAAGCGTTGGCGACTCAATGCTGCGTTGTATCTCGTACGGATTCAGGGAAGCAGGCGCATCATTACCGCGTAGGTTAAGCGCTTCGTTAATAAAACCTTTGGTTCGTATGGGTGAAGTGGCAACAGTGCGCCTGACCTTAGGTTAAAGACAAATACATATATTCAATTTGGCTGAATTTAATAAGTATTTAAGAAATTTTATGCAGCCTACCTCATATGGGTTAAATTGTTTTTCGGGCAGCTCCAAATTAAGACCAGGGTTCTCAAAACATGCATTTTCAAATTTCTTTTTCTTATGAGTATGGCGAGTAACTTCGAATGGATTGAGCTGAACTGCCTCAGCTGTTGGTAAAAATGGATTAGCGTTCTCCTTGGCAATGCTCCGACGTCCGGTTGATTTCTTAGGCGTCGAGCTAAACGCAGCGTTGGTAAAGCATGATGCATTGGCAGCTGCTGTTTGTAACTTGGTCTCGCCTTTGAGACATAAGGGTGGTTGCATTCCATTGCCTTCTATGGCATATGTTTCTCGTTTGCGCTTGCGTGCTTGTCTTTCAGGAAATGCTGCTGTCGCGTTTATTCTTGTTTTAAGCATCTTTAATTTTAGTCAAAAATATCAGTATTGCGCAAATTAACAACACAAGAACGTTTAAATTAGTTAAAAACTTAAAAATAAATGAATAAGAACAAATGCTTAGATATACGCGCTATTGGTTGAAACTTTAAACGCGCAAGATCTGGTTTCCACTTGCACACTGGCACCATCTATTGTCTGTGCTGTTTTTAATTCATCGATAGTCACTGAAAGTAATCGATGCATAAAAAATATCGTATTGTATCTATTTGAAATTGAAAGATTTAAAAGTAATTTATTAAATTGTTTGTGCTGTAATTGATCCATACCGTAACATTTTTTTTTATTGTATTTTTACTTGCGATCTGTCTGAGAACAATCAGCAAATTTTATAAGTAATATAAAAATGGCAGGATTGAATGTGCTCCAGTGAGTCCAATCAATAAACGACAATACTATTTGCTAAAAAAAGGTTATTATACAATATTATACAAATCGATCTGGAAGGGCCAGAATATGAAATCTTTTTAGACGTCTAACATCCATACTATTGTCAAGTAGGTTGATTGCTAGTGAGTTTTCATGGTTAGAAAGTCTTTCTAAATATCCATAAAATAAGGAACGAAAATGAATAAAATGTTTTTAGCGCAACTGTGGTTTAAGTACTGCCTTGGGTCTATTTTCTGTTTGTTTCATATAAATCCTTTTGCTATTAAGTCAAATTAATAATATGAACACGAAAATTGAAGCCAATGTGGAGCTCTCAAATTAAAAAACACAACGTTTTAAAATATTTTTTAGATGTATTACACATTAAAATTGCACATATTTATTTATTTTAAAATGGAAATTCATAAAAATTTTTCTGAATAATAATTAAGAACTTTTTACTTTAGAATCAAAATGTTTTAGCTTTGTTTCGTTCAACCAAAGAATATAGAGCTACGCTACTACAATTTCTATATTCTTTGGTTCTACGCACTCACCTCAGTCAGAAATATATAAAAGATTTTAAACATGTTTGAAAAGAAAATGAAAGCATCAAAAATTGTGAAGAGATGAACGAGCATTATTAAGGAGTTTTTTTTACACGAATTATGTAGTACATAATTCCAAATTGTACGATTATATTGACAACATTTATTTGACCGAATGAGAGCACAAAAATGATTGTTGATTGGGAGCATCTAGGTTAGTTCTCTTTTTTAGCATATCTATTGTGATTTTTTTTTTGCTTATTTCAGTTACTTTTTTTTCCAAGCCAGTTTATTTTCTGCCTCAACTTCCAGTAAAATAGCATAACGTGTAGTTTAAAACATCTACTATCGACATTCACAGGAAAACTTCGATAGTTTGGAGAAAAGATACTATCGATGTTACCGATAGTTAGCCAACTGATAGAACTTTAGTCAAATACACCGCACAGCAAAAACAAACAATAGCAAACTGATTGATTAAATTAAAACAAAGTGAAAGATTAACAACCAAAAATAGGTTTAGTTTTGTCTACCAAAAGTCTACTTAAATTCATAAGTACATTCATTTGCTATATTTTAAATTCAAAAGTCAAATCATGGCTGACAAATATGTGGTGCAATCACTTCCCTTCCCAATGTATACAAAATTAAATGAAAATAATGAACAAGTGCAAATATTTGGCTCCAAAGAAGGAGAAGAGGAGGAAAGGCGGCATATACAAAAAGTGCAAAATGCATTCCAGTACTACAGGTGCGTGTAGTAACTAAACTATGTTTGTAACTGTATGTATAACTTATTCAAAAAGTAGGAACATATTATGCTCCCACATAGGTAAATATATACCGTGTACATGTGACATATGCGTGTTCATATATACATAAATATGTTGCCTAATGTTCCTATATACGATTTCAAACATGTGCATAAATATATATGGGCACACCACGCCGATTTGCATACATATATACAAAAATTTACAGACATATTTATGTGTGTACATATGTAAATAACTGATCATCTTCTGGAAGCCCAACAGCTAGCTACGCTATTTAGAGATAAAATACAAACATAAGTTAAAAGTAAAGCGATATTAGTTAAGAGATAGAATACAATTTGCAAATCCCAAAAATGTACGTACCTCGTACAGTTTTTGTAATATTTTAACGTCTGTAAACCATCTAATTTTTATTTAGAAAATACGCCTTTTTGCGTCTAAACAAAAGTGAGAGTTACCTCAACACTCTTTGCCATGAAGATCAGCTAATGCTGTCAAAATATCGTAGCCATTTAAATTCAGTGCGCTCATGTATTGAACACAACCAGGCAGTTATAATGGAGATTTTGCAAGACCACTTTCTATATCCGATAGAAGGCGATACCGAACAAATTACCACCGAAGGTGCGGATCTATTTACTCAAATACTTCTACAGCATAAAGATATGGAGCAGGTAAGTAGTTTCCGAAGCACTAAAGACTCAAAACTAAATTTTACCCCATCAGACACAACAGCAAGTCTTTGATGAATCTGAAATAGTTGATCCTCTCAAAGTTGTGAAAGCCCAGTCGACATTAAAGTTGATTGCACGTGATTGGAGCTCGGATGGGGCCGCTGAACGTGAACAATCGTATAAGCCCATTATAGACACCATTGAGGAGTACTTTAGACCTACAGATTAGTAAGTATAAATACATTTTTGCAACTTACATATTATGTATGTATGTATTTACCTAAGTATTTATTCTTGTTTCGTGCAGCGACTTAAATCAAATAAAGATTTTAGTGCCAGGTGCTGGACTGGGCCGATTGACTTATGAGCTTGCATGTCGTGGCTACTCTTGTGAGGGAAACGAATTTTCATACTTTATGTTAATTGCATCAAATTTTGTGCTAAATCTGTAAGTAAAAAAACTATTAAATCTTTCATAATCTTGTAATTTTTGTTGTTTATGCATAGCTGCGATTATGAGGATAAATACGTGCTTTACCCTTGGGTGCATCAGTATGTAAATAACATGCGACGCAGTGACCAAGTGGCAGCCGTACGCTTTCCTGACGTCTGTCCTGTAAGAAATCCACCGAAAGGCAACATCGAAATGGCAGCTGGCGATTTTCTTGAGGTTTACAAAACGGATAACACTTACAACTGTGTAGCTACATGCTTTTTTATAGACTGTGCCCAAAACGTCATCGATTTTATACGCACTATATATAAGTGAGTTGGCCAAACCAACGTGTTGGTGCAAATTTGGCACTGTATATTTTTGTATATTAACAGAATTCTCGTACCTGGAGGCATTTGGGTAAATCTTGGTCCACTTTTGTACCACTACAGCGGGGTCAATGACCATGACAGCATTGAACCGACCTACGAGGATTTAATCATTATTATGGAGAGCATTGGCTTCGACATACTCAGCTCGCGAACGGGTATAAAAACAAAATATGCGCAGAACCCGCAGTCTATGAAGCAAAGTGAATATGATAGCTTGTTCTGGGTATGCAAGAAACCACCGAGGTTCGAGAAAGAGTGCGAAGAGTACAGCACGATTGTTGCACGACATGAAGCGTCAAAAGTAGTGCAGCACTCGTACAAAGACATGGAGTTGCCACAAGATGATGCGAAAAATGATAACCAGGCAGCCATATGCAGTAAAAATGTATTGCCGCCAACTGAGCAGGCCATTGAGAATCAAGAAATGTGATTTGTCGTCCCAATACACAAAATATTTCGTAAGCCAAATTGTTAAGTATATAAGTACATTATGTATAAAGTATATTATCAGTCAAACAACTATTATTAAGCAGAAACTACTGTTGAGAACATTTTTGTATCTTTAAGTCAAAAGAGAATCGAACGATTCATAAATTGTTTTGAACCAACCAAGATTCCGAATAAGTACCTCCCACAATAAAGATTATGCATATAGCAACTTACATATTAATAGTATTTTGATTTTTATCTATACACACCAACAAAATATAATTCAATCAACAATTAGTCCTCCATTTGGTTCTTGATTCAAAGAAGCGCAGTTTTCGGTCTGCGTAAACTCTTTCAATGTTCTTGGTATTCTTTCGCGTTACCTCGGCTAGCAGATCGAACCAGTTTATTTCGCTGAAATCATTGCTGTGGCACATGTGAGTGCGTGAAGTGGCTAAAACATGTTCCCGGAAACTACGTGATATTTCATTAAGGCTTTTGTGATAGGTCGTTGCACTACCGCTTGTAACTTCTGGTATAAGAAAACTGTTGACACAACGTTGATCAATAGGTCCCCTGTAAATGTGTAGTCCCGTGCTGTTGTAAAGCTGTGCAAGACGTTTGTTCATGCGCTCGTGTAATGCCGGCTCAAAGTCGATGCGTTTTACACGCGTGCGCACGAAGATTACATGTGGAAGATAGCTTTTAACAAAGCTTTTACCGCCGACAGGCTGTGCACGTAGCCGTAGTGCTGCATGAACCATACGCAGCTGCTCCAGGCTAATCTCAGAAAGTGCTATAAGTACTATGTGGCAAACACTGAAAAGCTGAGCCATAGTAGCCACCGAGTCTGTGTCCACAAAATCAGCTTCCCTTGCATTAATGCTTTCAAACAGCGGTGGCGTATCTAGCAGAATCAAACGATCTTTTGTGATAAAAAACTGTGTAGTCTCCGTACGCGGCTGCATTAGTGCATGTTTCTGTGATTTTGTTTTGTGTCGCGTTGGAAATATACAATCGTCGGCATTAGCTGCAAATATGTGCTGATAGAAATCATAGTCGTTGGAACGTTCAGCTGCCAGAAGGTTAAGCAGCGTTGATTTTCCAACACCCTGCGCACCAAGCACGCCGACAACAGTGAATTCTGTATTTGTCTTTTGAAACATTTTACGTACATTGGGATTGAAAACACCATTCGCAACTATTACTGATGCAGGTCGCGTCATGCTTGGTACTGTATCCAAGTTTTGGACTCCATGGGCATTGGCTGTAACGCTGCTATCGGTTTTGTCTTTGTTGCTAGTAATGGCTGTTGAGCTTAAATGGCTGGGTGAAGTACGCAGAGCCACAGCAGGTGTATGTGCGCTGTTTCGAGCCGAGTCGCGTTCGCTGCTAGTGCGCGCATCACTGCGGTTAACAATTATTGTTTTAATAGGGTTCGGATGTTCCTGAGGTTTTCTATTTGCTGCAGATTCTGGTTCTTTTTTTAGTATTTTTGGTTGCATTATGGTAGGACGTGTATCCTCTCGTTTAGCAATTGAGACTGCCGGAATGGACATAGACGGCTGGCGCACATCATCCTGTTGAAAAAAATAGGCGAATAAGACAATCCAAATAACAACATATAGTAAATTTACCGAGTTTTTTTTATTGCGAAAGCGTCTGCGTCTTTCTGCCATTTTAAGACAATATAAAATTATGTTAACGTTCAAAATTTGTATGCTTTATTTAATAAATAAATAAATTGTTTTGTGTACGCTAATCGAGTAACATACTATGTCGATAAAAGTAACATCATGTGCAGCGATAACTTGAAAAGGTATCGATATACAAAACTACCAACGGCAGCCCTAGTAAAAGTTAAATGACTACAAATTGTTTTGCTTTAAAATGCCAATTGTTGTGATAACTGGGCTGCCGGCAAGTGGGAAGTCAACTCGAGCCCAGGAAATACTTGCCTATTTCAGCAGCAAAAACAAAAAGGTTCATTTAGTTAGCGAGAATGAGGCTGTGCCCAAAGCGCTATTCCAGAAAAATGCTCACTTTGAGGATGCACAGAAGGAAAAAATTGTGCGCATAAATATTAAATCGGAAGCTTTGCGGCAGCTGAATACGCAGGATGTGGTGATTGTAGATGCAGGCAACTATATCAAAGGTAGCTGCAGGCGCAGAGACAGCATACAACAATAACTAAACCTTGTGTTTAAATGCATTTTTAGGTTATCGTTATGAGCTGTATTGTTTGACAAAATCAGCGCAGACCACAAATTGCACGGTTTTCTGCTGCATTTCGAAAGAGGCGGCTTGGACATATAACACACAACGTAAAGAGGCCGACGTTGTCAAGGAGCCGACAGATACTCATCAGCAAAACAACTCAAATGTGCCCTATACACGTGAGGTGTTTGAGGGTCTCTGTATGCGCTATGAGGAACCGCAGAGCAATAACCGCTGGGACAGCCCTCTGATTGTGGCATTACAAAATGAGGCTCTTGATGTAGAAAGTATATATAAGGCACTTTATGAAAAAGCGCCATTGCCGCCAAATCAGAGCACGCAAAATGTAAGCTCTGTTTCAACCATAACAAATTTCAGCCAGCTTATAGTTTTTACTTTTAATTGCAGCCTCCTTTGGGTGCTACAAACTACCTGTACGAGCTGGACAACATAATACAAGCTATAATTAAAGAAATACTAGGCGCTATTAAAATTGGCGCATACGGTCAACTAAAGATAAAAGGCTGCACACAAACCGTCAAAGTATCTACATCTATGAGTGCGCTACTGTTAAATCGTTTGCGACAAAAGTTTATATCAAGCAAATCGAGTTTGACGACACCCATGACTTTGGAGCAAGTGCCTCAACTTTTTGTGCAGTTCATTAATGTACACACATCAGGCTCATAAAGCCAAGCACAATTGATGGGCCATATTTGCGTGTTTACTTATATAAGTAATGGAATAAAAAACTATATAAAATTCACTGACTACGATTTTCGTCGATAAACTTTGTTTGGTTTATGTTTGTTCTGCTGCTTCTGTTCTACGGAGTTTCTATTGATGGTTCTTCATTGAAAGCGCCATCGTTTGCAGGCTTTGGCTCAGCAGGGAGCGACTTGATTAACTTTCATATGGCAAGAGTTCTGGTACAAACGATTTAAGAACTTTGCTGTGTTGCAGAGTTCGAGCAAATTTTTCAAAAGAGAGCAGATAAAGCTGTCAAGTGTCTTTGTTCAAAAAAGTGCATGTCTTTTTTTTACTATGCTATTAGGCATTTGTTTATTTAAAAAATTAGGCATACATTCTGTGGAATACATCTTGGAGCATACATAGAAAATGTACCCTTAAAAAAAATGTGTATGAAAGTTGAGAGTTTTTTCAGACGATTTCGAACATCTTTCTCAACTATACAAAGGCCATTCATGCTTTGAAGAAATCGCCAATCGTATTTGGAAGTTATCTAGCACAATGCCACGCACTCTTAGGATGTACGAGCATTCAGCATTTTAGGTCTTTTAAAAACGTATTTTCTTGATCCTGCTTGATTACAAGGAAAGAACTGGATGCCTCAAAGTTATATTAAGTCTATTAGGCTCAAAGCTGTACTCAATGCTAAATCTTTTTATTTCGTCCTTTAACATTAAGCAATACCCCACAGTCCGTCAAGGTAGGAACGAACCTCTCCGAACCTTTTAATACCGTGCGAGGTTTCAGACAAGGCGACCCTCTATCGTGCGACCTCTTCAATCTTGTGATGGCACTATTTTCTACAAAAGTGTCCAGCTCCTTGCATACGCTGATGATATTGATATTATTGGACGTTGCAAGCGAGATGTCACTGCTGCATTTGCAGCAATCGAAAAGGAGTCAGCAAAAGTGGGTTTGGCGGTGAATGAGGGCAAGACGAAGTATATGCTGGTTACGCACAGGGATACGCGGCGTCTAGGATCCCACGTTGTAGCGGACCAATATACTTTTGAAGTTGTCAAGGAATTCATATACCTTGGCACCGCCATCAACATCGAAAATGATATCAGCCTGGAGATTAAGCGAAGGATCACACTTGCCAATAGGTTAGTTACTTTGGGCTCAATAAGCAAATGTGTAGCAGAGCCCTCTCTCGACAGACAAAACTTACACTCTACAAGACACTCATCTTACCCGTGCTTCTTTACGGCGCAGAAGCTTGGGTTGTGTCGCAGACGGATGCAGCAGCGCTTGGAGTGTTCGAGAGAAAAATTCTTCGCAAAATCTTCGGTCCCGTCCGTATTGGCAGAGACTATCGCATAAGGATGAACCACGAACTGTATGAGCTCTACGGCGACATCGATGTCGTCCAGCGCATAACAATACAACGTTTGCGCTGAAGAGGGAGACCGCGTCTTCGATGGAAGGACCAAATGGAGGAGAACCTGTCTACACTTGGTGTTATAAATTGGAGAAGACGCGCTAGAAGCAGAGGCTCCTGGCGAGAGCTCTTGAGGTCGGCTGTAACCCGGTAACGGGTTGTGAAGGCCACCTAAGTAAGTAAGTAATACCCCACAATGGTTTGGGGCAATTGTTTCTTAAACACGTTTGGAATTGAGCCAATTAAATGACTACAATTCTTCTTCGCAGATCACAGGGGTGCAGGGTAAGAAAAGTACGGGCCCGCTGGTGAGTATAGTTTAAGTTTATATTTTAAAGTTTTTTTTTTGTTTAAATAATGGCTCCCCCACAACATTGACGCGTCTGCTTTTGGGCTGATGCCCGTCAGCCGTCTCTAATGTGACCCGAGAACATAATGTGGAGAGTTTGAATTTTTTTTAGTTGCTGCCAAGGATCAGTGTGATTTTGGCGCATTTCTCTCAATGCGGAAGGTATGCCAACATAGGGGTGAACCCGACTTAAGAGCTTGAAAGATCTTACAATGTCATATGGCGTGTTATTGGAAAGCTCATTCGATGAAGCTGCCAAACACTAAGTGGGGAGCAATGCGCTGCATTTCTTAAAGATCCTAGGAGTGTCGACAGAAAAGTAGGTCCAGCAGCTGACTAGCGCTGCTGGATGCTGCTTAAGTCCATAGCCAGAGGAGGCATCATCGAGATGGCTATGCTGTTGCGTGCTCAATCAGACGTAAGCTTAAAAAAAAAAATGACTAGTGTATGCAAAATAAAGTGTGAAAGAAAGAAAAAATATTTCACATTAAGGCATATACGCAGCTCGAAAAATTTCGCGAAGAATGACAAAACTTCATATAAAAAAAAAAATCCCAAATGGGATATCCCAAAAGGGATTTTTTTTTCATATGAAGTTTTTTCAATTCGCGCGAAATGTGTATACCCCTTAAGGCTCATACGCAGCATGCAAAAATTCCGCACGAAATGTCAAAACTTCATAATAAAAAAAAAGTTTTGTCATTCCGCGAGAAATTTTTCGAACTACGTATAGGCCTTTATTTGGCATTTCAGAACCTATTGTCTTAGGCTGGATCTCTCTGTTGAGTTTTGTACATACTATATAAAGCCATATAATTAAAAGAATATGGTATATGTATTTACTACAATATGCGTTCATCTGTAGGATTCTTATAAGCATAATCATAATTAGAAATAGGTAAGGTATACAATGCTATATATGTATGTAGATAAATTATGTACATATGCATATGTATGTAAGTATGTATGTACGTGTGTGCATATATATTGTAATAATACCGGCAATGATTTGTGAACGATCTGCATAAAACGTACGTACATACGCACACACACACACTCATACACACGCATACGTACAAACTACGACAAGAGACTATGGTTATGGGGACGTACGTAATGAACCCTTCAAGTGAATGAACTTTTCTCTTATTGTTTTTGTTTTTCCGCATGGCACACTAGCCAACAACAGTCAACCAAAATCAAAACTCTCTTCAACAGACTTGCGCGCTCTTCCAAACGTACTCTTTGGTTGCAGCTGACGTTTCGGTTTCTGCCTTTGGCTTGGTTTTGCGCTTTGTTGCCATTCACCGTTCTTCACTCGTTAAGAGTTTGTCGCGCGCCCCGGAAAGCACGCATCAAACGATATTTCTTGGGCTTGCTGTTCTGTTTTTTTTTTTATTTTTTCGTCCGTCATAGTGGCTAAAAAAAAAAATATACAAAAAATTGTTTAACGGCATTAACGCCGTACTTATATATGTATACATAAGTACATATGCGCATAGTGTTTTTTTTTTATGTTGTTATAATAAATGTAATAAATACATGCATAGTTTATGTGTAGTAAAGTAGCGCCGCGCGCAATCTGTGGCACTTAAGATAAAGCCAAAATGCGCCACAAAAAAAAAAATATACCGGCATGCATAGTAGAAGTATATAGTAGTAGTACATACATACATATACAGTTGCAGTGCAACTCATAATAATGGCCATATAACAAATAAAGACAACAGTCCTCGCTGTCAGCGTCCTCGTCATCGTCGGTGTTACGAGTGTGGAGTGGAGTTAGGATAACTATTTCCACAATAAACGAACCACAACAACAACAACAACCACATAGTACTACTTGCAACAAAATTGCATTTTACAACAAAAAGTTGACTGGTTTTCGAAATCGTTTTTTTTTTTGTTTTTTTTTTCTTCTTGTGTGTGCAACAAAGTGACGTGTTTAAAAATTTGGCAACTTTAACTATAATAAATAAAAAAAAAGTTTGTGCAATACAAAATGAAAATGCAACAAAAATATATATGTGCATAAAATATATGTAAAAAGCTTAGGAGAGCGTGTGTATGTACATAAGTGTATGTATAGTACATACATAAATAGTGCAAAAAAAAATTATTAAAAAAAATACAACTGCTGCTGCATCTTGATCTACAAAAGAAAATAAATAAAAAAAAAAAACAACAAACATAAACAAGTTAAAACAAAAAGTTTAAATCTATAAAAATCTTGCTAAAAAGTGTAAAATAGCGTTATATACCTACGCAAACCATATAAAAGTATTTAAAAAAAAAGAAGAAAAACCTAGGCCTAGGCCGCCACAACTTGAGCTTGTGCAGCTGGGCGGAGTAGGAGTATGTACTTATGTATTCTAACACAAGGATTACCAATAATTGTTAACCTACATATATATATTATATGTATGTATGCTGCCAACAAAAATGCCACCGCTGCAAGTATGTCGAAAGTTCATGTAAGTTTAAAAAAATTTTCGAATTTCTTAACTTGAAATTAATGCACAATGGATATGGGCTTATTTATTTTTTGGGTTAGAATGTTGGTTTCCTCAAGTTCCTTAAGGGGGCTGCTGCTCCCAACTCCTTCAAACGGCCGGCCAGCACATGTGTTGGCAGTTGATATTGGCTCTTTGGTTCGTTGGCCTGGCTTAAGGCAGCCGGCCGCCTTAGTGCTCTCTGTTTATGAATGAAGCGTAAGAGGAAGCAAATTAGCAAGCAACAACAACGGTCATGCCAGAGTTTAAGAGAGCCGCAGCGTAAGAGCGCGCAAGAGCAGAGCGTAACAGCACACATTTTTATTGTTAGTGCGGTGAGCGCTTGTCAGTTCATTGACCTTTGCTATTGAAATTTTCGGGAAGCGATATACACTCACACACACACACACATTTTTACATATACATGTATATGTGTATATAAACGCAAAAGCGCGCACGCACCGCTTATTTATACATTGATAAACAATCGCCAACGTTGACGCTGACGCTGACGTCGACGTTGATGTTACCGCTGTTGACGATGACTATTGACTTTCTGTTGCTGCTGATGTTTTTTTTTTTTTTTTTTTTTGCTTTCTTTCTTGTTCCTATGTACATTTTCCCATACATGCATACATATGTATAGCGGGTGGCATAGCTTTTGACGAACGTACGCTGACGCAGATAATGTTTAACTTGTTTTAAGAGTTTTTCATGCCACTATGGCTATTAGCTTTTACCAATTGCAAAAAAATATATAAAGATAATAATTTTATATACAACTGCATATATGTACATACATATGTACATAAGTTATATTAATGCCGGCTATTGGCATATGACAATAACAACCCCAAGAAGGTTTCGTCAGCATTACAACTCCAACCACTCCAGTAGAAATGTTGAACCTTCAGAATCGGGTTCAATGTCATGTAACCCTCATTTTGTAAATACTAAGCAAACAAAAAATAAATAAGAGAAACTAAGAGAGCACAAGAAACGTACAATGCGACACATGTCGCAGCTTTAAAGATGCTCAGATAAGCGTTCTGTGCTCGAGGACTCAAAGTAAGTTCCTCTTCTTTTTTTCTTCTACTTGCTGTCCATTTACAGTTAGTTGCTTCCCAGATACATAACACAAGGTTACAACAGCAGAACTACTGGAAATATGATTCGGATTAGGGTTATTATACATCTTTGCAGAATATGGTCGGTCTTTAGCAGCGATTAATTAATATCTTCTGATTCTATCCAACTATTTGATGAAGAAATTTACAATTTTTATGTATTTTAGGTGTATGTAGTTTTATCCGAATCGAACTACTTTATCATATAGCTGTCATATAGCCCGAGTTCAATCAAATTTTTCCATAAAATTTCTCATTTTGAAAGATTTGAGGCAGCTATAGATTTCGCTACAAAAATAAAACAAAAATTTCTGATAAGCTCTTTGGTATATTCGTAATTGAATTGGAAAAAATTACATACCTCAAGATGACTTTGGGATACCTTGTACTAGTTGGCCAACATCGATGTTTTCGATATTTTTAACTTCGATAAATCGAAGTACATGTGGCGGTCTTCACAGATGGGTTATGAGATAACCACCAAAAAATCGCATAAAACGAGATAATTTGGATATTTGGATATTATCTAAGAACCCTTGGATCGGGGTTTTTTGAACTTCGGATTCAGCTGCCCAAAGTCCTTAAGGAGTGCCTCTGTCACATGTAAAGTTTACACCACTTTTTTTTGTGAGTCTGTGAGCTAAAAAAAAAGATCTGTTCCAGCCAAAATTGCAGTATTATAATCTTAAAAAACAAATTTGAGATCCTTCATTATCCTTATTATATAAATATTATTTATTGATTTAAGCGAACTGCGCTTGTCGCTCACTAGATTGCCAGCCTTGCTAAACTTTAAAAAGTATTACCTACCAGTAATTCAACGGGCACATGCTCTAAGCTCCAAAATTGACTCAACCCTACTATTTCGGATCTTTTGGAATTTGATTTTTTCTATAAAAGCGAAAAGTGTCTGCGACTTGGATGCCGTTGATTGCCCATATTTTGTCCGTAATGGGATTGGGTCGATAATCGAAAATCGAAATAAAAATATCGATGATCGGAAAAAAACAAAAAAACATCGATGCATCGATATAACATCGATGTTACTTCCAGCACTACCTTGTACCATAAGGAGGGGTCTCTCCGATGTCTACTTTTTTAAGTTAGTTACATTTTCGGCTTATACGAACTTAAGACAACCTTTTTATCTTACAGGTACAGGGTATAAAAATGTTGGTTCCGATTAAGATTTTAAAATTTGACTTTATTCGCGGGGCCCAGTTCTTTATACCAAAGTGTATGTCCCGATGAGATTATACGTACTTGGGAAAAGTTTTTCCATGCATTTCCATATCCGCTTTGGAGAATTTGTTATAAAAGCGTATAATAATAAGTAAGATCGTAGGAGAACTTCAATATTATTAGGGCCAAACAAAGAGTCAATTTCTCTGGATTAGATTGATTCCTACAATGTATGGTAAGATTAAACACTTTTTCATGTGGAATATAGGGTGCAGGACATTGGGCAGCGTAGCATATTCTTAATATTAAATTTTTTTCAATATCCGGTTTCATGCAAAAGAATCAATCTACGAAGACAATTCAGTAAACTTGTTAACCTTTAATATTTTTACATGGGTGTGGCATAGAGATCAGGAATAGCTTTCCCTTGTAATGGCTTCTAGTCTACAACTTATGAAATGCATAGATCTAACTATTTTGGAAAATCTTCTTTGAAACGTGAATCATTGTCCAGGGTTGCCTAAAAGCAATGATAGCTGTTATTAGGTGGAGGTCTTTGCAGGTAGTGCAAAAATCCCTAACTGGGAGATACATATTCGTAAACTTATCTCGCGAGTTGCTTCAGGTGATGGCTCTGCTTCGAACTTATGCTCGAGACTTTGAGGTGGTGGTTAAGACCCCTTAAGGCCAAGTACATTTTGTCTAACAAGAGTAACCAGAGTGTATATTTACTTAAAAAAAATGGCGTACGTTAAAATCGGGCGCAGACGACTTTGAGATACCCTGTACCACCACATTGCAATTAAGTCCGGCATATTGCTTAAGACCTCCAAAAGATATTCTGCAAATTTGGCTACGATATTTTCATAAACAAACAGAAATCAGTCGAATTTTGCACAAAAAAAATTTTTTACCGATCGGGGTCTATATGATATAGTCAACCGATTTTGATCAAATTTAGTACTGATTGGAAACTATAAAAAACTTCCGAGTGCCAAATTTGGTTATGATATCTTCATAAACAAAGGAATTATTCATCTAAAACTTTTGTTTTTTTTTCGAGGTCCTCTGAAACACCCCTATGGGAGCTATATAATATAATCCCTATATCGAAAAAATAAATTAACTTGTCTCCCCTGACATAATAACGCATCTAATCTGGAAACTTGGTCGCTTTAGCTATTACCATCTCTGAGATTTAGGCGTTCATACAGACAGACGGACATGGGTATATCGACTTCTCTTGTCACCCTGATCATACTTTAGGTAACTTTGGGGAGTCTCCGACGTCTCCTTCTGCACAAACACAATATACCCTTTGTACCATAAGGTACAGGGTATAAAAATCGAGCTACGGTTAAAAAAAGAGGGTCGGGTGAGAGGGTCGGGTACTATGTCATCTTGTTATTGATTTGTCAGCAATATGAAGTAATTCAAATGTAAAACTCATCGAAGAATCAAAAGCAAGTCTTTGGGCATTCATGTTCGGTCATACGATTATTTATAATAACATAAATACGATTATTGGGATTATCTTCAAGAAATTTAACTCTATCTTTTGGTTTTTGTTTATTTTAAATAAATATGTCATATATACTTATATATATATGTATCAACCCATTCTGTCTGGTAAAATATTATACCTCAATTTGAGTAGCTTGTTTTTGTCGCATTTGACAGGGGATACAAATTTTCATATTTCGTAGAAATATCACAAAATTATAGACTCATTATTATATAACTCTATTATATTATGAGCAGTTTTAGTTAAACTATCTTAAATAAAATATGGCGAACGTTACAGTCAGGCGCGGTCGACCTTTAAATACCCTGTACTACCCAACCAACAATGAAGTAAATAAATAAAGCTCTTTCGATAAAATACATCATAGAGCCTTCCTAGGCTACCTCCTAGTACTCTAAAAAACTTTCGAAACGATTTCTTGATGGATTGGATGGAACGTGCTTGGTACAGTGCTTTAGAACTGTATACATTAGGGTGAGTCAATTTTTTTTGCCGATTCGCAGCAACCCCTAGGTGTATTCTACGGACAATTCTAAGCAACTTTGCCGAAGAAACCATAGGCCTATCTTGAATTTCGAGCCTGCAGTTTTTTAAAAATATGTTTTTTCCCTATAACGACAAAATGTAACATTTTAATTCAACATTTGGATTTTTCAACCAAGACTTGTTATCTTAATTTTTAATGTTTATTTTTAGTTATGAGTGCCGCTAAGAAATACGTAATTTTTATCGAAAAAGTAGCGAAAAAATGGCAAAATAAGCAGGAAACACATAAGAACTTGTCAACATATAAGAACTACCCTTTGAACCATTTAGTACTAATTTAAGACGGTTTTAGTTGGCGTAGCAACTCTAGCGTTTGCACAAGAAAAGAGTACAAGCCCAATCGGAACCTAACAACTACCATATAATATAAAAAATATTATAAAGCCTTCACAGCAGTAATATTAATCAAAAAAATATAAAAATTATAAATATTGCTTTTAAAAGCCTGGGTAAAAATGAACTTGTCGCTTGAACTACTTCTGAATTATAAGCAGCGAAACCATTAAAAAAAGATGGGTGTATATGAACATTGCGCATGAACCACTTGTGAATTATAAGCAACTATCTAGCTAAAACTTTTGGTTGTTTTCAAGGTCCTCTGAAACATGCCTATGGCAGCTATATAACATAACCCTGATATAAAAAAAATGTATAAATAAATTGATAGTTTGGTTGCTCTAGGA
The DNA here is from genome assembly GCA_018150985.1 of Chymomyza costata. Lineage (NCBI taxonomy): Eukaryota > Metazoa > Arthropoda > Insecta > Diptera > Drosophilidae > Chymomyza > Chymomyza costata. The sequence goes on along the minus strand of JAECWU010000127.1, from coordinate 1,601,756 downwards.
CTAGATATCTCTGATATCTAGGCGTTCAAACGGACGGTCAGACACAGAGACAGACGGACGACGACGCTTTCTGTATGTTACATACATACCTGTACCACGATGTAGAGGGTATAAAAAATAATGATATATATATAATATATGTAATTCTGTTTTTACACGGTAGATTGGTTCCAAAAGAAAATCGTGTAAAAAAAAACCGTGTAAAAAAAGACATATATACTTCCTAAAGTTCCAAGGTGGAACATAGGACCATAACGAATTTCTTCCATTCGGTTCTGTTTTGTGCCAGTCTCTGTACTTCGTTCCAGCTAAGACGCGTGGCACGGGTTTCCGACACTAGCTGTCGTCTCCAGGTGTTCGCTGGCCTTCCTCGTCTACGGCTTTCTTGGGGATTCCAGTCAATCGTGGTTCTTGTTAGATCGCCACTTCCCCTGCGCAGAATATGGCCGATCCAGCTACACTTTCTTTTTCAAATCTCCAACTCTACTGGCTTTGTTTTGTTTTGGCCCATAAGTCAGCTTTTGAAGTTTTCGTAAAAAAATACATTGATCGTACGCAAAAATAGTTGATTGGTTCCTTATCTCTAAAACCCATTAAAATTTGTGAAAAAAACAAGTATTTTTTAAGAACAAGTATTCATGTTTATTTTATTAAATCACATATGTATATAATGTGTATCCCTAGAAGCAATTTCCCCTTTTGATCTTTATATTATGGAGTGCGTGCCTTTCGAGAAATCCTGTTAGAGGATGTACTTGCAGAAAATATAAAAATATAAAATCAAATGGCATCCTTTTTTAATTATTGTCCTCTACCCAGCAGATTAGCTATCTGAATAATTAAAAATGTTTGCTCCCCTAGTTCCCATGTGAAGGATACTGTGGGCGCAAATCTCTATGGCATGAATCTCTGATTGAAAGACGCTAGGCCAAATACCCATTGCAATAGAGATTCTGGTGTTGGGCCCAGCGACTCCAGCAGCTACACCCTGTTCAGTTTTGGACCCACACGTGAACCATTGTTGCCATCGGAGGTTTTCACAGGGTCTGTCTTTGGCCCAAGTCTCCCGACTTGGGAAAAGAGCTCCTCTACTCATATTACGAGTGTTTTTTCCTTAGCAGATAGTTTCGTTCCAGATTTCCTAATAGCATCTTCATTTCATATAAGAACACATCCAACTTTATTGAAACTTAACAAAAGACTTAAGCTGCTATGAAAATAATTTAGAAAGATTACGATTAGTAAAAAAGATGGCGTACGTTAAAGTTGGGCGCAGACGACTTTGAGATACCCTGTACCACCACATTGCAATCAAGTCCGACACATTGCTTAAAACCTCCAAAAGATATTTTATTCGGCAAATTTGGTTACGCTTTTTTCATAAAAAAAAAAGAAATCAGTCGAATTTTGCACCAGACTATATCATATAGCTCCCATAGGACCTATCCGGCAAAAAAACGTTTTTTGAACTAAATTCGTTGTGTTTCGTTTGTTTATTAAGATATCATAACCAAATTTGGTGTTTGCCATTTTTTTAGGGTTACCCAGCACTGTACCAAATTTGATCAAAATCGGTTGACTATATCATATAGCTCCCATAGAGCCGTTCGATCGAAAAAACGTATTTTGAACAAAATTCGTTTTGTATCGTTTGTTTTTGAAGTTATCGTTACCAAATTTGGTAATTGTTACTTTTTTTAAGTTCCTAAGCATAGTACCAAATTGGATCAAAGTCGGTTGACTATATCATATAGCTCCCATAGGACCGATCCGGCAAAAAAAATTTTTTTTACACAATTCATCGTATTTTGTTTTTTTATGAAGAAATCATTGTCAAACCTGACATTCGAAAGTTTTTTATAGTTTCCAAGCACTGTACCAATTTTGATCAAAATAGGTTGACTTTATCATATAGCCCCAATACAACCGATCGGTCAAAAAAAAAGTTAAAGCTAAAGCTAAATTCGTTTTATTTCGTGTGTTTATAAAGATGTCGTAACCAAATTCGGCAAATAAATATCTTTTAGAGTTCTGAAGCAATATACCGGATTTGATTGCAATGTGGTGGTACAGGGTATCCCAAAGTCGTCTGCGCCCGACTTTACGTACGCAATTTTAACTACTACGCTGCCAAATCCAACTACTTTCCTCTACACAAAATATTATCCATAGGTAATAACCATTATCGGGAAGCTTAGGGCGCCAAAAAAATTCTAATATTTTCTTAAACTTATTTGTTAAATTTTCATGTTTTTATTATTACCGGATTATGAAGTTCGAGTTTTTAAGCCATTTATTGCTCTGCTAAAATACTTATATATGATGTAGTGATGCAAAATCTAGTTTCTAAATTTGTATTTTATAAACTTTATTAAAAACTAATTACATGTTTCTTTGGTTTTTGTTTTACTTTGAAACTATACCTTCTATAATATCGGAACTAAATAAATTTATAAAATGAAAATCATTTCGCTGTAATAATAGAAATAATCATATATTTAAGCACTTTTAACTTTATTGCTTCCAAATTGCTTATTCTTAATTATTTATTTATTTATATAATTATAAAGTAGAAGTTAATTCTAATTTATAAAAGGTTTGTAGCCAGGGCAACGTAGGCCTTCAGGCTATTATTCTAAATTATAACTTAAAAATGGCTCGATTATAATTGGAATATCTTGATTAATGTAACTTTTTGTAGTTTAAGGCCTTTACGCAGTTCAAAAAATTTCGCGCGGAATGACAAAACTTCATATAAAAAAAAAAAATCCCAAAAAAGGGATTTTTTTTTAAATAAATGGTTTTAGCCCAAAGGCCCATACGCAGTTCGAAAAATTCCGCACGAAATGTCAAAACTTCATATAAAAAAAAAAATCCCTTTTTTGGGCCTTTGGACTAAAACAATTTATTTTGTATTCGATTCAAGTTTTAGCGCTCTATCCCCGTAAAACCAAAAACATTTTTATATTTGAGTTTTCGCAAGTTTACAGACCCATTTGGTAGACAGGGGTATTTGGGAGAAGCTTATTTCTTTTGGATCTTCTAGGCAAAAAGAGCAAGAAAAATTATAGCAACAAATGTGTACCAAAAAAAAATAAAATAAATAAAACATATTGTATACTTGAAAATGCGGAAGTAAGCCGCAAACTTCTTTTATATAGAAAGGGCAGTAAATGTCAATAAACTAAATGCAAGTGAACTAGATGCAAGAGCAGAAGACGCACCTTGTGGCAAAAAGCTTTACGAGAAGCCAGCAATTTGAGCAGACAGACAGACATGACGCTGTGATAAGCATTCTAGTGTAAAGAACTTACGATCTGCAAAGGCTTACTTTTTTTTTGTTGCATACATTACACAAATCTATAGATTCCTTCGGAAGATATAGGCAAAAATGTAACCGCTCTTTATTTTATTAATAAACAGGCTAAAGTCAGCGAATTGGATTTGAAAGAGTCTCATGAGTAAATATTAATTTTCACAAAATATTTACGTTAAAAATGTTTTTCAGTTAAAATATAAAAATTGAATTTTTCTTAAATAATAATCCAACATAAAAATAAAAAAGATAACGTTGCTAACTGCCGCCATTGAGTGCAAAACAAACGCGCACACGCACACACACACACGTAAGAGACAGAGTCATAACAGCAGTAAAGTTCTCTTAAGTTTACGCACTGAGAGAATGACCGAAAAAAAAAAATAGTAAAAAAGAGAGAAGAGTGTGGCGTGGTACTTGGTACTCGTAAGGGCATGTTCGGTGTGAATGACCGCCGCTAACACACATTTGTGCGCGCTAAAACAAAAGCAGAAAGCTTAAATCAAACGAAGCAAATACACATACATACATATGGCTGTTGTATCTATGTGCGTGTGTATGTTTGTGAATGTATATGAGTTTGTGTCAGACGCAGCCGATAGAAAACGAGGAAGCGCAAAAGCAAAATCAACAACTTACAACAACAACAACAACTGGAAGTAAACGTATTGCAGAAAGTGCAACGATATTAGAGCCATCATAATAAGTATATATGTGTATGTGCAAATGTATCTACATATGTATATATGAAGTTCTTGGATTTGCAATTGTTGTCAACCGAAAAAGTTTGTAATTAATATACGTATGCGCATATATCTATTGCATTTTTAAACTATCTAAGCTTGTAAGACCATATATAAATACACAATTATATACATACAAACATTTAGATTCCGCAACTTAGTTGCCTTTGCGAGGATTTGGTTTATACATAAGGGGTCTGCCCTACTGGCGGCTTTAATCATATAGCAACTGGTCTGTGTCATTGCCGCCTATATGTACACAAGTATATGTACACCCATACACACAAACTACTCTCTGGAAGCTCTTGTTGTTGTTGTTGTTGTTGGCTTTGCATGACGCGAGCGCGAGAACAAATAAACAAGCAGCAGAAGGCAAACGAACAAGCAAAAACAGAACGAAAAAAGAAAAAGAAAAAAACACAAAAAACCGGCAATGTCATTAAACCCTAAACAAGAGCGAAAGCAATAAGAAAATAACGATGACGATAGCAGCCGCGCTAAGGCGATAGAACATTGACACGAAAACAACAAAAACAACAACAACAGCACGAAAGCGGCAGCAGCAACAACAAAAACCAGAAGCGTTATGAAATACTAAAATGAAAAAGAGAGAGCAACAGTGTTGCAATCGCAAGTGTGAGCGAGCGCTTGACAAGCATTTGCACTCTTTTAAAGTTAGTCGACGTTCTCTTAATGTTTTGTGGGGGCGCCACGTACGCTACGTTTGCTCTTAAAAATTGTATAGTGCGGATTTTTAGGCCGAGAGCCGCCGCCGCCAAGCACATGCAGGTGAACGACCGACCTAGCCATCGCTGTTCCTTTTTTAAATGTATGTATGTATGTACGTACAATGTATGTGTGTTTAAGCATAGCTATGTATGTGTGTGCGCTCATGCTTTTGCTGTAGCCATATGTATGTATGTACGAGTATGTAGGCATGTAGTTATCGTCTTTGTTGCAGACTAGAGAACAAGTGATTCATTATTTATTTATATGTACATATGTATGTATATTTATTGTACATACGCACACACACACACATACATGTAAATACATACCTGCTTGCTTCTTCCACGTAGTAACTACAAAGCTCGATTTTAAATCGTATTAACTAAGCTGTTGATATTAGAAGATGCATATTAATTTTGTTGTTATATTTGTAATGCATAGAAAAAAGGCCTAACACATATGTATGTATGTATATATGTACATATGAATGTGCCTTTAAGAGTAAGTTGACATTCCGCGTCAAAGTTTAACTTTTGTACATCGGTTTTAAGCAGAATCCTTGCATTTTTTGGGCCAAACCTGCTTCTGGTCCTGATCCACATATTTGTAAATAGTTTTTAAAAGTTTTAGCAAGATCAAGCCGATCATTGTCATAAGGCAGGGCAACCAGTTTCTTGAGTTTTGTGCGAATCCAAATGCGTCAAAAGCTGAATGAATCACTTTCAATGATTGTGCAGAAAAGGCCCTTGAGGTTGGCTCGAATTTTCAAGCTGGAAATCCTTTAATATTTTCGGTAAAAACGTAATTATTTATATACAGCTAGTTTTAAATAGGTGATTAAAATTAGAACTGTTTATAAAACATATTTTTTTTGTTTATCAAATATTATTTTATATTAATATTTCAAATTTAAATAAGTTGGCATATATGTATGAACTTATTTTTTAATTCAATGAGATCAAAATAGTTTTTAAGTTGGCATCCTATAAAAGCCTCAAAAAGCGCCATAAACTATGGTACGTAGACTTGTGTGAGCCTAATAAGGAAAAAGCAGCTTCGTATCTGCTGCCTACAAATCTTTTTGTTGTATCAACTTTTTTTCTTGGGAAATATGAGTAAAGGGCATTACGTTGTAGGGCACCGCCCCGTCTGACTCAAATTTGTTTCTGTTGAATTTCTTGTCGCCGTCGTTAATGATGATATTTGCAGTGTTTGTTTACAAAGTATTCGCGGATAAAAGCTATATCTTTTGTACTCTTGACCACTGTGCACTGTACAGCCGCTCTCTCTCCCTTCGCAAACAAACGTCCATTGGCTGATTTAATATTTTCACTCTACGTGGTAACTGATGAGTAACAATGAAACGATCTCGCCTTTTCTCTATGCTCTTCTTGTGCTCCCATGCTGACCTTGACTGTGACTTTGATCAAATTGGGTGCGTCGCACAGTGCGTCGTGAAAAATACAAAAAAATACTTTTTATATATGGAAAATTTGAGCATTATTTTTTTTTTATTATTTCTAGCTTGATTATATAGTTTTAACTACTAAAGCTTATATCCTCTACTCAAATGCTTAGAGGCATCTTAAGCTGGTAGAAAAGAATATTGACTGGGAATCTTCGATTTAAGTTTGAGACACTATAAAGTATGGTATATACCATAACTAACAGAATTTGTTTATTTATTTGTATTTAGTGTTTTTTCTTAATTTTAATAAACAAGCAGCTTGTTACTAACAATATTATTTATACATTGTCTCTAGCGAGATCTCGAATATACATACAAAATTATTTTAATTATTTACTAGTTAATGGTATCGGACAATTAACATAATATAATGTATAAAAACATATATTGGTATTCGCATGAAAAAAATTTACAAAAAATATGAGGTTTATATTTGAGATTTATAAAATAAGAAAAGTTGGAATCAGGTTCCGTTCATATCGAAGATAGTATCTTTAAATGGGATATCCCAAATGGGATTTCTTTTTTATATATGAAGTTTTGTCATTCCGCGCGAAATATTTCGAACTGCGTATGGACCCTTATTTGCGACACTCGTACTAAAACTGAGATTTGGTTCTTGGTTAATTTGGTTTTTTTTGCCAGCTGCTTTTCTGAATATGATGATAGAATATAGGGACTCAGTTTTGGCTTTGAATTAGCTCTCTACTATTATTAGTATCATCAAAACAAAAAAAAAAAAAAATGTTTCATACATTTAAAAAAAAAAAAACCAAAAAAATTCTTGTTTTATTTTTTCATATTTTTTCAAATAAATAACGTATAAAAACACGTGTTTTAAAAAAAAATACTGATTGACATATTTAAGTAACATACTTAAAACACTATGAAAATTTCATAATTTTTTTTTAAGAAAATGTGTTGGTAAAAAAAAATTACAATATTTTTTAGTTAACAGCGATCCAGCTTAGAATAAAAAAAAATCGGTTCAAAAATATTCAGCAGCTTATGCACAATTAAATAAAAACGAAAAACTAATTTTTTAAAATAAAAAAAAAAAATTTTTAAATTTTATTAATTAATTTAAAAACTGAAAAACTGAAAATTTGCGAAAATTGATTTTATACCCTATGCATCGAACTGCATTATTGGCTTTCAAAAATCGCTGGGGCAGTTTCCAGTAACTTGTCCAGCTAGATCCTTTGGCCACTAAGAAGGCATACACAATACGTATCCATAACATTTTTTTTTAAATCAGTTATCTGGCCAACTGTGGACGGCGCTTATTTAACACTGCAGTATTAAGGATATAAGACCAGGTGATGACAGCTAAAAAAACACGGATAATACAAAAAATTGTGAAGTGTATTCCAAAAAATTAAGTAGGTCGATTACACTAGTTTAGACGAAAAATCAACCTACGTAAAAAAGTTGTTTTTACGGGAATTTGGGGTCGTGAAATATGAAAATGGCAACCTTTTTTTTTTCTTAAGCACCGTTTTCGAGATAGTTTCGAAAAAATATTTTTGGGCACTTATTTAATCCTCCGTCGGACACCTGGTTCTGGCCCGTTTTTGACCTTTAATTCAAAGTATTTCTTTTCTAGATATCGACTTGCGCTTCCAGGTAGCTTCCTTAAAATTTATTGGCGATCCATGTATAGTAGAAATATCAAAAAAATCGCTTATACTTGCTTTCTATGTGTTCCTAAGAGTCCATAAATGAGCTGGCATTATATTTCATGATAAAATACATTTAAATCCCTTTACTTTCTTTCGAACATTGAATTTACTCAGAATAAACAAAAAAAAAAGTTTTTTTTTCCAAATCCAAATTTTTTTCGAGTATTTATTTCCTCAGGCAAGCAGCTCAACATATGCCAAATCGATACAGAATGGTGATTATTAAAGAAAATATACCTTGTTGGTATATAATTGCGCCGAAACATGAGGTAAATTCCCATATAAATTTATGTAAACACATAGGGGTCCAGCCAGGCATCATGTGTCCGTCCGAAGGTATAAAAATACGTGTCCGACGGAGGGTTAAGTTATTCGTAATTATGTACAGATTAAGTAAAAATTATTGAGTTACAAGCAATTAAAAAATTTCGAATTACGAAGGTTCATTTGATGACTCTTAAGTTTTAAAACTAGTGTTATAGGCGGAACAACCCGAGCTTTGAAACATTGACTTTCATACATCAACTCATTCATACGTCAACTCTTTCATACATCAACTCATTCATACATTCAAGCATCAACTCATTTATACATCAACTCTTTCATAGATCAAATCACTCACACATCAACTTACTCATACATTCATACATCAACTCACTCATACATCAACTCATTCATACATCAACTCGTTCATACATTCATACATCCCATTGGGCGATGCGATAGCTATTACAACTACAATAACAATAATAATAACGGCAATAACAACAAGAACGACGCTTGCGTCGAAGTCGACGACGACGCTGACGCTAACAGCGACGTCGACGTTTATAGTTCATTCAACTTTCCAGCCATGACATTTTCTATTTGTTGTAGGCGCCGTAACCGTATGATTGATAGCGTTCAACGTGACGTATTGTTTGCGTGTGCTTGTTTGCGAGCATGTGTATGTGAGTGAGCATGTGTGTGTCAATGTTAAGGTTCTCTAGGCGGCATAGGGTTAACAGATCATGTCCAAGGGCTGTTGATTATCCAGCCCAGTGGCGGAACCACGCGGGTGGTTTTCGGATCCGGACCCCCCCCCAAAAGTTGGAAGAATGGGTTGAAAGCCTTTTGCGAGTTCCGATATATATTCACTTCGAAGTGATTTTTGTCAAAATCGGTTAAAATTTATGGAACTCCATTGGGAGATTTGCACAAAAAAAAAAAAAAATTTAGTTGAAAAATTGTTAAAAGTCATATGCAGGAATACAATTTTTCGAGCATAAAGTTACAGGATATTAAAATGTCGGACACCGCCTCGACTGTATCACATTTTTTCCAAATGCTCTCGCTATGCTTAGGGTTCATCCATAAACTACGTGACGCTGATTTTCGTCAAAATAGAGCACCCCTCCCCCTTGTGACACAGTGACGGAATATTTTTGACGACTTTCCATATGATCGTGATGCTTCGCCAGACCCCCTGGAGCGTCACGTAGTTTATGACTGATCTCTTACTACTATCGCAAACCATTTCGCTTGAACTGAAGTACTGGAACTTTTATGTTGAACCTTCAGAACTTATAATTTATGACATTTTAATAGGGTTTTGCTCAGGCCTGACGCGAGGGGAGGGGGAAGGGGGGATTCCCCCCGGGCCCGAAATTTACTCAGGGGCCCGGTGTAATTACTGTCGTACTGACTTGATTCAAGCTAAAGGTGTAATAGAGGGGCCGGTACATTTTTCCCCCGGGCCCGGATTTTCTCTCTACGGCCCTGGTTTTACTATTATATCTAATGTTTTCAAAGTATAGGTTGCAGAGCATAAGTTATGAATTTTTATCAAGTTTTTTATTTTTGTACTCAAACGACTTAAGTACCCACAGCGGCACCCTTGATCCATAATATTTGGTTTATTTATTCAATTATTGCTATTATTATTACCTAATTCGATTGCTGAAGTCGTTTACCATATCTTCATTAGCAAACGAAAAACTAACTAAAAACTTTTTTTCCACCGGCTGGTTTTTATGTCTTACTATTGATATTTATTGAGGCTTATTTTGCGCAGAGTTAATTCTGTTGTTTTACATGCGGTAGCTTATGAGTTACTGATATGTACTTATGATCTAGTGTTAATGGTCAAGAACCTAGGAACTAGTATGAACAGAGCTAGTTCGATTATAACATACAATTTGGTTCATTTCAACACTTACGATATCGTTATAAACAAACGAATTAGACTTTAAAATTTTTGGTTTTGGGTGAGGTGCTCTGTAATACCCCAGTAAAAGCTGCATATGTATATATATTGCCCCGATATCGAAAATAAGGTACTCTGGTTTCCCGTGTTATAGTAAGACACCATCTCTGAGATCTAAGCTTTCAAACAGACCGACTAATCGACTTCTCTAGTCATACTTTAGGCAGCTTTTGGGAGTCTCTGATGTCTCCTTTTTCATCCTACATATATAGTATAGTTCTTAATATACCTATGTAAGGGAACATTAATGTTGAGTATGTAGATTTTTGGAGACATCCTTTGTGTCCGCTTTTCAAAAGACAGCCTATCTTTTTTTTGCTTATTTAGATATCATTAGGTTACATTTACGGTTCAACTCATCAATTTTATGAAAAACATATCTAACAAGAAGCATGGGACATAAGATATGTAGTACTTATATGTACAAGACGTCTACATGCTTTTTATCGAGTCGAATAGATGAACACCAAAATATATTTTATTCTACTACAGCGTTTCAGTATCATATCCGAAGGATATACCTCAAGATAATTGTGCGCAATCAGGCTTTAAGCCAAAGAGCAATGATTACACAGGCCTACAAATACCGGGGTCATGTCAGTTGTTGGAAAGCTGCGTAGAATCTGAATCCGGGGCCAGAATTGGAAAGCGTAAAATCCGAATCCAGGGCCAGAATCGGGCAATCACTTCAGGATATTGAGATATTTAAAAAAACGCCGTTTTTCGGGTACATAACCTCAAATATCTCAAGATTCTGACGTGATGGGCCAATTCTGGCCCCGGATTCGGATTCTACGCAGCAAATTCTTCGAAAATGACACATAGCCTTCCAACAACTAAACCATGTTGGTCTGCTTAATATTCCTTTTCAGGAGCTGCCGACGACGAACTCGGATCGAAATCCGATGGAGAGAATATCTAGCAGATACCATCTAAAAACATCTATGACGCAGTAGAGCTTTAAATGATGAAGTTCATAGAGCTATGATGATAAGCTGACCCTCTTCTCCATAGGAGAATTTCGTAGCATTAATATCAGATCGATTCTTAGCACAGTAACAAGTTATATTAGCTAGATCGACTAAAATCTTCAAAATATTTAGAATGCTATAAAATTCAAAATTCTATATTTTTATGGAAATAAGCTAGAGCTAGAAAAAATTATTAGACTAATATAAACCTACAAAAAAATTGTTTTTTCTTTAAGGGGCATACGCAGTTCGAAAAATTCGCGCGGAATGACAAAGCTTCATATTAAAAAAAAATCCCAAATGGGATATCCCAAATTTTTCGAACTGCGTATAGGCCAAACCCCAATCCCTCTACCGCTGCAAATAGTTTGGGCTTGAATAATCTGTAGTTCCCAATATATAGGTTAAGGCTATCCCATAATCGTAGCCCCGTAAAGGGCTATAAACCTCTTGTCACAATCTGTTCCATGTGGAGATACGTCGTAAGTTTACTTAGTTGACTGTTCCAATTGTCACCTGAATACGATCACAAGTTACTTTAAGATGCAATGCATTTTGCAAGGTGGCGCAAATAATTGCGCGAGTTCGGCAACGCAGATAACTGGTTCAATTTTTGTATGGTAGCTATATGAAATAGTGAACCAATTTTGATAAAACCTTACACAAATGCTTAGTCTAAAACAAAGTACAACTGACATAAATTTGGTCACGATATTTAAAAAAAAAACCTTTTTTATATATATTTATGCGTATTTATGTATTTTATATTAGACTACAATTTTATATAGCTACTATAAAAATAAATATATAAAATCTCTATTTATTGATGTTGGCCAACAGAGATGTTTCTCCAGTACTTCTGCTCCCATCAAATGGGTGTTTAGTAGCGCTAGAGAAACACCTCTGTTGGCCAAAATCGATTTATAGAGATTTTAAACTTCGATCATCGATGTTTTCTCCAGCACTACTCTATACCATGACTTTAACTGTTTATGCTGGCATTAAACTGGGGGCTCCGCTTCCTGCGTGCTGCGTACGTCAACCCTTAGGAAAGCATGTACTTTCCTTAATTTCTACAGTGCTCAGTTGGGTTATGTTAAATGGATGATATAGTCGCGTTCTGCAGCGCAAGGCTTTGGGGTAAATAGTAAAAAACAGTTGGAAAAAGGGTTTTTCATTTTATATCATAGCCCACATAACCAAATTGTAATTTATGCCTATACCTCGTCAAGTTTCCAATCGATTTTAATAAAATTTGCACCCACAAATGGGTTTTCCAAAAAGTAATATCTGTGGGAAGTTTCAAAAGGTTGGTTAGATGCCAAAGTTTTGCCAGTGAGTTTTAATGGCTAGTCTCCCTAGATATCTTCTGGACGTTTTGCTTAATTCATCTTTGATTTAGGAGATATGTAAGTCTTTGTGTATTGCTTGGTCGCTTACATACTTAGGAGCGCCTGCAATATTTCTTAGAGTTACAAATTGATATATTTGAAGGATTTCGATGTTTAAGGAGCTCACCGTTTCCCAGAGACTGGCTTAAGGACTGCCTCGTTGAAAGTAAAAAGCGAAAATCTATTAAGAGGAATGGAAGGAAAATATCAACAATCTGAATGCAAATAAAGAACAATACCGAAACATACACCTCTTGGGTCTTGAAGAAACAGGCAATACGGACAGAAAGGTGAACGCATAGACGTATATGGCTAAATCGGATTCTTTTCTCATCCTGATCATTTTGGTTTAAAGGTTGTGTGGTCTTACCCTTTTCCTTTTACGTGTTACACACATATTTATATCTCACAAACATAGTGTAAGAAGTATATTTCTACATAGTATATGATAAAGAGCTGAAAAAATTGTAAGCCTCCCTTCTTTTATTGAAAGTTTTTAAGACAGAAAAACGTTACCTGCCAGAGGATAAGTCGAAACAATCCTTTATTCAGTTAAAATTAAGCTAAAGTAAACATTTTAGTTGGAGTTTTCGTTGGTGTTGTCTGCCAAGTGGCTTAACGTATAATAGGGGACTACGGATAGCTACTACCTGCGCTGTGACATATCACAACATTACGTCATACGTACACTGGCTCGTGGGATAGAAGACAATGCGTGCTGTTATGTGTAGGATATCCTCTCAAAACTAATAAATTCAACAGCAATCTTTGTATAGGCGGAATTATGCAATATTTCACTAAGCTCTCTTCCCTTTGACCTGGGGCTACATGATTTCGACTCAGCTTTAAACCCTTCAATTAGTCAAAATTGTGCTATACTTCTCTAAAGGTGTCCTGATTTTACAAAAAGACATTATTAGTTATTTTATTAAATTTACTTCTGCGTTGTCTTTTTCTCATGCCTCAAAGATGACATTTCGATTAGGGTTCTTGACTTTGAATAGAAGTTCCCGTGGAGTTTGTTGCACACACAATAAAAAAACAGAACAAAAACAAAAAATACCTGCCAAAGGGTATGCCGTGAGACAGAGGGTAACTAAGGCTAACTAACTACGTTGGGGCATGTTGCAACATTACGTCACACGTACACGCTGAAACGTGGGAAACAAGAAGGAACCGTTGATGGCGTTGGTGTTGATGAAGGAGCACAAGAAGAAGCAGAGCTGAAGCAGCAGGAGAAAAAGGAGGTGTTTACGCTGCCAACGTGGCAGCAAAGGCCAACGACCAGCACACATTTGGCGCAAAAATGCGCCCGCCGCCAGTGGCAGTGGGGCAGTAACAGGCAGAATGAATGACAACAACAACAACAACAACAAACACAGCAACAGCAGCAGCAACAACAACAAAGAAACAACAACTTCCTTGTTGCTGCGCTGCTCAGCACTCCGCACCGCACGGCTCGGCTCCGTTCAACCAACCATCGGCATACATTGGCCGAGTTCAACAACCTTAGGCGACCCTGAGAAAAAGGTCAGCAACCCCTACACTCGCACTGTCGTGCGCTCGGTTTACTGCTCTCCATATGACATAAACGTTAAATGGTGCACGGGGTGCAGTGTGTGGTGCGGTGTGCGTGTGTGTAAGTGGCCTCTTTTGGTCCTACCAAACAAATAGCGGCAAGAGAGCAAACAAATTGTCTGTGCTCTTTAACGTCTTGTATGTGTGTGTGCGCGTTTGTGTGCGCACGTTCTCTTTGCTTAGGCCAACTTCGTGATTTGTTCGTTGGTTCGTACGTTCGTTCGTTTGTTTGTTTTGTGGCGGCTGTCTTTTGTCTCTTTTATCGGTCGTTGGCCGCCCAGCAGCAGCGTCAGCAGCGCACTCTGCTGACTTTGTTTGGGGTCGTTTGTGGTCGTTATCCTAGATACGATACTGAGGAAAATCTATTTTTATATGGATTCGAATACGGATTGCCGGCATTGCCCAATGCGCCTGATGATCGCCTGCTGTAAAAAAAAAAGCAAAATAGTTTGTTGCTCTGCTCTGTCACGAAATATTTACAATAATTGCGTTACACAAATAACTTTCTTTTGGTAAAAAATATTCGTTTCCCGAAATGTTTGTACTCATACTTTATCATATGGCAATCTATAAATGACAAATGTTTGACGTACTCTTATCTAGATAAAATTTGAGTTCAAACTATTTTTGAGCTTTTTGTATCTTTTATTTTTTATGGTCTGGAATTTGTTCGATAAAAATTGATTGGTTTTGGGCTGAAAAAGTTTGGTGTTACGAATGTAATTCCATTTGTTTTTGGCAAAGAATTATATTAAGAATTCGATTTTAGTATTTGTTTTGCTTTGAGACCCAAAATAGATAAGCGTTCTGTTGTTCTAAGGCACTCAATATTTTAGCTTAAGAGTGCATAATAATTCGATTTTATTCGATTTTTTACACTGTAGTTCATTTTTTGGGTATTTTTCAAATTAAAAGTTCTAACGAGTTAGCTTAGTTCTAGCTTAATTGGATAATAAAATTAAATAATTCATATTAAATCATATTTAGGGCTAGTAGCCTAAACTCTTAATTTCGACGCTTATTAAATACAATTTTTGAGAATAAATCAAATAATAATAATCAATTTTCAATACGTATAGTTAGGGTTACCACCTGCACGGGCCTCGCCCGGCAATGCCTGGCCTAGGAAGTGATCGTCGGGCCGCCGGGCCAATGAAAATTTTGCCGGGCCGCCATATGAACTAAGTAAATTCAAATTTCCCGCGTACAGAGCAGATTATCAAAAAATGACCGGGTTTAAAGCAATATTTTATCAATGAAGGAGAAGAGGAAGTTGACAAAACGATTTGGAGCTTTGTGAAAGATCAAGAGAATGAACTGAACGACGATCTCAACGAAAATTTAACGTTCCCAGAATGCTATTTATACTTCGTTCATCATTTTTTGCACCACATGACCAAAAGTATAAAAAATCAGGAAAAAGGAACAGTGATGAGTACACACATTTACAGTGTAATGACTGAATTGAGAGATGGGTTGCAAGCCAGAATGGTTGACAAATACTTTGGTTCTAAAGTCAACAAAAGTCTACCTCATTTAACACAGCATTAACGATCGAAATTTGAGAAAGAGGCATTATTAGTTTACCATCGAGGTCTTACATATTTGGGAAAATGATACGATTTTGAAAAATCTCCATTTCAACATTTTTCAGTGTTGAACCTTGAAGACGAAATAGTAGACCGGAAACTATGTCTTCGAGCGGCTGAAGCGGTTGATCTTGATGTTGACGAAGACGCTCTTTACGACGAAATACCTTCTGTGGCGAAGATTATCCCCAAAATCAAACAAATTGACCTCCCTGTCAATATAAAATTGGTAAAAATTTTCGAAAGTTCTGACGGATTTGTCCAATTGCCCTTAATTGTTGGAAAAGTTTTATCGATACCCATCAGCAATGCCTACGTGGAAAAAGTTTTTTCAGTGATGAAGAATGTTTGGACCGATTTGAGGAATCGAATGAGAGTCGAACTGGTGAAGGCAAAGCTTCTGACGAAATTGAACTTCCATATGAGTTGCGAAGAATTTGCTCTTTTTTTGAATCGAGCGGAAGAAAAGCCACTGCTTCGAAAAGCGATGAAAAATGAAAATACATGTGGAAAAAAAAAAAACTATTATACATAAGTATGTAATAACTTTGTAAAAATACATCAAGTATGAAAAAATTTGACATTATCAAAATTGATAACTTGCCGGGCAAGCGACGCGACCGAGGTGGTAACCCTGCGTATGGTATTAATTAATTAAAAATAATCTGAATTTAAAATACTTGGTCATAAAATCGTAACCAAAAGCTGTAAGATTTAAGGTTTTTCAAATAAAGGTCTATACGCAGCACGCAAAAAAATAAAAAACTTCATATGAAAAAAATAGTCGCGTAAAATTCCGATCAAAAATTTTTAACAATGGGACGCAGATTAAAAAACAAAACAGTGTTGCCTTAAAATGCTTAACGTTAGATGGCGCCACTACTTCGCTTGGTGTGGTAACACTAACAACAGCTGTTTGGTTTTTGCTGCTTTGGCGCGAATTACCGATTGATTATGCACCATGGCCTCAAACTCTAAATTGAACGCGAAATATAGACAATTGTATTGGAATATTAGTCCAATACAAAATACATACATCTTTGAAAAATCTTGCACTTTCTGCTCTGCCCTTTAAATAGAGTTTCACTCAGACACTTTTGTTTTTTTGCGGCCAATCTTTTACCAATTAGGTAGGCAGTCATACTTGCATTGTTTATACTAAGTAATGTTTAACAATACTTGTTGATTCAAATCCATGTTTATTTTATTTCATTCTTTGTCTTATTTTTCGCGCTTAATTTTTGTAAACATAAAGCAGCTGATTATAATTTAAGTGTGCCCACATTAACCCAAAGTATCGGAAAACATATCGATTAATACCACAAAAAAAACGATAGTTCGATAAAAAAAACACTTTGTCTTACTATGCACATACTGCTGGCTCCATCTGAAATAATATAAAATAGTTTCCATATGGAAATTTTCGAACTGCGTAGACCCCTTAAACCCGAAAAATTTTGACTCTGAAAAAAATTTGAAAATAAGAAACTTTTCTGCTTATTTCAAGAACAAGTCAAAAATCCAAGTCTATTGTGATCAAACTCCAAATTTTTAAATTTTGAACATTATATAAATGTTTATATAAATATAAAAAATAAAAATGAAATTAAATGTAGAAATTTTTTCTGGCCTATTTGAAGCATAAATTGTTTTCTTAAATGTTAGAATGTTCAAAATGAAAGAAAGAGTTTTGTTTTGTTTTGTTTAATTTACGAATTTTTGGTCTTGCCGTAGTGCTGGAGAAAACATCGATGTATCGAAGTTTAAAATCTCTCTGTATCGATGTTGGCCAACAGAGATGTTTCTCCAGCACTTCTGCACTCATCAAATGGGTGTTTAGTAGTGCTGGAGAAACATCTCTGTTGGCCAACATCGATACAGAGTGATTTTAGACTTCGATACATCGATATAACATCGATGTTTTCTCCAGCACTATCTTGCCGTATAAATTTTTCGTGTTCTATGAATTTGGTTTTAAAAGTTTGGATCTTATTTGTGAGCATTAAATTCATGAATGCTGAAAATCTTTGTTTAAAATTTAATATTTTTTAACAGTACTGTATGTATTTAATTTTTGAAATATTTAATAAGCTAACATAGTATAAATATATACTTATAGGCTAAAATAAGTGAAGCGTGCCACTTTTTTGCTCGAGCTCTTCGATTAAGATGATTTTTTGGTATCTCATAGAACTACTGGAGAATAGTAACCACTTAAATTTTTATTGAAAAATTCTGATTATTTATCGAGTTATCGATGACTCAATATAGAATTTTTCATTTTTAGTTTTGTCTCTGACAAGCCATATCGCTTAAACGAATAAAGGTATCGACGCAAATTTTTTTTCCATGAAAGATAAAATTTTGAATTTTAAAAATTTTAATTTTCTATTTTTAATATTTTTATAAATTGTTTTTTTAATTGTGGAAGTTATGCTTATTTTGGTGATGGGATGCCAAAAATACGTCCAAAAATGACAAAAAAGCATAACTCCTCGGAATTAAAAGTTAATAAGTTCAAACTTGACATGAATGTTTGTTTTAACATTTTAAGATCAATTTTAAAAGTAACAAGGACTATTTATTGTTTATTATTCATTAAGTCTTCCAATAGACGTCTCCAGGTGCGGATCTAGGATTTAGTCTTGAGGGGGGGGGGCGGTTCTGCACTTAGAAGTGTATATATATCAGAATTCGCAAAAGACTTTCAACACATTTTTCCAACTTTTGGGGGGGTCTGGACCCGAAAACCACCGCCGTGGATCCGCCACTGGACGTCTCCTACTTTTTACTAAATTCTTAGGATCTCGAATTTTTTAGCTATAGTTGTTTTTAAAAATGCTTTGGTTGCTTTTTCAAACTTTTACCAAAAATGTTCTACAATTTTAAATTCCGTGGCTTCATATTTTCAGTAACTTGCTGTAATAAATAAATAAATGAACGAAGGTCTGATATTATGGTATGAAAACTGGAAATACTTTGGGATGACGATGATGGGATCGAGAGAAACTAATCCATAGAGCCGAACAGGAAAGCGCAGATTTTTTTAACACGTCTCGAGATTCCCACGGTTCGCAAAATTCTGTAACTTTTGTTACATAAAAGTGAGAACTTGACGAGTGAAAAAATTATTAAAACGGTTCCGAATCATTTCCTTAAAACTTAAGGGGTCTACGCAGTTCGAAAAATTGCGCGCGGAAATCCCAAATGGGATTTTTTTTTTTATATGTAGTGTTGTCATTCCGCGCGAAATTTAGGCCCTTAAACGTTAATGACTCACTTAGTTAAGCGTTTTTCATTTATAGTATAGGGGTAGAAATAATCGCTAAGGATAAGCTAAGCATAAATATATGTACTATACATAAGTATATGAAAACCTGCTTTATTATTTTTATTTTTTTTTTGCAACCCTATTTTACCATGCCCTACCTCGACTTTTTAGCTACAGCAACAAAATTTAAGCATGTGTTGGTATTTTTTATTTTTTTTTATTTCTTATTGCTTATTTGTTATTTTTATTGTTTTGTGGTCGTTGGCTTCGTCGAGTTCATGCAACTGTATGTGTGAGTAACTGTGTGTGTGTGCTGCGGGGTTAAAGAAACCGATTGACACAGAAACTGCAATGCGCGACATAAACATAACACAACACTAACAACTAAACCAGTCAGCAAGCTATTAACATAAGAGAGCAAGAGCGAAATTAAGAGCAAGTAATAAGAGAGTCGCGCAAGAGAAAAAATGAGCTGGCAAGCTTAAATGCCAATAGACGAGGAAATCAACCCGCGCGCGTTATATGATTGTTGTATGTGTATGTATATGTATGTAAATTTATTATTCTGCATTTAAATATAATATTAAATAAAAATGTATTACTTTTATTATTTATTTACAATATTTACATTTACATTCAACACAGGGCAGTAGATATTAAATTATGTTGAGGCTTTTTTGTTTTCTGGTTTGTGGCGCCATCTAGTGTTTAGTCCACAGCTGATGTGTAGCTGCTGACCATTTGCGCTAGATGGCGTTAGCGTGCAACGGGTTAGTGTCTGTGCTATGGGTAGTGAAACTTTGGTAACGTAGCCCAAACTGACATCCTATTCAAAAACTATTTCTTATTTTTAACTCTTTATTAGTTTTTAGCGATTAAAACACATTTATTTCGTTATTGAATTATAACAGGGGACAAGTGTTTATTTTATTAATAATTATTTTTTTATTTGTTTGCCACATCATATGGTTTTCTTGCCAATTTCTTGATTTGGTCGCGTGTTTTTTTCATTGGGGAATAATATCGGCAAAAAAGTTGTAGTAAGTTGGCCAAAAATTGCTCGCTGTTGACCTCAACTTGGAAAGATAAACTAAACGTCCAAATGGCTTGAACGCTCCAAGTACAAATGCCATGGTTACGATTACTACTGTCTCCAGTATAAATATATTTTAAATTATAAAGCAGCCAACTTATCCCCTGAAGTGATTTTTTTTCTATCTCTACCCAAATCAATTCAAACAGACCCAAGTGCAAAGATCTATTTCAATGCGTCAGAAATCCGTCAGTTTATTGTTTTGATTTTGTATATCTATAGGGCTACCCAAGCTGTCCCAGTACTGGGCCAAATATATTGGAATGTATGCTCAGAGACCATCTGACGTCACATCTGCTACACACACATTAAACCCATTCGTATACTTAACATGCTTAAACCTTTTTGCAAAATTTTTCCGTTGCCCAGATTAGGTTAGGTTAGGTTGAACCGGTTGACCCCTGGGGGAGTCACACATAGACAAAATAGTCCTTAGCGGTACCGGAATGTGCGGCTGGTGTACAATGCACGTTAGTCGTCGAGTATGCGCATGTGCTTGGCGAACGCCAGAAGCTTTTGAGGTGCCCTGTCGGCTGCCTCTTTCAGTGAGGTAAGCCAGGGTTTTCCTAGATATTCGAGTCTCGATGTACAGAGGGCGGGGCAGCGACAAATGAGGTGCTCCAGAGTCTCTTTGACATCTGTCTCCCTACATTCGTCGCTGTTGGTAGTGTCTAGCTTCTTTGCATGAGTTGCTGTCAGGCAATGAACAGTGAGTATGCCCACCATAAGTCTGCAATCTCTTCTCGGGAGTTCCAGAATATACTGGGCTAGTTTGCTGTTTATTTTCTTGCACATTGTGCGAGCCGTCCTGCAGTTCGTTGTGGTGTACCAGCTTCTATCAGATCTGACTGCAGCGTTCTCTTCGGATCTGTGGTTAAACGTCCTTAGAGGAAACTTCAGATCCTCAAGTGACGGTTGACTCGATCCGGCTCCTTCCTTTGCGAGCTTTTCAGCTATTTCGTTTCCATCAATGCCCTGGTGGCTGGGAACCCAGAAGATGCACACCTCCTTCTGGGTTTTTAGTGCATCTAATGCGTTCCTGCTTGCCAGTACACTTTTGAAGTTGATACTGCATGCTTGCATGGATTTGATTGCCGCTTGGCTGTCAACAAAGATATTTATTCGGTTCTGCTCTAGGGTGAGCGCTAATTCTGCAGCCTTCTTTATGGCGAATACCTCCGCCTGGAAGATGCTGCAGTGGTCTGGCAACTTATAAGACACCTCCATAGATGGGTCTATACAGTATATTGCGGACCCAACGCCAGAGTCCATTTTGGATCCGTCTGTGAAAATTTTTGTCGCTTGTTGGTCCATGTCGATTTTCCAATCCTCTGGTCCCATTAGAGTGAGCGTTCTGGAGAAATTGTTTACTGGGGTCATATACATAGTCTGTGCTATTGACCCCACCCCACCCCTTCAACTTTGCTGTGCCCGTAGTTCGCAAGGGACGATGCGCTGTCTTCTGTGCCAGTAGTTTGGCCTGAATGTCTAAGGGGTGTACTCCAAGTATTGCTTCTAAGGCCTTGGTTGGAGTGGACCTTAAAGCCCTCGTAATGCTCATCAACGCACGGCTGAAATGAAGATCCAATGCATTAGTCTTGGTGATAGACCCCACGTGCTACTTAGCATCTTCTGCGATGCATAAAGTGCATTTGTGGCTTTCTTCATCCTTTCCTCAACATTGGGTTTCCAGCTCAGCTTGCTGTCCAGTACTATTCCTAGATAAAAAAAAAAGGAATACAACAGATTTAAGCCAGTTTTTGTCTTAAGTCTTTTTAAACTCATTTTGGTACGGATCTAAGCCCGAAAATAATTTTTTTTTATATACTGGTAATTTTTTTGCTTTACTATCCATTTAGTGGAACTGCGAGTTCAACTTGGTTGATGCTCAGAATGAAAGCCAAGCTGCTTACTTGACTTCTAAATATGTTTTGCCGGTAAAATATAAATTTTTTAATTTTTTAAAATATTTCACTAGCTTACATGAAAAATGAACCTTCGTAAAAAAGTGTTTATTATGGTAATTTTCGGTTGAGAAACACGAAAATGACAACCTTTTGTTTTCTTTAGCACCGTGTTCGAGATTTTTTCGAAAAACATGTTTGTGGGCAATTTTTTCAGTTTTCTCGACCCAAAATTACCCTCAAAAACACTTTTATACGAAGGTTTATAAAATACAAATTTTGGCTTAAATTGAGTTATATCGATAACTAGGACGGCTGCGAAATCTATTTGGAACAACTTGATTAAATTATTTTTTATTAGACTAGCGTGGTCCCGACACAAAAAGTTTAAAATTATTATAAGAAACGACTGTATTATGTACGACTGTAACTATGCAGAAAAATAAATGATGACGATGAGCACGATGATGACCAAAAACTTGTTAATAATAATATGATAATAATAACATTATAAGCAAAAAAAAAACATACTTAACTTATATTTTGTAATAACCATCTTACAGAATTATTTATATATAAAAATGTATATATTTAAACATTTTTTTTTATTTTTATATTTGCAGCTCTTCTTCTACCCGATTTCGCAAAGATAATGCCAACATAGGACGCATAAACAAGTTGGATCAAGAAACGCTAAAACCAAGAACCCACACACTTAAAGATCACACGTCACAGACAGACGGTGGCAGAAAAAATACCAGAATACTAAAGAGGTAACTAATATATAAAAGTAAATAATCAAGACTATTT
The DNA here is from genome assembly GCA_018150985.1 of Chymomyza costata. Lineage (NCBI taxonomy): Eukaryota > Metazoa > Arthropoda > Insecta > Diptera > Drosophilidae > Chymomyza > Chymomyza costata. The sequence goes on along the minus strand of JAECWU010000127.1, from coordinate 1,578,966 downwards.
GCGGAAGTACATACAATAACTTACAGAGTTAAGAAAGTAAGGGCGGTTGATGAATTGTTTTACCAAATGTCAAAAAAAAAATTAAATTAATTTAAAAATGTTGTCAAGGATGGTCGCACAGATAATTAACCAGTGCAATTAATAGAGCTGGGTAAAATCCGCTAGAAAACGTATCGTTATTTTTATAATAGTATCGATACATATCGGATAAATATCGGTTACTTCCACCTCCACTGAACTTAGGCGGGAACTTTAAAGTTAATTTCTTACAGTCACGAGAATATACTATTTTCTTACGAGAAAAAGGCATTTTATCCCATTCAAGCGACATTACAGATAAAAATTATTGATTCAAAATTTGATAACGGCCGCGTTTTTAAAAATTCGAAATTTTGGCTTAAAAAGACTAGTCTTTCCGCCATCTCGAGACACTAAGAGGCTCTTTTCTCGGTTATGGTGTTGCCCGCTATAGAATTCACCCTCTCCGACTACACTACAGATTCATGGCACACATTGCATACAGCATATTTTCCGTCATTCGCTTGGTCAAAAAACTCCCAGACAATAGACGATTTGGCTCGTTTCCGAATCGAGGGGATCTTCGTCAGTGGAGCAATTTTAATTGTTTCATTTTGGTCCCAAAAGTTAAGCGTTGCCTGCTTCTGTTGTTTTCGAGGAGACGTCCTTAATGGTCTTTCACCTGTACCTTCCATTTCAGACCACACTCAAAAAACTCAAACCTAAAAACAAGTATGATTTTTAACACTTCAATGTGTGATTTGTTATTATTATATTACTTCGCGCCAAATTCAGGCGCGTTCTACAGCTTTTACTAATAACTATTATTACCGATACGTATCGGTTACTCCAAAAAGAATCGATACTGTCCGATGTTATTGCGTATCGATACGTATCGGTTAATATTGATCCTTTTTCCCAGCTCTAGCAATTAATACAAAATGGCGGACTTTAAAGTCGGTTGCCAACGACTGTACCATCCTGTACCATCACAAAAAATAAATAAACAAACCGATTTCTATCTAAGCAATAAGTATACCTCAAAACCTTTTGAATACCGAATTTGGTTAAGAGATCTTTATTAAAAAACGAATTATGAGCACAAAAAACTTATTTTCGACTGATCAGTCCTATGGGTGCTATACGATGTAAGAAGTCCAAAGGACATCTCCGACGTCTCCTTCTGTGTGTTACACACATTTTCGGCTTGCATAAACTTAATATACGCTTTGCACCATAAGGTACAGAATTTTTTTTCGAGATGTTCCAAAAATCCGCGCCCGATATCGAAAAAATAAAATAAACTTGGAATCCAACTTGCAAGAACTTAATTACGCTAACTCTCGGACGTACAGACGGAGTTGTTCATATGGAATTCTCTAGTCATTCCGATTATACTTTAGGTAACTTTGTGGGGTCTCCGACGTAATTTTTCGGCTCGTACAAATTTGATGTACCCCTTATACCTTACATTACCTAGTGCATCTTAGTGATATAAGAATTATTTTTTAAAAAATTTTGTATATACTATATTTGAAAAAATGCCGAATATTTTTTCTTAAAATTTCGGGTTCAAGAGCTATAGGTAGCCCTCGGGATCAGGGTGTTCATATAGACAGATAGACGAACGAACAATCAACTCAATTATACAAAATAAAATTTATGACCTGATCCACCTGCATAGATACTTTGCATAAATATAATGCAAAATATAAGCATATAATACCCTTGACCCCGTGGATGGGTGCAAAAGAGTTGGAATGTCAATAAAAGTATTACAAAGTAAAAAATAAAAAGTACGTATAGTCTAACAAATAATCAATAAAAACATTCGTATATGGTACACATTGGTGAGAGCGTCCCCCACGACACACACACACACGCATGCACGCATGCATATGCATGTGATTATGTGCATATGTATATAATGTACACTTGCATGTACACATGTATTACAACATCGTAACGACTAAGTAACGAGCAAAAAGAAACGTCAACGTCAACTGCAATATCAAAACAAGTGGGCCGTTTACAATCGGAATACTCCACCGACTATTGAATACCCTATAGGATATAGATAGGATGGAATTTAGAAAATGAAAAGGTCTGGTTAGATAGTATGTATGTAGATTGTCACTAAAATTCTTTAGGCTGGCCAATATAAAAGGAGCGGACGACTTGCAGATTCCCTGTACCACCACAAAAAAACAAATATGGGTCATTCTATTGGGTCATGTGCGGAATTTTTGCATGCTGCGTATGGACCTTTAAAAGCAAAAAAAAAAAAAAAAACACAATTGAATCGAAAAATCTTTATTATCCATAGAAAGAACCATTCTTGCCATTCACTTTTCAAAGATAATCCCTTTCAAATGTTGGCCGCAACTGCGCCATAGCTCCTCCATGTGGAGGTTCCAACTTTCGAGCATAATCGCATAACACGCTTAATGTTGGCCTCTAATGCTTCAATCGTAGCTGGCTTATCCACAAACACTTTAGACTTTACGAAGCCCTAAAGGAAGAAGTCTAACCGTGTGATATCACACGATCTTGATGGCCAATTCACCAGTCCGGAGCGTGAAATTTATTGTACACCGAATTGGTTCCATTAAATGGTCATTCCTTACAGAACGCGAACTTTCGTTATATAATTGTACGATTTGTAAAAGTTGTTTGGGTGTAAGTCCTTCCATGATGAAATGGCAGTGAAAACTGAATAAAAAACACATGGCAACTGAACAGTACTAACGCGTGATTTATCAAAAAAGAAAACCCTATTGAAAAAAAAACCTCACGATTGGTGACCCTTTATGTCAAATCAAGCCAGCCTCTGCCTCACGTTCCAATTTTAAAGCTAAATGAACGTTTTTGGGCTTAAAGTTTTCGTCTTCTAGTCTTAGTTTTAAACCCTTATGGTTATTTTTGATATTTCAAAATGGCGGAGCTATAATGGCTGTCAAAGCAAAGTAACTCCATAATTTAATCTTATTCTCAAAAAAACATTATTGCAACCCCTGTTATATGCTGTTCAGATACTTTTGTGGTAGCTGATTATAAGTACATTGTTCGTTTTTCAAAGTTTCAAAATGGCGAATCCAAGATGGTCGCCAAAAACAGAAAAATCATTTTTGTGATTGCAACAGTGCACAACAACAACAATGGAAGTATGGGTTTTCAGGATCGTTGATCACGAATCTGGAGCTAAAATACACAAATTTGATTTGCCAAATTTGGTAACACTTCCTTCTGACCATATTGCAGGTAACTTTGGGGTCTCCGATATCTTCTCTCTATGTTAACTTTGGTAGAGGGTATGAATACCTTACCTCAAAGCCCATTGGATTTGTCTGTACATCTGTGACTGAAATCAGATAACAACTGAAAAACATCTAGGTAAAAATGTACTCGTTTTTATTTGTAAAATCGGGATATAGGATAAAGTATATAAAATCCTTTTACATTTTTTGTATAACGCCGAAACTTAGGGTTATCTGTCATATTAAAAGAACATCCTGGATACAGCAAACGAACTCGAGCGGCGTCCTTTATTGATATAGGGTATTTTAAAGTCGACTAGGCTCGACGTTGGCATTCATATGCGCACTGTGGTCATAAAGAAAATTATAGGGCATATTAAAGTCAGGTTGCCCCAAAATTAATAAAGAGCGGATGGTGGTTTGGCTTACAGGTGGCGGAGCCCCTTAGTTTTGGTTTATGATTTGCGGGGTCTTTCTTATTTCCTTCTACTTAATATGCACAAATACTACAGGATACTATTTATATATTTGGCGACGTTATACTGATTGCATTTGTGTGTGTATGAATGCCTCTATTCATAAAATTGTTTTCCGGGAAATTAAAAATTCGCAGTTCGAAAAATTTCGCGCGGAATGACAAGCTTCATATAAAAAAAATCCCATTTGGCGTTCAAAAAATCCAAAGCGAAAAAAGTGCTTAAGATGAAAGTGCAAGCCACAGCGTATAATATTTTTGAAAGGACTTTCCGGATTAAGGATAAACTTTTATTTTTAATTTTTATTAAAAGAAATCAAGCATTTTGACTTCAAAAATAAAAATTATGAAACAAAGTTACGTAGAAGACTTGTTTTCTCCAGCACTATTGGAAAGCGTTGTAAAAAACTAAATCTATTCATAATCGAATGTATAGTAATAAACATTGTGACAGCGGTTACCACAAAAAGCACCCTATACCATATATATGACTTAATCGTAGCCAATGCGCGAATTGATTCTACGTCGAAATATTTACATATATGATTATTTTAGGCAAAACTGTCTGTTCTAAAGTCCGTAACTCTCTCTCGGATAAAAATTTAGGCCTCAACTTTAATTGTGATGTTTGTGAACGTGATTTTATGGTTAGAAACGAAAATAACATAAATGCCACATAAAATTTGTTTTATTTTTAACATGTCCACCAAAAGTTAGGAAAAGGATCGAAAAATTAAAAGTTTACTAAAAATACGTGTTCCATCTTTTATTGGAAACATATTCAAAAGATAAGAAATTAAAAATTTTAAGGCTTTTCTTGGTTTTTAGATGGCAAGAAATCTGGCTACAGTGCATCTGCAATATAATATCATAGATTTTTCCAACAAGTTAAATATGTTCATTAAAATGTTGATTTAAAAAAAAAATTTAACAACAGTATGTAGTAACGTCACGCCATATAATCTTTCCTTTTATCCTTTATCCTTTTATCGATAAGAGTGACAGTTGGCATTCATTTTTACAACTAAATATAGTCTTACTTAACTGCAACCTAAGTGAAAAAAAAATCGTTTTTAAAACTTAGCCTTTTTATTTTCTTTCGTCGTATAAACATAACGTCACGCCAAGATAGATTTGCACATATGTAATACCTAAAGATATAATTTGTACAACTTCTGCTTTGAACTCATTATTATTAATATTAACAGCATCGATCATATATTGTGTTGCGATCGTTTGAGAATTTTGCAGGTGTTCTAAAAACTTTGCAAGCCGACGCTCCTAAGAAAAACATAAAAAAAAAAACTCCACCCAAAAGTGCTGGGAATGCGCAGCCTACAAAAACAACTGAGACACGGGCATAGACATTAAAATGGTTTGCTTTGCTGCTGCAAAGTATCTAACAAAAAAAAATATAATCATAGCGATGCAACCACCACCAGAGCAGATACATATCTGTATCTGTCAGAACCACACTGTTGTGCGCTACTAGCTGAGCTGCGCGGCGCGCTAGTGCGTCTAGAAAAGTCGTTGCCGTTGCAGTCACAGTGGCGGCAGCGGCGTTGACGGCAGCAGCGACAAACTGTTGTGCTATAAATGATGACGTTGGCGGCGACGCCGACGCCGACGACGTTGGCAGCGATGACGACGCATCGCAGGCGCAGACGAAAGCGAAAGGCCATTGTCCGGAATTTTGTTGACCTACTAAAGCAGAATGTAAAGTACGAAGCGAAGCACACAACACACTGTCATTGCCGTTGCCGTTGCTATCACTGAGAGCCGAGTAGAGCCGAATGCTAGCGATGCCGCACGAGCGAAAGCTTTGCGAGTGCAAGAAAAGCTTTTGCAGCGTTACGCTCTTTAGTTTGTTTTATTTCTTTTTTCTGACTCTCCATTCCAATGGCCGTCTAAATGAAAAAATAAATAAAATATTTTTGGAAAGTTCGCTGGCTGCGTCGCCGTTGGCGTCGACGTTTGCTTTAGTTTTACCTACAAAATATCAAATCCCCGCATTTTTGATATTGCCGAAGCCGATTCAAAATAGCAGCCAGTAGCTTGCGAGAGAGAGAGAGAGAGAGGTAGCGAGAGAGACAGCGCACTACTGAGCACACAGTGTCATTCACCTTTTGGCCGCCGTTCTCGCTCCGTTGCTCGCTAGCTCTCTCACTCTCCGCTGCTCAACAGATAGTATGTGTTTGTATTGTTGCATGTATGTAAATATACACGCTCTTCCGATTAACTGTCTGCTGTGTCTGTTTGTCTCTCTTTGACTAGGCTTTTAAGCTTGGCTCAAAACATGCGGGGGCTTACGCTCTTTGTTTTGTTATAGTTTATTTTTTTGTTATTTTGCTTTTATTGTGTTGCCATTGTTTAACTTTTTATACACTTTTTATATTTGGGTACAGAGCATATTAGGTTAGTTTCAACAAATGTTGTGTAGAGGCAAGGGTCTGTGAATTATAAATGATAAATATGTTTGTCATGCACTATAATATAAAATTTGCTTTGACTTTTTGAAGTTATCAGCCACAACAGTTTCGAGCGTCTGTTAGAAAAAAATGGTTTACCTTAAGCGTGATTTTTTATAAAAATATTGGAAAATTATTAATTTAGTGCATTTATTTATGTACATCTGTTCACTCGTAGCTTGTAAACCGCTTTTCATATTTAAACAAATGAGGTATTGTTGGAAGCGTCTTGATCGTCCGCTGGTTATGTGACGTCACATCAAATTGAGTATGGCGCCATTTAGAGAGCACTTATTCATAAGCTTTAGGGTAGTGGGCATTTGGCTACAGCTTTCCACTGTGCATATAGTTTAAATATGCTGTATTTAAGCGTAAGTGGCTTATTTAATTAACGATGATGTAGTAATTTCTACATGAAGATTTCAAAAGTTAATGTATACTTTTTTTAAGTTTTTTAAACTTATTTTTTTTATTCACTTTTCAATAAAATTTAATTTTTTTATAATAAAATAAAAATTACAGTGTATATTAAAGTCGTGTTGTCGCAACTATAGCCGCCCCATTTTTTTTTTTTTTTTTTTTTCTTCATTTGTAAGCCTAAGTCACAAAGGCGATGTGCAAATCATTAAATGCTTTTACTTTGTGTTGTACATAAGCTCCAAATATTCTAATGGCAAACAAAAATATATTTGTAAAATGTGAAAGTGCCACAGTACAATAAATAAACAAAGAAGAGCTAAAGAACTGACTGCATATTATTATGTCAGAAGGTGCATTTCAGAGTCTAGCAGTTCATTTAACTTCCTTTATTTTTACAAGTTTGGCTCATATCCAATATGGGCCGTAAAAAAATTTGTATTTAATAAGGGAAGCAATTTTTTATTTTAAAGTATTTTATATACAACCGTGCAGCAAAATAGGTTTAAAAAAAGTACGAATTTTATGCTGAAATCATTTTTTAAATATTATTTGATATTTTTAGATAAGAGGAAAAAAGTAGAAACTTATTTTATAGATTTATTTTGTATTTCTATTTATTACATTTTAATAAACAAAAACAAGTTGTTGGCCAATATCGATGTTTCTCCAGCACCAATTTTAACCATTTAGTACTAATTTAAGACGGTCTTTAGTTGGCGTAGCAAACTCTAGCGTTTGCACAAGAAAAGAGTACAAGCCCAATCGGAACCTAACAACTACCATATAATATAAAAAATATTATAAAGCCTTCACAACAGTAATATTAGTCAAAAAAATATAAAAATTATAAATTATAAATATTGCTTTTAAAAGGCTGGGTAATAGTTGACTTATCGCTTGAACTACTTCTGAATTATAAGCAGCGAAACCGTTTAAGATGGGCATATATGAACATTGCGCATAAACTACTTGTGAATTATAAGCAATTATCCAGCTAACATCTGGTGTTGGGCCCAGCGACTCCAGCACCTACACTTTGTTCAGTTTTGGACCCACCCGTGAACCATTGTAGCCATCGGAGGTTTCCACAGGGTCTGCCTGCAGCCCAAGTCTCCCGACTTGGGAAAAGAGCTCCTCTAACCATATTACACTAGTTTACACGAAAAATGAACCCTAAACTCTGAATCCTAAAAAACAGTTTTTTAGAGTAATTTGGGTTCGAGAAACACGAAAATTTACATGAAGTTTTGTCATTCCGCGCGAAATTTTTCGAACTGCGTATAGGCACTTACTAACGAAAAGAAAACATTTTAAAAATGATGTTAAGCTTTAAGCTGAAAGAGAATTCTTTTACGAACATTTCGAGTCTAAGATCTTTGAGGATTTTTTTGTGTTTGTGCATCTGCAATTTTCATGCACGAACACATGACGATAACTGCGACTGGGTTGCCGCGTTACAGAAAGAAAATTTTCCTAATAACAAAAATAGCTAAGTCATGCCTGATTTTAATAAATTTTGATGCTAAACTAATATCTTTTTTTTAATTTTATTTAATATAAAGAACTAGCAATATTTTAATGAAACGAAATGTAAAGAACATATAGTAAAAAAGGTTTCAGAGCTGCGGCAATCATGTCAGCTGTTTTGTAACAAACAAAAATAATTTGGCGCCAACACAACAGGAGAATTTATGGGAAAAATAAGGAAAATATACGAATTCATCGAAAATATCGACAAAAATATTCGTTTTTCTGAGCACGCAAAAACGAAACCGGAAAAAATTTTTCGGTTTGGTCTTTCGTTTTTCAGAGCACATCAGAATATTGTGAATTTTTAGAATAACGACCTTTTCAGTTTTCTTGACTCATTGCTCCATAATTTTTCTTGTATGTATGTTAACCGGAAACCAGAAAAAATTTTTCGATTTGGTTTTTTCGTTTTCCGGAGCACGGCAGAATATTGTGAATTTGTAGAATAAGGACCTTTTCTGTTTTCTTGACCCATTGCTCCATAATTTTTTTGTATGTATGTAATTGTACGTTGATAATAGATCGGCTGAAATTAGATTTCCAAAATGTTTTTTGAGTGCACAATATATCTTAAGAAATTTTAGATCTACACTATATTTAAGAATTCTATGCGTCGGTCGTCAAGCTGCTTTGGTCGGACTTGGAGATGCATATTTATGAAAATTATTTGTTTGAGTTCGAATCGCTAAATGAAAGCGGAACCTATAAGTAATTCCAGAACATTTTAAGTAATTTAAAGTTGGTCTTATATAGAAACGCGAAGATCTGGGAAGGTAGTAGTTGTATATAGTATGCGTATTTGTTGTTGATATTGGTTTGTTCTAAAGGTAACTCGTCTGTCTATATATGCTTATGAGCGTCAGCTTATATAATATAGATGTACGCGTATGTATATGTGCCTGCAACTATATATATATTTGTTTGTATGGTCTTATCGAGCTGCAGCCTATACTCGACGAATTTTCGACAGCCCCAAAATAGGGTCACAATAATCTTGACATTGCGCGGCACTCAGAGTATATGACGTTGGGCTAAAAGCGCTCTCATTTTGCAGACAACAATACATAGTAGTAGTATGTACTTACATACATACACGTACATATATGTAGGTCTATATAGACGCCAGCCGCACGTCCCCTTTGGCCAAATATCACGCTGTTGGTATTTTTTTCGGTGCTGTGTGACCCAGTTTGTCGTTTGTAGGTGATAATGAATTTGAAATGTTATTTGCTAGTTTCATGTTGAATTTCTTAAACTAATTTATATGTCGCATAGTTCAATCTCGTTTTGTTGCCACAGCTACCTGCTGCTCGTAATGTTCTCGAAATGCTCAAACTAAAAAAAAAAAACATAACAAATTATGTTAAACATAAGAAAAAAACAAAAATGCAAGCAACAATGACGAAAGATTTGTAATTTACAGACGAAAAAAATAAACAGATTGTGCTAAAAATATACACACACATGTACAGGAACAACTATGCGCACAGCTACATATACATATATGTATGTATGCCCACATAGATACGCGTACTTATAGAGCAAGACATGCCCTAACGCGCTGCCGCCTTATTCCACACTTTTCTCTTTACCTTGTATTTAGCTCTCTAACTCTCTCATTTGGCGGCGCCTCTCTGACGCTTTGCTGCACACAAATTCACAAAAAATGAAAAAAAAAAACAAACAAAAAAAAATATTTAATAAAATGGCAAACTTTGTTGTTGCGAGCAGAAAAATAAGTAGGTGAAAGGTCTTTAACCTTTTTGCATGAAAACAAAATTCAGTCACAGCGCGCAGAAGAGCGTAGCCGTAGAAGAGCGCGGTGTGGGGCGCTGTCAGTAGCTGCATTTATTGTACGTGTGTATATGTGTGTGTGTGTAGACACATGGATACACTAAAACGCTGGCTTCTGACCGGGTTGAGGTTTTAGAAGTAGAAAAGCTTTTATCGAAAAGTGCTTGGCCTTAGTACTGAGCTGGGCGAGCAGGAAGCTAACATAAAAAGGAGCATTATATGGAGACTGCAGAGGCATAGCGTTGGGCGAACCACTGCAACGACGGTCCTATTTATAGTTGCCACAGAGCTGTCTGAACCTGGACCTATCGTAACTACAAATTCGTAGAACCGGTCGTTCGTACGTTCGTGCGTTTGGGCGCTCGTTCGTACGTACGTCGGCTCGTTCGTTCGTTCGTTCGTTCGCAACGCCAAAGCTTTTTCCAAATAAGGCAGACACAGATGCAGACGCAGACGGTAATATTGCAGCAGTGCTTGCTCGGCCAGAGAGGAGCAGACGCAGGCGGCGTCACTGAGGTGTAGAGCAGCACATCATAGCGACGACAGATATAAAGCTATGCCAATAATTGTAAAGCTATAGCTATAATGTTGGAAAATGCCTAATGCCTGCATAACTTGCATAACTTTTTGTGAACCGCGAGAGAGTGCGTCTGTATATATCTATGTATATATATATGTATGCATATGCTTATAATGCCTAATGTCCTTTGCTACTAACAACAGTGCAGCGGGGGGGGAGCGTAAAGAGCAGCACTCTACCATTAATTTTGCTGCGTCGCGTTTGCTTGCTCTTGATGCGGTCACTGACACGGCAGCCTTGCATTGACAAATGCACTCACACACACTCAAGCGCTTTTAGAATGACGTTGTGCAGCATATGTGTGTGTGTGTGTGCAGTGCATAAAAAAGCTCACTGTGCTTGTCTCGCTCTCTCTCTCTCTCTCTCTCTCACTTTGCCTCTCTGTTATATTACCTGCTTATATTTGTTGCCCTCATGCCGTATACGTAATATTTTGAAGCCACATTACGCATTCGGCTCATCGGCCCAAAACAAAAAATTAAAACACTTGCCCAACAATGTGCAGCTAATATTGTACATATATGTACATGTCAATAAGCAAGCTCAACATACATATGTACATATTTATTTGCTAACTACAAAACACTGAATTGACGTTTTTTATCTATTTATTTTTTGCAGAAACCATTTGAGCGCGCAATTTGCAGCTAAAGCTGAACCCTCGACCATCGCCTCGGTAAGTGTCACATATTTTTATGTTGTTTTTTTTTCTTTTTTTTGTTATTGCAAGCCAAAGCAAACACACCGATCCCGTAGGTTGCATACTGCACTGCTTCATTTAGCATACATCACACAACGACGAAAGCAAAAGCAACATACAAGACATATAAACAAAAACAAAGATACATACAAAAAAAAAAAAAAAATTACAACAGCAACTGCAACGGCAACAGCGTAGCACCAACAAGATACGAGCTACGACCACCAAAAACAAGAAACTCAAAAGTTAAGATACAGATACATGCTACACGCACACACACACACACACAAGCATGTGAAAATGCACGTAGTATGTGTGTGTGCCAAGAAAAACTGTGCCAATGCCCTGACAACAGCACAAGGTGATGATGCAAACTGCAGCCGGCTGAAGCAGTGACGCCAATACCAGCGGCGCCGTCGCCGTCACCGTCAACTGCAACGTTAGCGGCAGCGGTGGCGACGGCGGCGCGACGTTAAGAAGTGCATGGCGTGGTGGGGTTTTTGTGGGCGCTTTTTTGACGCTTTACTTTTGAATGTATCTGTGTGTGTGTGTGTGTGCATATAAATACATACATACATATATGGTTATATACCAGGAAGGCCTAAGCTTGCTTGCTTGCACGGCAAGTTGATTGCACCCCTGCCATCCGCTGTTATACCGTCTGTCTATTCGTTGTCTGCAATGGTGTTTTTTTTTTGTTATTTTCTTCTTTTCTTTGGATACCCTGTTTTGTACAAGGGTAAGGTGTATATTGGTTTAGTGCAAGCAGAATGACCAAATGATCGTTATAGTACAGTAAAAATAGACCAAGAAAGGGGTTGACCTGGAAAAAATTGCACACTGGAATTTCTCTTGCTTAAGGCCCATACGCAGCATGCAAATATTCCGCACGAAATGGCAAAACTTCATATAAAAAAAAAATTCCCTTTTTTGGGATATTTATATGAAGTTCGAAAAATTTCGCGCGGAATGACAAAACTTCATATAAAAAAAAAAATCCCATTTGGGATATCCCATTTGGGACTTTTTGAAGTTTGAAGTTTTGTCGTTCCGCGCGAAATTTTACGAACTGCGTATAGGCCTTAATGAATTAAGGACCATCCAAAAAGTCTAAAACCAAAATGTTGACCTCTCCCCCCCGTAGGGTTTACCATTATTTTGACATTTGTGCCGGCCCATTTATCTCGAATTCTATAAGTTGTACAAAAATACTTTCAAGGCAAAAAATTATCAAAATTGAATTTTGAGTTTTATTTGTATTTGAAGGCATACCCAAAAGTTCATATTCTCGCCGGCAGAGAGCGCCAAAGTTACAACAACGTAGTTTTTCGTATTTTTACCCACATCCTTGCACTTTTTGGTTTTTGGTGTGTATCAAAAAATTGTAGATCTAAAAAAAGTACACAAGACTGGTTTTTAAATCGTGTAGTTTGGGCGTAGTAGTTTCCAAGTTATAACGCTTTAAAGTCTTTCCGCGCCTTGAAAAACAAGCAAGCGCTGTGCTATGATCATCACTTTAGCGCCCCCTGCCGTTCAATATGTTTATAGATTGGTTTTCAATTTAGAGCACGCTTAAAAAAAGCTATTTGATTGAAATTTTAAGCTGTACTCAGATCTCTATACTCTTTCATCTGTACCACCTTATTATATCACGGAAATTACGATTGTTTTACATCTTTCTATACCGGATTAATTTATAGACTATTTGTGTGAAAGTTTTTTCGAATTTCCAAGTACAGTACCAAGTTTCCTCATTGGTCGAAAAAAGTTTTTAGCTCATAATTCACTTGTTCACGAACATATAGTCACCAAATTAGTTTAATGTCCGATATTAGGTTCCTAGTTGGAGCCAAGGACCTCTACAAACTTTCTCCAGTTTTCTCTGTTTTTTCGCAATCACTTTTATTTCCCGCCAGCTTTTTCCAGAAGCATTAACTTCCCCTTCCAGCGACCGGCCCCATGTTGATATTGGCCGCTCAGGCCTTCTGCTGCCTTGCGGATTCCAAGTTCAGCGCTTCTTTTGGAAATTCGCCTGCTGGTTTTCGTAGGGTGTGACCACTCCATTTCCATTTGCGAAACCGAACTTGAATCAGCACCGGCTCCTCCACGTATCTGCTCAAAAGCTCTGAATTCGAGATAGTCCTAGTCCTATAGTAACCAAATTAGGTAGTCAAAAGTTTTTTTTTGAGGTTCTAAACTCACTTTGCCCAACTGCATCGAAATTGGTAGATTTTTTTATTTCCCGACTTAAACGTACGCCACTTTTTTATATCGGTTGATTCCCAGCAGATTTGGTATTACGCCCAAGTCAACGAAAAAGCATACTTTACTTATTCCCTATCTATGATAATCTAGTGTTTCAGTGCGACAGCCAAGCGGCAATCAAATCCATGCAATCATTCAGTATCAACTTCAAAAGTGTACTGGCAAGCAGGAACGCATTAGATGCACTAAACACCCAGAAGGAGGTGTGCATCTTCTGGGTTCCCAGCCACCAGGGCATTGATGGAAACGGAATAGCTGAAAAGCTCGCAAAGGAAGGAGCTGGATCGAGTTAACCGTCACTTGAGGATCTGAAGTTTCCTCTAAGGACGATTAACCACAGATCCGAAGAGAACGCTGCAGTCAGATCTGATAGAAGGTGGCGATCTGCAGGACGGCTCGCACAATGTGCAAGAAAATAAACAGCAAACTAGCCCAGTATATTCTGGAACTCCCAAGAAGAGATTGCAGACTTATGGTGGGCATACCCACTGGTCATTGCCTGACAGCAACTCACGCGAAGAAGCTAGGCATTACCAACAACGACGAATACTGAAAATGTAGGGAGACAGACGTCAAAGAGACTCTGGTGCAACTTATTTGCCGCTGCCCCGCACTCCGTACATCGAGACTCAAATATCTAGGAAAACCTGGCTTACCTCACTGGTAAAGGCAGCCGACAGTGTGACTCCCCCAGGGGTCAACCGATTCTATGAAGACTTGCCGCAGGCAATAAAATAATCTTTTCTAAGCCACTTTGGGCACTCGCTTTATGGTATAATAAAATGCAGTGAGTTGTCTGGCGGCTATAGGGTATATTTTAGTCGGTATGTGCCGATTGTTAGCGTCCCACTTGCCATTAATCATTTATTGAAGTTGCTGTTGTTGCTTTTGAGGCAAGACCCATATGGAAAAAAAGGCAGTATGAATTGCAGTGGCAGCTAATATATATATACAATATAGTATTATGTACTACAAAGACAATTCCGATGAAGTTGAAATCCTAAGCAGTGGGTTAGTTAGTGCTTTGGAAACGCGAATTAGACGGAGTCATGTCTGTGGGTGGGATATCCTGCTTGCATCGAGGCGTACACATAAGTATTTCAAAGAAAATGTTTGCGTGGGTAGGATGGATTGGCTGAAGTTATTTCGAGTCTAGCTCGGGAGCTCTTGTTTCGGCAACTACGGACAGTCGTAATATCGAACCATAGAGATCGCATAATTTCGAGAATAAAAGAGTATTGCCAATAGTTGCAGTTCCACATTTGTTTGCTTGGTGCCATTGAGGAGGACTGTGATTAAAGCCAAGTTGCTTCAATAGAAGCAGAAATACGCAACTGGCTTCGCTTATGTAATTGATTTGTTTGTGTGTGTGTGTGTGTGTGTGTGTGTGCGTGTGTATGCTGCAAGTACGCGACAAGCTTGTGAAATCAAAATGAGCCGGTTACATTCCCGGGAAACCCCGACTATAATATACTCTACCTATAAAAAGTAAAAGCATGATTATTATAAAGAAATTGGAAAGATTAGTAACTGTTTCATTGCAATGGAAGTTGCAGTTAAATTCCTGAAATTTTTCAATTTCCATAAATTTTGGGTAGTAGGATTGGGAAAGTCTGTGTCGCATTGGGTGTAAGAATTTCAATGGGGCACTTTCAAAAAAACAAATAAGGCGCAGCTGTTAACTAAATGTGCTGCTTCAACGATCCTTTTTCGTTTATTTGGCGCGGTCCTTTTAAAAATCAATAATATGATTTTGTTTTTCGTTATTAGACGATTGTGTTTTGGATTTCGTTTCTAATTAATGATTTAGGTTTAAATAAAAAAATTTGATCAATTATATAAAAGATTATGGTGATAGCCATCATATCTTAAGACCCATACGCAGCCTGCAAAAATTCCGCACGAAATGTCAAAACTTCATATAAAAAAAAAAAAATTCCCTTTTTTGGGATACGTTTTCCGTAGCACGAACATAAATTTTGTTTGCCATGTCTCTTTATAATATAAAAAAGTTTTTTGTCGTCTTCTTCTCCCCCCCAAACCCTTGTTTACCTCTTTTCGGACTCGCTTATGCTCCTTCTGAGGTGTGAGTAAGTTTTTTTGTCGTCTTCATTGTCCTCATTTATATAAGAGTAAGAACTTTGAAGTATGGCTTGAAAAAATAGTAACTTGTTTTAGAACGTATATCTAACATATTCGTCGAAATTTTAGAAATAAAGAAACAATATTTAAAATGTTAATTAGTCTTAAGCCTAGAGATAGAGAAAAACAACATTCATCATCCCTCATCGTATGTTAAGCTTAGGTATTTCTCTCTTCTGCTGCTCAAATGTAGGGTATCAAAACTATCGCTATCAAAAAATTGAAAAGCTTCATAAAAATTGCATAGATAGGAGTAGCACCCACACAAGCTCATGCTATGTTTTTATGTGTGTGTACGTGTGTAGAGAAAAACTCAAACACTTCCATGTGCACTTGATATGGTGTGTGTGTGTGTTGGGCAGGGGAAGGGGGCTTTTTTAATGTTGGGGGATTGTCTTTTTTATTTTTTTTTTTCTGCTTTTGATTTGTTTGCCATTGCTTCATGGCAGCTGCCGCCATTGACTCGTTGACCGAGCGACTCACTGAGCAAAAAAGTATAATGTTTGTTTGTATATGTGGCGTGTATGTGCATGTAGTTTATACTATATGTATGTATGCATACATGTATGGCCAACGTGTTTTACAGTCTTACCTATGTGCACTTTTTCGCTTGTTTGAATTGTATTTTAAGCGAAATCGAAAGTTCAACTACCTTTCACGTAATCGGCACGATGTGCTGAAAATGTGGAAATGGAAAATTGCGAGTGATTCTACAGTAAACAATAAAAATGAATAACAGGCATAATAGAGTATGACTAGTAGTCAGTCAGTACTACTATAAACTATATGATCCAATAAAGATCTTTATATATCAGGTCGTAGACCGGGACTGGGAAATTAATAGCACTTCTCCGCTTTAGCAGTTTTGAAGCCGACTATACGGAAACTCTTGTGCTTGTTAGCGTAAAACGATTGCAAATTTTTAGCCCTACCCGGAAACCTTAGAGTTGGTTTTTGGTTTTTTTGCTTTCAAATTTAAGCGTATGTAAAGGAAGGCCTTTAGGTGTGGTACACCTCTCCCGATCCTATCTCTACTTCAGATGAATGTTGAATTGCGTTGATAAGTGCTGGAGAAAACATCGATGTTATATCGATGCATCGATCGAAGTTTAAAATATCTATATATCGATGTTGGCCAATAGAGATGTTTCTTCAGCACTTCTGCACTCATCAAATGGGTTTTAGTAGTGCTAGAGAAACATCTTCAATAGATATTTTAAATATACATATATAGATATTTTAAACTTCGATACATCGATGCATCGATATAATATCGATGTTTTCTTCAGCATTAGCGTTAATATCTGGTCCCAGGATCTTGCGTCGGTAACCTGATCGATTAGGGTGACAAAGCTCATACGAACTGAAGGTAACAAATTTTAGCCCCGACTCTCAAGCGCGACTTTTTTGCGAACACGCAGTATTTCTAGTTCAGATAAAGCTTGTTGAAACAATTTCTGCTCCTATATCACGCACTGTCCTGTCGTGTGATCATAGTCGATGCTCATAACTCTGATAGGTTCAGGCCAAGATCACCCAAAGACCATTATGATAACAATTGAAAGAGTAGAGGATATGAAATGAATCGTCTGTAGGGAAGAGTTTAGAAGGCTTCATTGCTTTCCTTGCTAACCAATTTTCTGGATTTGATAGAAAGAGACAGTTTCGATTTGAGCAGATTCTTGAAAGAAAGTCTTTTTCAGTATGTTGGGTGGGCGCTAGCTTAGAAGGCTTCATGGCTTTCCTTGCTAACCAATTTTCTGAATTTGATAGAAAGCGACAGTTTCGATTTGAGCAGATTCTTGAAAGAAAGTCTTTTTCTGTATGTTGGGTGAGTGCTAGCTTAGAAGGCTTCATGGCTTTCCTTGCTAACCAATTTTCTGGATTTCATAGAAAGCGACAGTTTCGATTTGAGTCGATTCTTGAAAGAAAGTCTTTTTCAGATGCTGTGTAAATTTTCTAAGAAGTTACTATTTTCATAATTATACAGCAGAAAGAATTCTTCATTATAGGCCATCAGGCTGAGTTTTCTAAGTAGCGCAGGGCAGTCTCATAGCTGGATGCTTTTTATCTCCTACTCATCCCTGCAGCTGCAACAAAATAATATCCAAAAAATTACATTACAAATTATAATACAAAATTAGACAATTGAAATATACTACTACTACCACTATGAATTCTGGACTCCTAAGTGGAGCATAGAGCCTCAACAATCAACTTAAATCTTACTTTGTTATGCGCATTAACATTGACGTCATTCCATGTATAATATGCTTTTCTCATTTCTGCTTTGATGGTACGCCTCCATGTTCTAGCTGGCGCCTCGGGACGTCTAGAACCTTGTGGGTTCCAGCGGAGAGCCTTTCGGGCGATGTTGTCATTTGGAAGTCTTACTGTGTGGCCGATCCAGTTCCATTTGCGGCGTTTGATCTCTTAATTGAAATATATGTCAATAAAAAGCCGTCAAAAATGTTTCCAAAGTTCCAGTGCTCCCACACCCACACAATTTGCTTGCCGTATTAATGCCCAGTTTTTTTTTGTGAAAAGATTTTTTCTTAATATTTTAACCCTCAAGGGTATTTTGTGTAAATTTTACACAAAAAAAAAATTTAAGCTTGATTTTCTCCACTTATATATGCCCGAATCGACTAGGGATTCCGGCTCAATGGGTAAATCGTATATGAAATTTATGAATTTGACATCAGATATGTCCAAGGATGTTCTATTTGTCCTGTATAAAAAATGTAACGTAAAAGTATTTTTGTGTAAATTTTACACAATACAGGTGGCGTGGTTTTAAAAGAGTTTTTTCATGACAATTGTGGCCTTTCTGATGCCACTGTCAACTATAAACAGCGATTGTAATTTCGCGTTATTGCTTATAATAAGCGGTGGGCACGAAATATAGCGATCGGAGCTCTATGTCCTTTTACGGCCACACATGGAGCTCTCGAGTAAAACAAACGAAACACATTTCGCTCACGACAAGGACCGACTGTGTTCGCTGCTTCACAATGTGTTGATTCGGCTTCAGCGTTTCTTTTATTCATCGAGCCAATTGAGAAAATAATTATACAAATGACCAATTTTTACGGTGTTCGGCAGTACAAGGAAGAATGGGAACCAGTCGACGAAATAACGATGCAAGCATATTATGGTCTTCTCCTCTTGGCAGGGGTCTATCGTTCAATTGGCGAGAGTTTGCTAGAATTATGGGACGACAAGCACGGAAGACTCGGTTTTCGATAAATGGGTTCAACGATTGAAAGTAAACTATTATTCAGGAGATTTCATCACTGTAGATGAGCAACTTCTTCCGTTCCGTGGTAGATCGCATTTCACTCAATATATTCCCACGAAACCAGCGAAGAATGGAATCAAAATATGGGTTGCAGCTGATAGTTTTTCATACCGATTATGTATTTGACCATAATTTGCGAGCTTGTATGCTTTCGTACGTCCCAAAAAATCGACGATTTGTTACCTTACTCTCCACTTACCATTCGAATGTTCACATCGACTCAACCGACCCACAAAAAAAGCCTGAAATTGTAAAATTTTACAATAAGACCAAGTCGATGCTTTGGACAAACTTGTGGGCACGTATCTTTGCAAAAGGAAGGTGAATCGTTGGCCAGTAGCTCTCTTTTACAATATGTTAGACGTTCCGGCCAGCAATGCATTCATCATCTTTATTTCAATGAATCCAGAATGGAATATAAAGAAAAAAACTATCAGACGCAGATTATTTCTCGTTGGTTGGACAAATTTTATGCCATCCTTATATAGAGGAACGAAAGTAGAAGTCTTATGGAGCTAATGCACTTTCTGTACTACAGAGCATAAGAGCAGGACAACAGAACGACAAAAACAACAACCACAACAGCAACTACCACATCAACAACTGACACATCTTCCCAAGACCAGAAAAAGAGCCAAATTTGCCCAAACATTTCGAGCGCCAACAATCATGCCATCCAGTGTGATAGGTGCGTCCAGTATATTTGTCCAGCTCATCGCTTTTCTGTTTGCGAAAATTTTTCAAAATCGATTCGTTTCTCTTAATTTACACAATAATTATAAACTTAATAAATAAACAACGGAAAAAACTTTAAAAACAAAAAAAATTTTCATTGAATTCACTATTTTCCATCCCTTTTTTCCATTGTGTAAAAATTACACAAAAATACTTTTGTGTTCCTTTTTATAAAATTCGCTTGAAGGTTAATTACTATTCCCGTTTTGAAGAAGCTTAGATTACAAAATCAAGTATATTTTTTTTATCTTACACGAGATGCTGAGTAAGAGCCAGCGTCTCATTATCGTTAACTTCTGATTAAGAGAGAGAGATCTCAGCATGCGGCAGAGTGATCAAGATACACACACACACACACACATGAACAGTATCATAGCTGCGAGAGAAGATTTGCTCTTGGCGCTCTTCTAAGACGCTCCCAATTAGAACAGCAGATGCTTTCACAACTATTCCCGTTACGTTCTCGAGCAAGCCAACGAGTCTATGTGTGTGTCTTTGTCTGTGTTTGTGTATTTTTTTCATGCTCTTTTATATGCTGCTTGGCCTGAAATTGGGTCAGCCATTGAACCCGTTGTGACTATAGCGTTGCTCCGTTGCTGGAACAACCTTCTCATCCACAACAAAAACATCTGCGTCACCCGCGTCCCTGTTGACAACAACAAACCGGCAGCAGCAGCAGCAGCCATGAAATGGAGACTGCAATGGATTGACGGACGGGCTGGTCTGGGCGGATGATGATTGTGTGCTTTATTGTCGGTTCGCTGCCTTTTTTATCAACTGCATGTGGGTGAAATGTTGAGGAGGAGTATTTTACGTTTTCATAGCAGGGATTTACCTGACATATGTCAGAGCAAAGTGTGACCAGATAGCAATGACAGTTTTTTTCAATTGTTAAGCTTCGGAAGCAGTCACAAGTTAAATCAATGAAATAGTTGCAGCGTGGGCTAACTTTTTTGGAGCTTAAGCCAACAAGCAGACAGAGATTGGTGCGACAATGGAGAGAGAACATAGTCAGTCATAGTCAGAAGACACAAAAATGTCGCATTGGTGTTGAATTGGGCTTCAGCAGACAGTCAACCCAGCTGTGTCTGAAAATGTTGCACAAAGATGCAGATTTTGCCACAAATATTCGAGGACAGTTTGATAAGTTCATGAATTTTTCAATTTTCACTCAAGTAAGATCTGTTAAGGGCTAACATCAGTGTGGAGCATCGTTTTTTAAGAGATTTGAAAAATTGAAAATGTGTCGAACTAAGTGCTATTGAGCTAAAAGGAGACCAACAACAATCAACATTTCTACGACTATAGCAAAGAGTATATATAAGAGAGAGGCGTAAGAACGGCCGTTGCGGTTTGAACGCTGTTTCATATTTTGAGCTAGAATGACGGAATGTTAGGGTCATGTTAGCTGGTTGTGTTTGCATATGAGTAAAAAGGATGGAAAAACCCGAGCGCTAACGTTTGCACTGCTCTAGGCTGTTAAGCTGTGCTGGCTAACATTTGTTTTGCAGGCAACATGTGTATGTGTATGTTAGAGCAGTGCAGACAGTGTCTCTCGGTTTTTTTTCCATCCTCTTTACTCATATGCAAACAAAACCAGCTAACATGACTCTAACATTCCGGCATTCTGGCTCAAAATACGAGGGCACGCAAATGCCAACGGCCGTTCTTACGCCTCTCTTTAATATATACTCTTTGACTGTAGCTATTTCACTCTAATTTCTTATGCTATTGTTCTGATCTGGTCACACTGCCAAAACGGTGAAACACATTTTTGCTGTACCCTGCCAAATGCGCAACCTTTGTTGTTGCGATCGAAGTTAAGCTCTTTTTCTTACGCCTGACCCTGCATGACGCGTTGAAATTGTTTAATGTAAAGGTAGTACATACGATATTGTATATGAAGTGTACATAAGCGGAACATAACACTTAAGGTTATGGTCATCATTATGACGACCTCTACAGCTCCCTCCCCTACACTTCTTTATGCAACATCGACGTTAAAACAACAATTGAATATATATATACTAAGCACGCACAAAAACAAAAAAAAAAACAAAAATAAAAGAAAAGCAAAAAAAAAACATGAACCCGAAAAAATTTCACTTTCACATCAATTATATGACGATGACGTCGACGGCGACGAATACGACGAGTACTGTACTTGAAAAATATTCAACTGCTCATGTGCGTGTGTGTGTGTGTGTGTGTGCAAAAAATAAAAAAAACTGTTGTCAAGCTTTCAAAAAAAAAATAAAATAAAATTTGGACGTAGTTTCGCAGACAGCTGGCTGATCGCTCCTTTTCCCTTTGCCCGCTGCCCAGCTCCCAGCTCACCAATTTGTAGCTTTCATTTTGGCGGCGTAGTTATCGATCTATCTGAGCGTGGGTGTCAACATGTTACACGTTGTACAGCACTGCAGGTTCTCAGTTGCTCACTGCGTTAACCTACACTGGTTTCATCCTTAGAGAGCACACACACACACACAGACAGACTATACATACATTGAGGTCAATGAACGCTGCTCATACTGCCAAAGAATTACAACAAATGAGATGTGGACAAAAGCACAACAAAAAGAAGAAGCCGAAGAAGAAGAAGAGGCAGCAGATGAAGAAGCTGGTAATGCTGCGGAAGAAGAGGAAGCAGCATAAAAAGCGGCATTTTTGCTTGAAACGGCACAGCTGACTCTTGAACAGTTACAAGTGTACAAGTACATATGTATGTATGTATATACGTTTATATGTATGTGTAGTATGTGTCTTTACCCAGCTTAAGTTGGAAGAAAATGTTAAAAGGCAACACAGCAAAGCACCTCCAGCTGCAACTTCCACACCGCCCTCGCGTCCCGTCACTGTCTTAGACCGTAGTACCGGTTTTAGGTCGAAAATCTTGCTTTCAGGGGTCAACAGTGTTTTAAAAATAACGCGCCACACCTTTAATCGCAGTTGCCACCAATCCAAGCCTAAAAAAATGTATATATATATATATACATACACACCCATAAGTTGTATCTGTTGTTTGGCGCCGTCTTACCCAACGCCCTCCGCTCCACCGCCGCCCTTTCTGTGCTTAATTTTTGGTAGCTTAGGTCTTTTTATTTTATTTTTTTTTTCGGCTGTGTGTTGATGTTTTTGAAGAAAATAAACTTGAACTTGCCCGATCACTTTTACTTTGTATGTGTATTCGAGTATCTGTGTGACTGTGTGTGGTTTCTTTTCGCATCGTAGTTAAGTGAAGCGCCCTCTGGTTGGGTTTTTTTTTTTTTTTTGTTGGTGTTGATCGTGAAAATTTGTATAAAACATGAATATGAGTATGTCTCCAAGACAGATACTAATTTTTTAGAAACTTCTAGACTGGGAGCGTATTGTGGCAGCGTGGTTACGGGACGTACGTTAGTATAAGACTGGAGTATCCTCTTGTTAGAATAGCCTTATACCCCTTATATCGAGCATAGAGTTGGTCAGGTGCGGATTCAGGATTTGAGACGAAGTACCCTCTTGTTAGAATATCCTTATACCTCTTATCCAGGTTTTGGTCTTAGGGGGTTCTTCACTTCGCAGTGTATGTATATATATCAGAGCTCGCAAAAGACTGTCAAACCCGGACCCGAAAATCCCACGTGGATCCGCCACTGGATGTGGTCAAAAAATTTGGTATGAAGACTCATGTAGACTTTACTTTTTGCGGGATACCAACTTGCTCAACTTTTCTCGGTAGAAAGTTTAAACTTAGCACACTCCTTCCTTTTTTTAACTCATCCGGGGATGCAAATTTTATTGAGACTTTAGACGTTATAGTAGTTGAACAGCTTTTAGCTCATTTCACTTAAAAAAAAGAAAATCGGATAAAGTCAGTAGAAATTAAGCAAAGAACGGAGTATATTATAATACGCCCAATAGGAGGAAGAAAAAGGGGCCGACCAAGAAGGAGATGGCTTGTTGACGTCGAAGCAGACTTGAAGAAGATAAACATTCGCAATTGGAAAGATGAAGCGAGAGAGAGAGTGAACTGGAGGATGATTGTTGATGAAGCTATGGTCCACCCCGGACTGTGAAGCTAAGAAGAAGAAAAAGGAGTATATTATAGTCGGGATGTTCCGACTGTAAGCGGCTTCTTTGTTTTTTTTTTTATTGTTTGTGTACTAACGAAAATTTATATATCTAAATTTTGATGGGTTCACTTCATTTAATAAAATAAACTGCATACCAAGAATAGACTGGTCGCTAAAACTGTTTTCTTACCTAGATGAAAATAAATAGGAGACAGAGTAAGGTCAGGAACATCGAGAGTCTATAATATCGAACATCTAGTCAGGGCGGTGGGGAGATAAAAGTTATCTGAAAGACCACTTATTTAAACTCTTTATGGGTTTGGCGTTAAACTAACCCCACAACAATCGGCCCTGGGGGCCAAGAATTTCTTTGTTTTGTGCCACAAAAACATAGTTCTGAAGTTGCTTATGCACTGCAAGAGGTCGTAATCAAAATTAGGAGTTCGATAATCTAACTTAGATATTTAGGTTTACTTAAAAGATATTATGATATCGACGTTAAACAAAATATTCAATTCTCGAATGTCTCAAAATTAAGAGCTTCTTTGTTGAAATTGGTTTTCTTTGGGATCTATGGGAATGCTTAGCTCAATTGGTATTCTAATCAATGCTGAAGTTAAGGCTTGTGCGTTGCTAGCCATAAGCTCTTAAAATCTAAACGCCTATCATAATCTTAGGGAGCCCTTGATACATATCCCTCCATCCGCGTATATAAACACCTAGATTTCAGAGACCATAAGAGCTGGAGATACCCAATGTTAACAAAAGATGCACATTATTCTTGCTCATGTAAAGTTTAAAGATTCATATTGATATATAGTTTATAATGCCAAGTTGTAGGAGTATTTCCCGATTATATACAAACCAGCTGGAAACAGATGTCAGAATAGTATGCTTATTAAGATTGGATGAAAATTTTAAAAGATATTTGCGCAAAAGTATGCTGGTTAGGATCAAGAAGTAAAAGGACTGAATGAATTAAAAAATTTGTATTGAAGTAATCAGTAAAAAACCTTAGTAGTCCTTAAGTAGGCCCCTCCGATTCCCAATACACGATTCCCTCTGCACCCTTTCGAGCTCGCTTTCGGGGATACCCTTAAAAGATGCCGTCCCGTCTCCCTGTGCATCTTCTACGGAGCTGTGTCGGTTTGCTTTGAGGTAACGCTTGAGCTCCCGCACTTCCCAAAATAGTGTATGCGTTCTTAATTATTCCGAGGTTTTCCGTCGTAGTTTTCCCCAAGTATAACGCAGAATTTAATGGCGTTTTGCTGTTCGAGATTTTTCCCCTTCGTGGATTGCGAGCAAACAAAAAAAATCGACGTAGGCGTCGGGAAAAATTCGCGCTCTATACAAATACTACTTTTGCTTGGTGCCATCCTGATGACAGCATTTGCTACGAATGGCTACTAATAACTAAAGAACCAATAAACTTAGTATGTTCTAAAAATATAAAATTCTATGCATAATACATATGTATCCGTGGGGTTAATAATAACCTTCAGTGGAATACCCTAGCCCCTTAAACATTTATACCCAAAACAAAAATTAAATGCTCATTCAATTCAATAGTTCATGTAGCTCCCATATAAAAATTAAACCCGTGACGTCATCTTCTTGTTTATTCCAAAGGAATTTTTTGGGACACAACTTGTAAAATGTATTATATCATTGGAAGACTCATAGAACTAAGCAGTGAAGAATACCAAGACAAGATTTCTTTTATCTTTTATAAAACATCAAATACAAGGTGGTACAAAGCGCACCTGCGTTATGCGTGTCTCTCTGAAAATGGTAGAGAGTACTCTTTCGAGTAGTACAGATAATGGCAACTATATAAGAGGAGAAATATACAGAGGGATCTTTGAAACAGGAGATGATGCCGCTGGATCAAGAAAGCGACTTTCATAATCTGTGGGAATGCATGCTAGCATATTTGAAATTAGAGTTTGAGCTCTGGGTTGATGTGCCAAGATGATGTAGCAAGAAAAGCGTGCTCGGGATATCTCGCTAGCTCCCAAGATAATAGAGTTAAAGCCCTTTTACGGCAACGGCAGACATGCCACTCAACTGGTGCAACGAGAAGAGGAGTGATCCAGACGAAACACAGATTATATGTTGAAGTTCAAATTCCTAACCATACTGACCGGGTTACTAATGAAGCACAGAAGATTAAACCTAAGCCAAATGTGCATCTGGAGGAATGCTGCCTACGCAGACTTACTGAAGAAGAGGGGAAGTAGTGCAACCAAGTAGAGGTAGTACGAATAGGGACACAGTGAAGCTTTCGCACTCATAATATTATTATATTGAGACTGGTCCACAAAAAAAATATTTTCGAATATCTGGCAAATGTTTTTGGTACCGGAAAGAACTTTGGACACCAAATGCATATAGTATATGATTTTTTTTTTTTGCTTTTTACATTTGTACATAGATGCAGTATGTGCTTTGGTATGTACAAATGCACCATTATGCTGGCTGACGATTGTTGCCACTTGCAACTTGTTGTTGACTACCGCAAATGCAAGCGAAAGTTTACTGGGACTATGACCGCTTAGAATGTCTATGCATTGCACTCATACGCACACATAGATACACACGCATACATAGGCATAAACTTGCATGTCTGCGCCACACAGCTACACACATGTGAATATGTTACAAACTGTTTGGGGCCTCTAAAAGTTTTCAAAGAGCAGGAGAGCGACAGGGGAGCATACAGATGGCAGCAGTTGCAGTTGATTCAACTGTTCGACTGAGACGGGTACTGGGGTCTGGGAAGTGCGGAGTGGGTAGTGGGTACTGGGACTACTGCTGCTGAGTGTCGTCTATAATTGTGTGTGTGTGTGGGTGTGCAGGGTACGGGGAAGAGCTCTTATCTCGAGTCGTTGCCTTGAATGTAGGGCATTCGACTCGACTATGTTGTTGTTAGGTTTCCACAGAGGGCGCAGACAGGGTGCATTGGCTTTATGCAGTCCGGCAGCCCGTATATATGTATTTGTACCTAACTATACACTATATGAAATAGCATATATATATCATATATATATGTATGTGTGTGTGTGTGTGTATGAATATGCAAACACTCCCCACACTCATACATGAATAATATTATGCACTTTTTAGCTGATGATGTTGTTGCTGTCGTTTCTTCGTTCCTATTGCCAGAGCACTACAACAAAGTCATTGACTTTCAGCTCAAATAAATTCCTTAGTTGGTAGCTAGATATAGTTGTCCTTAGAGCCAACCAGATGCGTTGGTATGTCGGTTAAAAAAAAAAAAGAAATAATAATAATAATCAAATAATTCACTTTAGAAGTAAATGACTATATTTTGGAAACTTTCAGATGTTTTATGTCTGAGGTAGCTAGCTTTTGAGTGAAACACCATTTCTACAGATGTTCAAAAACTGGTTCCTTCCCGGAGTTTTCTCAGGGGCCCGGTGTAATTACTGTCGTACTGACTTGATTCAACCTAAAGGTGTAATAGAGGGGCCGGTACATTTTTCCCCCGGGCCCGGATTTTCTCTCTACGGCCCTGGGTACAGGGCCTCGCTTCCCTGTTTTTAGATTCTTAGCCAGCATAAATTGGAAAGAGGAAGGTTTTTAACGTTCCGAACAAAATCGTTTGGTGAATATGGGGCTGTCTCTCTGACGTCACAGAACATGCTACTTGGGAAGCAAGACACTTGACAAATTCTAGCCTTGCGCTCTCTCCTTCTCTTTCTTTTCGCCAAGCTCACTTCCGTATGGATGGACATCTTTGAGATGGGATGGCTCAACATTCTTTAAACCATAAACAATTTCCGAGCAATTTAGGAGCCCCAGTTAAAAGCTTGAAACTATGTAGCTGTGATTATGACGTCAATGCCAAAACTGTCCTGCTTGGTAAAGTGTAGTCCATAATTCCATTGGAATAATGAGTAACGTATGTCCACCCCAAAGCTAGTTCAAAAAAAGTTAGTCCGCATTCATTTTAGATTTCTGCGTAGAAAGTTGTAGGTATAAACAAAGATTAACTTTTGAGTTTATTTTCGACTGAAAAAATAAACAAGAATTTTTCAAAGAAAAGTTCACGTTTACCTTGTTCCGATATTAGTGTGAGTCAAAGTACAGTCGAACTTTCTATAGCGAGATAAAAAAACATCCTTATAAGGAAATCAGGAAAGTCGTGTTAGTTAATTTTTTGTTAGTTTGGCCATACCCTTCGCAAGGATCCCACAGAACTATGTAAAGAAGCACTCGAATGGAACCCGCAAGGTAGCAGAAAGAAAGGACGCCCTAGATGCACTTGGAAGCGAACACTCGAGAAGGAACTTAGGTCTGCAGGGAAATCTTTTAAGGAGGTCAAGGTCATCGCGAAGGATCGTAGCCGATGGAAACGTTTTGTAGAGGCCCTATGTCCCACTGGGGATAACAGGAATTGAGAGAGAGAGTTCGTTATAGGGAAGGTCGACTGTAGTTGGTTTTTCGTGGGAAGTTTTTGCACATAACTACCCCATTTCTCAAACTATTTTAATGAGTTGATACCAGCATATGATATAAAAAACGAAAGCTTCTGTGTTCAGCTGGAAGTTTGTTACTTAAAACAAAAAATGTTAACTATAGTTCTTCTAAAATGCCAAAACCCGTCTTACTAATTTCCTAAAAGAACAAACTTTTATTTCCCCCTCATTATTTTTTGTACTGTACTGTTGTAGAGGTTATAGAAAAACTTGGAAAGCCGACTCTTCTCATAACACACATATGCATATGTATGAGTTTAGAATTGAAAACGTCCATGACTCGATCGCTCTAAATTAGGTTAAAAGTTTATAGAATAATGAAGATATTCGAGTAAGCGCAAGGGGGGTGTGTTCGAGCAAGTTTCGAGACTTTGAAAGTGTGTGTGTGTTAGTTTCTTATCAGCTGCAAAGTGGTGGCATGGTCAAGCACATGATAGCCTTAAGTGTTGCACAAAGCAGAAATATCTTTACGACTGCATTTTCAAACACTCTTGTTTCTAATCTAGAAGATTTAGTTACATATATGTATAAGTTATTCGCATGAGTTTTTAAGAATGTAAAAATTTTAAAGGCATTCGTAGAACATTGGAACCCAGAAGCTACTGTAATGCGTTACTAAAAAACTTATTCTACGAAATCTTAAATAATTAATCAGGCAATCTAAATCGATGTAGGCTTCATCAATGCTTAATTTTACGATACGAACTTAGCTCTAATATTGAATGAAAAGTCTGAGGCATTTTCCTAGTATAGCTGTTCCACTTTTAAGTCAAGTTTTCAAGGTTATTCAAAAATTTAAAGAACCTACCAACATACTTTTGGCTACCAGGACAAAATTCAATAGAACCAACTAACTATAGCTTATGCAACAATAGTATTTCATAAAAATACCGTATGTTTCAAGTGCTTTGTAGATTACAGCTTTCCCGGGCGACTAAAACTTTCTATTAATTTAAGTGCGTGTGTGTGTGTGTGTGCAAATAAGTGGAATCAAAAACAGGGCAGCATCTTACAGATATCCAGCTCTATTGCAGTTGATTGGTATCTATAAATATAACTACGTGCAAGTACATACATATGTATGTGTGCCACTGACAGAGACTGCCCGGGATAGGAGAACTATCTAGACAACTTATGTATTACTTATTAAGCAAACTTAATAAGAAAAAAAAGGAAAACCAAGGAGAATAATAGAAAAAAGCTAAAAAAAAATAATAATAATATTAGAAACGTGAAGATGACAGCCAGCAGAGAAGAGAATGTGCATGTTAACGGGCGACGGGACTCGGGAGACGGGCGGCGAGACGTTAAGTAACAGCGTGTGCAAGGAGTGCTTGTGAACGCACGTCTCTATCGCTCGACTCGGACTGGGTCAAAGACCTGTAGGAGGTCGTTTCTAGAGTAGCAATAGCAACGTACAATACCACGGTGACGACGTTGGCTTTGCCGCTGGCTTCGACTGCGACGCAGACGATAGTTATGTTACTCTCTCGGTAAACATAAACAGCAGCAGCAACAGCAGCAGCAACAGCGGCAGCAGCAACAACGACTGCAATGTTGACTGCACTCTGCGCAAAAGCTCGCGAGCTCGGCTAATGCAAATGCAGCAACATAGTACTTTGGTTTTCCACTCTCTCTCTCTCGCTCTCTCTCTCTCAGTTGCAGCGCGCGAGAGAGAGCTCATAAAAGCTCGCTCACTGCATGCAGTTGGCAGCTGACAGTCGACGGCAGCGTTTTAACGCCGACGTCGACATTGAGCTGCGACGCGACTTGCGATGATGACGTTAACGCTCTAGCGACCCATCAGCCAAAGTATCTTGCATACGTATGTAAGCACATATATGTATATACGTACTTGTACGGGCGCACTGCAAACGAAATCAAGAGTGAAATTTAACTGCATAATATTATTATAATCTTTTGCTAGATAAATTACGGCTAAGATCTATAAGATGTAATTCAGTCCAACGTGCAGATTCCTGGCAACCACTTTTGGCAATAAAAATAAATAATTGCATACCAAAGGGAATGGGGGGGTTGTTTTTATGAAAATGTCAACATTTTATTGTTTATTGGGGTCTAGTTCGTATAGCATATTGCAATTTTTAGACGAATTTTTGAGATTCAGGAACGGATATAGGCCCAATTGCTAACTGATATATTATGATAAGCATTTTGTTATAAGAAACAAACCTCTCATCTGCAAAGTTGCACTGTGCCTGTAACATTACGATCCGAACTTACCTAAACCATTGACGAAAGTTTTTAAATTATCTAATAATCTATATATATAAAAGAGAGTTAAAAGTTATGTTAGTTACACCATTTAGAACTCAAGAACGGCTGGGCCGATTCCGATGATCTATGGTTTGTTGGATTCGTCTCCGCACTGGTTAACAGAGTAACGCATAAAATATCGGAAAAAATCATATAAAAAGAAGTAAACCGCGAAATTCTCTTACGGAGGCTGGGGGTCAGATATCGACATAAATCGAAAATCTTCATCTGCGTCACTATTAAAATTAAATTTCGGCTCCATAGCTCTTATAGTCTCTGAGATTCTTTACTCATACGGATAGACGGACAGACAGACATGGCTATGTCGACTCGGCTGTTGATATTGATCAAGAATATGTATAGTTTAGGGGTTCTACCACGCCCTTTTTCTGAGCGTTACATACATTTACACGAACTTTATACTTAGAACGCAGCACAGAGAAGACATAGAGTCTAAGATTGTAGAGAAGAAAGACTATGCTTAGAAAACAGCTCACAGAAAAGTTGAAGTTAAGGACTGCAGAGCAGGAGCGTAATATATTGCGTAGATCAACGAGCAGATAGATTGAAGATGTTAGGCGAGACGGGCAAGTAAGGAACACTATGCAAAGAGAATAAAGCAGATCGTACGAGGATTGGGGGTTGCAATACAATAGCAATACTATAACTTATAAAACAGTGGGGCAACGAGTAACTAGACTTTAGACCCTATATATAAAAAAAATTATATTGAAAATATGATTTGAAAATGAATCAAGAGTAAGATAACTCAATTTAAATTCATCGGGACTCTCTTAATTCCAAGTTTTGCATCCTGTGTGCATGGTTGCTTTTCAAAAAAAAAAGACAACTTTTTTTTATATATTAGACTCACATAAGTCTATATTCAAGAAATTTAGATCTCTTCTCCCAAGTCGGGGGACTTGGGCTGATGGCAGCCCCTGTGGAAACCTCCGGTGGCAACAATGGTTCACGGATGTGTCCAAAACTGGGCAGGGTGTAGGTGTTGGAGTCGTTGGGCCCAACACCAGAATCTCTAGTGCAATGGGCATCTGGCCCAGCATCTTTCAAGCAGAGATTCATGCCATAGAGATCTGCGCTCATAGTATCCTTAGTAAGGGAACTATGGGAGCAAACATCTGTATCTACTCAGATAGCCAAGCTGCTATAACGGCACTATCATCATGGAGCATCTCCTTCAGGATGCTCAAAGAATGCCATAATTACCTCCAAACCCTGTCCTCCCGAAACAAAGTCGTGCTATGTTGGGTACCTGGACACTCAGGAGTGGATGGTAACACGATCGCTGACGATCTAGCACGACAGGGTGCCTCCACCCTGACCACTGCCCCTGCGCCCTTCTGTGGTATTGGTTGGTCCACAATCAAAACTATGGTAAACAAATAGGCTGCAGGAGAACATAGGAGATACTGGTTCTCCTTACTGGGGCTGCGTCAAGCAAAAGCGCTTATCAAGCCCCTGGATATGATCAAGACAAAAGTTCTTGGCAGAGAGGACTTAAAACTCCTGGTAGCTTACCTATCTGGCCACCACACTGTTAGATACCATCTAAAGAAAATTGGCCTCTCGGACTCTTCAGAGTGCAGACTCTGTCTCGAGGACGATCAAACCACCAGACATATTCTCTGTGACTGCCCAGCGCTGGTATGGGACAGAGTCTGTCACTTGGGAAAGGAACGGATTAGTCCCTTCCATCTTAGGTCAATACCAACAAAAGACCTACTGCTATTCATGCGGAAAGCGGAAAGTCTTTTGCTTTAATTTATGGGTATGGTACAAAAGATCTTCTGGTCGCAGTGCCCCACCTCTTTGTGAGGAACCCATAGGTAGGAGAAAAAAAAGAAGTCTATATTCAGATATAAGTGGTCCTAGTGTATTTTGAAGATTTCATTACATCTTTTAGATTTTTCGACAAATTTCTTCTGAATGCCATAATGTACATAAGTATTTAATTTTGCATGTTATATATTTTCAGATATGCTCGGCAGAAGTGCACATTGCTGTAACGTGTTCGGAAGCATTGCACAAACCAGGTAAGTTGGACTTCTTATGTTTAACCATCTATGCTTGATTACCAGGAAATGAATGTAGATCTTGGAATTGTTCACAAGAATTATGACAAGTATAGTTTTTAAAACTTATACAACTATCAACTCCCTCAATAAATATGTGGCAAACAAAAATAATTTACAACTAAAACTTTTAGTTTTTTTCGAGGTCCACTGAAACATCCCTATGGGAGCTTTATATTGTATCTACGATATTAAAAAAATTAAAATAAACTTGTCTTCCATGAAATAATAAGGTATCTAATCTGAAAGTTTGGTTACTCTAGCTCTTACCATCTCTGAGATCTAAGCGTTCATACGAACGAACAGCTGGTCTTGAAGTAACTTTGGTGGGTCTTCGTTCTTCTCGTTAGATCCCGAACATTTTGGCAGTTTGCAAGGCTCCAATGATATGTTTATAGGTTCCAAATGATTATTTTATTGTTCGCATCAAATTATAAGTTTATACGTGGAAAAGTTTTAGTCAGAACTTCGCTTAAACTGTTTCCGGAGACCAAAAATGTTAGTTCAACAATGAAAACAGAAAGGATTGTAAATTTAAAGAGCTATCAGTCGAGATGCATATCGCACCCACTTTTGCCAAAAGTCTTTAGCAAGACATTTTATGAAAATGTCAACTTTTTCCTGTTTATTAGGCTCACATTAGTCAAGATAAAAAATTGGCTGGCTCTTGCTTGTTTATTTTTAAAGAACAAGGCAATGGGAACTTTTCATTTGATCTTAAGGCCTATACGTAGCTCGAAAAATTTCGTGCGGAATGATCCCAAGTGGCCCTTTTTTTTATAGGAAGTTTTGTCATTCTGCGCGCAATTTTTATACCCCGTATACCCCTTTAATACCCAATATTTTTAGCAACAATGCAATTGCAAAATTTTCGGCAAGAAAAAATTCGAGAGCTGAAACTTATTGTTATTCGATCTGACCACACCGATTTTTACCATTCACATGAAGCAACGTTGCGTATACGTTATTTTTTTTTAAATCACAAAATATTTGAGTACACATAGCTTCACCTCTAATAAAATATTGTAGGACTATTACAGAGCATATGCATTTTTGTTAGGTTTTATGTTTCGAAGCGCAAAACGAAAATAATTCACAATAAAAGGCTTTCTTCTTTTCCCAAACCCTTGTTTACGGACTCGCTAATGCTTCTCCTGAGGTGTGGGTATGCGATCTCAGCATTTGTCTGCAGGCATTCCGATCCAGGATCATGTCATCGCTGAGACTCATTCGTTGCTGATGTTTTTGCATTTGAAAAAGGTGAGGCTTTTGGCACTTGTGCCGGATATTCGTTAGTTATGGACTTTCCTTTTACACCGGCGGTTGCCTCCAGACCCGGTAACCAATCGCATACACTGATCTTTGGAAGATCTTTAAGATATTAAAAATGTGCCTCAGGCTCAATGTGATGGTTAGTATGCCTGCATCTGACGAGTTCTCTTTTAGGGGCATCTTATGCCAGGTAGTGAATACAATAAAAGGCTTTCTTATATATAAAGCTATTGCTATGTATTATTTTTTTTACATATATCTTCATCTTTATTTTCCATATTTCCTTACACTTTCCAATCTACCCGAAGCCATTTCTTTTTCTATTTTAAAGTTGAGGCTAAGTTTCGAGTTTATTTTGAATACACAAAAGGCTGATGTTGTCAGAGTCTGCAAGTTTATAAAATATGCAGGGTTGTCAACACATTACTTTTATGTAAGGAATTGTTGTATACCCAGAAATGTACTTTAAGAAAATTTAGTCAAAATAAAGTTACTCACCTTTTAAAAATTTGGTATTCGGATATAAATCACAAAATTCTGCGAAAACTCTCTAGATATAGGTTTTTAGGCAGACCCATAGACATAGCTCTATTGCTAGTTGGGATCATATTAAGGATTTTGCTACTGTATAAAGAACCGATGGTCAAAATGAGTCCAAAGCACCGCGGAATTCGCTTTGATATGAATGGAGGAACGATAGCATAAGAAGAAACAGCCGATATGATTCCACGCTCCTTGTTTGTTTGGTCCCCGAACAGGCTGACTGACGGATATGCTCAAATCCATTTCCTTCGGTATTCTGATCGCTTTGGGGGGCGTCCTATTTCTGGGGGGTACAAGATATATAAATAAAGAAAGTGTGCATTTATTTCAAGAACTTTTTTAGTTTGGTTCAGCAAGTAAGAACTCCAAAGCTGTTTTCAGGCCTGACGAGAGGGGTGCGGGAAGGGGGAGATTCCCCCCGGGCCCGGAGTTTTCTCTGGATGTGGTAGGGGTGACGTAGCCAGTGAGTGCCCGATATTCGCTTACTTATACTGCTTGCTGAACCATTGCGAGGATTCGACAAAAAAAAAAGCCAAGAGCGTTATGGGTAGATATTTCAGACTGCCTAGGTCTTTAAAGAAAAACAAAAAAGCTTTCCCAGATACTGGATGCGTTTCTTAAGAAGTACAGGGAAGTCGCCCAACAGGTGTTGGATGTAGTGCTGGAGAAAACATTGATGATCGAAGTTTAAAATCTCTATATATCGATGTTGGCCAAAAGAGATGTTTCTCCAGCACTACTAAACACCCATTTGTTGAGTGCAGAATTGCTGGAGAAACATCTCTGTTGGCCAACATCGATATATAGAGATTTTAAACTTCGATCATCGATGTTTTCTCCAGCACTAGTTGGATGCTCATCATTATGGGGCGCATGCATCCTCTCAGGCAAAGGGCCTTTGGCGCAGTGCCCCATTACAACTGCTGTCATCATGCTAGTCCTGCTCTTATGGAAGTTTGCTTTTGGTTGAGTGCCCGAGAGGTGTGACAACTGGGCACTGTTTCACATTCTGACTATCTTTCTGATCTCTGAAACTACATGTTGCAGAAGTCTTACCATATCCATAACCGCCCTCCCATTACCAGCTATACCAGAGTGACCAGGTACCCAGCAGAGGGTGATCGAGTGGTGCTGGGTGCAGTTCAGCGCCGCCACAGTGTTACGAATAAGTTTGCTCTTCATAGTGTGCGATGACAATTAATTGATTAATCGTTGGATCATTCATTTATTGCGCATTGATTTCGTAATGCGACAAAAAATTTCCCTTTTCTTTTTTTTTTTTTTTTGTTAATTTTTAATGTTCTGCTAAAACTTTTCCGCTTTTCACGTTCAACGATGATGACGTTGACGCCGTTGACGACGCCGATCGTCGTTGGCAGAAACCAAACGACTTTCCTTAATTTACTCTATTTACTTTTTCTGGTTTCATTTCGTAACATTGAAGAGTGGATGTGGATGTGGATGCTGGCCAAGTAGTAGTAATAGTGACTACTAGTAACTAGTTACAGTCGGGTCTTAGAGCAGCCTGCCGCTTTTGGTCGATGTAATTGCAGACAGACGGTCATCATATGATTTGCAATTTCCATTTACCGCACGGCAATGTTGCATGCATTGCAGCAAAGATTACATAAGCTGCAGTTAATGCCACATAATCACGGCTGAAGTTGCAACAAGCAAGCAACTCCAACGTCCGTCGCTCTGCAACTGCTCCTCCGTCTCTTGTCTATGATGCAGCAAATCGCAACGAGAAATGAACAAGCGGCAATAGTATAACATGACAACCATGATACGCCACCGACGCCGCCGTCGTCGCCATTTTGAAACGACGATCAGGCCCGACCCGGCCCGGCCCGGCCCGTTTTTCATTACTTGTACAGCGTACATATATATATGTATGTATATGTGTGTGTATATAGCGACTGACTTTGGCGCAGTTTTTCCTGAAACTTTTCCTCGTGCGTCTCCTTCGCGCTTATATCTCAAACATTAATGAAATAACCGTTCCTCTTGTCTCTTTCTCTTTCGCACTTTTTTTTTCTCGTTTTTTCTCGTATTTTGTTTTTGTTTTTGTGTGTGTGTTTTTTTTTTATTCGCGCGACTGGGTAAGTTGATCATTGCGGCGACTGCCTGCAGTATAAACGGTGACTTAATTTTTTACTTTCATGGAAAACTAGTTTTTTTCACATTGCAAATAATAATAATAATAATGTGGTATGGTATGTGGTACGTGGTGTGTTGTGTGTGCTTTGTGTAGTGTTTAAAATTTTGCTAGGCTGTTTAGTTATATACCGATTTATATATGTATCTACCAACTTATGCTTGAAATATGCCCAGATTTTCAGAATTTCGATTCCGATTTCAGTGTATCTTTATGGTTATTGCGAAATGTAGAATATGCGGAAATAATAGAAAAGGTCATCATAACGCCTACGTGAAGATGTGTTGTTCAGATCTGGGGGTATCGCTGTTAAAAGGGTAGGATCAGAAAGTAGTACGATCTGTAGCACGAACGCATCCTGGGCATGTCAATGGTTAGCTTTTTCGAAGAGACTGATAGCACGGATGCTGCTAAGAGCAGTGTTCGAGTGCCCTAAGCTGTTTCGGGAGGGGCGGAAGCTTGTCTATGACGACCAGCACGCCGGTCGCTAGATACTCCAAGGATGGATCAAATTGGGGCCAAAGTGAATGCGCTGCTGAACCCTGACTGGCGCACAAACAAGCGTCTAATTATTGATGTGTTAGGGATTTCCTACGGTTTCCTACGTTCAAAAACTGATCGGCTCAAGCGGACCGTCAAGGAAAACCAATACAGCTTCGAGTAAGACAGTCTAGAGGCCGTGACAGTATTCCGGAAAGCGAGTTCCCAAAGACAGTGTGTAGGTAACCCAAGAAGAGGTCGACAGAAACTAAGATGGTTGGATGGGGTTGATGAAGATGCAGAGCATTTAGGACTGAGTTGTTGGAGAACACAAGCCCGAGATCGCGACGAATGGAGGCGAAAACTACAACAGGCAAAGACCCGACAAGGGTTGCCTCGCCAATGATGATGATTGATGATGAGTTCCTAAAGGCATGCGCACGTTGTGTTGGAGTACAAGATTGTTATATCTAGAAGTACTATAGTTTTGTACCGATTAGTTCAATGAAAAATTTTAAATGAATTTCGTCCTGCTACTTTTTGATCCTATCCTGTAACTCAAACCACTTTGTTACGTGACTTCAATCTCAGTACTGTAAACAAGCAGAACTCCTTTTACTGCAGCAGAACTTTTGGGTTCCAAAGAGGAGATACTTTAATCATTTCCTGCAAACCTTTTTTCGTGGACTGTCTGATTAAAAATCCGTGACACCACATTAACTTGGTCTTGTTTAAATATGCAGCAAGTTGCTAGCGCCATCTAGCGGCCACAGTAATAGAAAAATAGTTGATGACTGAGACAATTTTTTTTTATACTTTTTTTTTGTCACAAAATGTTTTTAAGACTGCAGCATGATGAACCATCCTTAATAAAAGCAACACGGCACTAATTCAGACAAATTTCTGTAGAAATTTCGAGGTCATAGGAAAATCTTCCATCCTGCACGTTTTTCAATACTTTATCAACACATCTGCCGCAAATATTAAGTGACAAATGAATTTTGAATAAAAATAAGGCGCTCTACAATCCATAGAAACTATTTTTTGTTGAGCTAAATATTATTTATATTCAAAATTCTAAAAATATGATTATACCTCTAAATTAGAAAAAGTCGATTTTTCAAATATTGTTTTTTTTTTTTAAATTATTGCCACTGTACGGATTTATAGGTATTTATAGGGATTTGGGATATCCCATTTGGGAATATTTTTTGTGTATGAAGTTTTGTCATTCCCAGCAAAATTTTTGGAACTGCGTATAGGCCTTTAAGAGTAACATCTGTGTGGAGCATGGTTTTTTAAGCTAATTTTTCGATATTTTTCTTTCAAAGAAACTTTATTTTATATTTAAAATCCAAATAGGTGACGATATTATAGGTACATATTTTGAGCTGCAAAAATCAATTTTTCTAAAGTAATAAAAACAAAATGGCGCCTATAGAGAGCTACAAGTACATGACTAGTTTTCGGAGAGGCCTCCACGGCATTTTTTGAAAATCACTTCGGGAAATCATTTCTAACATAATTTTCAAAAAATTTAGCAAAAAAAAAAAAAATCGATTTTCTGAAGATTCTAAACTGGTGTTAATGTAATTTTTTCAAGTTTACAGCATTTTAAATTCAGGGTGACCAGCTTAGAAAGAAAACAACAACCTTAGTAGTTATGTTTATTAATTTTGGATTTATTTCGAAGCAACATTTATAACACTATGATCATTGCAATGGCCGCCTTGGTCTGTCGTTGCTTTTTCGATAAAATGCGAATCTTTGGCCAATTCTTTTAGCTCCCAATCAGCTAACTTACGGCGTTGCCTATGTTTGTCCAGCTACAATTTTTGCAACATAATCTTACACGGATGCAGGCTCTCGGGCGAGGCTCAATTCAGCAGCCTGTCGTCGAAACGACGACTTTTGATCTTCACTTTGCAGAAACTTCCGTCCGTCTTGTGCTGGCCAAAGGTTCAAAAGAGCGTATTCATGGAAGCTTGCCAGCTTTTGAAATATAAAACTATATTCTATTTACTTTCGTAAAATCTTCGCAATATTTTATAAGTACTCCAGCATTTGCTATAAGCCAAGCCGGAGCTCAAGAGGAAAATCAAAGATCAAAGCACTGTAACCTCAACTTTGGTAGATTTATATATATAGGTGTATGTATGCAGTTGTTGCAATATTTGGTAGCTTCATTTCCTTAATTTTTGCAACTGCTCAAGCTGATCGCAATGCAGCTTCCTCTTAGCGATCCCCCAAACCCCCGAGTCACGGGTCTCTCCAGATGGCCATGCAATGGTAACATTGCCTGCTAACACCATTTTCCTTTTGTTAGCTTTTTGCTGCTGTTACATGAAAAACGAAAGTAAAACTTGAAACTCGCAACTTGCAACTTGCAACGGGCAACTGGTAACAAGCAACTTGCAACTTGTGGCAGCAACGGCAGCAGCAGCCGTCGTTGCCATTGCATCTGTGAGAAATTGGCATTGTTAGGTCTATTACGACGACTGATCCAATCCAAGTGTGGCGACGGACGGGGTAGCGGAGTTGGCGGCCAACTAGAAAGTGGCACAAGAGGTAAGGATGGTATCCATTGCTGTTTTCCGTGTGCGGCACCATGGTGAAAAAACTGCTGCCCACCGATGCAACGCCGTCGCGGCGTTTGTTGATTATGTCATACAAGGAAGTGAATTGCGAGCGAGCGACCGACAATATACCCGGCGCACAAACAATCAACAAGCATGGCATGGGGAGGGAGGTATGACTGGATGGGGTTAGATGATAACATTGCTTCGGCTACGGGCCAGGGCAAGGCGGGAGGCGGGAGGCTAGTTGTAGCGATTAGTTTGAGATGCAATGGTGTTTTGGGTGCTCAAGCTCTGCTGCTGGCTTCCACTCCATCAGCTCGAAGCACTCTTAATGGCAAACTCCAATGTATGTAGAGTACACCAACGGCCACCCTCCCCCCTACAAACGACGACGGCTTTGTAACATTTTAGATGTGGGTTAAACTGGTTTTCTACAGCCAACGTTGTTTCCCGCTTCGAGCTCCCATAGCGTCTGCTCCTCGTCGTCGTCGTCGTCTATTGGATGGACAAGTTTTCCTTTCAACGACTTTGCGATATTTTTTTTTTTTTGCAGCGCTTTGTACGAGTAGTACGAGATGTTTTTCATTTTCTAGGTTTCCTGCTGCTTTTGGCGTTAGTGGGTAAATGTTACATAATCGTAAGCCAGTTTTTTATTGTTGTTGTTGTTGTTGTTGTGACTGCTTGCAACTAACTGTTAGCTGCTTGCCACTCTCGGGAACGCTAACGCGAATGGCTATAGACGGGGCCGTAGACGGGGGTACTGTGGCTTGTCGTGACCGAGCCCAGCGCGAATGCGGCCTCTATAGTTGTTATTGTATGGAAAAGTAATTATTTTATATGCAGTCAATGAACTTTGTAGCTCAAACTGGATTTTGGTAACCCTGCCCGCCTCTCTGCTCTCTGTGTGTGTGTGTGTGTGCCTTGGAAAATATTCTGCAATGTTTCAGGGGCCAAACTTGACACACAATCGTTAAAGTTATTGTAGCTAGACCAATGCATATCGATAAACGCATCTTGATGTAATCGTTTTGTTTGGATTGGATATCGATGCCGCTACTTGGCTGTGGCGCATCTCAGGATTCCCTTTATAGCTAAACTTGGCCAGTATAGTAT
This sequence comes from Chymomyza costata, assembly GCA_018150985.1. NCBI lineage: Eukaryota > Metazoa > Arthropoda > Insecta > Diptera > Drosophilidae > Chymomyza > Chymomyza costata. Next base: position 1,538,206 of record JAECWU010000127.1, on the reverse strand, counting down.
AGGACATAATCTTTGTGGATTTCTTTTCGCCAGGGATGTAATTTTTTGGCTCAAAATACTCGGGTCAATCCATTCAAAGATCTTTCGTATATAGCCCCGTTCAATAAACTCGCCCCGTTGCGAGCCAATCCATTTATCAGTACCAAAGATCTCTTGATTTAGCACCACGGTATTCTCTAGCTGGCGTAAAAGAGAACTAGTCAGATGCAGGCAAACTTACCATCACATTGAGCCTGAGGCACATTTTTAACATCTTTAAGATCTTCCAAAGATCAGTGTACCGGGTCTGGAGACAACCGCCGGTATAAAAGGAAAGTCCATAACTAACGAATATCCATACACAAGTGCCAAAAACCTCACCTTTTTCAAATGCAAAAACATCAGCAACGAATGGGTCTCAGCGATGATATGATCCAGGATCGGAATGCATGCAGACGAATGCTGAGATCGCATACCCATACCTCAGCAGGAGCATAAGCGAGTCCGAAAAGAGGTAAACAAGGGTTTGGGAGAAAAATAAAGATCTCTTGATTCGTTTTAAAACATACTAGATACAATACATACATATTACATGATTATACAGTTCAGAATACACGTCATGTTTTCGTCTAACCCACATGTAGATCTCACGCCTATTAATTTCTTTCGTAGCTAAACGTAACTTTAAAAGATCCCCCGCATACATATATTTCTTGATCCCTTTCCTCAGCAAGTTCAATAATCTCGAGGCGTTTAGAGTCAGTCCGTTAAACCCCATTTTTAGCAGTTCTACCATGATGTACGACATGATCTTTATTGTAATTTTTTGGTTCAAAAGACTTGCCTCATTTCGAGTCAATCCATTCAAAGATCTTCCCAGTTCAATAAACTCGTGCCGTTGCGAGCCAATCCATTCATCAGTATTAAAGATCTTTTATATGCATCTATTGATTTCATTTCAAGAGCTAAGTATATATATCAAAGTACTTTTCTGAATTAATTTCTGATTTTCGGAGCTCCCACATACATATATTGCTTGATCCCCTTACCCAGCTTCTTTAACAAACTCTCCCGTCTTTTGGGGCCAATCCAAATGTATGCTTATGAAGTTCAATAAGTTCAGCTCATTTCGAGCCAGTCCATCCAATCCAGTCATATACATTCCTTGATCCATTTCCATATTGCTGCTTTCTTATGCAGTTCAGCACAGTCCCCTTATGTTGGGCTTAAATTATTTCAAGATTTTCATAAAAAATTGTGCTCTCATATGGGCCAACATACGCGAAGGAGTTCTAATTTTTTATCAAGCCTTCGATTTTAATGATTTTTTTGCGAATATATGAATTGTTGCAGAGAAAACTTTTAAGTTATCGATCACCTCACTCGGGGCCTTGCAAAAAAAAAGTTCTTCTCAGAGATGCACTTTTCGTTACAAAACAACATATCGTTTGCGATTATATGAATTGTTACAGAGAAAACTTTTAAGTTATCGATCACTTCACTAAGGGCCTTGCCCAAAAAAAGTTCTCAGAGATGCACTTTTCGTTACAAAACAACATATCTCTTGCGATTATATGAATTGTTAAAGAGAAAACTTTTAAGTTATCGATCACTTCACTCGGGGCCTTGCAAAAAAAAGTTCTTCTCAGAGATGCACTTTTCGTTATAAAACAACATATCGTTTGCGATTATATGAATTGTTAAAGAGAAAACTTTTAAGTTATCGATCACTTCATAACCTATAAGAGCTTTGCAAAAAAAAGTTCTTCTCAGAGGATGCACTTTTCGTGACAAAACAACATATCGTTTGCGAATACATATATTTATATACATATAAGTTATCGATCACTTCATAAGTTATAGCTTTTGAAAAAAATATTTTTCCTCAGAGATAGATTTAAAATGTGGCAGGCCATGGCTGAAGCAGGATAAAATTGTTACAGCGCCATCTAGTGAACAATCTGAGGTGAACTTTTGTTCTAAGTTGACTTGGAAAGTGAATTGAGTGCTAAGTTAAAGCTTCAAGGCCGTAAAACACTTGCCGTTTAAAGTAGAACCCTCTTATAAAACTCATAGTATCTATTCAAAGCCTTCATAGTCAGGTTTGATGTGCACATCAAAAAGGTGTGAAAAAGGTGTGAACACTTTATGAGACTACTCTGTAACCCTTGAGCTCCGCAAGTGCCACAACACGTTCCTAAAAATAAATGATGAGCGGAGAAAAATGTTATTATATATTGTAGAAAAGTTTGTAATTTTTGATTCGCATAAAAATTGTGTTTCGACAAGCGAAAATTGAAACTTAAAAAACATTTTAAAAGTCGATCTTTTTACTGTTCCTAATCCCTGCTGCTCTATGGTAAGCTACTCCGACGCAGTTGACTAAATGTTTATACTCCAGAAAATACATATAATCAGTTATACGAACTGACTTATTTTTAAGTCACTTCACTTGATCCGACACGGCGTCTGTTGCTTCCCTGCTCTACTTCTATAGCAGGTTTAATTAACTCCCCTGCGTTTCCGGCCAACCCTAACCCTAACCAATCGCTTAAAGTTATTGTTGTTATCATTAAGTAACTATATTGATGTTTGTCTATAAGCAGCACAAGGATTTTGTGGACAATAAAAGTAAAATGGTATTTTAGAAAACAATTTATATGCAAGGCTTACTCTATTAGCTTTTCAGTTTAAGCCATATAATGACGCTCAACCACATTCGTGAAGGCCTTACAAAAACCATTGGTAATTGGCTGGAAAAAGCATAAGACGCTTCAAGTGAATTCCAAGTAATCAATGTAGTGTAATGTAGAAGATTGGCATCAAGGCTAACTTAAGTTAGGTTAGACTGAGTTCTGAGTTCACCCAGGTATTGTGTGGTCCTTCGCAATCTCTAATGAATTAAAAAGAAATTAAAAGAATGGCAAGTTGGGGAGGGGAAGAATTAGGTGACTACTTGCTAAAACATTTTGGGGAGTTGATGATGGTAAGTCCTTAACGCACTTGTAAGGGCAGATTTGCCGAAAGGCTAGATGTTTGAAAAAAGTTTTTGATCTCTTGATACATCACCACTACCACTACACATCAAGTTCCGATTTTCTGTTACTACGTATGTACTACAGAGTTTTGTATTTAAGAGTATTTAGCGCTTTGATCACTCAGTTAGCGGATTGACGCCCTTTTGTGCCAACCGTCTGCTCCTGCCCCTGTTCCTGTGCCCAACTACGCCTCCGTCTCCGCTGACGTTTGCATTGTCTAGCTCGCTACGAATAAAGAGCAAAAAGCAATTAAAATGTCAAAAGCGTGCACAACGACGGGAGAAAGTGAAAGAGTGCAAATTTTTGTTGAACGCAAACAGTTTTTAGTTTTATTTATTTACAAAAAAAAAACGCACACACATATACCATACATATGTACTTACTATTATTATTTGAATATATTTATATATATAGTATATATTTATATATATATAGTATACATATGAATTGTATTTTTTGCACTTGAGCAATTACATTTTTAAATTGTAAGCCGGAACATAAAGTTGACCACGGCTGTGGTTGCGAGCAATTAAAATAAAATATTTTACGATCAGAGTAATGCGTCGGTGATTAAGCCGGATGAAGGTGTAGAGAGGGGAAAAGGATGGGCGGGGAATAGAGTTAGGCAGCAGGGGCAGCTTGGGCGGACAGACAGACTTTGAAAATTAAAGCTCAAAGGGGCCTACGCAGCTCGAAAAATTTCGCGCGGAATGACAAAACTTCATATAAAAAAAAAGTCCCAAATGGGATATCCGGAATGACATTCCGCGCGGAAAAAAATATCCCATTTGGGATTTTTTTTTTTATATGAAGTTTTGTCATGTTCCATTTGGGACTTTTTTTTATATGAAGTTTTGTCATTCCGTGCGAAAATTTTCGAACTGCGTATGGGCCTTTAAAAAAAAAAAGTACAAAAATTATAGTTTCAAGGCCCATACGCAGCATGCAAAAATTCCGGTCGAAATGTCAAAACTTCATATAAAAAAAAAAATATCCCAAAAAAGGGATTTTTTTTTGTATGAAGTTTTGACATTTCGTGCGGAATTTTTGCATGCTGCGTATGGGCCTTTAAGAATAAAATCAGCAACATTCTTTTTTGGTAAAGGAAAAATTAAAAAAAAATCCGTTTTTATGATCAAAAATAGGGGTGTTTCAGAGGACCTCAAAGAATCAAAAGTTTTAGATGAATAATTCGTTTGTTTCTGAAGATATCGCAACCAAAACCGGCATTCGGTAGTTTTTTTTAGAGATTCTCAGTACTGTACCAAATTTGATCAAAATCGGTTGACTATATCATATAGCACCCATCGGTCAAAAAAACGTTTTTGATGCGAAATTCGACTTTTTTGTTGTTTGTTTATAAAAATATCGTAACCAAATTTGGGCAAAAAATATCTTTTGGAGTTCGTAAGCAACTTATTGGACTTGATTACCATGTGGTGGTACAGGTTATTCCAAAGGGGTATCCTTAACGTACGCCATCTTAAAGTTTTACATTAGTTTTTAAGCTACTAATTAGCAGATTGCTCTTATCTTTATTTTTTTGTGAAAAATTCATGCATAGAAAGAAATATCAGAAAGTTTTAAAATTTCTGAAGAGTAACTAATTGATGTTTACTTTTTGGATCTCCCAAGTGTAGTAGAACTGAAGAAATCTTATTTCATGAGAAATAATGCACGTTTTCATACTGCTAATTTTTTGTAATACTTGTTTTTCGATTCCTGTGCTTCTTCAGCTTCTCAAATCATTGGGCACTGAACACGTGCCAAGTGCTAAGCTAAAAGGAGGAATAGTTTTATATTAAAAGCTCTGTAGTCTTAAATAATAATAAAAATAAATTAATATATAATAATAAAATTAAAAAATGTACGAGTATTTTTTTTTTGCTAAAGTCAGTGTTAAATCTTGTGTGCATCAATTACATAGCGTACTGTACAGTGTTTATTGGTTAAGTGTACTAACTTGATGTTGTTGTTGTTGTTGGTGGCGGAGTGGGGCACAAAGAGCACATAGAGGTGTGAAGCACTGGAAACTGACTGTAATAATAACAACAATAACAATAACAACAACAATAACAATAAAAACTGAATAACTTTCACTGAGTGCTTGAATTCAAAGCACACACACACGCACGTACTACTATGTACTTACACTACAGTTGTAATCCATGTACATGTATTATGTTTATGTACCTACATTCAAACGTGTGTTGTGTTAAGTTGGTGTGGGTGTGGGTGTACAATGTACATACATACATACATATATAACTAAATATAAGCCAATTGTAGAGCGCTTCCCGCCTGCGTAAATTCATAGCTATACTTACGAGTATATACATACTATTGGCACTATGTAACTAGTACTATGTACACATCAATGATTTATATCTTGAAAAGGCGCATAAAAATCAAAACGTCATATCTTTGATTGTGATTTGCTTGCTGTGATTGGCATTGGCAAAGAAACTATGATTCAGTTCCAAAAAACCGATTTTAAAATGTTTTTTTAACGAACGTTCCGATCCCGGACTTCTGTATTTGTTTTGAGATCCCCTGCACTTTTCTGTACTTCCGCTGTAGCTTCTTTACAAAAAGTTTTAAAAATTTCTTGCTTAGATCTTCTAGCCAAAGAGGTTTAAATTTGCTTATAACTTTCGAAATTTGCATTGGATTAGAATATCACACAAATCGGTAATGAAAAAATTAACATATGTGGCGAGTTTTAACTTGCTGAAGCGAAAAATTTCGGAATAAATAGCAAAATAGAAAAACTGTTGTGGGACACAGTGGGGTTGTATATGCCCTCAAAGTAAAAATGGGTCTACTGAGCAGTGGCGGATCCACGGGGGTGGTTTTCGGGTCCGGACCCCCCCTCCCCCCAAAGTTGGAAAAATGGGTTGAAAGTCTTTTGCGAGTTCTGATATATAGACACTTCGAAGTAAAGAACCCCCCACCCAAAGTTGGAAAAATGGGTTGAAAGTCTTTTGCGAGTTCTGATATATATACACTTCGAAGTAAAGAAACCCCCCCCCCAGACCAAATCGTAGATCCACACCTGCTACTGAGTTATAGTCGCTATTATAGTGTGGTTCGGAAATTTTTTTACGGGGAACGGGACAAGAAATCGTCATCTCTTTTTATTTCAAAGATCCTTTTGTTCATACAGTTGCTGCTCAAGTATATATATATCTTAGGGGTTCTGTCATACCTCCTTTCACCCCTTGCTTACATTTATACAAGCTTATTATATCATCGTACTATCGGTACTGAGCTCTATGCTACAGTGGGAGATACAGGTAATGCTGATGACTATCGTTACGGGGTATAAAAAACAGTAAGCAGGCCAGTTTGTCTCGCTTCTAGCATTCCAGAAATAACCCTCTTACTGATAAACTTATAAATTCGGCAAAAGAAAGTTTTTTTTGTATACCCTGTAACGTATGGTACAAAGGGTATATTTAGTTTGTGCAAGCCGAAAATGTATGTAACATACAGAAGGAGTCATCGGAGAGCCCCAAAGTTAACTAAAGTATGATCAGGGTGACTCGAGAAGTCGATATACCCATGTTCGTCTGTCCGTCTGTCTGCATGAACGCCTAGATCTCAGAGATGGTAAGAGCTAGAGACACCAAGTTTTCAGATAAGAAGCGTTATTATGTCAGGGGAGACAAGATTATTTTATTTTTTTGATTTCGGGGTTATATCATATAGCTTCCAAAGGGGTGTTTCAGAGGACCTTGAAAAAAAGCAAAAGTTTTAGATGGATGATTCGTTTGTTTATGAAGATATCATAACCAAGTTTGGCAATCGGAAGCACTGTACCAAATTTGATCAAAATCGGTTGACTATCTGATATAGCTCCCATAGGAACGATCGGTCAAAAAAACATTTTTTGTACAAAATGCTGAGTGTTTCGTTTGTTTGTGAAGATATTGGTACCAAATTTGGCATTAAGCTGTTTTTTAGAGTACTTAAGCACTGTACCAAATTTGATTAAAATCGATTGACTATATCATATAGCTCCCATAGAACCAATCGGTCAAAAAAACATTTTTGGTTCAAAATTCGTCTGTTTTTGGTTCTTTATGAAGTTATCGTAATTTGGCAATCAAATCTCTTTTGGTGTTCTTAAGCAATACACCGAATTTTATTGCAAGCAGTGATACAGGGTATCCCAAAGTCGTCCGCGCCCGACGCCATCTTTTTTAAATGTTTCGTTTCAAAAGTGCATTAGGCCCTTAGGTATTATGGTAAAAATTGCACATTTGGGAAAAGTAAGCTCCGATAAAGAGTTTCGGTCACAATGCGCTCCCAAACTGTCACTTTGTAAGCTTGATCGGCTTTTGTTGAAATTCACGAAAATTCTCGTAGACTCAGATGCATCAATTTTGTTTATTGACCGTTTCATACAAAGTGTAATGAATTTCATGATTTTGACAAAAATCAGGAATCGATTTGAGCCAATCATAGCCCTTCAGTTCGGTTCATGCCTGAATTAGTCATGAAATCATGTCTGAATTTTCAGTACCAGCCATGAATCTACGAATTCATTTATCACTGAATTTAACACATGCATGTCCTAGGCTTTCAGGCCTGAACCTTAGCCGTAACAATCAGATATGAATTCAGTGCTGATTGACTTTGAAATGTCATGCCTGAAATCACAGATGAAACTTCTTAAGATTCAGGCATGAATTCTGTGCTGATTCGTTTTTAAAAGTCAGGTCTGAAATCATGATGAGTAATTAGTACACTGGAACAAATATGCTTCATACATTTTTAACAAATTTGTATTACAAATTTAAGTGTAAAATTGTAAATTACAGTAGATTGAGATATTTTAATTGAGATTTATGTGGAACTTCATTGATTACGCAGCTGTGATTCCTCTGGGCCAGAGTCCGCTGTAACTGTTATTAATTCTTAAATCAAAAACTTTTTTTTTATAGATTACAATACCCGGTATTTTTACCTACCAAGTCAAGAGGTATAAAATTAAAATCCTCCTTAAATGCTTTCAAGGCAACCGTCACTATTGGCGCCCATGACAAATCCGTACAAATTCGTCAAATTTTTCAAAGTTATATTTTTCCAGTTAGCCCAAACTTTCGCAGTTGTCTTTTGCTTTTTGCAATACCTTAAAAATTATTTTATAAAGAAATAATAATATTTAATAAATACTTACCTAGAAATTAAAATTTTCACAGCAAATTTTCTTTGTGTAGGCATACAAACGCAAACACCAATACTATTGTAAAGTCAAGTAACTAAATACAATTGACTTTTCTTATTTCTCTTTGCTTATTCTTTTTTGCTTTAATTGTCTGTTAAAAGAAAGAAATGGAAAGAGAAATTTTATATTTGTCCTTGTGTCTCCTTCCTTTTCATGCCCGAATTCAGGACTGAATTTTCCAGGCCTGAACGATCGAACAGCAGGGAACAATGTTCAATGCGTTAAATCTCTTTTTTTAATTTTTCACCATTTGATGAAAGAAGACATAAAAAGAGGATGGCGTCCTGATAACAAATTTATCGTCAGTGCATTGTTGTTGTATTAAAAATTTTTTAAATATAAAAAAAACAAAATATTTCTATAAAAGTTTGTTTTTTCTACTTAGTTTGCGCCACAAAATTCTGAAAGAGCATTTCGTTAATTAATAGTTTTTGTTTTTAATTAATTTGCATTTGTGCGAAGCCTTTTATAATAAAACAAACTTTTTAGTAATTTCTATAAATTTTTTATTGAAAAATAAGAAGAAAAAGTTTATGAATTTTAGTTGCAAATAGTTTGAAAATTTTTGCTACCATGTGCTTGGAAAATCTCTGCAGGAACTCAGGAACTCATGCATTGGAATTTTATTTTTTTTTTTACAAGTACATAGATACTTTTCAATTGTTTTGGCTATCTGCGCGTTGTGTGCATTGAGTTAAAATATTAAGTTTAAATATTAATAATTCAGTAAAAAACTTACAAATGCACAGCTACGGTCACACTGGCACATGCATGCAAATGTCAGACAAACACGCATAAAACTGGCTTTGTAAAACTAAACGCTATTTTTGTATTAACTCAATGTTGTTTTCAATATAAGGGGTCTACGCAGTTCCAAAAATTTCGCGCGGAATGACAAAACTTCATATAAAAAAAAAAAACCATTTGGGATATCCCTTTTGGATTTTTTTTTTTTTTTTATATGAAGTTTTGACATTCCGCGCGAAATTTTTGGTAAAAAGAGATTATCTTCAAATACATATCATCAGCCATAAAACATTGGAAGATTTCAAGACTGAGCTAAAAGTTTCTGTTGTCTCTACTTTTATAGGCCGACTTTTTATTTTCTGCTCAAATTTCAAAATTTTCTTTATGAAAAGTCCCGGACAGACCTCTACCTGGCCGCGCCACTATCCTCAACATGGACTCACCAGTCCCCAACTCTATTGACTACGTCAATAAATACCCAAGTCTGCACAGGGGTTTTGACTTATCTATCCCGAGCAGGGAGGAATGGAGTCACAATCTTATCACCTCCGAGAGTTCCACTGAGATATATACCGACGGATCCAAACTAAATGATAGGGTCGACAGCGGTATATTCTCGGACAAGCTCAACTGGAGGGTGTCCCTCAGACTACCCGACCACTGCAGCGTCTTTCAGGCTGAAGTCCTTGCCATCTACTATGCTGCGAAATGGCTACAGGAGGGTGGAAACTTTGCAACAAGCACTACTATCTTCTCGGATAGTCAAGCTGTAATCAAATCCCTCACAGGTTTCAATGCCAACTCTAAACTCGTGCACGTTTGCCAACTCGCCCTAAACCAGTTATCCCTGCTCTCTAGGGTACACCTCGTTTGGGTAACCGGACATAGGGACATACCGGGAAACTGTGTGGCGGATGAACTGGCCAAACAAGGCAGCTCTCTGCCCGTCGTCTATAACTGCATAGACATCGGCACACCCCTCGCCACAGTCAAACTAGCCATCAAACAGAAATTTTTGGCAAGTGTCCGCACTGCTTGGTCCAATGAGGACTCCTGCCGCACCTCAAGACTTACCTGGCCAAACATGGACGGCAACAAAACCCGTAAGTTGCTCACATTAAGTCGCAACTACCTATCGACCACTGTGTCCATTCTAACAGGACACTGCCTTATGGGCAGGCATGCCGAAAGAATGCGCGCCCCCTTCAACGACTTCTGCCGTGGCTGCGGGTCCGAAGAGGAGAAGAAAACCGTTCTACACTTTATGTGTCAGTGCCCCTCCCTATCAAGAAGAAGATTAAGGACCCTAGGGTCCGCTTTTTCGAACAGCCTTATTGACCTCTCAAATCTCTGTCCCAGGGATATTGCCAGGTTCATTGAACTTTCAGGCTGGTTCCGCAATATTATGGTTACAGTTGAATAGTCGTGCCTGTTCCTCTTCAGAGCTGACCGGGTGCTGACCATGAATGCCTGTATACGCAGCTATAAAGACATCCCTGGTCGGCTCTCGAACAGCGTTACCTGTGGCATCACAGAGAGCCTCATTTTGCCTATGTGCGTCTGGGCTGTTACAAGACAGGCAACCACTATAACCTAACCTAACCTAACCCGGACAGCCAGGGAAATGGCTGAATCGATTTGTTGTGCCATTTTTAGGTTAAAGGTTAAATTCGTCAATGCAGTGGTGAATATTCTCGAATTTCAAACATTATGTATTGCTGCTGCTGTCGAAATTCTATCAAATATATGATGATGTATGATGGCATGTGTTCAAAATTCGCAGAATGGGGTTTTTACGCCTGCGCAGCTATCTCGAGGCGTATAGCTTATTGTCCCAGACACAAAGCTTCTCGTTTTCCGCTTAAATTGAAAGCCCCAGCCAAATTGTCAGGCCTTGACCTGCATATGGCTTTCGTTCCAGGAATATGTGCATAGCAGTGGATGCATGTAAGGTGCCACGCGAATATACTTGTTGCAAATTAAATTGGGAAAATGTCAAAAAATCTCAATAAATACATAAGTCTATAAAAAATTGGATATGTGCTAGGAATGAATAGTGGACTGACTGACTGAACAAAAGAACAATATGGTTTTGTCATTTTCATTTCTATCGTCAACGAGAACGAGAGCACAATGAATAAACGACGATGATGATGACGACCACGACGATGACGACGACGAGAAGGAGAACGAACGAAAACTCCGATAACAACAACATCGAGAATGTTATGTAGTATTTGCTAGCTGACCCAGTTATGGGTTAATTATGTCCATGCAATGAGCTTACATATATATATGCATATATATACATACATACAGTACATAGCACATAGTATGTATGTTTTGTATGTACAGAGAGTTGCATACAACAATGAAATAAAGATATATAAGTGCATGCGTGCGTGTGTGTGTGTGTGCAGGCCAAACAATGAAACTTCGTTAGTTGTGTTAGGTATGTTGATGAACAGAAGAAAGGTTCTCCAACCAAATCCCAAAAAAAAAAATGTCAGAGACAACAACGACTTGTCATCGTCGTCGCTTGATTTAGGAGGAAGTCGTTCGGCTGCGACTGCAGACTGCAGCTCCTCGTATCAATGTCCTTGGGCTCACAATGGCGCGTTGGACAAACACGGTGCACGGCCATTGAACTTTGAAAAGTATTGCCTTGGAATCGCTGCACACATTATATCAAGGAGTCGTCGTCATCGTCCTCCTGGTCCTGCGCACAACAAAATTTGATGTGGTAGGTCAGTGCTGTGCAAGCTTTGTGCTTTGCTGTTTTTTCTACAGCTCTGCAAAGTTATTGTTATGCCTGCTACCCCCCGTGACGCCTGCTCAAAAAACCCTATCCCACGTAGCTGTAAAATCCTTGGCGTATTCACCGAATTTCGGCAGCCTTTTATATACTATATATATATATAAATATATACATATATATATGTGTGCTATCCAAGTGCAAGTTCAATCTATATAATTTTAAGGATTCTGTGCGCGAAAAGTTAACGTCAACGTTTGTTCTCTCCCGCAGAGAAGCTTTTCCGGCTGCATATACATACATATGCCATGTTGTACATATAAAACATGTACCAGCAGTTTCATTGCCAAATGAGGCTATACCCAGAAGTAGTACCTGATGCTGCTAGTTTGTAAACCTTCGATTAGTACTACTGTTGGCCCAATTAAAGGAGCTTTTGTCTTTGTATCGATAGCCTGGATAAACATCTGCTTGTGCTGCATCTAGGCATTTATATACTGAGCACAGTCACTATACGCACACTTTGTAATTTTGATGCCGACGACTAAAAAAAAAAAAACCGACTTGGGTTCACTTAATACGCGCGGCTAAAAGGACAGCTGAGATCAGACATCTATCTATTTATTTATTTGGCCATTACAACCGGTTGAAATGCTCCCTCGCCAGCGGTTCCTATCTTGGGCCTACTGGTGCCAAGGCTTCGAAGTTCCTCCATGGCCTAGTCTTGCGGGCCTCTTTGTGGTCGACGTCCTTCCAGTGACTTTCGCTCGAATACCTTTTTAGCTAGAGTATTCTCAGCTTAAGGAAATAAAATATATTCTCATCCATGCGAATGACGTGCCCAAGTTGGCGCAGACGTTGTAATTGTATGCGTCTTCATTCGAATACGGAAACCATCATACACATTAGTCTATCCGAAGACTCGTCAAAGGATTTTTCTCTTAAAAGCTCCTAATGTTACCTTATCGTATATTGACAATGTCCAAGCTTCAGCGCCATAAAGAAGCAAGGGGTATAATAAAGTATCCGAACAGAGTTATTTTTGTATAGGATCATCCATAAACTACGTGAAGCTGATTTTCGTCAAAAAAGACGCCCCCCCTCCGCCTTGTGATACAGTGACGGAATATTTTTGAAGATTTTCCATATGATCGTGACGCTCCGCCAGACTCCCCCCCCCACCCCCTGGAGCGTCATGTAGTTTATGGATGATCCCTATGTCGAGAGAGGGCTCTATTCTTGAACTTCTTACTGAGCCCAAAGTAACACCGGCTTGCAAGAGTTATCAGACATCGCGACGTATCTCCTTGGTGCCGTCGTTTTTTATATCATTTATGTTTGTTCCCAAGTAGACGAAATTCTTAACAACTTCGAAGTTATACCTATCTAAGTTACGTGCTGTCATGCCCAAGTTTTTCGACTCTTTTTCAATTTTCGAGAAAGCTCCGCTTACTGCTCTGGGAGCAGACGTAACCTTAAAAGCACCCCACAACATTTGGCAATCTGACTCCGATTTCGATACGAGTTCAAAAAAAAATCAGCAGTAGTATGGGTTCCTCACAAAGAGGTGGGGTCCTGCGACCAGAAGTTCTTTTGTACCATACCCATAAATAACGGCAAAAGACTTTCCGCTTTTCGCATGAATAAGATGGAAGGGACTATTCCGTTCCTTTCCCAAGTGACCGGCTCCGTCCCATGCCAGCGCTGGGCAGTCACAGAGAATATGTCTGGTGGTTTCATCGTCCTCGAGACAGAGTCTGCACTCTGAAGAGTCCGAGAGGCCAATTTTCTGTGGATGGTACTTATCAGTATGGTGGCTAGATAGGTATGCTACCAGGAGTTTTAAGTCCGCTCTGCCAAGACCTTTTGTCTTGATCATATCCAGAGGTTTGACAAGCGCTTTTGCTTGACGCAGCCCCAGTAAGGAGAACCAGTATCTCCTATGTTCTCCTGCTGCCCATTTGTTTACCATGGTTTTGATTGTAGACCAACCAATACCACAGAAAGGCGCAGGGGCAGTGGTCAGGGTGGAGGCATCCTGTCGTGCTAGATCGTCAGCGATCATGTTACCATCCACTCCTGAGTGTACAGGTACCCAACATAGCACGACTTTGTTCCAAAAGGACAGGGCTTGGAGGTAATTATGGCATTCTTTAACCATCCTGGTGGAGATGCTCCATGATGATAGTGCCCTAATGGCAGCTTGTCTATCTGAGTAGATACAGATGTTTGCTCTCCTAGTTCCCTTGCTAAGGATACTTTAGGTTTCTGAGTTAAGCCTAGTTGCATTTGTTTGACCTAAACGATCACTAAAACATGTCGTACATCCCTCAAACGAACTTTTCCGCAACTAACTACTTCCTATTACCAACTACAAGCGCATTTTTTTCGGGAATCCAAAAATAAAGTATGTGTGAGCTGGCATTTTTTAGTACTAGTAGCCTTTGTCTTTTTTTTGGAACGTTTGTAGAAACGAGAAGTAACGTAAGGTACAATGGGTTTGAACAGCTAAGCGCATTAGAAGAACTTCTTAGGGAGGAACAAAAAAAAAAATGTTTGCGAAAGGAACTTCCTTTGGAGACTGCCCATATTTTTTTTTAAATCATTGGTCACCTTGGAATCAATCATTTGCCTAATGTTTCCTTGCATGTTAATCCTTTTTCAATTCTATAACATAAATTTTCAAGCTGATTGCATAATTTTTGCACTCACTGTATATGTTTTATTTAAGTGAATGCATTTAATATTTATGATTTGTGGCTTAAATATTTCCGCGTATATAGCTTATACATAGTATGTACATAGTGCATGCATAGTACATACATACACATATGTGCGTTGTTGACTTGATCAACAACAACAAAAACGCAGTCACTGCCTCAGTCGCAGTCGCTCTCACAAATCTTGATTGGACTCAGTTTGCTCTACGTGTCTGTGTGTGTGTGTGTATGTGTATTTTTTTTAATGTTAAGTTCAATGTTAAAATTAGCATAAAATACCGTTAATTGTATTAGCATTAATGTGCCCCCCCCCGTAGCCCCCACACTGCCTCGTGGCCCGTCTCTATCCGGGCATATGTCAGCTGCGTAGTTACTATATAGTTGCGCTGACTTAAAAACCAAAGCTGTAATATTTTTTATTAAATTATTATTATTATTCTAGCTGAGGCTGAGCACACGAGTACTAGCTAAAAAACGGAATCCCCATACACTGTCAGCGTCATCGGTTGGGCAACAGAGCAATAAAATATTTCTTTAGTTACTATAGTTGGGCTGCGAAAAGGAAATTCCAGGCATTTCGTGTTCGGGACGGGATGCCCCGTTTGACCTTGGCTCAAGGTTATGCTAGACTTGAGCAATATACGCACCAGGCCAAGGACATTCCACCCACTAGTTACGATATCTTCGTAAATATACAAATTACGCGTGTTTTAACCAGTTGTGAATTGTAAAAAGCAACAAAATTATTAACAACGGACTTTGCTTGAAGCAGTAAATTTTCGTTGGATTGGCTGTTTGTGGAGTAGAGGAGGGTTCATTGTCAAGTTTGGTAATCCTAGCACTTTTGATACCTGACATCTAGACGTTCATATAGACAGACAAATAGACGCACCATATTCGAGTTACATTTGGAAGCGCTCTCTAAAGTCTCTTTCATTCCCCGCAACTATTCGCTTGGATTCGCACCTGCCATAAATTAAATGCACTATCATCCTCAGTGGCTTTGATTTACGCTCATTACTAGCTTCACGCTCTTCTTAGTTCCGTCTAGATTTCTCTCTTGTGCGTTTTGGCTTTTACCTGTCGCTCTCCGCCATGAGAATCTAACTCCCTTGCTCTTTGCACCCAGTTTAGAACGCAATTAAGCCATGCGGTGTCTCCAAAAAAAAGTATTTATTGTCAAAGTGTTGCTTTTATTGTCGATCATTGCGAATGTACTACTACTAACTTATATATACTACTCTATATACATATATATATATATTATGACGGGAGCGATAGTGGGATCTAAAGAACTAACCATATGTTTTGGATGAAAGAAAACATTAAGTGCGATAAAGAGCAAAAATACAAACAATGTGTGTGTGTGTTTATAGATGTTTGTATTTATGTATGTGCAAGTAAAATAGTTTGACCCAAATTTAAAAAAAAATTTTTTTTTTTTTTTTTTGTGATCATTTTATGAATCTTATTCCCTACAAAAAAAAAAAAAGACAAGCATGCTAGTTCCGTAAATACTTTCGAGACAAAAAGTATTTTCTAGGTTTTGGCAAGTGAAACGCAATTTGAAAATGACTCACGTTTTGGCAAACTTCCGACAATTTATATAATAATGCTATGATATATGATATTTTCAATGGGGCGACGAGTTTTGAAGAGCGGAGTCCGCTGCTTTAAGGCAAAGTAATTTCAAAAAATTTGCTCAAAGACTAAGCATAAATATTTGAGGAGTATCATAGTAGGTTCATATTATATAAATTCCTAAGCGGTACGCCTTGATTTCATTTTAAAACGAGTGTCTGGGATTATATTGTATTGTTTATGGTTATATCAAGCAGAAAGATAGACGAGTAGCTTGAAAGATTTATTAACTTCTTAATTCTCAGTAGTGCTAGAGAAAACATCGATGATCAAAGTTTAAAATATCTATATATCGATGTTGGCCAACAGACTTCTCAGGCTCCCGATGCTATCCTCCACTTGTCGGTTTAGAACTGTATAGCTTATATATTGAAAAGACTTGTTGAGGTTGGTTTTTTCTTACCTCAGTTACTTATGGAATATTAACAACAGCTGCCATCCTTAGCATTGGATATTTTTGAAATCTATTAATTTTAAAAAGCAGCTTAGAGTGAAATGATAGAAAAATCGTCATCTAGCAAATAAAGGCCTAAACGCAGTTTGAAAAATTTCGCGCGGAATGACAAAACTTCATACAAAAAAAAAAATCCCAAATGGGACTTTTTCATATAAAAAAAAGTCCCATTTGGGATTATATATGAAGTTTTGTCATTCCGCGCGAAATTTTTCAAACTGCGTTTAGGCCTTTATTTGCTAGGTGACGATTTTTCTATCATTTCACTCTAAGCTGCTTTTTAAAATTTATATGACAAAACTTCATATAAAAAAAAAATCCCAAATGGGACTTTTTCATATAAAAAAAAGTCCCATTTGGGATTATATATGAAGTTTTGTCATTCCGCGCGAAATTTTTCAATTGAAAGACAAAAAAATCCCAAATGGGACTTTTTCATATAAAAAAAATCCCAAATGGGACTTTTTTTGTATATATGAAGTTTTGTCATTCCGCGCGAAATTTTTCGAGCTGCGTATACTCCTTAAGTATCGAGTAGACTACAAAATTAGTGGTAAAAGCATACTCAACTCAGTTAGAGTATTGTACTCAAAACTTTTTAGAGTCGACTCGAGTCTCGTTTTCGATGTTCAATCAAGAGAATTTTAATTTACTTAATAATTTTTAATAAAATTCTTGTTTTGTTTGTTAGTATTGGTATTTAGTATTTCTTATATTTTAGTATTTTTCTTACGATACTGTTTTGGGACGTCTGGTGGGTTCTAATAAGACCAGAACGGGCTTTCTTACTTATTTCTTAATAAAATCGTGAAGTTTTTGCATACTCCCGAAATTCGTCTGGGTCACGAAATATTGCCAAATACCGATTTTTAATTATTATTATCGTTTAGTAAGTTTGGTTCGTCCCGAGGTTTTTCCGGGTCACGAAATATTGTCAAATACCGATTTTTTAATTATCATTATCGTTTAGTAAGTTCGTATTTGTATCCAAATTTTTCAATATAAGAAAGTAGGGGGCTCTGTCCCCTGCATGCTTCGCTCGCCAACCACCGTCCCCACCAACAGTATGCAATTATGAAATATTTGACGAGAGGGGGTTGGGAAGGGGGGGACTCCCCTCCGGAGTTTTCTCAGAGGCTCGGTATAATTACTGTCGTACTGTCGTGAGTCAAGCTAAAGGGGTAATAGAGGTGCCGGTACATTTTCCCACCCGGGCCCGAATTTTCTCTCTACGCCCCTGATTATATGTATAAAAGAAACCTTTGTAATAATTGGATAGCCTATAACATAGATTTTTAAACACTAAACAAAAAACATAAATTATTATTGAAAGCTTTTTTTATATTATTGGGAGCAATATTGACAGTGAAAGATTTTTTCTAATTCCTAATTCTAATTCCACTCTTGCGGACAATCTCAAGCACAATCAGCGATCACGTTTTTTTCCCTCTTTATACGTTGGACAAATATTATCTTCTTATTCATCACCATGTATATTATTCGCAGATTGTTCTGACTAGGGGGCTTTACCTCCTGCATGCTTCGTCCTTCTACATTAATTTCCAGACATTCCGACTATATTGTAACTCTTACCACATATATTATTCGCAGATTACTCTGATTTAACCAACTCACGAGAAATATCAAAAGTCTTCAAAGAAACTAGGGGGCTTCAACTCCTGCCTGCTACGGCTTTCTATATTACTTTCCAGACATACCAACTATATTCTTACTTTCTTAAGTTCCACAATGTTCATCATATTCCCTAAACTAAATGCAGGGCATCTACGATTTCGTAAATGCTTAAACATATTATGTATAAATACATGCCTACATATATATAGTGATGCATACATACGAATTTTATGTATGTACATAATTTTGTAGGCAGGCAAAGGCAAAGGCAAACAAATGGGAAACATTTTGTTTAAACATTTTAGTTCTAAACCGAATGAGTGTGAATACATACACACAGATACACACTCAACTCGATGCCTGCCGATAAGATAAAAAACGCACTAACAATTTATTTTGTTTCTATTTCGAAACCAAGTTGACGGAGGCGACCTACTTGTTGATGATGATGTGCGGGCGCTACGTGGACGCGTTCTGGCGATAGTAAAATGGCGTTGGTGTTAATCATCGGTGGGGGCAGGGGTTGGGGTAGGGTAGGGAACTTTAGCGTTGTCAAATAAGCAGCACTGGGGCAAGCAAGCAAGCATCGTGTGGTGTTCTCGATGTTTGTTGTTTTTCTGTTTTAAGTTTCGTTTCGTTTCTGTTTTGGTTTGTTTCCGTTTTTTTTTTTTCGTTTTTCAAAATTATTGTAAACAAAAATAAACCTTCAACTTGATACGCGTCCAGGGATATACATATTGAAGGTGCTGCGTAGTCACACATACTGCTATGTATGTATGTATGTACATATAACTCATACACCTATATGTTCACGGCTGATAGGCTAGGTACATATGTATGTGTTGCGGTTTGGTGTTGGTGTGTCCCGATTTCGAAACGTCGAAAGAAACAAAAAAAAAAGAAAGAAAATTAAGTCAAGAAATAACAAACAGATTTAGTATTTTTTTCTTGAAATTTTCATATCTTAGGAATTCAGTAATTAGTGAATGATGGCTGCCCCCATAGTCAAGCGCTGCTACCTACTTACACACACACACACCATATATATATACATACAAGAGGCACAAGTGTGCATGGCTATATCTACAAGTGTGTGTTTGTATGTAAGTGCTCAAATATAGGTCACTAGAGAATAAAAATATCCACGTGCCTCGGCATTTGTATGCGTATGTGTTTGCGTCTGTGCGTATATCCGTATACCCGTAAATCCAATTATGCATAGGTGCTATGTATGTATGTATGTGGACCGGATCCGGACCCTGATATCAGGGTCTTACCTTTGGAAACTGCACGAATGGCTATAAGAGCAACTGCCCAGGTGGAGTAACCATGGTGTTTAATGCTCTCATTAGAAACCAAATACATATAAAAAGTATATATATGTATCGCATATAGGTGCTATGTTTGTATGTGGACTGGATCTGGACCCTGATATCAGGGTCTTAGCTTTGTAAGCTGCACGAATGGGCATAAGAGCAACTGTCCAGGTGAAGTTACCATGGTGTTTAATGCTCTCATTAGAAACCAAATACATATAAAAAAGTACATGTATGTATCGCATATAGGTGCTATGTATGTATGTGGACTGGATCTGGACCCTGATATCAGGGTCTTACCTTTGAAAGCTGCACGAATGGGTATAAGAGCAACTGCCCAGGTGGAGTAACCATGGTGTTGAATGCTCTCATTAGAAAGCAAATACATAAAAAAAGTATATATATGTATCGCATATAGGTGCTATGTATGTATGTGGACTGGATCTGGACCCTGATATCAGGGTCTTGCCTTTGAAAGCTGCACGAATTGCTATAAGAGCAACTGCCCAGGTGGAGTAACCATGGTGTTGAATGCTCTCATTAGAAAGCAAATACATAAAAAAAGTATATACTATGTATAGCATATTCATAGCTGATACAGAAATTTGTATGACGTGTTTTCTAGCTCGACATAGAATTTGTAGAAAATTTTTTTTACCATTGCCAGAGGATGCGGCCAACATGGGCAGCGGGCTCAGCAAATACCAAATGAGATTTGAAAAGAAGTTTATTTAATATAGAAAGATAATAAATTTAATAAAAAAATGCTTCATAAATATAGCATGCATAACTTTTGCCTAACTATACTCTATATATAAGTCTACATTGCGTATACGTATTTTTTTTTACAAGTTCCATAACTCAAAATAGAGTTAACAAATGTGTTTTTTTTTTTATATTATACAATACTATATATTATAATATAATTATAGTACAGTTTCATAAGATTGATATTTTTAAGATACAAAAACCTCATATTTTAAATATTAACAGCTTTCTTTCTTTCTTCCATTGAAAGTTGTCCAAAAGCTACCAATATGCCACAAGTGAATTTTTTCTAATATTTCGATTATTTATCGAGTGATAACTGAATATTTATATTGACTTTTCTTTGACAAGACATATTGCGTGATAATTTAATAACTTTTTTTTAATACAAAATTTTAATTTTAAACTGTCCAGCTGAATAAGGTACTAAAAACTGAGCCCAGCAATTTCAGTTTTTAAACTTAACGCGTTATGGCTTAATTAAAAAAAACGTGTCCTTCGTTTTTTTTTAGTTGTGACTTAACTACTGAATATTTAAAAAACAATTTTTTTTAAATCTAAGTTGGCAATAGGCCTATTGAAAAAAAATTATTTAATTTGTTTTTAACCAACACATTGACATCTTTTGAAAAAACAATAATTTTTTTTTTCATACATTCTTAAAAAAAAAATAATATAAAAAAAAATTTCGTTTTATTTTTTTTTAACATTGTTCCACCAAATCGATCTGGTTCATATACACACTAAATAAAGAGCGTATAAAAACACGTTTTTCTAAAAACAAGGTGATTGAGATATTTTGGGAATATTCTTTAAAAAAAAAAATAAATAAATAAATAAAAAAAAAAAATAAATAAATAAATAAAGATAAATATTTAGTTTCTTAAAAAAAATATAAACTTTTATATAAAAAATATAAAATAAAAAAATAATAAGAAAATATTTAGTTTCCTAAAAAAAAATATAAAATGTTATATAAAAAATATAAATAAAAAAATAAATAAAAAAAAATATTTAGTTTCTTAAAAAAAATATAAAATTTTATATAAAAAATAAAAAAATAAATTAATACATAAAAAAAATATTTAATTTCTTTAAAAAAATATAAGATTTTATATAAAAAATATAAAATAAAAAAATTATAAGAAAATATTTAGTTTCTTAAAAAAAATATAAAATTTTATATAAAAAATATAAATAAAAAAATAAATAAATTAATAAAAAAAATATTTAGTAAATATAAAATATAAAATTTTATATAAAAAATTAATAAATAAATAAAAAAAATATTTAGTTTCTTAAAAAAAATATTAAATTTTATATAAAAAATATAAAATAAAAAAATAATAAGAAAATATATATATATAATATATAAAAAATAAAAAAAATAAATAAATACATAAAAAAAATATTTAATTTCTTAAAAAAAATATAAAATTTCATATTTTTTATATTCTTTTTTTTAGGAAACTAAATATTTTCGTTATTTATTTTATATTTTTTATATTATATGTATATAAAATTTTAATTTTTATTTTATATTTTTTATATTATATATAAAATTTTAATTTTTTTAAAAATATAAACTTATATAAAAAATATAAAATAAAAAAATAAATAAATAAAAAAAAAATTAAAAATAAATAAATAATAAAAAATAAATAAATAAATAAAAAAAAAATATTTAGTTTCTTAAGAAAATATAAAAAATATAAAATAAAAAAAAATATTTTGTTTCTTAAAAAAATTATAAAATTGTATATAAAAAATAAAAAAAATAAATAAATACATAAAAAAAAATATTTAATTTCTTAAAAAAATATAAAATTTCATATTTGTTAAATTAAATATTTTTGTTATTTATTTATTAATTTTTTTTATTTTTCTATTTTATATTTTTTATATTATATATAAAATTTTAAATGTTTTTATATTTTTTTTAAGAAACTAAATATTTTTTTTAAAAAGCCCTTTTTGCTAACAGATAAAAAAAAATCGATTCAAAAATATTCAGTAGCTTAGTCACAATTAAAAACAAAAACTCAGGCTGACCTACGTTGCTCCGGCTTTATAATTTAAAATTAACTTAATTATATAAATAAATAAATAAAATAAAAACAAAAAATACGTTTTTTAATTAAGCCGCAAAGCGTTAAGTTGAAAAATTTAAATTTTTGCAAAATTTTTTTTTTGCCCTAAGCCTCGAACTGCATTATTAGTTTACAAAAGTCTATGGTGGCAGTTTCCAGTATTTTCGACGCTTTAAAAAAAATCTTTCAAATGTAGAAAAAAAATGTTGATTATTTTTACAATTCCAAAAATATTGTATGCGCTTGAATTCACTTCAAAAAAAAGTATGCGGCTTCACAAAGAAACTATTGGTCTGAACTTTTTAAGCCGCAGAATCCGGATTCCAAAAAACCCCAGCGTCTAAGGGGCTGTACCCAAATTACTTGACCCGTTTAGGGGGGGAGGGGTCTTCAAAATACTACGGTGGTTCTCTTTTTTCAAAACTTCTAAAAAGTGGGTCACGTGGTTTGGGCCCCTAAGGGCTCTGGCCTAACCTCAAAAAACCACATAAATCTAAGTATTTTGGAGGTTTTCTCGAAAATCTGACAAACTGGGAATTTTGTGAGCTCGCTTAAAAAATATGCCAAGGCAATTATTTTCGTACATTTTTTTTGGGGGCTCGGAGGTCAGACTAAAGCTCTATTAAATAAGGTACTTTGAAGATTATCTCAGAGTTCTGGCGTGCTAGGAGTTTTTGCAGCCATGGATTTTACATTAGTACCCCAAAAATGTATAAAAAACATCGTTGAAAGCCATAAATCGAACAAAATATTATGGAGGCTATTTCAGAATTGTAGCCGTTCCAATAAATTTAATGATACTGTCTCAAGATATTCGAAGTTTTTCAATGCTTCATTAGCTTTTTAACTTAAGATTCTATACGAAATTGGTCTTAAACAATATTTTCTACAGCTTATGTAATTAGATTAGACTAAACTTATAACTTATATCTAAAGTTTCTACTTTTACTTTTTTTCTTACAGTTCTAACACGGAATGACGCAGGCATTTCTTTTGCAGCGTTGGACTTTCGTTTTATAAGGTAAGTTGTGGCCAGAAAAAATTTGGAACGCTTGCCCTAGATTTGCTCCTGATCTTGGCATGTGTTTGTCAAATATATGTATATACATCATTTTGAATGCCTACGAAATATGATACTATTTCAAAAGATAATGAGAATCCTCACAACTAATATATAGGTATATTATGTTCGTATTCCTATATTCTATATAATGCAACAACAACGTAACATTTTATGAGCGCACTGCTGCGCATAAGCAAACAGCCCCGGGACTCTATGTATATATGTATGTAAAGTTCATATGTTTATATGTAGTCTATATGCATATGCCTGCTGCAGTGGCGTATACGTAATCTTGTTTGGCTCAGTTTTTGTTCAAATGCTGTTCAAGGATTTTTGTGGGAAAGTTGTTGAACCTCATGGCTTCCAATTAGAGTACGACTATAATGTACATGTGTATGTGTGTGTGTGTTAGTGTGTGTGTAAAAACATTTAAGTACATACATTAGCATGCTGAAAAACTCTTTTGGGCACACAACTATAGAGTTGTCAGGCTTGCAACTATATGTGATACCTAGTTAATATGTATATTTTTTTTTACTTATGAAAAACTTAAAAATAATAAATTGTAGGCTACTAAATTTCCCATGCATATCAGCAAGAAAAGATTGCTGCTTTTTGAAGTTTCAAATAAATTAAGAGTGTGAACTCTGACTGATATTTTTGGCTCTATTGCTGCTCGTTTTTTCTAGCTCTTACGATAAGCTTATTTAGCTGCCTATTAGAATTGTGAAAAGTATATATTATATACTTACAATTAGCCCGTTAACTGATTTTATCATAAGCAAATAACTATAGCTATAGTGCCCCACAAAATATACGCATTATATAGTAGTACATGATTTGAATTTTCTTCACATTTCCAAGGATTCTGCTGTGTCAAGTCCATATGACCTTCTAAAGTTGATTGACTTGAACTGCCGTGGCTGCACAACAGCCATAGGCGACCGACTGAGTCTTGTGATGAGAGTAGGGCGCAGGGGGGCGGTAGGTGACCACCAAAAGGCCAACCAAAATTTCCCCTAAAACAGTGTGTGTGTGTGTGCGCGCGCATTAGTGTGCAACAACATATGTAGAACAGACACAGCGTTGCAATTGCAAAAGCAAATTGGCAACACTGCCAGACAGTAGCTGAGAGCGAGAGTCATTATGCTGCAATGACAGCGAGAGAGAGAGAACGTGCGTGCGTGCGTACGTGTGTGTGGGGGAGAGCAATTGCACTTGATTTAGCAGCAACTGTTTTATGGGCCGGCCAATAACTAGGGCTCAGAATCGCTAAAGAATCAAAAGCAGCAGCAACAACAACTACTAACTAGCGTTGAAAGCAAGAGCAAATGACAGTTAGCAGACACTTGGAGCTCACGCTCTTGCGCGCGCTCGCTGCTCTCTCTCTCTCTGCGAGTCTGCAACGGTGCAATTGCAATTAAAGCAGCAGCAGCAGCTGCAACGGCTGCAACTACGATTGCAGTACCGATGACGATGACGACGAAGGTGACGACGACGACGACGATGATGACGACGACTCTTGCACTGGGGCTATGTCTGTGACTTTGTTGCTGGCTCTGGCCCGCTGCTGTTAACATTTAAAACACACAGAGTCGACGCCTTTGACAGTTTCAGTGCGCTGCCAGTTGCGCATTTCCGTTAAAACCGTCAGTCAACAGTACGCCGTGCAGTTTTGCGTGGTGCTCGACAAAAAAAAAAAAACGCAGCAAATAGCAGGCAAACATTTGAGCAACATTTGGTAAACACTTAATCAGAGAGTGCTCCACTATTAACGCACTGCCAATTGGAGTATGTACTAACTTAGCTAAAAACATAAACGTTACTGTGTTGTGTGTTTGTTGGTTCTTTTTATTAAACAGTTACTTACAACTTACCAAAGCGAAAACAACAGTACTTGACGTATGGTCACGCACACATACACACACCTTTACACATGCAAACACACACAGCAAGCGTATATATGTGCTGCAAACTGCCAGAATTGCAAATAAAAGTAATATAATAACAAAAACAAAAAATATTGCAAAAAATTCGGTCAACAACGCGACGCTACGCCAACATGGCTTACAACTTGTAGTTTTAGAGCACTATTAACGCGCGCCAAACTCTTATGTTTGGGAAATAAGTTCTGTAACAAAATCTTTAGCACGACGGGAAACATATTGTGTGAACAATTTCGCGTTTTTTTTATGGTGTTCTTTTTTTTTTTGGTACTTCAGCATATAGCATATATGCATGATGTATATGGTGAAGTGACAATGTGCAGCATATTAAGACAACGTTAATGTTATTTGATAAGATGGCCAAAAATCAAGCAGTTACCTTAGTACATATAAATAAACATATACAAACGTTAAGGCAGTGAGCGATTAATACTCAAATAATGCCGGCCCCAGCACTGTGGTCGGGTGAGTAGTTTTCCGTAAACCTTTGCATATTGTTTTTTTTTTTCTTTTTTTTGCCTGTTACCACACTAAGCACAATTCCTGCAAGCTTTAAGACAACACTTTGTAGCTGTATAAAATACATATGTAAATATGTACATATATTGTGAAAAACTTCCGCATTCTGTCCCGCTTACGCGCATTGTGACGTACATAGATCGGAGGCTTGGTCAAAGGCCCATTGCACGATCGATGTCATGGACAAGGAAAGAACAAACTTTCACTTGTGCGCCGACGCCGCCGCCGCTGCGAGAGAGTGAGAGAGTGTGCAAGAGCTAAACCGGCCAAAGCTTACAATTGAGAGAGTTGCAAAAGAGTGGCAGAGTAAGCTTAAGCTTCCTGCGTTACAGCTTACACACACACACACATAGACAGTAACAGGAGCATTGCTTTACGCAATTGCAAGGCTTTGCCAAAGTAATACAAAACATTGGTCACACTATAAAGTTGTAAATCATTTATGCAAATACATATATGTATGTATGTATGTATATAATGTGCTGCTTTGAAAGTGCATAGCAAAATGTCAGCGTGCAAGCAATAAGGAAATGATACTTATACCAAAGAATTATTAAATGTTGTTAATGTACATATATGTGTGTGTTTGTATCTACGTACCTACCTACATTACACACATTTGAAATCGAAAGTGCGCGCTCAGATACACAATGGTCAACGAACGAATGAACAAGCAAACGAGCATGTGTCTGTGTGTGTGTGTGCGCGCACAGGCACAAATAAACGACCGTGGCAATGTAAGATACATTTACGACAATGTGAGGTGTATGTACGAGTATCTATGAGTACGTTCGTATACATATCTATCTATGTATTTAAAATGGCTGCGCTGTGCAAAATCATAGTGTTGCCAAATATTTATTGGAGTCTATGAGCCGTTTGTATGTATATGTACTGACTGGTTCGTGTACCTAAAGAAAACACCACAAATGAAATTTATTGGCATTACTATTGTTGTTGTTGTTGTTGCGATACATTTCGCAATTCATGACATTGCTTGCTTCTTAATGTTGGTCGTTGCGCTTCACTTGAGGCGCCATTGCGCAATCGTTTTGTAGTTTTTTCTGTTTCTTTTTCAAATTAACTTTTACCTTTTACCCAACATAGTTGGTTATCTTTGAGCTACATAGTTGCATTGACTTGCTGGCAGTTTGTTTTTATATTTTTGAAAAAAAAAGAAACAAACAGCTAGAACGAGCGATCTGTAACTGCATTAGGATAGGTTTTACAACTAAATCACATATATGCTGCATATATATGTAAGCAAGAGCAGGAAGCAACATTGTATTGAACTTAAGCCGACTAACGACGACGACGCTAACGTCGACGACAGCAGATAAAAATGCTCAGCTTCACGCCAAAGTTTAACCACAAAGCTTTCATATTGCACTCGTTGCAGCCAAAACAGCATCGGTCGGCAGCGACTTCGGCTTGCGCATCGGCAGCCACCACGCTGTCGCTGTTGCTGTTGCTGCTGACGCTGACGTCAACGTTGGCAGTGGCGTTGACTTTGGCGTCATTGTTGGCGCTGCAGTCGACCGCTTGTGGCACAGTTTTATGTTTCATTTCATTGAACCTTTGCATAAGCAGTCTTCCGCTGGCGCTCTCTTTCTATCACGTGCAAGTGCAGCGTATGCCCATCATCATTATCATCATCATCATCATCATTATTGTCTAACCTCCTGTTCTATCCCACTCGACCATGTGCTCTGCAGAAGGTAGACAACGACGTCGCGACGTTGCCTGCAATGCAGCTTTAGAGCACATCTCACATACACATAAACATTTGTACATGTATGATAGTAACATATATATACATATGCACGTATGTTTGCAAGTAGTTGTTAAATGGTGTTGTTGCAGCAGGAGCAGGAGCAGCAGCATATTGGTGCAACAACCCACACACATCTACTCCCCTTGGCAGCACTGGCAACCAGGGTGTTTGGCCATCTAGCGCGATCAAAAAAAAATTGATTTTCAATATTCTTTTGATTTATGCAAACTTTTCGAGCTGAATTTTGAACTTTTTTATGAAAACATATTTTTACGTAACATGCCATCTATGCAAATCTTAAAAAATTTTTGAAATTTATGTTTTCAAAAATCATATAGAATAAAATATAAAAATATATCACTAAATTTACAATTCTTGAATGAAAGCGTTACTTCCGATATTTTGAAATTTTTTGAAATTTTTTTTTAAATATGCTTGTTTTTATTCTTTACAAAGTAAAAACTTTAAACTTACTACTGCAAAAAAAAAAAAAAAATTCCCAAAATTTTTTGATATTTTGAAAAATGCACTACCAATGCAGTTGTGCACTTTTCGAGCGCTCCAGATGGTCGAACTGGAACCCATCAATGTACAGCTGGTATGGCTTATAATTAGTATTTCCAACCCCGGGCAGCATACTTATTCGACAGAAACTTCTTCCTTTTTTTTTTTAACACTGGAGCCACTGAACGCTCAGTCTGACTAGTACAATGAGGCTAACTAGGAAGTGCAAGAGGAAGAGAGTGAGAGAATGCGCTGCATTTTGACTTTACAAACTCTCACATTGTTCTAAGCTTTACTTACTCTGCCACCCCACCGCCTACGTCTGCGTCTCGCTCTCGTGCGCTCTGTTCTGCTGAGCTCTGCTAACAACAACAACAATAATAAGTACTATCTCTGCCATGTGACTGAATGCAGCAAGTTTTAACCAACTAACATAGTTGGTCTAGCATTAGAGAGAGGGAGCGCCGTGGGAGTAGAAACGCGACGACCTACCGACTGCAAGCGCATTACGAAGCATAGCTATGACGTCGTCGTTTGCCTGTCTGTGTGTGTGTGTGTGAGAGCTTATATTTTTTTTTTTTGAAATGCATATGTATTGTGCTTTTTACTTTTTGTCTATTGGTTTTCATTTTCGTTTGTAGTCAACGTTGACGCTGACGTCGCAGTCGCTGCAGCTAGCGCTGCTGCTGCTGCTGCTGCCGTCTAATGCCAAACACAACATTCGTTTGGCGTCGCCGTCGACTGTGACGCTGATCGTCGTCGCAGTTAGCGAGCGCTGCGAGAAATAGTTGTGTGCGCTAGTTATGCTTGCGCTCTGTCAGCGCTGGCGGCACTGCCTCGCTGCCTCGCTGACTGACTGGCTGGCTGGCTGGCTAGCTGGCTGGCTGGCTGGCTGGCGCTGCTGGCTGCTGCTTTCTTTCGCTCGCTTACTCCTTTCATTTCACTTTATTTCGTTCGAATGTACGCACGTTGGCCGCGGAATAACATCAAACAACAAAAACAACAAACAATCCACGACACCACGGTGCGGTGCACAGCCATCGAAAGCTAACTTTGTTTGTTTGTTTGTTTGGTGTTTGTTTGGTGTTTGTTGTCATACGGAAGACTCATCACAGTTTGTCACAGTTAGTCACAGTTTGTTACAGTCACAGTACAACGTCACATACATAGTTACATGGTTTTGTTGTTGTGGCTTGTTATATGTCTTGTTTTATATAAAAATTTTTTTAGTTTTTTTTTGTGCTTTTGTTAATTAATAATTCACTTTTGATTTGTTGAAAAAAAATTAGTGTCTTGGGCCATACCATATTAATATAGACAGTTCTGGCGTCTTCTGTCGGTTACTCGGTCGTTGTCTAAGCGCGCGGTTTTTGCAGCGCGCGTCTCAATTATACAGCCTTGGAATAAACTTGGATTAAATAATATACAACATATATATAAATGCAATTTTTTTTTTTATGTGTTTGTGCCTAGTGTGCCAGCAAAGAACACAAAAAGTGTCCAGCAGCTGTGTTATATACCTATGTACATACATAAGTACTATGTACTAATTGTTGCGTGTATTTGCACTAATTTATATTTTTTTTTGCGTTTTTTTTACTGTATGTGTGCTTACTAAGTACATATTGCAACATATTTGGTAGTGCAGCGAAATGCAATAAAAAACGCGTATACGCAATATAAAGCCAACAAAAAAGCAGTCATGAGCATGGCTGCAAGCAAAATAATATACATGTGCTTACCTACCTAGAGGTTCGTTAAGCTGAAACCTAGACTTAAACTGTTGAACTCTCGAGATCAAAATCAAATGAATGCTGCAACGGCAGGGCCAAAGCCAAAAGTAAATAGTGGCAATAGTGATACCAGCGCAACAACAAGTGCATGTGCAACAGCTGCCGCTGCTGTTGAGGGTGTTGTTGGTGGTGCTGTTGGCGGCGGTGGCGGTGTTGATACTAGTGTTGAAGTAGGTACAATTTTGGAGGATGTTGGTCAGTGTGTGTGCAGTAGCGAATTAAACGATGATGATGTGCCCAAACAAAATGGTCAGTACGCGCTTGAGGCAAGAAACAGTCGTGTTGCGGTCAAAGCAGCAGCAGCAACTACGACGACAACAACAACAATAATGAATGGTGTGGAAAAATGCATGTCGTCGTCAACGTCGTCAACGTCCTCTTGCTCTTCGTCAGCGTCAGCAACAAACGCATTGATGCCCATACGAAATTGTGAGAATAAGCAAAACTGCGATATTGTTGGCGATGGCCAGGAAGGAGTAGCAGGCAGCCTAGAGGCCGAGCATGGCAAGCTAATTATAATTAAGACACCGTTGAACAAGACGTTGCTTAAGAAATGCAACAACAACAACAACAACAACAATAGTAATAGCAACAATAACAATATTAACCATAGCAATACAAGTTCAAGCAACAATGGTGGAGGCAGCTACGGAACTATGCCACTTGTTGTTTTGGCCAACAGTAGCAGCAACAACAACAACAACAATAGCGTAGCATCCAAATCAAGTGTTATCGATAATGTTGTTGGCAACGCTGAGCTTAACGATGCTATGAGATTAACTTGTGATTCCGGTTTTCAAAGCGAACAAGCGCAAGAACAGCAGCAGCAGCAGCAGCAGCACTATCACCAACATCATCATCATCAACATCAACATCATCATCATCATCATGATAACAATGAACTGCTGCAAACTGCTGCTGAAGTACATAATATTGTATATGGCAGCGAAGAGGCAAATTCTGCAGAGCATAATCAGCAACAAGCAGCAGCAGCAACAACAACAACAACAACTTGCAGTCAAAAGTGTAACAAATGCAACGCTCACAACAACAACAACAATAATAATAATATTTATTACAACAATTACAATAACTATTATAATAAAAAAAAAACACGTATGCCGCCCATTTGCCGTTAGTATTCATTTTTTTATCATCATTATCTCTAGAACACACAGTCCACAGTCCGCCCGCCCAAAACCTAACCACAGCCCCACTCCTTGATTTGCGTTTATGTTTAAATTTTTTTGTATTTTTTTTTTTTTTTTGTTTTTGCACATCCCAGCAACTTAATTGTCTACACCCCCCTCTACAGCGCTACCCAAACAAAACTTCTAAAACAACAACAACAAAAAACGCAAAAAGTGAAAATGAAACAAGTTGGACGAAAAAAAAAATATATACTATAATTGGCTACATATTTTAAACAAAAAACACACAAATAAAACAAACAAACAAACTCCCCCCTCCCCCAATTGGCAGAACAAGAACATGTTGAAGGACTAAGCAGCATGCAACAATTAGAAATTCAAATCATTTCCTTAAGTTGTGCGTTCAGCCATGTTACGGCTGCAAGATTTCTCGACGACATTAGCGAAATGATTTGTTAATTTCCATACCAAAAAAAAAAAACACATTAAGCATCAAAATTTTTGAAAAAAAAAAAACAAACAAAACTTTACAAACCAATTCCAAAATCGGCAACAAAATTATGACATCCATAGGTAAATTGTTACATTTTCAACTTGTTAAATTTTTATATATTATTTTATTTATAATTTCCCTGATACTAAACCAAACTTGAAACAAAAACTTAGTATGTATGTATTTGTGCGTGTGCGTGTATGTCTAACTGTGTGAGTGTGTATCTTAGCTATCGAAAGTTACTTAATACTAAGCCTGCCAAAGATTGCATTGCAGTTGCATATGCTGCGTATGCGTAATATGCAGCACTGTACTCTAATAGTTAAAAATTATCAAGTACTGCAAGTTTTGTAGAAAACGAAACTTTAATTGTCGAGTTTAGAGCTTTTTACAACTACAAGCACACACTTGTACTTATATATAAAGATACATACGTATGTATGTACATATGTGTGTCATGTTTGTACATGCGTTTACGTATACGTATTTTTTTTTTTTTGTTTTTTGTTTAGAATAATCTTGCGCTTGATAATGAAAATAGGTCAAATTTTAAAAATACACATACAAACGACACTCTCGTCGCACCGCGCCACTCACAACGCGACGCCACGCAACTTGAGCACGGAATGCGTAAAGAGAGATCGAGTGATAGATACACACAGCTACAGCTATAGATACAAAGTTGCCGGAGAGTGCGCTGTGCGCCGTGCGCTGTGCGCTGTGCGTGTGTGTTTGTTTACTCAGGCCAACGCACTGAGCAGCAAAAGGGGGGGCTACGGCTTTGCAAGACCAGAGAGAGATTAAATTTCAACTCAATGGGAGCGCTCCCGCTGCTAATATTCTCATTGACCAACACAAATACACACAAGCGTCATGTGTATCTATGAGTACAAGTATCTCTATGCTAGCATATTTGGTTTGAACACGTTGGTGTGTCATTGCGCATGTACTTATGTATGCAAAAGTAAGAGTACAGTAGAAGCTCACATTTATGTACTGCTAGGCTTCCGTGTGCGGGACAGGGGGGGGGGAAGTCTTTTTAAAGACTAACGAGTAACGTCGGTTTCATTATTTTCACTGCCGAATTATGATGTATACAAAATGATGTATATCACTGTCGATACCGCTAAAATTTTTTCGTTTTGAAATCACTCGTATGTGATTGGGACACAAATATACAAGCAAGATCTATATATATAGATATGCTAGGGGGCTCTGCCCCCTGCGTGCTTCGCACGCCAACCCCCATACGATCTTCTATATTCAATTCAGATTATCCTGAAACAATGCAGGTCGCTGCTCGGACTCACAATAGGAATACAAATGTTGACAATGGCTTATAGATATATAATCGCTTTATATAATAGTTTCTTGAAAATTCCGCTTATAAGAGGCAAAACAATGTTTTCGTGCAGGACGACATCTGCTGAATCCTTGACATTTTATATTCTGTATCTGTAAGCTACAAATGCTTGTAACAAAGAGAAGCAGATATCGGAGACACCCCAAAGTTACTTAAAGTATGATCAGTAGATGTCAGGGATTGCAAATGCTTTGAAACAATTTTTTTTTCTATCGGGACTGCAAATTATTATTAATAATTATAAAGCTTAGATTATAAAGCTTTCATAGGGGTATTGCAGCGAATCTTGATATTCGGAAGCTTTCTAAAGTTTATATTGTTAATATTGTTAAAATGTGTTGAAATTTGGGAATTTTGGTAATCGGTTGTTTGCATCATATTGCGCCCATAGGATCGATCAATCGAAAAATGTTTTTATGGCATAATTCGTTCGTTTATGAAAAAATCATAGCCAAATTCAGCATTGAAAAGATTTTTTGAAGTATCTTGAATCGAAAACGGTGATAAAATATTTAATTTTTTTTTTTTAATTCAGCATTGAAAAGATTTTTTGAAGTATCTTGAATCGAAAACGGTGGTAAAATATTTAATTTTTTTTTTAACCAAAACATTTTCTAAAAAAAAAAAAAATGAAATTTTCTTATTTTTTTTAAGTATGTTCCTTAAATATGTCAATCACCATTTTTTTTTTAAACGCGTGTTTTTATACGTTCTGGTGTGAATATGAATCAAATCGACTTGGTGGAACAATGTTAAAAAAAAAAAAAAATTTTTTTAATGCTTTTTTTTTAAAATTTATGAAAAATTTTTTTTTTGTCAAAGATGTTAAAAATTACAATACATTTTTGTAACATTTTATAGAGTACATACTTCTTGTTATTATGATGAAAAAAAAAGATTTATTTTGTTTTCAGTACCTTTTCCAGTTAGACCCTTTCTATTAAAATTTTTGAAATCTATTGTTATTGAATTGTGAAGTATTGTAAAGTTTCGCTACAAATTTTTATTTTTTTTTTAACTTTAGAATTTTCAATTTTTCAGTTGCAAATTGCAAAATTCAGGCCTCTTCCAGATTGCAATAAGAACAAAATTTTGTGATGAACAAGCCATGATGCTCTCAGTTTCGATACCGATTAAAATGTTTCGGCTAAGAAAATTTTCGGCATCAAAAGTAAATTGAAAACTTTCAAATTAGCAAAGTTATCTTGTTCAAAATACAAATTTGAATTCATACAAGCAAACAAAAGTCGATCGACAACATATCCTATAATAATAATATTTTAAATGAAAAATATATGACTCGACGCAGTGGGCTACCCTACAGCCACTCTTTCAACGATGTATATCGGTGAAAATAAGTGAAATGGAGTTTGTTGATTTTTATATACATATGTGGTAGAGCTATTACCCAATTGTAATTTTATTGCAAAATTCCTATTATTTATCGAGTTATCGATAACTGACTTCCCTACAGTCACTCTTTCAAGAATGTATATCGGTGAAAATAAGTGAAATGGACCACTTTTTTCCGCGATCTCTTCGAGTTTGTTGATTTTTATATACATTTGTGGTAGAGCTAACAGCCAATAGTAATTTTATTGCAAAATTCCGATTATTTATCGAGTTATCGATAACTGACTTCGCTACAGTCACTCTTTCAAGAATGTATATCGTCGAAAATAAGTGAAATGGGCCACTTTTTTCTGCGATCTCTTCGAGTTTGATGATTTTTATATACATATGTGGTAGAGCTACTAGCCAATAGTAATTTTATTGCAAAATTCCGATTATTTATCGAGTTATCGATACCTGACTTCGCTACAGTCACTCTTTCAAGAATGTATATCGTCGAAAATAAGTGAAATGGGCCACTTTTTTCTGCGATCTCTTCGAGTTTGATGATTTTTATATACATATGTGGTAGAGCTACTAGCCAACAGTAATTTTATTGCAAAATTCCTATTATTTATCGAGCTATCGATAACTGACTATTGGATTTTTAATTCTTACACTTTTCTTTGACAAGCCATATCTCCCAAAATAACATAAACTAAAATAACATAAGATAAAATTTTGGAATAAAAAAAAAATTATAGGTTTAAAATTAAAAACAAAATTTTTTTAAACCTATAATTTTTTTTTTTTAAATCCAAAATTTTTTTTTAAACCTATAATTTTTTTTTTAATTGCAAAATTTTTTTTTTAATCCTATAATTTTTTTTTTAATTCCAAATTTTATCTTTCATGAAAAAAAAATTAAAACAATTTTTTTTTTAAACCTATAATTTGTTTTTTAATTCCAAATTTTATCTTTCATGGAAAAAAAATTTGCGTCGATATGTTTATGATATTTTTTAAAATTAAAAAAAAATTTTTTTTTTTTTAAATTCAAAAGTGATCTCCCATTTAAAATTAAAAAAAAAAATTTATTTTTTTTAATTCAAAAGTGATCTCCCATGCGTGTAAATTCACTGTGAAAAACAAAAAAATAAAATGTTAGGAACTCCTAGAACATATGTAAAAATCATCGAAATCGAAAGGGTCAACCAAAAAAATGGCCCGCTTCACTTATTTTCGCCCAAATATGTATGTATATGTATACATATATTAGTGCTGGAGGAAACATCGATGATCGAAGTTTTAAATCTCCATACATCGATGTTGGCCAACAGAGATGTTTCTCCAGCACTACTAAAAGAAGTGCTGGAGAAACATCTCTGCTGGCCAACATCGATATATAGGGATTTTAAACTTCGATCATCGATGTTTTCTCCAGCACTAATATATATTATTATATTAGGAGTAACGTCTCAAGATATCTATCGTCAATTGAACAATGAAGTTATTAACTGTCACGAACTTTTCGGGGTCATTTAGATTGCATAGAATTAGATGAAATCCCATGACCCTATGGGTACAGGCTATAAAATCAAGATAAGTAACGATCAAAGATAAATATTCTGGCTTTTATGGATCACGATAGGTTCATCAAAAAGTGAAACTTGTCCGGATCCTAATTACATTTTGGATGTTATAGAATTTGACAATATTCCAAATAATTAATGGAGTTAGAACACAAATTTTACCAAAATTTCAAAAGGAAAAGAATTTTGTTAAAACTTTTGATCCAAAACTGGACAGAACTATGCGTCATGGTCAGGTATCTAATACTAAAATTACAAACGTACTAAAGTACTAAGCTTCGTGATGGTGCACGACAGAGGGATATCCTGAAACCATTTTTCACTATTTAAGCTTATAGCTGAGGAAGTATTCAAGGGTAATGACCCCTGTAGGCTGAGGAGGTTAGTAGAAGAGAAAACAGATGCTAAAGGCGTTATCTTCTATATACTACTATTAAAACATTGGGGCCAGCTATTAATATAAAAAGTCTCTAGGATCACAGAGAACAAACACTTTTTAAATCTTTTAGCTATGAAAAAAATATAGGTGCCATCTCCAGATACATTTTTGTAAGTCCTTGTAATGCTGATGACTGTTTGCAGCTGCATATGTATTACCAAAATGTTGGTAAAAAAAAAAGTTCTTCAAAGACCTGCTTCTATTCCTAATGGCTCATTTATGTGCAAAACTTAATTGCAAAATATCGGCACCTCCGGGAGAAATGCTTAAATGTTGCATCCATTTGTAAATCTGTTTGTGAAAAAGCTTCAGTGACTTTAATCTACATAAAGATGCATGGGGACTTATTTATTAATAATAATATTATATATGATATATTCAGCCCTGCTCTAAAAAACGAAAAAAAAACAAAAAGATTAGTTTTATTCGGATTCGTTTTTGGATGCTACCAAATCCGAACTTTCGCTGTATGCTATTCCTATTACAAGGGAATTTTTTTTATGCAAGACACGGATCATATAAAAATTCGTTATTCGCGAATTTTCGGCTCGATTCAGAATCAAAAAAAATTAAAAATATTTATCAATAACTAGTTAACTTGAAATTGTCATAAACAGAATCTAAGAATATCCAACTATTTTGCCAATTCGTTTTAATTCTTCTCTAAAAAAATTCGTTTTGGAGAAATTGGTAGCACTTCCTCTCTAAAAATCCGTTTTGGAGAAATTGGGAGCACCAAACATTCGGTTTCAGGAAGGAATTCGAATAAAATGTTCGATTTAATTTTCCGGAGCGCGGTCGATTATTTTTACTTTTTGGGACTTCCAGTAACTCAAATCAGTTAAGCAATGCTTCGAACTCTAACTTTTTCACAAAGATAAATTGTCTCCAAGTTGTATCCAAATATGATGAGCACAATGATATTGTGTAAAAGAAAGGATACAGGGTATATTAAAGTCAGCTCACTTTTAACTTACTTATAAGAAAGCTCTATATAACATAAACTTTGTATACCCTGTACCTTATGGTACAAAGGCTGTAAGTAGTAAAGGAAATTTTTCTCAGCTTCATGCGAAGGTCGATTTTTATACCCTAACCTTTTCGTATATTAAATTTCTGCAAGCCGAAAATGTATGTGACATACAAAAGAAGACGTCGGAGAACCCCTAAGTTGCTTAAAGTATGATCAGAGTGACTATGAGAAGTCGATATAACCAAGTCCGTCTGTGTGTCTGTCCGTTCGTATGAACGCCTAGATCTCAGAGAGGGTAAGAGCTAGAGCAACCTAACTTTCAGATTAGATACCTTATTATTCTACGAGAGACAAGTTAATTTTATTTTTTTGATTTGGGGATTATATTATATAGCTACCATAGGGATGTTTCAGAGTACCTCGAAAAAAAGACAAAAGTTGTAGATGAATAATTCGTTTGTTCATGAAGATTTCGTACCCAAATTTGGCGACCGAAAGTTTTTTATGGTATAGTTTTTTATAAGCATCGCACCAAATTTGATCAAATCGGTTGACTATATCCAGGCCTGCCGAGAGGGGAGGGGGAAGGGGGGAATTCCCCCCGGGCCCGGAGTTTTCTCAGGGGCCCGGTGTAATTACTGTCGTACTGACTTGATTCAACCTAAAGGTGTAATAGAGGGGCCGGTACATTTTTCGCCTGGGCCCGGATTTTCTCTCTACGGCCCTGACTATATCATATAGCTCTAATAGGACCGATCGGTCAAAAAATACGTTTTTTGTACAAAATTCGTTGTGTTTTGTTTGTTCATGAAAATATCGTAAACAAATTTGGCGTTCCGAAGTTTTTTACAGCTCCCAAGCATTGTACAAAATTTGATCAAATTTGGTTGGCTATATTATAGAGCCCTATAGGACGGTCGGTCAAAAAAACATTTTTAGTGCAAAATTTGTCTGTTTTTTGTTTGTTTATGAATATATCGTAACCAAATTTGCAAATCAAATGCGCTTTAAAGTTCTTAAGCAATGTGCTGGCAGAGGGTATCCCAAAGTCGTCCGAGTCCGACTTTAACGTATCCCATCTTTGATTTTATGAAATTTTATATGCAATAAATATGACTAAGTAGTGCTTGGCAGTGACAAGCCTTATGTTACTTATTTTTTGTACAAGCAAGCATCAATAAACCCTTTAAAAATAGTTTTTATGCCATGTACCCATTGGATCCAGGCTTAACCCATTTTCGCTGTTTTCGCGAAAAAATGAAA
Organism: Chymomyza costata; assembly: GCA_018150985.1. Taxonomy (NCBI): domain Eukaryota; kingdom Metazoa; phylum Arthropoda; class Insecta; order Diptera; family Drosophilidae; genus Chymomyza; species Chymomyza costata. The sequence goes on along the minus strand of JAECWU010000127.1, from coordinate 1,499,625 downwards.
TCAATGGGGTGTTACATTTGCCTTAGACAAGTTATTTGTAAAATTTTTGAATTTTCTGACACCTGGGAAGGGCTTGGCATCATGTTGCGTATACGCAACACTGGAGCATTGCTCGACAATTGGAATAGCCTCGGAAGAGTAAAGCATCATTAAAGAATTTTATCATTCATGATGATTTATTTAGGAAGGAATATATCCTATTTTTAAGTCGAAAAGACAAAGAATTCGCATTTAGTAAATTTTAGTTTAGAGTTCAAAATTTGTCCGAAACGATGTGTGTCCACAGACGAATGTAAATTTTTAATACTAGATTTAGTAAAACTATAAAACACATACTTTCTCAACTTTATGTGATCAATAATCAAGGTATAGTCAAATACTGACTCATGTGAGCCTGATCAACAATGGAATACTGAATACTACTGGAATACTAGCTCATAGTCTAGCATTTAGTATCAATAATGGGCCCTTCCTTTTTTTGGGATATTTTTTTTTATATGAAGTTTTGACATTTCGTGCGGAATTTTTGCATGCTGCGTATGGGCCTTAAAGCAGAAAGAGTTTTGACTGAGTTGCTTGAAAACTTTTTTGTTAAGTCCAGGATTTACGAGATTTACTAGACAACCCAGCTTCCTTACTTATCACAGAAATTTGAAATAGAGTTTTTGAATTAACAAAGTTCCAAAGTTCCAAAAATGAAAGTATGCAGTTTGGAAAACATAAGTTGTACTGAGTATATTGGGCTAAGGCAGTCCTTAAGAGTAGTATATTTCAAGATCATATTATATAAATATAGCACACATTTTGTAGCACGCAGCATTTTTGAAGCCATCCTGATCACATCTCTAGATCTTAACTGACAAAATATTTTAAATTAATGAGCATAGGCACGCTTTATGCTCTTTACAGCTAACGATTATTTCCAACTCTAGAAAAGAAACTCTTTTTTATACGCCAATCAAGTGTGGATTATCTATACCTAATACCTAGTAGTAGTAGTAGTAGCTAGTAGTACGGAATGGTCGACCTCCAGTCTCTCGGCTACGACGTAGCTGCTGCGTTTAGCTGAGCACCGAGGCAGAGCTAGTAACTAGTTATGCGTCTGCGCAGAGGGGAAGTAAATGCAAATTTCATACTGTCGAGAATTTGTTTACGGAAAACTTCCGCAAAAAAAAAAAAAAAAACATGTATGCTTGTGTGTGTGTGTGTGTAGAATATTCAATGTGTTTGTGTTTGAATCATAATGGAAACGAGTATGTCTGTCATTTAAGAATAACCAACAGATCTAACCATACCAAGACGAATATCATAGATAATGGTAGCTTGTGCCTGGTTGTGGGGCCGGCATTGGTGCACCCAGTTTGGTATGAAAATTTTGATGAGAATTACTTAGTGCTTAGTACTTAGCTTAGCAGATGAGTTTTGTTTGCCTCAATTGGTTTTAATAATTGTTTTTTTTTCGAATTTGTTTGTTTATTTCACAGGAATTATGACACTGAGCCGTGGCCCGTACAGCGAGCTCGATAAAATGAGCCTTTTTCAAGACCTCAAATTAAAACGGCGAAAAATAGATTCAAGATGCAGCAGTGACGGCGAATCAATAGCAGACACATCGACATCGTCGCCAGATCTACTGGCACCCATGTCCCCAAAACTATGCGACAGCGGCACTGGTCCGAGCCTTGCGTTGGCAACGACGCCAGTGATCTCTACGGGGTCGACGGGTAATGCAAACGCCACCAGTGCCGCCGCAGTGACAACAATACCCTCTGCCTCGACATCAACTTCCTCCGCGACAACAGGGGCTCCGGTGTCGGTGTCAGTGGCGGTGGCGGCAACATCGTCGTCGTCGGCATCGTCCACGTTATTGTCTTCGGCGGCAACGTCCACGAGCAGCACACTTACAATAACGGCAACAACAAAATCAAATCAAAATATCCACGAGGCAAACTTGCAGGAGCAGACTGAAATTCACTCGTCCAGCAGCGCGGTAACAGCTGCTGCTGCTTCATCTGTAATGTCGCCGCCTCCACCGGCCGAGCATACGATACGAAGAACGCCGCCTATAGGCGGCTCTGATTGCTATGCCGGTAGCAGTAGCGGACCCAGCGGAGAAGCGTTGTCATCGCGTGCCACGCCAACATCGCCGCACAACAATGGCACGTCCGGCTCCAGCAATACCAGCGGTAGCAGTCGCGCCTCGCCGGATTCTCTAGAGGAAAAACCGTCGACGACGACGTCAGCAACGACATCCACGAGTCGACACAACGCTGCATCCACCAATGGCATGCTGGCATGCAGCGGAAAAACAAACAGCAGTGCCAGTAGTGGTCTGAGTGTCATTCGATCTGTGAAAGAGGAACGCATTTCGGCGTCTCCTACAAAAATGTTGGCTTTTCACCAGTATCAACAACAGCAGCAGCAGCAGCAGCTTCAACATCTTCATCAACAGCAGCAGCAGCATCAGCAGCAGCAACAGCAGCAGCAACAGCAGCAGCAACAGCAGCAGCAGCAGCAACAGCAGCAGCAACAGCAGCAGCAGCAGCAACAGCAGCATTCACAGTCCAAAGCAGCTGCTACTGCACAATCTCAGTCGCAACACCATGTGACGGTTCTGGTGGCACCATCTCGCATCAAAGCGGAACCACCTCTACCACCATCGCCATCGTCATCATCCTCAACAGTGGGCACTAGCCAGCAGCAGCAGCAGCAGGGATCAGTCTCCACTCCCGCGACCTCGTCATCGTCGTCGATAAGCTCCACGCAGCATATGAATCGTGCGAGTCCATCGTCACCACATCATGGACTTTCACATGTGCTGCCACCACCGACTATCGTCCAAACTCATCATCTTCATCAGCAGCTGACACAACCGTTGACACTTCGCAAGAGTAGCCCTCCCACAGAGTTGGCGATATCACAGCTGGGGTCGAGCCCACAGCATTTACTTAGCCAGTCTATGCAACATTTGACGCAACAGCAGCAACTTCATCTACACCATCTTTTGGGCCAGCAACAGCAACAGACTTCACCCCACCAACATCAGTCTTCGCCACATTCACTAGTCCGTGTGAAAAAGGAGCCTGTGGGCAATCTAATGGGCAATGGCGGTGCAGGAGGCGGCGGAGTCGCGGCTCAGAGGCTACATGCACCACACCACCAGCAGCAGCAGCAGCATCCTCATCAGCAACAGCAACATCATCAGCAGCAGCAGCAAAGAGGAGACCAGGATAGAGGTGCGTCTGGTCAGATGCCATCGCAGGCTTTGGGCAATATGGCGCAGGCGCTAATGCATCCGGCCTCGCTTCAGTCGCTGCGGCATCCAAACCGCGACGCCTCTATACTTTTCCGGGTGAAAAGCGAGGTACAACAGCAAGCGGCTGTGGCAGCCGCCGCTGCTTCCGGCCTGCCTCATTTGATGCAGTCAGGTGCAGCTGCTGCCGCTGCAGCAGCTCAACGCATGGTGTGCTTTTCAAATGCTCGCATCAACGGTGTCAAGCCAGAAGTGATCGGTGGCCCGCTAGGAAGTTTGCGCCAAGGCGGCGGCGTATCTCAGTGCACCTCACCGCACCCGTCATCGTCGTCCTCTTCGTCGCAGCTCTCACCACAGACACCATCGCAAACGCCACCGCGTGGCACACCTACTGTCATTATGGGTGAGAGCTGTGGAGTACGTACAATGGTTTGGGGCTATGAAGCGCCGCCACCATCTGCTGCTGGTCCGTCGCCGACTGGAGGAGGTGGCCACCAGTCGATGAGCGGCCAGCAGCAACAACAGTCGTCGGGAGGTGGGCTACTGCAGTCGCAAACTCACCACTGTCCACAATCAACGATGCAATCGGCATCGTCTCCTTCGACTGGTTCCATTACGCCCACGCACACGCCAGGTCCCTCGCCTCAAAACAATGAGGAGGCCGCGCAGCTGCTGCTGTCATTGGGACAAACGCGCATACAGGACATTCGGCCGCGACCACATCAATTCCGCACCCCACATGCCCTGAATATGGAGCGTCTGTGGGCTGGCGATTACTCGCAGCTGCCGCCGGGGCAGTTGCAAGCACTTAATCTGAGCGCTCAGCAGCAATGGGGTAGCTCAAACTCGTCAAGCGGGAATCGTTCGCTAGATTCGCAACACGAGCCAACCGACGAGGATGACCAGCCACTGGTTTGTATGATTTGCGAGGACAAGGCTACAGGACTTCACTACGGCATCATAACATGTGAGGGGTAAGTACCAAAGTTTACTCTTAAAAGCTTCGGTTTCGTGAACTAATATCCTTACTTCTATTATTTCTATTTGGGGACTTTTTCTTGCAGCTGCAAGGGGTTCTTCAAGCGCACGGTGCAGAATCGACGCGTCTATACGTGCGTAGCGGATGGCACCTGTGAGATAACCAAAGCACAGCGGAACCGTTGTCAGTATTGTCGATTTAAGAAATGCATTGAGCAGGGTATGGTGTTACAAGGTCAGTATAAGACATACCACATGCCTTTAATTGTTGAATCCTAAGTATTAATTGTGCATTATCGATTGAACCTTTTTCGCCAGCTGTACGGGAGGACCGGATGCCTGGTGGGCGAAACAGTGGAGCTGTTTACAATCTGTACAAGGTTAAGTACAAGAAGCACAAGAAGACGAATCAAAAGCAGCAGCAACCCCAACAGCAGCAGCAGCAACAGCAGATGCACTCGCCCCACCATCACCATGGAGCCCAGCAAGCTCATGGCCATGGACATGGGCACGGCCACGGACATCATCATCCAGCCCAGCTATCGCCGCACCACTTGTTGTCGTCTCAGCAACAGCAACTAGCGGCAGCGGTGGCAGCAGCGGCACAGCATCAACAGTCCAAGCTGTTGGGTGCACAGTCCAACCTAGGTAGCACGATCAATCAGAACGATATAAAGCCTATGTTCTTGGGACCGGTACTAAAAGCGGAACATCTGCAGCAGCAATCCATGCACTCCCCTCTACATACAGGCACGCAGCAGCAACCCATGCACTCGCCACACCACAGCCTCCAAGGGTCACCGCAGGCTCCGCCCAGTGGCAACGGCAACGCTGGTCATCTGCAATTGACGGGCTCCCAGCAGCAGGGACAGGGAGACAGAGGGGAGAGACAGCACCACAACCATCACCACCATGTCAGTCTGCAACAACAGACGTCAGTGGGAGGACCAACGCAACCATCACTGCCCTCGCATTTAGTGAACGGCACCATTTTGAAGACTGCTCTGACGAATCCAAGCGAGATTGTGCATCTGCGCCATCGTCTGGATTCGGCAGTTAGCTCATCGAAGGATAGGCAAATCTCGTACGAGCTCGCTTTGACCATGATCCAAACGCTGATTGAATGTGATGCTATGGAAGACATAGCCACACTGCCGCATTTCTCTGAGTTCCTCGAAGACAAGTCTGAGATCAGCGAAAAGCTGTGCAATATTGGGGATTCAATCGTGCACAAGCTAGTGTCATGGACAAAGAAGCTGCCGTTTTACCTAGAAATACCAGTCGAGATACATACCAAGCTTCTGACCGATAAATGGCACGAAATCCTGATACTTACAACAGCCGCGTACCAGGCTCTGCATGGGAAACGAGCAGTTTCATCTTGCACTGGTGCCAACGCGTCATCTACAACGCCAACATCGGGATCATCAGGCAGCAGTCAGGTTATGCAGTCACCGGCTTCAAACACTTCAAATCATAACCACCATCAACAGCACCATCAGCATCAGCACAATAATCATGGAAGCAGACAGTCGTCCCCGTCCCCAACGCTACCAACGACGCAGTATTTGCATGCGCAACCTCTACACAAGGACGATCCGGAATTTGTTTGCGAGGTGAACTCACATCTTAGCACGCTGCAAACCTGCCTGACCACATTAATGGGCCAGCCAATAGCTATGGAGCAGCTGAAACTTGATGTTGGCCATATGGTGGATAAGATGACGCAAATAACTATTATGTTTCGACGCATCAAGCTTAAGATGGAGGAGTATGTTTGCTTGAAAGTATACATACTCTTAAACAAAGGTACGTAGCTATTATGATAAAAACCGAGTAGATACAGGTAGATCAGCAAAGGGGATTTAGGGCAAGGGAATTGGTTGTTGCAAGAGACAGCATCTTTTTAATATTCAGGTGAAATCAATTCCAAAACATTTAAGAATAATCACATATATATTTTTTGGAGAATTGAACCTTTAATACTTTGAAATTAACTTGTCGTTCTTTTTGAAATATGCTGCCACGCCTACGCTTTGATCGGCCATCTTCAGCAGAAGTGGAACTTGAAAGTATACAAGAGCGTTATATTCAGGTGCTCAGATCGTACTTACAGAATTCATCACCCCAGAATCCACAAGCGCGCCTTAGCGAGTTGCTGTCGCACATACCCGAGGTAAGTTATGTTCGAAACGCAATCCTTGATAGCCATTTCTTATGATCTTACTAACGCCAAAACATTGTGTTCCTTGTGACATCGTTACAGATACAAGCTGCTGCTAGTTTGCTGCTCGAAAGCAAAATGTTTTACGTTCCTTTTGTTCTTAACTCAGCGAGCATAAGGTAGCAAATGCTTGAGCACGGCCTGCTACCAACAAATCTTAGTTCACCAAAGGATCGTCAGCCAGGGCAGCAAGAGCAAATGCAAGAGGAGGAAAAAGAAAAAGAGGTAAAAGTGAAGCAGAAACAGAAACAGCCCCAACAGCGGAACCAATTATACGAACAGACATCGGGGGCTATTTGTGGGCCAATTTCGAAGGATCGTGCGCTATTGCTGGACTTGCCAAAGATCAAAATCGAAATTGGAAAGAGTGAACTTCCAGCGTTGGGAATACCAACAAATGTTTCCATGCAGGCAAGCACGCTGCCAAAGTTGATGCCGATGACGTTGCCAAAGCCTGCAACAAAGTCAGCAACAACGTCTATATTAAAAGCATCGTTGCTAACTGGAGCAGCAGCAACGCTGGCAACGCTTACTGCGGCTGCGGAGCATATTGCAAGGTCGTCGATTGCGGCGGCAGCAACTGGAACAACTGCAAATGTTGCCACAGTGGCGTCGGGTGGACAAGACACTGCCAGTGGATTGCTACAAGCAAATTGTCTAAACACTGCCACTGATCTAAGTGAAAAGACAACAAAAGCATTAGGATCGGGAGGTACGGGAGCGGTGCGTACAGCATCCATAATACACACAGCCGCGGCATTTACGGCAAATCGAAACAATTTTAATGAGAGCAAAAGACTTGAACATCAGCCACGACAACAACCACAACAACAACAACAACAACAACAAGAGCCATCACAGCAACCACAGTATACATCAATTTTACAAACGGCCTTAATGTCACAACGCCCAAGTGTAGCTCTAGCCGTAGCTACAACAAAAAAACAACAAAATTCCCAACAACCCCCAATGCCAGTGTTGTTAACAACTCCATTATCCATTGTAACATCTACAACAACAACAACGAGCAGTGCTTTGGTGGCAACGGCAGCAGCTGAAGAACATAAACTAAAGGCGGCGGTAACATTGACCAACCTAAGTGAAATAGTAGCTGAGCGACAACAACAACAACTACAACAGCAGCAGCAGCAGCAGCAAAAACAACAACGAATGCTGGCTACGCTATGCCAGGAGCAGGAGCAGCAGCAGCAGCTCGAGCGCAAACAAGAGAAACACGTCCACAAACTGCCCAGAGATATAATTCATTTAACAAACGCAACAACAACAAACACTGCCAGAGTAAGAACAGAAGCAGCAGCGGCAACAAGAGGAACAGCAGCAACAACAATGACGGCAGCAGCAGCAACAACAACAACAACAACACCACACTGGGCATCCAGAGTGCAACAAGGGAATGCCCATGCAGAATTAATGTGCAATATCAGCGATAAGTTTTGCAAGATTCAATCGTTGAACAGTAAGTAGAAGAAAAAAAAAATTTCAAATTGTGAATGCCCAGCTAAAAGAATCAAAAAATAAAATACATCCAGAGACAACAACAACAACAACCACAACAGCAACAATGCCCAATGGCAACAGTAACAGCAACATACCCAACAGCAGACTTCAAACAATTAGCCTAGCAACAGAGAGTGCAAATACAACAACCACAGCAGCCGCAATTGAACGAAGCAACAACAACAACAACAACAGAACACAAATATCCACTGCAACAATTCATACACAAACCGATGAGTCATTCACAATAGCAGCAACAACAAGCGCCGCAGCAATGCAACAACCACAGCAAAGGAATGCAGCAACCACAATGCAGGCGTTTAAAGCAACACAAACAGAAATACAACAACAACAACAATCACAAACACAACAACAACAACAACCAACACAGCCACAACAAAAATTATCAACGACAGCATACACTGCCGCACCACTGTCGTCACTGTCCTTAGCCTTTTCAACAACAACACTAATGCCAATGCCATTATCACCACTACCATCACAACAACAACAACCACCACCAACAACAACAACAACAACAACACCTGCAACACCTTCGATGAAAACAGCAGCAGCCGCAGCCGCAGTAGTAGCAACTTCCTCAACGTTGACAGCAGCAGCAACAACAACAGCAACAACAACCACCACAGCAGTGATAAACGGAAGTAGTAGCAGCCACCTCCTCACCCGCTTGCCAGCAGCGACCTCAGCTTCTGTTACTGTAGTTGTGTTCAAAACAATGTTACCTGATGACTGAATTATTTTAGAATCGTAAAGCATGTTTTATTATTACATACATAATGTACCATGTATTTTAATTTGTCTTATTGTTGGATTTTGTAGGTTTAGTTTCTATATATATATATATATTATATATTATTATATATGCTGATACATACATACATGCTACAAAGCTAAGTACACACACACAAACACACTCACACACACACACACACCTAATATTAATATGTATATCCTAAAAACAAAAACAAAAAAACCACAAAGCACAGCCACTAGCCGCTAGCCGCTGGCGCCCATATATAGTATATAGGAACACAAACATAAACTCAACCGCAACCACACAACCACACACACATAGAGACACTCCCATTTAAAAAACGCCCATTTAACTTATTTTGTGTAGTAATGTATATGTGTAAATGTTCAAGTAAACCAATGCATATATATATGTATATTATATATTTGCATATGCATGTACATACTTATATGTACAAACAAAAAAGTTAAGTACATATGTATATCATTCATTAGTATACTATGATAGGCATACAAGTACATACATACATAACTATGTATAAGCTTAATGAAGAAATCAAAAGAGAAACGATTGTTAAAAGTTTTTTTTTTTTTTTTAACAAAATTTTAAAATTTTACAAAATTTACTTGAACATGTTATGTATACATAGCATGCATATTTTTTTTTAGACATATATACATATATGTATATGTAATTAATTCTTTCATACATTTTAATTCACTTACTTAAGCTGCCCTACAATAGTTCCTGCAGATTCTGAGAAATTTCCAAAATACGTACTTAGTTACTTAACGTACATACTCCCAATTTATATGCTATACTTATGTATGTAAACCTTTACACACACCAAGCCGCCGCTACCCGCAGCTAATCAACCAAAAAAGCAGCTTAAAGCGAAGCCGCGGGTTTAGGCCAGTTTTATATACATATATTTGCTTATATATGTATTTCATAATTTGTGGTATTTGTACATACATATGTGTGCAGCAACCAGGAGAGTAGAGAGAAGACATATATGTACATACATATATACATAGTAGATTTATACCAGACTACTCCAAAAATGCAATAAATATGAATACAACACAAACACACACACACATATACACACTCACAATATATATAGCTGACACATACATACATACATACAATATGTAGACTCAATTCAAAAACTGATGCATTCGAAATTTTGCAATGTATGTACATATGTACTCGTATATACAAAAAAAAAGTGTGAGTTGAAACGTTTTCTTTGAGTAAATAGTAGACTGAAATCCTTTGCTGGGTAATTCGGAAAATTGGAAATTATTCGAGGGTGCTGCTGCTTGGAAATTTTTTTTAAAGTCACAAAACAAAGCAAAATTAAATGGTTTTTAAAAATATTGTTTTTTTTTTAAATATTGTAGATGCATATACATACATACCTGTTTTATACACAACTTGTCAACACATATACATAATACATACATTCACACACACACACACACATACACTTGTAAACAACACACGCATACACCCATGCACGCATACATACATACATACATATGTACACATGATACAATTATAAAATAAGTTACATACGCATAATTACAAATGTATGCATATATATAATATATATGCACATACATACAACGTATATACATATATATATATGTAGATGCTTACATAATTACGGTATAAATATAAATCTAATTAGGCTTATGTATTATTGATAATAATTTTTTTTTTATATAAATGAACATACATAACATACATACATACAAACAAATAATGTATGCACATAATTACGCATAGTACATACAAATACATACTACATACATTTTTAATTGATTAATACGATCGATAATAATAATGATCGTAAATTTATTACGATATCAAAAACGATATCGTTATCGATATCGTCGCACTATGTTAATTTTGTTGATTTTTTTGCTGTCTGTATGCAGTTTTTTTTTTTTTGTGTAATTATTAATAAATGTAATAACTAAATTTAATCATTTGTTTGCTCCTGGCTTTTTGTTGTTTTTGGCTACTTCCCAACTTTTTTGTCGGTTACAATTCGTAGGATTTTTTATTGTTGTGCCTATAAGGCTGACAATATTATTATGATTATTATTATATGGTTTAAGTTGAATTTGTTGCTTGTTACATAGTACATATATATACACTCACACACACACACACACACACAGATACGCAAACACAAATATTTTGTTCCTTGATTCTTTGGAGTCCTTTATCAATGTTTTTCAGCATGTACGAGTTGTGCATTTACCAACCACTCCCCCCACTTCATGTTTAAGAACGTGTGCCTATAGCTCTTGAGCACATTGATTTATTATAGAGAGCAAACATAACCTAAAATGTTGAGCTAGTTCTTAGAATCGATCACAAAAGCTATCGAGCTATGGCTACGCGTAGATAGTCATTAGAGGGTCTAGACTCTAGAGAAGTAAAATTTTTTCACAAAAAATGCATAGCACTCCCATATAAAATTTATTTAAATGAAGCTTAAAAGTTACTATTAAATATAATGGTATTTTCTTTGAGTTGGTACTTGAAAAATTTGAGACTGAGGAAACTTTTATTAGAGGAACAGCTGATATTACAAAGTATGACATATGGTTTTTAGTAACCTTTGACTTTGTCTTATAATGATGCCAAAAGACCTTTCTCCTAAGCCTTAGCTTAGTTTTCTCAACTCGAGCTTTTATACTTCGTAAAAAACAAACTGAAGTTGATCTTCTCTCCAGCTAATTCAGACGGGAGGAGCATATTGGCTTCTTATATTCGTTGTAGAAGAATTCGTTATAGTAAAGCTCGCTTGTATTCTTTTTTTTATTCCTTCAACTCCTTGAAGAGCATTGGGCCTTGGGCTTGTATTAAGTTAGAGCAAATAAATGTTATTTATAACATGTAGAAGAAATCTTGTTATTCCAAAATAAATGAAACGGCAGAAGAAAGCCCTACCGTCTTTCAGCCTGTCTGCATGAGGAATTGTTTCTTAAAAACGAAAAACAAAATGGCGGACGTTAAGGGTGGGCGTGAACTTTTTCGAAATACCCTATACCATCCATACTCAGAATTTGATTACAATATTATGATCGAATCACGAATTTTGACCTAAAAATTTTTAAAACCGATCTGTCATATAGGGTCTATATGATATAGTAAACCAATTTTAATACATTTTGCTACAGTTCTTGGGAGCTCTGAAAAACTTTTGAAAGCTTGGTTGCCCACTTAAAGATCTAGGCGTTCAGACGGATGAAGCGCATATTTAGACTAATTTTTTTTGTTCCCCTGATCATATTGTAACTTTGGGGGATATCCGATGTCTCCTTCTATTTATTGCATACATTCGCACAAACCTAATATAGCCCTTACCTTTGCTACTACAGGGTAGTGCTGGAGAAAACATCGTTGATCGAAGTTTAAAATCTCTATATATCGATGTTGGCCAACAGAGATGTTCCTCCAGCACTACTAAACACTCATTTGATGAGTGCAGAAGTGCTGGAAAGACATCTCTGTTGACCAACATCGATATATGGGGATTTTAAACTTCGATCATCGATGTTTTCTACAGCACTACTACAAGGTATAACTAAGGGGCAAGTGCTCCTTATGCTCTAGTTCTTTCTAAGAATGCAGTTTTCCATATAGGCCACCACTGCTACAGTTTTCATGTTACTATCTGTTACTATGTTTAAAAACGTTTTTGTGGATCTGCTTGCTTTTTGTAGACATCATGTGGACTTAAATAAAAAAATGATTTTTAATATTGAGAATACTACACCTCAATCGCATTCAGGTCCGTCGAGAGGGACGGGGGGAAGAGTTTTCTCAGGGGCCCGGGGTAATTACTGTCGTACTGTCGTGATTCAAGCTAAAGGTGTAATAGAAGGGCCGGTGCATTTTCCCACCCGGGCCCAGACCTTTTTTTAACACTTACGTCTATAGAGTTCCAAGAGGAAATCCGAAACTTGAGACGAAGAATATAATGTTCATATTAAATAGTGTTGCATAGCGCGAGAATTAAATTCAATAGATAAGTCAATAGTAATCAGGCAGGAGTCTCAAATTTAGGAATTTTTTTTTTTATTTCTTTGCTTTAGAGCAAATTAGGGTTTCAAAGAAAATTGTATGTCCTCTTTTTTAGCTGTTCTACTTGAATATCAAAAACTTTTTCTATACGTCTCCAACGTCTGCTGGGTGCACTAGTTTTATGTATAGTAAAATTTATATTTACTTATTTTTATACCCTGTACCGTATGGTTCAAAGAGTATATTAAGTTTGTGCAAGACGAAAATGTGTGTAACATACAGAAGGAAACGTCGGAGACCCCCCAAAGTTACCTAAAGTATGGTGGCTAGAGAAATCGATATACCCATGTCCGTCTGACCGTCTGTCTGGATGATCTCAGAGATGGTAAGAGCTAGAGCGACCAAATTTTCAGATTAGATGCGTAATTATGTCAGGGGAGACAAGTTTATTTTACTTTTTCGATATCGGGGCTATACTATATAGCTCCCATAGGGGTGTTTCAGAGGACCTCGAAAAAAAACAAAAGTTTTAGATGTTTATGAAGATATCATAACAAGTTTGGCACTCGTAAGTATTTTAGAGTTCCCAAGCATTGTACCGAATTTGATCAAAATCGGTTGACTATATCATTTAGCTCCCATAGGAACGATCGGTCAAAAAAACATTTTTGGTTCAAAATTCGTCTGTTTTTGGTTGTTTATGAAGGTATCATAACATTATTTGGCAACCAAATGTCTTTTGGTGTTCTTAAGCAATATACCGGAATTTATTGCAAGCAGTGGTACAGGGTATCCCCCAAAATCGTCCGCGCCCGACTGTAAGGTACGCCATCTTTTAAGCTTCATTTCATAAGTCCAAATATTCATTTATCAAAGCTGGCTGGGACATCCTGATGCATCGAAAAGATTTTACTTTTTTTCTTGTTGATCCTTTACAAGCTATGTACGAATAGCCGTAATTCCCATACACAATGGGTCCTTGCTTTCACCGGTCCTATAAAAAATGTTAAGCTGGCTGGCTGAATGAATGATTGTCATCATGTTCCTTGGCCGAAACCACTCGCATACATTCGCACCCATACCCTAAGCCTCTACCAAGCCACGACACATTGATACAGAGTTTCATTAATATGGACACACCACTCGACGACACACAGTGAACAAACAGTTAAAATAAGCATAATAGTATAAAATAAATAAATAAAAGTAAAATTAAAAAAAAATAAAGCTAAGAAAATGCTAATGAAAAAGTTAAAAAGCAAGAGTCTGACATCGAATGGCCTTCAAGTTATTTTCGATTTATTCTGTAGTGTTTTTTTTTTTTTTTATAAATACAATAATAAAAAAAAATATTCAAATCTGGAAACAAATTGAAAAAAAAAAAAAACAAAAAAGCTGAGAAATTAATAAGGAAAAGAAAGTTTAAATAGAATATTTTTGCACAGAGTGTTTATGAAATAAGTGTTAGACATTAAAAACTTATATGTAATTGTATAGTATCAATCGATCGACCGACCGATTGGAATACACATGTATGCCGCAGTTGCATATTTAACGATCCTTAAGAGCCCAGAAAGCGATATGTCAAGCTTCGCTAAATACATACATACCTACCTACTTATAAGACGATAATACATACATACAATATATTTGTATATGTTTATGTATGCATACCGTACATATGTATATGCGTAAGAGATAGAAAGACAGCGTGCGAAAGAAAGAGAAAGCAAGCGACCAGCAGGGCTATGTACTATGTATGTATATGAATATACATAAGTCTAATATACTTATCTGCATGAAGAAGTATTACCACTTAGCCATATTTATGAATATGTTTGCAATTTGGTAGCAGCATTCATGTTATAATTAAATCAATACCTAAACCTGTTTAACAGTTCCCCGCACCCGTAACCTTTTCCTAAGCCGCCTACAGCTCCAGCTCCAGCAGCCAACCCAATCGCCCCCTAGGACAATGTAAATATATTGACAAACAGATTGTTTTCTTTAACAATGCTCGTTCAAAATAAAGCAAAGACAACGTCTCTAGCATTTATTTATTAGTTAGCTAATTTCAAATGCGTTTAAAATTAAAAAAAAAAAAAGCAAAAACAAGAAATAATTATATAAAATCCAAGCTTTACAAATATTTGGGTGTACCTATTAACCTGAACATATGTAACTTATTCGTTGGAGACAGTAAATGTTGGGCAAATGCATATGTTCAAAAATCATTTAAGCGCTGTATGTGGTGTATACAACTGCAAACATTTGGAACCCACTTCCACTCCAAAGAAAGAAAGAAAAATAAAAAAACCAAATGAAAAATAATAAAAAAATTGTAATGTGAACGCAAGTAAAATACGTATGAAGGTTAGCAAATATAAACAGAAAGTAAATAAACCCATTTTTAAAGCACCATTAATGATCACATATACAAGAATATTGAATAAATTACACATGTAGAGGTATTTACGAATAAAACTAACATTATCCCTATGAGAAAATGCACTGAGTTTATATAAACAGTGGTATCGCGCAAATCTTTAAATACAGGCAAGTTTCCATTCATCACATTTTCTTTTTCTTTTTGTACCAATGAAGTCAAGATAATTTAATAAGCATTGATAGACTACTTTTATTTTATAAAGTCGCTGGGAAATTGTGACTGTATGATGATATTAAATGGTTTTTTTCTAGAATTCTCCTCCGCAGCAATATTGAAATCTCTGCAAATGTATAAAGTAAAAAATTTATTTGAACGCCAATAAGCTAATTTTTTATATTGAAAACTTACTCTTCGTTAGCTAGGGTCACATTTACGCGATCGGTTGATACGCGTGTTGGGCGTATGGCCCCAAAGAAATCTGTAATTGGCACTTTGTGTGGATCCCTGCGATATAAATCTTTTCTAACGCCGACAGTTGATATGCAGAAACGCTTTGGGCAAACTTGCAGCTTATGGTTTCATGTAAAAATAGTAAATTTATTAACAGCTTGTTGCGATTACAAAGGCAACACTTAATACTTACAAATTCGCCAATTGTACGATTGCTAAATGGTTGTACCTTTTCCAAAAACTCCAGCGCATAGTAGGTATAGCGATCAATCATGTAAACGCCAATGGATGGATCAACATGGTGCTATACATAAACGATAATTTTGAGTACAAACAGCAGCTGCAGGCTAGCGCTGCACTACTTACCGAAAGGGAGTCCTCTCCTACCAGACTGCTGGCGACTGCCAAGATATTCGGTGAGGTAAATTTCTCATAGAGTGAAGCAGCTTGGCAAGTATCGACCATAAAAAACAATTCGTTA
Organism: Chymomyza costata; assembly: GCA_018150985.1. Taxonomy (NCBI): domain Eukaryota; kingdom Metazoa; phylum Arthropoda; class Insecta; order Diptera; family Drosophilidae; genus Chymomyza; species Chymomyza costata. Next base: position 1,483,507 of record JAECWU010000127.1, on the reverse strand, counting down.
TATCTTTAAGTAAAAGGAGAACATTCAGCAAGAGAAACTTTAAAGCAAGCAAACAAAATCATTAGAGTAACCTTTTCTTTTCCCACATCTGTTGTATGCCATCGGCTAGTTCTTGGCTGGTTATCTCCTCAGAGTCTTGAAACTTTAGGAAACCATCGCCGCCATGTCCAGTCAGGTATATTAAAACATTGCTGCCAGCATCAGACAATAACTTTTTAGAGCGCGCTGTGCCATTTTGCGTGCGTCCAGTAAGTAAACGTACGAAATTTTCAACAGTAACCTCGTAGCCACGATAGTCTACTTCTACATCATCGCCATATACGTTAATATGTTGGTTAGCATTGTTATAGACTTGGCCTGGCCGAGGATTACGCGCATTGCATGCCATGTCGTCTGCTATCATCAGAATTATTTGGGAATCGGGTATACCAAGGCGCTTAACCGATCGGTAAATGGACAGCACATTTGCTATGTGACGATAATTGAACCAGAAACGTGAGGCATCAACGAGCACTGCCCAATTGTTTGTATGCGTTGATTGCTGGGCAGCTGCCACAAAAGCACCAGGCAGCAATGAAGTCTCCTATTTGGACAAAATAATATTAAGATCAAACAGTGCAGCGTAGCTTATAATTCTTACATCTTTTGCCAGACAGGAACCCACGAAAATGTACACAAAACAAATAATTAGCACAATTTTCATTCTTATCAAATGCCTCAACTCTATCGTTTGTATAGCAAGCAGCTGTTTTTCAATGCCGGCTGTCAGCTGCTTTATACTTGCAGCTGCCAGACTTGTGAAAGCGACGTTTGACAACTGCGATACAGGATCTGGCAACACCGCATAATGCAAATGGTGTAAGGGGCTGGTTATATGAATAGCCATTCATTTTATGTTAGTTTTCGCAATTTAAAGCTGAGTTGGCATTATTTTTTGTGCATAAAATACTAAATTTATATGTTTTACTTTTAGATGGTTGGAATGCTTTTCAATATGAAGCTTTAAATTTGCCCTAAAAAATACAAAGAAAATGAAAATGGCGCTATTTGGCAAATTCAATATGGCGGAGCAATGACGCTGCTGTCACTGCGCGCTATCATGACAGACGACGAATGGATGAAGCAAATAGAAGGAAAAGAGAGAGAGAGACCAAAAGAGAGCACCATAATAGCTGAAAGCCATATCGTAGTTGCTTTGATGAGCGTACGTACTACGTGCGTGTGTGCATATAAGTATACCTGTGCAAAGGGGATATTGTCAGTTTTTGAAAAGGCTTTTGGCTGCTGTTTGCACGTTTGTACATATGCATATGTATACACATAAGTACGTATCTTTTAAAATTAACATAAATCCATATAAATTGCAGGCGCTCGTATGATTTTTGATTTATTTAAACATTTTCTATGCATATGCAAGTGTGCGTTTTTTTTCATACATACATGCATATGCACATACAAACATATGGGCATTAAAGCAAAACTGAAGAAAATGTGACGACGCTTAAGAAAAACTCTTCGAATTCGCCGCATTATTGCTCACAATTGCGATCAAAAGCGGTTCTCGTGTTTTATTTTTTTTTTCTTGTTTTAGCAATTTTCTAGCTCTCTACTTCACGTGGGTTTTCATAGGTTCTCCTTTGCTTATTTTTTTACACACATACATTTTACAAGTTTGCCGGAAATTTTCTTTTGCCTCCATTTATTTTTGTGTGCTACGTTTTAATATTAAAGTTCGCCTATCGCTACTTTTGCTTTGCCTTGAGCCCGATGCGATAGCTGCGTGGCTTTTGTCGGCCATTACGCTTTCCAATTGTATTGCAATTGCCTTTGCCACAACTTTACACTCACACATGGTCAAATAAATAATGAGCACAAACGTACATGCAAACACATGTACATACCCTATGTGTTGTAATTGTATTTATTAACTTCCCCTTTAAAATGTTTTAAATATTGATATTTTGCAAAGGGGCGGACTTGGCGTTAGTTTAAAGCTGGCCATTTATTGGCTATGATTATAGACCGATAAAGGACCAAGGATAATCGTGTATGGTGATTTTCGTATTCGAATGAACCACAAGCTGTATGAGCTAAACGACGACACTGATCTAGTTCGGCGCATACAACTGCAACGTCTGCGCTGGTTAGGTCATGTTGCACGAATGGATGATAATGCTCCAGCCAAAAAGGTTTTCGAGCGGAAATCACTGGAAGGTCGACGGCGACAGGGACGCCCGCCTCTGCGATGTAAAGATCAGGCAACGGAGGATCTTCGTAGCCTTGGTATAGCCAATTGGCGCCAGCAAGCACAGGACAGAAACCGCTGGCGTAGGATAATTTCTGCGGCCAAGACTGCCAAAATAGTAGTAGTAAAGGACCAATGTTTTGGTCAGGGATTTGTAACTACAAAACCGAAGGACACATTAATTCCTTTCAACTTAGTTGGTTCAGCAATGTCCGTTTGCACCATTTTATTATCTGTCTGTTTTTTTTATAGAAATGTACATGAAGTAAGGATAACAAAGAATTCGGATCACCTTGTGAATCAATTATCAAAATCATTTCAAAAAAAAAAAAAAAACAATACTTAAGTATAGGGTATAAAACCTTTTGTTCTAAGTACATTTGTACTTAAATTTATTTTATTAAAAAAAAAAAATAAATCGTTTGTGCATCACACATACGCAAGTTTGTCATTATATGTATGTATAGTTTATCGTTGAAAATGTAAAATGCCACCCCTTAATTACATATTATTGATAAATTCATTTGCCTTTTGTGAATGTAATTCAAATGGTCTTTTCAAGCTTTTCCCCAACTCTCAATAGAATTTTGATAGGACCTTGGAAATCAAACAATATACTGATATAAATTAAGGCAACATCAGCTTCGTATGTACATAAATATATGTATGTACATATGTATGCTGTGCATATTGCTACCCCTCACTTTAATACGTACATACAAACGTCCTTTAACGATACGACGAGTTTGTCAAAAGACAAAAGGACGCTTAGAGCACAAGCAATTGCAGCTTATACAGCTCTCATTTGAGAATTCGTTGAAAACAAAACCGGCATAGCATATGTATGTGTGTATGTATATACTTATGTATGTATGCATAAGGTAGCAGTCAGAACTGGGATACTTATATTTATTGCACACCCTGCAGATTATAATCGTAGCGTAACGCATGTACATAATAATAGTATATAATTTATTTGTCAAGAATTTGATCGATTAGTATTTAACAAAATTTAGTCCTTTCGTGAAAATTTCAAAATATCAAGTGAAACGAACGAATATTTTGTATACGTCGTCGTCCTATCAAGTGCCAGAGAGTGTAGTAGGGCGCAAAAACAAAAGTTCTCCGAGTTAGTAGCGTATGTCATGTGTGTGTGTGTGTGTGTGTGCGCGCGAGTTGTGTGTAGGTCCACGGCGAATACATATTTCGCCGCCGCTGGCAGACGCTCGCTCAGTGGCTCTCGCTCTCACTTCTTCTCTCTATTGCTAGCCGCCACACTCATGTTCTCAGACGTATTGTCGTCTGCTGCCATTTTGCCTTATTTCACTTCGTACCGTGTTTGCGTTTACAACTTGCTCGGTTCGGGTTCTGCATTTTATTTTATAATTTTTTTTTTATTTTTTTCACTGCTTTGTGGAGTTTATTTGTAGTTTTACATACATAAAATTACGACATTTCCACTGACTTGAAATCGTCAAAAATCAATAACAATGAATGCCGAAAAATTCGCAATTGATGCAGTGTGCTCTTAAATAAAATAAAAAAAAAAGTAAGTGTCTCTGTTGCCGTTCGCGTTGTAGTGTAGAAAATTGTAAAGGCAAATGCGAAAAGCAAGTCAAAAGTGAAGTGAAAGAGACAAGTGAGCGCCGTCCGTTTTGTCCATGGTGTGTTCGCGTCATATTTGTTAAAATCGACAAAAAACAAAATAAAAAAATAGATTTTTTGTTCTCGCTGCTGTTGCTCTCTGAATTCAGAATCGCATATTTTATGATTTTCTTTTCACGTAGTTCACGTACATACACAATATACACATGTACAAACGTTTGTTCCATTTGCATGTGTATATGTTTATACGATGTGTGTTGTATTAATGTTTCTTCGACAACGATGTGCAAGCGGGCCGCATCATCGCGCACGCAGAGACTCCCGATCGAACGAACGCTCATGCTGTTGGCAACTCTGCTAATTTTTAACAACTTTTCTTTTCATTATTGTTTCGTTTCGTGAAAACCTTATAACAGTTTTCGTCGCCATTTTTTGTGTCTCTCTTAAATTTGCTTTTGTGTATGCCGTTTAAATTCGCCATTATTTATTTTAATAACAATACTTGACGTATATACCTTCATATACATATGTACATATTTATGAACATAACATTATGGTACAAGTTTTGTGTTTTATATGCGTTTGATAAATTGTGCATTTTGTGTTATATTATATGTTATTCGCAATTTGCTTTTATTTCCTTTATACGTTGTTTGTTGTCGCTGTCATTGTGTTTCCACCGCCTTCGTTGGAGAGGGTGGTGGCGGCTTGTCACTTTACGAGCATGCGAATGTGTGGCATTAAATCCGTTGTGTGTATACACACATACACATGCATTTGCTCGTAGATATATATGCGTATATTTGTATGTATGTAAATACATACATATGTGCGAGCGAGCGACTATGTGTTTATGTATGTGCTGTGTTGTGTGGTGCGGTGTAAATAATGTTGGAAATGGAAGCCCATTTTGTCGCCTTCAGCAGCTGCATTCGGAAATGCAGAAATGTTTTTACGAGCCCTCAAAAGAGTTCTAAGAGCAAGAGGCCAAACTAACAGTGTTATTGTTTTGCCATAAAGAAAATATATCGGTTAATTGCAAAAAGTCAATAATAGTCAATGGCGTTAAGAAAAACTGCGCAAAACTTCGCAGATCTTGTTTATCGTCGTCGCTCGCTCTTTCTCATACACAAACATTTGCAAATGTGTATGTAAGCATTTGTATATGATTTCTCTTCGTCAGGATTTGGGATCTCCACGCGATTTTTAACCAATGGTTTTTGTTTGTTTGTATATGTTTGTCTATGAATGAATCTTGTTCATTGAATTATTTCGTCAAATTTTGTTTTTAGTTCATGTAGTGAAAAGAACACGGGTATGTTGGAATTGTCAAAGTGTTTGTGCGTAGTATTTGCTAGTTCATAAAATCAATTGGATTTTTTGGTTGCAATCTTCATATCATATCATCTTCATATATATTCCATACAAAAATCGCCTAAAACTGCCGCATAGCTGGAATAGAGTGTAACCAATACACTAGGTTCTCTAGGCCATAGAGGGTACACAGTGTTGCAAAATATTGGCTGTAACGGTCGTTTTTTGGTTTTATGATTTTTATTTATTTTTTTTTGCATACGCTATAGTGTAGCTGCTGGGATTGTTGCTGAGCAACGCCAATTGTGTATTTCTCATTTTTTAATAGCCATCGTATTTTTCTGTCGTTTCTTACCTACCTACCTGTATTATCATGTGGTGCCACCTATAAGGTTTGTTTTATTTTGCTTGTTGTTGTCTTGTAGAATACTCGGCGGCTTTGTACGTTCTCTCAACTTGAATGGCGATACTCTCAGTAGCTCCAAGTCTCTGACAGCTGCGTGCCCTATACAGCCAAATACGAAACTCGTTTTTGGATGTTAGTTAGTAGCATTGTTGTGTGGCATTCTATCGGACATATTTAGCTTAAAATTTGTTCAGCTTTTTTGCTACATGCTATTCAGGATGTGCGTGTATATAGATATTCACGTATAGTAAAAGGATGCTACATGTCAACTGTGGCAAAGATCAATCATCACACCCACTTGTACACAAGGTTTACTTATTTATAATTTTTTTATTTAATTTTGTATTTGTAGGTCAATAACAAATGGGACCAAAACACGACAATTTGCTAAAGTGGATACATCAGAATATTTTTGTTTGTATGACTGGGCAGTGAAGGTATTTAATTTTATCCGACACATCGACATCAGCGTAATCAAAACCTTCCACTGTCAGTATCAATATGTCGACACGTAAACCAGCAATTTCTACGGCTAAATCAGAGAATACATCATCAGTACCGCAACAGCCAGCGACTATCTGTGCAACCATCGATGAAACCAAGTCTGGAAATGCAGTTTCGGCAGAAAAGGGAACCGAATCAGCAGATGAAGTTGGCAGCTCCAATGATGTAAACACTGAAGTTACAGCACCAAAGCCAACAATGTCTTCTGTTGAGGAGCCGACTGTTGCAGCGATTTTGGTGTTTGAGGATGCGGTATCAACAGTAGGGGACAATACTAGTGGCGCAAATACCGTGAAGGCAGTTGCCACAGATGGCATTACTAAGACTGTGCGCATTACACGGCATTCATCTCCACTACTTTTGTTGAACTCGTCAACTTCAGCTGGAGCTGGAAACGTTCGCCGAACTGGAGGTGGTACACCAGTGGACAACTTTGTTGATGGACAAAGCGATGGAGAGGAACCATCCTGCAGCAACCAAAACAAAAGTGCGAGTGAGCGTGCATCCGCATCTGTTACTCCTGTTCCTGTTATACGAGGTCGAAAATCTATAAAGGACTTAAAGGAAGCCAAAGAATCTGCAAAAGTTGAGGTTGCTATTAAAGAGGAACCGAACGACGCAACTGAAGTTGAAAGTGCGGTAGCTACTACCACAGCACATGAAGCAACAGACCAGAAAGACATAAAAGACAACGTAAAGGTAGAGAAAGTGGAAAAGGAAAAGGATTCCTTAACAGCAAGTTCTTCGACAACTATGTGTAATCGCGTTACTCGCAAAACGCATGCACAGGAGCTTGCAAACAATACAAGAATTACCCGAAATCGACGTCAGTCATCTACAATAGGCATGGAGCCGCAATTGCCTGCTCGTGGCCGCAGGAAAAAACCTGCACCCCCGGAGCCAGCAACAAAACGTAAGCGATCAGAAGACGACGTTGAAGTTGGTGCAAAGTACTCAAAAATTGAGGTTAAACCGCTTGCTTCTGGCGAAGATGAGGCGAGAGATGCTAACGACGATGCTGAGGCCGCTGTGTCCTTGGCCGACGAAGCAGCGAAGGCTTTGCTTGTTATAAAGCAGGAACCTCGTGACAGTGATGAAACGAGCACTGGTACATCTTCACCTGCGGCTACGCCAACACTTGCTGGAAGCCGCCGAGGTCGAGGTCGGCCACAAGCCAAACAGCCGGCTACTCGAGCTACGCGTAATAGCAAAGCTGGATCTCCTGTGCTGACTGCCACACCATCAAAACGCCGACGCGTGGGCTCATCAAATCGTAGTTTACTTCCTGTTAAGACTGCTTCTATCAATTCACTAGCCTCAACTCCTGGATGTGTCGATGAAGACTCCAAGGAGAGTATGGCCTCATCAATGGATGACCTGCTTATTGCAGCGTCGGAAATCAAACAAGAGAAGCTTATGCCAGAGTTTGATGAAACATTGAATGATACCATGGATACAGAGAAGATGGAGCAACTTAAAATCGAAACTAAAGTGGCAGATACTAAGGAGCTCAAAATCAGCATGGATTCCAATGGTGATCATTGCAACGATGTTCACACGGATAAAATCGATTCAACATGTGCAAAGCCACCTCCTTCTCCACCCAATCTGGTTGATGACCATAGTAACGACCCCAAAGCCGATAAAGACCTCAGCGTCGAGCAGTTGTCAATCACTGCAGCAACTGTCGTAGTATCTTCAAACGATCCAGAAAAGGCTCCTTCGTTGAGTCCTGAAATGAGAAGTGAAGGAATTAGCGCATTAAGCGTTAAACAGTTCTATAAAAAACCTGAATTCTTAGCAAATAATCTGGGAATTGAAAAAGATCCGGAGCTTGGGGAGATCGTACAGATAGTTACCAGCAACAACTCTATAGTCGCAGCTGACGACAAAGTTGAGTCATACGAGATTCCGAAAGATGAAATTGAAAATGAAACAGAAGTCGTTGAGGAGGAAAGTGAAGCTGAAATAGAAGGAGAGCCTATGATGACAGATTCCTTCTCGAGTACCTCCATGAAAACTGGTGATTTGCAGTTTAATGAGAGTATAGACGATGTGCGTTCAGGATCACCCGATTCTGACACATGTCCGAGTAAAACAGCGCCCGATACAAATAGTGCGCTCCTAAATGGGGATGTTGATTCACATAGTGTGGAGCCAAACGGAAATGACAATTCACAGCCGCCGCCTAATGACATAATTGAAGATGAAAATTTTGGCGATCCCGAAAATGAGCCAGCCGATACTAATATGAGTGAAAATGTCAATACAGAAACAGACAATGCTTTTAAAGCCAGTCTTAGTCCTTTAGAGGATGGGCAAGCAGAAGACGATGAAAGTCTTATCCAAGAAGACAATTTAATCGAATGTGATAATGCTGAAGAAAAACTCGTTGAAGAACATGACATGCCAATTAATGATAACATTGGCAGTGATGATTGCGAAGATATTGACAGTGTCAATAAACTGGTCAATAATGAAAAATTCGCTACTAATTTGGAAATGGATATACATAATTTCGATGGTTTTCCGGACACCGAAAAAGATAATGTGGAAGATACGAATGAGATGTTTGAGAAAGCAATTAAATTGGAAAGCAGCACGCCAGAAGAAAATAAGGAAAATGTTTCTGCCCCAGCTGCTGTTAGTCAAACATCTAATGAGAAGTCAGAAAGCGAAGATGGAAAACCCGATGTCGAAATGAAAGATGAAAAAACTCCAAAAGAAATCGGCGAAAGCTTAATGTCTGCTGATGATAACGATGCTACTGCAGATGCTGCTGCTGATGCTTCAAATATTGACATAAAACTTAACCCCACTAAACAAGATATCAATGAACTGTGTATTGATGACGAGCTTAGTCGAAGAAAGGAGCTTCATTTGCAAAATCTTGGTCTTCTCACGCACCACGCAGCCGAGCTGTTAAGGCAGGAGTACATTCAAGAAGCACATACCCGCGCAACACAGCAACAGCATCAACAACAACAAAGCAGCAAACGCCAGAGCACAAAGGGAGGCAGCAGTGCAGCACACGTGGAATCGAGTGGAACATTAAAGACTGTAATCAAACTAAACCGAAACAGCAATGGTGGCGCAAGTGGAAGCGGTGGTATGCCAACTGGGACGGTAATACACGGTGCTGCCTCGATTATCAGCACACGTAAGAGCAACATCTCTTCAACGCATGGCGTTCGTCGCCAATCGCTAAAAATGACATTCCAAAAAGGTCGTGCACGTGGTCATGGACATGCCGATCGTTCTTCCGACCATCCAGGAGCTACCAGCGAGGACTCGTACTACACCATACAAAATGAGGTACTATTGAATAAAAAAAAAAACAAAAAAAAAACACGGCTGATAACTTATGCTTTTCCTATTTCTGTCTCTCTCTTCTCTTTTACAGAACGAAGGTGCGCCAAAATGCAGTGCGAATATTCATTCGACGACCGCTGCTCCTGCAGCGTATGGTAGAAAGACAAATAACCGTCTAAACACTACTAACAATCATAATACTATCTACTCGTCAAAATCTAGCCTTGGTTTGTGTTTCCTTCCACAATTTGTATTGTATGTAATACATAAACCATCCAGTAGCTCTTTAGATCACCATATTGTAATGTAATGCACACTAATACTTGCTTAACTACAAAATCCGTAGTACCGACAAATTATTAACTATCTATTTCTTAGTTTATGATATTTACTTTGCATTATTTATTGTGGTTTAGACTCATCGCACTCAGAAGGCCACGGTCAATCCGAGCCTAGTTTTTATCAAATGGTCAGCCATGCGGGCTTTGTCAGCAAAAAAGACGAAAAGGAGAAAATTCTTATACCCGAAAAAGCATCGTCCTTCAAATTCCATCCGGGACGTTTGTGTGAAGATCAGTGCTACTATTGTAGTGGCAAATTTGGTCTTTACGATACGCCATGTCATGTAGGTCAAATAAAATCCACCGAGCGTCAACAAAAAATTTTAGCAAGTACGTGCATAATGTTGCTTGAGCTTAAAACCTTTACTTACATGCTTGTTTTTTTTTTTCATTCTTGCTGCTGCTGTCAGATGAGGAAAAGCTAACCGTGGATAACTGTCTATGCGATGCCTGCTTTCGTCATGTTGATCGGCGCGCTAATGTACCATCCTATAAAAAACGTCTTTCTGCGCCCGGACACTTGGAAACTGGCAACATGGAGAAACATTATGGTGCTGCTAGTGGTGTAGGAACGTTAAGCAGCGATAACGCTGGAGCCTGTGCTGACGCAGAGTTTGACTCGAACGCAAGTGCCTCGGCAGCTATACCACAACGTAGTTGTGCAGTTAAGGAATGTTCAGAGCTTGCTGGTCATTCACTGCGCCGCAAATGCATTCGTAAGAGTGTTAAAAAGTTTTTGCTTAATTTCGAGATACCTGCCGGCACTTCAATCGTGTGGCTCTGTGAGTCTCATTACAATACCATTATACAATCATCGGGCTGTGTGCTGTGCAAGCGGCGTCTTGGCAAGAATCATATGTACCACATAACTTCGGTAAGTTTAATTTACTGCTGTGCATCTACGCTCTTACTCATATATTTTGCTTAATATAGGACACAGACCGACTGGAGAAGGCGCTTTCTGAGATGGGCATACCGGTGCAGTTGGGCGTTGGTACCGCCGTGTGCAAGCTATGTCGGTATTTTGCAAACTTGCTGATGAAACCGCCAGATAGTACAAAGTCACAGAAGGCAGAGTTTGTAAAGAATTATCGCAAAAGGTAAGATACGAGGCAGTGGCGTTTTATAAAACTTGGTTTCAACAAACTAGCTCACATTTATATACGTTATAGACTCCTTAAATTCCACAACATACAAGACGACAGTAATGATGCATCTGAAGTTGATGAGGAAGATTGCACTGCTAATGCAATCAATGCCAATCAGAACGTAAATTCATCTGCTACAACGGAAATGCAATCGGCTTGTGAAGACTCACCGATGGTCGTTGACTACGATGGGCCGACAGACTCGAATTCATCCAGTTCATCGAATACACATACACCAGTGGTGGGAGGTAGTTCATCAAAAAAGCAAATGTCTAAATTGCAGGCAATTCTGCAGCAGAACTTACAGAACAGCAGTGTTGAGGGAGGCATTGCGAACATTTCGAATGTGTTGCGTGGAAATCCAAATATATCAATGCGTGAACTGTTTCATGGAGAGGAGGATCTGGGCGTGCAGTTTAAAGTGCCCTTTGGCTGCAGTACAAGTCAACGCACTCCCGAAGGTTGGACCAGAGTACAAACATTTTTGCAGTACGATGAAGCTACAAGACGCCTCTGGGAGGAGCTGCAAAAACCGTATGGCAATCAAAGCTCTTTTCTACGGCATCTCATACTATTAGAAAAGTATTACCGCAATGGCGATCTAGTACTTGCGCCGCATGCGTGCTCGAACGCGGTTGTTTACACGGAGACGGTGCGTCAACGCTTAAATTCATTTGACCACGGACATTGTGGAGGATTGACTGGCGCAAAACCAACTGTGTCCCCATCATTATCAACTTTGGGTAGTAGCAGTGATTCGACGGCAGCGGCCGCAGCTTCATACGGCAGCCATAGCTCTGTCAGTGCCGCAGATCCAAATACTGAAGTGGAAAAAACAAAAACTGCTTTAGTCGAGCTTAATGATAGTAATGATGCCCATCAAAGTGACAAATCGTCGCTCGAATCCCGCATCAGCAAGTCTTCCGTTGATAAACTGACCAAGCAGTTAAGTTCGAATGCAGTTACCATAACAGCGCGCCCCAAAGATATTGCCAGTAAGCCAACAAATGCTTCTACGGCTACAGTATCATCAGAGTCCTCACAGAAAGCCGGACAAGTAAAGGAGAGTGGTCTTGCTTGCGGCACGCAAATGGGCACACCAGCATTGGTACCAACAAGCAGTAGCTTGGCAAATAGTCGCAGCATTTTAAAGACAAATTTATTAGGCATGAATAAAGCTGTTGAAATATTGCCAGTAAGCAATAGCAGCAGTGGTGCAGCAAGTCAACAAGTCAATGCCACATGCAAGCCCAGCTCCGGTGATAAACAACAGAAAATGATGGAAGCGGCCAACAAGTGGCTTGGCAGCCAAACTGAGTCTCATGCAGCCAACATTATGGCCATGCATAGTAAACAAAAAAGCAATGTGGTGGCATCAACGATCTCCCAGCAACAGCTAAACAAGCCAGCCAGTGCAGCCCCATTGACTTCGCCACCGGAATTGATTAGTCTACAGCGTAGGCGCACCAGCGGCAGTGGAGCGGGCTCTAGTCTGCTGGGCAGCCAGTATGGAAATAAACGCCTGCAATTGCCGCGCGCCGGAGCTGGAGTTCGCGCAACTGCGGCTCCACCAAACGTTGTTATACTGCCTGAAACCTTAACACCACAAGAGCGCCATGAAAGCAAGAGCTGGAAGCCAACGTTGATACCGCTCGAAGATCAGAACAAGGTGCCCAATAAATCACATGCATTATACCAAACAGCAGATGGGCGGCGCTTGCCGGCACTAGTTCAAGTGCAATCGGGTGGAAAACCATATCTTATATCAATATTCGATTACAATCGCATGTGCATATTAAGGCGGGAAAAATTACTTCGGGACCAGATGCTAAAGGCGGGTGCTAAACCTAAGCAGCAGCCACAGCAGCAGCAACAACAGTCACAACAATCACAGCAATCACAGAACCAGGCCTCGCTTAATACAATTAGTTCTTCTGCTGCACAAGTGCTTTCGAATCTGAATAAATACGCGCAGCAAACTGCACGTCTGCAACTGCAGCAGTTGCAGCAGCAAAAGCATCAACAACATCAGCTGCCCATGCTGCAAAGTGCTGGTAATGCTGGCAGCACTGGCCTAAGACTGGCACGACTTAATTCCAAGCAAATTCCACCGCTGGCTGGTACACAAGCTACAGCAGGCGGCAACGCTAACACTAACCAGCCATCAGGATTTTTAGCGAACGCTTTGTCAGTTGCAACTGCGGCCGCCTCAAATGCTGCAAATAGCGCTTCTACTGCCCCATTAGAGAATAACAGTTCGTGGCTTTGGAAGAATTTTCCCGATGCCAACCAATATTTGCTTAATGGAAACAACAGTAATAACGCTACTGCAACAAATAAACTGCCTCATTTAACTACGAAACCTGCAACGGCTACGACTACCAACTCCTCAAGCATAACGCTTAAGCCGCTTATTGGCGGCACAGCTACAATGACACTGAAGCAGCAACAACAAAAGTTAATGGAGAACGCTATCATGTCAAAGATACCGAAAAGTCTAACAGTCATACCTCAGCAAATGGGCTCCGATGGTATAGCAACAAGTAATGCTAGCAGCACTGGAGTAAGCACTGGCAGCGCGTTAAGTGTACCAAAGGAATGATGATTGCATTTTTTCTGGATTCGTGTCGATGTTTGTTAGGTTATGTGGTATTAAAACAGTGTTATTTGCCGACCCAGTGATGGGGGGGAAAGATGAATTAAGAATATGCACAATATCTTTTCAATTAGTTAACCTTACAACACACAAAAACAAAAACTTTCCAAATGTTTTTCGAATGCTTTCGACTTAAGTTCAATTCTTGTCACACAGGCATAAATTCGAATAGATATACATACACATATGTAATAGCTAACTGGCAAACTTTCAATTCAAAAAGAAGTACATACATTTATTTTACAAACACATACAATGATGGTACATAATGAAAGATATGTATTATACGATAACTAATTAGGCTGTTGCTAATCATATAGATGATTTAAATACGTTAGCAAGATGCGTTTTGATATATATGGCAAGCATAGATATATTTTTTTATTAGATTTTACGGTACCTAGATTAAATACATACATATTTACACATGAGCATACATACACCTACATATACACATTGGAACCAAATTTTTTTAGGTAGCACAAGCTAATTGTTGCCAAAACTGAAAACTACTCACTACAACTATCAAAAGAAATCGAAAACACAAAAAAGAAAAACATATTCCCTGCTAAGTTGTTCCTTTCCAAATAAATCATTATGTAATTAACAAACACTGTAACCTGCAACTGTGACCTGCGGTCATTGGGATTCCGGACATAGTAAAGAATGTGTTGTGCATAGTACTCGTAACTAACTCGTAGTATGTCGAAACAAATCTTAAGCTTATGGACCGTCACTTAATGGAGTAATAGTTTTTAATGTTAGTTTTAAAATAAGTTTGTATGACATTTAATGCAGCAATTGGGGGCAAATTTGTAGATTATGTTTAAAAATAATTTAGTTTTTATTTTACTAAAGTTAATACAATTATACAACTATTATTACCTATTAATGATGATAATACTTTTTTTGTAATTTATATGGTCATTAGTGTTTTCATTTACTGTATAAATTAAAAAGCAAAAATATTTGCATGAAAGCAAGCGCATTCAAAAATAAACGACTAAACAATTTAACTTTAATTGTATACTTTTATTTGTTTAAATTTATATTAAAAAAAAAAAAAAAAATCAAAAACAAAAACAAAAAAAAACAAACAAAACAAAGAAGTTAAATTTTAACAGCACTTAAAAGATAGCTTTCAAATATAATTATTACTTAAAAAAAAGTATGTAAAGTATTAAGCATAGATATATACATACATATATTTACATACAAACAAAAACATATACCTAAAGATTCAATTGTTGTTGTTGAAACATTGAAAATGTATAAAAAGCGAAAAATTAAGAATTTTATGAGAGTCTCCGTTGTCATATTGCCATTGCCGTAACATATATATGGTAATGTACTATACAAAAAAAAAACAAAACCAGAAAAGTTATTAATTAATTGAAGCTTTTTAAAATGAAGCCACGATACGGCTTGAAAGGATTAGTCAAACCCATGTTTTGGGTTCAATGAACAATAATTGCCTTTAAATTTTTAGTATATAGTATATATATTTAAACTTATATAAAACAAAAAACAAAAACAGTAAAGATCTGACAAAAACAGAATTACAAATTATATACATACATATATATACTTCCATCTATTTATGTCATTATTATTATTCCAATTTTCATTTTCCTGATGAACAATGTGTTATAAAGATTGATTTCTTTTAAATTCACACCTTTTTTGTTATACGAAATAAATTCGACATACATAAGTAAGAATGAATTAACTTGTCGTTTTTTTAATGAAAGCTTAATGATAAATAGTTTGGACACGTCTTAAAACTTAAATTAAGCATATTCCTTCGCTATTAGAACTCTAAAGGCACACAAGTTAGAAGAGTGCGAACGTGTAAAAAAAATAGATAGAAATAGCATCCAATTGGAATGGACTAACTAACTAGTTGGTAGTAGTAGTTTCCGTCTGCTATATAATCTTACGCCCGGTGTGCTTCGCGGCTTTAAGTCAAGTCCACCATTAGAAAAACCCAAGCAAACAGAAAGGAGCAGTTGATCTAGGCATCAGCGCGAGGAGCTTAAAGAATCAGACAGAGAATATCTTGCATGAGGGAAGCAAACGATTAATGGATTGAATGAAATTTGTATACATATACGAAAGATCGGACAAGCTCAAAAAACACTCCATATACAAAAAAATAACTGTTTGAGTGTAAACTGCTTCAAGTGTTGAAAAATTCTATTGCAATTTTGTTTAGCTCAAGCGGCCAGCTACCAGGCGATCAGAACTAGCAACAACAAGTTTATATGCGTGTATGTATGCAGTTACAATAATGGACGCTCGTTGTTAATATACTTTTTGCACCCGTGTTCGCTTATTTGCTATCCTTTGCTCTTTTTCGTTATTGTTTTTTATTGTTGCAGCTGTGTTCGTGCGAGAGTGCATGCGGATATGAGACAGAAGCGTGCTGCTGTTGTTTCTGTTCGCCTGGTATTTGGTTGCTGAGCTAAGCCAACTTTTTCGCTTTGAGCAACTTCGAATTTTTTGCCATAGTGAATTGTTGTTTATACAATTTTAAATTTTAATAAAAATTGGAGACAATATGGATATGTTTTTGTGCATTTATTTTTATATTGCATAAAATACAAAAAACAGATTTAAAATAAAATGCTACGCAAGCATATAAACGTGATATATTTAATAACAAAAGGGTGTTTATTTATAAAAAAATTTGTTGGGTCTATTCTAATAAAATATTATGATTTCCAGCGACATAGCAAAACATTCAAAATTAAAATTGCATTAAAAAACAAACATTTGTTTACAAATCTAAAAGTTCATCGTTGCACAAAAAGTTATATCGATTGCAATACCCAGCACCATGTAACATCGATAGGCAGAATTGTTGTTTGTTTAAACAAAATTAAAATGCTGACCAACTAAAAAACTTTTAGCAATATCCAACCTTGTCTAAATTAATTTAAAAATTATTTACGGCGTACTGTGATAAAAATAACCCAATAGTCAAGTTTATAAAATGCTAGCCACAAATAATTTGCAAGCTTAGATGCCTATCGATAGAAGCACACAGCATTGAATAATATCGATAAGCAAGTGGTTAAAAACGTTCAGTAGCAAGAAAATGCACAAACAAAATATAGTTATGTATGTACATGATGTAGTACATATACTACATATATGTTTTTGAACAGCAACTGGCTTGAGGTACAAACAATGCATTAAATATAAGAGAATTATGAAGTTTCGATTTTCCAACATTCCTTAAATGCAATTTTTAAATCTCCAAGTTGACAACCTGAATTTTGCGTTTATATTATGCTTCAATACCAACTCTCGTAAATAGGCAGCCACATGTACTTTGCTGCAGTACATAATATGTAAGGTTTAGCTTCTTTTTCAATATGCTTCCCTACACTTGGTAAAGAGATTTGTGCACCATGTTCGTAGATTTCTGATCCAAATGTTGCAATTTGTTAATTCGTCTGTGCTGCACACAGAATACGTTTTATCCAATATTGCAAACTACACTGCAAGGCAAGGCGCCGCAATGTTATGTTTCCATATAAAATGTTTCACAGTCACATATAAAAAAAAAATGTTGCTCACGCTGTGCTCTTTTTCATAGTCTTGCGGCGCCTTGTCTGGCACATGTTTTTCACAGGTTTTGAAAAAAATAAGCTCAAGATTCACTTAAAAAAAATTTTTTTCTTTTATTGGCTCCAGCGTTGCATTGTAGGAGCATTAATAAAACTCGTATTTTAACATTTTCGAGTTGTTTTTGATGCCGATGTTAGAGTTGCTGCAATTGCTGGAACGCTGGTCGCTCGGGGCACGATTTATTTGCCGGTTTGGGTGGTCTTCCTGGGCTTAGCCTGGGTGCCCTCACGGAAACCGTTGCGGAAACGACGGCGTACCACCTTCAGGTAACGCACACGGCCAGTACCAGTGGTCTTCCTCCTCTTGGCCTTCACAGACCAGTTGTCTGTTGAAAGAAATTTTGCAATTAGAAACGTTTTAAATACAAAAAATGTTTCAGCTCAGACTTACATGAACGCAACTTGGCTGCTGGGTAGCCGCATTGGGCACAAGTGGACTTTTGAATATGATACGAGGAACGTCCACAACGACGGCACAAAGTGTGCGTCTTGTTATGGCGTTTACCAAAGCTGGAGGTACCCTTCGTCTAAAACATATAAAGGAAACAAAAAAATATATCAAGGTTTAAAGTTGTTAGTGATGTTGTTGCTGCTACAACACTAAATCAAATCGCTTTGTTTATGTTGCAAAAAAACACATATTGTCCAGGCTACGCAAAAATATTTTTGTAGCATAATGATATTTGTTAAAAGCACAATAACTTGACAGATTTTTCTTTAAATAATTAACACGGATTGCACTGGTTTACGGCGATTTTATTTTAGGTTGAGCATGGATAAAATTTGTACGTACCATCTTGTATGGCGAACACTCGTAGAAGAAAGAGCGAAAGAGATGTGTAGTAAGCCAATGTCAATTTGACAGCTGTCTAAAAATATGGCGACCTGTATGCAGAGTTGCAAACGCGCTGGCGCCATCTATAAGTAATTGTGAAATTCAATGCCTATTGTGGAAAATGTCAATGGGCAGCACCTTTTTATTTTTTCAACGATATGGCAACATTTTTAGTATACAACAAATGGCGCCGATTAGAAATTTCAGCGCTGCCAGTCTTTACAAGATATTTTTCAAAGCAACTTGGTGACTAACTGCCATTTTTTGTGTATCGCTTTCAAATGCAAATAAGCTGAGCTTAAAGATTGCAGGAATTATCATTTACAAAGAAATTTCTATGTATTTTTCTTTTGTTTCTTACAAAAATACTTAAATACTTACTTTAATTAAATGCAGTTAAGCTTTAGCTACTGAGCTTTCGTTATACAATTTTTAACAATTAAAAACGAGTTGGGCTTGTTTAGTAAAACTTGTCGTTTGTTTTTTATTTATTAAATAAATTATTATTATTTACATTGAAATAATGACATATAATATTGCATACTTCGCGGCTTGCTTAAAAGAAAAAAGCATCGCTTGTAAATTGTTTTTACATACTCTTATGTACGTATTAAAGAATATTAAATTCAAAATTCAAACATACATATATTTTTAATTTATATAAATAACTGTAACTAGTTACTGCAAGATCTACGTAGTAATTGCTTTTATAAATGATTTTCATCCTTATTGTTGCCTGTAATGGCACTCGTACTATGGGACTGTCTTTTTTTCTTTGCTTTAGGGCACTATGAGCAAGTCGATTTGGCTTGGCTGAAATCAAGCTAAACCAAGTTGCACATAATTTGGTTGTTGCTGCTCTGACAGCTGCTCTCGGTAGTAAGGATAGAGGAAGCGGATTGGATGGGGAGTATGTGGGTAGGTAAAATTGGTTTAAAGGAATAATTGCATATTTATTTCAACTAAAACTAAGAAGTAAACCACAACTCGTCGTACTGTGCCTACTTCTTTTTGTTGTCCTTGCTTTAAGCTTTACAACTAATTCATAAAAATTTTAACTAAGCTTTGCAATAAATATAAAAAGCTTAAAAATTATTATTTTTTTTTTCAGTACTAAGAGCTATGCGCGAACACTTAGACACCTGCGAAAACAAATATATATAGTATATATATATATAAGTGGTACATATACATAAAATCTATATAGCTATAAAGTGAGACTATTGACTTGCAAGCAACATATAAAAAAAAACTAACACTTTTTGCTCTCTTCTCAACTAAAGAACTAATGCGCGACCCAAGATACAATATATATATAAAAAAAAAAAAATTGTAACATTAAACATGTAAAATTAAAATTAACAAAAAAACTTTCGTTGTTGCGCGCTAGGTCGATCATACAGCTTGGACTCAAAGTTGACCTTAAACATTTATTGCTCCACATTGATGGTAATGACCATAGTTGGTCAATAGTGTCCGCCGCCACTGCCTCCGCCACCGCCGCCGCTATGTCTATGATGATCCCGCCTGCCAGCAGATTGATCTCGGTCACGATAGTCACCATTGCGTGAGCTGCTCTTGTGATGATGATGATGGTGTCGCTTCTTCTCGCCCTTCAAGCACACATCGGACACGACCATCTCGGAGTTGTCACGCATGCCATAGTTTTCTCGGCCACATCTGTCGGGGTAGCGCGAAATGTAAATAAAATTTGTCATATTTAGTACGAAATCGTATCTACCTGTCCAGATTTTCGCGTGAGCGCTGCATATTGTCACGCAGATTATCGCGTGAGCGTGTCATGCTGGGCGGATCGAGCGTCTCCTTGCGGCGCAGCGCATTATGAGAGCTGTTCTTGGAAGCGGACTCGTGTAGATTTTCCCAGGCTTGGCGATAATACCTTAATGAAATTGCAAAACTAATATTAGTTGGCGTATAAAGTTATACGTAGCAAAAGGATACGCACCTATTGAGGCCATTGCGTGAGCCGGAAGTGGAGCTGTCAAAGGATGCAACCGTATTACAGTCCGGCGAGGCGCGATGGCGATAATGTTGCGTTGTGCGATTTCTAAGGTAAACAAATTAATAAATAATAAGTAGAATGTATAGTATATACGTTAGGTTGGTGTGAATTAGTAACAGTCTAACAGATAAGGAGTAACTAAAGTAAATTAAAGATTGGATTGCAGTGGATACACTAAGTACAGTGGAAACCAGAACCAAATTAAAATAATAAAAAAAAAAAAAATCAGCATGTGCTTGTGTGCAGGTGAAAGTGTTAAAAACGTGCAGCTTTTGTCTGTGTGTGTATGTAGAGAGAGCGAGAGAAGGAAAAATGAGAGCATAAGAGAGTATTTGGTTTTGTGTGCGTGAGAGCGTGCGAGCGTGTGCAGGTGTTTGTGTTCGTGTGTGTGCGTGCGCAACAACAAAAACAACAACAACAACAGCTGATTTACATTGCATGATTGATTGATTGATTGAACGACTGATTGATTGATGAAAGAAAAGAAACAGCAAGGCGGCCACAGCAAAACTTACAAATACATTCAACATTTTTTTTTGCACTTTATTCTCGCATAGGTATATCGTCAGTGTTGTTTGTTGTATTGTTTGATTGATACTATTTGTTGATTGATTGAGTGATATTATATATTGTATATGTATATTGTAGCTGTGTTGGTATGTATTTGGTATCTGTATTTATATTAAGTAGATTGGACTGGCTGCTTACATTTGAAAATATGGCCGCGCGTTTCAGTTGTGTACTATTTGTGTTTTTAAAGGCACTGATTGATTGATTGCTTGATTGTTTGTTCGATTGATTGATTGATTGATTGTTTGTTCGATTGCTTGACTTATTGCTGCTGCTGCTTTTGGTAGTAGTAGGTTCATCTTTGGCACATATACGAGTTACTCTTTGTAGGTAGATTCTCATTTTATTTTGGTCTCTCTTTGGCATGCGCTTCATTAGCGATAAAATTCTCTCTCTCTCTATCTTTCTCTTTTTTTGCTTATTGTATTTCCCCCTTTGTCTGTAATTCTTGCTCTTGCACTTCTCTCTCACATATGCGTGTTACTAAAGAGACCGGCACGCGCACGATAACCACGTCCATAGGTGCTCAGCTCGCGCCTTCCCAGCTTCTGATCATCAAAGGGTAAGGCCAGCACGCTGTACCACATCGAAGGCGGCGGCTCACAGCGTGTGCTGGAGCTTATACTGCCACCAGCAGCACCACCAACACCTGCATCAGCATCACCACGACCCACATAATGCTCCAACTGCTTCCAGTGCAGTGGTCTTATATGATATCCCCCAGTTTTGCTCCGAGTTAGCTGCGCTGTCGACGCATAGCTGGTGGCACTTGTGGCCGTTGCAGTGGCATAGCTGGGCAGGCGCAACTTTGATCCTGCGCCCAGCTGCTGCTGCTGCTGCTGTTGCTGCTGCTGTTGGCGTTGATGATTGTGGTGCTGATGGTGGTGATGTTCATGAGGTTGGTGGTGCTGATGATGATGATGGTAATTGGTATAATGTTTTGCTTTGTACCGACGTTTATTGTTCGGGGTGCTGACAAATGATGGTCAAATAAAAAATAGAAAATAACAAAACCAAAAAGAAAAAAACAATAGAAAGAAAAATGGTGTGCGTGTATTGGTGTGTGTATATGTGTGTGTGAGTATGTGTAAAGCACATCGTGTAGTTTGATTCGAGTTTAATTCAATTTTATTTTCAAGTTCTTGACTATCCAAAAATGATCATGAGTCTTGATATGTACATAAGACATTTATACAGGTATGGTTATAAAAAAAAATATTTTTATTTACAAGCTGAACAATTTGCTTTGGAGCTACATATATGCATAAATGAGAACTTATGTGAGCCTAACAAACAAGAAAATGCAAGTACAAAGAACACTACTACAACCAGTGGCGGATCTACGGGCGGTTTTGGGGTCAGGACCCCTCAAAGTTGGATAATTGGGCTTACAGTTTTTTTTGCAACCTCTGATATATATACACTTGGAAGTGAAAAACCCCCCTGTGACTAAGTCCTGGATCCACGCCTCGACAAAACTCGATTTTTGAATGAAACCAATTAATGTAATGTAATGATATAATGGCATAAAAACCCATTGCAAGGGTAAAAGTTGGACATTATTAATAATTGAAAAGGTAATTAGGTGCTAGAGATTGCCGTAGGATGCCGAGAGGGGTAGACAATACAGTAATTGAAGTTTATGCCTATAGAGATGTATAGATGATTGTGTGTTTGTATGTGTGTGTGTGTATGTAGGCGTGGTATTGAAAGTTGGGCGGGGATTGGTACAGGGTAGCCAAGCGTTAAGCTGCTTACTTTTAGTGTAGATACATAATCTATCTCTATTTAGATGAAATTTTGTTTATCGACTTACCTTCTCACCAAAATGACAATCGTCGTAATGACGGCGGCCAAAAAGACAAAGCCACCAAAAGCACCTAATGCCACAATAGCGCCCAAATTAAGTTTGGCTTCCTTGGTCTCCTTGCGATCGGGATTATCTACAGAGAAGGGCACATTCACATTTGGCGACTGATTCTGTCGTATATTAACACTATCCGCAATCTCATTGTCCTGTGGATGCGAGTTAAGTATAATGTTTTGCGTATTTCTTGTGGTGGTCTCCAGTGTGGGCGGTGCACTTGGCCTTGTGCGTGCTGGTGTGGGCGCATAGGTGGATGATGGCGGCACATGGACAGTGCTAGTTGTGGGCTTGTAGGCGGGTGTGCTGCTTGGTTTCTTGGGAATAAGCACAGGACGCACGGTGCGACGCGGTGGGAACTCCTCGCGCACGGTGCCAGGTACCAAATAGTTTACTTCCTCCTCAGAATCGGCTGCTGATATTTAGGCATGGATTAGTAAAATTACAAGATGGTAGTGGAAAGCGTGCTACTTACATTCACCATTGATCTCCACCTGCGGCGTATTCGTGCTAGGATGCGTGGATGCCGTGCTACTTGTGGTAGACGATGGTCGATAAGCCGGTCGACTGCTTGTTGAAGGACTCTTGGGTCTGTAAGGCGTAGAAGGTTGCAGACCTGCTGTGGGCGTAGCTGTTGATACCGTCGGCAGTGTCGAGGGTTCGAGCTTAATGCAGCGCGGTAAGGCACTGCTCCATTGTCCCGTAGCCAGACAGGTGAGCACGCGCGGTCCCTCCAAGCGATAACCAGTTGGGCATGAGATTTCTGCTTTTGAGCCATAGTAGGTGCCATTGGGCGCATTGATGATAGTGTTGTAGTAGTTACCAGGTAGCGTATCACACTCCACAACTAAAAAGGATTGGGAAGCAGATAATAACTATATCTTTAAAATATTACGTCACTTGAGAATACTTACTTTCGCAGCGTGGTGGTGGACCGTTCCAACGCTCATCAAAGTCGCATGTCAGCAGAGCGCGTCCAATCATCTCGAAGCCTTCATCACAATCATACTTGACCAGGCTAAGATAACCAACTGTATTGTTAAGCAGCGTGTAGGAGCCATGGGCAATGCTGGCGGGCAGACCACATTCAATATCTGTGAGAAATAAGCCAAGCATTTAATTTTAAAATTAAAACAAAACTCTTTCGTCACTTACATTTGCACACTGGCGGAAACTCATTGTAGAAGCCTGTATCCAGACAGGTGCGTGTTGCGGGTCCAACTAACAAATGATTCGCATCGCAGGAGTATTTGATCTGGGCGCCTACTTCGTAACCGTTTAGCGC
This sequence comes from Chymomyza costata, assembly GCA_018150985.1. Lineage (NCBI taxonomy): Eukaryota > Metazoa > Arthropoda > Insecta > Diptera > Drosophilidae > Chymomyza > Chymomyza costata. Next base: position 1,459,764 of record JAECWU010000127.1, on the reverse strand, counting down.
AATCATAGTGGAATTGGGCGGCTGCTCTGGCCTGCCACAGGTCTTGGGCTGATGCTGACATATGAAGTTTAACAGTGTGTGGCAGTTGGTATCACTCCAGAGCCAACCCTTGGAGCCATCAAAGCGTGCGCAGTCCTCATCACCACCTGGATGGTTCCAAAAAGAGACGGTCACCTCCTCTCCATTTACCCATTTCCAGGTGTTGCGATCGACGCCATCGCGTACAGCACCCATCCAATACTGAGAGCTGACATCACTGCGATGTCGTCGCCAGAGTTCCCAACTGATGAAGCCTTGTAGAGCCGGGTTGCTCTCACTTATTAGTGTGCCACCGCGTGAACGGCAGAAGGTGAGCGCATCGAGGAAGTTCAAAGGTTGGCGATTGTAAAAGATGTAGCACTTGCCATTGTAGGACGCCAGAGCGCCGGGAGGCTGATCCCGGAAGGTGGGGCAACGTTCAATGGGCAAAGCCTGATCTGTATAAACAAAAGCCTCGCATATGGATAATGGATTTGGTGTATTATTCTCCAGATGCACGCTAACAAATGCGCCCGGCATGGGCGGATTGCAGGGTAGAAATAGAGGTTGGCCGGCTTCCAGCAGACCAGTGAATCGATTACAAATCGGATTGGTGCCCAAATCAGGTCGATTGTTGCCAACGCGTACCACTATCGTGGCAGGCTTGTTACCTGTAATAAAGTAAAAAAACTATAAGATCTTGCTTGCATTTCTATACGCGATCCAGAGGGGAGTCGTTAATCGTTAATTAGAGAGGCTATGGCCAATATCACTTTTTGAGATACTCCATCGCAAAAAGTGATATTGGCCATAGCTTTATTAAACGACGGAAACATAAATTTCTTTTATCACGATTATCATTTCTGTCTATACTTTTTGCGATTATATTTCACTTGTTCTTCTGCCGGCTGGTTGCAAACTACCAAGTATTATTTCAGTTGGTACAAAAATATAAAAAAAGTAGGTAAAAAATATCACAGATGTATGCTGTGTCGGGCATAAATGCATAATGGTAAAGGTCCAAGGTATCCAACAACAATAAAATGGGCATTTATGCCCAGACCCCTGACTTCGAAAAGTAGGTTATGCTGCATATTAAGTAAGCATATTGGTTTTACAAAGTAAATACTCAAGATTAGCTCCTCAGTCGCATTTTTGTTTGGTTGGTGCCAATAGATAGGTTAGGCTAGGTTGATTAGGCTGCTCAATCAATAATTGAGATCACCCAGAAACCATGATGTCCATTGTGTTGCCTTATTATATGGAAAAGGGGGTGGGGTACAGGAAGGTAAAAAACAAGTGGGCATTCGTAATCACTTAAGCCATCTTGAGGATTCGACAAAAGTGGCCAGAGTCGCTGTTTGCACGTTTGCCAGACAGCCCAGATCCTCAAAGAATGGTTTACCCAGGAACTGGATTCGTCTTCTAAGAAGCGCCAGGCAATCACATATCAGGTGCCAATAGAAAGTATATGCCATTGTTGTCAAAATGTACAAAACGTGTAAGATCGGTTGGGAGTTAGTCTCTGGTAGTGTTGTCAACAGTTCAAGCGATTGATGCGTGAAAGATCAAAGAACTAGTTTTAACGAATTCTGAGTGAAAAGTACATAAAGTCACAATTGGTTCATCCAGGAACAAAGTTGTACAACTCAAGCTGATATTCACTTTCTGGTACCTTACAACAATGTTTGTATTCACTGCTGCTGCTGTCAACAGGTCAAGAAAGTTCAACGACGCGGCATTTCAGCTGCAGTGAAAGTAATCATAAATTTTCGTCTATCTCACACACACACATAACCACTCACGTGCTCTCGCAGAGAGAGAGAGAGAGAGAGGGAAAGGGATCGCTGTGAAGTGCACTGTCTGTTGCATGTTCACTTAACCACAGCCACTAAGTCACTAAGCCAGCCAAAGCGTCAGAGAGCCAGAGTATCAGAGAGGCAGCCAGCCAGCCAGCCACATGAAAATCACATAACATTTATCGAAGTTGTTCAGGTTGCAATCGGACGCAGACGCTTGAGTCGCTTCCAAGTGAAAGCATTAGGGAAATCTTGCAAGCTCTTCGAATATCTGTGGCTCTACCTGTCTGCCCGTCTGACCGTCCGACTCTCTGGCGGTCTGACTCTTTGAATGCCTTTTGCCATCACTTTGCCCAGTTCCCTCGCTCAGCAGTTGTAGCCAAGTGGGTTTTTTTCATGCAAAAGTTGGCTGCAGCGCAGACACAGAAGCCGTGTCAGTCGTACTTTGTTGACTTGGCCGTGTTGCAAGAAAAATCAGGAAAAATTTGAAAATGTTGCATGTTGTATGTAGAGAGGCACAGCAAAGTGCTACAAAGTATGCGACAACTTGAAGAGTAAGTGCAGCAGGCAGGTTTAGGAAACTCGGTTTCAGCTTGTTGAATGCCTCCAGAGTTTATCCAAAATTGCACTGAAGGTGCATTGAACCAAGCCAAGCAATTGATTTGGAGTTTTCAATTTTCGCACGTTCCCGACAAATGGACACCCTATATTCGCATAGTAGACATCTAATAATAATTGAGATTGAGAGTATATTGGCATTTCTTGAAGCGGCAGCGACACTTCTCGAGATCAGTGCAGAGTCCGCTAAAGTTACCGTGGCTTTACTTACCGCAACACGATTTACCAAAATCCAAACGCACAAGCTGCACCATGTAGGGCTCTAAAAGATTCACATACCACCAGGGAGAACGCTCCGGCTTGGTCAGCGAGCAAGTATCGGGCGTAAAGAATGCCGATGTAGAGCCATCGATGGCCTTTTGTGGTGCACCGGCGCCATCCGTTGAGATTTGCATTGGCGCCTTGCCCGCGGCAACATTAAGCACTGCAAGAAAAAAAAAAAGACAAAGATTATAGAAATTGTTGGTAAAGGTGTTTCAATCAACTATTCTAGTCTAGCTCAAGGTCTACGCAATTGGCGTCTAATTGAAGGCCCTGACTCATTTTTTTTTTCTGTTTTTGTGGGCGAGCTATCACAGTTGGTTATTTGCCACACATGGCTGCCACGCATGATGTTGGCATTGTGTTGATGCCACAAATTTGTCAACCATTAGAGCATTAGCTTGGCTTGCTTTGGCCTTGAGTTGGGGCTTAAGTGCTTCTAATGGCTTTAAGTGGCTTCAACTGGCTGTAAATGACTGCTTTATGGCCAAAGCACATGTCTGCATTTATATTTAGTTGCCATTGTTATGTACAAGAATTTTCCGCCAGCTTTTCATAAATTTTTCCATTTTACATATATTATTTTTTTTTTTTTGGTTACAAGGTTAAGTTTTTGCATTGGCAAATTATGAAATTACAAAAATGTCACGATTCGCACAAACCCAAAGTCAAAAAAGTCTTTAGGCGTTCAAATACGTTGTAACGTAGGCAAAATGCTAAATAAATAAATAAATAATTATATTTGGCAGATTATAAATAAAGCAGATTTGATTTTAAAATAATAATAAAAAAAGTTAATTGATTGGCTTAATACAAGCGTAGACTTATTATTTTAGGTAGTGCCTTAGTAACGTTTCGCTATCATTGACCTCTGACACGTCACCTGTTATGCAATTTAATCCAGCATATTGCTTAAGAACTCAAAAAGTTATATGATTGCTAAATTTGGTTAGGATATCTTCAGAAACAAACAAAAAAACAGACGAATTTTGCAACAAAAAAGTTTTTTTGATCGATCGGTCCTATGGGAGCTATATGATATGTTAACCGATTTTGATCAAATTTAGCATAGTGCTTGGGAAATTGCGAATACCAAATTTGTTATCGCTATCCTTTTAAACAAACGAATAATCCATCTAAAGCATTTGGTTTTTTTTCGGGTTCTTCTGAAACACCCCCATGGGAGCTATACAATGTAACTCCCATATCAAAAAAGTAAAATCAACTTGTCTCCCGCAGAATAATAAGGGATCTAATCTGAAAGTTTGGTTGCTCTACCTCTTACTATTTCTGAGATCTAGGCGTTCATACAGTTAGACAGACAGACAGGCGGACATGGGAATTTCGACTTTTCTAGGCAGCCGGATCATACTTTAGCTAACTTTGGGGGATCTCCCACGTCTCTTCCTATATGTTACAAACATTTTCGGTTTGCACAAACTTGATATACCCTTTGTACCATGTGGTACAGCTTATAAAAATCCACACGAGACTCATCCTAGCCGATGGGTAAAATAATGCAGTGAAAACTGATTCTCTCGACATTAAAGAGACAGAGAAGCCACAGATGCCCAAAGATGTCTTATTATGACGGTCCGCCACTTGATACATTCTTCTTTATAACTTCTCTTCTCTATAGAAGATTTCTATATTATTTCTTCAAGTCGTTTATTTTTACAAGTTCTCTATAGAACCTAATTCGGGTTATACCGACTGAAAGAGGCCCACTTGTTGACTCTCAACCACATTATACTCAGTTTCGAAACAGCAGCATAAATAACAGTGAGAATTCTCTCAAGGTGTGAATATTTATCATTTTCGTACACAACTTCTTCTATCTCTTACACTCTAGGGATCTACATGAATGTATCGAAAACGGCAAATAAGACATTCACTCTGATAATGCATGTATGTACTCTTTTGAGTGAATGCAAATGGCTGTTTTGGCAACTAGTGTACCCATTCATCCAGAGAGTGTACAAGAATATTACCTTAAGAGCGCGAGAGTAATGCTAGAAATATAATAAAGCCAGAGCTGGGCAGCCCATAGCCCAAACCAAGGTATACTTACTACAGGTAGCATACTCCCGCCGAAGGCTCTAACGAATATTACCAATTTTTAGTTTCGTTGCGACTGCACGTGAGGAGGGTTGTTTACGCGCATCGGGTGCGAGCAACAGCTACAATTTTTGTTTGTTTCCCTCTCACGTTTTTTCTTGCTCTCACTAAAATTGGTAACGATGTCGGCAGCAATACTCTACCTTAAATATGTATACCTTGGCCCAAACGGGCACTTTTTGCTCGTGCACTTACGGCAGACCGCTCTCTTTTTGCCCAGCTCTAATTATTAAGCAAGCATGAGTGAGAGAGCGTAAATACTCTCTTTATCGTAACAGCGGCATTTTCAAAATTTGATTTCGTGTATATAGGTAAGAAAGAGGCCACACATATGTATTCGCTAAAAGTGCGTACGATAAATATTGTTACCATCCCTATCTTTAACTTTTTGTTTTTGATGCACTGTACACTTAATTTGTGTACAGTAAAGTTGGAAGTGAATGCAGCTATTCAGACCTCTACGGCATACAAATCCACATAGATACTCGCACCAAAAAAATGCTGCAATTGTGTTGCACAGTGTAATACCCTTGACCCTACTATACAACAGCTACAGGGTACGTATATATTAAAAGTGAAATTATGTTTAAGCTTTTTCTTTCATTTCAATTCATATGATTATTCCATTTCGAACGCACTTTACGAAGTTTTTGTTCAAAATCAACTTCACAGGCTGAGTCTTAAGCTCAGAAGACCACAACGCAATGGCATTGGGATTCATTAATCAGATGCATCTGTCGGATAAAGACACGACAGCCAAGACAGCGGCAACTTGCCCATCAACATTTTATGTGTGTATATATATATACTTGTGTATATGTACATATATATATATATGATGCTCTTTTATTGTTGCTCTTGGTTGCTTTCTAAGCAACTTCCGAACACACTGATTGCAGGTGTTGCCACTTTCGTTCTTGCCACCAAATGGGATCTCCTCAATGCGGTGAGTGTATGACAAATGCCTTTAATTGCGTTTAATTAAATTTCTTTTCTTTAGCTCTGCTCAGCGCCCGCTCCGCTCTGGCACATGCTGCGCTCTCAATCTCTTCGATCTGCTCAATCTCTCAAACTCTGAATTTCTGAAAATCATTTCATTTCAAGTTTCATTCAGTCAAAGTGCTCGCCATGGCTTAACCCTTTGTTTTCCTGCTACTCATTCAATTAATCAATATGCCCGACCGCCCGCCGGTTGTAGGCCATTCAGTATATCTCTTTGCCCGTCTCACAGTCACTCAGTCTGTCAGTCTTTCTGTCGAGCCGACAAGTTGTCAAGTGCAGTTGCTGAATGCCTTCAAGTTATTTACTGTACATTATCGAGTTTTATTTGCCCTCTTTGTAAGTTTTTAGCTAACCTGTACTCTCGATTAAAGGGTATATAGAGTTTGTGCAAAAATATGCTATTTGTAAGATTTCGTAGGGAGTGAGTGAGAATCCACAAATAGTACCATATATTTTATTAAACTGATCAGCATGCCAAACTTTTCGTTCTGATAGAATCGTGATGGGAGTCTCTTAATTACAATTTTGAGCTATTTGATAAATATGTCAAGTTGAACATTTCGGAATGCTTTGCCTTTATTATTATAAACAAATATTTGCTTTACCGTCATCATTTATTTTGCTGTTTAGTGTGACCGCTAGATGGCGCAAGCAGTTGTTGTAAATAACTTATATAGCAAACTTTTCAGTTTTAAAACTTTAAACGCGTTTTTCTCGAAAACACTTTTTTCGAATGGCTTCAAGAATCACTTCACTAAGTCAATTTTTCTCAGATTAATTTGAAATTTTAACACAATCTTTATAATATCGTTTTCTAGTGAACCACGCAGGATTTTGTCATATTAGTAAAAACTTTTTATTTTACATTCATTTTTTCATGATTTTTTTTGGCGAAAAAAGTTTTTTTTTTTCAACTTATAGTATGCAATTTTTTTAAAATTGATATTTTGGAAAACCCCTTGGTTCACTTGTATGGTCCATAGATTAAGAGGAAAAAATGATTTTTGTATTTCAGATCTGCTGCAGCCGTGAAGGCCTCTCCCAAAATTAGTTATGTACTCGTAGCTCTCTACAGGCGCCATTTTGTTTTGTATTTGTATAAAAAGTCCCAAATGGGATATCCCAAATGGGATTTTTTTTTATATGAAGTTTTGTCATTCCGCGCGAAATTTCTCGAACTGCGTATAAGCCTTTACTTTGGAAAAAATTTATTTTTCTAGCACAAAATATGGGTAAAGTTTCTTTCGGAAAAAAAATCCAAAAATTTAGGTGTTACCGACTACATATGAGGACCTCTGCCACAAGTCTTTTTGCGTAGCGGTTGAAGTCATGACACAAAGTCAAATAAGCTAAAGCTAACTCAAATACTATTAGCAAGAAAATTGTTGAGAAAAGCGGACTTTATTGGGTGTTGTGCTAGAAATCGGTTTTGTCTTCATTTTCAGCTCTTGAAAAATACGTTCAGAGCACGGCTTGAATTAGAGTTTTTTCGCGTGTTAAAAGATATTTTAGGCAAACTGAGCTGGAAAAGTTATCTGTCACTTAAAACGATAGCTGCTGCTTGAAAATTTACTTAAAACTAGAGATTTCCGGCACAGCACTTAGTCTAAGTGATCCAGAAAAGTTAAAAAAATCAACAATTTCTTGTAGTTTGCTTTTATTGTTGTTGATTGCGCTGCACGACTCTTGTCAATCGTTTTGTAGCTCAACGCCAGTAAAGTGGAGAGAGGTTTGGCACATTTAACGATCGTTTAGCTCCTGGAATAATTGTTTATTTTTTTTTTTTGAATCTTAAACTGGGTCAAGGCTGTAACAAACCGCTGGCTTGCTGTCATTTGTTCTGCATCATAGTGCTAGAAATGTAAATTTGTATTCCGGCTAGGAAATGAGCCCAGTAATATGTTAATGCAATGCACGAAATCTGTCACGGAAGCGCATGACCACAAGAATAACAACCTCAAAGCGACATACAATAATTAAGGAAAACAAATAAACAAGAAAGTAACAAAACATACGAAAATGTTTGTATCTTAAATGGGTCAGTCGCATTGTTATTGCAGTTGATTTTCTTGTCAAGTTGTCACTGAGGCGCTTTAAAATGCGTCCAGCGCCAGTGGAGTTTTCATGTCAGTTTATGTTTCCTCTGACGTCACAAAAAAAAAGTCACAAACAAAAAAGTTACAAGCTGTGGCTTAGGTTCGAGCACCACAACATAAATTGTTTGACATCGTCGTCACCGTCAACATTTATTTAACTGTTTAGTGCTAAGCCGCTAGATGGCGCAAACTTTTCTTGTATATAAAAACTATACATATAATTATTAAAAAAAATTGAAAAAAAAAGCGGCAGGGGTGAGGGGCATAGTGTGTAAAGCGAACAGGCAGTAAAACCAACTTATTAAAATTTACTTTTGACAAACGTTAACACAGACCAACATGGTTTAGTTGTTGGAAAGCTATGGGTCATTCAAAAATTTGCTGCGTAGAATCCGAATCCGGGACCAGAATTCGCCCAACACGTCTGGATCTTGAGATATTTGAGGTTATGTAGCCGAAAAACTGTGTTTTTCCTCCTATCTCAAGATCCTGACGTGATGGGTCAATTCTGGCACCGGGTTCGGATTCTACGCAGCAATTCAGAAATCAGAAATGACCTATAGCTTTGCAACAACTGTCATGACCCCGGTATTTGTAGGCCTGTATAATTGTTAAAAACACAAAATTGTCTTATAATTTTTTATCTAGGCTTATAGCATACAAAGTGCCATCAAAAGATTGGAACTTACGCTAAGTTGACAGATTTCAAAATATTTGATTTTTACACATTTCAATACCTATTTCGAATTTTGATAGCCTTTTGGTAAAAAAAATAAATAAAACACGCACAGTTGTAAATAAGTCTCAAGAATTTGTTGTCTTTTCGATTCACGAAATACTCAACTTTTCCAATAAAATGTAATCTACCAAAATTTGCAGCCTTTGACTTTGTACGAACTTGTTAAAATCTATATTAATTAAAAATTTTTACACCTTACATCTTTGCTAGCACTATGACTAGCAAAAACTGACTTATCAGACCATAAGGAGCCATTATTTTAAAGTGTTTTGATCGCATTATTTTTATAAAGTGTGTATTATTTTTATAAAGGGGCTTCGGGCCCTGCGTGCTTGCAAGTCAAAACTGTGAGGCTGCAATTAGTACATATCTATACACTTTTCCCATTGAGAAGCTACGGAATTCGCTACCTTTTTATTAGAGTAGTTCCCCTTTTGCATTAAATAGTTGAACTCTTTAGCTCCGGCCATAAAACATATCACATAACCATAGTCCCCGATTCACATGTACCGCTTGTGAAGTTAACGAATTCACCTGGGCGCGGAACAATCTAATAATCTAACTAAAAGCGGAACTACCTATTTCCAAACGAAAAAGCATGAAAAAAATCATAGCTTCTATAAAAATTGATTGTTTTTTCCCCCTGTATGGGTTCCTCACAAAGAGTTGGGGCACTGCGACCAGAAGATCTTTTGTACCATGCCCATAAATTAAGGCAAAAGCGGAAGCTTTCCGCATGAATAGCAGTAGGTCTTTTGTTGGTATTGACCTAAGATGGGTGGTTTCATCGTCCTCGAGACACGAGTCTGCACTCTGAAGAGTCCGATAGGCCAATTTTCTGTAGATGGTATCTAACAGTGTGGTAGACAGATAGGTATGCTACCAGGAGTTTTAAGTCCACTCTGCCAAGACCTTTTGTCTTGATCATATCCAGAGGTTTGACAAACGCTTTTGCTTGACGCAGCCCCGGTAAGGAGAACCAGTATCTCCTATGTTCTCCTGCAGCCCATTTTTTGATTGTGGATCAACCAATACCACAGAAAGGCGCAGGGGCAGTGGTCAGGGTGGAGGCACCCTGTCGTACTAGATCGTCAGCGATCGTGTTACCATCCACTTAACCAAAATAGCACGACTTTGTTCCGGGAGGACAGGGTTTGGAGGTAATTATGGCATTCTTTAACCATCCTGGAGGAGATGCTCCATGATGGTAATGTCCTAATAGCAGCAAAAAAAAAAAGGATTATTCTCAATTAGTACGCTTTGGGGCCGAATTATCCAAAACGTTTTAAAGCTGTTTCTTTAATCTCCAAAAATAAGTCTATTTAATGAAAAGAATTCAACGCCATTTTCTTGAGCTAGCCTCAAGCTTCTAGCGTTAGGCCAGTGCGTTGATTACCAATCAGTCAGTCAGTCAGTCAGTCAGTCAGTCGCTCAGGTCAAACAGTTTTACATATATAGATAATTATTTAAAGCGTATCTATGCAACTGAACAGCAGCGTCCAACTGCCCGGAAACGTTAACAAGAACGAATTTATTTATTTTTTTTTGAGCGCTTGTTGACTCTTTTTTTTTTTTTTTTTTGCTGTTTATTGCTTAGTAATCACTTATATATATATTTTTGTTATGTTTTTTTTTTGTGGTGAAAGTTTTTCACATTTTTGCAAGTCCGATTTCGCACGAGGTGCTAATTGCTTACAATAAATGCTGCAAGTTCGTGTCTTAAGTCTTTTGTTTTTGGCCACTCAACATGCGTTCCGCCCGTTTGTTTCTTCAGCGTTGTCTTTTGTAGACTAGTCGACTTGTTAGTAAGTAGTTTAAAAAAAAAAATTGTATATTGATTGTTTACTTACCACAAAACGGTATGCCCTCGGGCACCCATTGCCCTTTGTCGCAGACCCGTCTAGCTGGTCCCAAGAGCTCAAAGCCCCGCTCACAGCTGTAGGAGGCAACAGTGCCCTGCGTGAGATTGGCATTCGTAAAGACGATGCTGCTGTGCGCCGGAGAGCCCGGAAAACTGCAAGCTGCATCTGCAATAATAAACAAATTTCACAAAACATGTTAATGAAACGTATCCAAAATTTATGAGAAGAAAAATATACACAAAAAAAAACGAAAACCAAAAACACAAATGACCCAAACACAAGACACTAACCGAAATATTTTTGGAGAAATTTCATACAATTAAACATTCATTTATTCATTTGACCAAAAAGTGTGTGTGTGTGTGTGTGTGCGTGTGCGTGTGTATGCGTGTGTGATCAGCAAGTCAACCGAAATTTTTGAAGTAAAATTTGTTTCTTTAATATTCATCTATAAAACAGATTCCATGCTGTTTAGAGACCATGTCGCGTGTTTTTATTAAGAATTCAAATGCTGAGAAATTTACCAACTGACATACTGACTGACTGACAGACTGACTGACTGACTTTCCCACAGTTTGGCAAAATTAACTTAATACCTTTTGATTGATCTGTATACTAGTATTAAAATTTCTTTGTCTAAAGCATTATTATAAAAACAAAATATATATTTGTTTAAAACTCAAAATTCCGCTGAACTGAATCTGTTGTTTGTTAACTTTTAGCATATATGACTTTATCTAGAGTTTTGGTAGAATAACTTAGAGATATTGGCTTTTTAGTTGATATGCTGGCCTTTCAGCATATCCAAAGAAATCACTTGAGCCATGTCAGTTCGTCGCGCGCACCTGTGACGTCATAGTATAGGCTCTCTAGTCTTTCACTTACATTAAATTTGAAATATATCTTGCAATTTCCTTTTTCTTTACCCTATTTAATACCATTTATGAGTTCTTTACATATTTTTTAGTATTAAGCGTATCTGTTAAAAATGAAATTTAAGTACCCCGTCAAAAAGTCGAATGAAGTTCGGATTTCCAGACCTAATCAATCATTTTTGGTTTTTTTTGCTGTGCGGATCCAGGATTTTGTCATAGGCGGGTTTTTCATTTTGAAGTGTATATATATCAGAGGTCAAAAGAAACTGTCAACCCACCAATGCATCCACTGTTTTAAATATGTTTAAATGATGATAAATGGCAAATATGCCACAGCTAGCTTGCGCCATCTAGCGGTCATACTAATAGTAAGTACAGTAAAAATAGACCAAAACAGGGGCTGACCCGGAAAAAATTGCACGCTGGAATTTCTCTTGCTTAATGTATTAAGGACCATCAAAAAAGTCTAAAACCAAATTGGAGACCTCCTCCCCCCGTAAGGTTTTCCGTTATTTCGACATATGTTTGAGCCCATTTAGTATCTCGAATTCCAGAAGTCGCACACAAAAACTTTGAAGGCAAAACATTTCCAAAATTGAATTTAAAATTTTATTTGTACTGAAAGGCATACCCAAAAGTTTATATTTTAGGCGGTAGAGCGCGCCAAAGCTACTTCAACGCAGTTTTTCGTATTTTTACCCACATCCTTGCCCTTTTTTGTTTTTGGTGTGTATCAAAAAATTGTAGATCTGAAAAAAGTACACAAGACTTTTTGTATCATGTAAGTATCTGGCAAGAAGAGGAACTACCAGCATCCTCCTTCATGACAAGGAGCGTCTGGGTATACCTATGGCCAGCTGTAAATTGAGAATTAAGAACCATTTTGCTCTAGCTGCTAATCAAGCGTGGAATCGGGTATTGAATACGTGTAAAATCTCACTGCAGACTTGGCCGGTATACTGCAAAAAGAGGACAAAGCAACTTTGCGATCTGAATAGAGCTCAGTGCTCGACAGTAATCCGGGCAATTACCGGACACTGGCTGGTGGGTATCCATGCATCAAGGCTCAACGCACCTCATAATGACTTCTGTAGAAGTTGTGAAGATGAGGAGGAGCTGGAGACGTTGGAGCACTTATTCTGTCATTGCCCTGGGCTGTGAAGGACAAAGCTCCGATTCCTTAAATCATACGTCTTAAATGACCTATCCCAGCTCTCAGAATAGAGTTCAAGAAACCTCTTGGGGTTTATTAAAGCCGCCGGATGGGCGTGATTCTTAAAACACATAGGGGACCTTCTGAGTGGGGGAAGGGTGGTGTAAGGCCCACCCAGCGGTATCACAATGGGCCAATTTTCTGGCCTAAGTGAGTTGGGGCGTTAGGTCCCAACTGCCGCCCTAACCAAACCTAAGTATATCTAGTAGTTTCCAAGTTATAAGGCTGTCAAGTCTGCCCGTTAAGCAAGCGCAGCGCTAATCTATAAACATATTGAACGGCAGGGGGCGCTAAAGGGCTGATAGTAGCACAGCGTGGCTCTTTGCTCCAACTAGAAACCTAATATGGGACACTAACTAATAAGCTGAAAAATAAATGATGACAGTGCCAAAATTGACGTTGATGACGTCAGATGACGGCTTAAATACTGCTGCATGCATGCAATAAGGATGATAAGCACTCTACCGGCTTTATGGAACTGCAGAGCTATAGGAACACCTTTCAGTTCACAGCTACATAGTAGTAAGTTATATGTTAAGCAAGTTCCGTTCCAGTTTTACTGCTGTTGACCAGCCTACTCCATAAATATCGTAGTTAACGCTTGGCGAATGCGTTTAAAAATATTTCAAACATTTTCTTGCAAAATGTTCTGTTTAAAGCAATAGTTTATAGTTGTCGTTGTTGCTGTTGTTGTTGTAATTGTCAGTGCAAAGCGTGAGAAAACAACAAAAAACAACAACAACAACAATACCAAACAGAAGCAGTCATCAATTTAATAAGCATGGAGTACTCGTCGTTGTTGTTGTATTTTTTATTTTATTTTTTCAAAAGCTCGTTTTTTTATGGTATTTTATCTATCTATCTATCTAAGTATCTATGCAAAATGTGAATGCAATAATCAAATGTCTACCAACATCTTTTTATATTTCTATAGAGTTTGTTGTTGTTGTTCAAGTTGCTGTGTGTGTTTTTGTTTTATGATTATTTTTCAATTTAGTTCCCATGCAAATACCATATACCGTCATGTTAGAAAACTTGCACCTGTTTTTATTGGTATTTTTTTTCTGCCTTGATATCTGTTAGGATTACGAAAAAATTCAAGTTATTCTGGAGGGCCGTGGAATACATAGCATGCCTGTTTTTTGACCAAAAAGTATTGATACCTGTAAAGTCAATGTGCTTTTGTTTATTAGGCTCACAAAAGTCTTGGCATGCTATTTTGTGTGCCACGCGTTCTTGCCGGGTTTTTTTAAATGTATGCTTTAAATATTTATAATTTTTAAAAATCCATATTTATGATATTTGAAGTCACCAAATCTACATGGTTCAAACTTTTCCTAAGATGATGCTAAACGTTTTGGTATTTTAGGCCACAGGTAATGCTGTTCGAAAGCTGACCAGGGATGTCTTTATAACTGCGTATACAGGCATAGGTATATTCATGGTCAGCACACGGTCAGCTCTGAAGAGGAACAGGCACGACTATTCAACTGTAACCATACCATTGCTGAACCAGCCCGAAAGTTCAATGAACCTGGCAATATCCCTGGGACAGAGATTGGAGAGGTCAGTAAGGCCGTTCAGAAAAGGGGACCCTAGGGTCCTAAATCCTCTTCTTGATAGGAAGGGGCACTGACACATAAGGTGTAAAAATAATTATAAGACTATATTTTTAAAACTGTTTTGAGAATTATGGAAAAAATATTCAAAGACTTCATTTGATTGTAACTGGTTGTGAATCCTAAAACGCATAACCTTCATGAGATAAGAAGTCGCCTGCAGCTTTATTTTAATAATGGATATGATCGATCTATTTAAGAGACGCAGAGCAAAGCTTAAAGCTTTTTATGCAAGACATTCGGCTTGAGTTGTGCATACTATTTTTTGCGCTTATACAGAATAAATTATTAAAAATATTTATGAATAACAATTTAGCTTGAAATTGGCATAAATAGAATCTAATCTAATCACATAAAAAATTCGATTTGATGAAATTGTGAGCGGTTTCAAACATGCGGTTTCAAAACAAATCCGAATAATATGTTCGTATACATTTTCCGCAGCACGGCCGATAATTTAAAATTTCCAAGTTGTTCCATCTGGCTAGTCCGAGTCCTATAGAACTTCCTTTGCCAAGATGTCATAGTACCAGTTAGCCCTCCTTTCCCTTTTTGTTAATTGAGTTGTGTAAATGATGATGGTTAGGCGGCTACCCCACTAATTCCAAATAGTTTCGAAACGAAAGTGAAACGTTTAGACTAACAACAAACGCTTCAACTGCCATCAGTTTCTTCATGGCCTAATAACAAGTTCAGTTCAGTTCAGTTCCGTTCACAAAGTGCTTACAAAGCGAAACAGAACAGAAGTAATCGGCATAATAGAATAAATGTGCTGAAGTGCGGGAACGATGACAGTTTAAGAGCCCCAAACTTCCCCCTCCATGTATTCTTTGTTACGCTTAGGCCCAAATGCCCGAAAGCTCAAAAAAAAAAACAAACCAAAAAATCTCAAAATTAAGAAATCATGATACAACGATAACCACAACAACAACAACAACGACGACCAAAATAGGAAGAAAAGTTTTACATTTCAGTTTCAGTTACAAATTGCCTTCGCTTCAAAGATTTGAGCTAAATTACATACGAGTGTGTATATAAAGAAGACTCCCACGCTTTGGAACAGCAAAGCAGCCCGCACTTGTCTCGACGTTGGCAAAGACATCATCATCAACATCAACATCAACATCGACATGGGCATGGGCATGGGCGTGGGCATGGTTACTTTTGCATGAATTTGGTTAAGTACAGCACATAAAAAGTATATAAGCTAGTTGTATCTTGTATCTTTGTGGCATTGTTGTTGTTTAGTTTGCTTTCGTTTGCTTTCTTTAATTCGCGAACTCAGTGAAAGTGATATAGCTTCACATTCAAACATAGATAGAAACATACGCACATATGCATATGTATAACTTATGTACAATACTACTACTACTACTACTAGTACACCAAGCAGACCAGCATAAACACACACAGATACATACATTGTCAATGACAGCAACAACAACAACTATAGGCGTATCAACTGCAATTTGTAGCGCAGAAAAATTAGCAACATTAAGAGTGAATGAAATATTCACTTTGATAAAATCACTTTAATAATATTGTACATAGCAGTAGCCATTATAATTTTGAACTTGTTAACTGAGAGCGTATTGCAGCTTAAATATTGTCTATATATACATACACACACACACACATATGTATATAGTATTACTGTCTGTCGCTGTCTCTCTATCTGTATCTGTATCTGCAACGTTGAGCTGCAGCTTTGTATAAAAAGACGACAGTAACAAGCGAAAGTGCAATCAGAAAGTCTTAAGCCCAAGTTACTCAGCTACTGAGTTGGTTGACAAAGTCACTTGCGTAGGTGTAAACACATGTCTAGGAGTAGTCGGCGAGAAGACGCCGACATACCTACTTAGGAGCTCAAGCATAAACACTTGGTGGCGCTATTTGAATAATTTAAATGACTAAGCCTATGAAGAAGAAGAAGATGATTTTTACGATAACCGCATCAGATTATCGATTGAAGAAAGCAACATACACACATGCATTAGTTAACCGCGTGATTTAAATTTTGAGATGAAAATACATTCCAATTATTGAATTTAAGACTGCTAGAAAGTGCAGCTTTCTCGTTGTATCTTCTACAAATAACTCATCATCTAAATTTAATGTGGATATGACAAGACTTTGTAAATATTTAATTTGAGATTTCCAGAACGTACAGTACAAGAAGCCCCGTATTTGCAAAATAATTACTTTCATAAAATTATTTTGTTTATGTTTGCATTTTAATTTGCAGTGGGTAGGTTAGGTTAGGTTAAGTAGGCAGCTCAGTTAACTGAAATCACCCAGAGACCATGAGGTCCATTGTGTTGCCTAATTTGAGAGAAGAAAGAAAGGAGTTGGTGAAGGGAGTGGGGAGGGGGGTGAGGAGGATCAAAACTGTAGGCGTAATTTTTTAAATATTCTTTGATATTCTTAGATTATATTTATGCCAACTTCAAGTTATTTGTTGACAATTATTTTTAATTATTTCTTTTCTGACTCAGCCCATGCACAGCCAAAACGATTTTTTGTATGTGTTCGTGCATGTGCAGAAATCATACACGAACACATGACGTTAAGTGCAACAGGGTTGCCGCAAATATCGACAACAAAAATTCGTTGTCAGAGCATGCAAAAACGAATCCGAATAGAATTGTTCGGTTTGTTTTTTTCGTTTTCCGCAGCACGGCTGATGTATCAGGTATATGAAAATTCGTTGACGTTAGTTGTCGATAAAAGTTCAATGCATTTAAGGTAAACAATAACAGTTTGTTAACAGTGTGACCGTATGCACAAAAGAAAAGAAACAGCCAAAGCAACAGTGATTGATCACTATCAGCTATCTTTCATCAGCAATTATATGCCAGTGATAAACTGATCGATCAGTGATCAAAGTGCTCTGCTGCCTGCGTTCAGTGGCTTCTGATAAAATTCAGCTTAGCTATTCGTAATTTGCGTTTGCGCAGTTAATGGTAATTTGAGTTATAATGATGTTGATGATGTTGACGTTAAATGTAAGGATGTGGCCAGCAATTGATTGCAGCTTAATTGCAACAACAACAACAACAAGGCCGTATTATTTTCTTTGGCAAAGCGCTTTCATTTTCCATTTCAGTTTGATAATTTTCTTTACCTTTGGTGTTTTTGTTTTTTTTTTTCGCCTGAAGATGCATATTGGGCAGTGCCAGTTGTGTTGGCCGCTAATTAGCCAAGTTTATTTGGTCATTAAAAACCAATGCTTTGTTCTTTGGCCGCGCAACGAGACCAATTCTCTTGACGCCGACGTAGACGCGGATACGGAGGCAGACACAGACAACACCATCACAGTGCAGTGGCGTCAAGTAGGCCGCTTCATGCACTGATTACGTAGCCAAAGTTAGAGAAAGAGTTTGGGGGCGGTGGGCACAAAATCTGTACTTACTTTAGTTAGTACTTGATGTAGTGAGTAGGACGGCTGACTCATTGCAGTCAAATTTCAAAGAGTTGGAACTACAAAAAAAGAAACACTACCCACGCTCTGTCGCTTCCGCTTTAAAAAGTCTCTTGGCAATTGGCTGACCACCGACCCAACGACCACCAATTTGGTATGGGCCAGCAGGTGAAAACCGTGCGCAGCTAATGGTTAAAAGAACCTAAGGCAGGGGGGGGGAGCTGGATGGCGGACGGTGAAGGCAGTTCTCTCTTCAAGTGTTTACTACACTCGAATTGTACAAAAGTTTTTTTAAAAGTGCAAGTGTGTGGCCAACAAAAATATACAGGGTCGTTCTAGAGCAATATTGTAAGCACCGACTATAATACACTCTGCAACTCAATGACTAGTCACTTAAGCCTATTTTCAGGGCCGTAGAGAGAAAATCCGGGCCCGGGGGAAAATGTACTGGCCCCTCGATTACACCTTTAGCTTGAATCATGATAGTACGACAGTAATTACACCGGGCCCTTGGGAAAACTCCGGGCCCGGGAGGAATCCCCCCTTTCCCACCCCCCTCTTGACGGGCCGGCCTATTTTAATGCCATTTTGTTGCGGCTTTAAACGTTTTGTTGTGAGAGAATTACTTTCTTGGAGAAATTTTGATTGGTATTCTGGAATATCAAAAATAATTTTAACATATATTTTACAAGCAGATTTGCAAAGAGTTCGAAGGGGATTAAAAATTTCATATTTTTGCATACGCTTTGAGCTTACCCAGTTCTCAACCGATTTTATTAAAATTTAGATGTCTTTTATGATGGTCACTTAAAAATTGAGAACGTAAAGAGAAAAATTCGTTGGGAATCCAATATCTTAAAATCTGAGTAAGGTAGAGCTCCGCTGCCAATTGAACCCTTTTCCGGGCAAGTCTGTAATTTTTGCCTTGATTATTTTTGTAATTTTTCCGCATGAGCACCTAGAACTCGGGGACCATAAGAGCTAGAGACAACAAATTTCATTAATGTCTGCATAGCCATCAAAAATGTATTAATTTCAAACTCTCTAACTTAAATATTGTAACAATGTTCATATAAAATCTTATTTGTAAACTTATAGGAACCCTGTTACCTCTGTTTACTAAATATACAAACTGTATGTTGATCGGAAAACGGAAAAGCCAAACCGAACAATTTTATTCGGAAAACGAATTTTTATGTCGATAAATTCGTATATTTTCCTTATTTTTTCGATAAATTCTACTGTTGTGCTGCCGTGAAATTAAGCCCTGTCGCACCAATCGGTCATGTGTTCGTATATGATATGTGTACATACCCAAACACAAAAGAATTCGTTTTGGGTTGTGCTATTTTTTTGGTTGAGTCAGAAAAAAAAAACAATTAAAAATAATTCTTAGTAAATATCTAACTTGGCTTAAATAAAAGGTGATTTTTTAGCAAAAAGTTAAATTTAGCAGATGGATTTGGGTGTAAAACCTTTTACAATACAGCTGCTGCAAGAATTGAAGCCACACGACCTGCAACAACGGCTAACTTTTGGTGAATGGGCGCTGGCAAAGTTGGATGAAGATCCACTTTTTTATCGGAAAATTGTGTTCAGCGACGAGGCTCATTTCTGGTTGAATGGATTCGTGAACAAGCAAAATTGCCGTATTTGGTATGAAGAGCAGCCAGAAGCATTGCGAGAACTACCAATGCATCCCCAAAATGTCATTGTTTGGTGTGGATTACGCGCCGGTGGCATTATTGGACCGTACTTTTTCAAAGACGACGAAGGCAGGAACATTACTGTGAATGGCGAGCGTTACCGTTCGATGATTACAAACTTTTTTTTGCCCAAAATGGAAGAGCTGGACTTGCCTGACATGTAGTTTCACAAGATGGTGCCACATGCCACACAGCATGCGAAACAATGGCCCAATTGCGAGGCGAGTTCGGTTAGCACTTTATTTCACGTTTGGGGCCGGTCAATTGGCCGCCTTGATCGTGCGACTTAACGCATTTAGACTATTCTTTGTGGGGCTATGTTAAGGCTTATGTCTATAGCAACAAGCTCGCAACGGTTGAAGCACTGTAAGCCAATATTGAAGAATTTATTCGTGAGATATTAGCAGATATGTTGGAGAGATTATGCCAAAATCGGACCCAGCGTATGCACCATTTGTAGTGCAGCCGCGGTCAATATTTACATGAAATCATATTTAAACATCAAATAATATAGATCGTTCTATCGACTTATATAAAGATTTCAAACATTTTTCTGAATTTTATGTGTTTTTTTTTTTTTTAATAAAATCGGAAAGCTCTTAAAAAATCACCCTTTATAAGCGTAGAATATCAAAAAGAATATTTTTAAAAATGATTTCAGTATAAAATTTGTACTTTTTTAAAGCTATTTTTTAGATTCGTTTCAAGACACATGAAAAATTCGTCTTGGTGAAATCGGGAGCACCAAACATTCGGTTTCAAAACGAGTCCGAATAAAATGTTCGGATTCGTTTTACGGAGCACAGCCGAATGTTGAATTGTACAAAGCCTAAAATCCACTAAATTCCAAATTTTGTAAAAAAAAGGATGCAGGTTAACTATTGCTGTTGATAGCACTGCATAAGCTGCAAATCGTTTCACAACATTCTTTTACACTTAGTCAAGATAGCGCTTGAGCTTTCGTCTAAAGTGTATAAGAATCGTATTGAAAACAAACACAATACCAAAAAAAACAAAACAAAACAGACTTTTGACTTAATGATGGCCCACTTGCGATAGTTGAGCTTTGAGATTCAAGTAAAATGAGCAATAGATTTTTTCTTTTTATTTTGTTGTTTTTTTCGTCATTTGTTTGTTTTCCCTTTTTTGTAATTGAGTGTGGGGAGAGGAAAGGAAAGGAAGTTAGATAGATTGATACGAGCATAATGAATCATGTCAACGAGTAAATTAAATATTGAATCGTTACAGTTACAGCAGATGATGTATCGAAATGCGAGACAAACTCGGCACATTGGAGCATATAGTAGTACAATGGGTACATAAAACACAATAGGTACATAATATGCTATATTAAACCATTGACCAACTGGCTGGCTTACTAGTCGGCTTAGTTTTTCTTTATTTATTTGATTCGTTAACATTAAGATGCCGTTTTTCTTTTCTTCTCTGTTTTTTTGGTTCCAATTTCTAAGCTGCTGCTGCTGCTGTTGGGTTCTCTATGTTCTCTATGGTTCTCTCAAAACGCCGCTACGAAACGTGCTGAAAACGGTTTAAACCGTTAGCTATCAACGGCAGCAATGAAGTTGCCGTTAAAGATGATTGGATTGAAGTGGATTGGATTTACATAAATTGGCACGTTGGCATGACCACAGTTTGGAGTTTAACGCTTGGGAGTTTTGGACACACTCGACATGAGCTATGTACAAGGCATATAAGAGAGGGAGCACGACGTGGCGGCGGCTGTCTGCAGCTACTATTTTTTTGACCCAGTTTCTATGTACGTACATATATAGCATGTAAGTAGTTGCTGTACCAACAACAACAACAACAACAACAACAACCTCGACTTGGCGAGTTAGTAGAACCTCGTTAAAATAAAAAACAAAAAAAAAAGAAGTTTTTCGCAAGCAACTAACTGCTGTTATTTTGCAATGTTTTGTTGTTGTTGTTGTTGCTGCAGTTGTTATAGTTGTCGTTGTTGCTATTGTTGTTGTTGTTGATTTTCAATTAAGTTGCTGCAAGTTGAAATTTTTGTTGCCAAAGCTCCTAACTACCGGCAAGTTCGTTGCCTAAGTCTTTCGATTTTTCGATGCGTTTTTTTTTTTTCACCAGACTTAACTTCCGGCCTTTGGCTGATTCTGCTGCTTCTACTTTGCCTACTTCTCTTGTTCTGCTTCTGCTTTGTCTTTTTATATATGTATAGCATAGCATAGTTGACGCTCTGCTCATGCGCAGAATTTGTGGTCGTTTGTTTTTTTTTCTCAATCTTCTTGCGGTTGCTCTGTAGAATTAATTGCGCATAAAAATTGCCCATCATGCTCATTAAATGAGATATCACAACGTTGTTGTTGTTGTATCTGTTAAAAGCTGCTAAGCGTATTAAATAAACATAAACAGATCTTAAAAGGCTGACATCTTATAACGGCATCGCGTACATAATGAAAAATTTCTACGCATGGAAGTTAATAATTGATAATAGACCCGAGCTAAAACTTTGAAAGTTGTCTGTTGTTCTAACAAAGAATTCAAAACTATTGATAGTCAGCTAACAGTTATGTAAGACTTAAGATTTACAGTAGATACTCCCCCTACTAGAACTAGAGACTAAGGCTCAGCTTGATTTTTGAAGTCTTTTGAACTAATGAAATCTGAAATTTTGCTTTATTTATACTCGCAAATCTCTAGAAGATTCAAACTGTATTTAATATTTGAAAGCTTGCAATTACTGTGTGTTTCAGATAAAGGGGTCTACGCAGTTCGAAAAATTCCATATGGAAACTCTTTTATATTATTTCAGATGGAGCCACCAGTGTGTGCATAGTAAGTCAGTTTTTTTTTTAACGAGTTATCGTTTTTTTTGTGGTATTAATCGATATGTTTTCCGATACTTTGGGTTAATGTGGGCACACTCAAATTTTAATCAGCTGCTTTATGCTTACAAAAATTAAGCGCGCAAAATAAGACAAAGAATTAAATAAAATAAATATGGCTTTGAATCAACAAGTATTGTTAACATTAATTAGTATAAACAATGCAAGTATGACTGCCTACCTAATTGTTAAAAGGTTGGCTGCATAAAAACAAAAGTGTCTGGGTGAAACCTTATTTAAAGGGCAGAGCAGAAAGTGCAAGATTTTTCAAAGATGTATGTATTTTGTATTGGACTCATATTCCAATACAATTGTGTATATTTCGCGTTCAATTTAAAGTTTGAGGCCATGGTGCGTAATTAATCAAACCAAACAGCTGTTGTAAGTGTTACCACACCAAGCGAAGTAGTGGCGCCATCTAACGTTAAGCATTTTTAGACAACACTGTTTTGTCTTTTAATCTGCGTCCCATTGTCAAAAATTTTTGATCGGAATTTTTCGCGACTATTTTTTTTGATATGAAGTTTTTCATTTTTTTGCGTGCTGCGTATAGGCATTAAGCGAAGAATATTTCGTCAAAAAAATTAACCTTTAATATAGAGTTTTTTTTTGCCCTATACCTTAGTAAATCATAGAATGTAAATTTTACAACACAAACTTTATCCTAAGATCCCGGAATTTATGATTGTTCTTCTGCTGATTGAGATCCAGACTAAACAAAATTCTTTCAAGTTTCTATATTTTCCATATCAGATGGGAGAAGAATAGTTCGTGAAAAAAATAAACCTTTCATTTTTAATTTTTAAATCATCAAAATAAAGTTTTTATAACACAAACCTTATCCCAAGATTGTGGTGCAAATTTGTTTAAAAATTTGATTGTTTATCTGCTGACTGAGATCAAGGCTAAACAAATTTCTTTCAAGATTTTTCTTTCTTTTTTTTCATATCAGCGACCATATCGACCCACCGTTCTGTAAAGCGTCTTCAAAAACTTAAGGCATATTTATAATTACTGAACTTCAATGCATATTTTAATGCTTTTGGTTGATATTATAATGAAGTTATTGAAGCATCAAACTTTTTTTAAAGAAATTTCTCAGAATTAGACAGAACAAATAGAGCATATACATTTTTAATATTTGTAGCGACAAATATTTTCTATACAAAAATACCTTATCTTTATCTATATCCATTGTTTTTACTCTAAAGACCTATACGCAGTTCGAAACATTTCGCGCGGAATGACAAAACTTCATATAACAAAAAGTCCCAAATGGGATTTCCCAAATTGGGATTTTTTTTTATATGAAGTTTTGTCATTCCGCGCGAAATGTTTCGAACTGCGTAGATCCCTTTACTTGTATTCAATATTTCCAACAAGTTTCGTACAATCGAGCGTTCACTGTACCCAGCTGATGCTAACAAAGACAGTGTCTAGCAACTGGCTGCAAGTGTCTCTTATGCCTTGCAGCTTAGTTGGTTTCTTCGATGATGCCCATTCGTTGATGTGACAAACTAAGTAGTCGCAGTAGCCAGAAGTTAACAATCATATTCCCAAGCGGGAATCGCAATCCAGTACCATCCATGCCGGTCACCGTTGCGCCAATACAATCGTTTCGTATAACAGGTTCATTAGATTTTGCGGCATGTTTTGCTATGATGCGGCAAGGAAATCTTTGATTGCTTTTGCTGTAATTCCAAAGCAAGGCCAAGCAACGGCAACGACAACGGCAACATCATCGACATTGACCAGTTCCAGTTCCAGCGCCAGCTGCCAAGTGCTTTTTTCTTGGTTTTTTCTTTCCAAGCTGACCGCATTCCAGGCCACAAAGCAAACCGCTGCTGCTACTATCTGTTTGAATAGTTTGTTCCATAGCGCTTTGCAGAGCTTAGGCAAGAGTAGAAGACGGGGACGGGAACAGAGACTGGCATCTGAATCTGGACTGGGATGGTCCAAAAGCAGGTTGACTTGCAAAGAAAGAGGCTGCCACTTGTTAAGCAATAAACCAAAAGAATTATATGGTGCAAGAAAAAGAGACGAACCAAAAAATGTCAAAATACCAAGAGTCCTTCTATGCAAAGAGACAGAGAGAGAGAGGGAGAGAGCGAGAGAGAGAGCGAGAGCGAGTGCGCTACAGAGAGAATTTGAGAAGCAGCTATGGAGAACTAGGTCAAGTCAGCCAAAACTGATTTAAGCTGTGTGATTTGTGTGCCACTATGAAACACCTGCAACAACCCAAAACAACTGCAACAGCTTAAACAGGTAAGTGCATGGGCTCTCCCGACTAGAAAATACTCTGCATTGTGATTTGTGATGCGCAATGGAAGAGAAGCTTTTAAAAGAGCATTGAATTTCACTATCTTTGTGCCGTGTTTTGGTAGATATATTTCAGAAGTAAAATTAATTATTTGGTTTGAGTTAGAGGTTTTTTCTCAAATTTTGTATACTGTACCCTGAGAAAAAGAAAACCAAGAATTGGGCGTGATTTTTTATATTAAGACAGAAATTATTAAGAAATTTATTCATTATTTTAGGAATAATTATTTTGAGTAAATTCGATAACTAACGGATATCCATACACAAGTGCCAAAAACATCACCTTTTTCAAATGCAAAAACATCAGCAACGAATGGGTCTCAGCGATGAAATGATCCAGGATCGGAATGCTTGCAGACAAATGCTGAGATCGCATACCCACAACTCAGGAGGAGCATAAGCGAGTCCGAAAAGAGGTAAACAAGGGTTTGGGAGAAGAAGAAGTAAATTCGGGCTTAAATTAAGATTGAACCTTTTTAAGCGAAAAACAATTGATTGGATCGTCAGTATTTTATGTTTTTAAAAATCTATCACATAAACGGATTTATTTGTATGGTAAAACTTAATATTGAATAGAACTGCAAGATCTTGACCAAGACTTGGACTTTCAATTCCATATTGCAAATTATGTAGAGCTGGAAAACCGAAAAATGTATAGATATGAAGAAATACCAAAATATGTCTAAAAAGCAGCATGCCTTCAGGAAGTGTATAACAACTATATATGTGTGTGTGTGTTTGTGGCATAAGCTGAGCATGCGCGCCCGGTGTTTGACTTGATGCTCACGGCCTCTTTATAGTGTATTTGTATTCGTATCTGTATTTGTGTTGGAATTTGTATCTGTGTGTGTGTGTGTGCATTTTAGATGCGTTCTCATTGCAGTTGCTAATTTTTGTTACCAGTTGCTGCTTGCAACAAAGCGAACTATTGTTGTTGGTTGTCGTCTTGGTGGCTTGGCATTTTCAATTTTTCATTTTCCATTATTCGTTGTTGCTTTGTGTCTAATTTGTTGCACACGTTCAACAATTTATATACCCTATAGCCCAGTAGTGCCAAGTGTATTAAAGGTTTGGTATTTGTCTATGTAACTCATTGGTGACGTAGACAGTTCTCTTACTGGCAAGAAATTAATTTCAGGGGTACCAACTGTGTACCACCTTTTGGAAATGATGTTCCAAAGTGATTTTAAAGAGAAATTTTTTTTGTCAAAATAATAAAAACTTTATTTTACAACTCATTTTGATGAAGATGTTTCTTGACGAAAAAAAATGTTTTTTTCAAACTTATGCCTTTTTTTTTTTAATTTGTATTTTTGAAAACCCCCACGTGGTACACTTGCTTTTGTGCCATAGATTAAGTGGGCATTTTTTTTTTTTTTTGTGGCCTCGCCATTTTGTATTTTATTACTTGGGCAAAATTAATTTTCGTAGCTCATAATATGCATAAATCGTCACCTATTTGGTTTTTGAATATAAATAAAAGTTTCTTTGAAAAAAAAATCGAAAAATTACCTTAAAAAATCATGCTTCACACAGTTGTTACCCTTTAACATACTGAATAGTCGTTTCTGGTATTTTGACACTCTTTGTCTGAAACCTTGCACACGAACTATAAATCTTTGAGTATGGTACGGAGTAGTGCTGAAGAAAACATCGATATATCGAAGTTTAAAATATCTATATATCGATGTTGGCCAACAGAGATGTTTCTTCAGCACTACTAAACACCCATTTGATGAGCGCAGAAGTATGCTTCGAGTCATGTGTATAATTATACGTTTAAATTTCGGATTTGGAACAAAACTTTAAGAAATTCAAGACCCTCCGAAATAAAATATTGTTAGGCTATATGCTGGGGCCGTCAGACATTTTTGTGACTGTAGAGTATTGCTTTGTCGCTGTAGTGCCAAGACTTTTTAAAATTTTTGTAATATGTTGTTGCTGTTGTTGTTGTTGTCTCTTGTGATCTTTTTCAATGTTAGATGCGAAATTTATTTGTTGTTGTTGTTGTTATTGTAGGCTAGCATCATTTTGAGTTTGAAAGCTTTTTTTTTTTTTTTTTTGCTAATATTAATGGCATTTTTGTGGTTTGTTTTTTTTTGTGTTATTTGTGGCACAAGCCGCAAAATAATTTTATATGGCAACATTTTTGCTGCTTTAGAAATTTTGTACTCTGGCAGCTTTTAAATTGCTTTTTTTTGTGTTGCCAAATGAATACAGTGTACAGAAATGGAAATAAAAATAGAAACAAAACGTAAAAAATCAACATAAATATAAATTATGTTCGAAAGGAAACAATTTATAACAATCTCAGAAACGTAAAAAAAAATGGTAACATACAAAATGAATGTTGGCTACACTGTTTTGGTAAGAGCTATCAAGTCAAGAACCTGGCTGGAAAATCCATGCATATATCAAAAAAGCTGTTATTGTTTGCTTTTGGACCAACCTTTCTCCCAATCTAGCGTTGTTCTCAACTCTTCTACATAGTAGTAGTCAAATACATATGTAACTCGAACAAAACTTGTTTCGTTACATTTGTCACTAACCAAAAAACAAAAAAAACTATGGAGAAAAGCATTTTTTTTTTTACCGTAAAAAATATTATTCGATTTTCGTAACTCTTTTTGTCTCTTTTCCGGTATTTACCGCTGGCTTTTATTATTTTTTATTATGAAATCGCATAGATCTATAATTTATGATGCACCATCTCTGGCTGCGCTGAAGCTCTGCTTTCCTATTGTTGTTGTTGCTGTTGTTGTTGCGTGTAATCCAATGTCGAACTCAAGACCTGGTGCGCAGCTTCCAGCTTGCATAAGTCTAAGCCAGGCATAGTGTAAAAATGTCAGATTGTTTGAGGTGTAGCGGATGGCGGTACGGGTGGAAGGAGTGCTGCAGTGTTGCCAACTCAAAGGAAATTCTTTAAATGCTGTCAGAGACAATGGACGACCAGCTAAAATGTGTAGCAAGTGTTTGACATAACTGTAAAGCTCATTTAATTTGTTGTTGCTTTGGTTGTTTAACTGTACATGGCTGGCATTGTTGTTGCGCCACTTCTGGATGCAGCCAGAGCTGTTCCGAGCTGATCAGTTGCCTTGCAACAGTGTGACCAGTTTACAAGATTGCAAGCAGCTCAAAAATTATTGCGCATAGAAAAATAGCTTAACATGATTTGCTTTCTTATGAATATTTAAAAAATTCCATTTACAAAATTCTGTACAGTTCCAATATTTTCGGATATTTCGAACTTTTCGAGTGTTTTTTTCCAATTGCCTTTAAGCTGAATTTTGTGATGGCAAATGAGTTTTGAGAGCTCTTCCAATTTTTTTTTATTACTTTCGTTCGGATGGACCTGATGATGCTAAGCTGGCTACGTGAAAAGTGTTTTCATATCTTAGAGCTCCGCTAGACCCATACGTCATCATTGTCACGGTGCATTGAACTTGTGTAAAGGCAACGACGATGGCGCCAAACACTTGCGGAACAAAAGCAAGGCAAAAAAAAAAAATCATCACAACACCAACGATAGGAAAGCGCAATGAAAACAACAATAGCCTAGACAGACAACCGCGTAAAGTGCAATTTCCATGCGTCCACATTCACATCCACATCCAGGTCCATGTCCATAAACACCAACCACGTCCACATCCATATATTCACGTTCCCGTTCTCGTTCGTGGAACAGAGCACTTGCAATTAGCGGCATACCACATGGGCCATAGGCTGCAGCTTGGGCTTTGCAATATGGACAGTGAGACTGACAAGTACATATACACATGTATATATGTATGTACTATATGTTATTATATATATGTTATTTAAGGCTTGAATGATTTCATTATTGAGATATTATATAAATCAATTTTATAGTCTATAATTGTTAAGACTTTTCAACAAACCAAGCACAGCGCTCTTCTCAAGCCTCAAGATTTGGTTTGCGAACTCTTGAGATATTTGGAAAGAAATATTTCGTTTATATTATAATAAATTCTTTATAAAGATACAATTATTAAGTCTGATGACACAAGGTTAAGAGATCTAAGTTCATTGTCAATATTATTTCAAACTCTTCAAGTGCTATAATTTTCATATTCAATTCTTCAGATATATGTATATTTTTTAAATTGGAATGCGTGAGTCACGAGGCTTCGTGTCTTGTAATTGTTAAGAGTTTTACCAAAGCAGTTGTCTGCTGTCATTATTGCATTTGTTTTTGTTGCCATTTGAAAGCTTTAAGTCAAGTTGGTAACAAATAAGTTAAAAAATTCAAGTATACTCGTACAGTGGCGTAGATGGGAGTTCAGGGGATGAGTCGCCCCAATTTTTCTTTGATTTTCTTGGTACATCCACGAGTACATTTTGAGAAAAATCGAGTATATATAGGTTGGTCCAAAACAGGCGTGGAAAATTAATGTTATTTTTCACCTACGAATTTTACTAGACTTTACTTTGGTTTCAAGCCGTACGCAAAAACTCTAGGGATTTCTGTGCCAATGGGTACAATGGGTATACTAGGTTTGTGCAATGTATGTAACGGACAGAAGGAGGCATGGCAGACCCCAAGTCCTTTATACCAAAATGCTTATCATAACCTCGGGTAGCGATTGAGACCTAGATCTCGGAGACTGTAAGAGCTGCAGACACGAAACTTTACCAACTGATGCGCATATATCCTGAGCAGATGAAGTTTTTGAAATCATTTCGATATCTTCCCCCGTTTCCCCGCAGTAGAATTTCGCGCTTTTTAGCTACACCGTCTAATATTTTTAATTGAAGCTCAACAGAGACATGCGTCATAGTTTCATGCATAGAAGAATTATATCTATAAGATAGCTTTGCATTAGTTTTTTAGCGACTTAAAAAAAGTCGTGATTTCTATAAATCCCATTTCCCAATTTCATGTATCAATGATTGTCCTTTGCTGATGTGAGTTCAATAGACAGATGTTTAAAAAAAGCTTATGAAATGGTGAAGTTATTACAATTTCAACAAGTCGTGTTTGAATTTGACAAACATTGTGTAAGGGAAATATAAAAATTTATCGAAAATAAAAAGTGAAGTTATGGCCAAAAAATTTCGTTTTCCGCAGCACGCAAAAACGAATCCGCATAAAAATGTGCTTGTTAAATAAACTATGCGACCGATACGCGGATCGCTTACGATCCCACCCGAATTCTTTTGCCAGCGCCCTGGCCGGTCATAGATCGCGAAGACGCCTGGAACGTCTTCACCCATGTGACCACAGAAGTCGTCATATAATCTAAATCGCTATAATAACACGTGCTTCCTATCTATATGTTATGATGAAATGTTTTAAGATGTTTGAATCTCGATGTCCTGTGCTCTCTCAGATTAAAGGCATATGAATAGAAAATACCAAGAGATTCTAATAAAAATAAGAAATCGAGTACATGCTGTTGACAGTACTGGGTCCAACCTAAGTTTCTTCCAAACTTTTCACATGCTCAACATTTTCAGTCACAAATCATGACGTGAATGAAATTTGGAATGCCTCCGCTTGAATTCCTCCGCTGGCACAGGTTAAGGCTACGTTTTTGATAGTTTACAGTCGTTTAGATGTCATTTAAATGCGCTGCTTATAACAAACAATATCATATAGTATTTATTATCTATGAGTTTCACTTTTGCTGGCATTTCACCGAGCGACAAACAAACACACAACTATTACAATTTGAGAAAAAAAAAAGAAAAACAAAATTTCACAAGGCGTCAACTCAAATGACTTGGACAACGAACGCGAAAGTTGCAATGTTGCAGTTACATTTCTTATACATATAGTACACATACTATGTATGTATGTATATGTTTAAGTAAGTGTGTTTGTGAAAAGTGTGTAAAAAATATTTAGCTACAACTTATGGCTATTAAATAAAATAGCAAACATTAACAACAACAACTTGCTGAACGTCGACTTGAATAGTTGCAGCTGGTTGGGTGCCAGGTCTGAGAAAATAGATGTCCATGCTAATGAGATGAAAATCAAGTTAATTTTTTATTGCCAATTCCCAGATAAGCTCAGCTTGGTTGAATTACAGCATTACGTGGCACGTTTATGCGCAAATTAATTGAAATTTATGCATGCCACTTATTGACGATGACGACCACGACGACGACAATGTCTCATTGGCCTCAGCTCAGATCTGAGATCTCTCAAGTCTCGTCTCGTATCTTGAATAAAACATGCGGCGCCCAGCAATTGAAGGTTACTTTTGCTATTGCTTAAGGCCCTCGCCTACGTGCCCCAAAAACCAAAAAAACAACAAAAAACATAAAAATAAAAGTTTAAAACAAAACAGTTTCAAGTGCTGCACAATTGAAATTAATTTTAAAGGCAGAAGAGCCACAAAATAAAAGACTAAAAAACTAAAAGTAACAACGAAAATGCTTTACACAAAAATGCCTCAAAATTGCGTAAAAAGCGAGCTTAAAATAATTTAAATTTTTTTACCTTTTTTTTTTAACTTAATTTGTGTTTATTTTGGTTCAAGTAAACTTTTTTTTTATAGCTTTTTGACTGTCAGCCACCATTGTCAGATAATATATCTTGATGGGTAAGTGTGTGCACACTTTGAAAAACCATGAAAATGATTGCAACATTTTTGCTTATAGCAATTATATGTCGGTCAATGAAAAAGTTTGGGTGACTTAGTTTAGCCAAAAGTTGGTTTTGTTTTTTTTAATGAGACCCGCGCAAGCAGGAGTTTTTTTTTTAAAGGGCCCGACGATAGTCGCCCCTCGAAAGTGTCAAAAATAAGTATTTGAAAGTGCATCTTAATTTTGATGAGTAATCCACTACGTTTAAGTTTTTACAAGAAAATTTCCCAAAGTGCGCTATTTGCAAAAAAAAGCGTCATGGAAATGCTGCCAAGAGCCTTTTACTAGGGTATTATATTTTATAATAGGTTTGTTTCTAGGAATTCAGCAAACATCGTTCAACCTAAAGATGCTTATTAGATCTATACAGACAACAAATCTTGCATCGTTAAAACTAAACTTTATTCTAATGGTCTATACGCAGTTCGAAATATTTCGCGCGGAATGAAAAAACTTCATATAAAAAAAAAAATTCCAAATGGGATATCCCAAGACGCATCAAATTTGAAAAAATATCTGATAGAGTTAGTCTGAAGGCCTATGTTGCTCTGGCTTACAAACCTTTTATAAATTAGAATTAACTTCTACTTTATAATTATATAAATAAATAAATCCAATAGAGTGTCAATGAATTAAGTAAAACCTATGGCAAGAGGGGGGTGGGAAAGGGCGGATTCCCCCCGGGCCCGGAGTTTTCTCAGGGGCCCGGTGTAGTTACTGTCGTGATTCAAGCTAAAGGTGTAATCGAGGGGCCGGTACATTTTCCCCCGGCTCCGGATTTTTTCTCTACGGCCCTGCCTATGGCAAAGCATGGCTAGTCTATGCTTAACCTTGGATTTCACGAAACCCTTAAATAATGTCTCATCTGCCTCGGCATCTAACGACTTCTTTTCGCTGCCACATATCAAAAAGAAGTTGCGAGTTTTCAAAATTTTGTAACTCCTTTAAATGCAGAATATCTTGAAATAAAGGCCCATACGCAGCATGCAAAAATTCCGCACGAAATGTCAAAACTTCATATAAAAAAAATATCCCAAAAAATGGAATTTTTTTTTTATATGAAGTTTTGACATTTCAAAATATCCCAAAAAAGGGAATTTTATTTTTATATGAAGTTTTGACATTTCATGCGAAATTTTTGCATGCTGCGTATAGGCCTTAAAATAAAACGACTCGATGTTCCCTCTCACAGTCACAATTAAGGCGGAGACAAAAAGAAGCCACCATCCTAAAATAAGATTGATAAAGTACACGATCGAAAGATGATAGTGCGGAAGATTTCCGAGAACGCGTCGAATATATGTACACTAGGGTGGCCATTTGTGCAACATCTCACGATTTAAATTACCGCCAAAAAAGTTTGCTTTTTATAGGTATAATAATTTTAACTTTTTTCGTTTTTGACTGTATTGTTCTACATAAACTTTAAAAACTTATTTCCAATGAAACAAATGATGGTTCAAACAGTCTCACGTATCTATAGAAATAATTTACAAATTTTAAAAAATTTTGGTATCCTTAACACTCCGTCGGACACTTATTTTTTACCCTTCGGACGAACACATGATGCCTGGCTGGACCTCTATGTGTTTACATACATTTATATGGGAAGGTACCTCATGTTTCGGCTCAATTATATACCAACGAGGTATATTTTCTTAAATAATTACCCTTCTGTATCGATTTGGCATATGTTGAGCTGCTTGCCTGAGGAAATAAATACTCGAAAAAAATTTGGATTTGGAAAAAATCACTTTTTTTTGTTGTTTATTCTGATAAAATTCAATGTTCGAACGAAAGTAAAGGGATTTAAATGTATTTTATCATGAAATATAATGCCAGCTCATTCATGGAAATTCATTTGGAAACCGTGTAAAAACAGAATTGGGTGTATGTAAGTATATGGCTAAAAGAAGGAATTGGTACACAGATGTTAAGAATCTTTTGCAAGGATTATTATTTGGTAAGGTTTAATCTAATCTAAAACTTTTTGCGCTGTTACGTCAGTATGGACCAGGCTCTGTCAGCTCACAAGACTATGGTAATATATTATATTATTTTGGCATACACTTTACGCATAATTCACATAGATTATCTTGAAAAAAATGCTATATAGATAGATCGTTGACTTTTCAGCCTGCTCTAGTTTATAAACGATTTATCGTAGATGCTGCAACTAATGCAGCCCGCTGCCAAAGTCTTCCTGCACCACGCCCTCAACTCGCAGTCGCAGCATTGAAAATTGATAACTACTGTCAGCAGCAGCGGCGGCTTCCTATTTCCTTATTGCTTATGTAAAATGCAGCAGCCGCAAAAAGTCCACAGTTATTTTTTTTTATATACTGCTACACGTACATATGTACATAATAGTTTATTTTATTTTACACGCATGCGCGCGCATTTGATGCGCTCTCTCTCGATTGCATTATATCTGCGAGAGTTTTTGCCGCTGGCTGCTGCTGCTGCTGCTGCATTATATACTCGTACGAGACTAAAACATATATGTACTAGTAGCACATAGTGCGATCATGTTGCGTGCTGTCTCATTAAGAGAGTTGTTGCAAAGAGCTTTAAGCCAAATTGGCCCTGTGTGCGAGAGGAGGTTGCACAAAC